>JAUTXW010005271.1:0-1357871 GCA_030620095.1 Kuschelorhynchus macadamiae
GAAAAATTATATAAAACTTTTTCATATTTCGTCAAGTTTTACATGTCTGTAAAATACTTATTTCTGAATCACTCCTGTATATATATATATATATATATATATATATATATATATATATATATATTATATATTGGAATCCTACCAATATGTTTACCATTTCCTTTCTACCTATGCCACACTTGACTTTTGAGCATAATTTAATTTTTATTTGGCCGTCATTTGTTTCGCTATCTTACCTACTCGGTTGATCCGCAGATATCTCAGATATTAACTTTCTGAATGGGTTTCATTGACGATCCTCTTGTTGTTATGTTAGAGTCGTGTATTATTTGGGGTTAGGATCCAGTAAAAAAACAAAGGCCCTTTTTTAATTTGTCGACGTTTCGCCAATTTACTGATACATCCTCAGGACGTATAGATTTTATATCTTTCATGAAACCGGTATTAGTCTTTACCTACTCCATTGGTCCGCAGATATTTCCTAACCCCAAATAATACACCACACTCTAACATAACAACAAGAATATCGTCAACGAAAACAATTTAGAAATTTAATAGCCGAGAATATCTGCGAACCAACGGAGTAGGTAAAGAATGGTAATATGGGTATCATGCAAGATATAAAATTTATGTGTCCTGAGGATGCAACAATAAGGTTGCGAAACGTCGACATTTTAAACAAAAACTTCCTTCCTTCCTTTCCTGTTTATTCTGTTACATGCCACTTGAGAGTACTACTGATATCACGAGATGACCCTTTCTTTCAAGCTATCCGCTTACCTTTTCCCACTCCCGCCACGTAGCGGCCATTACGCTAATATTCTTTGTAGAACTGCGGCAGACGAACGGGATAGAATGCAGGAACAACTTGGTCTCACACGTTCACAGCGTCTGCTCCCTTTCTAGCGGGGTCGTTAGTTTCCACACTGAGCGGTTGAGTCTCCCGTTTCCCCTCGAAATAAAGCAGCGAAACCGAACACGTGGAACCACTTATGTTAATAACACAGAGGTCTGCCTTTGACGAGATGAACCGGAAGACTGAATAAAAACTTTTGTTTTTCTACTAGATCGTAACCCCAAATAATACACCACTCTAACATAAAACAAGAGGATCGTTAACGAAAACCATTTAGAAACTTAACATCTAGGAAATATCTGCGGGCAAACGAAATATGTAGACCGATAAAATGGGTTTCATTCTGGATATAGAATCGATATATGTGTCCTGAAGATGCAACAATAAACAGAACCTACCCTCCTAAAGAACCTAAAGCAGAAAAGTAAGTGTTATCGAGCTTTTAAGAAATTTGGAAATCCTGATGATTTAGAAACGTTTAAAACGCTCGAAATAAAACCAAAAAAGATATATCGATTTCATGCAAACAATATATTCAAAAAACCGAGAATAGTATTAAAAGAGATCCAAAGCAATTCTGGAATTTTTTGAAAAAGAGAAATTAGAGGGCTACCGAAATCTATGTGTTACAATTACTTGATAGTTAATAATACAAATGACATATTAAACTGTTTTGCGGATTATTTCAAAAAATCTCTTTCCTACCACCGTACCGATCTCGGTAACATGGATGAAAGCAGTGAGATATGTAATGTACCAACTATTCATATACCATGTTTTACGGAAGACGAAATAATAAGGACAATTAAAAGATTAAAACCTACATTTACAACAGGTCCGGATTCTATTCCTGCATTCCCTATCAGAGAATGCAGGTTTGTCCTTGCGAAACCTTTCAAACATTATTTAACTTGTGCCTGCAAACAAAAACAATTCCTACTTTGTGGAAGACGTCCAAAGTATGTCCTGTCTTTAAGAAAGGAGATAAGTCAGATTTGACGAACTACAGGCCAATATCAATAATGTGCAATTTTTATAAAATATTTGAATTTCTACTTCACGACTACATATTTCCTTTATGCAAAAACTTAATAATACCACAACAACATGGGTTCTTTAAGGGTAGGTCTACACTAACAAACTCACAATCAGTACTCAAGACAAGGAAGCGATAGACAACGAACTACAAACTGACGTAATTTACTTGGACTTTACAAAATCCTTTGATCAACTAGATCATTATATTTTGCTTAAAAGTTTACATAAATTTGACCTTTCTGAGCCACTCATTGAACTATTTCATTCATATTTGTTAAATCGTAAGCAATTTGTGCAGGTTTGCGGCTCTAAATTCGACTACTATACTGCAACTTCGGAGTTCCTCAGGGTTCTGTCTTGGGTCCCCTACTTTTTAACTATTTTATTAATGATATTGGGTCTCAACCTAATGTTAACTTTTTGCTTTATGCTGATGATGTAAAGTTATATACAAACATTAAAGATTATAAGGACTGTGTGAGGCTTCAACATGATCTGGATATAATAAGCAACTGGTGTCTGGCAAACGGTCTATGGCTCAACGTTGAAAAGTGTAATCTTTTATCCTTTACCACAAAGCAATCCCCTACTACTTTTCAATATTCTCTAAATGAAAGTCTATAGTGCCGCGTAGACTCGTTTAAAGACCTTGGAGTAACTTTTGACACAAAGCTTTCTTTTTCTGTTCATATTAACAACATTTTATCTGAAGCTTACAAATCATATGGATTTATTTTGAGATCCACCAGAGACTTTAGAAATACTGATCCAATCAATCCAATCAAACCTCTGCTCTGTGTGGTATAATGTACACATTGATAACCGGGGTATAATGTACACATATAGAAGTGACGGAACTTACCCCATCTTTGGCTTTCCTCATAATTTATTACTTAGTAGATTTCATGGCTCCTCATTAAAAGATTGACCAGATTACTTTGCCGTTCTCACTTTGTTTAATTTACTAAATAATAATCTTGATTGCCCAAATATACTTAATATTAATAATTAAGTTCTGTGTTCCTCGAATAAGCAGCCGCCATCATGCCCTACTTTATATCCATACTCCGAGAACAAATATTCTTAAGTTTTCTCCTCTATATTTAATGTGCAATGTGCAAAATACTAAAAGAAATATTGATTTATTTAATATTTCTAAGAGAACCCTTTCTCGCATGCTCAAACCTTGAAAAACTTTGTCAGAATAGTTTTATTTAGGTTGTGAATTTTTTACTAGATATGTAATTTTTTTTAAATTTTAGTATATTCATATATTTTGTTTTTTTTTCTTAAGTCATCTTAATTTCTTATATAGTTTAGTTTTAGTGTCATGTAATCTTGTGCAATTGCCTTGTAGTTGGGTTGTAAACCTGTAAGGCACGCTATGTAAATAAATAAATAAATAAATAAAAAAAGATGCGAAACGTCGACTATTTTGTTGGTTGGTTTTTTTTACTGAATCCTAACCCCAAATATTAAAAAACAACACTTTAACGTAACAAAAGGATTGTTAACGAAAACCATTTAGAAACCTAATACCTGGGTAATATATGCGGAACAAGGGAGTAAAAGTACTAATATAGGTTTCATGCAGGATATGAGATCTATACAGGGTGTCCCGAATTGCAGTGTCCAAACTTTAATAGCGCATTCTGCATTCAAAATAAGCCCTAATTTTCTATATAAACATATATCGGCAAATGCTTCGTTTTTGAAATACAGGGTGTTAAAGTTTTAAGAAAAAAATTGTTTTTTAGTCATAACATATTAATTACTTGAGATATTGTTATTAAATTTGGTAAACAGCCTTGGAGTAACAAAAGGCATTTTTTGATTTGAAATATTTTTTAATTTTTCATTAATGGCGTCCGTACGGGATTTTTTATTTAATATTCTTGAAGAAAAAATGGTAGACATAGACATAGACATAGATGGGGAGCCCGACAAGGGCAGCACTTAGGCTCACTGGGGCCCATTGTGCTATCCCCCCAAGTAGGCGTGTCAGGCCAAGAGCCCACTCCTTTTTAGAAAGGAAAGGACCCTTTCAGGTCGCGCACGTCCCACAAGCTCGGGTTCCACATAGGTGTCACCGCAAGCAAAGCAAGTCTGGCGTTGACTAAAGCGTCACATCGACAGACTAGATGCTCGGTAGTTTCATCTACCTCAGCACAAAACCTGCAGTATGGATCGTTGTCGAGTCCAATCTTATGCAGGTAATATTTCACTAGCCAGTGTCCAGTTAGGACCCCGGTAATAGTTCTAAGTTGACTTCTGTTTAGGTTTAGAAGTCTATTAGACTCAGAACGGCTATAAGGGTCTGATATGAAGACCTTAGACTGTCTGAGTCCTGCTAGCTAGTGCCATTCAGCACGGAATTCCTCGACAGTGCGATTCTTAATCCTAGCCTTGACAACTGAAGGAGCAATTCCAAGAGCAGGTTCCGGCCCAGTGAAAGCAGTGTTGCTACCTTTCCGAGCCAGCTGATCCGCCCCTTCATTACCCCCAATGCCCTGATGGCCAGGCACCCAAATGAGGCTAACCCTATTGGACTCACACAGCCTCTCTAGGGCTCTCCTGCATTCAAGCGTTAGCAGCGAATTGACTTTGTTCGAGGACCGAGCTTTAATCGCGGCTTGACTATCACAACATATATAGATATGCTTGTCGTGGTATCCTCTGGAGAGGTTTTCCTGTACGCAGTCCAAGATTGCTGTAATCTCAGCCTTATATACAGTCGCATACCGTCCAAGAGCAAGACTAATTCTTGCCCTGGGACTCTCCCCATAAATTCCCGCCCCAGAACCCTCCTTCATTAGAGAGCCATCTGTAAACCAGACAAGGCCCTCCGGTTTGAGGAAGGATGGAGAGGAATCCCTCCATTGTTCTCTCTCGGGAACAATTACACAAAACCTTTTAGAGGCAATTGAGACCGGAATAATGGCATCTCTCCTTGCTAGGAGAGGGTCTGATCTGATCAGTTCAGTCCAAACTCGCGTATGCCCAAAATTCCAGTCTCTGTGTATCCAACGACCCCAGTCGTTTAAACGAACAGAAGCTTTCCGAGTCTCCTCCTCTACAAGCAAGTGCAGAGGACTTAGTCCCAGAATAGCCTCCATAGATCGGGTCGGTGTGGTTCTTATGGCTCCAGTTATGCCCAGACATGCCAGTCTCTGGAGCTTGTCAAGCATCCTTCTGTATGTGATCTTGCGAGTGGCGGGCCACCAAACAAGAGCGCCATAAGTGATCATTGGCCTTATCACTGACGTGTAAAGCCAATGCACAATACGAGGTTTTAAACCCCAAGTTGATCCGAAGGACCGTCTGCACGCTGTGGCCCTTTTTGTGATCCTTTCAATATGATCCCTCCAGGTCAGTCGGGAGTATATTAAGACGCCTAGATATTTTACCGACCCGGAAGGTCTCAGCTTTTTCCCAAAGAGGGTGAGCCTCTCAAGGTCCACTTTTCTCTTATGGGTAAATGGTACCATTTCGGTCTTATCCGGATTAACAGACAGACCGTGTTTTTGGCACCACTTTTCCACCATGGCCAAGGCCCTCTGCATGAGCCTTATAATGGTGTTTGGGAACTTGCCTATTACTATAATGGCAAGATCATCAGCGTAGCTTTGAGCATAAACTCCGCTCTCGTTGAGAGTATGAAGCAGCCCATCCACAACCAGACACCACAAGAGCGGAGAAAGAACTCCGCCCTGCGGACATCCTTTGACCACGGACGAGCATACTGTCACGCTCCCAAGAGAAGATGTTATGATTCTGCTTTCAAGCATGACGCGAACCCACCTAATTACAGCCCTATCCACGCCAAAACTCTCAGCAGCCTCACTAATGGAGTCAAAGGTGGTGTTGTTAAACGCCCCCTCGATATCCAAGAACACACCCAGAGCCATCTCCTTGGAGTAGACCCCCACCTCCAGTCTACTGACTAGACTATGAAGCGCCGTCTCCGTCGACATGGCTGTCCTGTAAGCGTGCTGGAATGGGTGCATGGGATTTCTACCCAGTGCGCCGTTTCTTATATAAGTATCCACGATCGTCTCCATGGTTTTCAAAAGAAAAGAGGATAGACTGATGGGCCTAAAGTCCTTAGCAGTTTCGTAGCAATTACGACCCGGTTTAGGAATAAACGCTACCCGAACCATGCGCCAGCGTTGGAATATATCCCAAAGCCAGGCAGGCCCGAAAAAGGCGCAAAAGATTTGGGATCAGTAGTTCCTGACCCTTCTGAAGAAGCGCCGGGAATATTCCATCTGGTCCCGCACTCTTAAATGGGAAAACGAAGATATTGCCCACTTAATAATGTCTACTGTAACGACCTTAGCGGCCGTTTTCCAGTCAACCGAGCCTGCCCCTACTTGGAGAGCCTGCCCACTAACCTCATCATTAGATTCCGGACGAGAGCCAGGAAAATGAGTTTCCAGGAGCATTCCTAGAGCCTCCTCTGCAGTGGTAGTATATCCACCGGTCGGAAGCCTTAGAGCCCCCACGCTCTGTCCTCGACCTTTTGAGAGAATCCTTTGAAGTCTAGCGGCTTCCGGAAGACCCTCTAAGCTTTGCCAGTAGGTCCGCCAGGACCCTCTCTTTGAACTGCGTATCAGTTCTTTGTACCTGCGTTGAGAATTCCTATGTTCTTCCCAATCAGCAGATAATTTCGATCGCATAGCCCTGTTAAAGAGCCTGCTTGTATCTTTACGAGCCTTTTCAAGATCCAAGTTCCACCAAGGTGTTTTCTTGGTACCTCGATAGGTCCGCAATGCACAATTCTCCTCATAGGAGTCTATTATGACTTCCTGTATAGAGTTTGCCACATTTTCCACTTGCCTTACTCTACAGCATGGCATTAGTGGCATATCTAACCGCACTTTAAGCGACTCCACATAGTGAGCCCAGTTGGTTGTCCTCGGGTTTCGAAAATTACTGAGCTCCGTGTCATGCTCAAGGTTTAGCTTAAAGAGGATGTGTCTATGATCCGATAAAGATGGCTCATCAGACACCCTCCATTCCCTAACAACCGGAACCAGCAGAAATGATGTCAGAGTTAGAACAATAACCTCCTGCCTTCGTGACGTGACAAAAGTTGGAGTGTTTCCCCGATTGAGAATTTCTAAATCAGTTGTACTGAGGTACTCTAAAAGACTTGCGCCCCTCGAGTTGGTGTCAGTGCTGCCCCACACAACATTGTGTGCGTTGGCGTCGCCTCCAACAAGAAGAGGAAGCCCGTTGTCCCTACAATATCCTATTAAGTCAATGAGTTCCCTGGTAGGTGGGTCCTCTCTTGAGTCATAGGGAAGATAGGCTGAGCATACTACAATGGGTTTGCGATGCCCTGCCTTATCCTTAAAAATCAGTTTCAGAGCCACTAGGTCCCTGGAACAGAATTCCGGTAGTGACAAGGACTCAATACATCTGTCAACGTAGATGCATGTCCTTGGGTTCAGGTGGATGTCCCTTTTATAAACCTATAATATAAAACTTTGTAAACCCAAGGTTCCTGTAGGAGGTAGATGTGTGTTTGCCCCACAGCTATGTGACGGCCTATTAATGAGGTCGCCCCTCTGCTGTTCTGCAAGTTACTTTGTAGGAAGAGCACCCCTTTGCCCATTGGAACGAGCTAAGGGTGATCCTCCGTCATCCGGGAAGTTGTGTCCTCCGACCCAGACGCCGCGCTATGCACGCCTATCTGAGACAGAAGCTCAGCAACTTCCTGCTTAGCGTCAGACACGGGTTCTAACCGCTGAGCTGGGTTTGACGGGGAGATAGGTCTCCCCGCTGCTCCGGCTTTGGTGTTGGTGGAAGTTTCAGTCGAAGTTAGAGCCTTTACCTTCGTCTCAAAAGTGACGTGGGAGACCCCAGCATACGCCTTAAACTTTTGACGTGACAAGGCCTCAAAGGAAGCCTCATCAATGCCAAACACAAGAATGAGTTTCTGTTTCTCCTCCTTGCGATAGTACGTCCTCCAGAGATTAGTTCTTAGTCCTAAGTTCTGTCTCTGAAGACGCTTTAAAGTCATGTCCGTACTGTTCGGTGGTCCATGGACAACGGCCACAACTTTTATTGTCCTGGGAACGTGTTTCTGAATTCTCAGAGATGCATT
Source organism: Kuschelorhynchus macadamiae (assembly GCA_030620095.1). Lineage (NCBI taxonomy): Eukaryota > Metazoa > Arthropoda > Insecta > Coleoptera > Curculionidae > Kuschelorhynchus > Kuschelorhynchus macadamiae. The sequence goes on from JAUTXW010005271.1 coordinate 8,007, forward strand.
AACCCATGGCTTAATGATTGGAATGGTCCCCTCCAACCCGTTCAGGGACCACTGATCTTCACAGTTCACCACAATGGCTCCCTGTTCCATCAGCCGGAAACCGCTGAATCTGGGGAAGGGCCCCTCCACCATGCCGTCTACGACGGCATTGAGAGATGCCAAGACATCTCCATATTGAGTCTCCGAGATGACCACATCCGGATATGCCTCCGGTATAATGGTCACCCTGAGACCTGCCGCTGCTGCCTGCCCGTATGTGAGAGTGCCCGTTTTTTTGGCTGCTTGCTTTTCTCAGTCCCTGGGGTGCTCCCTTCTGACCTGGGACGTTTAGTCCCCCCCTGAGCCTGAGTGCTATGCCCTGGCTTGACTGCGCCCTGGCCCGAGGTGATACCTCCGAGCCCTGGCCTTCTGAGCACCAGACCTGTTCTTTTTCTTAGAACCGCCCGGTGTGTTCCCAGTCCCCTTCATGGAGTCGTCTCCTTTTGCAAGGAGCCAGCTCTACTAGTCCCCTCTTGGGAGCCCGGTTTCATAGACCCTTTTTCCGAAGGGCCCTTAAAAGGTTTGCTGCAATTTTCCATACAGTTCCCACGAATAGCTCGGAAAGGTGGTCCACCTCAGCAGAGCCGGCTTACTGAGGTAAGGCTGTGTACTCTGGGAGGTCGCCTGGTATCCCAGAAGCTCCGTTCACGACACCCGATTTGGGCTCGGGTGTCATGCAGCCCTTGGCACGGAAGCGCACACCGTGGCTTGAGCCCTGTGTCCCTCTTAGCTTCAGAGCTCCGGTCTAGGCCAACCATCGATAAGACCTCATGGTCGTAGCCATGGAGTCGTACCAATGAAAGGCCCCCGGAGTCTCTTACTGAGCCTCACCACTGCGTTCAAAGTGTGGACACGCTGGGAGGAAGAAAAAAAATGGTACTCTACTGCTTTTTCTGAAAACAAAAATCATTCCTAAAATCCCCACTCAGTTTGGAGCAAATTTGAACCCTTGTCTTTTTTTCGTGCGGTGTAAGGATTTCGAGTAAAAAACTAAAAACCATTTTTATGTATGGCATAGTTAAAATTTCCATTAGTGTTAATTTCAGTAGCAAAACCTTTAAGGTGGGATTGTAACAGCAAGTTTTTAAAATTATTTGGTTTCCGATATTTATTTCATGCATTCCGGGTGAGTTCATAATTTCTGAACAACGTATGTAGGGTTTCTAAAATAAAAGCTTGTCTGACAACTAAGGAGATATGACGTCATCGACCCGTTGTAATGGAGATTTGCGTTATGTTTGGGTTATCAGGGTGACATCGCAGAAGTTAGCAGGCAACCTATTAAAATCTAATGTCCTTGGTACTTACCATCATTCCTTCATTGTCGACTCTTGGTATGCCATGATTGCATTTTTGTGATAATTGAACAATTGCTAGGTTCGTCTTTAAAGTATGACAGATGAGTTTATAATTCTAAAATCGTCGATTCATTTTGTAAAACGGTAATTAGAATTAATTCAATTTTGAAGATGATACTTCATTTTACAGAAACTACTCTTTATTAACTAAGTTCGTAATTAATTTTACAAAAACTAGAATTCATAACTTTTATTAACTTAGATCGTGAAAAAAATTTATAGAGCACTTTAAATATCATTAAGGATTAATGTGGGCCTTAAATTCACAATAATTGCTCAAAATGAGCTCCTCTAACTTCGACACATTTTGGGCATCTCCTCTTAACTGTGTCAGTGGCATGGCGTATAAAATTCGTATTGGCTCGCAAAGTTTCACAGGCTTGCTCTATCCTTAGAATCATTTCTTCTCTTGTATGAACTGGTCTGGAATAAACTAAATTTTTCAAATAACCCCACACAAAGAAGTCGACAGGTCTGAGGTCAGAGAAACGTGGTGGCCAGGCTGTAGCTCCTAATCGTCCAATCCACCGTTCTGGATAATTATTATTTAACCACTCGCGATTTACAAGTGCAAAATGCGCGGGAGCCCCGTCCATTTGAATCCAGAATTCGTTTCTAAGATTTAGAGGAATATTTTCTAGATATTGAAATAACTCATTTTGCAGAAAATCATTAAATAACTGTCCATCTAGGCGTGGTGGGCCCGCAAAAATTTTTATTTATTACACCACACCCAACATTAACAGAAAATTCTTGCCTAAATGCTCTAGTTCGTACAACACGTGGATTGTCATGGCTCCAAATTCGTAAATTATGGAAATTTACTGAGCCGCTTCGGGTAAATGTGGCTTCATCAGTCCATAAAATTTTTTTTGAGAAGTTCTCGTCTTCCTCTATTTGGCGCAAAAACCAATTGCAAAAACTGACACGTTTTTCGGCATCACCAGGTTGTAAGTTTTGAACTGGCTGCATCTGAAATGGCTTCCTGTGATCTTTCCTCAAAACGCGATGAACCTTATTTTTAGAAACAAAAACTGCGTTGGCTTGTAAATTATGAGCTGCTCTTCGTAGGCTTAATGTCCTATCGTTGTCAAATTTATTTAAAATTACGTTTCGATATTGTTCATTTCTCCTACCTTCGTTTCTCGGATTCTTTTTGAGTCCAAAATTCGTAAACATTAAATGCGTTTTAATGAAAACTTGTTTGCAAGGTAATCTTCTATTTGGAAATCTTCGTTGGTATTCCCGTACTGCTGCATTTGCATTTCCATTACAGAAACCATAAACGAAATGAATATCAGCATACTCAAAGTTACTAAATAACACCATTTTGAAATCACTAGTTAGACTGATAATTACCTTTTTGTATAAACTGTAATGTACCTGACATTTATTTACTGTAAAAACTCAAATGTCACACTTTAAAGACGAAACTAGCAATTGTTCAATTGTCACAAAAATGCAATCATGGCATACCAAGATGTTAAAGGTTTTGCCACTGAAATAATTAACAATAAAGGAAATTTTAACTACGCCATACATAAAAATAGTTTTTAGTTTTTAACTCGAAATCCTTGCATCGCACGAAAAAAAGGCAAGGGATCAAATTTGCTCCAAACTGAGTGGGGATTTTAGAAATGATTTTTGTTTTCAGAAAAAGCGGTAGCGTACCATTTTTTCTTCAAGAATATTCAATAAAAAATCCTGTACGGACGCCACCGATAAAGAATTAAAAAATATTTCAAATCAAAAAATGCCTTTTGTTACTCAAATGCGGTTTACCAAATTTAATAACAATATCTCAAGTACTAAAAAAGTTATGACTAAATAACTATTTTTTTCTTAAAACTTTAACACCCTGTATTTCGAAAACGAAGCATTTGCCGATATATGTTTATATAGAAAATTAGGGCTTATTTTGAATGTAGAATGCGCTGTTAAAGTTTGGACACTGCAATTCGGGACACCCTGTATATGTGTCCCCAAATAATACATTCCTTTAACAAACATTTTTTATTTGTTCCGCCATATTGGATTTTTACCAATAATATTTATCAGGCCATCCCAGACACACAGACTGACAGACGGTCCGACGGAATTGATAAAACACATTTTTGGGCATCTAGTGATGTGAAGCCTAAGAGGATGATTTTTTTCATGATTACAAAAATTTTATTTGGCCGGAATTTTGTTCTGCTATCTTGAATCAGTAACACCATTTTACTAGTTGAGCCCTATGCCACAATTAGTTATGACACACAATTTGAAATCAATCTATTAAGTAGTTTTTTCACGCTGAATTTTGAAATATCTTATTATACCGCCATTTTGTTCTGGCATTTTGGATTCGTACCAACATTTTACCAGTTGATTCCGACATAATACTTGATTTAAAACTATTTTTTGGGTTTTTCGCCTTATAAAATCTGAAAATAAAAAAAATAAAAAATATTTACCTTATAAAATTAATAGATAGTCTTAAGTTCTGGGTCCACTATGAACGTACCCGAGAAATGACACTGAAAAATGTTTGTTTTCTGGACGTTTCGGGGGAAAGTCTACCCCCGTTTTCAGCAAACCTACAAAAACGGGGGTAGACTTTGAAATTAAACCATTAAGCAGTTGTTCAGGCTGAATTTTTGAATTCGCACGAAAATATTACCAGTTGATTCCAATATAAAACTTGATGTTGCAAAATGCAAAATTTTAGATCAATTGGATGAGTAGTTTATCAATAATATTTTTTTAAAACTTCACTAGGCTGCCAATTTGTTTCGTCATATCGGATTTTTACCAAAATGTTACTAGGTCATTCCCATATGATCCTTAATTTTTGACCAAAATTTGAAATCAATCGGATACGTAGTTTTTTAGCTACGCCGCGAACAGACAGACAGGCAGACAGACCGACGGAATTGAGAAAACATGTTTTTCTTCATCTAGGGACCCTGAAACGTGAAGATCTGAACAAATCTCGGAGAGTGATTTTTTCACGATTACAATACTTCCATTTTACGAGGGAAGTAAAATGACAGAAATTCATATTCATTTTAATACATCTGTCTTCATTAAGGTACACCACTAAATATCTTATAATCATTATTATTGTTTATATAAACAGATAAATTGTTACATATTCCAAATATTCTCATATTATGTTACTAAAATTTGGAAATACCTCTTATTATTTTCATAAACAAAAAAAAATTTAAAAAAACAGGACAATAAAAACTAGTTTGTCGTTTTTTTTTGTGTAAATTCCTTCTTTAGTGTTTAGGGTAAGCAATACATACAACGGCCATAAAACAGTATGCGTATTTACGCAGCCTAGAACGGGGAAAAACTGCCATATTTAGCTATACAGGGTGCCTCCGATTAAGTCGGCACCATTGCTAACTTCCTTATTATTGGAGATATGAGGTCGGTTAAATTAGCAAACTAGTAGCATTTTTTCTGCTGATTAAGATAGTGAAATCAGAAAAACTATTGAACATCGCGTCTTCGAGTTATTCCAAAAAATGTATATTTTTTCAATGGAACACCCTGTATATTTTTCGACATAACGTTAGCAAATCGTCCTAAGAATAAAAAAGTTCATATGCACTAATCGCCTAAACCTAATAACAACAAAGTTATAACGATATTTTTACTCACAGTCAAGTGACCATGAAATTTCAAATAAAAACAATATTACTTAATTGGTTAGATTTAACTGTCACAGTAAATGAGCAAACACATCACCATCTTGTTCTATGCATTTTCAGACACATTTTAGCACATGCCCCGTCGCCTTTAAAATTGTCCTTCCATCAATAGACGCCATTATTCTCCTTATTTCAATTTTCAGTTCTTCCAAATTTGCATATTTCTTCTTATAAACTTCATTTTTCACGTAACCCCAAAAATACAAATCAAGAGGAGTTATGTCTGGGGATCTAGGTGGCCAGCGAACTGGACCATTTGTGGCAATCCATTTGTCTCCAAATAATCTCTGCAACATCATTCTTACATCACCAAACTGATGAGGTGGGGCCCCATCTTGCTGGAAGTAAATTAGTTGTCGTGTAGCCAAATTGACGCCGTCCAAATATTCTTCTAACGCCCCAGAAATTATCAGGTCAACATATCTCCTTCCTGTCAAAGTACCCTCATAAAATACAGGTCCAAGTATTTCGCTTCCTCTCATACCACACCAAACATTGACACTAAATTGATGCTGAGGATTTCTGGGATCAGTGAGAAATAAATTTTCTTGCGACCAATAATGGACGTTTTTGCGATTGAACATACCTTTGTTGGAAAAATTGGATTCATCGCTCCAAATAATGGTCTTCAAAATGTCATTATTTCTTTCATAAACATGATGCAACCAAGGGCAAAACGCAAGTCTTCTTTCATTATCACCAGGCAACAATGTTTGAATTGGCCGGTACTTATACGGAATAAACTTGTGCTTCTTTAAGATCCGCCATATTGTCACTAAACTAACACCGTAATCTCTTGCTAAATCCCTTGTTGAGTATTCTTTGTGTGCTTCAAAATAGGCTAATATGGTAATTTCAACGTCTTCGCTTATTATAAAAGGTTTTCTCTTCCTTGTCTTTTTAAAAACCTCCTCGTTACTTCTAAATTTTCTATAGAGAACTAAAAAATACCTCCTGTCCGGTAAATTACGAGTAAGGAATCTTCGGCGGTATTCTTGTATTGCCATAGTACTATTTTTCCTACACATAAGGTATGTTTCTAACATATCACATTTTTCAATATGCGTGAACAACATTTTAAAACAAGCTTTAGCAACTAAAACTGTAAATATATTATTTTTCTGCTACAACAAAACTCATCTACAAACTGTCATTTATATCGCCAAGCCACCCAATCAATTGTTTTTATTTTTAATTTCATGGCCAACTTGACTGTTAGTAAAATATCGTTATAACTTTGTTATTATTAGGTTTAGGCAGATAGTGCATATGAACTTTTTTATTCTTAGGACGATTTGCTAACGTTATGTCGAAAAATATATAGGGTGTTCCATTGAAAAAATATACATTTTTTGGAATAACTCGAAGACGCGATGTTCAATTGTTTTTCTGATTTCACTATCTTAATCAGCAGAAAAAATGCTACTAGTTTGCTAATTTAACCGACCTCATATCTCCAATAATAAGGAAGTTAGCAATGGTGCCGACTTAACCGGAGGCACCCTGTATATAATATATAGAGTAAAGTGACCAAATATGGAATACCACTTTGTTTTTCATGTCCAAAAAATTTATTTTTGGCAGAATTGGTTTGTTTTATTGCTGTAGTCATTTATTAAGGAAGATCTTAACATATTTATGTCGTTTTAATATTCTATATTTCTCAGTACGAAAATTACGAGAAAAAAAACAAAGAGTCAAAATATTTTTGTTCGGCAAAAAGTGAGCCTAATATGAAATACCTTATTAAATAAATGAACAATGTGAAGTTAACGTTTATTTCAAACAAATATGGTCCTATAATACATAAAGATGATCTGCTTTCCAAATATAACGGGAAATGAGCAAAGTTAAAACAAAAAATCAAAAAAAATTACTTAAAAATAGCTTTTCTAAACAAGGCCTAAATAAAAGTCATTTGCAGAAATCACAAACAAAGTATTCGCTCAATGCACCTGAACAATCTTCATGTGCCCAATAACTACACAAAATACATTGGATCCAGGTTTCTCCACTAGTATCTTCGGAATAATTGCTGTAGCAAAATATGCAGGCAACGTCGTTATCGTCCGGAGATTGTTTGGGTAATTCGTTGGATCGATCATCATCAGAAGAATCATGTAAATCAGGAATGTTATCTGAATCATCTGATGAGCTAGATGACAAACGTTTCCGTTGTTGTTTTCTGGTAACCGCTAATCCACTCGGTCCTGCTTCAATTAAATTTATTTTTTTATTTTCTTTATTTTTTGTGTTATCCACTTTTGCCAGATTTCTGGTAACTTTCATTTTCTTTTCTTCGCTTGTGGATATTGAAATTTCCAAGTCTTTGAGATACGGAGACGATGTTATGACAGCCGCTTTTCCTGGTTTCCTCCCTCTAGTTCCAGTCTTTTTTTTAAGTGTTGGCACTGGCATTATTGCTTTGGGAGAAACATAATTAGGTTGATCCATGTTTGCACCATCCCCGGCGTTTTCCTCGTGTTCCAGCTCAATAGATAGAAATTCTGATTGGTCAAATATATTTCGGTTGACAGGATACAAACCAGTTGCCTCAAATCCTTTTTTGGCATATACACCACTCTGTACTTTGAGGTAGGCCCTACCAAAAATTTCGGCAACATCGAACTGGGTAACTGCTCGTTGATACCGTCTCATAAAAATGCGGATCTCCTCAGAGTAAAACGTCTTGAGAGGACCCATTACAGACTTGTCCAGACTTAAAACGGTTACGTAGTTTGCCTTTGCCAACCTTAAAAATTCAAGGTTTCTTGTGTGAGTGTTGTGTCCATCCAAAATCAACAGTACAGGGTCATCTTTTGATGGTTTTACTTTCAAAATAAAATGTTTAAACCAATCCGTAAAAATTGTAGTTTGAATCCAGCCGCTTATATGGCAAGCAAAAATTGTTCCTGGCGGAGCACCTTTTTCGAGCAGGGTGCTCATATTTTTCCTAGGAAAAATCATTAAGGGGGGACAAAAACACCTCCAGCGCTCATACATAAGATTGCAGTGACAAGTGAGCCGCGCTCAGCAGACGTTAACGTTCCTACCTGCCGTTTCCCCTTTAGCGAAACAACTTCGCTACACCTGGATTGTACGATACTTAAACCAGTTTCGTCGGTATTAAAAACTCTATCTGGCGGATAGTTATGCTCATCCATTATTGCCTCCAGAAGATCAAAAAATCTATCCACATTCTCCTTTGTAAATCCAAGAGCCCGTGCCAATGAAGTTCCGGTCGGTTTTCTAATAGTTAACCTGGGATGTCTCCGCAAAAAAGCCTTTAGCCATTTTTGTCCAGCACGCTGAATATGCTCCGAAAATGTGTGTTTAAGTCCGTTTGAAACTGCTAATTGATAAGCCAATCTCTTAACATCCATTCTTGTCAACCCAAAATAATGCTTGTCCATTTCCAGCAAGTACCTGTCGAGCTCGTCTTCCAATTGTAATGATAACACAGGTTTCCTACCTAACTTGGTTTGTAAAATATCATCAGGTCTGCCCTCTTTTTGACACAGACGAAATAGTGTGGTTCTGGGTACCTGAAATTCTTTGGCTGCTTTTAGGTAGCCCATTTGCTTTTCTCGTACTGCTGTAATTGCCGCCAACATCCTTTCATCCGTCCAACACTTTCGTTTTTTCGAATTGAATGACATTTTCTTTCTACAAAGAAACATTGATTCATTTTAGAAAGACCTACTGCGAAATATTGCCAAATATTCCTAATATGGAATACATTCCATATTCGGAATATTTACATATTCCATATTAGGCAGTATTGCCATATCAATTCTAACCTCGTGTTTTTTGGCAAAAAAATAAAATTAACTCAAATAATCAAGACATTAAGAAAACGATGATGTTAGAGGACAAGCATGCAATTAAAAAAAAACAATACAAACGAAACATTTTGCTAGAAAATAAAAAATACTTACGAGTTAAAAAGTTTTCGTTCGGAGCAGCACACGTTTCACGGAGGTATGATGTACACTAATTGAGATATGGCTATAAAAGCTTTGCAGCAATACAAAAATGCACGTTAGATATTATTTTAGTATTCAGCTGATAGATGGCGCTACTCGTTTTGGAAATGGATTAGTATTCCATATTAAGCATGTATTCCATATTTGGTCACTTTACTCTACGAATTTGTAGGAAAATATTTCGTTTACAAAAAAAAAAATCAAAGATAGAATTTTGTGTTTATATTTCATGCATTTAAAATAACTATTTTGATGAACAACTGTGGTAAAATTACCGACAGAACTGAGCTTTTTATACAATTTTCATTGACTTTTTAGTTTGTGAAGTTTCCATCGAAGAAAAATGAAAATGTAGAAAAATTTAAGTAACTATCACACATATTTTTGTTTTTTTGCAGCATTATTTGATAGAAATGTGGAAAACTTGTCAACCGCAAAAATTATTTTTTTAGCAAAGCTTAACAATTATTTTAAAAATAATTTATATAGATTTAACAACTTAAAAATCTCGGGTTATAAAGAACTTATTTATTAAGTGAAAAGTATTATTCAAAACATACAAATAGTCACAAACAGGACTGAATTTCATAATAAGAAAAGATTTACTAATTTTTAGTTTAAAGAAGTTTAAAACCATAAAAAGAGTTGCAAAATTATCTTGAAGTTTTCTTAGGTTCTTTAAATGTATGTGCAAGCATTTTGTATATATTTTTTAGAGTTAAATGATAGGAACCATTGACAAAAATACGTTGTGTTTTGATTGCTTTTTCGTCCTATTTATAAGTGTGTTTTTTAAACTTAACTGGACCAAAATTTTGTTTTATGCATTTAGATCGGCCAACATTTTATTTAAGTGCAACAACAGACATTTAATCGCTGACCTAAATTATTTTAGGCAAAAAATTAATCAAAGGGGGAACGCCTGGACCGCCCAGTTCATACTTCAGCCGTGCCATTTTTTCCCTACACATAATGGTAATAATTATTATTAACATTCCTTCTAATAAATATAGCGGCATTGTTAAAGTTGTTAAGGGGCATATTCCGTCTTTGTAAAAGCAGTATTTAGTTAGGCGATTCAATGTGTTTGTCCCGCGGCGCCAGCAGGTTTCTATAAAGGAATTACAAGTTGTGATATACATAGGTACGCATTATCCATTTCTTTGGCGTTGTACGCGTAAAAAATTAAGTGGCACAACAGTTAGCCAGGGCTGTCTTTGAAGAACGTGCAAGAATGTTAAGATGTGTGGTATTGTAATCATTAAAAGATGCAAAATAAGTTAAAAATGGAACAGGAAACTTCAATAATAATTATAATAATAATAATAGTAATAGAACCACCGACCAAACAAGAAATCACAGAATACTGGAAAAGCATTTGGTCAGAACCGAAACTACACAATACTAACGCTTCATGGATTAAAGCGGAAGAAGACAGACACAAGTGCTTGGAGGGACAAGAGGACTTTGCAATGACAACACAAGAAGTTGCAGAAACAATTAAATACACACATAACTGGAGATGTCCTGGAATAGATAACATTCATAACTTCTGGTACAAACAGTTTACCTCCACAAATGAAGCTCCCACCCGGCAAATTAATGAAATTATTTTAAAACCTAGCACACTCCCCAGTTTTCTCACCCAAGGAATAACATACCTTGGACCCAAAAACTTAGAAAATAAGGATCCGTCAAATTACCGACCTATTACGTGCCTTCCAACTCTATATAAGATCATCACAGCCACAATTACCAGGAGAACAGAACAACATCTAGCACACAAAAACATTTTAACGGAAGAGCAAAAAGGGTGCAGCAAAAACAGCCGAGGATGCAAGGATCAGCTAATTATAGACAGCGTCATCATGGAACAAACCAGGAAAAATTATAGAAACCTTCATACTGGTTACATAGACTATAAAAAGGCTTTTAATTCGATACCTAACCAGAGTGCTAGAATTATACAAAGACAATAAAAACATCAGGCAATTTCGTACGCAAATCACGAGTACGTGGACAACTAAAATCAACCTGAGAATACAAAAAGAACACAACGAAACAGAAGAGATCTACATCAGACGAGGTATATTCTAGGGGGATTCACTCAGCGCTTTGTGGTTCTGCCTCTGCCTCAATCCACTCTCAAACACACTGAGTAATACAAACTTCGGATTCTAAATTAAACACCAAAAAAATAACCTACACAAAATAAACCATCTCACAGGAAGTTACATCCCAACGCATGCAAGGAAAGACTCACGATCGAGAGAAAGGAAAGAGGGAGGGGAATTATAGATATGCAATCGCTAAGTTAAAAACAAATTTACGAACTAAGAAAATTCTTCCACAGTAAACAAACTAACCTCTACAAGGCAATAGTGAAGGCAGACAAGAATTATTCACCGCTCGACCTGTCTCAAACGAGCCACGCAGCAGACGCACACAGTCACATCCAATCACGACTAGAAAAAATGAACACCTGATCTGAAAAAACACTTCACGTAAGACACAGATACCACATAAGGCAAGATCACATACATAAAAAATTTCATATACGTGGTTACAAGAAAAAAAGCTGTTCCCCGAAGCAGAAGGCTTTCTGCTTGCCATCGAGGATAAAGTAATAACAACCAGAAACTACCAAAAACACATCAACAAGGACACTATTGAAGACGACAGGTGCAGATGTCACCAGCAGAATAATGGCCGGAACTGAATACACCCGAGACACAACTCAGCAGCGAAGGTCGTTCATCAAGCATTAGCCACAACATACAAACTTACTACCATTATGCACTAAGATCCGTACTTGAAAACAAAGACTATAAGGTCCTAACAGAGCCGATATCACCGTTCAATCCAAAAAAGAGAAGATCACTTATTTAATTGACATGGCTGTTCCGAACGACGAGAACATCCAAGCGAAATACAGTGAGGAGACCGCCAAATACACCGACTTGGCAATGGAAGTAAAAAGGCTGTGGAAACAGAAAAGAGTCATCATTGTTCCTCTCGTCATATCAGTAACAGCTCTCACCCCAACAACGTTTACACCACGTTTGGCTGAATTAGGACTTAATACAGACATTCATAGGATCATCCAGAAATCGGTCATTTGGAAAACATGTAGCATCGTTAGATCATTTTATAATACACAATAGTTGTTTTTTTTTCTTTTCCTTTTTTTTTGTTTTTTTTTATTTTTTATTTTTTTTTGTACTGACTTGGTATAATCCCGTCAGTATAAACGACAACCACAGGAATACTGTGAGACAACAAGACGATAATAATAAAAATAATAACAATAATAATAAAAACGGCATAATAAAAATCTCCTTGTTGGCCGATCTAAGCCAAATTGGGTACAGTGATAGGGATATTATACACCCAATGATGGTAGCGGCTTTATTGCCACATGTCTAGTTTTTCAGATTATTATTTAAATAGAATACATGTATATTTTTTTTTACATTTTAAAGTAAATTTCTAATACGTTTGGTGTAGCATGTCTTGTCTCTAATATGAATAGTTTTTGAAATAAAGATGTTTTAGGGTGTTAGGACATCCGTATGCAATTAGGCATCTTAGTTTTGAATTATTACGTCATTGCTAATGAGACACCTTCATTGAAACACCAGATAGAAACATCATCGCAATATAGTCACAAAATCGGGTCAGGTCTTACGAACAAGCTAAAAATGTATTTAATGACGCATTTCCACACCGAAATCCCATTTCAAAATCCACCATTTTAAAAACTGTCCGACAATTTGAAAAGATTGGAAATTGCAACAAATGAAGAGAACAGTTTATCAATTTTTTTGAAATATGGTTATATTTACTTCAAACTTCAATTTAATAGAGGAAACTTGCGAAGTTTTTTCAATTTGGAGATGTTTTTTGACTAGTCTAAAACACAGAAAAAAGTATGCACCTTTGGTATGGAAACTTCCACTCCTATAAACCCACGTATGTGGGTGTGCAAATTTAGAATATGACCCTACATGTCTCGAATCATCATACTAATTTTAAATAGACATATTTCCTGAAACGAATAAATTTATAAAGCATCGAGATCGCTCTCATCAAGGCCCCAATAAACAAAAATCCACAGTCTAAACACACGTTTTCGGACCATTTGAGCCGGGCTAACCTTTCATTATGCCCTCAGTGTATATGTTTAACATTTTTCCTAAATTTGTGGGAGTTGTCGGTCGAAATTATAAATAACGGGCTTGGAGAAGGGATCATTAGAGAGCATTCGTGGAATATTTAGAGACTATGCTCGAATTTTTAGATTTTCTCACACATGCAACACAGGTTTCGATGAATACCGGCATATTTTAATTATGTGGCAACTATTGGTTGGTTTCGGTCGATAAAATGTTTGCGTATGAAGGGTGAAGGGAAACTTAGGTATGGAAGAGTCCGCTTTTATCATTATTTTACGAATCAAAATTATTTAATATTATAAACGAGTTTGGTACTAATGTTGTCAGAAAACAATAATGAAAAATGAAAATAAAATAGTTAAGTAAAAGATATTGTGTCAAAATATAACATGGCATATATTTCGTTTATAATAATTGTATTTCTCCAAAAATTAAAAATAATATTTCAAAAAATAAATAAATTAATAAATAAATAAAAATAAAAGTTGTAAGATTTTCTTCTATTATTTTACTAGGTTTAATACCTTAATCATCAAAGATAACTGAGAAATTTGACAAGAATCGTGCTATAAGAGCCAATATATTTCTATTCATTCCATTTAGAAGAGAATATATTCTCTCTCTCTCTCTCTCTCTTTCTCTTTCTTTAATAATGGCCTTACCATATCATCAAACAAACAAACTCTCTATTTAATATTGTTGTTAAGTAGCTAAAGTGGTTGTAAAGTCCAGTTATAAGATAAGGCCACCCTTTTATCCACTATGAAGCAAAGCAGATCGGACCAAGCCTTAATCATAACAAGGTCGTTGGAAATATTAGAATCTAAAGACGATGTACCAAAAGGAGAGAGATTTTTCCATTAATTTTTAGGTTGGTGATATCATTAATGTAAAACAAAAAAAGAATTGGTACCAAGACCGAACCTTGAGGGACTCCACTTGAAATCAATTTACAATCAGAATCAGAACCATTTGCCCTTACAAATTGTTGCCTATTCTCGAAATAAAATTTAAACAAATTTAAAGAAATACCATGGATTCCATAAAAATTCAACTTGCTTATCAAAATTTCGTGACTAATACAGTCACTGGCTTTTCCATAGTCACAAAAAACTGAGGCGGTGGGGTCGTTTTTATTGAGGGATAAGCAGACGTCGCTAAGCAATGAGAACATGCTGGTGCACTTGTTGGGTAAAAATCCGAACTGATCCGGGGATATTATCTGATATTTAAAGAGAAATGGCATCGGATGATTCTTCAGTAACCTTTCAATAATTTTTGATAGCACTGGTAATACAGCAATTGGGCGATAATTGCAAGAGTTAGTTTTTTTTCGCCACCTTTATAAAGAGGAATAATTATAGCTGTTTTAAGGCACGCAGGGAATATACCTTTTATAAGGGATTGATTTCTTAAAAGATATTAAGCTATTGTTTGATCAAGCCATTAAGGAAGTGACACCAGAGAACTGGCGAAAAGCTGTCCAGCATGTGATTAAACAGGAGGAGAAAATGTGGGATCTTGACAACCTGATCGATCAGACGGTCGACCTTTAAATTATAATGTGAAGAGGTTATGACAGTTCCTCAGATATAATAGTTATTTTATCTATCTATATATATATATATTGATATATATATATATATATATATATATATATATATATATATATAATTATGTTGATTTTTACTCCTTCACGGATGGAAAAATACAATGTGTTTTCATTCCGGGTGTACATCCGTTCACTACTGTCGTTCTGAAAAGAACAGTTTTGCGGACGTTTCGCCAAAATTCACATTTGGCATTTTGGAAGCTTTCTTTCTCGCGTCCGAATAGAAACTGAAGTGTTGGTGACTTCGACGTTTCTGCGCAGGCGTTGGTCGTTATTTATGTTTTGCGGATGGTGCTATTGTTGTTGCGCTAATTGCGCTTGAGTTTCTGCGATTTTAGATTTGTCGATTATTGTCTTCCATACTGTTGGTAGTTTTAATGATTCGTCCCTTTTATTCAGAACACCTTGTTTTTCGATTTCTATGGCTTCTCGGATTATTCTGGTCTTATAATGTTCTATATTGGCAATCTCCCTACACCCATCGACATTTATTTTATGGCCGGTTTCCTGATGATGTAGGAATAAAGCTGAGGTTGTTTGTTTATTTCTGATGCTGAGTTTATACTCTTCCACTCTTGCTGGTATTCGCCTGTTAGTTTGCCCCACGTACAACTTTTCACAGTCCAGTCACGGAATACTGTATACTCCGTGGTTTTCCAGTTTGATTTTATCTTTTGGGTTTCCGAGTAGTTTACCTATAGTTGTTTGTGGCTTGTGTATTGTTTGTATGTTGTGTTTCCTAAGAATTCTTCCGATTTTGTTTGTTGTGCCTTTTACATGTCTCTCTCGTTGCTTTCCCGGTTCATAATTTTTGTTGTTCGTTGTTCGGGAAACCTGTGCATTAATAGCTTTCTCTATGGCGCAATTTGTGTAGCCATTTTTCTTTAAAGCACTAGATATTACCTTAAGTTTGTTTTGTCTCGTCTGTATTTCAGTTAATCGCACGGATCTGGATATTAGAGTATTTGCCACAGCTTGAATTTGTGCTGGGTGATGATGTGATTTTGCATTTAAATATCTGTCTGTATGTGTTGGTGTTCTATACACGGTGTATTCGAAATGTCCGTCTAAAAATGGTAGTTTGTTGTTTTCCTCTAACTCTAGAGTAAATTGTATTCTGGGGTGGATTGAATTAACGTACAAAATTTTTCGAGCTCTGCATGACCATGTTGCCATATAATAAATATGTCATTAACATAACGAATCCATAATTTGGGCTTTAAACTCGCATTCTCGTATATCATAAATAAATTCGTGACTACTGGTGATATCGAGGACCCCATTGGAGCACTATTCATTTGTTTATACATTTGCCTGTTGAATGAAAAATAAGTATTTTTGAGGCAATGCTCCGAGAGTTGTATTATATGTGCCTGGAAATCCTCGTTCTTAGCAATCTTGTCCAATGCTTCGTCGATGGGGATACTGGGATATAACGATTTGACATCTAGGCTGGCTATGATATCGTTTTTTTTTTGAAGGACGATATCTCGTATAATTCGAGTGAAATGCTCCGAGTTTTTTACAAATGAATCAGCTTTTTCTAAGGTTGGCTCCAATGGGGTCCTCGCTATCACCAGAAGTCGCGAATTTATTTATGATATACTTCGAGAAAGAAGCTCTTAAGAAAGCAAGTTTAAAGCCCAAATTAGTGATTCGTTTTGTGGATGACATATTTATTATATGGCAACATGGTCATGCAGAGCTCGAAAAATTTCTGACTCACGTAAATTCAATCCACCCCAGAATATAATTTATTCTAGAGTTAGAGGAAAACAACAAACTACCGTTTTTAGATGTTTTGGTCACAAAACTGCATAATGGATATCCAGAATACACCGTGTATAGAAAACCGACACATACAGACAGATATTTAAATGCAAAATCACATAATCACCCAGCACAAATTCAAGCTGTGGCAAATACTCTAATATCCAGATCCGTGCGATTAACTGAAACACAGACGAGACAAAACGAACTTAAGGTAATATCTAGTGCTTTAAAGCAAAAAGGCTACACAAATCGCACCATAGAGAAAGCTATTAATGCACAGGTTTCCCGAACAACGAACAACAAAAATTATGAACCGGGAAAGCAAAGAGTAGTCTTACCATATGTAAAAAGCACAACAGACAGAATCGGAAGAATTCTATATAAACACAACATACAATCCATGCACAAGCCACAAACAACTATAGGTAAACTACCCGGAAACCCAAAAGACAAAATTAAACTGGAAAACCACGGAGTATACAGTATTTCGTGCCAGGACTGTGAAAAGTTGTACGTGGGGCAAACTAACAGGCGAATATCAGCAAGAGTGGAAGAGCATAAACTCAGCATCAGAAATAAACAAAAAACCTCAGCTTTATTCCCACATCATCAGGAAACCGGCCATAAAATAAATTTCGATGGGTGTAGGGAGATTGCCAATATAGAACATTATAAGACCAGAATAATCCGAGAAGCCATAGAAATTGAAAAACAAGGGGATTTGAAAAAAAGGGGCGAATCATTAAAACTCCCAAGACAATAATCGACAAATCTAAAATCGCAAAAATTCAAGTGCAATTAGCGCAACAACAACAGCACCATCCGGAAAAGTATATATATATATATATATATATATATATATATAGATATATATATATCGGCCCCGAGTGGAAGTATAAAAGGGAGCGTCGCGGTCACCAACACTTCAGTCTCTATTCAGACGCAAGAAAGAAACGTCAGCAAAACTGTTCTTTTCAGAACGACAGTAGTGAACGGAGGTACACACACACTATATATATATATATATATATATATATATATATATATATATATATATATTATTAATTTATTAAAATGAAATTTCCTTAAATTC
Source organism: Kuschelorhynchus macadamiae (assembly GCA_030620095.1). Classification (NCBI taxonomy): domain Eukaryota; kingdom Metazoa; phylum Arthropoda; class Insecta; order Coleoptera; family Curculionidae; genus Kuschelorhynchus; species Kuschelorhynchus macadamiae. The sequence continues at coordinate 25,747 of JAUTXW010005271.1, forward strand.
AAATTATTTCTATAAATATCCAATCGCACGCCTTTGGAGTACCATTTTCAGGGTTTATGAACAGATAACGCATAAATTGACCCAAAACTGGGTGGTACTACCTGCACTTGATGAAAAAAAAAAGAATTTTGCAATGAGATCAATGCCAAACTATGGAAGTGTCATAAATTATTGGTGGGTCACCCTGTAGTTCTTTTGCACACCTAATGAGGTTTTATTACTCTATTCATTGCTGGAACAGACTAAAGAGGTGAGAAAATGTAAATATTTCAAAAGCTACTACTAATTCACAAGATCAATGATTAAATTGGCATGTATTTTTTTTGTATCAGCAAGCGAATCTCGTTCAAAAAAAGTAGATCGCCTTCAAATTAAAGAAGGCGATATTTAGCATATTTTTGATTAAAAGATATACCAAAATAAACATTTTCATATAAGCAAAGTCAACTTTTGAAAATTTGAGAGGTGCAGAACAAATGGTCAGCGGTTTATTTTATAGTTCATATCGTAAGTATGCATTATTCTCAGCCGCATAGCATATTTTTCGCACGTCAGAATTTAATGACTAGCTAGATCCTTTCTATTGCTAAACAGGGACATATCACACATACACACCAATTTTCGCAAGGCGAAACACGGCCCGCCTGATTGATTATTCAAATTTGTTCCCGACAAGGCACGTCTCATCGACACGGGTCCGCGGCCCGAGGCGCAAATCGATGCGATCCGCTCAGAAGGGGGCCCCACAGCGGGACTCGCAGGAGGGCTCCGACATATTCCGGCTTCCGGAACGCGAAATCTATAGGGGTTAAACGTTACGAGCACGAGTATCGTTACGAATGTGACGCAGTAAAATACAATACTGCTTACGAGATCAAAAAAAATGTGGTTTGGCAACCATAGTATTTTCTAGTATCCGTATGTGGATATGGGATCTGTTGGACATCCCAATTAACAGCAAATGTATCTTCAAAAATCAAATTAAAGACAAGTAGTGACATTATGTTTACTAAGATGTATTAAATATTATAAAATTTACATATAATAATTAACGCAAAGCGTATTATACAGGGTGAATTAAATGTTAAAAGCTAATAAAGTTAGAATGTGAATCAACCAAAAAACAATAAATGAACAAACGCTTCTGGGATTATTTTTAACCATACTATCATAACAATACATACAGGGTGAAATACTAGTGCAAACGGGTCATACTTCTTGTCATATTTGTTCTAGTAAATAATGAACCCTCAAATTTAAAGTACATCTAGTAAAGTTAACCCTTATGAAACAAGTATGTGATTTTAAAAATATACTTGTAACAGTTCGATGGCTGTTATATTGAGGGGATGAATTTAACTATACAAAAAAAAACACCTGTGTGCATTTTTGCAAGTCTATTGCTATAAAAAAAAACAAATAGGTATAAGATATATGTGATATAAAAGTAACAGTCACAAATTACTGTAAATATCTTGGTACATTTTAAATTACTACCCTAAATGTTTGGTCAACGCTGATCTTACTTATATTTACTAATTGTATCCTAAACCAATGAAATGTTGAGTATATATATATATATATATATATATATATATATATATATATATATATATATATATATATATATATATATATATATATATATATATATATATATATATATATATATATATATATATATATATATATATATATATATATATGATCCTTTAATTTAATTTAAAAATGATAAATTTTAAAAAGAAATTCACAGATACAAAGAAAGCTTGATATTTTAACAAACAACACAAGAAGTGTTGCACAGTATTGCTCAGTTTCAGTGGCGGCTCGTCAGGGTAGGCCTCTGAGGCCGCGCCTCACCCCCAAAATAAAGGAAAAGAGAATTTTTTTATATAACTTTTTATCTATTACCAATTAGAAATATACTTTTTAACAGTTTTACAGCATAATAACATAAAAAAAAAACAAAATATAATCCCATAATAAATATTTTAGAAAATAAATTCTGACCACATCAAAAAACCGACCGTGCAATCCGTGCAAACCCATTCCTAAAGAAAGTGCTCTCGAATGAGGCGAAATAATTTTAGCTTGGAAAGTTTCGACTTCTGACCTATTTATCAACGGCCGGTTCGGATGCCGGCGAGTCACCTGATTACGACAGAGCGGGATGGCGATTGCCGATGCACGCGTTTTCTATTGCATTCTTGAGGCGATAAATCTGTAGCTTTTATTGGTTATTTAAATCACATGACTAGCGAAATATTCCAACGGCTTCTTTTTACGTGGTGCGTGCGGCTGAGAAAGAAATAGGAAATAGATTGCGATAATCGCTGATTGAGGGCGTTCTGTCTTTTAAGGTGAATAAATACGCGTGAGTAAGTTTTTGTTTTGTTTTGATTTGGTAAGTTGGACCGTTCCATTTTTTGTATTTGCTTTTTGCTTTTGAAATGAATCCTATTCACGACATTATTGCTTCATTAATTGAAACGCCTTTTTTAAGAAGCAGCGAAACTGAAAAGAAACAGATATTAGGTAGCCGTCCGACGCCGAAAATTTTAGCAATATTTAACGATAAGAGGCAAGGTAAAAAATATTCAAGAACTTTTCAAATATCTTGGTACGAAACTTATAGGTGGCTATGCAGAAGTATTTATAAAGAAAGCTTATATTGTTGGCCTTGTATTTTATTAGGTTGCGTCAAAAATAACTGGAGTTCAGGGGGCGGATATTCGGATTTAAAAAATTTTTCACGAGCAGTAAAATCGCATGAAAGTTCAAGAGAGCATATTAAAAATTCGGTAGCACTTACAAGACTGGAGCAAAATAGGGCGACTATTGCGGATGCACTACAAGAAAATGCAAGTCTTAATAAAATTGTTTATAATGAAAATGTTCGAAAAAACCGTTTATTATTAAATTATTTAATTGATGTTACTATTACTTTGGGTAAACAGGACTTGGCATTTCGAGGTCATAATGAAACAACAGATTCTTTTAACCGTGGCAATTTTAAGGAAATATTTGCATGCTTAATAAAAAGAAATGCCGAACTTACTGAACATTGTGCTAAATTTAGTAATATTTTTACGGGACAATCTAAGACTATACAAAATGAACTAATTGGTTGCATACATGACTATATTCAAGAATATATAAAAAAAGAAATCAATGACACCGATTGTTGTTTTTTTGGCGTAATTGCGGATGATAGTACTGATATAACAGAAAAATCACAGTGTTCGATAACAGTTAGGTATGTGACCAACGGATCTTTAAAAGAAAGATTTTTAGGATTTTTTGACGTTAGCAATAATAGAACAGCAGAGAGCCTTTTTCATTTAATACAAAACAGCTTAGAGCCTTATGACTTTAAAAATAAATTGGTCGCGCAGTGTTACGATGGGGCTAGTGTTATGGCAGGTGAAATAAATGGGCTTCAAACAAAAGTTAGATCTATTGCTCCTTTAGCTATGTTTACTCATTGTTGCGCCTACAGATTAAATCTAGTTTTACAACAGGGAACAAAACTGATTACCCAAAGTGGTATATTTTTTGCCACTTTATTAGGAATACCAAATTATTTCCACCAATCACCAAAACGGTCTTTTGTGCTTAATCAGATAGTAGGTAAAAGAATTCCGCGAGCTGTAGAAACGCGATGGTATACACGGTCTAAAATTTTAAACTTAGTGGCTAATGAATGGGACAATTTAATTATAGTATTTGAAACTATTATTAATGACTTAAGTTCTGGAACAGAATCTATTAATGGTGCAAAAGGATTTCTAAAGCATTTTAATGATTTCGAATTTTGCCTTTTAACGCATATTTATAAACAAATTTTTAGTTGCACTGATGTACTGTTTCAAATATTACAGTTAAAGCATTTAGATATAAATTACTGCATTTCGCAAATAAACCTTGCTAAGCAACGAATTGCTGAATTTAGAAACGAGGACCATTTCAAAGAACTTTTCAATATTGCTAAAAAAGCCACTATTCTGCCAACTAACACACGTCGTCGAGGGCAATGTTCTAGCGACTTTGATATTTTTACTAAATATAAAATATTATATTTCGAAATAATAGATTGTATAATTCTTCAATTAGGGACGCGGTTTGAAAATTTAAATAATTTAAATTTCTTTGCTTTAGTCGATTGCACAAAATATTCGGAATATGTTAAATGCTTTCCAGACGACTTATTAAATAATTTATTAAAAAATTATCCAAACATTTTTGACAGGGATAGATTAAAGAATGAGCTTTCTGTATTGTATAGGGATGAACAATTTTCAAATTTAGATGTCGAAAAAAGTCTAGCTTTGTTATTTGAAGATTTTAAAGCAATTTTTGCGGAAGCATATAAGCTTTTTAATTTAGTTTTAACTATTCCCGCAACAAGTGTATCGGCCGAACGAAATTTTTCATGTCTTAAACGGATCAAAACCTACCTAAGAAACACAATGACACAATAACGGCTTTCGGGTTTAGCAATGATGTCAATAGAGCAGGAATTACTGTCAGAACTTAGTGAAGACCAAAATTTTTACGACCTATAGATAAATTTGCAACCTTAAAAGACAGACGTATAGATTTAATGTACAAAAAGTAGTTTTTTTATCTTATTTCATACAACTATTTATTTTAAGTTTTAATAAACTAAATTATGTTTTTATTATCGCAATCACCGCTATATTTTAGTGTACTTTTTATTTACTTTTTTTAGAGTTTATTTTTTTAGTTTTTAATGGTTTAGTAGGGCTATTGGCGATGACCTCCATTAAAAAAAAAGGTCAACGCGTCGCAGAATAATACCTCATGAGTGACGTGGAAATTTATTCACATTTAAACAAAATTAACCCCATGTAGCCTCACCCTTCAATATACTCACGAGCCGCCACTGCTCAGTTTTTAAATGGGGTACTTATCTTAAAGGTTCAGCCACCAAATTCCTCAGACAGATGATTCTGTTATTGATTTTTGTCAATGACCTTCGGACTAGGTCAACGGCAAGGGTTAAATGACCTCCAACTTCAACACGTGCTTTGGACTTTAATTTACACTGGAAATGGAATTGGTACTCCGAAACTTGAACTTGGACAATAAGAAAACTAGAACTGAAATTGGAACTAAAACTCCTAGCTGGATTAACTTTATTTTAACACCATTTTTTACAACCAATTTACCATTGTTTAAATCGCTGTTGTAAGATGTTTCTCCTCTAACCAATATATTCTGTTGTTTAGATTTAGTGAGAATAAAACGTTTTGCTTTTAAACTTAAAGTGCCAAGATGTAGTTTTTTTGTAGTAAGTCCCAACACGAGCTAAAAATAGAATCTCTAATTACAAATTTGTATATTCTTATTTGTATCTTCGGACATCTTGCTCCATTTTTGTATGATGTCGGGATATCTTGTTATGAAGTGAACATTTTCAGTATACAACAATCCGTTTTCTCAAAAATATGTACTTTAAATAACTATTTTCTTTAAGATTATGATAACTTTTACTTTGTCTGCGTGTGGCTAGACTCAGAATGTCCCGTTTGTCCTTTGCCAGCCAGTTTTATTTCCTTACGTTAATTTTTTTTGTGGTTTATAACATGGGAAGTTCTGATTGGCCAACGCCTTGTGGCTATCGATATTGATCTGGCTTTCAACCTGCTTGCCGGATTCTATCTCCGAGGAATTAAACTTTAGCACTTCCCGGATAGGTGGCGGTTTAGAGAGATGGTACTGGTTAACGGATCGTGAGCGTGAACCGTTGTATACTGGGTGTCCTAAATTCAATGTTAATCCAATATCCTTCTCGAAAAAAGAGTTTGAAAAAAACTTTGTAAAAGTTTGGTATGCTTGTATAGCTACAAAAATGTGGCGTGGAGGATCATCTTAAAAAAATATATGCAGTGCCTCAAAAATGTGACAATCTAAACAAGTGATTTTTAAATGGAACCCAACTAACTGTTGAAGTTAGATAGAAACGCAACTATATCCAATTATAATGTTTGTCACGGATTATTGGAGTACCCTGTAGATTTCCTTTTTTAAAACTCCTGTACATTTTTTCAATAAAAAAGCAAATTCCTTAAAAATTTTACCAGTTTTGTGAAATGTTTCGATTCTATATGTTTGTCTAGAGAATATATGGGCATGATAAATAAATATGACATAATAAAAATTTAATCTATGAAAATATTGTCTTGTACACTTACTTATGTTTTTTGATAAAACCAGAATTGGTTTTATTTATGTCCTGTGACCGACGAGTTCATTTTGAATTAAAAACTAATTACAGTTTCAGACAAGAAATGATCGATAATATTTATGTGTTAGGGACAAGTGAAAAGAATTGTTTGATAGTGACAAGAATATATCACGAAAAATATCCTGATAGAAGACAACGGTTTTATGACACGGGAAATGTAGAATAGACGAAAACCGATCAAGCAAAACCTGTTTTAAACGAAGAGAACGAATTAGCGGTAACCTTAAAGTTATAGACCCACATATTGGATCAAGAAGAATTGCAAGAGAAACGGATGTAAGTAGAACCACTATTCTACGATTTCTAGAAAAAAAACAAGTTTCACCCAAGTCACATTCAACTCCTTCAAGAATTGTATGAGGATGATTGTCATAGGCGACTAGATTTTTGTCACTGGGCCCAACAACAAATTCAGAGAGAGCCAATATTGTTTTCTTATTGTTATTATTTTCTTTAATTTTACAATCTAATTACTATAGGGTGGACAACTTAACAACTAGTTTAAACTAGTTGTTAAGTTGTCCTAGCTAAGTCCTTGCTGTCCTAACTAGTTTAAAACAGGTTTGGCTGGATCCGTTTTCGTGTATTCTTCATTTCCCGTCTCAGCAAACCGTTGCATAATCTTTCAAAAGCGCTTCTCGTATTTGTGAAATTTTTGGATTAAATCGTTATAATATTTTATATATATATGTCCATTTCTAATATTTTCGAAAAGTGGCCATAAATCTTGAACGACTCTATATAGACCCCCACGAACCTTATATTGGGTAAATGGCTGAAAAGGAAGGAATCTGAAAATATAATAACATACATGGCGTTCCATTTAAATTAATTGAGAAAATTTGTAAATACAGGGCGGCGTCAAATGTACCTCTGATGTTTTCGAAAAGTACCCATAAATCTTGAATCACTCCGTATAGATCCCACAAATCCTATATTGAATGACAAAAAGGGAAGGATATATGCAGGATGTTCCATTTAAAAAAAGTTTGCCAAGGACGTAGACAAGGGGGGTACGGGGGGCCGTGGCCCCCCTTTTTATCCTGTGACCCCCCATTAGCGTGTTTAAATATTTTATACGCTACGCTCATACACGCATAATATGTTTAACGAAATAAAATACTCAAACCACAACAAAACAAAATATCTCTACTAGTAAGAATCCTAAATATAAGCTGACTCTTACCACTAGCGCTTCATGTGAGCGAACTTTCTCTTGTTTAAGAATAATAAAATCATTTTTGAGAAATAAAATCCGAAATGACAGACTATCAAACGTGGCTATTTTATCAATTGAGAAGTCATTGGTAGAAAATATAGATCTTCAAAGAGTAATAGATATATTCGTGGAAAATAAGAGAAGAATAAATTTAATTTTATGAACTTTTTTTTTTGTATTTTGTAGTTAACGGTTTATATTACTCATGTTTATTTTTTATTAGTTTTAGTAATACTTCCACAACTGTACATTAAATTCTTCAGATGTGTTTAATTATGTTACTTTTGTATAAAATTTGTTATTTAATTCAAAAACCTAAAATAAATGAAAATTCGTTTTACTTTTTTACTGGCACATATTATTATGTGTTACTGTTATTGATGTAAAAACAAAATCTTTACTAGGAACGTATGCTACTTTCTAACAAATAAACAAACAAAAGTATGCTTTATTGGCGCAGGAAAAATGGTTTCAATTTTATGAACAGAGCTAAATTTACCTTAAAACAAAAAAAAAACAAAAACAATGAAAAAACGAAATATTGATCGAAAAAAAAATAATTTTTCGATGTGTCGATGCAACGCAAATACATAAATTGTAAATATAACTTGATACTTTGACACACTAATGACAGACCCTGTATATAGGCCCCTCTAGAATTATTTATGCCCCCAACTGCCCTCCCCCAAAAATTAATTTTCTGTCTACGTCCCTGTTTGCGGCAAACTTATTCTTAACCCTGTATAATCGAAAATAATTTTAGGTGGTATAGTCCGACACACGATAAATGGTCATGAAGTAGCCGGGCTCATAAGGAACAGGTGGTATTTTATCCCCAATAAAGCAGTTAAGGTCTGGTTTGCAAGCGTTTCTCAGTACAGGTCGGTATTTTATTTTTAATATTAAATCATTTAAACTTTAGCGGTGTTCAGTGGTGTTATTTATTTTTAGAGGAACATTCTTTCTGTGAGGTGTTATAAGTAATTTTTCAGATGTTTAGACCATCGCGCATCGGTTGAAAACCCAGCAAAAAACAAAATGCCATTTACCGATGTGCTGCAAGAGAATTGTTTTACTACTATATCAAGGTAAAATTTATATATATTTTGTTTGTTTTTAGATATATCTAATAAAACAATCACTCTAATTCATTCGGTCAATCACAATAAATAGGTAGTTTTAAAAATTTCTGAATCTCCAAATAAAAAATTATTATTTTGTTTAAATACTCAAATTACTGATATTTGAACAGAACCTAAACAAATTTTTAACCATTTTATCTGCAGTATGAAGCGGTAAAACGGTTCTATCGATAAACTACTTAGAAACGATTTTTTCGCTATAACGATATCAATAAGGTGCAACATTTTCTATTTCTAAAAATGTAAAAAAACTTAATTTGAAAAAATTACTTTTTAAGCTGTACAAAGTGACGTTAACAAATTTTCATTACAACGTTTCGTTTCGATGGAACTACCATCAACTTTGATTTTTCTTATTGGACGGAAAAAAGTACAACCAGTATTAGATTGCACTTTTCATTGCGAATTCAACGATGTACTACACAATATGGTTACTTATGTTTTTATCCAAAAAAATGGCTTTTTAATACATTTCTAGCATTTTATTATAGTAGGCCATGAAATCCTAACGACAAAAGGAAAAAAAACAGTTGAAGTTCGAATGAATGTATTTATTTATTTAACAAATATTCAAACAAGTAAATGTTTGAATTGTTATCGTTGTTGTCGTTTTTTTAATTTATTTTGTTCTACAATGGATGGAGGTAATTTTACAAATGAAGAAAAATGTGATATGCTATCTTGCTACATTTTATGCCAAAGAAATTGTGTAGCCGAGTGCGTGTATTCTAACAAATACCCAGAGCGGAGACAACCTGACAAGTGTATTTTTCGGCGTTTGCTATTTAATCTAAAAGAATATGGATCATTTAAAAAGCCTGTATTATCTCGACAAAAACCTCCCAATGAAGAAAACCAACGTTCTACAATCTGTTATTGAAAATCCACAACTCAATTTATTTTAAGGAAAAATCAGTTTAAGCCTTACAAATTCCGAATATGTCAAGTATTAAAACCGGGTGACGATGAACGACGTAGGCAGTTTTGTGAGTGGTATACCAGGATGTGTGAATTTTCCTTATAAAGTGATTTGGTCTGATGAAAGCATGGTAACATGGTAAATTTTTAACAGGCGCAATACCCACTATTGGTCACAACGAAATCCACGTGTAAATAGACATCAAGATCGCTTTGGATTTAATATTTGGTGTGGGATTTTTGGTAGCAAGATTATAGGCCCTATTTTCTTTCACAATTCATTAACTTCTGAGCGGTACCTTGAGATCTTGAGGCACGATTTAGAAGACGCATTAGATAATTTACCGTTAGGCGCTGTACACCGCTGTTAGTTCCAACAAGATGGTGATCCAGCCCATAACTCCATGGAAGTTCGCCAATATTTAGCTGAACGGTTTGAAAAAAGATACATTGGGACTTACAGTGAAACACCTTGGCCTGCAAGGTCCCCGGACCTAACTTCTTTGGATTTTTTCTTGTGGGGCTACATAAAAAATGAGGTATTTAAGGAATGTTTTGACAACGAGGAACAATTATATCAATCAGTACGAGCAGCATTTAATACAATTACTCCTGAAATGTTAAGTTATATTTAGGAGTCTACCGTGAGACGGGCGTACTTCTGTTTAGAAAATGGAGGTAATTTGTTTGAACATTTGTTATAGTTAGTAAATAATCATTCGAACTTGTCAACCGTTTTTTCTTCCTTTTATCGTTAGGATTTCATGCCCTACTATAATAAAATGCTAGAAATGTATTAAAAACCCATTTTTCTGGATAAAAACATAAGTAATCATATTGTGCTGTACATCGTTGAATTCGCAATGAAAAGCGCAATCTAATACTGGGTGTACTTTTTTTCCGTCCCATAAGAAAAATCAAAGTTGATGGTGGTTCCATTGAAACGAAACGTTGTAATAAAAATTTGTTAACGTCACCTTGTACAGTTTAAAAAGTGAGAATGAAAAAGTGTTTTCCGTTTTTTCATATCTTTTCAAATAGCTTCAAAAAAAAGTTAAAACGAAATCGCAATATTTCGGTTTTTCTCGGATATTTCCGGAACGGCTTAGAATTTTCAAATTTATTTGTAAAAGGGGATTTTGTTGGGCATCAAAATTCGCAACTTTTGTCTAATTTATATATATATATATATATATATATATATATATATATATATATATATATATATATATATATATATATATCGCGAAGTACAACTGTTCATTGGAGAGCATTTGGTAGTGAGTTTGGCTGTACAAACTGTAACAATTAGGTTGTGGAGATCAGTCAGGTAAACCACACACGGACACTAAAATAAGTATTTTATTTAAAACTGACTGGCAACTTTACACAAATAATACAGTTTTGTCTATCTGAGTCAATAATCTTGCTTACTAGAGGCCCTAAAAATAATTTAGTGTCTGGTTCTCATTATATTTTACAGGAAACTAAAATAACTTTCATGAGTTTCAAACTTCCGAGATCTCAGTTAAATATCTAGGACTTTCATCAATCAACCCGCTTGCGCCCACTGCAAGGCTAGATCTCTACGAGAGACCGTACAGGATAAAGCAAATTTAAAAAAAATTAAAAATTAAAATTTCTTTTTTATATATATATAGCGTGACTTTTGAAACTATTCAGTATACAGAGGTTAAGACTGTAAATGGTAATTGTACGTACTCGTCAATAATTGATTCCTACAAAGTTACATATCCCGATCAGTCAAATTGAAAATGTATTAATTTTATTTTGGTTCTTAAACTAAATATCAGTATGAACTAGAAGATCAGGCGTTTGTATTATTTAGGTTTTTATCATTTGATTAAATCAATGTTCCTTAGGACCTAGAGTCTGGATTAAATACATAAATGGAACCGATCCAGGTAGTTTTATTTCAGTCATTCACTCAGAACCACTTTTCGTAAAATGTACTTTATTCTGCTTTCAACTCTAGAATAAATTGCGAAAGATATTGAACAACAAAACTTGTCTCAAATTTATATTAACCTCTAATTTTAACGAGAAATAGATCTCGAACAATTTTACAAAGCCAGATCTCCCTATACGCGAAAATAATAATTCTCCCTTGCATTCTATTCTCGGTGTATCTTTAAACGGCCCCGTGATTTGACAGAATAAAAAAGCTGTAACAAGAGAAATCAATCAGGATTTGCGGGGTGCAGAAGCGCACCGGTTTTCTCTTTGCTTTCGAAAAGAGGGTATACGCTTCAGCCTCGGCCCGACACAAATATCCCGGGGCGACAGGGAACCGGGATTGGATTTTTTACCACCCCTGTATAACGGGATATTGCTCGGTCGGAATGGATACGTTTTAGATGGGAACGAATATATTAGAAAATTTTAATCGTCGCATACACCCGTACAGGGTGTTTCTTCACAGTGGTATCTGTGTAATTTGTTAGGTTGAAGAATAGCTGTATTATATATATATATATATATATATATATATATATATATATATATATATACAGGGTTATTCACGCAACCCGTTCATTAAAAGTTTTTGATGATGCCATTTAGATAAAAATTTCAAATTTTGCGATTAAGGTAAGGTCAAGGGGTACTTCTTTTTTGAAATAATTTCAACTTCCTGTCACTTCCGGTTTAACCGGAATTTGGTATCAACTTGCTTATTTTAAATGGAACACCCTGTATTTTATGATATTTTTGGATTCTATGGAGAATTTTAATGCTATTTTATGTAGCACGTCCTATACCTAGGTTCAAGCGTTCTTTAGATATTTGACCTTGAACCGAAAATGAGCCTTCGGGGTACCAAATTTTAAAATCTCATATTTTTGTAACTTTTGAAGATATAATCTTCATATTTTGCAGACGATCGGTAAAAAATCTTAGGTTTCTATTTTTTTTATTGAATTTGTCTATTTTTATACAGGGTGTCCTAAATTCAGCAGCAAACATTCACATTTTCAAAGCCGCTAAAGTCCGTTTTTTTAAATGAGACACCCTATAACTTTATGCACTATTAAAAGTAGAATTTCATTTTCTATCGAACTGTATTAAGGTTCTATATACCTATTCGTAACCATTTTCGAAATAATTGGGTTTTATAAAAATATCGTATGTATTTGCTTAAATGTTTACATATTCCAATGGTGAGCCATCGAAAAGCAATTGAGATCCAATATCCAATATGGTAGATGATTAGTATGCGTTATTTATCGAAAGCTGTCAGTGATAAATTAAATCTTCTAAATCGAAATGGAAGAATACTCAAACGCTGATATTCTCAATCTATTTTATATTCATGGACAAGTCAAAATTCAAGAGGACTGAAACAAACTTTTTGCGTTTTGGCAAGATTAAAGTTACAAAAAATGTTCCGAAACCAGTGACAAATGCCGTGGATAACGTAATAAATACATTAGCTTATTTCCACGCAAACCCGCAAAGTTCAATACCGTCTGCAGAAAACGATTTGCGAATTTCTTCTTCATCTGTCCAAAGAATCTTGAGCGAATATCATATGCACCCTTATTTCTTCCAAAACGTGCAAGCCTTGAGACCTGGTGATGACGTCCGACGAGTAGAATTTTGCGAATTCATGTTTTTGAAAATTCAAGAGGACCCTCAATTCCTTTCAAAAATATTTTGGACCGATGAAGCGAAATTTTCTAGAGAAGGAATAACAAATAGAAGAAACGAACATTTGTGGGCAGTTCTCAAGAAAGGTTTAGCTTCAATATTTTCGGTATAGTATTAAATGATCAGGTGCGGAACTGTATTTATGAAGACAATTTAAACAGTGATAAGTATTTGGAAATTCTACTAGGGACGGTTTCTGAATTTATAGAAGAAATTCCTATTGGTGAGCTCTGCAGTTTATCTCCAATTATCTCGAATTTTTGTAGATCGCTGTATTGGTCCCAATGGCCCTTGGAGATGGCCCCCGCGATCACCTGATTTAACACCCATAGACTTTTATTTATGGAGATTTATCAAAGGTAAAGTCTATGCTTCCCCAGTAAATAACCAACAAGATTTACTGGACAGGATACGAACAGCTTTTGCCGAATTAGAAAACGGACAAATTCAACGGGCCCGGCCACAGCAACTGTACAAAGAAGAATTGAAATGTGTCTTCAAATGAACGGACAGCATATAGAACATTTGTTATAATTCAATTTTATTATTTTATTTATTTATTGTTGATTGTTGGATTGCTATAATTTTTAAGTTCACTAAAACAAGTTTAGAACATTCTCGAACTTAGTAGATATGCTTAAAAATAATGTAAACAATTTATTACATTTTTTATAACTTTAACTTTTCCGAAACGAAAAAATTTCTTTTCAATCCTCTTCAATTTTCTCTTGTTCATTGGCGATAAATGGAGGATGTTTTTCATTAAAAACATGGCACGTTCTCTCCAATATTTTGTAACATTCTCCGCGAATATAAAATAAATTGAGAATATCAGCTTTTGAGTGTTATTTTATTTTAATTTAAAAGTTTCAAATCAGCTGTCATGTTGAATAGCACAACAATTGTTTTTCCATGGCTTATTACGGGAAGGTGTAAGCGTTTAGCAAATACATATGATAGTTTAATAAAAACCTGATTATTTCGAAAATGGTTACGAATAGGTATAGAGAACCTTAATACAGTTCGATAGAAAATTAAATTCTACATTTGATAGTGCATAAAGTTATAGGGTGTCCCATTTAAAAAAACGGACTTTAGCGGCTTTGAAAATGTGAATGTTTGCCGCTGAATTTAGGACACCCTGTATAAAAATAGACAAATTCAATAAAAAAAATAGAAACCTAAGATTATTTACCTATCGTCTGCAAAATATGAAGATTATATCTTCAAAACTTACAAAAATATGAGATTTTAAAATTTGGTACCCCAAAGGCTTATTTTCGGTTCAAGGTCAAGTATCTTAAGAACGCTTGAACTTAAGTATAGGACATGCTACATAAAATAGCATTAAAATTCTCCGTAGAATCCAAAAATAGCATAAAATACAGGGTGTTCCATTTAAAATAAGCAAGTTGATACCAACTTCCGGTTAAACTGGAAGTGACAGGAAGTTGAAAATATTTCAAAAAAGAAGTACCCCTTGACCTTACCTTAATCCCAAAATTTGAAATTTTTATCTAAATGGCATCATCAAAAACTTTTAATGAACGGGTTGCGTGAATAACCCTGTATATATATATATATATATATATATATATATATATATATATATATATATATATATATATACAGTCGACACTGTTTAGAGTGAAACTCTATATAATGAAAAAGGCTTTATAATGCAATTTTTTCAAGACCTATAAGAATATTTTAATGAAATTTCATGCAAAAAGCCCTGCATATAGTGGATCTGCAAAATAGTAACACTCTATATAATAAAATTTTTACCGGAATTTTATGTATACATTTTTAGGCATTTATTCTCAGGATTCCATTTTTATGACGAATTCTTTTGAAAAGGTTCTTAACGCGTTTATAACGCCTAATGGTTGGCAATAAATTAGGCAGATTTCTGTGAGAAACCCGGGGAATAAGCCATTTTATAGAAACCCAGGTTCAGTTTGTTTTTGTTAAAGAATCAAGTAAGATGCCCAAGCGAGTGTGTTTAAGTTTAGTTGAGAAAATTAAAGTTTCTGAGGAAGTTCATAACGGCTGTAAAAAAATTGATGTTGCTGCAAAATTTGGTGTTTCTCCAAGCTGCGTCTCTCTGATAATAAAAAGTCGCGACAGTATCATCAAGAAAACTAGTGTTCCAAGCAGTCGAAAACAAGTACGTTTGTGTTTTTACGAGGATGTAAATAATGCAGTTTTATAATGGTTTCAAGTGGCCCGTAGTCATCAAAACGTACCAATATCGGGAAATTTAATAAAGCAAAAGACTCTACAATTTGCTAAAGAATCTGCGTTAATTTTCAAGCTAGTGAAGGGTGGTTCAGTGCCTGGAAGACTCGCAATTCAATCGTTTTCAAGGCGGTGTCTGGCGAGAGTGCAAGCGTTAGTCAGGAGGACTGAGACATCTGGACTGAAGCTGTTTTAAAAAGTGTATTGAAAAAGTACGAACTAAAAAACGTTTTCAATTGTGATGAAACCGGTTTGTTTTTTAAATGTTTGCCAAATAAAACTTTTGCTCTTAAAGGTAATAAATGTTTTGGTGTTAAAACAAGTAAAGAAAGGGTAACACTTATGATTGGAGCAAACATGGATGGCTCAGAAAAACGGAAATTACTGCTCATAGGTAAAAGCAAAAATCCCCGTTGTTTAAAAGGAGTTAAATCTCTGGAGTTAGACTACGCCAGTAATAAAAAGGCGACTTCTGAGATTTTCGAAAGATGGATCAAAGAACTGGACACGAAAATGAGGAGCCAAAAGCGAAATATTGTGTTGTTTATAGACAATTGTCCTGCACATCCAGTTACTGAAAGTAAAAAATTAACCAATATTGAATTGATCTTTTTTCCAACAAACACGACCTCCAATTGCAACCTATGGACCAGGGTATTATAAAAAACATAAAACATCATTACCGAAACAAAATTTTTAATGTGATTGATAACAACCTTCCAGTCCAAAAATTGATTACCCTTAAAGAGTATATAACCGAAGTCGTTAAAGTAAGTGAAAATGTTTCTCAGAAAACTACCAAAAACTGCCTTTCTAAAGAAGGTTTTACTGAAAAAAATTGACGAATGGGAAGAACGGATGGATCTCGCTACCTTAAAAAGACAATGGGGTATTCTACATAAAACTGCTACCGTCAACGCAGATTCTTTACTTGATTTCTTAGAAATCGACTATGATGTTGGTACGACAGATCTTCCAACTGACCAAGACATAATTGACGATATAAAAAGTATAGAAGATCATGAAGAAGAAACTGAAATCGGGGAATGTCCTGCTAAATTTAGTAAAAATGAAATAAGAAATGCGTTTGACATTGTGCAAAATAATCTAAGGGACCAGGAAAGTGTACCTGATCAAATCTTTATGCATTTGAATAACGTTACATTTTCTCAGAAGAAAGCACTTAAAAGTGATGAAGTTTTTTGGATGTGTTTACTATTGGTTCACACAAAGTAATTAATAGATGTGAATTAATTCATAATCGTGAAGTTGATATAAAGAAGCTGAAAATGCAGATCATAACGAGTGTCTTTAAAAGAAAAGCCAACGAGGACATAACAGAAAAACCATCAAAAATTATTCGTCGTGGGTTACAGACAAACCTACCAACCACAGTAGATAGAGCTGACGTAAATTATATTAGAAAGAATATCTACAACTGCAGACAAAAAACACTGCCAGGACCATTGCCTAAACAAAGTACACCAAATTCTTGAAAAGTCTAGCATAGAAATCAGCAACGGGGTAGCTTTTCTATTTATAATTAGCTCAGAAGAAAATATTGTTGTATTCACATGTGAAAACAATAGTCGAATTATATGTAAAATATGGCAGGTATATACGGATGGAATAATTTCCTACTTAACAAAGTATTTTCACCAGTTCTTTACTATTTAAGAGCTACAAAATGGACATTACATTCCATTAGTGTTTTGCTTATTGGTATATAAACGTGAAGAAACATATGAAAGACTATTTTAAATGTTTGGAAAGTTTAACTTGGGTTTTCAACCTTTTGAAGTATTTCTTGACTTTGAAAAAGCTATTCACAACCCTGTACAGGGTGTCCGGATTTGTTTGCAAAAGCAGGGTATCTCGCTTATTTTTAAAGATAGAACCTTGCGGTTTTCACGAACCTGAGCTAATTTTTTGTGAAACTCATTAAGCCGTAAACAAAATTTTCATAGCCTTCTTCGTTTATGAGATACAGGGCGAAATAGAAAATTTTGCATTTTGGGACCCCCCTCGTATCTCGGTTATCCTTTAACTTAACGTAAAGGGAAAAATTGCTGCTTACGCAGTTTTTTACGCTGGATCCAGTGGCGTAGTCATATTTTTCATTTGAGTTGTTATTTTTTAGATATGACCCAAAGTTGTATTTTTTTAGATGGGACACCCTGTATATTTGCCCAGAAATTGATTTGTCCTTTTAAAAGCTTCTCAAAAATATATAATAGTATGGGTCTATTTTAATAAACAACAACAAAAATCCTAATTTTTATAATTATCATCCCAAATTTTGCAGTAGGCCATGCAAAACAATGCTGCCTTTTATTTAAAGTCGTTAACAATATCTACATCCTAACAATAAATCAAAATAAATATGCAATTAAATCTATTTATCAAAATATGTATTGATAATTTCGCACCAAAAAAGTACCACCTACCTAGATTTATGTAACACAAGAAGAAAACAGTAATAAATTATTATGTAAGAAGCCTTTCAGCAAGTCAACTGTCGTATAAGAACTACAGTAACCAAGAAAATCAAAAGAACTGTTCAAACTGATTTCCAGTTTGTTCTATGCATGCTTCGCACAATTTTCGTATTCGTTTTAGGGAATTAAGCAAAATAACGGTATGATTTTGTAAATAGCGAAAATTTTCTTTTATTGCATTTCCTAAATCTTGGACATTATCATAGTGGTCTTTGTAAATTCTATTTTCCAGATATCCCCATAGAAAGAAATCTAAAATCGACAAATCTGGGGACCTAGGGGGCTTATCTTATAGGTCCATTTGTTCCGATCTATTGATTGGTAAAATTATTGTCCAGAAATAATCTCGCCATTCCAGAATTGTGTGCAGGAGCACCGTCCTGTTGAAAATAAATTTCGTTAATTTGCGCTAGAGGAACATCGTCAAGTAATTCAGGTATAGCTGCCTCTAAAATTTCTATATAGCGATTGGCTGTTAGATTTTCCTCAAATATATAAAATTTTATATGTGTTCCTAATATGAAGCAGGACACATTTAGACCAAACCTGCCCTGCTGTCTTCTGGGAAATATTTGGTGTTGATTTTCCTGGGACCAGAATCTACTATTGTGGCTACTGAGTATACCAGAATTACTGAAATGTGCTTCGTCTGACCATATAACCTTCCTTTCAAAATCTCTAACCATAACCATCTTTCTCGAAACCAATTGCAGAAGACTACCCGGCGCTCTGCATAGATTTGTATGGGTGGTATTTGTGCTTTTTTAGAATTTCTTGAACCGTAATTTCCTCAGCCTCCCGATTTTCTTTATTATATGTTTTCGTACGAGGTTTGATAAATGATCCGTGATTAAGTAAATTCTTTTTTATCCGATAAAAAGTGGATATATTAGGTTGCCTCCTTTCTGGATATCTAAATAAAAATTAAGCAATAGTATTTCAACATACCTAAAAATTAACTATTTACCTGTTAAAATACATCTCAGAAGCCGCTTCAACATTTTCATTACTTAATATAAAACAAGCTAACATATCGTACTTTTCATAATGTTCGAAAGTTTGGTTTTCTTCCATAATAATACAAATATATTTTTACACAATAAATAAATACAAAAAACTAGCGCTATAGTTTATATACGCGTACAAAATTGGGAAATGTCATTTGCTTCCATGAAAACAAAAGAAATCGGCATCGTTTTGCATGGCCGACTGCAAAATTTGGGATGATAATTATAAAATTTAGGATTTTTGTTGTTGTTTATTAAAATAGACCCATACTATTATATATTTTTGAGAAGCTTTTAAAAGGACAAATCAATTTCTGGACAAATATACAGGGTGTCCCATTTAAAAAAACACAACTTTAGGTCATATCTAAAAAATAACAACTCAAATGAAAAATATGACTACGCCACTGGATCCAGCGTAAAAAACTGCATAAGCAGCAATTTTTCCCTTTGCGTTAAGTTAAAGGATAACCGAGATACGAGAGGGGTCTCATAAACAAAGAAGGCTATGAAAATTTTGTTTACGGCTTCATGAGTTTCACAAAAAATTAGCTTAGGTTCGTGAAATCCGGACACCCTGTACGTAGCCCCTGACCAGAAACAAAAATAAATGGATGCCGATTTCATCTGCAGCAAGTTTGGTATAGACAAATTAAATCTATGTCGAAGAATACAGAAATACCGAATCCGAAGAAGTTGGAAAGTGGTTAAGTCACACTTTTGGACTAATTTATTTATATACACAGGAGGTTGGCGAGTGCTTTGCCTTTGTTTTATTTTCTGAAAAACCACAAAATGGCCTCTTGGTTAAATATGATTTAACCAAGGGGCTATTTATGATTGTTATCTAGTGCATGTAGGCAAATGTTTTATTTTTGAAATTCCCTATTCTTTATGTATGCCTGGTGTTCTTTAATTCTTTTGGCTAATAGCCTAGAGGTTTCACTTATGTAAAATTTATTGCACGGACACGGAATTCTACAAATAATATACATACAAAAATTAAATAATTTATTATATTTCTAAGGTAGGCGCTTTGGTTTATAAAGTAACTTGTTACTATTAGTGTTATTTATTTTTAGAAAATCCAAAGCATCTTTAAAATGTGCATTTTTCGGAAAATCAATTTTCAAAATGCATTCTTCTTTAAAAAAATATAGTTATTAACGGGTCTTGTTGACCTTACATACCTACACATTTTAAGTTTTTTTAATTTTTGACATTAGTATATGCTGTATAGAGCAGATTAAAAACAAAAGTTGCTTGTAAAACACACTTTTTTTGAAAAAAATAAAAAACATAAAACACACAGGTTTTTGACAGAATACAGAAAGGAAATTATTGCGACGTTGCCAAACTCACCTGATTTTTTTGAAGTATATGCCAGGGTAAGTAGGTACAATCAATGTCAAAAAGAAAGTTATTAACAAAACACACACTTAAAAAAAAACACAAAAGTTAAAAAGGATATTTTTGTGAAATCTGGTCGATTAAATTTCGAAAACCGGGAGGATGCCGGGTTCCCATAAACCTGCCACCACATGAACTGGTCAATAAATTCAGGTATAAATGGAGACTGCATCACTCCCAGACGTCTCAAAAACTGTTTTAGGCGCGACCAATATCCTTCGACATGATTTGTACAAACCCCCGTTTGGGGGTCTACAAAATTTCGGGAGTGGTTTACTATTTTGTGAACATATGGGGAGACACCGGCTAAATTAGCAACAATCCGTCCATATTTCTATGCCAGGTAACACATGCTCAGCGATGATGGTTTTAAGGGTAAGTGCAGACCTATCTGGAACAAACACGATCTAACCTCACCCTGCCGTTACATCGTATATTCCCAGAACTCACCGTTCTGGTACCAGTCTTCCTACATGATATTTCTGCTTAGTGATGACGGATTCATCAATTTGGACTATATGTCCGACACCACCTAGAAAGTAAAAGCGAGAACATCAAACTCAAAACAAGATTTTAAACTGCATACGGGACCCGCTAATCACACCACTTTAAAGTTCGCGCGACTTTCAAATATGATTTTAAGGCTATAAGAGTAGTTTTTACCTTGAATGATAGTTTTATGGACGAACCTGAGCGAACCCAACATTAATAGGTTTTGTTAAAAAAAAAACTCTTGTTTTATTATAAAATCACTTTTTTACGACACTTCAAAAAAAACCTAACTAGACCTAATCAAAAGGCAATCTTATTTTTAAAACACAACTACGTACGAAATTTTAAGACTTGTTAAAAAAAACTGAAAAAGTCATTGCGAATGGCGGGAGCACCGCAGAGGTTTAGAGTCCAAAATTAACCTAAACAAATATATATTATTATTGATTCTATTCTTACCAAATAAAAACAAGTCATTCCTCTTGAGTAATTGCCACGAACAAACGTCTCTAAAAAATCTATACTGCTGGCTAACAGCACTTCGATTACATCCAGCAGACATAGATGCACACCCAGATCTAACCTCGCATGCCCACTCCCACATTTAAAAAAAGTACTGTACGTACCGGCACTCTACATTGTTCAAAATATGAATCCTTCATTACCGAATAGCGTCCGCGGCACCCAAGGCACTGAAAAGCCTTGCCCAAAGGGTAAACGCTATGTTTTTGTAGTGACCATTCCCGAAGACAACGGCCAACGGGGCACTGAAACCTAGTACTCATTAATCCACACTGCTGTAATTACTGTAACAACTAGTCGTTCAGCGATAGTATCTGCATTAACTGGAAATCATTTGCAACATCCATTTTTGGGGCAAAGTAATAAATGCTAGTTGAAAAGCGAACAAACTAAACTGTATTTTACCATATAAATGTTACATTGAAGAAATTGGAAATTTGTAAAGTGGGAGTAAAAACCCAAGTAAAATTCCTACGCATATCTGCCTTGTCCAAAAATATATGAGCTTTGTTTTTATTGGTCCGAATATAAATCACTTGTGTTTAATTTACGCAATATGATGTTTTGTTTGAGAAAAACGTTGGAAACGCTGGAAACGTGGCAACATGGCCAAATTAGTTTATTTTCTGGCGTTTGACATTTTAGACATGACGGAAATCGCTGGTCATTACAGAAATGTTATTATAGAAGTCCATATAAAAAATATGTGAGTTATGTAGGTTTTCTGTAACTTTTACAAGACAAATATCATGAATTATGAATAAAGATTAGTGAGAATTATATATTTAAGTTACTTTTGAGAGCATAAAACGTTAAAACTTTCGTAAAAGAGGGTAAAAACCGTACCTAAAGAAGGGGACTAAAACAAGTAATAAACTTGTGTTTTTTTATTTAAAAAGATTGATCAACCAACGTTAAATATGTTAAGAAATGTCTAATTTACGATAATACATCAAAACAATACCAAAAAAGTGAAAATATCGGGGTATGTAAAGTCATCCTTCACCGTTATTAACCTTATAAAATACTACCCGTGCAGAAATTAACAGAAGATAAAAAAAAAACAGAATAATTGTTTTGTCAAGAAATGTTATTATTAAAAGAAGACAACAATTTTTTTTTAAATCTTATGGTCTCACGAGTGGACTTCAGGACTGCGGGGATTCATAACCGGAAAAATGTACGATTTAGGGCAACACAAACCCCTCTAGTAACTAGTGAAATTAAGATACAAGGTCGAAGATCGTTACATATGTGGTGCGGGCTCTTAAATAATAAATTAATTGGACCAATTTTTGTTGGTAGACCCTTAAATGGGGAAAAATATTTAAATTTATTGACCAATACACACTCCGTCAATACAACGAAATTATACGGCATCAGTTATAAATTACATTAATATGAAATACCAAATGTTGATTGGTCGTACTGGACCGATTGGCTGGCCGCCGAATAGCCCCAACTTGACGCCACTCGATTCGTTCCTGTGGGGATTTTTACAGAATAAAGTACCAACTGAAGACGTAGAGGTTTAACGAACAAGAATAATTGAGGCTATTCAGGACACTAATGACTTTTCATCTTATTATTAACAATATAAATAAAATCGAGAGTGATTACATACAGTGTATTATAAATTAATGGTGGGCACATTCAGCAGTTGTAAACAGTTTTAGTAGATAATACCATTTTATATTTTTTTTTATAAAAAAAACAGTGTTTTTTAATATAAAAATATAAAAACGCAAAAGTCAATATTTTGTATGCGTTAAAGTTAGGTATAGAGTATTGTACATAAAAATGTTTAGAATATTCAGGAGAACGAAAAATCAAATAAGAAAATAGGGAACCCATTTGAAACAACAAAGTAGGACCACGCCCAGACTTTTTGAACCACCCTGTATACATGACTAAAAGTTTTTCGAAAAATTTGTTTTGAACTATTAAACTTTTATTTTGGACAGTTTTTTCCAACACGTCAAATCAGATAAGGAGGGGGGGCAATATATAAAAAAATACCCTGAACGTTCACTAAGATTGTTATCATTCTCAAGTTTATTTCTTATTAGGTACACATATGTTCCCACCTTATTTTAACAATTAAAAATAACACCTTTAAATTGACATTCTGTCAGAGATTAGCCATTCTGGATATATTTGTGATACTAAACATAAGAAATATTCTGCTTTTAGTTTTATTATTTTTAGATTTGCTGAAGACGGGTAGACTTTCTCCCGAAACGTCCAGAAAACAGATTATTTTCAGTGTCGATCCTCGGGTACCTTCATGGTGGACCCAGAACTAAAGTCTATTAAACTTATCAGGTAACTATTTTGTTTTTGTATTATATTTGTAATTGTGGAGAAAAATTATTTAATATTGTTCAAGGAACTGTTAAAATAGTTCACTTTAGTAGAAATTTTTTAGTTTGATTATGTTCAGAAAACTACAGATAAAGAAGTTTTGCGGTACGTAAGATAAAGATAAAATCGTTAATTTAGTCTGGTGGAAAATAATGCAAATGCTCTGTATCTTTCGTATGGAACTATGCAAATGCCTAATTATCCTAAGCCTCTTAATTAACGAACTTTCCGAAAGTTCCCTGTTCAATAATAAACTTTCTTATATCAAATTAGCCGGGGACAACCCCCTTAGGTGAACTTCTAACCTCTAAACCTCGCCATAGGCCGACGCGATCCGACCGGCGTAAGTGAGTAGTTAACGTAACGTCTTAATTCAATCAATTAACGGGGTCTCCGATTGGTCGATTTTAAATAATTATCTCGTAATTTGTGTGGCATGATGAGTTGATGCCAGGGCCGGGCCCTGATTGCAGTCATTCCGTGCAATTAGTCCGCGATTCATGTTATTTGGCCCATCCAGGATTGTAATTACGCTGCTTTCGACGCTATTAATCAGTTCCCACAGTAGTGTGGTATGGTGTCAGCCGGCTGGCAAATTGCGCGTGCATTTGCGTTGTTGCAAATTTGATACAATTTGTAGCAACGTGTTACGTTGGCCTTCACATGTGTAATCTTTATATTCTAGCCCAGGGGCTTACATAGAATCACCCAGAGGTTGAGTTATCTGATTCACAAAATTCCAGGACAATCCCTAACAATAAAAAGTTACTGATACGCATTCACCATTTTATCAAAATTTAAATTTTAGTGATAGTGAAGTGTCGCCCAATTTACTTTCACACATACTCATTTAGCAGTTAAATGGCAGGTAATGATTTTTTTCGACTGGGTAAGTTTGCAGCAGTGGGGGTGACTGCCTGAGTTTCAGTTTGAATTATAACCTCTTTTTGGAAAATGTAACTATTAAAAAAACTATATTTTCTTGGAAAAATTAAACACTATATTTAAAAATATATAAAAAAAATCGATATGCAGTTATTTAAGGTGCCATTTTAGATAAACTTAATTTAATTTTAATTTCGCTGGGGATGTTTAATGAACTCATCCTTGGATGAGTTGCTGTTCTTTTCTTTGTAATCCTTTTTTGATAATGAAGCCGTTTATTATTATTACAATTGGAATCCGAAGTTTGCGTTATTCAGTGTATTTGAAAGTGGACTGTGACAGAGGCAGAACCACAAAGCGCTTAGTGAATCTCCCTGGAATATACCTCATCTGGTGTAGATCTCCTCTGTTTCGATGTGTTTTTTTTTGTGTTTTCAGGTTGATTTTAGTTTTCCACGTACTCATGACTTACGTAAAAAATTGTCTGAGGTTTTGATTGACTTTATTATATAATTCTAGCACTCTAATTAGCCAACTCTGGGGTATCGAATCAAAGGTTTTTTTATAATCTATGTAACCAGTGTGAAAGTTTCTATGATTTCTCCTGGTTTGTTTCATCATGACGCTGCCTATAATTAGATGATCCTTGCATCCTCGGTGGTTTTTCCTGCACCCTTTTTGCTCTTCCGTTAGAATGTTTTTGTGTGCTAGATGTTGTTCTATTCTCCTGGTAATTGTGGCTTTGATAATCTTATATAAGGTTGGAAGGCACGTAATAGGTCGGTAATTTGACGGGTTCTTAGTGTCAATAAGTAAATCGATATATTTTCTTTATCCAGATATTTCCTCGTTATAGGATTAGTGAAGTTTTGCCCAATACACATACCCATTTAGTAACACATATGAACAGTTTAATGGCAGCTAATAATATTTACCGACTAAGTTTGCAGCAGTGGGGATAACTGCCTGAGTTTCATTTTGAATTATTTAAACTTTATCTTGGGTAAGTTCTTTTTGGAAATTGTTTTTTATTATTATTAAAAAAACTATATTTTCTTGGTAAAATTAAATATTATATTTAAAAATATATATAAAAAATCGATATGTAAGTATTTACTATGCCATTCTAGTATAAATTTAATTGAATTTTAATTCTGCCGGGGATGTTTAATGAACTTATCGTTGGGTGAGTGCGACTAGCCAGAAGGGCGGGATGAAATCTGTTGTCATCCCTTATAAATATTTTTTTACTCACAATTAAGTTGTTGCTCTTTTTTGTAATCCTTTTTTGATAATTAAAACCGTTTCTTATTATTATTATTATTATTATCGAAATTAACGATCAATTTCTAAACAAATCTGGGGTTCCAAGCCCATCCCGGATGCATGCATCGAAAGGAGAGGACTGGTTTCTATTAGTTCTATGTGTTGTCCTGTAAGAATGTTCTTACTATGTAGCAGGTACTGAGCAAGACTGCCTTCTGGATGTCGATGATGTTAATCCATTTCAAGATTCCGAAACTGTAGCTTGTTGGAATCCTAAGTATCTCTAGGTCTCTCCTTGGTTCATAGCTTGAACTATTGGTGTAGGGGGTAGGGTTACACCACCTTTAATGACATTGCCTTTTTCGATGTTTAAGGTTTTACATTTTTCCATTCCAATTTCCATATGGATGTCTTTCGAGAAGGTGTATGTCACGTCAATAAGTTTTTTTTAATTGGTTATGGTTTTCACCATAGAGCTTAATATCATCCATATACAGAAGGTGGGATATAGTTCGATAATCGTCTCTATTTTCTTTGATGTTGAAGCCCTGTCCTGTATTGTTGAGCAACGTGGAGAGGGGGGTTCATCGCTAAGCTGAATCAAAGTGGAAATATTGAGTCTTCTTTTGATGTGTATCTCATCGGTGGTAAGAGATTGATCGGAATTATAGATCCTCAGGTTTGTTCCCCACTGGTGCTTGATAGTTGATGATTATAGGGTTAATTTTGTATATTCCTAGTACCTCTATGAGCCAAGAATATGGTACACTGTCAAACTGTAAGAAATGTAAATGGAAAATTTATATCGAGTAGGCCCACCTCGTACTCTCAAAAGTTCTGCTGTCCGCCTTGGCATACTGTCCGTCTCGGTATATTATCCAACTATAATAAGTCCCGAAAGTGCCATATTAATAAAAAGAACACAGAGAAATTTGTAATTTTTGTAATTTCAAAAATAACCTGTAACTTTTTTTCTAAACAAAAAAATGTTAAACCGCTATGCTTCTGTGTATAGAAAAGCTGGGACAATAAAGTCCCGAAAGTTTTATACTAAATGTAAAAAACCCATAGAAATTTGTAATTTTTTTAATTTAAAAAACACAAACTTTTTGAAAATGCCCTGTATGTTTTTTTTAAGCAAGAAAACGCAAAACCCCTTCATTTTTTAAGTATAGAAAAACTGCGATAATAAAGTTCCAAAAATTCCACAATAAATAAAAGAACCCCTAGAAATTTTAAATTTTTTATTTTATAAAATACAGACTTTTTGAAAATACTTTTTTTCTAAAAAAAAATAAAAAAACGTTATATACGAACCGAGATCTTCTAAATGTGATTACTATCAAATTTTTCATTTTTACATTATATTTTTTCACACCCTGTATAACACAAATTTTTTTTTATCAAATATCACTTTAGGTTATTGAATAAACAAATAATGGCCTTTCAGAATCTTTTTAATTTTTAAAAATCGGCTTAGGCATTTCCGAGATACAGCCATACCATACATGACGAAAAAAAAGTCTCTTTTTGTTACTAAAATTAAAAAAGATGCAAAGGTAAAATTCATTGTTAATTTTCAAATGTTACGCATAATTCGAAAGAGAAATGTAATTTAAATTTGTCGCGTAATTGTTTTAAAATCAGATTAACCAACGGAAGAATATAAAGTAACTAAATATTTCATAAACAATCTTCTTTTCTTTATTAAGACTTATTTTTTGTGTTATATAAGGCAAGTTTTTAATACAAAACACGAAATTAATGAAATAATTTAAGATATTATTTAGTTACTGTTTTGGTCACTGTTATTGAGTGAATGTATTAACCAATAAGTCTTAGGAAAAAGAAGGCTGAAAATAGTGGAAGGTAATATTGAACAATTTTATGATGGATAACTCGGAAACGAAACGTCGCCAAAAAATCTAATTTTAGTGTACCAAAAGTTATATAAATCGGCGATGTTAAGTGTAAGTAAATAGTAAAGTCAAGAGAAAGGTAAAAAATAAATAAATGAAAGTTTCCGCAGAGAATTTTTTTTAAGTTCTACATTCGGAAATCTTTGTAGAAGCCAAAAAAATATATTGTGACTATATTACATTTCAGTGTGAAAATGGTACAAAACAAACAAATAAATAAAATATAAATTGAGTGTTTCCGCGGACAATTTTTTTAATTACCTCACTCAGGAGGCTTTATTGAAGCCAAATTTTATTAAGATCATGTCCAAATTTTATTAAAATCGGAAAACTTACTTTCGAGATATTTCAAGTGTTACAGACCTTTGTTACAGTATATTCAAAATTTAATTAAATTACGCATACTTACTTAAAGCTTCAACCGACCTTTTTCACTTATTCCGGTGACATCCCGATGACACCAACAGGGATAAGAGGTACAAACAATAATAAAGTCGCATCACACACACGAAAAGTTAATAAAACGGAAGCGTGTCAGGATCATGCGACGGGATGTTTGTGCCGTGTCTCCAAGAGATGAGAAAAAGCCCTTTGAAGTGGCTGTCGACGAGGTTCACGTGACCGGTGACTCAAAAACCACAAAGGGGGATATTAGAACTGTAATTAGATGTGTCAGGTCGCATTAGCCATTCTACGCTCAGCAGAAATAGTCAGTTGCACAGAGCTGTTTAAAGCAAAAGTTAAAAAACGGTTAACAAAAGAGTTTGTAATAATTATTGTTATAAAGCAAATTTTAACTTAAAACGAAGAAGTTTAGGATTATTGCTAATTCAGATCAATAAAATATTTAACAACTTCCAGAACCTTTTGATTAAAATTTCAGTTTTGTACATATATACAAAGTGAAATTAAAATCATTACAAAATACAGTTTTAACAATTTAACAAAAATTGTTGTGATTTAAGCATTAATAAATATAATCTCATTTTATTACCCAGGACTATTAGTAACATTATTATTAATTTAATAATTGAGGTTCTTGTTTAAAAATTTGCAAAGCACGTTTCCTGTTCCTTTCCCAAAATCCATAGATACTAGGCACCTGCCCTCGAATACATCCTGATCTTTATTATCACCGCGAGTAAAGAATCTTCCTTTATGACTAGGATTTTCATTTTGTAATTTTTTATTGCCTTTCACCTGCCCATTATTCGAACACTGTCCTTAATCTTCCTTTTCTTGTTTTTTTTCTTCTCTTTGTCATGCAGATCTTTGTTCTCTTAATGATCGCTTAGCCAATAGAAGGAGCCCTTGAAATGAGATATCCACTAGCCAGGTTTAGTCTGGATGGCTCAGCTTGTGGTTCATTGCTCGTGGATGGTCCAGCTTGAGATTTGTTGCTTACGGAAGGCCCAGCTTCGTGTTAATCGCCAATGTTTGTGACAGAAGAATCGGATTCACTATCTTGTAGGACAAAGCACCATTTTCGAAGACAGTAGCAAGCATAAAGTCCTGATAATCAAACATATTTGGATTAATAGGGTAAATACCGACACTTCTAAAGTCAGATTCGCCTTTGGCCACCGTAGCTACTGTAGAATAGACTTTATTAAACAAAGCAGCAACATCATATAGATTAACTGGGTATTCATGAATAACTTGTACTCCTCTCTGTATTCAGCCTTAAGGGATCCATCGTTGGAACTTATGTGATATATGAGGGAGTATGGAAAGCATCACTATATATTTTTTTGCAAAACTAATAGGATTTTAAAGATATATGACTAAAATGATTGTCTAATATTAATAAAACTGGGACCTCTTCACTCGGCTTGGCGAATTTGGTGAAATGAAGTAACCAGTCACAAAAAAATATTTTCATCAATCCAACCGTTCATCTGGCAAATCCATTTTTTTCTAAAGATCTCTTTCTGGGGAAGACAAATCTGTGGAAAAAATGCAAAAGGGGATAAGTCAACTTATCCCATAACTGTTTTTATTGTACCATCAAGCTCCTAGATGCCATAGGCATCCTTCCCAGCAAAAAAAATGATAAGTATACTTATAAAAACTGCATGGAAAATACATCATTCAAAAGCGATAAGTATATATCCCTTACATTTTTAAGATTTTTAAACAAACTTAAATTATTAAATTAGCCAAAAGGGAATAAGTCGACTTAACTAAGCCCGAATTCAAAAATAATATTTTAGCGTAATGGCATAAAGGGATAAATCCCCTTTTGCCTTATACTAATTTAAAAGTGTGTTTACACGGACAAAAGGATAAATGCACTTATCACTTCTGGTATTCTTAGTTTAACTGCAAAAACGTAAAAGCGAGTATTAAAAATGTCGGGTGGCAAAAATAATGGTTTTAATAAACAATCCCGTGGATATAGAATATTAGCTGAATGTATTAATATCGGCAGTGATACTACAAATAACGGTAAGTGAAATATCCATATATTCTATTCATATTATTTTTTATTTTAATTCTTCATATAATAAACGCGGGTTTCATAACCTCAAATAATAAGTTATTATTTAAATATGTTTTGTTTGATGTATGCTTAAAATCAGTGCCGGTTTAAGGAATTTTGCCGCCAGGTGCTACGCCCTCCCCTTTCCCCGCCCCCAGGTTGAAAAAAAATTAAAACAAAACCATCCTACTGAAGACCTTTCTGTTACTTACGAATTCTTCAGAACCATTTTTAATGAATGTTTCAATATAAGTTTTTCCAATAAGTGTTTGTCTGTTGCAACTTTGAAAATAAAATTAGGCTAGAGAAGGACAAGAATAAAAGAGATACACTTAAATTCAACATGAAACACCACAAGAAGCGTGCAGATGCTTTCTACGACAAGCTTCGTCTAGAGGTTGAAAATACATTAACGTTATGTTACGATTGTCAAAAAAATTTGGTCCTCCCAAAAGTTCCAGATCAGGCGGCGTATTATTCTCGCCAGTTATATTTATATAACTTCACAATCTGTCAAGGTTCATCACTGTCCTCCCAAAACAAGGAAAACACATTAAGCTATGTGTGGACCGAGAACGAATTTGCAAAAGGCTGCAACCAAATTGCATCAGCCTTACACCACAGACTGTGCAACACAAACTTAAATGATCTGTCGCTCATAAGATTGTTCTCCAATGGATGTGGAGGACAAAACCAAAACAGGTCTTTGTTAGGAATGTTGTGCTCTTGGTTATTATTTGAAGCCCCTAAAAATATCGAAAGAATTGAGTTTTGGTTTCCTATTGTCCGCCATTCATTTCTTCCGGCAGATCGGGTATTTGGTACATTGGAAAGAGAATTTAAGGCACGCAGTGTCATCGAAGGCCCCAAAGACTACATTGATGTAATAAGCAAATATTCGGAAGTCACATACTTAGGACAAAATGATTGTCCTGTAAAGAACTGGAAATCGTACTCGAAAATACAATTAAGCAGCCAGGACAATGGCACTTTAAATTTCAACAAGCAAAGAAAGTCTTCATCACCCGAAGTAAATCAGGCAAGACTGGATTAGTACAAGGAGATCCATTCTATAATATTGATTGCTGTGAGCCTAAAACTATATGCAAGAGAGGAAAAAACTTTCAAAATAACAACCATGTCGAAGTTGGTGAAAGAGGAGTTGATGTTAAACCAGCGAAGCTTTCCGACGTTAAAAAACTGATCAACAATTTGGTGACAACTGGAAGGAGAAAGAAAAGTTGCAGTTCTATGACGACATATTTTCTGGTACGGAGGAAACTGATACAGCCTCTATATCTGACAATAATGATGTGGACAATGACAGCACCATTAATAGTGACTTTCAACTCCCCGAAGATGACGCCGAGTTCCAGACTTAAACATCATTATTTTTAGAGTAAGATTTGATTTTATTTTTAGAGTAAGACTTTATTTTATATTCTACTTGTTTTATTAAACTTAATAGTTCTTCACTTTATGGAGTATTTATTTCTTTAATCGTGTTTTTAATATTTTTTGCGGTATCATCACTTCCCTCCTACTTCGGGATCTCAACATGCCCGAAGTAATAGAAAATAGCGGGTTTTGCTACTTATTAAAAATCAATATGGCGGCATGATGACATGCAAAACCTGCTATAACCATAATACTTTTGCAAAACACGCTATTTAAAAAAAATAAACATAAATAATTAAATTCCGGTATTTAAGAGATTATGCGCATCTATCTCAATGATTTGTAATAATTATTTCCAATTTTTTCAATAATTAAAACATTTTCTACAACAAATGTTTAATTAGTTATACGTTTTTCTTTCATAGCCTAAAATTTGTTATGGAGCGTATAGCGGATTTTGCATATGGGCTACTCATTTAATCTAAAAGTATAAGTACGGTTATCCAAATTATTTAGCTTTTGAAATTTGTTTTTGTACTATTGTTCACAAACAAAAAGGTATATGTCTACTTATCACCTTTTGCCATTTTCATGATGATTATTTTTTAAAGGAAAAAGGGATAAGTATTCTTTTTTTTTAATTATTGAAAAACAAATGTATATACCTGTTTCTTTTTCTAGTAAAACATTTTCTAGCATTAAATATAATGTAGTAACCTTTTAAATAATGTTTAATAAAAAGTTGATTCCTTAAAAACTAGTTTTTTGGCTCTCATTAAAAAAGTAGTTTTTGGACTTATCCCCTTTTGCATTTTTTCCACAGAAATATAGGTGGAATATATCCTCCGCCAGCATTGGCACATATCACGGTTATAGTCGGATTGTAACAAAACTAACCCTTTAATTGTAAATTTTACTAGATGTTTCCCCATTAATTCTTGAAATAACTTAAAAAAGGTCTCCCTGTTGAATACGGTAAGTCCATTAAGACTAGTTGCTTTAGCTTTGCGGATGCTTATAGTGGGGTTACGTTTAATAAGGCTCCTGAGCAATTCAGCTCAAGTTAACCTTTTATGTTCATTAAAATTGTGTTTAATATTAATTTTTTCGACAAATTCACATACCAGTCTCCGTAATTCTTTTGCCGTTACTCAATAACATATGGATTCCAAGTATTTAATTTGACTGGCAATTTCAACCTCTTGCTTTTTAAAAAATACAGGATTCTACCTAATGTAGGTGCTCTAACTTTATCATATTTTATTATATCTTGAAGAATAGTAGCTTTCCTTATTGAACTGCTACTCCGGACCGCTTTGTTTCCTTGTTTCAAAATTTTCTTTGACCATTTTGTCTTAGCAGTGCTTCCCCAAAAAAAATTACAAAACATCTTCTAAAATGTAATTTTTGAAATAGGAAACCATTAATTTAGTTTATATTAAAAATGCTAAAATATTATCTTAATTATCAAGCCCATAATAAATGCGGCCTTGATACCGAGCCACAATAGAAATCGAATAGAACCTATGCGGGCCGCTAGCTTCTCTGCAGCCAAGTCTTGTATGCTTGATTTCCTGTGAATTGAGCCAGAGGTTATTGAAGTTTCCACCGGCTGTTTGCTATTTTTGCATTTCAGTCGCGTGCTTTAAGTGGGGGCGGAAGCTATCGTTGGCGTAGGTTCTTTGTTTGAACGGCTATCCGTGTGTTGTGTGATACGTACGTCGCGTCGTGCATGGTGCGATATGGAAGACAATAATACGGACGTGGATATGCAAATACCGTCAACTGTCGGTAATAACGTTGAAAGTGTTGGAGAATTTAGTAAGAAGAGTGTCTGTGAATGTCTGGTGTGTGTCTTAATAATAAAGGGATTTTCAACATTAAACTTCGCTGATAAGCTTCAAATAATTTCCAAAGGAAGGGCAAAACCGCCTATGAAAATTTTAACCACAAAAATAAAAAATCATTTAGAGCAGTCTAGCGTTTTTTGCGGAATTTCCGCTGTTGCAACCATTATTCTAAAAAAAATTAAGCAGGAGATTGGCGAGGCGCGGTTCATTGCTATTGTTCTGGACGAAACAACTGACATCACTAATTTTAGCCAATTATCTATAGTAATACGCTACGTTAAAACAGACGGAAGTATTCAAGAGCGATTTTTAGGTTTTAAGAATGTGTCCAAAAATCGTACAGCAGATATGTACCGTAGTTTATAACGTTACTAAAGAAATTAATGGAAAGAAAAAATTAGTTGCTCAAAGCTATGATGGACCTGCAGTGATGGCACGACAATTAGGGGGTCTGCAAGCTAAAGTTCGAGAAACTTTCCCAAGTGCTGTGTTTGTCCATTATTTTGCTCATAAATTAAATTTAGTTTTATCCCAAAAGTATTTTAAAGTATAGTATTTTTCGTTACTTTAAGTGGCAAGGCTGCTTTTTTTCCAAGTCAACAAAAGGTACACAAGCTTTGGACTCCATTTTCCACAAACTATTGCCCAAAGTAGCTCCTACTAGTTGGAACTATAATGGAAGACTTATGTTAACCGTATCTGAAAATCGTGAATCACTGATTGAATTATTTGAGAATATAATAGAAAATAATGAAACGTGGGACTCAGAAGCAATAAATAGTTCGAGGGGGTTTTTGGACTGTTTGAAACGAGATTTTAATTTTAATTATTTATTGAACATATTTTCAGAAATATTTCCATTCTCGGACAATGTTTTTAATATATTACAAACTAAAACAAATGATATTGCTTTTTGCCTAAAAAAAGTGGATGATTTTAAGTCCACATTAAGCCAAAAAAGAGATGAGTTTGACCTATTTTGAGAGAAAACGATGACGTTAAATGTAGAGCTACAAGCCAAGCGTCATAAAGACAAACAAATTCAGCAACAAATAAACTATAGAGTTAACGGTTTAAATGATTTTAAATTCCTCGAGCTCTGCAATTTTGACGCATTTAAAGGAAAAACTTTTCCAGAAGATGCGTTTAAATCTCTTCTTCTTCATTATGGCCAGTTGTTCGACCGAGTGTTAACTGTGTGAACTAAAAGTGATTTACGTAACTGATGACATTAGCGCAAAAAATAACGCTAAGGATTTAATGCAATTTAAAGGAGCTGGAAGATGCCTACACCGAGGTGTCGAAATTGCGTGAATTAGTATTGACTATACCTGCCACAAGTTCATCAGTAGAACGCAATTTTTCATTTTTCAACACATAAACGTATAAAAAATTTTGTGAGAAATTCAACGGGGCAGGAGAGACTTTCGCATACAACGCTGTTGTCCATTGAAAATAAACTTCTCCAAAATATGTCGAAGCGTCGACGTTTTTATGATGACGACATTGACGAATTTGCAAAAAATGATCGAAGAATCGAATTACATTACAAATAGGTAAGTTTCTAAAAATCGCTTCCCTTTCTTAAAATTTCGCCGCACGCCCCTGGTTTCTTCTCATATCTCTGATCTATCGGTACAGATATGTCGACGATAATTACTTTTTCTATCGGTACAGGTATGTCGATTATAATTACTTCTTCTCTCTAAAAATTGTTTCGTATTCGTTTTAAATTTTATGCTATGATAATATAAACTGCCCGCGTCTATTGTTTTTTGCTAACCGTGCAAAACCTGAAATAAGAGTTTCACTCGATTGTGAAGAACCTAGTCAAAGAAACCCGATATTTAGTCTGCCTTAGAACGCCGAGCTAGTTCGCTACGGGCCCCGGGACCTAATAGTGGGAAAATTATATATGTTCTAGAAGCTATTCGCTGTTGTTAAGGTAAGTCTTCATTGTAGGCCGTGAAAGCACGCTAACGCATTTTATATTGTTTTTATATTTTATATTAATTACGTGATACAGTCCTCCAATCTCTTGAATCTGAGCTACGATAATTGTAAGATTATCCAGTCCCATTATGTGCGATCCTGATCCTGTCCGTTATTATGTCAATATCCCTATAGAGTTTAATATTATTCTCCGAGATTTTTTCCCGTCAGTATTGATAATATGGTTTTTCCTCCTCCAGTAGTGATTTTTTTAAATATGGTTTCAAGCAGGATTCCCGCCATTTTGTTGTTCCTGTCCAGATAGTATCTTGGTGATGAATAAGCGCATCCTGAGGATACATTTGCTTTGCAAAAATATATTTACACTACTTATTGATACAGTAATTGATATAGAATAAACTTTAACAGTTATGTTTAATATAGAGCTAATTGCCCCGCGCTCTTCTTGCCTCGTAAGTCTTTGGTAAGTTTTAAAGTTTACGTATCCGATAAATTCTTCTGCTCAACTGATCTTGATTTTGGACTTCCCATCCATTGTCGTATACCTTGCCCAAAAAGTTTCGATTGGTTTCACGTGGGGTATGTTAGTAGGGTTGTCTTCACGGGGAACAAATTGTATATTATTTGCCTTTAACCACTGTGCTGTTGGGCGGGTATAGTGGTATGAAGCTAGGTCAGCCCAAAACGTTATCTCGTCGTTAATTAATAATATCAACTCTGAAAAGCAATTTTTTGTATAAAGGTTAGCATCAACCGCCTGACCTCTAACACGTCAAACGTACGGTCTAGAAACGTCTGCATCTGAAATTGCCACACCATGATTGCATCCGCAAACTTTGCCTTAGCTTGGAATATTACATTGTCAGGACTGTCATTTAAATTATTTGTATAGAATCCATTATTGTCAGGAATTTCCGGGTTAGCAAGTTAAGCATAATTATGATTTTATTATACGCGAAGTGACGAATTCGTAAAGAACGGCAACATCTTCGAATTCTTTCTAATTTAATAATAGTATATTTGTGGCATTTTCTTCGTTTTCGGTATTTTAGGTTATTCTCGCAAGTTCGGGACTAGCAGTCATTCGAGAGACGTGATCACTACGACCCAACTTTCGTGTAGATGGTACCAACTGTATTTTTGGCAACTTCAACCAATCTGTTGGCTTGAACTGAGGACAGTATTCCTTCTTCACACTCACGAATTGTTTTATATATTGTTTGCAACGAAATATTCCCATTTAGAAAAATATTTACAATTTCTTTTTTCGGCATATTACCAACTAACTAATAAATGCTTCAGCTTAACTCCAATTGCTACATGATGGAATCAGATAACACAAAAGTGAATTGTCAAATAGATAAACAAAGTATCCAAGTATTTGTTTTTCCGTGGTCACCTAGATAAACTGGTTTTGAAAGAAAACGAGTTGTAAATTACCTTTTTCCGAAAACTTTTCTGAGATATATTACAAGTTGCAAAATGCTTCACTGATTTTGGTTGTGTCGTCACATTTTTTCCTTCAATTAACAGCACGCTTGATTTGTTACCACGTTCTATTAACGTTACTACCACGTGGCGCGTAAACGGACCCGGGGGCCTCAAAGCTAACTTTTACGCGTACTCAAATTAAAACTGCCCGTGTATGCGCTACTTACGCCCGTTACATAGGCACGCAACAATTAAAAGTGCAAAAATCAAAACAAAACAATAACTCAAACTGTCCGGGCAGATAACATGCAAAATCTTAGAGGCGGACAGCACTCGCGGTAATGGCGATATAAATTCCAGATAGGCACCGAGCCCGGGGCAGGACGGAGCGGACCGGCAGGTGCAATACTTACGTCTGTACGTAGGCGTAGCCACGGCCACATCGCTCGCGGCCAAGAAACGATTTCGTGCTTCTACATTTGTTATGAGCTGCGACTCGCTTTGTTCTTGCTGCGATAATAGCTTGTTTCGCGACGTTGCGGACTCTCTCCTCTTGTTGCATGCGTGTATGAGCGGTACCACTCTCTGCTGGTCGGAAACCGAGTGTTGTGTAGGAAAAAATCGGTAAGTTAGCTTACTCCCTCATTATGAGTCATTATTTTATTAGGAATAGTCAAGTCGCAAGTATCTATAGTCTGTTAGTATAAGGTAAATGTACATTTCACCAACCACCTAAATTTTTTCCTCAGAAAAAGGTTAATATTAAGGTTTGTAAGTAAAAACTAAATTTTCAAATATTTTGAAATGTTTTTAAAAAATAGAGCATAAGAAATAACGGAAAAATTGATCTTTTTATTGAAAAAGAAATATTTTTTGAATCTGAAACTGAACTGATATGTACAGGGTGTCCGGATTTGGTTGCAAAAGCAGGGTATCCCGCTTATTTTTAAAGATAGAACCTTGCGGTTTTCACGAACCTGAGCTAAGTTTTTGTGAAACTCATGAAGCCGTAAACAAAATTTTCATAGCCTTCTTCGTTTATGAGATACAGGGCCAAATAGAAAATTTTGCATTTTGGGACCCCCTCGTATCTCGGTTACCTTTTAACTTAACGCAAAGGGTAAAATTGCTGCTTATGCAGTTTTTTACGGTGGATCCAGTGGCGTAGTCATATTTTTCATTTGAGTTGTTATTTTTTAGATATGACCCAAAGTTGTGTTTTTTTAAATGGGACATGCTGTATTGGTAAAATTATTGTCCAGAAATTGATTTGTCCTTTTAAAAGCTTCTCAAAAATATATAATAGTATGGGCCTATTTTAATAAACACCAACAAATATCCTAATTTTTATAATTATCATCCCAAATTTTGCAGTAGGCCATGCAAAACGATGCCGTTTTCTTTTGTTTTCTTGGAAGCAAATGACATTTCCCAATTTTGTACGCGTATATAAAATATAGCCCTAGTTTTTTGTATTTATTTATTGTGTAAAAATATATTTGTATTATTACGGAAGAAAACCAAACTTTCGAACATTATGAAAAGTACGATATGTTAGCTTGTTTTATATTAAGTAATGAAAATGTTGAAGCGGCTTCTGAGATGTATTTTAACAGGTAAATAGTTAATTTTTAGGTATGTTGAAATACTATTGCTTAATTTTTATTTAGATATCCAGAAAGGGGGCAACCTAATATATCCACTTTTTATCGGATAAAAAAGAATTTACTTAATCACGGATCATTTATCAAACCTCGTACGAAAACATATAATAAAGAAAATCGGGAGGCTGAGGAAATTACGGTTTTGGCGAATGCAGAAGCTTACCCTACAAACTCGTGTAGGGCCAGTGAAAAGAGCATAGGGATTCCAAAAACTTGAGTTCAAGAAATTCTAAAAAAGCACAAATACCACCCATACAAATTTAGGCTCGTGCAACACTTACAGCCAGGGGATGCAGAGCGTCGAGTCGTGTTCTGTAATTGGTTTCGAGAAAGATGTGATATGGTTAGAGATTTTGAAAGGAAGGTTATATGGTCAGACGAAGCACATTTCAGTAATTCTGGTATACTCAATAGGCACAATAGTAGATTCTGGTCCCAAGAAAATCAACACCAAATATTTCCCAGAAGATAGCAGGGCAGGTTTGGTCTAAATGTGTCCTGCTTCATATTAGGAACACATATAAAATTTTATATATTTGAGGGAAATCTAACAGCCAATCGCTATATAGAAATTTTAGCGCAAATTAACGAAATTTATTTTCAACAGGACGGTGCTCATGCACACAATTCTGGAATGACGAGATTATTTCTGGACAATAATTTTACCAATCAATGGATCGGAACAAATGGACCTATAAGATGGCTCCCTAGGTCCCCAGAATTGTCGATTTTAGATTTCTTTCTATAAGGATATCTAGAAAATACAATTTACAAAGACCACTATGATAAAGTCCAAGATTTAGGAAATGCAATAAGAGAAAATTTTCGCTATTTATAAAATCATCCCGTTATTTTGCTTAATTCCCTAAAACGAATACGAAAATTGTGCGAAGCATGCATAGAACAAAATGGAAATCAGTTTGAACAGTTCTTTTGATTTTCCTTGGTTACTGTAGTTCTTATACGACAGTTGATTTTTGCTGAAAGGCTTGTTACATAATAATTTATTACTGTTTTGTTCTTGTGTTACATAAATCTAGGTAGGTGGTACTTTTTTGGTGCGAAATTATCAATACATATTTTGATAAATAGATTTAATTACATATTTATTTTGATTTATTGTTAGGATGTAGATATTGTTAACGACTTTAAATAAAAGGCAGCATTGTTTTGCATGGCCTACTGCAAAATTTGGGATAATTATAAAAATTAGGATTTTTGTTGTTGTTTATTAAAATAGACCTATACTATTATATATTTTTGAGAAGCTTTTAAAAGGACAAATCAATTTCTGGACAAATATATAGGGTGTCCCATTTAAAAAAACACAACTTTGCGTCATATCTAAAAAAGTAACAACTCAAATGAAAATTATGACTACGCCACTGGATCTAGCGTAAAAAACTGCATAAGCAGCAATTTTTCCCTTTGCGTGAAGTTAAAGGATAACCGAGATACGAGGGAGTCCCAAAATGCAAAATTTTCTATTTCGCCCTGTATCTCATAAACGAAGAAGGCTATGAAAATTTTGTTTACGGCTTCATGAGTTTCACAAAAAATTAGCTCTGGTTCGTGAAAACCGCAAGGTTCTATCTTTAAAAATAAGCGAGATACCCCGCTTTTGCAACCAAATCCGGACACCCTGTGCACTTTACCAGGGTGATGTTCTTATTACCGATCATTTTGGCTCCTATTGCCAACTGCCATTTTTTATGCAGAATATCAGTGATACTTACCTTGATTTTTTAGTTGTTTTTCTTTAGTTTTTGTAGTTTGTGTTAGTATAATAAAAGATATTATAATAAATCACTTTATAAAAAAAAGTCGAATCTAAGTAAAAAACAAAAAAACGCTTATAACTATATTCCATTGGGAACAAATTGCTTTCTTAACCCCTCTTAAGCTTTTTAGTTTCAGGTACATAATAACTTCCTCCGCGATTAATTAACTTTGGTGGATTTATTTTGCGTGCAATTTCGTTTGAACTGTATGTGAGTATATCATCCTTCTCGGGCCACTTCTAATTCACACCAATTCTTGCCATTGTTTTTACAACTATATCATTCGATTGAATCAAGGATCAAACCAGGAAAATACTCTTCGTATATTACAAAGACAAGACATGCTTAACCTCACTATCAGTCTCATTTGTGCCATTATTATTTATCGTCAAATTTGGTTTAGAATTGTCAGCTTTTCTGACTTTTTTCGTTTGTTATTTTGCTTGTTCTTTATCTCGATTTTTTCTGGTATTCTATACAATGTGTCCCAGCTTCTCTATATAGTGATCCCGTCTCCTATTATAGCTACAGCAAAGGTTAAATGGGGAAAATTTTAGAGGAAACTTATTGCATTCGATATCTAGCTTCAGATTTACGATCGATCAATAAGTTTGGGAAATATCGGCGAAAAACCGAAAACGGCGGATTTCGTTTTTCGCCAGTATATCCAGAACGGTAAATTTGACAGCTGCCAAAATGTGACATTATTAGGACACATTTTTAAGACAAATAAGATGGCGTATACGACACGTCTTCATTATTTTTTGTTAACCCGCAACCCGCCTCAACTTTCATTTTTCTTATGTCCGCCATATTGGATTTTTCGATTTTTGGAAAGAGCCTAAAATTTCCAATCTAGTGATATCTCACAAGTGCATTAAAAATTTTAATGTCATCAAAATATCACACTTCGTAAATTAAGGTTTCAATGTTTTTAAAGGAGGCCATGATTTATTTGTCACAAGATTACATTAATAAGTAAGTAATGTATTGAACGCATTGAATGTTCAATACAACATGAACGTAAATAACGACTTAAAAAATCTAAATGAGCTTTAACTACTTTGTAAGTGGGTAACATTAATTTACAAATCTGCAAAATGACGTCCATTTGCATCGAGACATTTTTGACAATTGGTGACTGTTTTTCGTATAACCCTGGTAAGTGTATTTCGGTTAATATTTCTAAATGTGTCCAGAACTCTTTGTCTCAAGATTTCTATGGTCACGGGGGGATCAAATTCACAGATTTCATTCTTCGTGTGACCCCAGAGGTAGAAATCCAAAGGCGACAGGTCAGGGGCTCTAGGAGGCCAAGATATTGGACCATTTAAAGAAATTGCTCTTTCTTCAAACTGCTCTCTTAAGAAGTTCCTGACTTGAATTGTATTGTGAGCCGGACATCCGTCTTGTTGAAACCAAGTTCTTCTTAATTCACCTTCCGTTAGAATAGCTCGTAAGGCTGGTACAACCCGGTTTCGCAAAAGCTCTCTAATAATTAATGTTACCCACTTACAAAGTAGTTAAAGCTCATTTAGATTTTTTAAGTCGTTATTTACGTTCATGTTGTATTGAACATTCAATGCGTTCAATACATTACTTACTTATTAATGTAATCTTGTGACAAATAAATCATGGCCTCCTTAGAAAAAACTGAAACCTAACCTTACGAAGTGTAATATTTCGATGATACTAAAATCTTTAATGCACTTGTGAGACATCACTAGACTGGAAATTTTAGACTCTTTCCAAAAATCGACAAATTCAATATGGCGGCCATAAGAAAAATGAAAGTTGAAGCGGGTTGCGGGTTAACAAAAAACAATGAAGACGTGTCGTATACACCATCTTATTTGTCTTAAAAATATGTCCGAGTAACGTCACATTTTGGCAGCTGTCAAATTTACCGTTCTGGATATACCGGCCAAAAACGACTGATTTCGGTTTTTCCCCGATATTTCCAAAAACAATTGATCGATCGTAAATCTAAAGCCGGATATCGAATGCAATAAGTTTCCTCTAAAACTTTCCCAATTTAACCTTTGCTGTAGGTATAATAGGAGCCGAGATGCCTGTATAGAGAACCGAATCTGGGACACACTGTATATTCTTCCAATGTAGCAACTACAGGTGTTATTTTTTCCAAATCAATAAAGTTGTCAAATGGGCTTAGAGGTAAGTCTTGAATTGCGTTGGAATGTACAAGAGCTTTTGGAGTTTTAAAATTGGTTTCTTCTACAGTGTTTGATATAGATATTTCTTCAAGCGCATTAGTTGGCTCTTTAAAGCCTTTTCCCTTCGTGGTTGACTTACAGGCATCAAGAATTTTATTGTCAATGAACTTTGCATCTAAAAATAGAGGTTGATAAAGAAATGAAAGCAATCGATTTCATATTTTTTGGGATACGATTGACACATAACGCTTACTAATTATAAGTATTTACCATTAAGAGTACAATGGTTATCGCTAATAGTATTGCCACTAACAGATAATTCTTTTGGATTCAGAGACAAATCTTTGTTGTCAAGGTTTGGAAAAACGGTAACTGGGGAATTAGGGGACGTATGGACATAGCTATCAATTTTTTATGGGGTCTTGAAGTTAAAAAGTAAATGTTATCTAAGTAAACTAAAAATATTATGTTTCTATAAAATATTACTTGATATGGCGGGATTATGAATCCATATTTTAGCATCCGGTTGTCCAACGGGTGCGATTTTCAGAATTTCAATTTTTCCATGATTTTGTGGCGTAGATGCCGTTAGATCTGGATTATCGATTAACTCTTCGTTCTCCATGCCCGTCCACAAATTTTCGGAATAATTCAAGCCTAGTAATAACATCATCATTTAGAAGGTTAGCTGATGTGCCTTTTTTCTTTACCATTTTCCAAAAATAGAATAAGTCCTCTATTGGACAACTCCAAATCGATCCGCTGTTTGGATTCAACTGTCGATCGATTTGTGATTAACATCTGTAAACCGAGTAGCATGCTCATTTTTATTAATTTTTATGATTGAAAAAAGCTGCCCACATTTATACGTGCTACCGAATGTACAAATTATTTTTCGTGCGAAAACTCTTAGCTATTTTTTGTCGTTTCACTGGGCCGCCGTTTTTTTCGGGCATAATGAATAGAACGAAAGCTTTCACGGCTGTGGTCAATTAAGAAATCATGGTTCTTGGGATTAGACCGTGTCAAAATGGAATCACTTTCCGACGTTTTGCCTTCGATTGCAAGAGGCATCTTCAGGGATCTTCACTTCACGAGATCGGAACACTGAACATTCATTGTAGTGTAGATATAATATCAAAAAAAATTATTACAAAAATCAAGTATTACGTAGGAATCAACAGGTACTATTTTGATACGAATCCAAGATGATAGATTACACTGTAAAAATATTGACCCTTTATTTCGGACATCCTGTATATTGTTTAGACGTAAATAATTATATTTCTTCAGATCAGAAAACTCAGGTAATTTCATTCAAAACAATGTAAGATTAACAAAAAAATGCTGACAGTGTAAAAAAACTACTCATCCCATTTATTTCAAATTTTGCAAAAAGATCAAGTATTATGTTGGAATCAACTGGTATCATTTTGGTACGAATCCAAGATGGAGGAACAAAATGGCGGCATGATAAAATATTTAAAAATTCCACTTGGAAATACTATTTAATGGACTGATTTCAAATCATGTGCCGTTACTAATTGTGGTATAGAGCAAAACTAGTAAAATTGTGGCACTAATTCAACATGGTGGAACAAAATAGCGACCAAATAAATATTTATAATCGTTAAAAATTCACCCTCTTAGGTTTCACATATTTTCAGGTTTTAGCGTCTCTAGATTGTGAAAAACATGTTTTCTCAATTTTTGCGGTCTGTCTATCTGTCCGCCTGTATACCGCATATTTAAAAAACTACTTGCCCGATTGACCATAATTTGATTGTGGTAAAAAATTAGGAGTCATATGGGAATGACCGAGGGAATGATATGGTAACATTCTGGATAAAATCTAAGATGTCAAAACAAAATAGCGGCCTAATGAAATTTTGGATGCGTACCAAAATGTTACCAGTTGATTTCTATATAACACGTACTTGATTTTTCTGCAAAATTTGAGATACATTGGATAAGTAGTTTAATAGTAATAACTTTTTTTACAGTTCAC
The DNA here is from genome assembly GCA_030620095.1 of Kuschelorhynchus macadamiae. Taxonomy (NCBI): domain Eukaryota; kingdom Metazoa; phylum Arthropoda; class Insecta; order Coleoptera; family Curculionidae; genus Kuschelorhynchus; species Kuschelorhynchus macadamiae. The sequence goes on from JAUTXW010005271.1 coordinate 70,314, forward strand.
TAGGTCGCCATTTTGTTCCGTCATATTGGATTTTTACCAACATAATATCAAGTCATCCCCATATAACCCTTAATTTTTTATCAAAATTTAAAGTCAAGTAGGTAGGGTAAGTAGTTCTTAACTACGCCGCGAACTGACAGACAGACAAATGGAATTGAGAAAACATATTGTTTGGCATCTAGGGACGCTAAAACTTAAATATAGGTATGTAAAACCAGCAATTTTTTTCACATATTTTTGAGTTCATTCAAGCTAAATTCTCCTAAAATGATATTTCTTGTAAACGCTTTGCACAAAGAGAATCAGAATTATAGAAAAATAAATTTTGCTTTAAAATTATTTGAAATAAGATGTTAATTTTTATCTTAAAATATTAATAAAGCATATAATTAGTTGCAAATACCAAACAAATAAAACATGTCATTACCGTAGTCTTGAAAATATACTACCAACAGCACCCTTAATTTCGAAAATAGCAGAACAAAATCTTGTATTTACCGCATTTTAAAAACGAGCTTAACGTTTGAATTATTCAATAGACTCTTGCAGTAGCTCTTTATCTCGGACTCAGACTCAAATACATTTTATAACTAATATGTCTGTCATTTCTCAAACATGTATTATTTTTAATTTATATCAAGTAAATCTGTTATTAAACCGATTTTGTCATCGTACTGAAATATACTATTCGCAAAACGAATGATTTAACCTAGTGAAATGCTGGGATTTAATAAAACTGTACCATGGACCTGAAATTCGGCATTTATCATGAAAATATGGACATTTGATATTTTCAACTTCTAAGTCTGACCGCGAAAAAAATCATTAAATTATTTTATTGTAGTACATTTTATCAAAGAGCTTAATTGTTCTATCCACTAACATAGGTATTATAATTGCACAACAAACGACTTGTGAAGATGCTAAATGTTACGCTACTGAAATGGTGGCGTTCTAACCTTAACCTAACCTACCTGTGAAAGGACAATTCCGGCTTAAAATTATCTAGTTTTCCACAAACTTGACACTGGAGGACTTTCGAGGAGTTATCTCACCAAAAAAATACAAAACACACTAAATATCAGCAAAATTTACAAAGTCCGACTTAAAAAAACAATGCACGACATAAAATACTATAAACCACTCTACGGAGATTTTATGAATTAATATTGGGTATCGTGATGTATATCGGCGAATAAATATGCGCGCGACGTTGCCACTGTGGGTCTAAATTTTTACAACACAAGTTGAAAATAAATGAGTTGTAATTATTACCATAAACAAAAAACTTTCAATTTAATCGTATGTTAATATTCTACGTAACAACAAACACAAAATATTTCTGTTTGCGGAAATGCAACTACAAATGCAAAAGTGTTTCATTAGTAAAGACTTAAATATGAAAACATTCTTTACAAGAATCTATATTGCTGACAACACTGTTTTACAGAAAAACATGTTGGATTATGAAGCTAAATAGATTAGGAACACACGTAGAGTAGCAAATGTGATGTGTGATTCTTACAGTTCGACTACGGTACCGTTCGGTTGTGCTTTGTTTTGCGTTCCTCGAGGTCGAGCTGCTTCGCAGTACGTGTGTTTGTTCTGTTTTGTTTTCGCTGTGTATTTTTGTTTCGAATTTTTCATTTTCTAAATATGGCTGAATATAAGTGTGACAATTGCCGTAAAGAGTTTTCAGAGAAAGACAAATACAATAAACTTCGTTGTAGTGGCGAGTGTAAACGATCTTTTTGCATGAATTGCACGGGCCTTGATAAGGCTACCACAAAAATCTTGATATTACAAAATCAACCCACCTCCGATTTTTCTGCGCCCTGTGCGACTCTCCTAGTTTGAAATATTTCAACGATAAAATCACAAAGGTATCTCAAAATTTGATTCCACATGAACTTTTTGATTCAGTCGCAAACCGTGTATCCCAATTGTCAAGTAGTGTACCGACAATTTCTGAAATGTATGACATTTTAGTGAAGAGTGAATCCAGGTGGGATCTCATGGAGAAAAAGATTGACGATATCCACAATCTCTCGAGGGAGTTTTCCGCTTACAAGCCAGATATGTTATTAAAGTCTCTAAGGGATATGGAAATATTTTCAATATTTCCCAAATCCTCTTCAACAATGCCGAAGAAGCGATAAAAATCCAAGTACAGGACTCCTCTTCAATTGAATTAAAAGCAGGTATTGCTCACATTAAGAGCAACCTAACTTGTGTAACTGACTTGGTAAAGGAGTTATACTCCAAATATGAAAACCAGCATAAGTGTAAGCATATCAAAAATACATACCCTACCACCATATCCTTGCCTACACCAACTATGGAAACTACCTGCTCCACCGCCTCTACACAAACTGAGGTAACACCTACGGATATTCCCAGTACTACTGAAGGCTCCAGCAAGCTGGCTTCTAATAATACACAACGGTGGCACTATGTAGTGGTAAGAAATCTTCCTGCAGGGTTTACGCCTAACAACATAGTTCACTACGTTAAGGAGAAGCTTGGGACTACAGAGTTTATTCGCTGCTACCACCTAATCAATCATATCTCAAATATTGATTTTAAAATTGGAACTCAGTCAAAAAAGTCAGCTGAAAAGCTTTTAGACAGCAATCTATGGCCCCATGGCGTAGTAATAAAACGGTCAGCTGTATCCGAACTTTCAGAAAAATCTACACCGAACCTCCCACCTCCCTCCACACCGAAAAAACTGCCCACCAACTCGAGCTCCATCAGTTCACTGGTTGTCTCCTCTCCAATTTCTCAAAAGGGCACTATAATATCTTCTGACAAAGAGGCCATTGCTGCCTGCAAAGCAAATCTCTTGTTGAGCGGCAACTGCTTTCCAAGAAAGCTCCTATTGACCAAGAACCTATTTTTGATCCAATGTCTCCCCCAACAGTGAAGCTTACGCGAACCGAAAAAAGTTCTGATAACCGTTTCCTCATGTCTAGACTAAGAGAACCAGCCATTTTAAAGGCCTTCAAGTTATATCTCGCCTTCCTGCACGACCATCCTGCGCCAATTCACTTTGAAGGGTTTACAAATACAAGCACCAGGCTGTTTTTGGCTTCTGAAGGCATTCCTATAGATTATAGAACCCTACATAAGATATATTTCGATTTTCATGCTGCTTACGGATTTAACGCAGCAGAAGTGGAAGCGGATCTTGCAGCCTATGGATCCTATATATCTTCGGAGAGAACGATCCATCTTCAGAGGACCAGAGAATGCCATAAAAACTATTTTACCAGCAATTCTCCCAAAAAATTTTTTAGAAAACACGACGTGTCCTGAGGAACTAGATTCCTCAAAACTTCCTGTTGTTACTAGTGTTAATATGGTTCTAATTAATATTGCTTCTCTAAGAAATAAAACTGACGAGTTGTACCTATTTCTGGAAGAATTGGAGTTCCCCCAACTTGTTGCAATTACTGAGCACTGGCTGAATCTAAACGAACCCTTTTATATTGAGAGGTATACCACAATAGCTAGATATGACAGAAAAAACTCAGCTCATGGGGGAACACTGATTCTATCCCTTAATGGAGATTTCATGTCGGTATCTAAATTTGTTAGCGGATAGCTCTTTTGAATTCTCTATGGCATATAATCAAAACCTTGATCTTTATGTAATTTGTTTTTATAGATCACCAAACTCTGATGTACAATCATTTTTAAATAGCCTGGTAAGTTTGCTAGACAGTCTACCGATTAAAGGTAAAAAAATTCTATGCGGGGACTTTAATATTGACTATACTACTATTTGTGCCATCCAAAAATATCTAATTTCTATATTCGACTCTTTCGGTCTTTCAATGCATGTATCCTCGCCAACTAGAATTTCAAAAAACTCTTCTTCTATCATCGATTACTGATTTTTCTCCATCAGAGGTGCATTCACAGGTCTATAACTCAGGTCTTTCCGATCACGAGGCGGTAATTTTCAGGTTTAGTTTACCTATTAGGCCATTACCAAGATCTCGCCATCGGGGCAGAATTTTCTCGGCCGCAAATTTCTCAGTATTTCATAATATTTGCTTTAACACCGATTGGAATTTTGAATCTGATAATGTCAACACAAACTTCAGAACTTTTTTAAATAAAACTTTAAGTGCTTTTAACAAGGCCTTCCCGTTTAAGAATATCAAACCTAAGCGGCATAAACCGTGGACCACGAAAGGAATACGAATTTCTGCTAAAAATATGCGCTCGCTCTCATATATAAAAAAATTCACCGACTCCTTTCTTATTCTCGACTATATCTCTAACTATAGGAGGATCTACACTACTCTTATTAAGTTAGCAAAAAAATTACATTACCGAAAACGTCTAACAAACTCAAATAACGTTTCAAAAGAAACCTGGTCCATCATCAATAACCTCAGAAACAAATCAAACCCTGTGACTCAGATCTTGCCAGGGGCTAATGATCTAAATGATTATTTTATTAATGTAAGCAAAAATGTTACCTCTAGTATCTCGCCAAGTTTGGAACCTCTTTCGTTTCTCCCTCCTTCAAAAAATTTAGCTGATAGCTTTTTCTTAAGTCCCGTTAGCAACACTGAACTATTGAAGGTAATAAATAATATCAAAAGCAAATCTTCGTGTAGCACTGATGGCCTATTAATTAGAATATTCCTGAACTTGCCATTCCCAGTCATAGAGGCTCTTACAACATTAATAAATGAGTCCTTTATAAAAGGTGTATTCCCTGATTGCCTTAAAACAGCTATAATTATTCCACTTCATAAAGGCAGCGAAAAAACTAACTCTTGCAATTATCGCCCAATTGCACTACTACCAGTGCTATCAAAAATCATCGAAAGGCTACTGAAGAATCGTCTTATGCCATTTCTACTGAAACATCAGATAATATCCCCGGAGCAGTTCGGATTTCAACCCAACAAGTGCACCCGCGACGCCATGTTCACGTTGCTTAGAGGCGCCTACTTATCTCTCAATAACAACCACCCAACTGCCTCAGTTTTTTGTGACTATGCGAAAGCCTTTGATTGTGTTAGTCATGAAATTCTGATAAACAAACTAAATTTTTATGGAATTCGTGGTACTTCTTTAAATTGGTTCAAATCTTATTTTGGGAAAAGGCAACAACTTGTAAGGGCTAATGGTTCCGATTCCGATTGTAAGTTGATTACAAGTGGAGTCCCTCAAGGTTCAGTCTTGGGTCCTATTCTTTTTTTGTTATACATTAATGATATCACGAACCTTAAAATTAATGAAAGAATTTCCCTTTTTGCTGACGACACAAGCATAAGTTGGAGTGAATTTGATACAACGTCTTTAACTCTAGTATCTCCAAAGACTTGGTTATAATTAAGGCTTGGTCCGATTCCAATATGCTTTGTTTTAATGTCGATAAAACGGTGGCGTTATGTTATAAGGGAACTTTACAACCACTTCAGGTACATAACAGCAATATCGAATACGTAGAGTCGGATAAATTCCTGGGTTTAAATATAAATAACAACCTAAAATGGTCTAATCATATTGATACCTTAACTAAAAAACTTTCTACCGCCTGCTTCGCCATTCGATCAGTTTCAAAAAAACTAGACGTTCCTTCTGCCAGACTTACTTATTTCTCTTTATTTGAATCCCACCTTCACTATGGCCTTCCCTTTTGGGGCTGCTGTACCACCGAGCAATTTCGTAGTATTTTTATGCTTCAAAAGAGAGCCATTCGTTATTTGTTTGGTCTAAATAATAGAGCTCACTGCCAATACTATTTCAAAAAACATGAAATATTAACACTTCCTGCATTATTTATTTTGGAAACGGTATGTTTGCTGAGAAAACATATAAACACCCTCCCAGAAAGGCCACAACATGTATACCCTACCAGAAACTCTAGGCATGATATATATCTTCCCATTCCTTCCTCAGAATTAATAAAAAAATCAATTATTTACAACGCCATAAAACTTTACAACTATCTGCTAGTACATTTAAAATCTATCCCTATGCTTGCACAATTTCGAAAAAACACCAAAGCATACCTCATTGAGAGACCATTTTACAGCGTTAATGATTTTTACAGCGAATAAGCCTCTTTAAATTGTCACTAAATTCGCTTGTTTGCTTAAATCTTTTGTGAGTCATGTCCTAACTCGTAGCATAGAATTTTGAAAATCATCATATAGAGAAAAGAACTGTCGAACATTCACTTAAAACTTAATTATTTTTGTTAGGTATTGGATTAAAAACAAAATTTAATTCTTTTTTGTATACTACATTCTACACTAGTTCATTATACCTTCTGTTTAACATCACAATTATTTGTATAACTATATAAACATAGAGTTTAAGGTCGCATAGTTGCAATTTTGATTTCAATGTCATCGAAATTATTCACCTCGTACATGTGTGTTTGTTTACTTTTATAAGGTTATTAGGATTCATTAACTGTTTTGCGACAATGTTATGTTATATTCTAACGTGTGTTTTACGATTTGGTAAATTGATAATTTACATTTTTAAAAAGCATTGACCTATCGAAATTCTTTTCGATTAATGTTTTGATATGTCTTATTTTAGGTATATTTTGCTTTGTCCATAAAATTGTAAAATTTTTCTGTGGCAATAAAGCATACTTTTGTTTGTTTTTGTTTGTTTGTTTGTAAAATATAGATATATCTTTTCTTGGTTATATATATATATATATATATATATATATATATATATATATATATATATATATATATATATATGGTTTTACTAGTTCATCTTTATTCCACAATTAGTTTTGACATGCAATTTGAAACTAGTCCATAAAGTAGTTTTTTCAGGATGAATTTTTAAATCTTTTATTAAATCGCCATTTTGTTCAGCCATCTTGAATTCTTACTGTTTTACCAGTTGAGTATTACAGAAGACTTGATTTTTGTGCAAAATTTGAGATAAATGGGATAAGTAGTTTTTTAGTAATTTTTTTGTTAACATTTCATTAGGCCCTGTTTTGTTTTGCCATATTGGATTTTTACAAAAAAATATTACCATGTCATCGCTATATGACCCGTAATTTTTGGACAAAATTTGAAGGCAACCGAGTAAGTAGTTTTTAGCTATGCCTCAAACAGACAGACAGACAAACCGACGGAATTGAGAAAACATGTTTTTCGTCATCTAGGGACCCTAAAACGTGAAGATCTGAAAACATTTCGGAAGGTGATTTTTTCAGGATTACAATACATTGACCATTATTTCTACGAAGTTTTGCTTTTCTTTGGTAAAAGCCGAAACAAGAAAACAAATTGAGGGAACTGTCCAGTTTAAATTACGAAATTACTTCGTGCGAGTAGTCGTTTCTCACGGCCAGACCTATTACCTTACCCAATTTTTCAAACCACCATAAGACTGTCCAAAAGTGTCGCTCTGTAATTTACGGACGGTCTAGTGACATTCGGTAATTTCGAAAGTATCGCAACAAATTGCGACCGCCTCCTCCGCAAAAGCAGGCAATTTCGCCGATCTCCCGTAATTACACACAAGGTTTGACGGGATCGTAAAGAATGCCGTCCGAGCGCATGCTATGCACGCGAGAACATGCGATTTTTTACCGAACGACGGCACGCATACGGTTTATTTGCGATATTTTTCTCTTTCTTCGCGAGATCGAGCGGGCGTTGAAACTAACTATAATCTTACAGACAGACTTGGCTAGTATAAATTATTAGTATATATAGTCTGTCTAGAAAGTATCACGCATTTTTAGATTTTTAAAAATGTAAATTTAAATGGATTTTGTTATACTGTAATGTACAGTACGCTGCATGTGCAAGTAATCTTGACAGTGGGCTGTGAAAAGCTGATTGTGATGATTGAAATGTCAAAAGTACTTTCGTAACTCTGTCACAAATAGGAAAAAGGAAAATGGTGGAACATTTATATAGAAAAGGCATTCGAAAAATTGGAAAACTACGCGAGAAATATCTCTGAACCACTCCTGATGTATGTATTTATTTGCAATTCTGAATGTATATTTATTTAGTATTTAAGGAAATTTGTTGTAATCATCGGTAAAATTAATATAGTGTCAAAGCTTCATAGCTGTTCGTATTTTTGTTCATTGATATTAAGTTCGGCCTTTTTGAAAACGTACTCTGCCGGTCGACGTATTTAAGGATACTGCAATTGTTCCCTTTATCGGTTTTTCGTTGTGCGGAAGTTGTTTTTGTAATCTTTATACACTAGCAAGAACCGAAGAATCTTCAAGAGTCTCTTTATCGGCCCTTTGTTGACAGTTCGGGAAGTGTTCTATCCAAGGACAAGAAGGAACAAGTGGTGAAGCTCAGATCTCTGTCAAGAGACGCTGTGGTCCAAGTTCCTGCCTTCCTGAACCAGACCAGCCCCCAGAAGGAAGCCATTCAACCATCTGCTGAGATTTTTGGTAGCAAATGTGCAGTATAAGCTTTATGGATTCATCCTTGTTTATATTATCAGACATTTGAAGAATCCGAAAAAAATTCGAGAAGATCTTATGGAACCCATGTATTTTCAGGGACCCTATACCACAACAACAAACACTTATTCTTTTCATAATTATTTGAATATATATATATATATATATATATATATATATATATATATATATATATATATATATATATATATATATATATATATTTGTTAAAAATTCTTGGGTACTGGTTTATTTTCTTAAAAGAATTATTTATTTCCTTAACGTTTCGCTCTTCATAGAGAGCTTTTTCAAAAGGATATTATTGGCCTACAATAAATACAAAATTATAAAACATCGATTGACACACTAAAAACTATTAAATTGTAACGGTGTACTGTCGTGCGTTACGGTCAGACAAATTATCATGTTAGTAAATCTATATTTTTTTTTTAGTAAACATATTTAGTATTTAATAATTTAAATATTTTATTGCTTACAGACCTATATTGCGCGTATTAAATTTTTCTAGATTCAGTTAAGCTTGCGGTTGGACGTAAATAGGCTAATTATAATTATTGTGTATATTTAAGTTGTTATATCACTATATTTCAGTATTTATTTGACGCTAAGGATGCATGAATTTTTACATTTGTGATATCATTTATTTAGTTTTGTTTGGATACCTACGAATCTCCCTCGTATTTGTATAAATTTGGCAGCCAATAGGCGACACGTTGTTCACCGCGTGGTGTAGACTAGTTTTTGGCTTTCCTTGTTCCTCTTAAGGCAGATTTAAAAATGCGTTCTTGTCGTACACTCAATATTGCTTACTTCGTTGGCGAATAATTGCATGTATGTCGTTGATCATAGTAATTACAAGGGGATTTGATATTTAATATTATTATGGTTCAATTGGGAAGATAACATAAAGATTAAAACTTATTTTCTCTAGTTATTTTTCTGTTAATTTTGGTTTGTTGAATTATATTATTTATATAGCTTATAATTAATTGAGTTAATTAAATTGCTCTAGTATATATTTAAGCAATAGTTTTTCTTTTCATTTAAAATCATTTAAGACATACGTTTACTTTGGGGTTTTAGTTGCGCCGTCAGCCCAGCAAACCTGTGTTGAGATTTGGCACCCACGACCTTTGTGGACGGCTCAAGGCTGCATCAGTTCTTTTAACGCCTACCTACTCCTCTCCCTCAATGGTTCTCGAACAGGATTTATGACGAATTGTATCCGGGATGACCTTATTTTCTCGGAACCAAAATTGAATTTAAGATGCAATTGGGAACGGAATTCTATCCAATATTTAATTTAAGCGAGCCTAAATATATAGTTGTGGTGGACAACAAAAAATTTTCTAACAACTAGTGGCTAGTTCTAAAGGCGGCTAGTTAGGCGTCTAGCTATAAAAACTTATCCAGAAATTCAAGTACTGAATTCAAATTGGATAAGACAAAATTATGACATGAAATTTAAGATTTCAATTTTATAGTCTTTTTAAAAAAAAACTAGTTTGTAGAATAATAAAAGGCAAGGCAAAAGGACAAGTCGGTGTAGAGCTGAAAGGAAAAGAAAAAAATAGGCGTCAGCATGGCATGGCGTGATCTCGAAATCCAGTAATATAATATAAAAATTTAATACAAAAATTCACACTTAAATTTTGAACAAATTAATCTAAATAATCAATAATGTAATTACAAATTTTAATGCATTACCTGACTGATGTAACTCTGGGAAAAACTAACAAATTACGTTTCAAGACTTTGACCCGTCAAAATGGCTTCCGACTTGCACAAAGTTCTGAAGATAAAATGGCTTGCTAAACGTGAAACCAATACGTTTAGCAGAGAAACAAGAATTCAAAAAAAGGTTCCCTTTTTTTTAACATAGGATAGCCAAATCTCAACACAGGTTTGCTGGGCTGACGGCGCAACTAAAACCCAAAAGTAAACGTATGTCTTAAATGATTTTAAATGAAAAGAAAAACTATTGCTTAAATATATACTAGAGCAATTTAATTAACTCAATTAATTATAAGCTATATAAATAATATAATTCAACAAACCAAAATTAACAGAAAACTAACTAGAGAAAATAAGTTTTAATCTTTATGTTATCTTCCCAATTGAACGATAATAATATTAAATATCAAATCCCCTTGTAATTACTATGATCAACGACATACATGCAATTATTCGCCAACGAAGTAAGCAATATTGAGTGTACGACAAGAACGCATTTTTAAATCTGCCTTAAGAGGAACAAGGAAAGCCAAAAACTAGTCTACACCACGCGGTGAACAACGTGTCGCCTATTGGCTGCCAAATTTATACAAATACGAGGGAGATTCGTAGGTATCCAAACAAAACTAAATAAATGATATCACAAATGTAAGAATTCATGCATCCTTAGCGTCAAATAAATACTGAAATATAGTGATATAACAACTTAAATATACACAATAATTATAATTAGCCTATTTACGTCCAACCGCAAGCTTAACTGAATCTAGAAAAATTTAATACGCGCAATATAGGTCTGTAAGCAATAAAATATTTAAATTATTAAATACTAAATATGTTTACTAAAAAAAAAATATAGATTTACTAACATGATAATTTGTCTGACCGTAACGCACGACAGTACACCGTTACAAAATAATAAAATAAAATGTTAAAATAGGACGTTACAATTTTTAAAACTCCAGTTTAAAATTAATGTTAAAATCATGTTAAAATACATTGGTATACGCACCTTGTAAATAAAACAACTCACTGCATTATGAGTATTAGAATATAATTTCTATAATATCAACTTGATTTTACACCAATATAAATAATGTAAACATTGTTAATCTAAATAATCGCTTTCAGCCAAAAGCAAAAAAAAATCGATAGTATTTATTTCATTTCCACAAGTCACAACTGAAACCAATATGTTTTTTTTCATTAACATTTCTGGACGATGTGGTGAATGCGCCCCATAATCTTATAATAAAAGGCAGAACAAGGTCTGCCGGGCCAGCTAGTTACACCTAATTGTTAGTTCTGTGTTTTATTTTATTAATAAAATTATGTTTGGAGAGTTATAACTGGGTTTTATTTTTCCGGATACTTTCTAGACCGACTATATTATTAGGAGAGTATACAAAAGAGCGGACTTAACTTCTGATCATGTAATGGTAATATAATATATAAATTAATGTTAGAATACTTTTTAAAATAAAACTTTACAGCCCAAAACCTGTATGGATTAAAAGCAGTAATTAATGAATTTTATTCAAACGAGATCAATAGTAGTACTTAATAGTAATATAAGCTCCTCTGTGAGCGTGCATGTCAAAGGGCATATCATTGAGTATATATTATTATCCTATATTTTTGTCATTTGAAATTGTAAATTGTAAATTGACTATTCCCTCTCCTCTTCCCATTTAGTATTGATATTTTTGACTCCAACGTATAAAAATTACCCGAATTTCATAATCTAGTCTTTAAACGTTTCGAAAATATTTCAAAGGGGCAGATTCTCGGGGCTGTAGCCACCTAACGAAGCAATTTGCGATATATGTTTACATGATATTTTAATTTTCATTTAAGACATAGATTACGCTGTAAAAATATTAACCCTTTATTTTGGACATCCTGTATATTGCTTAGACGTAAATAATTATATTTCTTCAGATCACAAAACTCAGGTAATTTCATGCAAAACAATGTAAGATTAACAAAAAAATGCTGACAGTGTAAAAAAACTACTCATCCAATTTATCTCAAATTTTGCAAAAAGATCAAGTATTATGCTGGAATCAACTGGTAACATTTTGGTACGAATCCAAGATGGAGGAACAAAATAGCGGCTTAATAAAATATTTAAAAATTCAGCTTGAAAACCACTTAATGGATTGTGGTATAGGGGTCAACTAGTAAAATTGTGGTACTAATTCAAGATGGCGGAACAAAATGGCGGCCAAATAAAACGTTTGTTGTTGTTTAAAAAAAAATCACCCTCTCAGGTTTTACATAACTTTACGTTTTAACGTCCCTAGATGCCAAAAAATATGTTTGCCAGTTCGCGACATACCTTAAAATACTAATTACCCGATTGACCAAAAATTGAGGGTCATATGGAGATAACCTGGTAATATTTTGGTAAAAATCCAATATGACTGAACAATGTTAAAAAAATGTGTTAGAGTGATGTATTATTTGGGGTTAGGAGCCAGTAAAAAAAATCAAAAGTCTTTCTTAAATTGTCGACGTTTCCCAACTTTATTGTTGCATTCTCAGGACACATATATAGATTCTATATCCTGCATGAAACCCATATTATCAGTCTTGTCGTACTCCGTTGGTTCGCAGATATTTCCCAGATATTAAGTTTCTAAATGGTTTTGGTTAGCGTCCTTCTTGTTGTTAGGGTGGTGTAATTTTGATTTTTACCCGTTCTAAAAAAATGCGACCAAATTTCAACTCAATATATTCAACGCATTCTTTCAATTTTTCATTCCTTAAAGCTGAAAAACTAAATTCAATGTAAATCAGTTCGAGATTTGGCAGAGGCGTGTGTACACTGTGTCCCAGATTGCTTGTAATCACAGGGTTTCTCGGTAACCAGCAGAGATAGAACTTTGCGGTTTACGCGACTCTGTGTCAATTTTTCGAGAAACTTTGAATGCCGCAAACAGAATTGTGCCAGATTGTTTCGTTCCCGAGATACAGAGTGAAATAGAAATTTTGCGCTTTTGGGGGTGGTATCATATTTCGGACACCCTGTCAGATAAAGAAAAGGTAAAAACTGCTATGGATAGATATTTTTACGTAGAGTCCAGTGCTGCAGTCGAATTTTTTTTTAGACAAACCGTTTTTCAGATATAGCCCAAACTTAGTATTTTTTTAATGGGACACCCTGTATTTTTTGGTTCCAAAAAATTTGCCTTTTTTTTCTCTTTAAAATGATGTATCATACTATGCACTTTCGAAGTAAACTAAGCCTTATAAACGCAATATTAAAAGAAAACGTAAGTTGGCCATGGAAATATGGCATGGAAACAAAAATCAAAACTATTTGTTTCTTAAATATATCAAATATTGCCGTGTTTATCCTCTTATCATACGAGTTACCAATAATTCTAACGGGTAAATTAATAGATATTAAGAAGAAATGAATAATTTTGAAAATAGTCATAAGTATGATATGATGGTTTGTTTTATTGAATGTCATGAAAACAGTGACCAAGCATCTAATTTATATTTTAACAGGTAAGCACCAAGCGCTTAAATTATTATGAACCTCCTTTCAAAATTTTTTTTCAATTCCACTTTGAGTTATGGACTATTTCCAAAAGCTTTTTTTATATCGTAGATATCCAGAAAGGCCTCAGCCACACAAGGCAATTTTTCGCCGAATTAAATTAAATTTAATTAATGATGGATCATTTTCAAAGCACAGGGCTAAAACATATAATAAACGAAATCACGAGAACAATGAGATTGTTGTATTAGCAAGTATTCAGGCCAATCACGCGAATTCATGTAGGCATATTCAGGAAACAGTGGGGGTGTCAAAATCACAAACGCAAAGGATATTAAGAAAACATAAATATAAGCCTTATAAAGTAAATGTAGTACAACAATTGCATCCTGGAGATGAAGAAAGGCGTCTAAATTTTTGTAACTGGTATCTTCAAAAAACCCAAAATGACCTTGACTTCGGTAGCAAGGTTATATGGTCTGGTCCGACGAAGCCTATATAAGTTGTAGTGGTATTTTTAACAGGCATAATAATAGGCACCGGTATACGGAAAACCAATTTTTAACAAAAGAACGTCAGCAGCAAGGAAGGTTTGGGTTTAGCGTCGTTTGCTTTATATTGGGAACAAAGATTACATTCCATATTTACAATAATAATTTAACAGCAGATAGATATCTAGCAATTTTAAATCAAATACTACCGGATTTATTGGATAACTTGCCGCTAGCAAATCTGCACAATATTTACTTTCAGCAGGACGGTGCTCCTGCCCACAATGCGCAAATTATAAGGCCATTTCTATTTGAAAATTTTCACGATCGCTGGATTGGTACAAATGGACCAGTAAGGTGGCCTGCTAGGTCGCCAGACCTCTCAATATTAGATTTTTTCGTTTGGTCTTACTTAAAAAACAAAATTTACCTGAATCCAGTCAATACGATGGAGCAGCTGCAAAATGCAACCATTCAGGCATTTAGATCATTGGAAGATAGACCTATAATAATGATGAATGCTCTAAGAAGAATTCGCACTGTGTGCCAATTATGTGTTCGTGAGGGGGCGGCCATTTTGAACAGTTTTTCTAGTTATGTAGAATTTGTTTAGTATTGTGATTAAGTTTATCAAGATTATTAAGTTTATTTATTTCATAGTAAAAAAATGGTTATTAATTTTTTATGTTGTTTAATTTTGCTTCTGGACATTTTTAATATCTACCCATATTTCCATGGCCAACTTGCGTTTTTCTTTTCATATAGCGTTTATAAGGTTTAGTTTACGTCAAAAGTGCATAGTGTGAGACATCATTTTAAAGAGAAAAAAAGGCGAATTTTTTGGAATAAAAAAATACAGGGTGTCCCATTTAAAAAATACTAAGTTTGGGCTATATCTCAAAAACGGATTGTCTAAAAATGTGTGCGACTACAACACTGGATTCTATGTAAAAATATCTATCCATAGCAGTTTTTACCTTTTCTCTATCTGATAGGGTATCCGAAATATGATACCACCCCCAAAAGCGCAAAATCTCTATTTCACCCTGTATCTCGGGAACGAAACGATGTGGCACAATTCTGTTTGCGGCATTCAAAGTTTCTCGAAAAAGTGATACAGGGTCGCGAAAACCGCAAAGTTATATCTCTGCTGGTTTCCGAGAAACCCTGTGATTACAAGCAATCTGGGACACAGTGTACATTGAGCAGTCGACAAAGCCAGCGGCGCGCGGCGGCGCAATATCGTGATGTATTAATGTTAAGCAGGAATGTGTATTATTTTTCCTTGCGAACTTTATAATTTTTGGTTTATCTGATTTAATTGACGATTTCCACTATTGAGCGATCATCAGTAACGCCGACAGGTCAGTTATTGAAATTAGTTAAATTATATATTATATTATATTTTCGACATAAACTCCAGTCTGCAGCACTGTCGCTTTCTAAAGTCACGAACCGCAACTGTTTAACACCCAAAATTTTAATTTTCTCTATAATAAATAAATCTAAATAAAACTTTTAAATAAGCAAGCAAAAACAAAATGGGATTTCAATTATTGCTTGTGAAGCGGTTACGAAAACGTTTCATATAAGCAACACCGACAAATATTACATTAAAATTGAGTTGAAAAAAAAAACTAAATATTACCAAAATAGATTTAGAAAACAGGTATTGATAATTATCGATACCTATCGTTAACTATCGATATTTCGATCGAAAAAATTCCCATCCCTAATCTGATGGGCACCAAATTTAACAATATTCTAATTAAAAACGGTACACATTCTTCAGATAACAATAACCGCGGTCCTCGTCAATACGGCCGCGTGTGTGTCCGTGTTTGCTTTGCTAACGAGCCGAACGTTTCGGTAAGCAATGATCCGTCCGTCAAGTGCCTTTTGTTCTCCCGCAAAAATAACGGGATAACGACGGCCGCGGCGGGAGGGGCGCCACTTTTGTTCGGCCCTTTATAGCATCGTTGAACGAGAACCTTTTGTCTTTCCAGTTTGTTGAATTGCTTCGGATATAATTGGAGAGAAACAGAAACGGTAGGCATCTTCGAGTCTTAAGAAAAAACGGAGAGTAAAAGGAGAACTAAGACAATTAAATGAAATAATTTTTTAACAGTGTTTAAAGATGGATATTTCGATCGCGAAAGGTAATGTCGAGATGTGTTGTGTTGTGTTGATATACTGTATTCGCTTTTAATTCCAAAAAAGTTATACCTTGTATATTTCTCGAAATAATCGTTCAAAAAAACACTGTATGCTGTGAGCAATGCCTTTAAAATATATATATATATATATATATATATATATATATATATATATATATATATATATATAGTCTTATAAAAACGTACAGGGTGTGCGACACCACTGACCATTTTTACACCAAATTTAAATTTTGTTCTGCAACTTTTTAATCTAAGATATTTAGATTAAATTAGAGAAAAGTTGCGCCTTGCTAAACCCTACAATGTCATGTTTTGAAATCTAAAAAAATCCGATTACTTCCGAAGATATTTGGGAAAACCCGAATTTTCCCGATATTATTTTTATTTTTTTCTGACCCTATTTGAAAAGATATGACAATACAAATTACACATTCCCATTCCTACTTTTCCTGCTCTACAAGCTGATGTTATTAGATTTTCAGTCTCACGTTTCGTTTCTTAGCAACCATCATCAACTTTGTTTTTTTAAATAGTCGAAAAAAATATTTTACTCCTAAAACCATCATCAAGGAACGAAACATTGGATCAAAAATCTAATTACGTCATCATGTAGCGGAGAAAAAATTGCATGGGGGTGTTAATTTCATTTTGATTTATCTCCTTTATTAAAAATCAAAAAAAAAAAATAATTGCGAAAATGTATGTTTAAAATTTCAAGGATTCCTAGTTTGCAAGGCGCCATTAAATTTTTGATTCTACATTTTGGCTTTTCTTGACAATCATCAACTTTTTTTTAAATAATTGGAAATTTTTTTTAGCACATTTAAATAGCCCGAAATATTCTGAATTCAATGACGTATCACGAATATTTGCGTGTTTTTAACCTAAAATCTAGTATTAGTGCAAATAAGCAAAATATCAAAAAACAAAGTATTTTATTTTACTACACACTACACTAAGAAAAAATTCATGAAACAACTTTTTTAATCTGATGTTCAAAAAAAGTACTAAACATACATAGCAACGGTAAAAAATTTCATTCATTACGAATAGTAGGCTTTGAAACGCAATTTTTTTGAATAAATCATGTCGATCTGTCAGTATTGCCTCATAAATCGAAATTTTGCGTAAGGAAGAATATCTAGTTCGAAAATTATAGATTAAATTTAAATTTGTTCTTGTCTTGTGATAGTGTTGATGTTTTTTAATGATGGCACACTTTTCAAATGAAGAAAGATTGGACATGTTATGTCGTTATATTGAAAGCGATAAAAATTGTTTCGAAGGCTCAAAGGCAATATTTGCTCAAATATCCGAAGCGACGTCAACCTAAGAGATCCATTTCTAAAAGACTTCTCACAAAACTAATAGAATATCGCGCATTTCAAAAACCAGTGTTGCGTAGGGTAAAGACGAACAATCCAGAACAAACTTTAAACGTTTTGTTGGCTGTACAGGAAGACGATACTGTAGGATTAAGGTCAATCGAAAAAGAGCACAATGTTCCAATGCTCAAAGGATACTTTACAAGGAAGGTTATCGTCCATTTAGATTCCGGATTTGTCATAGTTTAGTTCCTGGTGATCAACAGCGCAGAATGAGGTTTTGCGAGTGTCATATTTGTGTGATTATTCTTTGGTAGGATGGAAGTTAATTTTCTAATGTTGGAATATTTAATCGATATTATTGGTCAACAAAAAATGAACATCCAGACATCAACATCACTTTGGATTTAATGTGTGGTGTGGTGTGGTATTTTACGAACACGGAGTATCGGACATTAGTCCGATAATTCATCATTATTGAATTTATGAAGGTGTTTTAAATTCAGAAAGATATTTCCAGTTCTTGTATAATGATATAGAAGATATTTTCGACAACATTCCTCTGGCAGAAAACAACAATATCTGGTCCCAGCAGGATGGGACGTCTCCCCATAATTCTCGGAACAACGTGGAATATCTAACCAAACGTTTTCAGAATAAATTCATCGCCACTAATGGCCCCATAAAATGGCCTACACGATCTCCCCACATCACCGTTGGATTTTTTTCTTGTGGGGTTTTCTTGATGAAGTCTATTGGAGAATCTACGAAAATGTAGAACAACTTAGAGCCGAGATTCAAGCCGCTATTACAATGATAACTTCAAGGATGCTAGAAAATGTAATTAATAAAATTGTTTGCTATGTTTGTTTAGAGGATGAGGGAGGACTATTTGAAAATAAGATTGTTTCAACTAGTGTATAAAATAAAATATTTGGCTTTTTGATATTTTGCTTACTTGCATTAATAATAGCTTTTAGGTTAAAAAGACGCAAATATTCTTAATTGTGATACGTCTTAGAATTCAGAATATCAAAATGCGCTAAAATAAAATTTTCGGATTTTTTAAAAAAAGTTGATGATGGTCGAGAAAATTGAAAACGTAGAATCAAAAATTGAATGACGATATTTTGCAAACTAGGAATTCTTGAAATTTTAAACATACATTTTCGCAATTATTTTTTTTCTGATTTTAATAAAGAAGATAGATCGAAATAAAATTAGCACTCCTATGCAATTTTTTCTTTCCTATATGATGACGTAATTAGATTTTTGATCAGACATTTCGTTTCTTCCCAATCATCATTAAATAACATTGATGGTGGTTTTCTCTTTCGAAACCGAAAATCTAATAACATCAACTTGTGGAGCAGGAAAAGTAGCAATAAAAATGTGAAATTTATATTTTCATATCTTTTCAAATAGAATCAGAAAAATATAAAAACAAAATCGTGAAAATTCGGTTTTTTCAAAATATCTTAATAAATAAAATAAAGTAATCGGATTTTTTTATATTTTGAAACATGACATTGTAGGGTTCAGCAAGGTGCAACTTTTCTCTAATTTAATCATCTTTGTATCTCTTTTGGTTTACGAGATCCCTGTAGTGGGCATTCTTATATGGGACACCATAGATAACACGAAAAATATGTAAAAATTATATTGTTAATACATTATGACCTTAAAATTAGATAGAAGCAACATTTACAAGAAAGGGAATAATACATTTTTCTAACTTGCATAATTGGTCTGAAGAAAAACTCCATTTGCCAAAAGTAGCAAACTCGCAGTATGTGTTTTCTGTAAATATTTGGGCTGGTATTATTGGAATTGAAATTATTGGTCTAATTATTCTGCTACATAGAATGACTGCCACTGAATCACGTGCCATATTTAAATTTTCTGATGAATGATTTACCCGAGCTATTACCTATATTATAATAAGAAATAGAAACGACGGAGCCCCGGGGCAATCTGCTGTTGATGTTAGAGAGTACCTCTCAGAAACATAGGGGCATCGATGGTGGTCCTGTAACTCTCCTGATTTGAATCCTTTGGACTTTTATTTGTAGGGGCATTTATAGGAGCTCATATACAAGACGCTAGTACAAATATTTTAAGAACTTTTACGAGGTAAGGAGTAGAGCGTA
Organism: Kuschelorhynchus macadamiae; assembly: GCA_030620095.1. Taxonomy (NCBI): domain Eukaryota; kingdom Metazoa; phylum Arthropoda; class Insecta; order Coleoptera; family Curculionidae; genus Kuschelorhynchus; species Kuschelorhynchus macadamiae. Next base: position 90,166 of record JAUTXW010005271.1, read on the forward strand.
GAGTAAGCAGATCCTCGCTCCGACGATTGAGGGCTTGCAATGTAGCTGATAGTGGATAATTTCAGCACTTCATGTGATTCCATTCAGATAGATAATCTAAGCTAAAAAATTTATTTTAAGAAAAAACTATCTTCAGTACATTATACAGTGTGTATCAGCCAAATGGAATAAATTCGATAATAAATAAATGGGGACGTGTTCGGAAAAACGCTTAGACCCGTCGATTGGTATTTTTAGTTGCTCATTTTCTCCAATAAAAACTTTTTATACAGGGTGTGTCCTGTAACAGTGGTCAATGCCAACTTTCTTATTTCAAATGCAACACCCCGGATATTATTTAATTTTTGGATTCTTTAGGAGATTCTAAACATATTTTATGTTCAATGTCCTATACCTATCTTCAACTATTTCGGCAATATTAAGTGTTTTCAAATTTATTGCAAAAATTAAGATTAAAAAAATTAAATTATTTATTTCTTCATAATGTATAAACAAAAGTAAAAAGTTAATTTAGGAACTGTTGAATATGCTCGCCGCGAACGTCTTGGCAAATTCCTAATCTTAAATAGAAATTTCTTCTAACGTTATTTAGCATCTCAGGCGTGACCGATCTAATCGCAAGCGTTATTCGTCTTCTTAAGTCAGCTAAGTCGAGGGGTTTAGTTTTGTATACAACATTTTTAATATGTCCCCATAAGAAAAAGTCTAATGGCGTCAGATCAGGGGATCGCGCTGGCCATTCTATCGATCCTCGTTTCCCTATCCACCGATTTGGAAATATTCCGTTGAGGTACTGCCGGACATTAATTTGGTAATGGGGCGGTGCTCCATCTTGCTGAAACCATATCATATTCGCTGGAACTTGTGGGTTTGCTGGATCCGGATACAAATTTGTCAAAGTTGGCACGACATTATTTTGGAGCAGTGCTAAATAATTATCGCCATTCAAATTGCCGTCAATGAAAAAGGGGCCTAGGATATGATCCCTAACAATTCCTGCCCAAACATTAACCTTTTCAGGATATTGAGTATGTTCTTCGCTGATCCAGTGAGGATTTTCCCTAGACCAATAGCGGCAATTTTGACGATTTACATGACCGTGAAGTGTAAAGGTGCACTCATCCGAAAACAAAACATGTTCTAATTGAATAACATTGTTATCTAACATAGCCATCATTTGTTCACAAAAATAAGTTCTCCTATCATAATCGTCTTCCATGAGCTCCTGAGTTGGTATCACTTTATAGGGATGCATTTTATTTTCTTTTAATGTTCGAATAATCGACGAATGGCTAATATCGAACATTGCGGCGGCTTGTCGACTAGAAATATGTGGGTTTTCCTCAAACTCAAGCATAATATCCAATTTAGTATCATCATTTATTGAATTGGCAGCTGCTTTTTTATCTGCCTCACATGTCCAAGCTCGCGAAACTTCTTTTCTATTTTACTAATTGTCCCTTGGGATATACGCGGCAAATTTGGAAATTTTTCATGAAATAAGCGAGCAACTTCCACTTGTGTTCGTGTGTTATCTCCATAACCAATCATTTGTAGAATTGTTATTTTATGCATTTCTGTTAAATGAACCATTTTTCTGATATTAGGTATTATGCAGTTAACGAAATTCAAAAGACTATGACACTGACACTGACAACTACTGTCTTGCAAAGAGAAAGGCCAGGCATTTTACACAAAAGTAAACAAAACTTAAAAGTAAACAAAACTGGCTCTTTTTGTTCCATATCAATAAAAAGGAACGCTAAAATGGTTTTTGCTTACATTCTTAATATGAAGACCTAAATGGTAAATAAGTATTGAGTGTGTTGTAGCGAATTTTTGTAATCAAATAAATAGTTCAGTAACCAGAGCCACTTTCATGAATAATAATAAATTCGAAATAAATAAAATAAAAATAAATTTGAAAACACTTAATATTGCCGAAATAGTTGAAGATAGGTATAGGACATTGAACATAAAATATGTTTAGAATCTTCTAAAGAATCCAAAAATTAAATAATATCCGGGGTGTTGCATTTGAAATAAGAAAGTTGGCATTGACCACTGTTACAGGACACACCCTGTATAAAAAGTTTTTATTGGAGAAAATGAGCAACTAAAAATACCAATCGACGGGTCCAAGCGTTTTTCCGAACACGCCCCCATTTATTTATTATCGAATTTATTCCATTTGGCTGATACACACTGTATAATTAAGTTACATTTTCATAAAAGAGATTGGAATCGATAAAATATCAAGAGGTAAGTTTTAACAGGCACTAAACACCCAACATAACTATGCTAACAAAAGATAAAAAAAGCCAGTGGCGCACATGTTTTTTTAGAAAACAATTGCAGTGACAGTCCACTCGCACGCCCCTGGAGAAGCTTTCCACGCATTTTTTTCAGTAAAATATGTGCCAGTTTAAATAACTTTCCACCTCAAAATTTTATTCGGATTGCTACAGTCGCTTTGAAGAATTTTGGATTAAAACAAAAAAATAAAAATCTTTATAGTCTGTCTCAGAAATGTATATAGTAATAAAATGGGGAATCCCGTCCAGTTTGGTTGAATTTCTGGGTCATCCATAGGCGTAGGTAAACTTTGTTTATAAAAATAATAATAAAGATTCTTTTAAATCCCTGTCGTTTTGCCCTGTCCCGAATGACTGGAATTGGGGGACAGAAAGGTAGCAGGTCAAGTGGAAACTCTCAAGAAAATTCCAGGAAGACCAGCAAAAGTCCTTGATGAAGACACCAAATGTGCAATTCGAAGAAAGTTCATTCTTTTTATTTTGAAAAATAAATGCCAACTCTAGATAAAATTTTGATGGAGTTTGGCCAAGATGACAGTATTCCTTTGAAAACCAGAAAACTTTTATGGACAACTTTTAAAAACATGGATTTTGCCTGGGAAAAGCATAACCGAATAGCGCTTAGACATGTTTTTATCTTGATGAGACGTGGATCAATGAAGGTTATATAGTACAGAAAATGTGGCAAGACAAAAATATAACCAGTGCCAAACGAGTATTAAAGTGCCTTCGAGAAAAGGAAAGAAACTAATAATTGTGCACATTGGAAGCGAAGAGGGATTTTTAAAAGAAGGTTTGCTAACTTTTCATTCGTTCCGGACGGGAGATTACCATGAGGACAGAACTTCGGATGTTTTCGAAGAATATTTTGGTGAATACTAAATATCTTTCGGTGAATTCGGTAGTGGTTATAGATAACGCCTCGCATAGTGAAGACACGAACTTCATCTAGGAGAAAACAAGAAATTAACGACTGGCTAACTACCAAAGGTATTGAGTTTGAACTCAATTGGAGATATATCAGAAAACTATAATGTAACTGGGCTGCGCTTACTGCCATATCATTGCGAACTAAATCTTATAGAACTTATTTGGGCGCAAGTGAAAGGATATGTAGGAAGACAAAACAGGAGATTTAAAATGAAAAATGTTAAGCTACTGTTTGATCAAGCCATTAAGGAAGTGACACCAGATAACTGGCGGAAAGCAGTCCAGCATGTGATTAAACAGGAGAGAATGTGGGATCTTGACAAGCTGATTGAACAGACGGTTGAGCCTTTAATTATAATGTCAAGAGGTGATGACAGTTCCTCAGATGACGAAGAATATAACCTATTATAATTTGATTATTTAAAATAATATATAATAATAATTATATCTTTATAAATATATTATGTACATATTATATAAAATTTTTATTTTGTTAAAATAAAATTTTGTTAAATTTAAATTCGTTCTATAAGTATCCAACCGCACGCCTTTGGAGTTCCATGTTCAGTGTTTATGAACGACTAACAATAGGCGAACGCATAAATTAACCCAAAGCCGGGTGGTACTACCTGCACTTGATGAAAAGAAAGAATTTTGCAATGAGATCAATGCCAAACTATAGAAGTGGCATACATTTTGGTTCCCTGTAGTCCTTTTGCATACCTAATGAGATTTTATAATTCTATATATTTCTGAAACAGACGCTGTAATTGAAACACCATGTATATAGACAGATAATTGAGTTTTCATCTACCACTCATAAATCATATAAAACAAATTTGATTGACAGCCTAGTTTCAATAAGCCACGTGATCCCATTTACTCTGTATCATAATATCGGATAATACCTTTATCAATTTCAAGAAGCTTTTATGCCCCCCTGTTAATATACCTATTGCGAACCGTAATAACTAAAAAAGAGCGCGCTAGTCCTCGAAATAACGAAGTAAAACGTTATTTTGTATTCTCCCGCGACAGCCACGTGGCAAAGGCTTTTAGCTTTGCACGTGGCCTTCGTTAAAACTCGGTCATAATCTTCTCAGCTTGTTTATATTCTGTAAAATAATCCTCGGGTTATTCCCTCTTTAAATTATCTACCTGTATTAAAGCTGAGAGTATCTTAATTAAGACGCTAATTATGAATTTCATTCAGATCATCTTCTTTGTTCGAGAAATTTCGAGTAAATTTAATGGAATCTTTATTTCAGTAAGATGAGAAATTTAAGATTTATGAAAAACCGGTAGTTTATTTAGAGAAAAAAAATTGCTTTTTTTTCTCTAGATAACAAAAAAGTAGCTTTTTAATGACCATTGACAGGCTCAAATGGTGTACTTTCAGGGGCGTGCGGTGAAAAGGGAAGCAATTTTTAGAAACTTACCTATTTGTAATGTAATTCGATTCTTGGATCATTTTTTGCAAGTTCATCAATGACGTCATCATAAAAACGTCGATGTTTCTGCCCCGTTGAATTTCTCACGCAATTCTGTATACGTTTAAGTGTTGAAAATTGCGTTCTACTGATGAAATTGTGGCAGGTATTGTCAATACTAATTCACACAATTTCGACACTTCGGTGTAGGCATCTTCCAGCTCCTTGTCTTTTAAAAATTGCATTAGTTCCTTAGCGTTGTTTTTTACGCTAATGTCATCAGTTTCGTAAATCACTTTTAGTTCAGATCGCAGTAACACTCGGTCGAAGAACTGGCCATAATGAAGAAGAAGAGGTTTAAACGCAAGTTTTTTCTTTAAATGCATCAAAATTGTAAAGCTCGAGGAATTTAAAATCATTTAAACCGTTAAATCTATAGTTTATTTGTTGCTGAATTTGATCGATTATTTCATAAAAGAGGCGTCTGTATGATGTTTGAACATCTCATCTTGTCTGTTCGAAGACGCTTGGCTTGTGGCTCTACATTTAACGTCATCGTTTTCTCCCAAAATAGGTCCAAGTCATCTCTTTTTTGGCTTAACATGGACTTAAAATCATCCACTTTTTTTAGGCAAAAAGCAATATCATTTGTTTTAGTTTGTCATATATTAAAAACATTGTCGGAGAATGGAAATATTTCTGAAAATATGTACAAATAATTAAAATTAAAATCTCGTTTCAAACAGTCCAAAAACCCAAATTATATTCTCAAATAGTTCAATCAGTGATTCACGATTTTCAGATACTGTTAACACAAGTCTTCCATTATAGTTCCACCTAGTAGGAGCTACTTTGGGCAATCGTTTGTGGACAATGGAGTCCAAAGCTTGTGTACGTTTTGTTGACTTGGAAAAAAAAGCAGCCATGCTACTTAAAGTAACGAAAAATACTTTAAACTCTTTAATGTGATTGATGGACTGGGATAAAACTAAATTTAATTTATGAGCAAAATAATGGACAAACACAGCACTTGGGAAAGTTTCTCAAACTTTAGCTTGCAGACCCCGTAATTGTCCTGCCATCACCTCAGCTCCATCATAGCTTTGAGCAACTAATTTTTTCTCTCCATTAATTTCTTTAGTAACGTTATAGACTACGGTATATAATTAAGTAAAAATCTTGAATACTTCCGTCTGTTTTAACGTAATGTATTACTATAGATAATGGGCTAAAATTAGTTATATCAGTTGTTTCGTCCAGCACAATCGCAATGAACCGCGCCTCGCCAATCTCCTGCTTAATTCTTTTTAGAATAATGGTTGTAACCGCGGAAATTAAATCATTCTGGATTTGAATCGACGTTCCGCGAAAAACGCTAGAGTGCTCTAAATGGTTTTTTAAGCAATCATCATATTTAGATATTAAACTAAGTAAATCTTGAAAATTCCTTCTATTTGAAGAAACCCTTGTTTCGTCATGACCTCTAAATCCCAATTCGTGCTGTCCGAGAAAACAAGCAACATCGATAAGTCTTCTTAATATTTGCCTATTTAAGTTCATTGTGTTGGCGGTGACTAATTTCCAACTTTTATTATTTTCTTTTATGACGGCCTGTAAATGCGCTTTGGACATAATGTGTCTTTTTACAGCTTTATGGAAATTGTTTAAATCGGAAAACCCGGTTTTATTCCAGAGACCTTTTTCATTTTCAAAAAGTAAACATAGCCAACAAAATAATTTACTTATATTTTCACACCCTGTTAGCCATTTAAATTGTTCGTATTGTTTTTCCGGATAAAAATGTCTAATACAGTTTTTCATTTTTGTAGTTAAATTTTTCATAGACGGTTTGGCCCTTCCTTTGGAAATTATTTGAAGCTTATCAGCGAAGTTTAATGTTCACACACACTCTTCTTACTCAATTCTCCAACATTTTCGACGTTATTACCGACAGCCGAAGTTGACGGTATTTGCATATCCACGTCCCTATTATTGTCTTCCATATCGCACCATGCACGACGCGACGTACGTATCACACAACACACGGATAGCTGTTCAAACAAAGAACCTACTCCAACGATAGCTTCTGCCACCACTTAAAGCACGCGACTGAAATGCAAAAATTGCAAACAGCCGGTGGAAAGTTGAATAACCTCTGGCTCGATTCACAGGAAAAATTACATTTTAGAAGATGTTATGCAATTTTTTTTGGGGAAGCACTGCTTCCCTTGCTTCCATGGACTGCACGACCCTGTGTACTTTTAATAATAAATAATAGAACGAATGTTTATTTATGATTCTTTAATAAAGTATAAGAAATAGGGTTCCAAAAATATTTTAAAAACAACATCGTAAACCTACAGGAACTCATAATTGTGAGCAGGTGTAAATAAATTCCACATGTCAATTGCTGCTGAATCCGTTATTGGCAAATATAAACATACACGTTTCCGACAATAACAAAAAAAATTAAAATGAAAAGCAAAGAACTTAATCCAAATTTTAAAAAAGCCATACTCTTGTTTTATTTATTTTTGCACTTCTGTAAATATAGATTCATTAATTTTTAATATTTACTAGCTCACATAAAACGGAAACATTCTCGGCTTTGGTCAATTAAGAAATCATGGTTCTTGGGATTAGACCGTGTCAAATTGGAATTACTATCCGATGTTTCGTCTTCGATTGCACGAGGCATCTTCAGGGATCTTTACTCCACGAGATCTAAACACTGAATGAGCTGGAAGAGATTCAGGCGGGCTTTTATATCCGACTTGTGCTCGCCGAACGGTGACGACCCTGTGTTAAGATCAGTTTCCACGTATGATGTAGACCGTCACCCCTATCTCTATTGAATTTTTTGGATGTTTAAACATTTAAATAGATTCTCAATTGTTAATCGTTTATAAAATCCTAGAACCTTTGTTTCCTTTATATTTATAATATGCCCAGTGGTATGCAGATTCAACAACTTGTTTCTTTTTAATACATCGTACATTTTCCTTAAGTCTAGTTGATATTGAGCGTCGTGTTTCTCCACCATACACTTCTCCACAGGAGCAAGGAATTTTATATACTCCTTCTGTTTGAAAAGGTATGTCTATTGAAGAATTTTCATTATATCAGTCATATTTTTAATAAGAACTTAATAGACCTAGTGGAAGCCTCTCTTACATCTACTTATTTCATTTTCAAGGAGCTTTTTATGAACAAACTTCAGGGGCAGCTATGGGATCTCCTCTAACACCTGTAATAGTGAATATCTTTATAGAAGCCTTCGAGGATATTGTTCTAACATCCGATCCACTAAAACCAAAACACTGGTTCATGGACAGAATAATTTCATATTTCTTCATCACCTTAATCAACAACATCATCATATCAAGTTCACAATTGAAATTAAATCTAATGGAACATGCATGGCACTACAGACAGAATAGGGCGGTTACTTCGGCGATTGAACATACGTACAATCTTCAAAACACATAAGAAGATTGGACAATGCTTGTGATCCCCGAAAGATATTGTACCTTTCCAAACAAAAATAATAAATAAAATTCCTTGCTCCTGAGGAGAAGTGCATGTACGAGAAACAGGACCTTCAATATTAACTAGACTTATGGAACATGAGCGATGTGTTAAAAAGAAACAAGTTGTTCAGTCTGCCATAGCTGAACACCAGCATACCATTGGGCATATTATAAATGTAAATGAAACCAAGGTTCTAGCAAAGATTTTATAAACGAATAATTAGAGAATCTATTGTATATCTATGTTTAAACATGTTACAGTCCACATCACACATATAAACCGATCTTAACACAGAGTCACGGTGCAATGAGCACAAGTCGGGTATAAAAGCCCGCTTGAATATCTTCGAGCTCATTCAGTGTTCACATCTCGTGGAGTAAAGATCCCTGAAGATACCTCGTGCAATCGAAGGCGAAACGTCGGATAGTAATTCCAATTTGACACGGTCTAATCCCAAGAATCATGATTTCTTAATTTACTAGCCCATTTACTGTAGCTCTAGTTAGTTAAACTAAAATAAATTGTCTTAATTTTTTCGTAACAATGCTTTAGAATTACAAGTTTTCATTAGAATTTTTAATTAGTCATTAATTACAACATATGTATAACTTCTTTGGACAATGGTTTTCTTTACTAATTATGTTAAAGCTTTAAAATGATCCTTTTGTCTAATTTCAAAATGGTGAGCTATTTCGGTTAGCATAGATTTATTTTTATTTAAGTAAATAATCAGGCTATAAAAATAAAGTTGTCTAATGTCAAAGAGCTTTGATTCCTTGAAAATAATATTTGATGGGTATAGATTATAATTCACTGTTTACTGGCTATAAGTTGGTAATTTATGTGAAAAAGAAGTGAAATTTATATATTTTGCTTTTTCAAAATTAATAGTTAATAAAAAATATAAACTAAAAATATGTTCTAGTTCCCTTTCAACAATTTGTTTCAGACTTTCCCAACAAATAGAAGTGAAAAATAATATCTGTGTCATTTACAAATCTTATTAAATATCCAGATGTTTTCTGCATTAATATATCATTAATATATATTGTAAATAGAATCGGACCTAATATTGTACCTTGAGGCACGTCGTTTTCATCATGAATACATTTATTTATATTTACCACTTAAAATATATTCAATAACTAGTTTGATAGAAGTGTTATGGTGTTCCACCTATCCTAATGTTTTCTAAGGTTTCCAACAACATCAAATGATTTACTGTGTCTTTACTGTAGCCTTAGGTAAATTTAAGAAAACACCTATGCAAGGATGATTAGTATCGACCCCTTTGTAAACTGGGTTAACTGAAATAAATTTGTATTTATTTAGATGATTTGTTAAATGTGTTTTTATTGCGATTTCAAAAACTTGTAATAAGAGAAATCGGACTATAATTAGATTGAAAATAATCGTTAAAAATATTACAGATATTTATTTCATCCAAACAAAGTATTAGTCGAATTATTTAAAGAACTCTTATTTTCTATGATATTCCAAAGAACTTTTAAATTGTTATTTTTATCAATCTTACTTTGAAAATACCTTACTTTCGTTTGTTTTTTTATTTTATGAAGATTTTTTTTATGTTTGTTAGATAGAGGTTTATATGAAAGCCTAGAAGGGCCATAACAATAAAATAAAAAAAAAACATTCGGACTTTATTTAAATTCCGACTTTAAACTCGGAATTTATTTAAATTCCAACTTCAGGCTCGAAATTTGGTTCAATTCCGACTTTAAATTCAGAATTTAGTTAAATTCTGACTTCGATCGCGCTTTAGAATTACAAGTTTTCACTAGAATTTTTAATTAGTCATTAATTACAACATATATATAACTTCTTTGGACAATGGTTTTCTTTACTAATTATATTAAAGCTTTAAAATGACCCTTTTGTCTAATTTCAAAATGGTGAGCTATTTCGGTTAGCATAGATTTATTTTTATTTAAATAAATAATCAGGCTATAAAAATAAAGTTGTCTAATGTCAAAGAGCTTTGATTCCTTGAAAATAATATTTGATGGGTATAGATTATAATTCACTGTTTACTGGGTATAAGTTGGTAATTTACGTGAAAAAGAAGTGAAATTTATATATTTTGCTTTTTCAAAATTAATAGTTAATAAAAAATATAAACTAAAAATATGTTCTAGTTCCCTTTCAACAATTTGTTTCAGACTTTCCCAACAAACAGAAGTGAAAAATAAGATCTGTGTCATTTACAAATCTTATTAAATATCCAGATGTTTTCTGCATTAATATATCATTAATATATATTGTAAATAGAATCGGACCTAATATTGTACCTTGAGGCACGTCGTTTTCATCATGAATACATTTATTTATATTTACCACTTAAAATATATTCAATAACTAGTTTCATAGAAGTGTTATGGTGTTCCACCTATCCTAATGTTTTCTAAGGTTTCCAACAACATCAAATGATTTACTGTGTCGACAGCCTTAGGTAAATCTAAGAAAACACCTATGCAAGGATGATTAGTATCGACGCCTTTGTAAACTGGGTTAACTGAAATAAATTTGTATTTATTTAGATGATTTGTTAAATGTGTTTTTATTGCGATTTCAAAAACCTGTAATAAGAGAAATCGGACTATAATTAGATTGAAAATAATCGTTAAAAATATTACAGATATTTATTTCATCCAAACAAAGTATTAGTCGAATTATTTAAAGAACTCTTATTTTCTATGATATTCCAAAGAACTTTTAAATTGTTATTTTTATCAATCTTACTTTGAAAATACCTTACTTTCGTTTGTTTTTTTATTTTATGAAGATTTTTTTTATGTTTGTTAGATAGAGGTTTATATGAAAGCCTAGAAGGGCCATAACAATAAAATTTAAAAAAAAACATTCGGACTTTATTTAAATTCCGACTTCAAACTCGGAATTTATTTAAATTCCAACTTCAGGCTCGAAATTTGGTTCAATTCCGACTTTAAATTCAGAATTTAGTTAAATTCTGACTTCGATCGCGCTTTAGAATTACAAGTTTTCACTAGAATTTTTAATTAGTCATTAATTACAACATATATATAACTTCTTTGGACAATGGTTTTCTTTACTAATTATGTTAAAGCTTTAAAATGACCCTTTTGTCTAATTTCAAAATGGTGAGCTATTTCGGTTAGCATAGATTTATTTTTATTTAAATAAATAATCAGGCTATAAAAATAAAGTTGTCTAATGTCAAAGAGCTTTGATTCCTTGAAAATAATATTTGATGGGTATAGATTATAATTCACTGTTTACTGGGTATAAGTTGGTAATTTACGTGAAAAAGAAGTGAAATTTATATATTTTGCTTTTTCAAAATTAATAGTTAATAAAAAATATAAACTAAAAATATGTTCTAGTTCCCTTTCAACAATTTGTTTCAGACTTTCCCAACAAATAGAAGTGAAAAATAATATCTGTGTCATTTACAAATCTTATTAAATATCCAGATGTTTTCTGCATTAATATATCATTAATATATATTGTAAATAGAATCGGACCTAATATTGTACCTTGAGGCACGTCGTTTTCATCATGAATACATTTATTTATATTTACCACTTAAAATATATTCAATAACTAGTTTGATAGAAGTGTTATGGTGTTCCACCTATCCTAATGTTTTCCAAGGTTTCCAACAACATCAAATGATTTACTGTGTCGACAGCCTTAGGTAAATCTAAGAAAACACCTATGCAAGGATGATTAGTATCGACGCCTTTGTAAACTGGGTTAACTGAAATAAATTTGTATTTATTTAGATGATTTGTTAAATGTGTTTTTATTGCGATTTCAAAAACTTGTAATAAGAGAAATCGGACTATAATTAGATAAGAAAATAATCGTTAAAAATATTACAGATATTTATTTCATCCAAACAAAGTATTAGTCGAATTATTTAAAGAACTCTTATTTTCTATGATATTCCAAAGAATTTTTAAATTGTTATTTTTATCAATCTTACTTTGAAAATACCTTACTTTCGTTTGTTTTTTTATTTTATGAAGATTTTTTTTATGTTTGTTAGATAGAGGTTTATATGAAAGCCTAGAAGGGCCATAACAATAAAATAAAAAAAAAACATTCGGACTTTATTTAAATTCCGACTTCAAACTCGGAATTTATTTAAATTCCAACTTCAGGCTCGAAATTTGGTTCAATTCCGACTTTAAATTCAGAATTTAGTTAAATTCTGACTTCGATCGCGCTTTAGAATTACAAGTTTTCACTAGAATTTTTAATTAGTCATTAATTACAACATATATATAACTTCTTTGGACAATGGTTTTCTTTACTAATTATGTTAAAGCTTTAAAATGTCCCTTTTGTCTAATTTCAAAATGGTGAGCTATTTCGGTTAGCATAGATTTATTTTTATTTAAATAAATAATCAGGCTATAAAAATAAAGTTGTCTAATGTCAAAGAGCTTTGATTCCTTGAAAATAATATTTGATGGGTATAGATTATAATTCACTGTTTACTGGGTATAAGTTGGTAATTTACGTGAAAAAGAAGTGAAATTTATATATTTTGCTTTTTCAAAATTAATAGTTAATAAAAAATATAAACTAAAAATATGTTCTAGTTCCCTTTCAACAATTTGTTTCAGACTTTCCCAACAAATAGAAGTGAAAAATAATATCTGTGTCATTTACAAATCTTATTAAATATCCAGATGTTTTCTGCATTAATATATCATTAATATATATTGTAAATAGAATCGGACCCAATATTGTACCTTGAGGCACGTCGTTTTCATCATGAATACATTTATTTATATTTACCACTTAAAATATATTCAATAACTAGTTTGATAGAAGTGTTATGGTGTTCCACCTATCCTAATGTTTTCCAAGGTTTCCAACAACATCAAATGATTTACTGTGTCGACAGCCTTAGGTAAATCTAAGAAAACACCTATGCAAGGATGATTAGTATCGACGCCTTTGTGAACTGGGTTAACTGAAATAAATTTGTATTTATTTAGATGATTTGTTAAATGTGTTTTTATTGCGATTTCAAAAACTTGTAATAAGAGAAATCGGACTATAATTAGATAAGAAAATAATCGTTAAAAATATTACAGATATTTATTTCATCCAAACAAAGTATTAGTCGAATTATTTAAAGAACTCTTATTTTCTATGATATTCCAAAGAACTTTTAAATTGTTATTTTTATCAATCTTACTTTGAAAATACCTTACTTTCGTTTGTTTTTTTATTTTATGAAGATTTTTTTTATGTTTGTTAGATAGAGGTTTATATGAAATCCTAGAAGGGCCATAACAATAAAATTAAAAAAAAACATTCGGACTTTATTTAAATTCCGAATTCAAACTCGGAATTTATTTAAATTCCAACTTCAGGCTCGAAATTTGGTTCAATTCCGACTTTAAATTCAGAATTTAGTTAAATTCTGACTTCGATCGCGCTTTAGAATTACAAGTTTTCACTAGAATTTTTAATTAGTCATTAATTACAACATATATATAACTTCTTTGGACAATGGTTTTCTTTACTAATTAAGTTAAAGCTTTAAAATGACCCTTTTGTCTAATTTCAAAATGGTGAGCTATTTCGGTTAGCATAGATTTATTTTTATTTAAATAAATAATCAGGCTATAAAAATAAAGTTGTCTAATGTCAAAGAGCTTTGATTCCTTGAAAATAATATTTGATGGGTATAGATTATAATTCACTGTTTACTGGGTATAAGTTGGTAATTTACGTGAAAAAGTGAAATTTATATATTTTGCTTTTTCAAAATTAATAGTTAATAAAAAATATAAACTAAAAATATGTTCTAGTTCCCTTTCAACAATTTGTTTCAGACTTTCCCAACAAATAGAAGTGAAAAATAATATCTGTGTCATTTACAAATCTTATTAAATATCCAGATGTTTTCTGCATTAATATATCATTAATATATATTGTAAATAGAATCGGACCTAATATTGTACCTTGAGGCACGTCGTTTTCATCATGAATACATTTATTTATATTTACCACTTAAAATATATTCAATAACTAGTTTGATAGAAGTGTTATGGTGTTCCACCTATCCTAATGTTTTCCAAGGTTTCCAACAACATCAAATGATTTACTGTGTCGACGGCCTTAGGTAAATCTAAGAAAACACCTATGCAAGGATGATTAGTATCGACGCCTTTGTAAACTGGGTTAACTGAAATAAATTTGTATTTATTTAGATGATTTGTTAAATTGTTTTTATTGCGATTTCAAAAACTTGTAATAAGAGAAATCGGACTATAATTAGATAAGAAAATAATCGTTAAAAATATTACAGATATTTATTTCATCCAAACAAAGTATTAGTCGAATTATTTAAAGAACTCTTATTTTCTATGATATTCCAAAGAACTTTTAAATTGTTATTTTTATCAATCTTACTTTGAAAATATCTTACTTTCGTTTGTTTTTTTATTTTATGAAGATTTTTTTTATGTTTGTTAGATAGAGGTTTATATGAAAGCCTAGAAGGGCCATAACAATAAAATTTAAAAAAAAACATTCGGACTTTATTTAAATTCCGACTTCAAACTCGGAATTTATTTAAATTCCAATTTCAGGCTCGAAATTTGGTTCAATTCCGACTTTAAATTCAGAATTTAGTTAAATTCTGACTTCGATCGCGAAATTTACTTAAATTCTGGCTTCAAACCCAAATTTTAACTAAATTCCGAGTTTGAACTCGGAATTTAATTAAATTCCAAGTTTGAAGGCGGAATTTAATTACATTCCGACTTTGATGGCGGAATTCAAATGTATTTTTATTTTTTAAAATCTGACTTCAAACTTAGAATTTACTTTGAAGTCGGAATTTAAGTAAATTACGACTTCAAAGTCGGAATTTAATTAAATTCCGAGTTTGAAGTCCGAATTTAACTGTATTTTTTTTTAAGTTTAACTTCAAACTCGGAATTTACTTAAATTCCGAGTTCAAAGTCGGAATTTAACTAAACTACGAAAATACCTTCTATATACCCTTCTAGAAATGTGGCAATTAGTGAAAATAAATGTAATTAAATCCGAAACGTTGCATCACAGACCCGTCAACTTATATATGCTTGAAAGCGTCATGAATCGCACTATTTGAATTCATATTAATATACAGGGTGTCCCATTTAAAATAAGAAACTTGATACCTGCTCACAAAAAACGACGTACCCCGTATATATGAAAATAAAAAAATTAAATCCTAGAATTACCCTAATTAACCTTTGTATTCAATTTTTCGGACCATCTCGTATACTTTCTGTAATAAGGTAGTGACCCAAGATAAACGGGCCACTCTGTACATACAATAAAATTTTTTATTGACAAATTATATACAGGGCTTTCATTTATATTTTGTTAGTTAGGGCTTTAGCTATAGGAGATACAAAAAAAATTAAATGCAAAAGTAGGATTTTTCTTTTATTATCTTTTATGGCTATCAAAAATTCTTAAAAACCATTAGAAAGTTAAAAATATACATAACCTATGTTTTCTAATGGTTTGATATCTTTACCTTGAAAAACAACAGAGGAAAATGACAAAAAGCTTTCTCTTCTGACAATCTCAATAGCAAATTTGGACTTTTTAATTTGTAGGGGGAAAGGGGGCACATTGATACATGGGGAACATTGATACAGGTGACGTAACTCTGAACCGAACAAATCTGGGAAGTTTACTAACACCCTAATAGATGGAGTTAACATATACAAGTTTATAATAAATTTAGAAAGGGTCTGCTGTAATCGCCTGTGGGTTGATAGGTTAAGACACATTTTATGTTCCTCAGAGTAATTTTTTTCAATTGGCTTTCGAACGTGTTTGCCGTCGTGCGTTTGTTAATTGTGATGTAAATTGTTTTCACAGGTAAAAATTACTTTATGTTTTATAACATGTTAAAAGTTTTGCTCTGAATTTTGTTTCGTTTTCATATTTCATCGTGTTTTATTAAACATGGCCGGTCGGGGTAGATTGATACAAAGCCTTACGGGGCACATTGATATGTATCAAAGTACCCCTCGGGGGACCTCGATACTGTATCAATAGTCCCCGTATGGTATAATATACGATGTGTATCAGCTAAATTGAATAAATTCGATATTAAATAAATGGGGCGTGTTCGAAAACACGCTCAGACACGTCGATTGGTATTGCCATAAGAAGGAGTGTGTAAGAGACAGGCGCAGAAAGATCCACTACATACTGGAGTCAATAGGAATTCATTGGTTGTTCTTAAATTTATCGGGTACCTTTAAAGATATAGGGATAAAACCTAGTTTTTATAATTAGCAATAAGAGACTTTTCTTAAGAACATAATATAGACGGTGTTTCATTTAAAGCAGGAAAGTTGGTATTAGCCACAGTTACATGATGCACCCTATATAAAAAGTTTTTGTTGAAAAAAATGCTCGACTAAAAATACCAATCGACGTGTTCGAGCGTGTTTTCGAACACGCCCCCATTTATTTATTATCAAATTCATTCCATTTGGCTGTATGTATCTACTGTATACAATACGCTTTGTTCTTTTAGGAAAAATGGTTCGGTCATACAAGAAAAAAACCGACAGGGCTAGTATCGACGAAAATGCTGTAAGTTCGGCAGTAACGGAAGTGCTCGAGGGAAAACTGTCTATAAGAAAAGCTGCTGATAAATACAACATAAAACCCGCAACTCTACAGCATAGGATTGAAAGAAAAAAGATTATTGAAACAAATAACGAGGTAAATAATGAGGAGCAACCAGAGTTCTCATCCAAATATTGTTCGCATCAAGTGTTTAGTTCAGCTCGAGAAAAACAACTGAATGATTACATTATAAAATGCAGTAAAATGCATTATGGCCTTACGCTTATTCAGATGCGAAAACTCGCATATGAATTTGCAAAAAAAATTGGATGTCGTTATCCTCCATCATGGGATTTGGCAAAGTGTGCAGGTACGGATTGGGCGTCTGGATTTCGTAACCGAAACAAGAACATAAGCTTGAGAAAGGCAGAAAATACCAGTGTTGCCAGATCATTTTCTTTTCATAAATCTGCTGTATCAGAATTTTACGAAAATCTTGAAAACCTATTAAAAAGATACAAATTTACTGCCGATCGAATTGTAAATTTCGATGAAACAGGTATCACGACCGTACTTAACACTCCCAAAGTTCTGGCGGAAAAAACTCAGAGGCAAATTGGTCAAATAGTGTCTGCCGAAAGAGGTGAACTTGTAACTTTTGGGGGCATAATAACCGCTACTGGAAATACAATTCCACCCGTTTTCGTGTTTCCAAGAGTCCATTATAAGAATCACTTCTTATCAGGAGCACCAGAAGGAAGTTTGGGATTGGCGTCAAGAACCGGTTGGATAAACACTGAGTTATTTTTAGAGGTGTTAGAGCACATACAACGACATATGAACATAACTAAAGAAAATCCAATTTTGCTGGTATGTGACAACCATGAATCTCATGTTTCGATCGAGGCCATTATTTTTTCACGTGAACATGGAATAATGTACCTGAGTTTCCCTCCTCACACATCGCATAAAATGCAACCTTTGGATGTGTCAGTCTTCGGCCCTTTTAAAGCCAAGTTGAAGGTAGCATTTAATGATTGGCACATAAATCATCCTGGAAAGGCTTTATCAATATATGACATCCCTTTACTGGCTAAAAATGCATACTTTGGATCATTTAACGCTAAGAATATCACCAGTGGCTTTACCAAGCCAGGTATCTGGCCTTTCAATAAATTGGCCTTCTCTGACGATGATTTTATGCCTTGTGATATTTACAGTAACACGCAGTCTCAAAATCATACTCCAACTCCAGAAGAAGATTTTCAAGTCATTGCTTTGACAAGCAATATCAGCGATCGAGAAACAAGGCCACCATTAACTATGCTTCCAGGACGTTCAACGCCGCCAGCAGTGAATGCCACAGCCACAAGCTCTTTACTTCTAGATTCAAAACCTTCAACTTCCTCATCTATGACCATAACACCCGAGTATGTTAGGCCATTGCCAAAAGTTATTAAATCGGCTCTGAAGAGAAATAGAAGAGAAAAAGGAAAATCGAGGATCTATACCGATACGCCAGAAAAGGAAAGGCTTCAAGAATTGGCAAATATAAAGGAACAAAAAAAAATTATAAAAAATCAGAGACAACGTGCAAAAGAACTTAAAACAGCTAGAAAGCTATTAGGTTTTGTCCAGAAACTAATAACTCGACAAAGAAAATGAAAAGACCAAAATTGTCTGAAGTAGAAAGTGATTCCACAACTGAGTCCAGCGATTTTGAAACTAAAGACTCATCATCAGACTCAAACTTTTGTTCTTCCGAAGGTGAAATTTTAGATGATGATATCACCATGCCTGTTCCGCTAAAACCAGATAATTTAAACGTAGGGGATTTTGTCATAATCAAATTTGAAAAAAAGAAGACTATCAAGCACTTTGCTGCTAAAATTATGTCTAAATATGAAAGCGACGAATATCAAGTTTCCTACCTCAGGAAAAAACCATCAGGAACTTTTGTTTTCCCGGATATAAAAGATGAGGCAGCGGTGCATATCTCTGACATTATCGCCGAACTGCCAATGCCAACCATTACCAAGGGTACTAACAGAACGGCGTCGCTTTTCACCTTTAAGATTAATCATTCCTGTTATAATTTTTAATTATTTTTTTCATGTTCATCTAATCTGTATTATTAAAAAAATCATTATTAAAAACATTTTTAATAATTTTTGTTTGCTTTTTGTTTGTATCAAATAAGTTTTTAAAGGAAATTAAATTCAATAATTTTGGATACTGTATTTCATAATTTCTGCTTTATATTGAATATTATCCCTGTTGTTCTAATACGTTAATATATACTGATAATAACTGAAATGAACATTTCATTCCGACAATATTATGCGTATCAAAGTATCCCCATACCTGTATCAATGTACCCCCGATATGGGGCACATTGATTTACATGTTAGTTAGAAGGAAATATTTCATGCCATTTTATACTGCTAAAGTACATAAAAAATATATATAAAATATAAAAATATAATCATTATTCTTTAAATACAAAATATGATTTTTAGTATTAAAATAATTTAGAAGGCATTTTCTAGGTTCTTAAAAAAATTGTATCAATGTGCCCCCATTCCCTTTATTCTTTAATTAATTAATATTTTAAAAAAATCCTAAGCAGATACATACAGCCTATTTGTAATATTTAAAATTGAACCTTCAAAATAATAATTTGGGCGACCACATTTTGGAATAAAAAATTCTATTTAAATGCTAAAATAAATTTTTCAACAATCAACTCAACAATTTTTACTTTTGAAAATCATCTCCATGCAATATTCAATAGTTAAGCCATTCCTAAGTGGAGATTAATATTAAAATTCTCCTAACCTGTTCAATGCCATGGCCTAATTTACCACATTAACTGAATAGCAACTTATTAGCTTTATTTTGAAATAATCCGAACCGTTCTCAGTACTTAACTAGATCATTTAGAGCAGTTAAGGACGGTAGCGCCCCCTGCCCACGTCCGATAACAACACCAAGCCCGGAACAAAAATCCCATGCTGCGCCGCTGCCTCCGCATTTTTACCTGCTGGCTGCGAGCGTATAACTCATCCTTTGGCATTTAAATTAGTCCGCTGGGCTCATGACAGATTGCTGAATGGATTAGTGCGAACTAATTTCTTTTAATATTTTGAAGAGGGAAAATTATGTTTTATTTTATGGCGATTTGGAAACAAAAACGTAATTAAAAATTTATGAGCGTGCTAGTCGAGGCGCTATATTGGATCCGTCTTTTTTCGTAATGAACGATTAAAGTGGTTCAGTTTTTTGTTCGGCTCATCAATTTTCTGGTCGGACTGTTCATATTATCGCTTAGAACCTTTCGAATATTCACTAGTAAAATATGGAGAGTCATTAACATTGTGTGCTTAACACGGGTAAGTCAGATAATACAAACTGTAGCATTCGTGGCGTTTAAAGATTGATCACCTTACCTTAATAGAGATTAATACAAAAATGGTTGGGGCCCGTTTATTAAATTCCATTGAAACTATTGGGACAACTATCTAGATGACAGTATTAAAATAAAATCACAAAGTGTACTATTGTGTAATAATACAGGTCTCTTTGAAAAATCTTAACTATATCCTTCACTGTCTAGATCAGCCATGTTAAACATGGGGCCCAGTGAGCATTTTTCTGCGGCCCAAATCAGTTTTGAAAACAGCCAGATAATGCGGCCCGCGAAAAAGTTGAACACCGTAAAGTAGATAAAGACTGATAATATGGGTTTCATGCAGGATATAGGATCTATATATGTGTCAGAGGATGCACAAATTAAGTTCCAAAACGTCGACGATTTAAAAAAAGACTTGTTTTTTTTTACTGGATCTTAATCCCAAATAATACACCACTCTAACAATTTTTTTAATATTGTTCATACATATTGGATTTTTACCAAAGTATTATCAGGTCATCCCGCTATGTCGCGCACTAATAAACAGACCGACATACGGACCAACGGAGCTGATAAAATCATGTTTTTTGGCATCTAGGAATCTATTTTTTATAAATATTTTAAAAGTAGGTCATAAAAAATATTTTTTTCGATTTATTTTTTTTTTAAATGATTATATTCTAGGAGCATATAGACTAGGCAAAGGGGGTTTCAAAAATGAAAAGATACAGGGGATTCCATTTAAAAAAATGCAATTTTTATGCATCACTATTTTTTGGTACACTCTGTATAACCAAAGATATTTTTAAAATGTGCTCTCTAATAAACAGTATTTATTTATTTTTTAAGTACATAGTGCCATCTATGTTTAGAAGGATGCACTACACATACTCAACCTAAAGCCAAACGTTATCTGGCTTGTTCCATGAAATTCTATCGCGCAAAAACACAAATGACGCTATCTAAACATTCTGGAAAGAACTCGAGAAATCACAATCCGTATATAAGCTGTGTTCGATTGAGTTCAGTCGTTTAGTGTTTAGTCAGTTATGAGTCAGTTGAGATAGAGTTTCGAGTTGAGTAACAGTACTTATTATAATTTATTTCGGATACAGTTTTTAACATGTCTCTTTCAAAACCAAGTGAAAGTAAGAGGAAACTTGTAGATGAGCATCGTATCTTTCAAGAAAAGTGAGAATTAGAGTTTTTTTGCTGTGAAGTGAAAGAAATAATTATTTGTTTGATTTGTAATAGTACAGTCGGTGTCCCGATTATATAATATAAAACGTCACTATGATATTCATAAAACTATGTTTGACAAGTATACAGGCTTGGTCAGAAACGAAAAGTTAAATAAGTTAAAATCACGGTTGAAAGATCAGCAGCTTATGTTTACATGTCCAAAGCAAGAAAATGAATCTGTCCTACGTACTGTCGGAGTTGATCGCGAAACACTCAAAACCATTAGTTGAAGGTGAATTTATAAAAGAGTGCCTTGTAAAGGCCGCGGAAATTGTAAGTCCCGGGAGCGTGAAGGCATTTCAAAATATATCCTTGTCTTGGAATACTGTCGCTAAAAGAGTTACTGAGTTGGCTGCCAATATAAGTGATCAGATAAAAACAAAATCAGACTCTTTCATTACATTTTCTATTGCCTGTGACGAAAGTAAGGATGTGTGTGGTGTGGCGCAACTCGCTGTTTTTCTTCGTGCGGTTGATACAGATATCAATGCGTATGAAGAATCACTGGAATTAGTACCATTGTATGATACAGTAACTGGGAAGGATATTTTCAGTGCTGTTTATGGACTTCTGCAAAAGTACAATTTAGATTTGTCAAAACTGTGTTCCGTTGCAACAGACGGAGCTCCTTCAATGACTGGAGTAAAACATGGCTTCGTTAAAATATTACAGACAAAGATCAGAGAAACGGGCAGTGACAACCCAGATTGTCATCATATTCATTGTATAATCCACCAAAAAGTTTTATGCTCAAAAGTGATCAAGTTGGAAAGTTTTTTAAAGTCAGTGAAAAAAATTATAAACTTCATAAGGTCACGAGGCCTTAATCAGCGACAGTTTTCTTCATTTTTACGTGATTTAGAAAGTGAGTACACTGGTTTACCATAATATGCAGAGGTGCGATGGCTTTCGTGTTCTATGTTACTCGACTTGTTTTGAAAATTCAAAGAAGAAATACGCGTTTTCATGGAAACAAAAGGAGAAGATGTCAGATTATTATGCGATGTACCTTTTTTACAAGATCTTTCATTTATGGCAGATATCACAAAATACTTGTCGGACTTAAATACGAAATTGCAAGGACCACGTCAAGTTATTACAGATATGCATGATCATGTGAAAGCTTTCAAGTGTAAGATGATGTTGTGGGAAAAACAGTTAGCAGAGGATAATCTGTCACATTTTCTGACTTGTAAGGCATATCAGGAAAGCACAGGTGTCCCAATATCATACAAAATATTTTCAGAGAAAATGAGAAGCCCTCTGGCAGAATTTGAGAAGCGTTTTCAAGATTTTAAGAGCCAAGAAAACAATTTTTCTCTATTTACTGGTCTTTTCAGTATCGATATTTATAAAGTTCCCCTCACTTACAAATGGAAGTAATTGAGATTCAGTGTCAGACCCATTTAAAACAAAAATTTGATAGTGTTGGTACATTCGAATTTTATAAGTACCTGCCTGTTCAATACCAAGAAATGAAAAAATTTGCCTGTAAAATCCTGTCAATGTTTGGAAGTACCTATAAGTATGAACAACTATTTTCTTTGATGACAGGAAACTTGGACGCAGTTTTAAAAGTTATTTCCGCCGATAAATTCACGCCACAAATAAACAACTTAATTAAAGACAAAAGATGTCAAATATCTGGCAAAAGAATTTAATGTTTGTAGTTTTTTGTGATGTCGTTTTTATTGGAAATTTAATAAACAGATTTGCCCAATAATAGTACTTTTTCTCAAGATTTTCAGTAGTTTGTCTTCTTTAAGATAAGGTTTTGCGGCCCACCTAGTCGATGGTCCTCATGCTTTTGGCCCACCAGTGACTTTGAGTTTGACATGGCTGATCTAGGTGACCTATGTGCTTGCGGAACAGATTTTTCCCATACTTACCTTACCAACTAAGTACAGTGTTTTTAAAACTTAAGGTAAAAATGACAATTGTTTTATTTATTTAATAAAATCTATTGAAAAATTAGTAAAAGTATCTAGACGACATGATTGCTGGTGCGACATGTTTCTCAGATGTAGAAGTGTATTTTAAATTCTTAGAAATTTTTACAGTCTTAAGTTACGACTATAATAATAATTTAAATCCAAAAAAGAAAACCTAAAATTTTAGGAATTCTTAAGGCACCAAGGTGATGCAGGTGATCACCTTACTTCAAAATCACTGTCCTTTTGACGTATTAGTAGATATTATATTAGTTTGCCGTAATGAGATATTTATTAAACGAAAAACAACTGATTGTACGCTATATTATAAGTGTCAAGAAAACGCCAGTGACGCAAGAAGAACATATATTGTCAATTCTCATAGAAATATATCCGTAAAAACAATTATAAGGATTAAAAACCTATTTGAAGAAACTAAACCATTACACAACCCATTACCATTACATTAACCCTTCTAAAGCTCTTTTTTGGCTTTTTCGCAACTGAATAAAGATATTTAACTTTAAATTAATTGAAGCAAATATTTAATACAAGATAAATTTTAAATATTTGCTTCAATTAATTTAAAGTTAAATATTTTTATTCAGTTGCGAAAAAGCCAAAAAAGATTTTGTTTGTCTATCTAAACGCAACAAACAATCTGAACACATTTAAAAATAACCTTCTAAAGGTATTTAAGAAACATTTGTGAAAATCTGGACACATGTCGGATTAAACAGTTTGCCTTCCAAAATGTCTATCTTGGTGTCACATCAGCAAAGCACATCTTGTGAAAGCAATAGCTTGTTTAGAATGAAAAATTCCTGTATTTTCTTAAATTCATTCTTACCCAATTTCTTGATTTGGGAGAAAACATGTAAAAGTACGTTCGGTAGCAAAAATAAGGAACTTATGACCTGGCAATCGTTTTTCTCCTAACAGAAACCAATACAAAGGTATGTAGGCTTAACACGAAAGGCTGAATTTTAAATAATTGCTTATATTAAGGACACCTTGTGTCATATATATATATATTAAAAATCGCCTCAGTGATCTCTTGAGTTTGTTACCTTCCACAAAAAATTATAAAACTTCATAGTGAGGGACTGTTCTTACATTTTATACGATCCGCTATGTCATATTTTTAACTTTATTCTAAAATATGCAGTCTTTCCAAATGTCTGGAAGCCGGCTAAGGTTTGCCCCATCCTAAAAAAAGATGACCCTTCGTTGAGTGGGAATTACCATCCCATTTCCATCCTACGCAATTTTTCTAAAGTATTTGAGATTATCTTAGATAAATTCGTATTTGTCAAGGTCAAGAATAGGCTCTCCAAGATCTTCTTCTTCTTCTTCGGATGCGTATCCACTAATGGATGTTCGCGATCACATTTTCCATCTCCTCTCTATTCTTTGCAGTATGTACCAAGGTCTGTATGTTGGTTAATCCAGTCCACTGTCGTATGTTGCGAAGCCAGGACATTTTTTTTCTGCCAATACCTTTACGGCCCTCGATTTTTCCCTCGATTATTAGTTGTAAAAGGCGGTATTTGTCGTTTCTCATGATATGTCCCAAGTATGCGGTCTTCCTTTTCTTAATAACAGTAAACAGTTCGCGTTCCCTGTTAACTCGAGCTCCCTCCTCATTCGTGACCCTCGCTGTCCAAGGTATTTTTAATAATCTGCGGTATGTCCACATCTCAAAGGCCTCCAATCTGTTAATTGCGCTTGCTTTTAAGGTCCAACTCTCCACCCCATACAGTAATACCGACCACACATAGCATTTTATGAATCTCAGTCGCAATTCCAAGTCAAAGTCCGAGCAGGTGAACACGTGTCTAAGTTTTTGGAATGCCTGTCTAGCTTGTTCTATGCGACATTTTATTTCGTTATCCGATGTCCAGTCTTCATATAGCCAAGTGCCCAAATACTTGAATCTATTTACTTTTTCTATAGGTATTGTGTTAAAAGTCAGTTCTGCATCGTCAACGGCTTCTGGATTTCTCGTTATGATCATGAATTTTGTCTTCCTTACATTTAGATTCATGCCCATTGATGCGCTATGTTCCCCCACTAAATTGACCAGTCGTTGTAAGTCTTCCAACTTATCGGCGATTAAGACCGTGTCATCGGCGTATCTAATGTTGTTAATCCATACTCCATTGACTTTAATGCCCATATTGACATCATCCAGTGCTTCTCGGCAGATGGCTTCCGAGTACAGGTTAAATAAGAGTGGAGACAAGACGCATCCCTGTCTTACTCCTTACTACGGATCCAGATGTTGTTTGAAAGACCATTTTCCCATTCAACACGTGCGGTCTGATGCCAGTATAAATTTTCAATACAAGTAATATCTTTCTGATCTATGTCAAGAGTCCTTAGTATTTGCATGAGCTTGTGGTGTTCTACTCGGTCAAATGCCTTTTCAAAATCAATGAAGCATAAGAATATGTCTTTTCTTTGATCGTAGCAATTCTGGACTAGTATATGTGTAGCTGTTATTGCTTCTCTTATGCCCATCCCCTGCCTGAAACCAAACTGGGAGTCAGCCATGTCTCTTTCACACTTTTTATATATTCGTTGGTGGATTATTTTAAGAAGGATCTTCAGGGTGTGGCTCATGAGACTTATTAGTCGGTAGTCGCCGCATGCTTAGGCCCTATTTACTTTAGGCAGAGGGATAAAAATCGATTCCAACCACTGCTGAGGAAAGCGACCGGTCTCGTAGATGATATTAAATATATGATGTAAGGTGTTAATGCCTCTATCGTCGAAAAGCTTCAGTATTTCCGATGAGATTTCATCCGGACCGGGTGACTTGTGGTTTTTTGAGCTCTGAATTGCTTTCTGTATCTCCTCCTTAGATATGGATGGGCCTGATGCATCATCGGGATCTCTTAACTCGGGTGGCGGTCTGTTTCCCTCAAAGAGCTTCTCGATATATCTCTCCCAGACCTGTATTTTCTCATCACTTTCAGAAATCATTTGGTTGTCCTCATTGACCAATATGCCCCTATTCCTTGACCTATATATTCCAGCTGTCAGCTTCAGTTTTTTATGTAATCTAAGAGAGAGAATCATTCTGTCCTTGTAAGCGTTCCATTTCCACGCACTCTCTCTTGAGCCATTCATTTTTTGCTATACGAATTTTTGATCTTATTGTTTTTTGTGTATCTTTGTATTTGGTCTCGTCTTTGTTTTTATAAGATCTACGTTCGTTCATCAAACCCAGTATTTCATCAGTCATCCATTTTTGCTTTCTATCTGCGACTGAAACCCAGCCTACTTTTTGCTACATCTGTCACAATTTGTGTTATTTGTGTCCAGGAATTTGTTAAGTCATTTTCGTTGGTGGGTCTAATGTTTTGTATTCGTGCGTTAATATCATTGCCGAGTTCGTCTCTTGTTGCAGCATCTTTGATCTTTTCATATGCTATTCTGTTATGTATGATTGGCTTACCGCTCTTGAGGCGCAAAAATTAGCCCCCCCCCCCCCCCCCCCCCCCGGTATCCACTGGGCATCTATATATCGATCGACGCCTGCTTCCTCTCCACTTCCACCTATACATAAGTACTACACACCACATATTTGCAAATACATATTTTTGATCATATAGTTTAAAACCTTTAATCGTCTCAGCGGCATAAAATTCCTCTGCTCGTTCGTTGTTTTATTTTGTGTTTGTGAAGTAACAACAATATGTATGTCTATTTAGACTACATAAGTAATTAGAATTTACTAGGTGAGTCAAATTTAAGAAATTACAACAAGTATTGAAAAAAACCTAATTCATTGTTTATCCAGGTACCAAGTTAGAGTAAATTAACAATTAAACTAATTAAGCAAACTCCCAAGTGACCTCAGATGAGTTGGTTTTTATCTCTTTGTTTTAACAGTTTGTTACAATAATACCCTAGTGTTGTTTTTTTTTTTCCTTTTTCTGTTTTTAATCTGCGTAGATGTGAACATGTTGTGTGTATGTGTGTATGCCTACATGTATGTATGTGTATGTATATGCATATGTATGTGCTTCAGTTCACCTACCTTTTGCTTTAAGTATATAATTAGATTTAGAGAGTTCCTTTGTGTTTTAGCCCTGATGATGGCACAAATTGGTGCCGAAACGTTGGCTTAGTAACAAACGTTCAGCTCTATTGTCCAAGGAAGCTGTTATTGTTTCATTTCAAAGATTAGGATTAGTGGACGAAAAACCTACCATAAAATTACTAACTTATGTTCACTCTCGCATTGCGTCTGTGATTCACTCAACGACAGAAGTGAAGTCGATGTAATATATACAGACTTCAGTAAAGCATTTGATTCTTCTCGAACAATCTCCTTGAACTC
Organism: Kuschelorhynchus macadamiae; assembly: GCA_030620095.1. Classification (NCBI taxonomy): domain Eukaryota; kingdom Metazoa; phylum Arthropoda; class Insecta; order Coleoptera; family Curculionidae; genus Kuschelorhynchus; species Kuschelorhynchus macadamiae. The sequence continues at coordinate 117,918 of JAUTXW010005271.1, forward strand.
CTCAGCTCATATCTTCTGCAGCGTCAGCAATTTGTTGCAATATAACAATTAAGAATTGTCGAAATTAGCGTCAGCAATTTGTCGAAAGTGATGGCTTCAGGTCTGTATCATTCACTCCGAAATTTGGAGTTCTACAAGATTCTAACCTGGTTTCCCTTCTGTTTAACCTGTTCGTGGATGACCTCATTCAAATGATTGGCTGCGCAAAGCTTGCATACGCAGACGATCTAAAAATCTTTCACCGAATTGACACTGCTACGGATTGTATCTCATAAATGAATATCGACATTGGTGTAGCACCAACAAGCTGAATTTGAATGTCTCTAAATATCACGTCATGTCCTACCATAGAATAAAATTTCCCATTGGCTTTGACTATTCAAGTGATGGGAAGAAGATCTCCTGCTAGATCAACTATTGTAAAGGATCTTGGAATAATATTTGATGAAAAATCTACATTCATTCCGCATATTGAGTAAATGGTTTGTGGTGCTTCAAGAATGTTGGGATTTCTAAATAGAAATTGTATCCTTCATACAACTGCCATAGTGGTTCAGTTGAAGCTGTTTAAAGAAGTTTCCTTAAATATCTCATATTCAGGGAGGATGGTGTTTACCCCGAAAGGGGGCTCGATAATAATGTAATCCTATCCAGATTTGAGGAGTTGCCTCTGGCTGTGCATAGAGACCTTCAGGCTATGAAGTTTCTGCATAATTTGCTTAACAACAGGATCGACTGTCCGTTCTTGCTTGGAAAGGTACCGTTCCGTGTTTGACGCGTAGGTTCCAGATGTCATCATATCTTTAGCCTGAGCTTGGCAAGATCTAATATTCTGTATCAGGGTCCTTTACATATTATGTGTAGAAATTTTATTAGCAGTTTGTGATGTTAATGTCAGCACTTTGTCTTGCGTTTGGGCCCGTTTGCGTGAGATTACTGGCTTTCCTTTGTAAATTACCTTATTGCTGTTAAGCTCTGCCCAACTGTCGAACATTTGTTCTTGTTAATTATTATATTTATTGTTATATAATTTTATTTTTTCATATTATTTATTTTTTTTTCTTTTTGTTTATATCATATTATATAGTTTAGTCTAGTTATTTTTTATAATATATTATACATTTCATAATAATTTTTGTAAATTTGCTATAATTGGGTACTTACCTGTTGGAAATAAAAAGATTATTTATTTATTTGTAAAAATATTTGACATAATTGAGTATTACTTTCGCCATTTTGATCTTTCTATAAACAAACCTAGCTAAGAACACTCCGTCAACTATACTAGTTTCTAAATAATTGAATATATCTAACTCTTACCAATCACGGTACATTCTACGACGCGCCATTTCTCTTTTTTATGTTGTCTGCCTTACGAAACAAACGCTACGCGGCAAAGGGGAGTCATAGGTTTCCGCCAATGAGTGAGCAGCCGTGGCAAATGCAAACGGATCGCATCTACTCTTGAGCCTAAAATTAAACGCGCAAACATCAGAGTATTTGAAATACTTCTGGAGAATTTCAATTACTTTTTCATTAATTGAAGTACTTTTGGTAGTATTTCAATTTATTTTGTAATTTAAGTAAAATTCTTACATACTTTTATGGGAAATCAAGTGCCAAATGCCAAATACTTTTTAGGATGTAATTAAATTTCAAGTACAACTTTCATAAAATAAAATGTATTTGAAGTACTGCATTTCAAATACCAAAAAGTATTTGAATTTCTTTTGTCCAGGTATTTTACTTTAGGTACTGAATATATGCGACAAATAGCAAAAAAATTAGTTCAAATGCCTCCTCTCTCTTATGAAGCGAACTAATGATCCGACATCAATTGCCCGCAATGAGCGGTAGCCCAGAACTCCCCATGGGACCAATATACCCCACGCGGAAACGTTCTTCGAGCATCCCCGCGGCAAAAAATCTCATGCTGCGCTCCTGCTTTACCGTAGCGCCTTTTTACCTGCCCGCTGCGGGGCGTATAATTCATTCTTTGGCATTTAAATTAGTCCGGCACATGACAGCCGGCCAAATGGATTTATTTTAATTATTTCCTTAGATGCTATTACTTCCACATCACACTCACGGAGATGCGTGCAGGGTTATATTTTAAACGGGGTCTACAAGCTAAACTTTTAGAGATAAAATATTGCACACAAAAGTTTTATGGTTTTCTCTGTACCGGCAGAATTTACTAAAAAAATAAACAAATGACAATTGGGAAATGAAAAATTAGACAACGACCTTTGTTATTTTCAATTGAACACCAGGTATAATATTATTTAAACAAATGGGCATCCTTTTGCTGGATATATTATAAATATACCAGGTTTGACTAAAGACAATGGAAAAATTTGATATAAACCCTTAGCTATGTGTTCGAAACAAACAAACCATACACATAATAAACGTTCAGCTCACCCTCGCAAAATCTTCAAAATCAAAAGTAACCCAAATTTACAAATTGCTTTAAAATGACCAATAAATGATGTCAAAAAATAACCTAAAAAGAGATCTAGAATTAACAATAACATGGTATATAAAAGTTGTTTGCTAAATCATAAAGAAAAAACTCATTTGGTTTCATCTTCTTTTTTGAATAGTTCAGGAGATATTAATTTTTCACTTTGATGATTTCTGATATTCTTTTTGCTGACGTTTGGCCAAAATCACATATGGCATTTTCAGAGCTTTCTTTCTCGCGTCCGAATAGAGACTGAAGTGTTAGTGACTGCGAAGCTTCCTTTTATACACCCACTCGAGGGCCGAAGGTTAAAAAATACATACATTAATATTTAGAATTAAGAAAAGAAAGACTGACAATGTTAAAACGTATTTACAATTTAATATTTTATATTATTTCTATAAATATTACAACAATACATACCTTGAAATAAGCAGCAATTTGTTGTTAAGACAGGTTAATTTTGGCCATTCTGTCAGAACATAATATTGAATAATAATTTATTTAGCACAAAACAGTTTTTATTTTCCCGTACAGGTTGGTCACAAATATTTAGTACCATGTCAAAAAGGAATTTCTGTAGCAAAAGATACAATTAATCTGTAAAACAATATTTAGATGGGGCTGTATATATATATATATATATATATATATATATATATATACGTATACAGGGTGTTTAAAAACAAATGCGAAAAACTTGTGAAAGTGATTCTAGAGTTCATTTAAAGAAAAAAACTGAAAATATGTTCTAAACCCCATAACTTTTGAGATACAGTGTGTTAGACTTCCTTGTTCAAAATAAAGGGCAGCTTGTTATAAATGTTGGGTCAAAGGTCGACAATTAGTGAGATATTGCGGTACAAAGATGGCGGGAAAATAATTTTTATTTTTTATCTTAAAAACGAAAATCGATAGAATAATGAAATTTTATGAGAGTATTGCTACTACGAAAACACACTATGTGCATATTTTTTCACTTTTTAAAATAAGTTGGGGGAGAAAGAACAACAACTATATCCTTACCATATATAAAGGGCTCAAGCTCTCTTACCAAGAGATTTCGAACCGAGAGTGATTTTTTTCCAATGGTTTTAAACTTTTTATCTCTTTTTTTGTTCTAAAATTCTCTTTTTGGACGAGGCTAGTTTCTCAAGAGATGCAATTCAAAACTTTCATAACAAGCCTGTATGTTCTGAAAGTAATCCACATTTAGTAACAGAATCTAGATATCAATATCAGTTTCCGTCAACGCTTGGCTAGCAATTGTTGATAAACATTTAATTGGGCCACATTTTCTATCTTTGAGAATAACTGAGTCATATTTTAATGTTCTACAAGAAGAATTGCCTCCTCTACTAGAATATTTACCTCTGAAACTAAAAGACACATGCATGATTGTGAACCAGCACGTTTCAGCTTAAATGTGCGAAGATATTTAAATCTTACTTATGAAAACCGATAGGAAGAGCTGGGCTTCATTTTTGACCTCCTCGGTCCCCAGATTTAAATCCTTTGGATAATTGTATCTGGGAATATCTGAAAGAATTAGTTTACACTATCCCAGGATAGGATATCGAAGATCTGAAAAATCGCATAATTGCATCAAGTGATGTTATAAGAAATAATCCTGGCATAAATCAGCGTATTAGAGAATCAATGATGGGAAGCCTAAATGTATTATATCACAATAATATTTGCATTTAGAATAAGGGTGGTCTATTTCAACCCCTTCAACTTATTTTAAAAAAGTGAAAAATATGCAGATAGTGTGTTTTCATAATAGTAACAATCATATAAAATTTTATTATTCTATGGCTTTTCGTTTTTAAGATAAAAAAATAAAAACATTTTCCCCATCTTTGTACCGCAATATCTCATTAATTGTTAATTTTTGACCCAACGGTTATAACAAACTGCCCTTTAGTTTGAACAAGAAATATCAAATTCAAATTGAAAGAAATGAATAACATCACAAGCAAATCTACGTGTAGTACTGATGGCCTATCAATTAAAATATTCCTGAATCTGCCGTTTCCAGTCATAGAGGCCCTTACAACACTAATAAATGAATCCCATATATAAGGTATATTCTCTGAATGCCTTAAAACAGCTATAATTATTCCTCTTCATAAAGGGGGCGAAAAAACTAACTCTTGCAATTATCGCCCAATTGTTCTACTACCAGTGCTATCAAAAATCATTGAAAGGTTACTAAAGAATCGTCTTATGCCATTTCTGCTTAAACATCAGATAATATCCCCGGACCAGTTTGGATTTTTACCCAACAAGTGTACCAGTGACGCCATGCTATCGTTGCTTAGCGACGCCTACTTATCCCTCAATAACAACCACCCCAACGCCTTAGTTTTTTGTGACTATGCAAAAGCCTTTGACTGTGTTAGTCATTCAATTTTGATAAGCATGCTGAATTTTTATGGAATCCGGGGTATTTCTTTAAATTGGTTTAAATGTTATCTCGGAATAGGCAACAATTTGTAAGGGCAAATGGTTCTGATTCTGATTGTAAATTGATTACAAGTGGAATCCCTCAAGGTTCCGTCTAGGGACCTATTCTTTTTTTGTTGTACATTAGTGAAATCACCAACCTAAAAAATAATGAAAAAATCTCTCTCTTTGTTGACGACACAAGCATAACATAGAGTGATTTTTATACAACGTCTTTACATTCTAATATTTCCAACGACCTTGTTATGATTAAGGCTTGGTCCGATTCCAATCTGCTTTGCTTCAATGTGGATAAAACGGTGGCCTTATAAGGGAACTTTACAACCACTTCAGCTATTTAACAGCAATATTAAATACGTTGAGTCGGTTAAATTCCTGGGTTTGAATATAAATAACAACCTAAAACGGTCTAAGCATATTGACACCTTAACTAAAAAACTTTCTTCCGCCTTGCCATTCGATTAGTTTCAAAAGAACTGGACGTGTCTTCTGCCAGACTTACTTATTTCTCTCTATTCGAATCCGATCTCCTCTATGGCCTTCCCTTTTGGGGCTGAAGAACCACCGAGCAATTTCTTAGTGTTTTTAGGCTTCAAAAGAGAGGAATTTGCTATTTGTTACAAAATGACAGTAAAGCAAACTTTTGTTTGTTTGTTTGTAAATTCCCTATTCTGCCACCTAACTTTTTAGTCATTCTACGGTTTAAAAGTTATTTGGCCAAATGATCATTCGTGCATAGCCAATTTTCCTCAACAAAACTCAAAAATTTCCGATATTTTTCTAAATAACTTTTAAACGGTGCATGTAACGAGAAAAAGTCAAGAGGTAATTTTTATGTAAAAATGTCTAGCCTATCCAATGTCACTGGCGTACCATATTTTTCTTCAACAATATGCATCGCAATTTCTGTACGGACGCCACTGGTAGAAATGAAAAAAAGTTATACACCACAAAATGTGCCTTGATGCGTAGAAAATGTGCACCAACTTTGACGAAGATATCTAGAATGGTATCCCAAACAATATAAAAAAAATTTCTGAAAATTTGAACACTCTGTATTTCAAAAGTTATGAGGTTTAGGACATATGTTCACATGAAGTTTTTTTCTTAAAATAAACTCAACAATCACCCCCTTTTGTTTTGAAACACTGTGTATATGTAGACACTAAATGTCTAAGGGTGATTAAACAATTAAGAATTAGTTTGACTCCGAGTTCATAACGTCAAATTGTCAGTGTGGAATAAAGTATTATTTTTCACTTTTTAGTACTTGTTTTGTTACTTACTTTTGTTTTGGTTCTATTTTTTATAATTTTATTATTACTGATTTCATAAAGTCAAATTTCGAAGATAAAATATAATATTTTTGCTTTGTCGGTTTTATTTTCTTTTATAGAAATATTTATTCGTTGAAACTGAAACTTTAGAGAGCCTAAGTAATATTCCTAATTTCTTTTGACAATTTCTGTGCGACCTCACCCCTTTTTCCGCCCCTCTTCTAAAAGCGTCCTCTTGTAATTTTCCTCATTTGCATTTACATTAGAGTTTAAAATTGAACACCCTTTCATTTCAAGGTAATTGGTTGTGTGATCCGGTGATATGGCTTATTTGCGCTGCAAACGATGTCCTTATAGTTTATCGATCGTCCTTTGTTCGGGGATTAGAGAGAGCTTAGCGCTTTTGTAACGGATGGGCTGTTATCTAAATTAGAAACGTAACAACTTCTAAATTACAAAAAACTTCTTAAAATAAAGCTTTTATTTACTAAAATGGATAATTTGATCACGCTAAAAAACATCATATATCATGTTTCTCCTTTTTAATAAAAAAAGTTTTTGATATCAGTTACACCAAAAACAGTTATTATCTGCCGATAAATTAACCTCTAAATCTGCATACGATCGGAATAATCATCGAAACATCGTTTTTCCATATCTTATAATGTAAATATAATTCTCCAATGCGATAAAGACAAGAAGTTGGATCTATTGCAAAATATGGAAATAACAAAAGCTAAAAAGGGCTTTGCTTGTGTTAATGAGATGTTTAATTTTTAAGTCTCATTTGATTTTTAACAATATTTCGAAAGAATAGCCATATTATTCTTACTTTGTATAACCTCTAAATGTTTTCCGTCATTTGTACTAATTCTTCTTATTTTATTAATGTAACATTGTCCCATTTTGGATACTTTTGAGGGGTATCTCCGTTATTTTTATAGATAGAAAGTTGCGGTTTTCGCGACATTGTGCTACTTTTTCGTAAAACTAAAGATGCCCTTAACAAAATTATCATAGTCCTTTTAGTTTTTAAGATACAGGGCTGAATTGAAAAAGTTGCATTTCCAGGCACCTCTGGTATCTCAACTTATCGAAAATGTAAAAACGGTTAACTAATAACTTTTCCCGTAGAACTCTATTCCGCCTTCGGAAAACGAAGAATCAGATACGTTGTATATAGGCATCTTCTTATATAAAAATACCTATAGAGTTTTTTAATAACAGTACGTTTGTAACAACAGTTTTATAGCATAAAGTAAAAATATAACAAACACCAAAAAATAACATTATTAATAAAAATGCGAAAATTTTCTCCTATGCAAAATTGGCACGTTTCTGTAATTATTTGAATAGCGTTAAAAAGAGCCATTCGTCTCATTCGCAGTTCTGCTATCCCGTCATATCGTGTTTTATACACTTCATTTTGTATATAGCCCCATAAAAAAATCTAGAATTGAGAGATCTGGAGATCGTGGAGGCCATCTAACAGGTGCGTTAGTACCTAATCGTCTTTAAGGAAAGTTATTATAGTCAAAAGCAGTGTTATCGTGCGGGTCATACGATTTATCAAACTTTTGAAGTTTGTTTTTCTTTTATTACGTGTAATCATGTCCTCCACATAAAATCCGGAAGATGAATTAGATAGACCTATGATATTTTCATATCAAAACAGAGGATAAACATATAAATACCAGCAGTTGGAAAAATCTTTGAGAGATGTCACTTCAAAGTCAGATTGACAAGTCAGTGACAAAATGAGTAATAGAAAACAATTTTCGGGTTTTTTGCATCCACAAGCGAAAAAAATGGTATTAAATCTAATAAAATATTACGGAAATGAAAATTCACCGACAAATATCCAGGAGACAGTAGCAAAAGCTCTGGGAATCGGCATAAGGACTGTGCAGATAATTGTGCTTAAAAAAAGCATAATTTACTACCGAAGAAGATTAAGAAATGTACACGAAAAAAGCCAAAGACAGAAGACTTAAGTGACAATGTAAAAATGGATGTTCGTAATGCAATTTACGATTTATACACATCAAAAACTAATATAACCTTTCAAGTTTTAAAAGAAGCTTTAAAAAATCGAGGCATATTGGAAATTGGTCTAAAATCGTTGTCAAAATTAATAAAATGTTGGATTTTCGATATAAAAAGGACTGTAATCGAAGATTTTTATGCGAGTTGCCATATATAACAAGTCAGCGTATACAGTTTTTAAAGAAATTGCTTACTTTTTTAGTACATTTGTAATTTTGAAGGCAATAAATAAATAATTATAGAATACTTGTTCCAATTTTAAAGCGTGTTTAAAATAAATAATTTTTTGTATATATATTATAAGACAAAATTTGATATATAAATATCGGTAAAATCGCTTTACCAGAAACTCGGGGCTAACAAAAAATACATATATATATATATATATATATATATATATATATATATATATATATATATATATAGCCTGTATTTTTCGCATGCATGGCCCTTAATTTAAGACTAAAATTTGAAGAAATCGGATAAGTAGTTTTTTAGCTACGCCGCGGACAGACAGACTGACGGACAGACATACCTACAGACAGACAGAATTGAGAAAACATGTTTTCCGGCATCTAGTGACCCTTAAACGTAAAGATCTGAAAAAATCTCACGAGGGAAGTAATAACTAATTATCTTGTGTTTTTAACAAAAGTGTATAATATTTTTGCAAAATAAAATTTTTTCGTTATCACAATACAAAAAAACAAGTTTTCTTTGCACAGGGGAGGCCCGCATTTAAATAAATGACACTGTATAAGTGGTTAGATGTTTAGGTCAAGCGGGGCCCATAATTTTTGGTGAGTGATAAAAAATCTCACTTTCATTAAGTAGCTGTATAAACAGAACATATCTTGATTGTTCCACTGATTCGAACCGCCTTCCGACTTTATTAAAGCGCTTGCCATTTTGTGCATTTTTGGTTTTGCCAACCAAAAAATTTTAACCAAATATGTATTTAGCGAATTTTCTTATTTAGTAGTTAATAAAAAAAACTATTTTCTTTCTCCCTGTATATTTGTAAATATATAAGAGATAAAAGAATCACACAACATTTTGGTATTCACTGTGTTTCCTGATTTGATTCATAATATTGGTGACCTTTGGACACGCACGATAAGACCGCATTCGACTATATCAAGAAATTCCCTTAAAAGCCTAGAGTTGTGATTTGGGGCACCATCTTACTGTAGGCAAACAACCATTATATTATATTAAGAACTCCTTCAAAAAACCTATATACTATATATCTGCCCAAAATTAAACATGACACTCCAACTCCAAAGCGTCCTTCTTGTGCCCTTTCAAAGATTAAATGCTGATTTTCACTAGTCCAGTTCCTAGTATTGTGACGATTAAAAATTCCCGCACTTGAAAAAAAGCATTCATTTGACTAGATAACAAGTCTGCCAAATAAACCGTTAGCATCGATTTGTTGCAAATACGACTAGCAAAACAGTTCCTGGCGCTCGGCATCGCCAGGATGCAAATTTTACACTATATTAAATTTGTATGGATGATACTTATATTTCTTCAAGATCCTCTGACCGTCAGTTTTTGGCACACCAATTTCCTTCTCAATTTTTCTACAGGAGGACGAAGGTGTTGCTTTTATGTATCCCAAAACATCTATCTCTTTTCTTTCCCTGTTTTCTTTGTTTTATGTTTTAGGACGCGGTTGAACAAATGATCCATGCTCAACTAAATTTACTTTTAAACGAGTAAATATCTCAAAAAAACGATTACCTTCTTTCTGGATATTTAACAAGCAAAAACTTATAATGATAATACAGATTTTCATAGCCATAATAGCTTACTTACCTTTGGAAATATAATTCCGAGGCTTCTTCAGAATTTTCATTACTCTGTATAAAACATACCAGCATATCATATTTTTCATAATTTTCATACGCTGCCATTATTCGAAGAAATTGAGAAATATCAATTAAATAAAAATACCAAAAGAACGTTTATAAACTGCTTTATAAACCAAAAGTCGATCCAAAAACCGATGAGACTTACAGACAAATATTTAACATTTATTTTTGTTTGTTATCATAAACAATAGCCATAGTCTACTACTAAATGCATTTAATTTCAGAAAATTGTCATTTATTTGCATGTTTCTCAGAAAAAATGCATACTATTATATATTTTTGAAAAGGTATAAAAAAGTAGGGTTCGATAACTTTTTGACCTGACTCTGTATACTAATTCCGAAGGCAGAATTGAGTTCCACGGGAAAAGTTATATAAGTAACAGATTTCGTATTTTCGATAAGTGATAATTGAGATACGAGGGGTGCCTGAAAATGCAACATTTTCAATTTAGCCCTGTATCTTAAAAACTAAAAGGGCTATGATAATTTTGTTAACTTAATTTTACGACAGTTAGCCAAGTTCGTCCAGAATAATATCTTCTTTGTTCGTTCTGGCCTATCGCCTGTCATCAAAAATTTACATCGACGTCTTTGATTAGTCGCTCAAGCGTAGTCTTGTTTCAAACCTAATTGCTTCTTTGTTTGGTTGTGTTTGTTTACTTATGTACTTTGTAAAATATATATTGTTTATGGGAGAATTAAATTATATTTAATTGTATTTTCCGTTGTAACGCATGTTCTTTTCAGGTTTTCTGATGATAAATAAATAAATAAATAAATAGTCGTTTATTTCCAACAGTCACCCACTTACAGGAAATAAAAAATATATATATTTATGTAACAAAATTATATGATATAAAGTATAAACTAATATTCTATAAGAGCTACAGAAAAGCACAAACATCCTGGTGAACAAAGAAAAAAAGAAACAAAAATAGAAATAAAATCTTATACAATCTTAATAGAACCGCAAACAAAAAAAAAATAATATTAGGTAACCCGCCCCGTGATAACACCTAAAGAGTCAAAAAATAAATCGACATTGTCACCACACAGTTCATTAAATGTATGACACATAATATATTGGGGCTCTAGTCAGCATGCTTGTATTGGGACGATTACAATAAAATATACGGGTATTACGAACATTAAATGTCGGAACTAAGAATTTTATCTGATTTAATAAATGTGTACAGTCAATTTCACTGTTTAATAATTTGTATAAGAACGAAAGAGCGATTCTCTTTCTGCGGATCTCTAAAGGCATCATATTAAAGCGCTCCAGTAATACACTCTGACTAGTTCCTCTAGTTGGATAAACACCATCCTCCTTCATTGTACGCTGTACAGATTCTAATATACGTATATCACATTGATAAATGGGATGCCACACCATTTCACCATATTCTAATTTTGATTTAACGAAAGAGTTAAACAATAATATAAGAGTAGCATTATTTCTAAAGTCTTTACAGTTCCTGAGTATGAAGCCTAAAGCTTTTGAGGCGGATCTAATAATATTCATTATGTGAGTGCCAAAAGTAAATGCCCGATCAAAGGTAATACCGAGATCTTTTATTTCGCTGCAACGAGAAAGAGTGCTAGATTTAATCTCATAATCATAATGTATGTAAGTTTTCCTGCGAGTATATGAAACAACAAAACATTTAGAGATATTGAGATTTAGTTTATTAATATCACACCACGTATTTATAAGTTCAACTCGCTATGCAAGAATTGACAGTCCTCCAAAGAATCAATACTAGAAAATACCTTCAAGTCATCAGCAAAGAACAGTTTTGAACCATTTAGTTTGTATGCTAGGTCATTGATGAAAAGCAAGAAAAGCAAGGGCCCCAAGTTAGAGCCTTGAGGAACTCCGGACGATACAAAATATTTAGAAGATCTAAAGCCCTCGATCTTTACATACTGCTGCCGCTCGGTCAAGTAAGACTTTAAAAGCGAAATTAAATCCGATGAGAAGCCCATAATGTCCAACTTTAACAATAGAGCACCATGGTCTATCTGATCGAAAGCCTTCTGGAAGTCCATATAAGCAACATCAACTTGACCAGTGTTATCAAGTGAAGAGCAAATATATTGAGACAAACAAGTCAGATTCGTGTCACACGATCTTTTGTCCATGAATCCATGCTGATCAGGAGAGATTATAGACCTGGCCTGACTGAAAATCTGTTTATATATACAAATTTCAAAAAGCTTAGAAATGTTACAAATAATTGAAATGGGTCTATAATTGTGCAGCTCCGATGGATCACCCTTCTTCAATACAGGGACAACGCAAGCTGTCTTCCAGCAGCCAGGAAAATGATTGGCCTCAATTGAAAGGTTGAATATGTACAGGGTGGTCGAAATTGGTCTGTTTTAACAGAGAAAACCTATTTCCTGACTAGATAGAGCAAAACTGACTTAGGTGTCATGGGCTCGATTTCTGAGAAATGTTTAATGGCAAAAACCGCCTGCCGATATTTTCACTGCCAACTGAGATATAGGGCGTTTTTCAATTTTCGGCCATTTTGAAAATTGTCCATAACTTTTTTATTTTGCGGAATATTAACATTCTGCAAAGACATTCTAAAGGCACTTTTTTATGTGCAATCCAGTGGCATACTCAGATTTTTTCTATAGTTGTCCGTTTTATCATAAATAGGCAAAACTTTTTTTTTTCAAATGGAAATCATAGTTGGCTATAAATTATAAAAAATGCTCGCGTTTAGCCCTTTTCAGTGATATAAAGTTGTAGGTACTTATTTTCAAAAATAACGAAAATATTAGGTGTTTTTGGTTTACATCGAAGTAGGCTTTGATTTGTGATGACAATATCTCAATTATGTATTGTTAAGATTTATAGTTTGTTAGCAACTTAAACACAACTTTAAATAACACTAGCTAACGTTATTTTAATTATTTATTATTAATTTTTTTTATTTTTTTTTGTTTACATAGCAAAGTTGAACAAAATTAACAAACTAAACTACTATTTACAGCTACAAGTGAAAATAAAAAATAATTATGAAAATCTAGGTATTTAGTTAGATAGGTTTCTGATAAATATATTTAGAGAAGTTGTTCAAATTGAGCCCCTCCCTGTTGAATACAAACTAAGCATCTTTTGCGTACCGAGTTGCAACTATTTATTAGTTCAACTGGGCTAATAGATGCAAAAGCTTGCCTAGTGGCCTCTTGCAATTCTTCTTTTGTGTGAAAGGTTCTTCCTTTAAATATCAAGTCCTTCAATCTTCCCCACAAAAAAAAATCTAAGGGAGTTAAGTCACAGGACCTAGCAGGCCAAGGTATGGGGCCCCACGTACCAATCCAATTTTCTCGAAATTCGAAGTTTAAAAGATCAGTTGTGATCCTTGCATTGTGCGGGGGACAACCATCTTGTTGATAGTAGATATTTCTGGCATCAGCTAAAGGTATGTCTTCCAACAAAGGGACAATATATGTGCGCAAAATATTTACATAATCATCTGCAGTTAAATTTCCATCGTAAAAATAAGGTCCCACAAATCTTCCTCGGAATATCCCCACCCATATATTGAATCCACACCGACCTTGCCGGTCTTGTTGCACAACTACGTGTGGATTTTCAGTGGACCAGTGATATGAATTATATCTATTAAATATACCAGAAGTATCTACTCTGGATTCATCACTCCAAATAATATTTAATGGAAAATTCTCATTCTCCATGAATTTTTGCTCATACCACTGACAAAATCTCAATCTTCTAGCGGCGTCCCCTTCACGGAGTTGATGAACTCTTCTCGTTCTGTACGGTTTGAATTTATGTTTTTTGAGTATTTTTAAAACGGTGGTCTTTGGAACATTCGTTATATTAGCCAATGTTCGAGAGGAGGTGCCAGGATGATCTAATACCTCACCAATTATATTTAGCTGCTGGATTTCCTTTTCTTCCTTTAGTTCATAATGTCTTGTTCTTAACTTTTTAAAACTTCCGTAATTTACTAAATTACTTTTTAATGTTTGATAAATTCGGTTATCCGGTTGACGTCGCTCGGGAAATGTATTAAAATATAATTCACTAGCTGCTTCAGGAACTTCGTTAGATAATATGTAACATTTTAACATATCATACTTTTCATAATTCTCAAACATATTTTGTCAGCAACTTAACACAACTTTATAAAGATAACACCAAAACGCAATAATTACACCAGACTACAGTAATCTGACAGCAATATATTCAAAATATTGAACGCGCGTCATTATTCCAAGGCCTACTTCGATGTAAACCAAAAACACCTAATATTTTCGTTATTTTTGAAAATAAGTACCTACAACTTTATATCACTGAAAAGGGCTAAACGCGAGCATTTTTTATAATTTATAGCCAACTATGATTTCCATTTGAAAAAAAAAAGTTTTGCCTATTTATGATAAAACGGACAGCTATAGAAAAAATCTGAGTACGCCACTGGATTGCACATAAAAAAGTGCCTTTAGAATGTCTTTGCAGAATGTTAATATTCCGCAAAATAAAAAAGTTATGGACAATTTTCAAAATGGCCGAAAATTGAAAAACGCCCTATATCTCAGTTGGCAGTGAAAATATCGGCAGGCGGTTTTTGCCATTAAACATTTCTCAGAAATCGAGCCCATGACACCTAAGTCAGTTTTGCTCTATCTAGTCAGGAAATAGGTTTTCTCTGTTAAAACAGACCAATTTCGACCACCCGGTACGTCAAGGGCTTAGATAGAGCTCCAATACAGTCCTTTATAATAAAGCTAGGGATTGAATCACTGCCAGATGTTAATTTGTTTTGTAGCTTTTTCGCGGCCTCGATGATATCCGACTCTTGTAATTTATTCAGTCCAACAATACACTGGGGGATTGAATCTGGTGCTAGGGGAACATGATGATTAGATATAGTATATACACTTTGAAAAAAGCTGAAAAGGCATCAACAATTGACTGTGAAGAAGTTAATTCAACAGTACCATCACGTATGATACCCGGTATTCTTGAGTGGCCCTTTTTTGTTTGAATAAATGACCAAAACTCCGAACTGTCATTAAAGATATTGTTTTCAGTTGTTTCAATAAAATTTTTAAATTCAGTCTTTATTAGTATTTTTAGACTTGTTCGAATGTTTTTAAAAATGTCATGATAATAGTCAGTCTTAAATAATTTGTATTTTTTATAAGCAGATTCTTTACTTTTAATAAGATTGATGATATCTTTGGTATACCAGGAAGGGTACCGTCTCCTTCTATCAATTTTATGTGGAACAGATTGCAGGAATATGCTATTAAGAACAGAATAAAATCTCTCACAAGCTAAATCAATATTAGAGCTAGAGTATAATTCAGTCCAATCCGCATGAAGAACACTGTCATACATTAAGGGAAAATTGGCCTTTCTAAAATTAAACGATTGGACACTACTTCCACAAATATTAAAATCATTGTAGTGATCTAAATTGCACTGTGTAATAAATCTTAGGGCGAAACATGTCACCTATTATTTACAAACTTAATTTTAACTGTGACCTAGAGTTTGAGTATATTTTTTACTATTGTATAAAGTTTATATAAATTTTTATTATTTCCTGCAAAATTATAATATGGTATTTTTCCCTATATTAAAAATATACAGGGTAGACCAATCAAAGCGATACAAGGCCGATGTTTTATATACCGCTTGTTATAAAAAAAAATGCTCGGACCCGTCGATTTTTATATCCCGGTGGAAAGGTTTTGCGCATATTATCAGCCTTATCACTTCAACCCCCTCGCGGGGGTGAGCTACACCCCCAAAATCTTAAATAGGAATAGGGATCGACTGTACATTATTTTAAATGTAATTAAATTCTCTTTTTAACGCATCTTAGTTTTTCAAATTTGAGGCAGCGGTTTTTGAGAAAATAAGGGAAGAACAATGAAAAGAAAAAATACGATTTATCGTTGTTATTGCTCGATGAAGAAAATGTCGAAACCCGTTTATTTTAATTTCAAAGAAGAAGTCTTTTATGTATATATTCAACTCTGTCAACCCACCATATGGTTGAGCCTCAACCCTTAAATTAAATTGAATGAAATTTCATGTGATACATCATTTCAATGGTCATCAAATTCTCGTTTCGACAGATCCAACATAAAGATAAGGAAATGTTTTTTTACTTCTCATTACATTTATCACTCAAAAAAGTTTCATGCAGGATATAGAATCTATATGTGTCCTGAGGATATAACAATAAAGTTGCGAAAAGTCGTTCTGTTTAAAAATAGACTTTTATTTTTTTTACTGGATCCTAACCCCAAATAATATGCCACTTTAACATAACAACAAGAGGATTGTTAACGATCTGGGAAATTTATGCCGGCCAACGGAGTAGGTAATTCACTGGATCTTAACCCCAAATAACACACCACTCTAACAACATTTTTTTAACATATTGGATTTTTACCAAAATATTACCAGGTCATTCCCATATGACCCTTAATTTTTTGTCAAAATTAGAAGTCAATCGGGTAAATAGTATTTAAGCTATGTCGTGAACTGACAGACGGACAGCCATTTTGTTTCGCATTATTGGATTTTCATCAAAATGTTACCAGGTTATCTCCATATGCGGTGGCGACTCGTGGTCAACTTTTCAGGGAGCTCAATATATATAAACCACAAAGAGTCATCTGAAAAAATCAGACACATGAAACAATAAAATCCCTTTGTTACTTCGCAACCCATGTCCAGGCACATAAATCGTACATATTTCTACGAAAATAACAATTTACTTCTTTGTTTTTGTCTTTACGAATTTTAAAGGTCGACTACTGGTCTTAAATTTGAGTCGTTTCTCAAAGTTCAGCTCGCCAATATAATTGAAAACGGATTATAAAGTCTTAATATTCTAAAACACTGTAGCTACCTTTCTTTAAAACATTAATTTAAAAAAAAATGTAAAATCTTCAAAATAAAATCTATAAAAATACTCAATCGTAACCACAACCAATCACACGATCTACATTAAACACATCAACCGACAAAAATATTTAAGTTTCCTCGGAGCGGCTGTTGACCCAAACTTTACCAACGCAAGCCGTATCTTACCTATGCGACCCTATGCGAATTTGATCGGGAACACTCGGGAAAAACTCGCCTCTGTTTATAATCACGAGGTGAACGCGAGCCGCCATCCGTGATCGATTCCAAACGAAACGAAACCTCTCCGGAAATCGCGGTGCAAGGCGTTTATACGCTTAGAATAATAGAGTTTTGCAATTAGTCAAATCTTAATAATTTTCTGTGCTGTGGAATTCTATTTTCGTGTAAAAAATGTATAAATATTGCAGTTACCTTCCTTAGAAGTGGAAGCTGAAGAATATTTACATTTAATACATTTAAATTTAGTATCTCGTAGGGTTTTGTCTGTGACTTTTTATAACTTTATTTTGATCTAACGGGCTTATTCTACAGCAGAAAAAGTATTGCTGATTGAACTCTAATATGAAAATGGCAGATATGCTAATATTGCAGCGCAGGTATTTAATCACCGAAAATACATAATTGAACTTGTGACAAAATTTAAGGAGGCGGGATCAATGGTAATTTCACCCCTACAAAATTCATCTTGCACAACAATTAAACCAAGATGTCTTTGACAGACGTTTGGAATTTTGAGAGATTGTGAGTGAACGAATAATAAATAATCCGAATTTAATGTTCAATATTTGTTGTTCTCCGATGAGTGTTCGTTTTTTCTAAATAGGACTGTTAATCGTCACAATGTGCAAATATTCGAAGACGCTATCGATTCAGCATTAACAGAAACGCTTGAAAATAATAACAATTACAATACCAATAAGTTGACATTTGAACAAGAATATACCCTTGCTGTTCGTGAATATTTAAATCGGACGTATCCTGGTAGATGGATCGACCCAAGAGGAGCAATAGATTGGCCTGCAAGTTCACCTGACTTAATCCCCTTAGATTTTTTTATGGGGGTCACTTACGAAGTAAGATTTATAAAACGCAGCCACAGTCATTAAATGATTTACGTCAGCGTGTCGTTGATGAATGTCGGGCCCTTACACCAGAAATGCTTCATAATTTCCGAGTCCGTTTTGAACAAAATCTCTATTATTGTATGGTTGCACAAGGCCAACACTTTCAGCACTTATTATCATAAACAATGAATAAAGAAAATTTACATCTTGTGTCTCAGATTTCTTTGTAAGCCTAAAACATACCCATACCGTAAAGCTAAACTCAAAAAGAATAATTTTTTTCATAAAAACAATGTCAATACGTAAAATTAACGTAAAGATCGATACAAATTTATAGTTTTATCAGTGTTGACGTATTAATTATTTAACTACCTACTTCATTTTTAAAAATTGCTAGGCCTTGAAAAGAGAATTCAATGACCTTTGAAATGAGGTATCGGTTGACCTTTAATCCTATTGTAAACTCTTCTAAATTCTTTTATTCACAAAAAAACCAAATAATGTCTGCAATATTATATTAAATCGAAAAAAGGCGAGTAATCGATAAATCTATTACATCACGTAACCGTAAGCATCAAAGCTAAACCTTAACTAACTCAACGTTCCCTACATCAATCTTATCATGAGTTCTTAGCCATATATCCAATAAAAAGTCTTGTCAAATACGCATATTCCGTCAGCATTAATCATCTTTATGATGGTGGCGTAACCTCGGCCGGATAAAGACGGAATATCGGGTTACAGTCGGCCTACCTGACAGCCTTTCACGACCCCGTGAAACATGCCTTAACTGAAACATACAAAAAAAAAACAACTAAATTAGTAAACAGTAATGACACCATTAGAGGGCGAGAATACGTTATTATTCAACGTCCTCTTCGTCACTAGTCTCGCTAAGCGAAACCATCGTATAAACTTTCAACTTGTCTGAAGGACAGATGCCCGTATAAGCAGTCCTACATCGTTTGGACCCCGGTAGTTCGTTAACAACGTACCGGTCGTTATCCAGTACTTTGGTAACTACAAAGGGTCCCTTGTATGGCGGTTCAAGCTTTCTGCTCCTCCCGTCGTTAGAGGTTTTATTTGCCTGAACCAACACGTGTTGGCCAACCGTAAATTTCGTAACAGGGGCATGCCGTTTATCGTAATACTCCTTCTGGCATTGCTGCCGATCAAGGATGTTCCGAGAGATTTCTTCTCTCAACGTTTCGAGATCTTGCCGTTGGTCACATGTGATCTCAGACGTCAGGAAGGAATCGTTAATTCCTCGTGGGCGGTATCCAAAGAATACCTCGTATGATGTTTTACCAGTGGTAGAATTTACCGTAGAGTTAATTCCCCACTGCACAGCTTTTACAGCCTCGTCCCATCTTCTCTCGTCTTCTGTGGTAGCTAACATGGCGCTTAATACTGACCTGTTCATGCGCTCAACTTGGCCGTTAGCCCTTGGTGTTGCGGTTGCACAAAGAACACGCTTAATACCCATTCCTTGGCAAAAGTCCGTAAAGCTTTTGCTGGTGAAAGCGGTGCCTCGATCACAGATGATTCTTCGTGGTACTCCAAACATCTCTATGACCCGTCGATGGCACATCTGGGCGCTTACGTGACGCGGATTGGTATCCAACAGTGCACTTATTGGCTTCGTGACCCAATAAATGACACTTGGAACACTCTATGCGTTGTTTTGGACATTTGGATTGGTAATGCCCTTTGGACTTACAGTTGTAGCACTGCACATCTCTTAATCCTTCCCGTTTCTTGTAATGAGGTGGTTGACTCTCGGAATCTAATGTTGGTTTTGATTCCGGCTTAGGATAGCGTCTTGAAACTGATGAATGTCCCATTTGAGTTTCGGAAAACTTGTCATCACGTAACGTTGACAAGTACTCTTCATAGAGGGCCTCTGGCGTTTCGTAACGGCCAGCTCTGGCTCCATTTTGCAAGGTGACATTTGTAATACCATCAATTAAACAAGACACCGCGTGCCGACCAGTTATTTGACATGTCCGGAGTAGTTCCATTTTACTAAAATAATAATTAGTCATGGTTTCGCCCCTGTGTTTCGTCCTGTTTAGCATTTTTCGTAGGACCGTCGCGTAGTCCACATGGTCTGGAAAACTTTTGGCCACTAAATTCTTCCACTCGGTCCATGTACTTGGGTAACTTGACAAGCTGTGGTACCAGTTCTTCGCCATTCCGGAAAAACGACTCTGCATTTGATACACGGTGGTAATATCATCCCAGTTATTTAAAATTTTAATCTGGTCAATTTTGTCAAGCCACTTAGCGGCTGACAAGTTTTCATTTTCCGGATCAAACTCTGGAATACACTCGCTTCTTAAATTTATTGGTCGGTGGTCTTGACGCGAGGACCTTTGTTTAATAAGAACTTCCAATACGTTTTCTAAACGCTCTACCCTCGATTCCACAGACGACCCGGGCGTAGACAGTTGGGACGGACCAATATTTTTTTCGACAGAGTGGTTATGGTTAACTACTTCTTCAGAAGCACGTATATTTATGGGGGGTCTCAAGGAGCGCCTACATTGCGTAACTGTAGTACTTTTGTGACTATTGTTTTTCTTTGACTTACCCCTGTTTGAAGATTTATTTTTGCTACTAATCGTCGATGTTCTACTCCTGTATCTACCTTCTGAAATACTTTCTTCTTCAGAACTGTCTGACGATGACTCACTTGAATAATGCTTTCGTTTGCCCATTCTACGTGAGTTTGCCCATTCTACGTGACAATAAGCTTACCAATACAACAATACACTAACCGACCTTCTTTTCGTAACACACTGTACATAAAATCCTTAAACACTAATTTTGTTCACCCCACACCTGAACTGTAAACTCTTCTAAATTCTTTTATTCACAAAAACACCAAATAATGTCTGCAATATTATATTAAATCGAAAAAAGGCGAGTAATCGATAAATCTATTACATCACGTAACCGTAAGCATCAAAGCTAAACCTTAACTAACTCAACGTTCCCTACATCAATCTTATCATGAGTTCTTAGCCATATATCCAATAAAAAGTCTTGTCAAATACGCATATTCCGTCAGCATTAATCATCTTTATGATGATGGCGTAACCTCGGCCGGATAAAGACGGAATATCGGGTTACACTATTTAATGTTTTAAGGGTTGCAGCTTACCCTTGCGGGAGGTTAAAGTGACAAAGGTCAAAATAAGCCAAAAAAACTTTTTTCTCGATACAAAAATCAACGAATTTTATCACCGAGCAATGATTTTTTGTCTTTTTATTGCTTTACCCTTATTTTTTCAACAACGGCTCCATCAAATTTGAAAAAATAAGATCCGTTGAACAGAGAATTTGATTGCCTTTAAAATAAGGTGTCACTCGACCACTATTCCCATTTAAGATTTTGGGGTTGGAGTTGCCCACGGAGGAAGTGTAGGTGACAAGGTTGGTCATAGGGGCAAAATCTTTCCCCCGAGAAATAAACATCGACGGATCGGAGCGATTTTCTTTAAAGCGAACGGTTTGTGAAATATCGGCCTTGTTTCGTTTTGATTGGTCCACCCTGTATAATAAAACAAAGAAGATAATTTTCACAAAACGTGATTTCATACTTATCCTTAATGCAAAAGATCTGGACCACCCAAAAATATTTTAAATAATAATTGCATATGATAATAATGATAGTGCTGAGAAAAAATATTGACACAAGATTATTAATCACAACTCCGAAAAATAATCATCACGATCACATTAAGAGAGGCGCATGGAAAAATTAACCAATTTTCGAAACTTTTTTTCATGCGCAGGATTTTAATATACTCCCAGAGAATTCCGCCAACGTCTCATTAAACCGCCCTAATCGTGAGAAAAATCCTTAGGAATCTGGGCTCATCACATTTTATATTACTTATGCATTCAAAAAAGACCGAAATCGACCAAAAATTATACATTGTCCCTGATTACTTTTGATGTTTTAACTATGTCGGGACACGCGAAAGAAATATTTGAAAATGCACATGGTCACCATGTCTGGCGAGTTCGGAGGCCAGGTCGAGAGAAAATTCGTTATTTTATAGTTAGAGGGCAAATGGTACGAGTATAGGTACCCGCGCTGTGAGGTTGCCAAATCGCTGACACTGTGCTCTGGATTTCTTTGGTGCTTGCTTCAATCTTTATAATTTTGACTTAGATTTACAGACCAATATAGATCCTTTCCAATTGTGATATTCTCTATTTATTATCTGTGATCAATTGCACTGTGAGTCATTAAGCATGAATGTTTTTTGTTTCAGTAAATATTGTAGCTCTTTCATTTATATAAGAGTTTATACAGGTTTTTTTATTTATGTATGTTATTAATTGTCAAAAGTACCATCTCCTTTAGCTTTTATTACTTCTTATTGTATTAGACATTATTGTGTGGAACTGAGGACAAATTTAATATTAAGATTTTTTTTTGTATTTTATTGGATAAAGGTCCATTGATAAATAAATAAATTAAAGTAAGGCTTTCTTTTTTGGTTTTTAATTATTTATTTCTATTGTTTATGGAGATTTTTCGGCAATACCTCTAAGCTGACCGCTGCAGCTTCTTCCAAAATACTTTCAGGAATTACATTTTCGCCTATGTTTTGCATGCTGAAGGGCGAAACCGCCTTTTAAAAGCACAGAATTACAAATAACTAGAACACACACATACGCATAAATTATTGTTATTGCTTTTTGGTGTCATCGCAACCGATACTTCTCTATTAGCACTATTGTTGAAATAATTGTAACTAAAATTACTTAGCATTAAGCCACTGGCGACGCATAGAGGGGGGGGCAATGGGGATTTATAATTACCCCATTCTAAGATCGATGAAGCCTAAAACAATTTGTAGAAATTTAGGCATGTTTAATATTTTTTTAAATAATAAATATAATTTAATTATTTTCGATTCTAAATTTAAAAAAAAAGCGCGAATGATTTTGAGAATTGCATGGGCATAGGTACAAATGTCCTTTTGCTAATTAATCACTTTTTAAATTTATCAATATCAAAAAGTAACAACCTACAGAAGATTAGAAACTGCGTCAGAGTCATGAAAGAAATAATTAGCTTTTTCACGGCCTCACCAAAACTGAACAAAGTTTTGCTTTACACCAATAAGGATCAATTAATCAAGTTACGTGAGTCCAGATGGGCAGAAAGGCATACGTTTGGAGCTTATTACAATGGAATGATAAAGGGCTGCTTCAAAAGCCCAGATCCTGTTAAATTCTATAACAACAAATTTTCTAGTTTCTGTGCACTGCTCATCTTTTGTTTTGACAATCACTATAACTGCCTAACCTAGGTAAAGTTTTTCAAAAAGTAACCATGGGCAAAGAAGAGGCCCAAACACTAATTAATGACATAAAATTAATATTTAAATAACAAAGAGAAGATGCTGAAAGAGCATTTAGAACAATTTGTACAACTTTCAATTTCCATTCCACGTAGGGTTTCCAATCAGAAAAATCGGTCAAATTTTGAAATGACCGACCCTGAAAAATATTTTCGTCTGAGTATGTTCATCCCTTTGCTAGAAAACGTCATGCAAGGCTTAGATTTTCGGTTTAGTTCTGAGTTGTTTGACATTCTTGAATTGAACTCTTTAGTTCCAAACAATTGCATCAAAAAATCTGTAACTGAATTGGTATAGTCAAAAGCAGTGTTATCGTGCGGGTCATACGATTTATCAACGACAAACTTTTTAAGTTTGTTTTTCTTTTATTACGGGTAATCATATCCTACGCATAAAATTCGGAAGATGAATTAGATAGACCTATGATATTTTGATATGAAAAAAGAGCATAAACATATAAATACCAGCAGTTGCAAAAATGTTTGAGCGATGTCACTTCAAAGTCAGATTGACAAGTCAGTGACAAAATTAGTAATAGAAAACAATTTTCGGGTTTTTTGCATCCACAAGCGAAAAAAATGGTATTACATCTGATAAAATATTACGAAAATGAAAATTCACCGGCCAATATCCAGGACACAGTAGCAAAAGCTTTGGGAATCGGTATAAGGACTGTGTAGAAAATTGTGCATGAAAAAAAGCATACTTTACTACCGAAGAAGAAGAATTAAGATGAAAGAAATGAAACGGCAATTTCAAATTACTTACAAAAAATTACAGGTAAAAACGCTGAGTTAATTTCCACAAGACTGAATGCAGAAATTGATTTATGGGTAGAAAAATGAAAAGGCATTCCTGTCGAAACTGTCAGCCATAAGCGCGTTGCAGCAGAGTAAAAAACTTATTTGCCCTACAGTTGCCTAGCTCTGTCTTTGCTGGCGGTACTGCCAGTAAGCGTTGCCAGTACAGAGCTTAGTTTTTCTTATTTAAATAGACTAAACACCTGGGTTAGGTCAACTACTCAGCAAGAAAGAATTAGTTGGATTAGCGCTTTTGTATATGGAGATATTAAAACCGATCTCGAAAAAGTAATTGACAGATTTTCAAAGGGCAAGAAAAGAAGATTACCTTATGTCTTGTAAATGTATTTTAGTAAGTTTTGTTTTTGCTCAAAAATGTTTAAAATTACCAATAAGTACTTAATTGTAGGTTGTTTTTGTGTGTTGTCTTAGAGACTATTATGTTATTTAACAATGTTTTGTGAGTTTTGTTAAAAATTGATATTTTTTGCTTTAATCTTTTTTAATTTTTTCTTCTAACTAAGCTCAGCTGTTTATTACCCTCCCCAGTGTGATTGTTACGCGTCGCCGCTACATTCAGCTAACTGGAATGATATAAGATTATAATAGGATGTACCTAAGTCAAAATTATAATATAAATAATGGGATGAATTTTTGAATTTTTCGGGATATTGACGAATAACAAATCTAGATGGACCACTAAGCACGTATTTTAGTTTATTTTTTAGTTAATTTAGGCTGGCAGCTGCATTTTTAAATTAAATAGTGGTAGGAAATTACCAAGTAAACTAAATTTCAAACATGATATACATATATTTCACCTGTAAAGGACTTTTTTTATTTTTTTAAGAGTGGGCCAAAGTTGTACCCTAAGATCGGGTAACATTGTCCCACACTTTAAAAATCGATTAAAACTAGTATATTTTAGATGATTTTGTTATTAGGCTAACTTTGTTCAACTACTGAGAGATAGAGAAAATATATAAGTTAAATAAAACGATGTATTTCCTATAAAATTTAACATTTTATGCCATATTATTACTAGTATATTATTAGTAATAATGGATATAAATAGTCCCCTAAATTTTAAATAAGGTTTTTAAAACTTTTTTTAGTTTTTGGGTAGTTATTAAATAAAACAAAATTTCCAAATATATCCTAGTTTTATTATACAAAAATAATACGTAAGTGAAACAAGCTCGAACACTATAAAAAATACAAATATAGCATATAACTACATTTTATATATTAGCCCATTTTTATAAAAGAAAGTCGTCCTTTACGTTATAGGTTCCTCTGTTAGTATGGGGTGATATATCATGACTCTCAATTATTTTTATGACATCTTTTTCTTCATAAAATATCTCGTCTTTTTTTGACATAGTCCTTCAATTGATATTTTGTTTTTTGGGGTTTTTGAACTGGATGTAAGTCAGTCTCCACTACAACATATTCTTTTACAATGGATCTCGAAGGCACCGCTTCATCGAGTCGCATAGGTCCAATTATGACAGGCATTTCCAAATTTTGTTTTTCATTTGTTTCGACTTCTACTACATTTTGCATTTCAGGAATACTATCAGAATTATTTGATAAAGATAAATCCACACTTGTGTCACTGTCTGAATCAAGATCATAAATGCTTTTTTTAGAAACTTTTCTTTTCTTTTTAAGTGGATTTTTTTGGGTTGCAAGAGGTAACATTTTCTTTTGTTTATTTTTTCTTTTTTACTCATTGCTTATTCCTTGTTCTTAAAATATTCTGCTACTTCTACCGCCGATACACTCTCACGAGGCAGGACTGGAAGTTGAAATTTTCTGACTTTTTGTGGTGTAGACAGTTCAGATAGATGATCGTAGGTCTTCTAAATAAATTTTAAATTGTTCACCCACAGATTTTTCAACGTTGTTGGGCTTGGTATAATTTGGAAGCTTTAGTAGAACGCTTTCTCTTGAGAGTGGGAATATTCCAGTTGCTTTAAAGCCAGGAATGAGATTATCTGATATTTTATGTTCTATCTGTTTTAAGGTCTCATTTAACAATTGGGCAAAACGATTGTTTGGGAGTGCAACCGCCTTTTTTCCTTGAGATGATGATCTCCATTGCAGTAAAACTGATCGCCAAGCAGCTTTAAGGGGCGAGAAGAAAGCCACATCTAACGGTTGGAGCAGATGGGTGGAATTCGGGATAAGACACACAAACCTAATATTGTTTTGCTCACATAATTTTAGGGTTTTTTTTCCTTCATTTTTATTTAATACGGGAAACAGGTGAATCTCAAACCAGTCGTCAAATATTTCTCCATTTATCCATCCACTTTTTGAAACATTAAGCCTGGAACCTGGAGGAGCTTTGTACATCAAGTCGGACCACTTATTTTTACCCTTCAAAATGATGTAATGTGGCAGCAATTCTCCTGATGCACTACCACAAAACATTCGACTTTGTGGAATTTCTTATTATTTAGGGATGTCTGCAGGACCGATAAAATAAAACTTTTTTCTTTTGAGGCTGATCGTGAAAACCAGACTCATCAAAATTAAATATATTTTCAGGGGGTACATCTACCAATTCTTGCTCAAGGTTTTCAAAAAATTTATTTATATTTGCTTCGTCTACTTGAGCTCGTTTTCGGGAAATATTGGCAGCAAAGGTCTGTTTAATTATTTGATGTCTTTCAAGGAACAACTTTCCCCATTCCTATCCTGGTTTGTTATTGGTAAAAGTTGGTATACTCCGCTCAGTATCATCCAGGTAACTTTTTATTATACAACGGACATCATAAAGAGTAAATGCGAGACCCTGCTGACTGATGGCCAGAATGTGGCTAACAATTATTTCTTCTTCCTCCTTGGTGAGTGCGGTTGGACGTCCTACTTCTTTTATTGTATTATTTACATAAAAACTCAACGATCTTGTTGAAAAAAAGATTACCTATTTTAAAAAAACATCTATGTATATGATTTACATTATTACTTACCCTTTTTTCTGCATAAAGCCACCAAAAAATCAAATTGCATTAAGAGCTTCTTGAACGCGCAAAAATATCCCCACAAATCTAAACGTAAATGACAGAACGCGGCCAACTTAGTTTTACCTGTTGTATACTAGATGGCAGCACATAGATTAAATTTGCATTTAAAGCTAAAAATGTGGAACTTTGAATGAAAATAAATTAGAGAAACATTTATTAACAAATATTTGCTTGTCGGGCCAATGATACCCGGATGGGCAAAGTTACCCCTATTAACTGTAGTGCAACAAAAACTAATTTTCCTCACTAAAATTCGAATGAAAATAGTAGTTTACGCAATTGAATCGGCCATCAAACACGTGCGGAAAAGTCACTTTACGCACGTGTAAGGTAGACTATTTTTTCTACAAGCGTGCGGAAAAACCCAAAATTAAAAATAATTGTTTATTTATATCAAATTCATAATCAAAAATTAATTATTATTAACAACGTGAATAGTAAACGTGCAGTTTGAAGCAGTTTGTAAATCAATTGCAGAGGCCAGATTCTTTTCCAAGGAACTCGGGGACTTGTAAGTTGGATTTGGATTTTCCAGTTCTCTTTCACGAGTATTTATTGTTGTAACCGTCCCCGAGAAGGTAACTTTTTGGTTGGAAGAGGATGATTTGGTAGAATGCACTGATGAAAGTTGGTGACTAGTGGAAGGAATGGCATTGAAGTTCGATACTTTATTGGATAGATTATTTTGAAGACTCGTTGAGCTTTCTAAATAACCTTCTGCCACGGTTGAAGATTTCCAACCTCCGAGGCCTTTGATATTTGTCGGAACGTGGCCTGTATATAGTTCAGGATTTGAGAGCTTCAGATAACCTGCAGTATTTGATGGCATTTTTCCAAAGATGTTTATTCCGATGCATTGTACTGTGCAAGCTCCTTTCTTGTAGTTTACAAAAAAATGCCTGTGTATGGTTTCTGGCTTTCTTAAAATAGCAAATTTTCTGACCAATTTTGAATATTCTCCGCTTTCAGCTTCATCAGATAATACAAAGCTTCTAGAACGTTGTGTCTGGAATATTTATTAATAAAATACTTCCTTTGTCTTCAATATGATCCAATTTTCTCGGCGACATGCGCACGCCAAATCAAATATAGTAGCTACTTTAATATGGACATAAATTTCGTCAGGCGCTTCATTTATAAATTTAGAAATTTCCTCTTTTGAAAAAATTCTCGCCTTCTTTGGTCTAAATCCAACATTTTGTTTTTTTAAATAGGCTTTGACTTTGAAAAACTTGCTTAAATCCATGTTTTCGTTGAGTTTGATACTTTTTAACATTGAGTATCTGGACCAAAGGGTGTTTGGCTTACATCTTTTGGAGAGTTCGGTGAAATATGTCAAAAAAAGGGTTCTTTCAAAGTTTTGATGTCTTTAGTTTGACACCAGGTTTTAAACAGAATATATTCTTTCTCATACCTATGACGGGAGTTTGATGGTAGCAGATTGAAGTTTGCAGTTCTAGCTGTTTCCTACACTGACTCTGGCAAATTTTCGTCTGAAGGTTCCATTAAAAACACTTTTACTCAGGTTTTACTAAGACAAAAATCAGCGACAGCAAAATTGGTTTTAATTGACAATGAATGGTTATTCAAACTGCCTAATAAAAAAAGCAGGTGTTTTGATTGATTGATTGATTTTATAAGGCATAATACGAGAGCCATTAAACAATGTTTTAGAACACGTTTTACATATTTTTTACTATTTTGTTGAAAATCATAGCAGGATTCTAGGAAATTTATGTTCTTAAATCATTTTGATAAGTATCAGCGTATAAATATATTTTTAAATATTTAAAATCAGTAAGTATATTTTAAAATAATGGTATTTTTTATTTTCCGCACTAGCCCGGAAAAGTAGCTCTTTCCAAACTAAAATGAGTGCGGAAAAGTGAAGTTTTCCGAACGCTTGTAGAAAAAATACTTTATAACCAAATTCAGAACTTTTTAACTCACAGCAAGGGTAATTTTTCACTTCGTCCACATTGAGCAAATACCCATTTGTACCCAACGGGTAGTGCAATAACGCGGACCCGGTGCTCAACACCTTTAATGTGCTGTTTTATTTCATTGCTTTGGTAATGATGTGCTAAACGAATCGTTTGCTAAACAAGTGGGCCGTAATTGAAAAAATAACGGCACGTCGTTAAATCAGAGAAAGAGGCCTATTACGGGGCCAAACTCGGTTATATATTCAATTTTCCCCGCGCCTGGTTATTTACAAGTGAAATACTGCCGGTTAATTACCCTATACGTGCCTTCTCATCGAAGAGCATTGATAAATGAAATTACTGACCTTAAGTGTAACTCCCAAACACATATTTTAGTTACTTAATTCTTGTTTTCTTGTATCGGGTGTTAAGCTTCTCTGAAGATATATAGAAAGTATGATTTTCAAACGAACACCCTGTATATTATATAACCGTAGAAAAGATCTTTGAAAGAGCTTTTGATAAATACCCCTTATAATGAATAGTTTCTGAAATAGAGGCGTCAATTCTGAAAATAAAATAAATTTAGTTTCCCCTTATATCAGTAGGCGTTGAAAACAAAAGATACGAAACTAATCGTCTTGCAACGGAGTTTCTTTATTTTATGTTTTATGTGTGTTTTTCTCTGAACCGTCAGGATTTGCTAAAAAAAATAAAAAAATGAAAATTGAAAAGTAAAAAATGAGCATTGACTTTATTAGTTTAAATGTACAATATTATTTCAGTAAATAGAGGTCTTTGTGCGGATTATAAAATACCAGACTTGATACCTTTATCTTTAAAGACAACCGAGAAATTTGACAGAAGCTCTTCTATAAGGGCCAATGCATTAGAAAGAGAGAGAGAACATACACATAAGTAGAGTCCTTAAAAAGGAATATATCCTGTCAATTTTCTCAGTGCCTTTAATGATAAAAAAATGGAAAATGGTACCAAGAAATTTATTATGCCCTACCATTATATGCATATATGTTTTGTCCTGGGGGGGCTGCAGCCACATAGATGCGCCACCGAAACCTGATATTTTTATACTCAGCAAGAAAATACCCGTTTACTGAAATAATATTATACAGGGTGTTCCATTGACAATAACAAAGTAGATGCCCAATTTTTTACTTTCCAATTGTCATTTGTTTTTTAGCAAATCCTGACGGTTCAAAGAAAATTATAAATACAATTTTATGACGTATAAGAAATATTGTTTTATCCGCGCTTAGAACCTACCTATATAAATAGGTAAAAAGTTTGTACAATTTGTAACACTTGCGCAAAGTGTCTTTCTCGCACTTAAAGCTTATCCTGTGTCTAACTGCTTTTGCATGCGGGAAAGTATCACTTTGTG
Organism: Kuschelorhynchus macadamiae; assembly: GCA_030620095.1. Classification (NCBI taxonomy): domain Eukaryota; kingdom Metazoa; phylum Arthropoda; class Insecta; order Coleoptera; family Curculionidae; genus Kuschelorhynchus; species Kuschelorhynchus macadamiae. Next base: position 148,600 of record JAUTXW010005271.1, read on the forward strand.
CACTTGTTAGGAAAATAACTAATTTCACTCACTGATAGTGGAGAATTAATAGAACATCTTTTCGCTGGAGTGAATGTCACCATTATATTAACATTCTTATAATAAATAATTAGCGAAATGTCTAATAGAGAAGGGTTTAAATGCGATCAAAAACATATTTCCATAAATATACTACAAAAAGTAACAAAAGCAAACTAAACTGTTCATGAATTGTTCCCATTTTTGTCATATTAGTTACAGACATAATCAAACGCCGACATCAAACAACTAAAAATTGCAAACCTAACCAAATTAAGCCACCCTCAGCACGCCGGGTCTTAGTTATTTTTAAACACGGGCTCGCTTCAAAGACCTTTTCAAATTATAAACCAAAATTACAGTTATTTCAAAGAGCGAATTTAAAACAGTTTGGTTAAGGGCCCTTTCAGCTGATGAATGACAATTCAATGGTCTATTACAAAAGGGGTTTGTCCCGGTTTTTGATTGTAAAACGGTGCATCGGGGCGATGATGACGGGTTTTTTTTACAGTTGCGGGTACATTTTGAGGGCCGCGTGGTTTGTTAATTACATGCTTTAAAGTAAATATGTCTATGGGGTTGAGATATTCGCTATTTTAAAAATCGGTAAATCTCACGGCCAGGAAGTTTCTTCGCAATTAATCTCTCATTTATGAGATAAATAGTATATTCCATACCTAGGTGGAAAGTCTTTCATGTATGGAATGAAACCTTTTCACCGAAGTTTGTATACTATTTTTTATACAGCCATACCTTTTAAACGTTTTCTCCTATAGAACGTAGGATTCGTCCACATAAGATTCTGCAACTTTTGTCGATTGCCATCCCCGAGACGTTTCAAATTAGTAATGTCCACTCCAGCGTCGGCCAACATATTAGCCGAAGAGTGTCTATAATAGTATCCAGTAAACGCCTCTGGATTTGAAAATCTCAAAAAAGCAGCCACGTCCGATGTCCGACGTTTCGCCTTCGATTGCACTAGGCATCTTCAGGGATCTTCACTTCACGAGATCGGAACACTGAATGAGCTCGGAGAGACCCAGGCCGGCTATTTATAGTCGACCTGTGTTTACCGAAAAGTGACTGGGTGTAACGATCGGTTTCCACGTATGATGTAGACTGAAGCCCGTATCTCTATTAAAATTGTTAGGAAGCTTATAAATTTCAATAGATTCTCTAATTTTGCGTTTATAGAGTCCCGAAACCGATGCAAGAACTTTGGTTTCTTTTACATTTATGACATGCCCAGTCGAATGTTGGTGTTCAGATACAGCAAATTGTACAATTTATTTCTTTCTGATATATCGTTCATGTTTCTTAAGCCTAGTCGATATGGATCGTCCAGTTTCTCCTATATAAACATCACCACAGGAACAAGGAATTGCATATACTCCTTTCGTTTGAAAAGGAATAATGTCCTTTGGCGATCTCAAACATTGTCCAATTTTCTTGTGTGTGTTGAAGATTGTACGTATGTTGGACCGGCGAAGTAACCTTGCAATCTTGTCTGTGGTTCCGTGTATAAACGGAAGAACTACATTTCATATCGGTAATTCCTTATTAGTATCATTTCGTGGAGTAGGATTATTATATTTTCTAATTGATCGTCTAATATCACCAGTGCAATATCCACTCCCTCTTAAAGCTTGAGTCAGTTTCTCTGTTTCCGATTGTAAGGAATTTTGGTCACAAATCGCGAGAGCTCTGTAAACCAATGAATTAATGACTGATTGCTTTTGTGCTAGATGATGATGGGAATTTGCATTTAAGTACCTGTTCGTATGCGTTGGTTTTCTATATACAGAGTGTCCTAAAGAACCATCCCCTTTCCTTTGTACAAGAACATCTAGAAAGGGAATCGTGCCTTCTGATTCGATTTCCGTTAGAAATTTTATGTCAGCATGTTGTTGATTTAGATGATCAAGAAACTCAGGGAGGTTTTCTGCACCATGTGCCATATTACAAAAGTGCTCAAAAGCTTCTATGAAAATATTGGCTACCACCGGTGACAGTGGAGATCCCATAGCTGCTCCTGAGGTTTGCTCATAGAAAGTTCCTTGAAAGACAAACTACGTTGATGTAAGACATGCTTCAATTAGATCTAAAAGTGAGTCGTCAATACTATTATGGTGAAATAAGTTTGATATTATGGAAATTGAATCATTTATAGGCACATTCGTATACAGCGATTCTACATCAAAACTAACTAAGATATCTTTGGGATCTAATTGGATTGATTTAAGTTTCTCTACAAAATGCGTAGAGTTTCTAATATATGAATGTGTCTTTCCTGTAAAATTATTAAGAATATTTGAAAGATATTTACCAATTTTGTAAGTAGGAGATCCTTTTGCACTGACGATAGGTCGAAGTGGTACATTAACCTTATGTATTTTAGGTAGTCCGTAGAACCAGGGGATTCTTGAGCTGCTTGGCCTTAACGTCTTCTTCTCCTCTGTTGGTAGGTTGGATGCATATATAAGGTTGGTTATTCGTCTTTCAATTTTGTTGGTCGGGTCTGCTTGGATCACTCTGTAGATGTTGTCAACCAAAAGTAGTTGTATTTTCTTCACGTAATCTGTTTTGTCCAGTTGCATTTGCCTTGTCCGCTGGAAGGACCAAAATGTCTGTATTGTTGTTTAATGTTTTTATTGCCGTTCTTTCCAAAGCTGATAGATTCGACTTAGGTGGGTTAGAATGTTTGATGATCTTCGCTGTTTCATACCTTATTACGTCAGCTTCTTCTGCTGGAAGTCTTCTAATTGTCGCTTCAACAGATGACACTATGTTTTCTACGGGTGTGCGAAGTTTTGACCTTTAGAGAGGACGGATTGTTCTGCTTCAGTAAGGATTTTGGAAGATAAATTTATAATGGTGTTCTGTGGCGGTTTTAATGGTCTTCGGCTGTTTAGCAGTCCTTCCAACTTTTTCTATTGCTTAATTGTAACTGCTTGATGTATCCTTTCTGCTTGCGCATTGGTAATGTTATCGAGAGTTCTAAATGTTTGATATTCAAGTATAAAAGCTAATTTTAAATGAATATTTAATAACTTACGAGCGTTTATATCCAAATCACGTCGAGTAGCTTATATCCTTTCTCTTACCAATGCCATACTGGCTCGTTTGTAGATTTTCCTTGCATTTTTTGATGTTATGTGGTGTTTCATCTGGAGAGTTTTTTGTACTACGTCTTCATCTCGGCATCTAAGGAGAAAAGCTAGTTGGCAAAGTAGCTTGTTCTTGTTGTTCCTGAGATCGTCAAAAGTTTTGGCATCCTTCTTGATTTCCTCTCCATAGAGGTTAGCTAACATAAAACGAAAGCTTTCACGGCTGTGGTCAATTAAGAAATCATGGTTCTTGAGATTAGACCGTGTCAAAATGGAATCATTTTCCGACGTTTCGCCTTCGATTGCACGAGGCATCTTCAGGGATCTTCACTTCATGAGATCGGAACACTGAATGAGCTCGGAGAGACCCAGACCGGCTATTTACAGTCGACCTGTGTTTACCGAAGCGTGACTGGGTGTAACGATCGGTTTCCACGTATGATGTAGACTGAAGCCCGTATCTCTATTAAAATAGTTAGGATGCTTATAAATGTCAATAGATTCTCTAATTTTGCGTTTATAGAGTCCCGAAACCGATGCAAGAACTTTGGATTCTTTTACGTTTATGACATGCCCAGTCGAATGTTGGTGTTCAGATACAGCAGATTGTACAATTTGTTTTAAGGAGGAAGTCTTAGAGTCGTCTCCACTAACACCAAAGTCATGGTTCAGATATATAGACGACACAGACGGCTACATGGTTCAGAAAACCTCCCTAGGTTTCTTGATCATCTAAATCAACAACATGCTAACATAAAATTTACAATGGAAATCGAATCAGAAGGCACGATTCCCTGTCTAGATGTTCTTGTACAAAGGAAAGGGGATGGTTCCTTAGGACACTCTGTATATAGAAATCCAACGCATACGAACAGGTACTTAAATGCAAATTCCCATCATCATCCAGCACAAAAGCAATCAGTCATTAATTCATTGGTTTACAGAGCTTTCGCGATTTGTGACCAAAATTCCTTACAATCGGAAACAGAAAAACTGACTTAAGCTTTAAGAGGGAATGCATATTGCACTGATGATATTAGACGATCAATTAGAAAATATAATAATCCTACTCCACGAAATGATACTAATAAGGAATTACCGATAGGAAATGTAGTTCTTCCGTTTATACACGGAACCACAGACAAGATTGCAAGGTTATTTCGCCGGTCCAACATACATAAATAGCCGGCCTGGGTCTCTCGAGCTCATTCAGTGTTCCGATCTCGTGAAGTGAAGATCCCTGAAGATGCCTCGTGCAATCGAAGGCGAAACGTCGGAAAGTGATTCCATTTTGACACGGTCTAATCCAAAGAACCATGATTTCTTAAACTTATTAATGGCAATAGTCTGAGTAGTACATTTACCTTTTTGGAAATTGACAAAAAACCTTTGATGCGTGGTACTTTTGGGACGCAGAGACATGTACTTCTTGATTAAATTAAGATTTTTTTTTAGTTATAATAAAGCCTCTATTCTGGGGAGTCTTGCTATCTGGATATTCACCAGAAATATTTTTGTTCGACTACGTTTTCACACAACAGATGAGTTAATTCTTCATGCCTGCAGGCTCCAGCGATTCCAATTAGCGTTGCGACTTTGATTAGTAAATAAGTATCGTCAGGCGCAATGCTTAAACATTTTTCAGCATGTCCGAGGTTTAAAATTTTAGACTTTTTTGGTCTAAAACCTTTATTTTCTTTTTTAAATAAGCAATCAATTTAAAATGCCTGCTGATATCAACATTTTTCTTAATTTTTAGCATAGATTGAGTACTTGGACCACAATGTAGAAAGTTGAAAATTTCTTAAAAGTAAGCTAGAAGCACCTCTTCTTTAATGATGTTGTTGAGTTTCTTGTTGGCGCACCATTTGATGAACTTTTCGTATTCCTGAATGTATTTGATTATGGATTTTTCTGAAAGCAAATCCAAATCTACTTCTTTTGCTGCGTTCATAAAATATTCTGGAACCCCGTCTTGCATGGCCAGATTGTGAAATTCACAACACAAACAACACAAAACAAGTTTTCTTTGCACAGGGGTGGACAGCATTTAAATAAATGACACTGTATAAGTGACAGTATTCTCCTGGGAAACCGTCGCCAGCATCTGGTGACACTCAAGAACCAGTTTGGATGTAATTTTATTCTTTTTTAAGGATTGCAAAACTTGTTTGCTATCTGTGAGAATAATAACTTTTTGACCTGTTATTCTTTCTTTCTCTATTTGTATGGCGCCATGCAGAATTCCGAGTAGTTGCCCCTGGAAGACGGACACTCCTTTGCCGAGAGCCATGCTGATTTCCAGGTTGAATTTTGGTACATACACTCCCAAGCCAGTCCCATATTGGTTCTGAGAGCCGTCCGTGTAGATGTGTGTGTCAGCCTCCTTTCCTGGTTCTATTGAACCGCTGATGTCAATTTCGAAGTTGTCATTGAAAATGAAGCGGGGGATCAGGGCATCCACTTGGTGTTCTACAAGAGGTTGTCGTGTGACAGCCTCTAGGAACACTCGTCTATGTCACAGACCCCAGTTTTTTCCGCACCACAGGTCAACAGCGTGCAGTCTGACTGCCGTTCTCTCTGCTTCGCCTTTTAGAAATACATCTAAAGGAGGCAGGCACAGCAACACCTGCATTCCCATCGTAGGTGTGGATCTCATTGTGCCTGTAACCGTCAGGTACGCTAGTCTCTGTAGCTGTTGCATTTTGTTTTGTACAACAGCTTTCTTGGCTTTGGTCCACCACACAATGGCACCGTAAACGAACATAGGTCGAATGACGTCCGTGTAGAGCCAGAGAACAATCTTGGGGACTCCAGACTTTCCCGATAGCTCCTCTGCACTGCCAGAAAGTTTTAGTGACCTTCTTTGATTTTTCGCTAAGGTGCTTATTCCAGTTGAGGGTGCTATCCAGGATGACTCCCAGATACTTAACCTCTTTAGATAGACCGAGCTGCTTACCGAAAAGAGAATGTAGTCTTAGGTTGGCCAGCTTTCTCTTCCTAGTACCATCTCGGTTTTTGTTGGATTCACAGAGAGTGCGTTATCTACGCACCATCCTTCCACCAGTCTTAACGCAGCCTGCATTGTTTCACACAGGACGTTTTCGAATTTTCCGGTTAGCAGAATAATGATATCGTTTGCATAACCGGGTGTGTAGAATCCATTTTTATTAAGATTCTTAACAAGGCTGTTGACTACCATGTTCCAGAGAAGCGGTGATAGCACGCCGCCTTGGGGGCAGCCTTTGCTTATCAGCGCTCTCACCGTGGAGTCTCCTGCTTTTAGTTCAACTGTTCTATTCTTCAGCATACAGCCAATCCAGCCAATAATGGTTGGGTCTACGCTGTATCTGGTTAGCGCCAGTTCTACAGTTCTGAAGGTCGCTTTGTCGAAGGCGCCTTCAATATCTAGGAAGACTCCTAGAGCCGACTGCCTGTGGAAAGGCGACTTCTCTATTTTCTGAACCACATAATGCAGCGCGGTTTCTGTTGATTTACCAGGTTGGTAGGCATGTTAGTTAAGATGTATTTCCATCGCAGGCAGATGTCCATCTCTAATCTGTCTGCCGCAGAGCCTTTCCAGAGTCTTCATAAGAAAAGAAGTTACGCTAATTGATCTGAACTCGATAGAAGAATCACACAACATTTTGGTATTCACTGTGTTTTCTGATTTGATTCATAATGTTGGTGATCTTTGGACCCGCACGATAAGACCGCATTCGACTATAATTAAATAAATCATCTTTACAGTTCTAGGACTAAAATAATGCGCAAATAGTTCTGCGCAATCAGAGGACAGTTTTAAGATAGATTCTAAACCATCTGAAAATAAGAGCCCGAATGAAGCTACAGACAGACTCATTCACGCGAGTTTGTAAACTGTTACTGACTCTTTCTTGGAATTCTATAATGGAAGTACTTGGTTCGAACGCGATTACCACCGCTTCCTGCCAATCAGTCATTCTGTTCGCCTCATCCCGGCTCTCCGGCCAATATGACATCCGAAAATTGGTTTGCATTTGAATAATGTATTCGAAAAAAAACCGTATAGGCATACATAATGATAAATTTGGGTGTAGTTTCTCCGCTTATCAATATTCATTGGGGGCGTAACCCATCTGTCCCATAAAAAACTGCCGCTCGAGTCGTTAGATGTTTTAATAATTATCCGAGCCCTGGGCAATTAATGCCCCGTAGATGGGTGCATATCATTATACTCGGAGCTCGTGGGTATTGTTCGAGAATCAAAACATTTATTGGAATCCGAGTTATTGCGTTAATATGTAGACCGACATTATTCAAATGCCTGATAAACTGAAATAACATTGGAAAAAGCTTTTCTTTAAATAGTGTTATTATGCATTAATTTCATCATTTAACCCACTTTTTCGCATTAGTGCCATAAAATTTTCATCGCAATCCTTTTTCGCACTCACTGTATAAGAAAAATGTAAAATTTTATGGTAGGTTTTTCGTCCACTAACCCTAATCTTTGAAATGAAACAATAACAGCTTCCTTGGACAATAGAGTTGAACGTTTATTACTACGCCAACGTTTCGGCACCAATTTGTGCCATCATCAGGACTAAAACACAAAGGAGCGCTCTAAATCTAATTATATACTTAAAGCAAAAGGTAGGTGAACTGAAGCACATACATATGCATATACATACACATACATACATGTAGGCATACACACATACACACAACATGTTCACATCTACGCAGATTAAAAACAGAAAAAGGAAAAAAAAACAACACTTAGGGTATTATTGTGACAAACTGTTAAAACAAAAAGATAAAAGCAACTCATCTGAGGTCACTTGGGAGTTTGCTTAATTAGTTTAATTGTTAATTTACTCTAACTTGGTACCTGGATAAACAATGAATTAGGTTTTTTTCCAATACTTGTTGTAATTTCTTGAATTTGACTCACCTAGTAAATTCTAATTACTTATGTAGTCTAAATAGACATACATATTGTTGTTACTTCACAAACACAAAATAAAACAACGAACGAGCAGAGGAATTTTATGCCGCTGAGAAGAATAAAGGTTTTATTGATCATATAGTTTAAAACCTTTATTCTTCTCAGCGGCATAAAATTCCTCTGCTCTTTCGTTGTTTTATTTTGTGTTTGTGAAGTAACAACAATATGTATGTCTATTTAGACTACATAATAATGCATCGCTCATGTTCCCTAAGTCTAGTTGATATTGAGCATCCTGTTTCTCTCACATACACTTCTCTACAGGAGCAAGGAATTTTATATACTCCTTCTGTTTGAAAAGATACAATATCTTTAGCAGATCGCAAGCATTGTTTAATCTTCTTATGTCTTATGTGTATTGAAGGTTGTACATATGTTGAACAGCCGAAGTAATCATCCTATTTTGTCAGTAGTGCCATGTATGTAGGAAAGAAAAACACTACCTAACGATCTAATAAAAAATTCGTTCATTTACAATGGAAGGAAAATGTCTAACAAACTACCTTTACATATGAGAAAAATTTCTTGTGGGAGTTTTAGAAAGAATGTTAAAAACTTTTAATTGCGGAGGCCTATTATACGGTTGACGAATATTCTACCGATAGACCTTGAGTGCATTTTTACTAAATATTGTTGCTGTCTACCATATTTCTTTTACTATGCATATTTTAACTTTAATGTATTGTTCGTTTTATCTTTTACCTGACGTTTTCTATACATATTGCGTGTTATCACTGGATTTATTAGTTTTTAAGCTCTTTTTTTTTAAATTATATTTACAATTCTTTACTTTTAAGTTAGTATTTTACATTATATACAATGAAGCGAAATGAATAATTATTTTTTTATTTAGCATTGTCAATAATACAGTTAGGTATATGTTTGTTCTAATGTATATTTTATCTTTTTTATTTAGCTTTGTCAATGATTTTGTTTTTAGACAATAAAGCTTTTTTGAGTTTGAGTTTGATGGCTTCAGAGCTTCGGTCAGTTTCGATGTGGAGCGGATGTTAGAGCAATATCTTCAATGGCTTCCATAAAGATCTTCGCTACTACAGGTGATAGAGGAGATCCCATAGCTGCTCCTGAAGTTTGTTCATAAAGAGTTCCTTGAAAATTGAAAGTAGATGTAAGACAACCCTCCACAGGGTCTGTTAGGTTCTTATCAAAATTATTATGATCCAATATGTCTGATATAATAGAAATTGAGATTGACAGGAACATTTGTAGTGTAGTGCTTCTACATCGAAACTGACCAAAATATCCTCAAAATCAAAAATCGTTTATTTCTTCAATTTAAAAGTATAGTACAATAACTGAAAGGTCAATGATAAAAAATAACACTAATCTATACATATACGTAATATATATATAAAAAGAAAAAATAACATACACATTCCTTTAACTAAACTCCTGCAACGAATAACAATTCTTTTCAAGGAGATGTTTCTTTAGACGATTTTTGAATATGTTAATATTAACAGCATTTCTAATATCATCATTTAACTTGTTATATAAATCACAACCTGTAAAAAAAGAAATTTTTGATATGCCGCAGATCTATGATGTTCCGGTAATAAAACTGTTTTGTGTCGTGTTTCATAACTATGACCACTTTGAAACAGTGTTTTGTTCTTATACACAAAACAGCAAACTTCGTAAATATTCCTGTCACAGTTAGTATTTTAAGTACCTTAAACGCGTTCCTGCATGAGTAGCAATCAGCAATCAGTCTGACAGCATACTTTTGCAAAAGGAAAACTCTATTAATGTATGCACTCCTACCCCAATTTAATATGCCATATCGAATTTTCGAGTTAATATTTAAGTAATATAAAGTCAAAATTACTTCATAACAACCACTGTGTAATTTAGAGCAAATTCCCTCAATCTGTAGTAGCCATTTAAGGTTAGAATCAAATTGTATTGCCTTAAGTTTTTCCACGAAATGTGCAGAGTTTTTTATAAAAGAATCTGTTTTTCCAGAGAATGGATTAAGAAAATCTGCAAGATATTTACCTAGTTTGTGTGTTCTTGTGTATGTTGGGAAGACCGTAGAACCCGGGAATCTTGGAGCTGCTTGGTTTTTCTAGATCCTATGTTTCTCCTGTTTAATCACATGCTAGACTGCTTTTTGCCAGTTCTCTAGAGTCACTTCCTTAATGGCTTGATCAAACAGTAGCCTAACATCCTTCATTTTAAATGTCATGTTGTGTCTTCCTACAAATCCTTTCACTTGCGCCCATATAGTCTATAGGATTTAGTTGGCGGTAAATGCAGCATATTCTATTTTTCTGCTATATCTTCCACGGCATATTTCATAAAACGATTTTTGTGTAAATTTGCTATGGCTAGTAATTCTTTCTTTATCAAATTGGCTTCAAATTCAATACCTTTGGTAGTTAGCCAGCCGATAATTTCTTGTTTTCTCCAAGATAAAGTTAGTGACGTCTCTATGCGCCGTGAATGATAGCTTGCGTTATCCATAAACACTATCGAATCAGCCAGAAGGTATTTTATCATTTCACCAAACTCGTCTTCGAAAACATCCGAATTGATGTCCTCATGGTAATCTCCCATCCGGCACGACTGAAAAGTTAGCAAACTTTCTTTTAATAATCTCTCTTCACTTCCAATATGTGCAATTATTAGTCTCTTCTCTTTTCCCAAAGGTACTTTAATACCCGTTGACAGGCCTTCGATGAAAGCTTGGCGGGCACTGGTTATATTTTTCTCTTGCCACATTTTTCTTACTATATAACCTTTATTGATTCACGTCTCATCAAGATAAAAAAATATCTTTTGCTCTCTGCGGCACTGCTTTTCCCAGGCAAAATCACTATTTTTTTAAAGTTGTCCATAAAAGTATTCTAATTTATCAAAGGAATATTGTCATCTTAGCCAAGCTTCATCAGAGTATTTCTTTTTTAAAATAAAGAGAATGAAATTTTCTTCGAATTACATATTTGGTGTCTTCACCAAGACCTTTTGCTGGTCTTCCTAGAATTTTGTTGAGAGGTTCCACTTGACCTGCTACCTTTCTCTCCCGCAATAATTTGAAAACAGCTTTTCGTTCGAGTGAATATCCCCATTTTATTAATGTTCTTATAATACTGTTAACGGTATGGCGTAACAGCAAATACTAACATTTTTAAAACACAATTAAAAAGTATTTATAATATGTGTTTTATTACCTGCCTTCATTAAGTACTAGCCTATTATGTAGGCAAAAGGGCGGGGATTCAAAAGGATCTTTATTATTATTTCTACATTCTAAACTCATCCAAACTGTGCGGAATTCCCCATTTTATTCCTTTATACATTTCTGAAACAAACTTTGTTAAAACTGCCTACTTATTATAGACATTGATTTCACAATTACTAACAATCGACATATTTAAACCAAATGAATTATTATCAGAAACTTTTATAAAAGTATTCATTAATACGTCGTTATTAACACATATGCCGTGTTCTTCCCCTTTCCTTCCCATTAATTTTGCTGCAGTTTTCTTCTTGTTTTTCACTGATCGTTCAACATACCCTTCAGCTAGTGCACTACTTTTCAATCTACCTTAACTCTTACATAAATCAGCTCTCGAATCTGCTAACAAAAAATTCCGCACTCTTCTTAGGAATACCTCCGAAAGTATTAATACCAGTTGGTTGAGTGGAGCATTCACCACCTCTATAGATTACAAAAAGCCTTCTGTATGTGGGGTGTGTGAAGGTCGCAGATGAAGTTATTTTTGTAGGATCGATCTCCAACAAATCCATATTTTCTTGGGTGATGGTGAATTCTCTAGACTGTTTGGTTTTGTATTTGGAATACTAATTTTCATAAATCCTTGTTGATTTTCTACATCTTTTGTATGCATGTGCGATAGATAGCTCTTCTCTCCTGCAATCACCAAAAACGCTGATAAACTGAGACACTTTAAATATTTGCGGTCATCTGCTTCAACGAAAACCGTTTCAATTTCAAAGTAAATATTTTCGATTTTTTTGGTCCACAACCATCCGATTTTCGCTATAAATATACCAGTAAAGTACATAACGTATACCTATATTATCCTTCAGATATAGATTACTTTTCAACATCAAATATTGACTCCAAAGAGTACATGTGTTTTGTTTTTATGATTTTTCCATGAAATAGGCAAGTTGAACTTTTCGGACATTTTTGACAATATGAAACCTGCTTTTGATAGACGCTAGAGTCCCTAGAAACTGATTTTTTTTAAGTATCTGTCAAACATTTTTGAAAAGTTGTCAATATGAATACTCGCTTTGGGTTAGTTCAAGAAGAGGAAATTGATGAAAATATAATTGAAAGCGAACCATGAAACACCGTTAAATCCAAGAAGAGCATCTGGAGACAGTTTATGTTATTCTGCGATGAAAAAAACTATACGTTTGACTAAGGTACTTCAGTATCCCAACTAGCAATGATTTTGAAAAGCTGGGCCTACAATATGCAAAAAATGAACGGGGAGGAATATAAAGAAGGCACGGTAAAAATTATTTGGAATGTGACGGCGAAATTATTGATAGAAAGGTATTTCAATGAATAACAAAATTAAAATAAATCCGTTCGAGCAGATCGAATTCAAATCGGCCCGAGACGCAAAAAATGCCAAAAGGAGACATTTGCAAGGTATTGAAGGCAAACGCAGAGAATCGGCCGTTTTTTAACATACAATGAATTAAAAAATCTAATCGAAGCTTGTGATGAATCAACTCCAGAGGGTTTACAAAAGAAGTGTTTTTTCTGTTATCCTATGAATTAGCCTGGAGAGGAGAAGAAGGTGCAAGAGCCGAAACAACTTTTTTCAAAGAAGAAACTGACAACTTCGGAGGAAAAACAGGTAGAATTCAATACAACCCAGTTTTTCTAAAACATGTCAAGGCGGTGGCCGAAAACTCGCCGATTCGAAGTAGTTGGTGAGAAACGAGAGAAGTCCCAGCTTTTGCCCAGTAAGAATTTATAAAGAATTACAAGATAAAAGGAAAAGTATCTCCAACACTCGACTATTTTTGACGCCAAACCCCCATTGGAAAATTTCCGGAAAATGGTTCAAAAACAGCCCAGTAGGAAAAAACGAGATTTCAACTTGGACAAAAAAATAAGCACAGAAATCAGGCCTCAATACCACAAAAAAATTTACCAACCATTCCCTCAGAGCTACTGCCGTGTCCAAGCTGGCCAAAAGCGGAGTGTCGGAGCAAAACTTGATAAAAATTACAGGTCATTCGAATGCGAAATCCCTATCAAGTTATTTGCAAATGGATCTAGATTACCACAAAAAAATTATTGAAAAAATGAGGGAGCCTGGAAAAGAACCACCTCAACAGCCAGCCCCTGTAGCAGCATCACCCAGCACAAGTACCAGTAGTGGTCTGACGGCATCTCCTACGTCGTCGCAAAACAACAATGTGGTTAATAATTATCAGAACTGTACCTTTCATTATACAATCAATAATTAAAATTGAATATTTAGATTTATATTAAGTACTTTTCAATATTTAGACAAATAATTTTATTAGTATATTATTATTCAATTTGTGTTCAATTTGTTACAAAATTCAAATTTGTGAACTTGAAATACGTATGTATTTAATATTCAGTTCATAAAGCTCAGTTTCCCTGTATTTGATTCGTGGAATATTCCTACTAAATACCATTCGTGCTTAAAAATTAACCAGATAATTTTCCACTCATGCGTGTTTTCTCTACAAATTTCCCTCGTTCTTCGGACTCGGGAAATTATAAGAAAACACGCATTCGTGAAAAATTATCGGAAATTTTTAAGCACTCGTGGTATTATCCCCGAAAATCTCATTCTGCCATTTTGTAACCAATCGGATATTGTTATTTTAACTCGTTACCATAGCAACCAACAAAGTTTCTGGAAATTTCGACCTGACTGAAATTAATAAGTGGAAATTTTTTGACATATTATTAATAAAATGTCAACCTTGCGACACGACTTTTTTTTAGTAATAATTATTATGAGAATATGTCACATACCTTATAATAAATTAATACATTTATCTCCTATTTATTTATTTTAAGCAGATTTTCAAAATAACAAAAAGATATTCTTATGCAAGTAGACTTGAATTTTATTTAACTAGGTACTTAAGAACTAATACTTTGTACAAGCGAATTGAAATATTCCATGAACTCCTCGACTTCTTCTCTTTGTAATGGTGACAGGGGCGTGCAGTCTATGGAAACAAGGGAAGCAGTGCTTCCCCAAAAAAAATTACAAAACATTTTCTAAAATGTAATTTTTAAACTATGAAACCATTAATTTAGTTTATATTAAAAATGCTATAATATTATCTTAATTATCAAGCCCATAATAAATGCGGCCTTGACTCCGACCGAGCGACAATAGAAAATGGAATAGAACCTATGCGGGCCGCTAGCTTCTCTGCAGCAAAGTTCTGTATGCTTGATTTCCTGTGAATCGAACCAGAGGTTATTGAACTTTCCATCGGCTGTTTGCAATTTTTCCATTTCAGTCGCGAGCTTTAAGTGGGGACGGAACCTATCGTTGGAGTAGGTTCTTTGTTTGAACGGCCATCCGTGTGTTGTGTGATACGTACGTAGCGTCGTGCATGGTGCGATATGGAAGACAATAATACGGACGTGGATATGCAAATACCGTCAACTTCGGCTGTTGGTAATAACGTTGAAAGTGTTGGAGAATTTAGTAAGAAGAGTGTGTGTGAATGTGTGGTGTGTGTCTTAATAATAAAGGGATTTTCAACATTAAACTTCGCTGATAAGCTTCAAATAATTTCCAAAGGAAGGGCAAAACCGCCTATGAAAAATTTAACCACAAAAATGAAAAACTGTATTAGACATTTTTATCCGGAAAAACAATACAAACAATTTAAATGGCTAACAGGGTGTGAAAATATAAATAAATTATTTTATTGGCGATGTTTACTTTTTGAAAATGAAAAAGGTCTCTGGAATAAAACTGGTTTTTCCGATTTAAACAATTTCCATAAAGCTGTAAAAAGACACATTATGTCCAAAACGCATTTGCAGACCACTGGAAATTAGTCACCGCCAACACATTGAACTAGTCGATAAAAATAGGCAAATATTAAGAAGACTTATCGATGATGTTTGTTTTCTCGGACAGCACGAATTGGGATTTAGAGGTCATGAAGAAACAAGGCTTTCTTCAAATAGAGACATTTTCAAGATTTACTTATTTAATGGCTAAGTATGATGATTGCTTAAAAAACCATTTACAGCAGTCTAGCGTTTTTCGCGGAACGTCGAAGCGAATCCAGAATGATTTAATTTCCGCTGTTGCAACCATTATTCTAAAAAGAATTAAGCGGGAGATTGGCAGGGCGCGGTTCATTGCTATTGTTCTGGACGAAACAACTGATATCACTAATTTTAGCCAATTATCTATAGTAATACGCTACGTTAAAACAGACGGAAGTATTCAAAAGCGATTTTTAGGTTTTAAGAATGTGTCCGAAAATCGTACAGCAGATGCATTATATACCGTAGTTCATAACGTTACTAAAAAAATTAATGGAGATAAAAAATTAGTTGCTCAAAGCTATGATGGAGCTGCAGTGATGGCAGGACAATTAAAGGGTCTGCAAGCTAAAGTTCGAGAAACTTTCCCAAGTGCTGTGTTTGTCCATTTTTTTGCTCATAAATTAAATTTAGTTTTATCCCAGTTCATCAAGCACATTAAAGAGTGTAAAGTATTTTTCGTTACTTTAAGTGGCATGGCTGCTTTTTTTCCAAGTCAACAAAACGTACACAAGCTTTGGACTCCATTGTCCACAAACGATTGCCCAAAATAGCTCCTACTAGGTGGAACTATAATGGAAGACTTGTGTTAACAGTATCTGAAAATCGTGAATTGAACTATTTAAGAATATAATAGAAAATAATGAAACGTGGGGCTCAGAAGCAATAAATAGTTCGAGGGGGTTTTTGGACTGTTTGAAACGAGATTTCAATTTTAATTATTTGTTGAACATATTTTCAGAAATATTTCCATTCTCTGACAATGTTTTTAATATATTACAAACTAAAACAAGTGATATTGCTTTTTGCCTAAAAAAAGTGGATGATTTTAGGTCCATTTTAAGCCAAAAAAGAGATGACTGACCTATTTTGGGAAGAAAACGATGACGTTAAATGTAGAGCCACAAGCCAAGCGTCTTCGAACAGACAAGGACAAGATTCATATATAATGAAACCGTGATGGAATAATTCAGTAGATTGAGGGGATTAAGTATATAAAGATTATAGATCTTATTCAATATTATATTATTAACTTTAATGAAATAATCGATCAAATTCGGCAACAGATAAACTATAGATTTAACGGTTTAAATGATTTTAAATTCCTCGAGCTCTGCAATTTTGATGCATTTAAAGGAAAAATCTTCTTCTTCATTATGATCAGTTCTTCGACCGAGTGTTACTGCGATCTGAACTAAAAGTGATTTACGAAACTGATGACATTAGCGCAAAAAATAAAATAAAAGACAAGGAGCTGGAAGATGCCTACACTGAAGTGTAGAAATTGTGTGCATTAGAATTGACAATACCTGCCACAAGTTCATCAGTAGAACGCAATTTTTCAACACTTAAACGTATAAAAAATTTCGTGAGAAATTCAACGGGGCAGGAGAGACTTTCGCATACATCGCTGGTGTCCATTGAAAATAAACTTCTCCAAAATATGTCGGAGCATCGACGTTTTTATGATGACGAATTTACAAAAAATGATCGAAGAATCGAATTACATGGCAAATAGGTAAGTTTCTAAAAATTGCTTCTCTTTTTTAAAATTTCACCGCACTTCCCTGAATGGTAAATAATTAAGATTTGCGGTTGTTGAAGAACTAGCCGTTAATAAGTGTCGGAGTTTTATGAAGTAGATATAATATTTTCCCAACAAGTGATTTACTTTCCGCTTAGACATCCTGGAGAACTGCGAAATCATCAGCAACACGTTCTGTATTTTTCTAAACAAATTGTCTTCTATGATTTGAATGTAACAATTTCCAATTAGATCAGTAAGATATTTCAGATAACAATGGTAAATTTTAATATGGCCCGCTTCTTTGCCATATGCACATAAACCACATTTTTCAATTTTTTTCATTTTAAATAGGTAACTTATAAGTATATTTCTGCTATTTCTAACTCGGAGCTTTATTGATTGGTTTTGATCTGAAAGATTAGTTTATAGTCGTTTGACAGGCACAAAATACACACAAAATTCCATAGCCTTCTAGATTTAATTATCCTCTTGTTTTAAGTCACATACTTTCATTTACTGAGATATACAGGGTGTCCCGAATTGCAGTGTCCAAACTTTAACAGCGTATTCTGCATTCAAAATTAGCCCTAATTTTCTATATAAACATATATCGGCAAATGCTTCATTTTCGAAATACAGGGTGTTAAAGTTTTAAGAAAAAAATTGTTATTTAGTCATAACTTTTTTAGAACTTGAGATATTGTTATTAAATTTGGCATTTTTTGATTTGAAATATTTTTTAATTCTTTATCAGTGGCGTCCGTACAGGATTTTTTATTGAATATTCTTGAAGAAAAAATGGTACGCTACTGCTTTTTCTGAAAACAAAAATCATTCCTAAAAATTCCCACTCAGTTTGGAGCAAATTTGATCCCTTGCCTTTTTTTCGTGCGATGCAAGGATTTCGAGTTAAAAACTAAAAACTATTTTTATGTATGGTGTAGTTAAAATTTCCATTATTGTTAATTATTTCAGTGGCAAAACCTTTAACATCTTGGTATGCAATGATTGCATTTTTGTGACAATTGAACAATTGCTAGTTTCGTCTTTAAAGTGTGACATTTGAGTTTTTAGAGTAAATAAATGTCAGGTTCATTACAGTTTATACAAAAAGGTAATTATCAATCTAACTAGTGATTTCAAAATGGTGTTATTCAGTAACTTTGAGTATGCTGATATTCATTTCGTTTATGGTGTCTGTAATGGAAATGCAAATGCAGCAGTACGGGAATACCAACGAAGATTTCCAAATAGCAGATTACCTTGCAAACAAGTTTTCATTAAAACGCATTTAATGTTTAGGAATTTTGGACTCAAAAAGAATCCGAGAAACGAAGGTAGGAGAAATGAACAATATCGAAACGTAATTTTAAATAAGTTTGACAACGATAGGACATTAAGCCTACGAAGAGCAGCTCATAATTTACAAGGCAAGGCAGTTTTTGTTTCTAAAAATAAGGTTCATCGCGTTTTGAAGAAAGATCACAGGAAGCCATTTCAGATGCAGCCATTTCAAAACTTACAACCTGGTGATGCCGAAAAACGTGTCAGTTTTTGCAATTTTTTTTTTTGCGCCAAATAGAGGAAGACGAGAACTTCTCAAAAAAAATTTTATGGACTGATGAAGCCACATTTACCCGAAGCGGCTCAGTAAATTTCCGTAATTTACGAATCTGGAGCCATGACAATCCACGTGTTGTACGAACTAGAGCATTTCAGCAAGAATTTTCTGTTAATGTTTGGTGTGGTGTAATAAATGAAGTTTTTTGCAGGCCCCATATTCTACCACCACGCCTAGATGGACAGTTATTTAATGATTTTCTGCAAAATGAGTTATTTCAATATCTAGAAAATATTCCTCTAAATCTTAGAAACGAATTCTGGATTCAAATGGACGGGGCTCCCGCGCATTTTGCACTTGTAAATCGCGAGTGGTTAAATAATAATTATCCAGAACGGTGGATTGGACGATTAGGAGCTACAGCCTGGCCACCACGTTCCCCTGACCTCACACCTATCGACTTCTTTGTGTGGGGTTATTTGAAAAATTTAGTTTATTCCAGACCAGTTCATACAAGAGAAGAACTGATTCTAAGGATAGAGCAAGCCTGTGAAACTTTGCGAGCCAATACGAATTTTATACGCCATGCCACTGACACAGTTAAGAGCAGATGCCGAAAATGTGTAGAAGTTAGAGGAGCTCATTTTGAGCAATTATTGTGAATTTTAAGGCCCACATTAATCGTTAATGATATTTAAAGTGCTCTATAAATTTTTTCTAATCTAAATTAATAAAAGTTATGAATTCTAGTTTTTGTAAAATTAATTACGAACTTAGTTAATAAAGAGTAGTTTCTGTAAAATGAAATATCATCTTCAAAATTGAATTAATTCTAGTTACCGTTTTACAAAATGAATCGGCGATTTTAGAATTATAAACTCATCTGTCATACTTTAAAGACGAACCTAGCAATTGTTCAATTATCATAAAAATGCAATCATGGCATACCAAGAGTCGACAATGAAGGAATGATGGTAAGTACCAAGGACATTAGATTTTAATAGGTTGCCTGCTAACTTCTGCGATGTCACCCTGATAACCCAAACATAATGCAAATCTCCATTACAACGGGTCGATGACGTCATATCTCCTTAGTTGTCAGACAAGCTTTTATTTTAGAAACCCTACGTACGTTGTTCAAAAATTATGAACTCACCCGGAATGCATGAAATAAATATCGGAAACCAAATAATTTTAAAAACTTGCTGTTACAATCCCACCTTAAAGGTTTTGCTACTGAAATTAACAATAATGGAAATTTTAACTATGCCATACATAAAAATGGTTTTTAGTTTTTTACTCGAAATCCTTACACCGCACGAAAAAAAGACAAGGGATCAAATTTGCTCCAAACTGAGTGGGGATTTTAGGAATGATTTTTGTTTTCAGAAAAAGCAGTAGAGTACCATTTTTTCTTCAAGAATATTCAATAAAAAATCCCGTACGGACGCCACTGATGAAAAATTAAAAAATATTTCAAATCAAAAAATGCCTTTTATTACTCCAAGGCTGTTTCCCAAATTTGATAACAATATCTCAAGTAATAAAAAAGTTATGACTAAAAACCAATTTCTTTCTTAAAACTTTAACACCCTGTATTTCGAAAACGAAGCATTTGCCGATATATGTTTATATAGAAAATTAGGGCTTATTTTGAATGCAGAATGCGCTGTTAAAGTTTGGACACTGCAATTCGGGACACCCTGTATAATTAAAATTAAGAATATATCAATTCCACCAATTTTAGTAATTTCAAATGAATCAAATCTCTTTGGGAAAAACCAACTTTTACCGGTAGGTATAAGTGTTCTAAAAAATTAGTTTTACATAATTTTCCACTACTTTTAGTGATTTGAAATCCACTATATATAAACAAATATAGCTTCCTTGAAATATGTATCATTATATTATTGTACTAAAGTTGGTAGTTGTAACTTTTAATAATAATAGTGAATTAAAGTCATTTGGCACTTTATAATTTACATGTTTGGAAAGATAAAGACCTAATAGAACGATCCATCATTTTTAGTGGCTTAGAATTAGCTTGGAATTATGAAATAAATTTTATTGTAAACATATATTACAATTTTAATTGTATTAAACTCAGTACTTGATTGATTAATGTACTACTAAAACGTCAGTTTTAATGCTTTTTTTTTATCTTGTATGAAAGTTTCTTACCAAATGTTCCACATACCCGAATTAATAACCGAATATTTTTTCTCGCTCACGAATTTTTGCTGAAAATTCGTTACCGTAAAATGGGGCGAAATTGATAGTTTTCAAAATACTTTTTTAGATAAAATAATTTTCGAATATTTTAAAAATGTGCAAAAATGGAAAAGCTATGTGGCTGTATAATAAGAACTCTTTGGTGGCCTCACTAATAAAAAAAAATAAAAAATGACAGTACAAAAAAATAAAAAGGTCTCTATCAAACTCATACTCTAGATGGGGCGACTTTGATACCCCCTATGTTACTGTGCTAATTTACGTGTATTGGGTTCTCTAATATTAATCTCGCCCCGTTTTAAATTTTACTAGGCAGATTTTTTAATATCCTATATTTTATAAGGTAGGGTGACTTTGATAGGCGGGGCCAGATTGATAAAATAAGGATAATAAAACACTGATTTTGGATTTGGCTATTATTTATTTATAAACATAAAAAACAAATATTTATAAACGAAAACATGTTAGGCTAACTGGACGTTTTACAATAAGCGAAACTAACCCTCTTAACATAAACCTTATAAAACAATATTTCAAAAAAAAAAAAAATGAACACATTTATAGTTCCTTAACATCTACTTTTCCAGAAAATTTGTATACCTTATCTTCAAGCTCAACAGGGGCTGGGAGAATAGCTATTATATCAGAATAAGGTATTGTGCTTTGATCTTTCTCAACAAGTGCAAATATTGTTTTTTCTGGATTAGTTGATTTTAGACCAACTGTGTTGAACTCGTTATCAGCAAAGCGGGTTAAAATTTTGCAAACATATTTAAAAATTGCACATTTTCTTCGCCCGGATGTAAATTTTGCTAGGACGAATGTTTCAGGCTCTAATAATAATTGTATACTAGGTGCTATATAGTCAACTTCATTTTCTTCATGTTCACTCTCACTATCGTCTGCCGCAAACTCAACACGTTTCTCTAAAGCACTCTCTTCTTCCTCGGAATCAGAAGTGCTTCTGGTTCCAACGCTTTTTCCTGGAATAACGGTAAGTATTTGTTTCTTGCGTCTTACTCTTTCATTATTTTCAGTTCCATACCTTTTCTCTCGTAATAACTCACTCAATGAATCGTTCATTTCCTGCTCGGGGTTGTGATTAATATCTGGAACTTTGTTTAAAACTTTGTGTGGGTTAAAAGGAAATATTCCAGTGGCGTAAAAGCCATTTATGATGTTCCTTTTCACACCAGCTTCTTGATCTCCTGGCTTATCCTTACTTTGAGCCTGAACTGTATCCATTTTTTCTATTGCCGATTTTAATAATGACGGAAAAACATCCTTTGCAATTCCAGAAGATTTGTTCTTTAATTTGTAGGTGGTTAAAATGTTGCGCCATGCTACCTTGAACGGTTTAAAAAATGCCACATCGAGGGGTTGGCAAATATGCGTAGAGTGTGGTACAAGGCACACAAATGATATGTCGTTTTCTTCACATTGGGCAAGAACTCGTTCATTGAAGTGAGAAGCTAGATTGTCGCCAATAAGGACTTTTTACCTTCCAACCGCTTGGCGTGCGGAAGAAATGATGTACTGAACCAATCTTCAAACGTAACAGCGTCCATCCATCCATGCGAAGTTCTATTAAAACGGCAACCCTGCGAACAGCAAGGCTTGGCACAGCAAGGATATCCATTAATTCCGCCTTCTTTCCATGTATTGTATAAGTGTTCGCTTTTGTAAATGACATAAGGTGGTAGCAGAGTCCCGTCGGCAGCGCCACATATCATTATTGATGTACAGCTCTTTGAGTGATTAACGATGTTCTCTGGATATTTAACACCGCGTCTATAAACCAGTTTTCTACTTCCTGGATCATCACCAACATTTGTTTCGTCATAGTTAAATATGTTACTTGAGGGAACATCCCTTAAAGTTTCCTCTAAATTGCTAAAATATGTTGTCAAGGTTTCTCTAGAAATTTTAGCTCTGGCAATTTTTATATTTCCAGCAACTCGTTGGGAAACCTCATCTTTGTGACGATCTAGTAAACTCAAGGCCCAGTCTTTTCCAGGCAGATTGTTTTGAAATTTGTCTATTTTTCGACCTTTCCCATCCAGGTACTTTTTTGCGAGCATTCTAATCTCCAGGAGATCAAGAGGAAATCCCCAATCTGCGCACTTTAAGGCTGCTCCAAGAATAGCTTTTTCTTCTAAGTTTGTGAAAACTGGCTGGCCACCGGTTTTTTGTATGTGTTTTCCATGGAATTTATTGTGCAAAGTTCCATAGGGAATTTTGTATTGTTCGGAAGCTGCTTTTATTGAAAGTTCTGCGTCTGCTATTTTTTTTACTGCCTCGTTCAGTTGGTCTTCCGTGTAATCTTTATAGGATCGTGCGCCTGGCGTACGCACATATTTTCTCACCATCTGAAAAAAAAAACAGATTTACTAGCAAGATAAAAATTTTAAGAGCAAAGCCACCCAATAAACAAAAAAGTCTGGATTACGTCTGGCGGGGCGAGTTTGATAAATATCAATCACGCCCCACCAACTGTATCAAGCTCGCCCCGCTTCAAACAAACGGAATTTTAAAAAGAACCTGTACGTGTAACCTCACTTTTTAAACAATTTAAGAAGCACAAATAACGATGTTTTAGTGTAAACAACTCAAAATTACTGTTTTGTTAACACTTACCGTGGACGTCTAGAAGTTATACAGGTCACAGTTTTGCCATAAAACAGGGATTATTAGAAAAATTATAGAAAAACACGTTTTTATCTGGATTTTAAGATCACACCATGCGCGAAGGGTTACATTCGGCTGTCTACTGACCTTAAGTTGCGGCGGCGGATTTGAGAAATAACTAGGCGCAGCGGAAAATCACCAACAGCATGTCGGTGAAGTTAGTATCAATCTCGCCTCCAGAAATCAATGTCGCCCCACTTTACGGTACCTCGAAAAAATGTTCGGTAATAATTCAAGCACTAGGAAGATTATAAGAGAAAATTCGATGCATATATGACAGGAAATTGCCAACGAAACTACCGGTATTTCGACGATACCATCGAGGCATTTTACACAATAAAAATTGGAAAAGGAAATTAAACCTGACGTGTCTTTTGACAAAACGATTTTTTTTACAAATTTTATAAATGCCTAAAGCCTGGGTTATAGATAGAAAAAGTTTGCATCTTGCATCGTCCGTTTGAGCTAAGTGTTTCCGCTGGTTCTTAGCCCGAGTTATAGATTGGAAACGTTGGCGCTATGCGTCGCCTGTGGAACTAACTTTAATGTTTATATTTATCGCCTTTTTGTGCAAGGCAGTTTTGTCTTGCATGTTTTTCAGTTTATGTGCGTTTTTTTAATTTACTGAGCATGGCTAATTAAAATCATAGTAATGATGCAGAGTAAAAACTAGGCATTGTAGGTATATTAATGTGTGCGGCAGCTGTATGTTGTTGAAGAGAAGGCTGCAAAGAAGTCAAAGTTAAAGATCTCCATCATCTCAACGGCTAGCGAAAACTCAAACGCATGGCAGTAAAAATATAACCGTAAACATTGCTTTTCAACCTATAACCCAGGCTTTTTTTCATAACTCACATTTCGGGATTCAAGCTCTAAAAAATTAGCTATTAAACGGCTGCCAATCTGGATTTTATAAATTGTAGAATGTTTATAACGTCACTAATTTGTTTCAGTCTATTTATAAACGTTGTTATTTGTTAAAAAAAGTAAAGCAATAATAGATGTCGTGAGTACAAACCCTCGTGAAACGAACTCTAGTTTTATGGGGTTCATTGAGTTAGAGCCATTTGTTGTGATGTTTACGATTCATAAAAATATTTAAAGGAGGTCATATTGTTTAATCGACGAAAAATGGCGATAATATTTGGACGTAAAACGAACACGTATTTCATAAATAACGTCGGGCACTGTAATTTAAAAATTAAATCGAGGTCGTTATCGGCTGCTGCGATCGCGATGTGCATACAGCACACGCTCATCGCCATTCCGCCCAACGAACGACCGGGCGGTGGTCATCTTTTTTTATGTGGTCATTTTGCGTCGACTGGAGATGCATATTTTAAAGAAATTTTTGCCAAGCTACCAAAGATCTAATAAGGAATGTATGCCACTAAAAGGGCATAAGATTATTGTAAAAAAGTAGAATTACTAATAATAATAATAATAATATAGTCAAACTTTTGTGTTTATTATTACTATATGTGGTAAGATTTCTTTCATTGGTAATTAACCAGATAAAACGTAAAGCTTACTAGAAGTAAAAAGTCTTTTATACTGGATGTACCAAAAAATTAAGCAAATTTTATAAAATTTCAACTATTCCGAAAATTCCAAAAACATCCTATAATTGTTGTTTGCTAAAGTACTGTAGTCTGTTTCGGAAATGTATAGAATAATAAAATGGGGAATTCCGTCCAGTTTGGTTGAATTTAGGGGTAGGTAAACTTTGTCTATAGAGATAATAAAGTTCCTTTTAAATCCCTGTCCTTTTACATGCCTAATAAGGTGTTATTACCCTATAGATTAGATTTATTACTCAATACATACATAACAGGCTAGTACTTAACGGAGGCAGATAATACAGCTTCTAAATACTTCTTAATTGTGTTTTAAAGATGTTAGTATTTGCAGTGACGCCATACTGTTAACAGTATGATAAAAATATTAATAAACTGGCGACATTGACTCCAACGAAAAGATGTGCATTTTTCTCGTCAGAGGAACCGTTTAAAAATTATTTAGCAAAATGTCGGAATTTTTGAGGTTTTGTTAAGCAAAATTGGCTATGCACGAATGATCATTTTGCCAAATAACTCCTAAACCGTAAAAAGTTAGGGAACAGAATAGGGAATTTGAATTTGATAATCCTTATTCAAAATAAAGGGTAGTTTGTTATAAACGTTTGGTCAAAAGACAACAATTAGGAAGATATTGCGGTACAAAGGTGACGCAAAAATGATTTTTTTATTTTTTATCTTAAAAAAGAGAAACCATAGAATAATGAAATTTTATGGGAGTATTACTAGTACAAAAACACACTATCTGCATATTTTTTTACTTTTTTAAAATGAATTGAAGTGGTTGAAATAGACTACCCTTATTATTCTTGTTAACTAAATTTAAAGAAAAGCATACGCAACAACTTTATCTCTTGTATTTTTTAATATCCTTACCGATTTAAAATTAAAAAATAAAATGTAAAGCATTACGGGACAAAGAAATTTATTTTAGAAAAATAATCTAGTTGGCTGGTTTCAATCACAGTTTTATATTGTACTAATGTTAGATTTTCTTCTGAACAATCACATTTTAAAAATAATTCTTTAAAACTAGTTAGAATTAGTTCTTTAAAACATTATTTAAACATTGCAACTCAAATACCAACACCACGTCCTACGCAGAAGCGAGTACAGTCTCTAATACGTTGAAATATGCCAGAATTATTTCTTATAACATCACATGATGCAATTATGCGATTTTTTAGGTCTTCGATATCCTGTACTGGTGTAGTGTAAACTAATTCTTTTAGATATCCTCAGATACAATAATCCAAGGGATTTAAATCTGTGATCGAGGCGGCCGAAGATGAGGTCCAACTCTTTCTATCAAGCGGTTCTCATAAGTAAGATTTAAATACCTTCGCACATTTAAGCTTAAGTGTACTGGGGCACCATCACGTATGTAATACATCTCTCTTCTAGTTCTCAGAGGTAAATGTTCTAGTAGAGGTAGAAAATGTGGCCCAACTAATTATTCATCGACAATTCCTATCCAAACGTTAACGGAAAACTGATATTTATGTCTAGATTATGTTATGGAATGTGGATTATCTTCAGCCTATACATGCCTGTTATGAAAGTTTTGAATTGCATCACTTGAGAAACTAGCTTAGTCCGAAAAAAGAATTTTTGAAAAAAAAAGGGATTATCGGTATGAAACCATTGGGAAAAATCATTCTCGGTTCGAAATCTCTTGGTAAGAGAGCGTGAACCCTCTGTATACGGTAAGGATATAATGTGTTGCTCTTTTAATATCCCCCATACAGTTGATGCATCAGTATTTAATTTCGCTGCAATGTTCTTGGTACTTGTCTCAGGTTGCGCTTCAATAATATTTAGGACAGAAACTTCTAATTCTAGTGATCGAACTTCGCGGTGTCGGCAAGTATCAAAACTTCTTTTTTCGAAAGTTCAAGATTCGTATAGCATTTAATGAAGCCTGGTAAATGGGCTGTGATGAGGAAGTCTACAATTAGAATACGCTTTAAAAGTTATTTGGCAAAATGATCATTCGTGCATAAATTAACAGAGTGTGGAACACCAAAACCAAGATTATACCTGTCATGATCGGGTCATTGGGAACCATTAAATGGACACAAACAAATACATCTATCAAATCCCGGGCAACCAGTCAATTAGTATGATCTTGTTGAAGTTTGGATTTATTCCTACAAACCGAAATCGTTAAAACGTGTACATATAATGATAAAAATAATAATAATAACAACAATAATGTAAATTAAAAACACATTTAAAAAGTAACAAATTCTTCTTTGCTTACAACTTCCTCAAAACGGGCTTCCTCTACACACAGATAACATATTTTATGAACACATATATAGTTGTTTGTTAATAAAGAAAAAAATTAAACTAAATCTAATAGGATTAAAATTGTGAGGAAAGGCGAATTTTCCAAAAATTGTTAATAGCAATTATTCTAATTCAAGAAACAGTGTTCTTTGGTCATTAAAAGGATACATAAAACTTACACGTTGAAAGGAACCAAACTTTGACAATAATCAAGTCCTTGTTTTGACAGTAAATTTCCCAACTCCACCGCTGAGCTTTCTTTCGGTGCAACCCTCACCAGACGGCCCGAAGGAGGAAAGGGGGTCGAGGAGAGCGATACCGGGGGGGAAACCGTCCGCCCCGAAGGTAGCACCGTTCGATACCCCCCGAGCCTGCGCCGACGGTCGTCGCGACGTCGGCAATTTCCCAACGAGGCGACGCCCGGGGCGGATGAAGGGGATTTCCCCCCGATAGCAGCGAGGAAAACGTGCCGACGGAATATCGAAAGGGAAAATATTGGGGAACGTCAAATTCGGATCGACGACGGTAGGTTATGCGGTTATCGGCTGTTAAGGGTTGGAGAACGATTCGCGATTTTGTTTTAAATCGTGAAGGATTTCATAAACTATAGGAAACATAAAACTTAGGGTTTCAAATATGTATGCATTTACTTATTATTCAATACATATTAATCAGGCCTGGGCCTGGCAGGCCTGGCTTAAAATAAAAGTGTACCAGATTGCTTAAAACCAAACCCTTGTACAGAGCGTTCAATTTAGCCTGGCTCCATTTTAAATGTATATAGCTCTTTTATTATTTAACATATCGAAATGAACCAATAAACAATTGTAGATACAATGCTTAACTTTTTTTACCATAACAAGATTTTTAATATACACTCGGCGAAAAAAGTTATGGGCCCAATTTGAGTGCTTAAAAGGAACACCCCTTATATTATTATCTGCAATAAAAAGCTTCGTTCCCCTGGCTGCAAAAATATATGAGCTGTTGATATTTGGTAACGTAACAAGTACGCTAAGAATAAAACAACATTAATTAAATGTCATAAATCCTGCTAAATTGTGGATCGCGTGGGTGATTCTAATTTTGAATTCTTTGATATTGTAACACGAGGTCTTATGAACTAAACTTTGTGTATTTATTCAAAAAAAGAAATCCATTATGTAAGATCCGGACTATTTGCCGGCCAAATTTTGGCTGTTCATTGAAAATTTGCCAACCCATCCTAAGTTATTCTAAATTTAAATATTCTCGGATTAGTACAACGTAATGTGGAGGAGCTTCATCTTGCTGCTGAAATATGAGTCTCACTACATCAATTGGGAGATTGTCAATATAGTCAACTATTTAATTTTGGAGAAGTTGTAAATACCTGTAACCTCTTAATTTTTCATTTATAAAGATAGGTCCTAAAATATATCTTCCGGTAATTCCACACCCAACGGTAACTGGCTGGTAACACTGCTGTTTAATTTTTCTTATTTTACAGGGATTATTTGTGGAGCAAAAACAGTTTCACTACTGTCGTTCTGAAAAGAACAGTTTTGCTGCCGTTTCGTATACACCCGGAATGAAAACACATACACACATACACACACACACATATATATATATATATATATATATATATACAGGGTGTGCACGAACAACCCCTACAAAATGAAAGAAGTGATTTTACATAATAAAGTTAAATAATTTTCATATTAGATAGATATAAATTTTATTTTATTTTTTATTAATTATCTGTTGCAGATAGTAAAAATTTGTTACAAAGTTGGGCATTCGGGGTATTTTTTGTGTGAGGAATCATAATTTGATATTAAATTTCATGTGACATTTAGAGGGCGCTACGTACGCTACTATTATTTATGCAAACTTGCCCTAACTTTTTATAAATATTATTTTTGTACTTTTTCTAAGAAAAAAGCTATACTTACTCAACAACGCTAGACGTAACCGTTCTCGAGCAATTTGCAAGGTGATGCGTCGATGCAAGGAAAACGAATTTTTTAATAATAATAAACTAAGGTGTATTTATTTCAAGACAATACAAAATTAAAGGTGGTATGAATTATTTTAAACTTTTAAACTATAATACATGCTCCATGTGATGACCGTTAGTTTGAAGGCATTATGTAGTTTTTTTTAGAGAACGTCTGATACGTCTATAAATATTCTGCATTTGGCTGAACTCATTGCAGGCATTTTGAATTCGCAACCAGAGCTGCTCACGCGTACTGGAACGGAGTACACATGGCATTTGAGAAAACCACATATACAAAAATCACAAGGATTTAAGTGTGGCAAGCTATCTGGCCATTGAACTGGTCCGCCTCTACCAATCCACTTATTTTCGTAAGTTTGATCCAGATATTGAAGCACATTACGACTAAAATGAGCAAGACACCCATCGTGCATAAACCTCATGGCTTACCGAATATTTAAAGGAACTTCGTCTAGTAAACTAGTAGGGCAAAATATTCTGAAGGAAATTTAAATACTCTTTCCCTGTTAGTCGACCTGGCAACAGGTCCAATTAGGTTGTTGTTTAAAATACCAATCCACACATTAATACTAAACCTATGTTGATACTTGGTTTCTTTCACAACATAGGGATTATCCCCAACATATGCATAACGATGTGAATTGTGTAAATTATTAATTCCATCTCTCGTGAAACTAGATTCATTGGAGAATAAAATACGAGAATAAAAAGTTGGATCTTCAATTTTCTTATTTCTCATCCAATCGGAAAATACTACATGCGCAGGGAAATCACCCTCCATCATAGCATGCACCTTTCTAAAATGAAACAGGTATAAGTTCTCCTTGTGTATAATATTACTTACAGATGATTTGCAAATTCCAGGATGCATCGCTGACAATATTTGACAACTTAATTCTGGTTATCTTCTAGATCCATCAGAATAGCTGTTTCAAACTCCTCAACTACAACGGGATGCCTACCCGCTTAATTTTTTTTTTTTGAGACACCGATCCTCAACCTCCGTGCCGTAAAGGTTGTATGAGTGGGATGGATTCTATTCGGAAACGTCAACATATCTACGTTGTCCCGCTCGAGCTTTACACTGAACTTCTCCGTAGATTAAATGCATATCTGTATATTCTTCATTACCAAACCAAACTATTTTTTAAAGAAATGTAAATTAAAATCTTATTTTCAATTAAATCAAATTATTGTTATGACAATAACAATTTTGTCATAATTGACACTTGCGTTTATTATTGTTAGGAACGGTTATCTAGCATTGTTGATTAAGTATACTTTGTTTATGAATAAATACTTACACTTTCCCAAGCAAAAAAGTATACTACGTTCTCTAAAAAATATAATTACATTATACCTTCAAACTAACGGTCATCACGTGGAGCATTTATTATAGTTTAGAATAATTCAAATTTACCTTTAATTTTGTATTGTCTTGAAATAAATACACCTTAGTTTATTATTATTAAAACATTTGTTTTCCTTGCATCGACGCATGAACTTGCAAATTGCTCGACAACGGTTACCTCTAGCGTTGTTGAGTAAGTTTGCTTAGAAAAGGTACAAGAATAATATTTATTCGTAAAAGCCCAGAAGTGCTTCGCTAAAAAAGGTCAAATTTACATAAATAATAGTAGCGTACGTAGCGCCCTCTAAGGGTCACATGAATTCTAATGCCAAATTATGATTCCTCGCCCAAAAAATACTCTGAATGCCCAATTTCGTGGAACATTTTATTATTTGCAACAGATTTATATTTCAATACCCTGTACCTCCGTAACAAAGCATCTCCGAACCTAGGTTAATATGAAAATGTTTTCATGTTTTTTTATGTAGAATCATCCTTTTCATGTCGTAGGGGTTGTTCGTGAACACCTTATATATATATATATATATATATATATATATATATATATATATATATATATATATATATATATAGATATATATATATATAGATATATATATATATATATATATATATATATATATATATATATATATATATATATATATATATATATATATATGGATACTAAAATCAATAAAAATGCGCTTTCACACACTTTTATCAAAAGTTCTTGGCCGTAAAAGATATATGTAGAATAGCAGAAATATATAATTTCTGCAGGTGCAAAACGGCCTATAAGAAGAATTGCTTGCTTAGGAGGGTACCCTGTGACATAATCGAAAGCAATTCTTCTTGTAGGCCGTTTTGCACTTGCAGAAATAATATATTTCTGCTATTCTATATATATATATATATATATATATATATATATATATATATATATATATATTGAACTTCTTTCTTGGGTGTAGGTTTATATGCAAAATCAAACAATGGGATTAACTTGACGTTTCGCCTATCATAGTAGGCTTTCTCAAAAATTGCTCATTCCTTTATTTTTTTTTGGTATATAAGGCTTTCCTTTTCTATCTACAATTAATTTAAAACACATTTAGTGGTCTAATTATAAAAAGACATTTACAATTTTTCTAAAACTAATTTAAAATTTTATACTATTGATAAATAATTATTACAAAATTAATAAAATAAGGTTACATACCTCGAAAAATGCATGTTGATTATTTATTTATATTTGAATGATAGGTAGCAAGTTAGTGGTTTGCCAGGCAACTCATGGCACAGTTTTAGGTAAAAAGATGTTCTTATCGTCGTACGTTTTTGATTAAAAATGTTGACCGTTTTTTTCTATGCAGTGTCCGCATTTCCTTTCAACTGTTCTGATTACCCCTGATTTCTATTTATATTTTCTAGAATATTTCGGGTTCGCTGCTCAAGAACTTGCCTATTTTCTTTTTTTTTGGTATATAAGGCTTTCCTTTTCTATCTACAATTAATTTAAAACACATTTAGTGGTCTAATTATAAAAAGACATTTACAATTTTTCTAAAACTAATTTAAAATTTTATACTATTGATAAATAATTATTACAAAATTAATAAAATAAGGTTACATACCTCGAAAAATGCATGTTGATTATTTATTTATATTTGAATGATAGGTAGCAAGTTAGTGGTTTGCCAGGCAACTCATGGCACAGTTTTAGGTAAAAAGATGTTCTTATCGTCGTACGTTTTTTTGAGAAATTTAAACATTATTTTTTGTTATTTTTTAATTTAAACCTTAGAGTAGAATCAGACATCAGACAATGATATACTACATTTTAGAAATAACGGCTTAGACGAAGTTAAAACTATACTAAAATATCAAATTGTGGTATATTTAACTTAAATTTTTTATGTCTTGTTTGTCATTTACTGCATTTTGTTCTTTTTTTATGTGAATCATTTCTTTTATAATTAATTTCTGATACAGGTTTTCTTCATCAATGATTTTGGTTTCAGAAAAATTAAATTCCTGTTTTGTGCTTTTTTCATGTTTGTGTAATGCAGTGGATGCATTCTTTGTATACTTATGCCCTTTTATTCTATTTTCTAAAAGTTGGGTTGTCATACCAATATATTTCATAGGGCAGTTTAAACAAGGAATTTCATATACGGGATTGGATTTTTTATTTTTAGGAATTTTAGTTTTTAATTTTGTAAATAGGGGCCTATCAGGGTCTGGGCTTTATGATACATAATTATGTTATATTTTCGTAAGATACGTTTTAATTGTTTGATAATTTTTTTATCAGTTTTTCTGGGAAATGATTTTCATGTTTAAACTGCCCTATGAAATATATTGGTATGACAACCCAACTTTTAAAAAATAAAATAAAAGGGCATAAGTATACAAAGAATGCATCCACTGCATTAGACAAATATGAAAAAAACACGATTCTAATTTTTCTGAAACCAAAATCATTGATGAAAATAACCTGTATCAGAAATAATAATTTCTATATATATATATATATATATATATATATATATATATATATATATATATATATATATATATATATATATATATATATATATATATATATATATATATATATATATATATATATATATATATATATATATATATATATATATATATATATATATATACAGTGAGTCCGAAATTGGTTATGACAGTATTGGGATCTCGGAAACCGTGATAGTTACAAAAACGTTTAAATGGAGAAAGTTTTAGACAATTATGTTTGTAATTTAACGCCGTTTTGCTCGCGATTCTATATTTTTTAGTTTTTGAGATATTTTGAAAAAACCAAAAAACTGCATTTTCGAAAAAGTCCTATAATTTATTTATTTATGAAAATTTTCAAAATCTGTAAGAACATTATTAAGGCAACTTTTTACGTAGAGTGCACCTATTAAGTCAGATTTTACATACGACGTTTCGATTTTCTAGAACCATCATCAATTTTGTTTTTTCTTAAGGCCGTGTTCGATTTTAACAGTTTTGAAAAGAGTATTTCTTTAGCTTTTCAACGGTGTATCACACTTTGTAATTAGGTTATTACTAAAGGTGCAAAAAGTGCGTATAGGAAATATTTAAACGTTTTTTGGAATTATCAAAGTAAAAAGTTAAAAATTAATAGTGTTAAATAGCAATATATTGTAATTTAACATCCAGTTCTACAAAAAATCAGTAAAAACTACTTAATAACATAATTGATTCGTGCACAATGTTCACACATGTTCAAACTACCACCCGCATATAACACTAACATCTTTGCCCAAGTAGGCTTTGCGTTTGAAATAAGACTGTTTAAACATTTTTTCGAATTTTCGATATAAATTAAAATTTAATAGTTTCAAATAGCAATATTTTTAAATTGGACATTAAATTCTGCATAAAATCAGTAAGTTCTACTCAGTAACATTAATACTATGTGCACTGCACATAATGTACCCCGAAGAACGACTGTCGACAGAACTTCTTTTCAAGCGCTGCACTGATTAGAAGCTTGCTAGGGTTAGCCAATTTTAAGAATCTCAACAGAAAGTATGCAAGTATGACAAGGAATGGAATAGGCAAATATTAGAATATTTTAATGAAAATCTGGTTTTTTCCATAAGAAGAATTGAAACAGAACTTCACATTCTGAAGTCAACCGTTCATGGCGATTTAAAAGTACTAACCTTACAAGAATTAACAGACAATCAGTATGAACTACCTACTCAATAAAATTAATAAAAAAATGCTACATAATACTAGGATTAAAAATGTTGACCGTTTTTTTCTATGCAGTGTCCGCATTTCCTTTCAACTGTTCTGATTACCCCTGATTTCTATTTATATTTTCTAGAATATTTCGGGTTCGCTGCTCAAGAACTTGCCTATTTTCTGGGGGGTCAAATTCGTATATTTCATTTTTCGCACATCCCCATAAATAAAAATCCAACGGCGTGATATCCGGGGATCTAGCTGGCCAGCGGACAGGACCACTGTTGGATATTACGTTTTCACCAAAAGTTGTTAAAAGGGTTTGTACATCCCTGCTGTTATGTGCAGGACAACCGTCTTGCTGAAACCACAAGCTATTAAACTGATCATCTGGCACAGCTTCTCGAATGGCAGGAACTATTTGATTCTGTAACATGGCAAGGTATCTTGGGCCTGTCAGTGTCTGATCAAAAATAAAGGGACCAATGACACGATTTCCTAAAAAGTAATGGAAAATATTGAATTATATGCAATTCAATTAAACTATGTTTATCTTACCAAGCATCCCGCACCACACATTAAAACCAAATCGTTCTTGCAGTCTGCGTGGATCGCGTAGTTGCGGATTTTCAATAGCCCAATAATGGTGATTTTTTTTATTAAAAATGCCACAGTTTGTAAAATGAGTCTCATCTGACCAAATGACTTTATTGCAAAAAGCGGGATTTTCTCGACATCTATTGATATACCAATTACAAAAAACAATTCTTCTTTCGAAATCACCTGCTTGAAGTCCTTGCACAATTGTTGGCTTGTAAGGACGATATTTAGCTACTTTTAAGACGCCATGAACGGTAGATTTTGGAATTTGAAGTTCTGTTTCGCTTCTTCTTGTAGTTGAAGTCGGATTTTCATTAAAATATTCTAGGATTTGCCTATTGCGTTGCTCGTTGTCTTTTGCATACTTCTTTGTGCGAATCTTATTAAAACTGCCAAACTCAAGCAAGTTTCTAACCAGCGTTTGAAAATAAGTTCTGCCAGGCTGCCGTCTTTCGGGGTACGTGTCAAAATACACATCCATGGCCCTGTTTGCATTTCTTTCATTTTTAATATAACACACTAACATATCAAACATTTCTTCAATAGAAAAGTTTAACGCCATTGTAATCCTTATTAAAACGGCGATGAATGTTAAATAAAACTTAAACGTTGCATTTTTGACAGATTAAAAGCATTCTATTATTTCAAAACCAAAGCCTACTTGAGCAAAGATGTTAGTGTTATCTGCGGCTGGTCATTTGAACATTTGTGAACATTGTGCAATGTTATTGAGTAGTTTTTACTAATTTTTTGTAGAACTGGATGTTGAATCACATATTGCCTTTTAACACTATTAATTTTTAATTTTTTACTTTGATAATTCCAAAAAACGTTTAAATATTTTCTCTACGCACTTTTTGCACCTTTAGTAATAACCTAATTACAAAATGTGATACACCGTTGAAAAGCTAAAGAAATACTCTTTTCAAAACTGTTAAAATCCAACACAGCGGCCATAAGAAAAAACAAAATTGATGATAGTTCTAGAAAATCGAAACGTCGTATGTAAAATCTGACTTAATAGGTGCACTCTACGTAAAAAGTTGCCTTAATAATGTTCTTACAGATTTTGAAAATTTTCATAAATAAATAAATTATAGGACTTTTTCGAAAATGCAGTTTTTTGGTTTTTTCAAAATATCTCAAAAACTAAAAAAGATAGAATCGCGAGCAAAACGGCGTTAAATTACAAACATAATTGTCTAAAACTTTCTCCATTTAAACGTTTTTGTAACTATCACGGTTTCCGAGATCCCAATACTGTCATAACCAATTTCGGACACACTGTATATATATATATATATATATATATATATATATATATATATATATATATATATATATATATATATATATATATATATATATATATATATATATATAACGGTTTCCGAATCCCAAACTGTCAAAAAACATGTATATATATATATATATATATATATATATATATATATATATATATATATATATATATATATATAAGTATATATGTATATATATATATATATATATATATATATATATATATATATGTGTGTAGAGGATAGGTTTTTATACCAGAAATTATTAGATATTAAATTACGGTTATATCTTAAGTATTATATACTCAGAATTAAAAAAAAAACTACTATAATTCTAATTATTAAAACTTTTATTGTCATAAGATGCTATATCAGAGTCATCAGCAATAGTATTCTTCTCGCATCTGGCCCATTCTTGGGTGTCACCGGAAGCGTAAATAACAAAAAAGCATGCTCCAAATAAATAAATGCCTGCTGCTATAAAAAATACCACTTGCCACTGAGCAGGTGTCTAAAATTAAATGAAAGAATAAAAAATTAATAACAAAATATGTATACAGTGTGGAAAAATATTTTGGACTACCCTGATATCACAATTGATTTTTTTATTTCTGTACATTTTAACGTTACTAATTTATTTTTTACTGTCAAAGCTATAAGTCATTTTATTCAGAACCATTTTTAAAACTGGAAGAAGCTAAGCAAGCAAAGAGTGTATGCATATGAGTGTAATGAGAAAGGAGAGCATTTGCCTACCTTGCTAATCTACAAAATTACCTGGAGATAAGAAATAGATGCATTACATGAGACAAATCATGAAATGGGCTCTCATGCTTTTGTGCAATTGGCTCATTTCAAAATTAAATTGTTACTTCTTTTTTGATGATACAGAAATCTATAAATAAGATATAGTAGTTTTTAAATATTATAGAGTTAGCCATTTTAAAACAGACTGATGGATATTGCCAAAATTTAATAATATACTCTTGATACACTTTAAAAACGTATTGATAACGTCACATCTTTGACATCTTTCACTCATATTCGATCATTTTTCACGAAATTAAATTGCACCAAGAATGTTAACAAGAGCTCAGACTATTTTTCAAAATAGTTTTTACTAGTTTATAAATACTTACAGGGTTATCAGGTACTATATATCCAGATAGTATAGGGCTTATTATGCCCGGTATAGTCCCAAATGTATTACATATTCCCAATATGATGCTTGCATATTGAGGTGCCATGTCCAATGGATTGACACTAAAACACATAAATGTTATTTATGAAAGGGAATATAGGTTGTTTGTTGTAAAGCCCGTATAAAAATACTGAAACCGTTTTAAATATAAACTATTTATAATTAATATATCTACTAAACAGGGGCGCGCAGTCCATGGAAGCAAGGGAAGCAGTGCTTCCCCAAAAAAAATTACAAAACATCTTCTAAAATGTAATTTTTGAAATAGGAAACCATTAATTTAGTTTATATTAAAAATGCTAAAATATTATCTTAATCATCAAGCCCATAATAAATGCGGCCTTGCTCCGACCGAGCCACAATAGAATATCGAATAGAACCTATGCGGGCCGCTAGCTTCTCAGCAGCCAAGTCCTGTATGCTCGATTTCCTGTAAATCGAGCCAGAGATTATTGAACTTTCCACCGGCTGTTTGCAATTTTTGCATTTCAGTCGCGTGCTTTAAGTGGTGGCGGAAGCTATTGTTGGAGTAGGTTCTTTGTTTGAACGGCTATCCGTGTGTTGTGTGATACGTACGTCGCGTCGTGCATGGTGCGATATGGAAGACAATAATACGGACGTGGATAATAACGATGAAAATGTTGGATAATTTAGTAAGAAGAGTGTGTGTGAATGTGTGGTGTGTGTCTTAATAATAAAGGGATTTTCAACATTAAACTTCGCTGATAAGCTTCAAATAATTTCCAAAGGAAGGGCAAAACTGCATATGAAAAATTTAACCACAAAAATGAAAAACTGAATTAGATATTTTTATCCGGAAAAACAATACGAACAATTTAAATGGCTAACAGGGTGTGAAAATATAAGTAAATTATTTTGTTGGCCATGTTTACTTTTTGAAAACGAAAAAGGTCTCTGGAATAAAACTGGTTTTTCCGATTTAAACAATTTCCATGAAGCTGTAAAAAGACACATTATGTGCAAAGCGCATTTACAGGCCGTCATAAAAGAAAAAGTCTTCGGCAAAACCAGAATTGAACACGCCCTTAATAAATAGTTGGAAATTAGTCACCGCCAACACAATGAGCTAGTCGATAAAAATAGGCAAATATTAAGAAGACTTATCGATGTTGTTTGTTTTCTCGGACAGCACGAATTGGGATTTAGAGGTCATCTTTTAATAGAGTAAATTTTCAAGATTTACTTAGTTCAATGGCTAAATATGATTATTGCTTAAAAAATCATTTAAGGCAGTCTAGCGTTTTTCGCGGAACGTCGAATCGAATACAGAATGATTTAATTTCCGCTGTTGCAACCATTATTCTAAAAAGAATTAAGCAGGAGATTGGCGAGGCTCGGTTCATTGCTATTGTTCTGGACGAAACAACTGATATCACTAATTTTAGCCAATTATTATAGTAATACGCTACGTTAAAACAGACGGAAGTATTCAAGAGCGATTTTTAGGTTTTAAGAATGTGTCCGAGAATCGTACAGCAGATGCATTATATACCGTAGTTTATAACGTTACTAAAGAAATTAATAGAGAGAAAAACTTATTTGCTCAAAGCTATGATGGAGTTGCAGTGATGGCACGACAATTAGGGGGTCTTCAAGCTAAAGTTCGAGAAACTTTCCCAAGTGCTGTGTTTGTCCATTGTTGTGCCAATAAATTAAATTTAGTTTTATCGCGGTTCATCAATCACATTAAAGAGTGTAAAGTATTTTTCGTTACTTTAAGTGGCATGGTTGCTTTTTTTTCCAAGTCAACAAAACGTACACAAGCTTTGGACTCCATTGTCCACAAACGATTGCCCAAAGTAGCTCCTACTAGGTGGAACTATAATGGAAGGCTTGTATTGTATCTGAAAATCGTGAATCACTGATTGAACTTTTTGCGAATATAATAGAAAATAACGAAACGTGGGACTCAGCAATAAATAGTTCGAGGAGGTTTTTGGACTGTTTGAAACGAGATATTAGTTTTAATTATTTGTTGAACATATTTTCAGAAATACTTCCATTCTCGGACAACGTTTTTAATGTATTACAAACTAAAACAAATGATATTGCTTTTTGCCTAAAAAAATTGGATGATTTTAAGTCCATGTTAAGCCAAAAAAGAGATGACTGTGACCTATTTTGGGAGAAAACGATGACGTTAAATGTAGATCCACAAGCCAAGCGTCTTCGAACAGACAAGGTGGGAGATGTTCAAACATCATACAGACGCCTCTTTTATGAAATAATCGATCAAATTCAGCAACAAATAAACTATAGATTTAACGGTTTAAATGATTTTAAATTCCTCGAGCTCTGCAATTTTGAAGCATTTAAAGGAAAAACTTTTCCAGAAGATGTGATTAAATCTCTTCTTCTTCATTATGGCCAGTTCTTCGACCGAGTGTTACTGCGATCTGAACTAAAAGTGATTTACGAAACTGATGACATTAGCGCAAAAAGTAACGCTAAGGAACTAATGCAATTTTTAAAAGACAAGGAGCTGAAAGATGCCTACACCGTAGTGTCGAAATTGTGTGAATTAGTATTGACAATACCTGCCACAAGTTCATCAGTAGAACGCAATTTTTCAACACTTAAACGTATAAAAAATTTCGTGAGAAATTCAACGGGGCAGGAGAGGCTTTCGCATACATCGCTGTTGTCCATTAAAAATAAACTTTCCAAAAAATGATCGAAGAATCGAATTACATTACAAATTGGTAAGTTTATAAAAATTGCTTCCCTTTCTTAAAATTTCACCGCACGCCCCTCCTACTAAAACTGATAGGTTTGATATACCAATCTGTAATTAATTTATATTAATTATATATTAGATAGATACGGGACATACATGTTATTTTAACGAAACAAAAATTTTACACACTGGTTAGCAAAAGACTGTAATTTTAGTTAGCAATGAAGAAAACACCGATATTGAAAACTTAAGTTCCATTTATTTTTATATTTTAAATTTAAACGACGAATATTATGCCATAAATATTTGTTTTCAAATTACCTGTAGTATTTTGCTTCATATACTGTTTTCATATCTAATTTTCAAAAATATTGAATAAACCCCCTTTTATATCAAGC
This sequence comes from Kuschelorhynchus macadamiae, assembly GCA_030620095.1. Taxonomy (NCBI): domain Eukaryota; kingdom Metazoa; phylum Arthropoda; class Insecta; order Coleoptera; family Curculionidae; genus Kuschelorhynchus; species Kuschelorhynchus macadamiae. Next base: position 189,185 of record JAUTXW010005271.1, read on the forward strand.
ATTTGATATATCTAACCTATTTCTGTCATAATTGTCATAAACAATTGGTTTTAAATAATTTATTTCTTGTCAAATAATGTCCAAATTTTAGTAGGTGAAATCTACCTTTCTTTATACTCTATACACTTCTGAAAATGCCTTCACTGTGATGTAAATTCTTATCCCAACAGTGTTAAACATTGATTGTTTATTGTTAGATATTGTTATCTTTTTATAAAAGCGACGACTTTTTTGTCATGAGTTCTTGCCTTCACGGTGTTTTCATCCTAGCGACGCACGTCTATGCTACCGAAAACGTCCTTAAAATCGGCTTGAAAATGGAAATACACGCAAAGCCACTGCAACTATCAGATTGTACCATGTGTGTCGATTATTTCATATATATTAAGAATTTAGGTTGACTGAGTGATAATTAATTTGATCATAAATTATTATTGATAGGTAACAAATATGTCCTAATACTGGAACCTGTGGTGGAAGACAGATAAAAATAAGAATTCTAACCACACTAAAACACAACTTGTTACGTTCTGGACGCGCGTTTCGCTAACCAAGTTAGCATCATCAGCGAATGATAGTTTATATCAATCAAATTTTTTTCAATTATTTGACGGGTGTTTCGTTGTCAAAGGGTTTTTTAGAAACCGCTGTCGGATTTCTGTCAATTGGATTGGTTAACCGGGTTTGGAAACGGAATACGAGCTTAATAGAGTATTAAAGCGTGGAACACAATGCAAAGTGCTTCAGACGTTTACGTCAAACGTTATTTTCTTTACGTGTTTTCGATGTTTTGTTAATACATTTTCAAAATATATGTTATAGACGGTTATGTTTAGTTCCATCGTCAAAATTATCGCCCATTTTTGTATTTTATATGTGTAGTTCATTTTTAAGCTTTGTTTTTGTAGTTTTTACGTTAAACGTTTAGGCAATGTGCATTGTGTTCCATGCATTATGACATACAAGCTACATCCTCTGTCATAAATGCATGACCTAACGTCAAGAACCGGAAACTACACAGGATAGTTACATCTGCGATTTATTTCCATCAGTTTAGTTTAACGCGAACGAGCGGTGCTGCAGTGACATCGCCTGGCCCTCTCGAAACAAGTTTCATGCATTATTTATATAGGAGGATAACATGGTTTGGCCTTTTGATGCTGTTATGTTGGTTTTTAATGCAATATATTTCGACAATTATCTTAAACTAATAGAGCAATATTACCATATGAATTCCAGTCAACAAGCAATGGTCAATTGCTCATCAAAATGTTTTAGACATCTATATTTGGATATAAAGATATATGATATAAAGGAAAATAAATCGTGAGCATATCTTTCTTTTCTTTTTAAGAATTCATCAGCAAAATCATCTTTCTCTTTCGATTTTTCACCTTGGGTTTGGATCGCACGGCAGGTTGCTAAGATCAAACAAGAGTAAAAATTAAAAGTACCTGCAATATGTTAAAAGAAAACACAACTTGCCTGAAAAATTATTAAAAAAATAATAATAAAGAATCCAAGTATATCTATAACTAACATTTCTCTACTGCACCGATGTACTGTTTCTTCATAATCACACCTGGAAAGTGATTTTTGCAATTATACACAGCACACATATTCCCAGACATTGTTTTTGTTATGTAGACTTCTGAAGAAAGTTTTAATTCTTTCGTTGACTGATTACGTTTCACTATGCACGAATACTTTTTTAAACTTGTGTGACCTGTTACCACTTATAAAAACTAAAGAATATTGAAAAAAAATGCTTAAAACGCGAATTTCTATTACAGAGCAATGTAACTAATTACTAGAGGGCCGGAGTACGCGAACGTTAAGCTTGCGAGAAGTAACTATCCTGTGTGGTTCACGATTGTTGACCTAAAGCAGTGGTGCTCAAACTTGAACTGCTGGCGATCTACCTCAATATTTTTAGACTACTTACGATCGACTCTGAGAGGCTGCAAGTATGTGTGATGCAGGGTTGTCGTACATACACGATACATACACCCTACCTACCTACCTACCTACCTAGGTAGGGTGTACCGTAGCATATATAGATATTAGCTTTCCGCGCAATATACATTATTTTAGTCAAGGTTTGGGTTAGGTTTAGTTAGATTCTTCTCTACAATATCAATGAAAAAACTCATAGTTATTCAAAATTGCGAGTTTATTGATTGTTACAAAACAAAAGAGTTACATATGGTGTTAAACTTAACTAAGGAGTGACTTTGGACGTTGAAGCGTGGCACTGCATGTCCTCAGCATACTTTTCATAAGATGGTACGTAACCACTGAGTGCTAATCGCAAGCATGATGACATATGATCGTCAGTTAGTCGACTGCGGTATTTTGACTTAATTAAAACATGGCTGTCAGTTGAAGGGCGATTTGCCTTAGATTCGGATATTTATCTTCAGATATAAAACACCAGAAATTTGTATCAGTGAGTAACTTTGAGATGTATATCTGATATAATCTGCACCAACTCATTTTCAACAGAACATGAGTTCATATTAAACTGACTTGCTATTTCAGTAGCTAATTCCTCAATGTTTTTACATGAAAAAGGATAAGTCATAAATGATGCTACATTTATTTATTCCAATTTACTACAACCATAAAAAGGCATTTGGAATTGTCCCAAAATATTTGATAATTCAGCCTCATACGTATCATAATTCATCTGAGGAATCCTTGCTTTCAAAGACGGAAAATCTTTCAGATCCTTTCTTTTCAGTTGATCTATCATAAGTTGCAATTTACTTTTGAATGCGTTTACTGCGCTAATCATCTCGATAACAGTTTTTCCTTTACCTTGAAGCTCCAAGTTAATGGTGTTTAAGTGCATTGTAATGTCAGTCAAAAATGCCAAATCAGTCAGCCATTTTTCGTTTTTCAACATCTGATTGTCATCATCTCTTTCGTCTAGAGAAGCTGTTATTTCGGGCAATAATTCTTGAAACCTTTCTAGGAATTTTCTGCAAGTCAATCACCTGACGTCCGTGTGAAGAACTAAATCAGTGTGTTCAGCTGACTCCCTATCTTCCAACTGCAACTTAAAGAGCCGCCGTTGCAAGCTACGTGCACGGATGGAATTCACCAATTTTTGTTGCAATGCCCATAATTTCCTCCGTGTTTAAAAGTTTTGAACACAAAACTTGTTGATGTATAATGCAATGGATTGAAAAAAATGAAAGGAAATCTTCATTAGCTCGACACAATGCCACCATTCCTGGTGCTCCATCGGTTGTAATGCACACTAATTTATATATTGGTAGCTTGTAGTTTTTTACAAAATTGAAGAAAACGTCATATATATCTTCGCCACGGGTCTTCCCCTTCAGAAGAATGATTGTCAAAAATTCTTCCTTAGCCAACATGTCATTGAATACCACCCGAATAAAAATACACAGCTGGGCAGTGTCTGTCATATCGGTGGATTCGTCGAACTGTAAAGAAAAGTATGTATATTCCATGATATCATTTTTTAGTTTATCTGCCATGTCCTGACTCATGATTTCAATACGCCTTGTGACAGTCGGGCGAGATAACTAAAGTTCTCTAATAGCAGACATGATTTCTGTTTTATTTTTAAAATCTCCAAATAAAGTCTCACCCGCCTCAATAAATGCTTCCTTCACAACCGATTAATCTTCGGATGGTTTCTTGTGTTTCGCCAATATGAGATATTTTAAACGACGCGATCGTAGCAGCTTTTGATTGTTCGGCTGGTCTTGTGAACATGGTTTGTTCTTTTTTCAAACAAGATATCAAATCACGTACTTTTCGTTTTCTTAATTCACTCTGTGGCGGAAAATCCTTTTCATAATTTTTATGAACCGTTTTATGATGCCTCTCTAAGTTACCACGCTTAGGTATTGCAACTGACGCACGACAAATAAGACAAATGCACTTATCCTTCACCACACAAAACAAAAATTCTTCCTCCCAATCGTTATTAAAATGATACGTTTTAGATTTCTTCGCTGCACGCATTTTGTACTATTTAATAATAAACTTTGTATCGACGTAGTATTGCGTTCAAGTTTCTATTCAGATTGACTCCAATTCCTGCAACATTTATATCGGCGTGAACGAAAGTCTCGAATGTTCACGTCAAACGCACCGCCCGAAATTTCTAGAAAAGCGGCAAGAATAAAAAACGAGGCTTTTCTTTGACAAGTACCGCGCGTTCCTTTGATAAAGCCGCCTTTTGCCGCTAGGAGAGTGTTATTTTATTACGTAATACATTTTTGTAGTTTAGTTAAGTACCTACTTATTAAAAAAAATTTTCTTCTCGAGATCTACTCAAAAAGCACTCGCGATCGACCGTTTGAGCACCCCTGACCTAAAGTAATTCTTACCTAGATGCTGCAAAGGCAAACGCACCAATCCCCACAGCAAATATCAAACAAAAGACTGTCGCGATTTCGTTAGATACAAACGCGACAGCCATCAGAAAGCAGAATTGTGCAATGAATCCTAACAGAGCATAACACTTTCTGCATTGTGTAGTGGTGAGCAGACCCCTCGTTATAAGAAAATCAGCAATTTGTCCTGATATTGGAAGCATTATACCCATCGCTAGATACGGAAGACCGGAGAGGAATCCAGAAGTACCAAGATTGTAGTTATACACGTCTAAAAATATTAAATAAATAATTGATTAAAAACGAAACAATGAATTAAATCTTTTTACAAATAAACAAATGTATGCTTTATTGCCACAGGAAAATTGTTACAATTTTATGAACAAAGCGAAATTTACCTTAAAAGAAAAAAAAACAAAACAATGAAAAAACAATGATAATTTTCGATAAGTTATATATACATAAATTGTAAATATAATATTGCTTATATTCGTAACATTGCCGTAAAGCGGTTAATGACAACAGGTGACCTTAACAAAAGGAAATAAACAATACATATGCGAGGTGAATAATTTCGATGACTTTGAAATTAAAATTACGCGACCTTAACCTCTATTTTGTTATCGCTGTGTTATTTACACGTTAAGTGTATTAAAAAAAATGTATAACTTTATTCTAATACGTAACAAAAATAATTAATTTTAACGGACTATCAGACAGTTCATTCCCCTATAAAACGATTTTCAAATTCTATGCTTGCAGCTGGAACTTGACACCCAAAAAGATTTAAGGAAACAAACAAATAAAAAAAAAAATATTTTAATAACACAATTGACGCTTTGGTTTTTTTTTTTAGTGATTATTTTTGAATGTTCTGGAAGATGATTGTAAAGTTTTATGGCGTTGTAAATAATTGATTTTTTTATTAATTCTGTGGAAGGAATGTGAAGGTATATGTAGTGCCTAGAGTTTCTGGTAGGATATACGTGTTGTGGCTTTTCCGGGAAAGTGTTTAGATGTTTTCTCATCAAACAGGTTTCTAAAATAAATAATGCAGGAAGTGTTAATATTTCATGTTTTTTAAAATAGTATTGGCAGTGCGCTCTATTATGCAGACCAAACAAATAGCGAATTGCTCTCTTTTGAAGCCTAAAAATACTAGCAAATTGCTCGGTGGTACAGTAACCCCAAAAGGGAAGGCCATAGCCGGAGATCGGATTCGAATAGAGAAAAATAAGTAAGTCTGGCAGAAGACACGTCCAGTTCTTTTAAAACTGATCGATTGGCAAAGTAAGCGGTAGAAAGTTTTTTAGTTAAGGTGTCAATATGCTCAGACCATTTTAGGTTGTTGTTTATATTCTAATTTAACCGGTTATACATATACATATACTGATACATGATCTTCTTTTCAAAGATCTATTATAGACGACCTACTGGATGGTAATGAATTTAGTAACCATTCTGACATTTTCTCTGTAATTAATATATTGATTTGCACATTTATATGGTTCGTTCAGATGCAGATTTGGGTTGAACTAAAATGACTATCAACTATGAAAACTATTACAAGCTATATCCACAAACTAAGTTCTGCAAAAAAAAACTTTTAGACAGTTATCACAGCGTGTCACAAGCTTTTGAATTCCACTATCTAGGAAATTGGCATCCAACGTGTTCATCTAGACCGTAATCACTGTTTTTACTTCATGATCATTGTTGCATCGATGGATTGCTAAAAATCGTTTTAAGTGGAGAAAGAGATGATAATCACTAGGCGCCAGATCGAGGCTGTAGGGAGGATGATCAAATTTTTTCCATATATGTTTATAAAACTTGTTGTGTGGAATTGGCAGCGTGCGGTAGTGCATTATTATGCAACAAAACAATTCCGGAAGAAAGAAAACCTGGCCACTTATTTTTTATGGTCCTTCGTAGACTTTGTGGTATGTCACAGTAAGCAGCTGCGTTTGTTGTTGACATGCTAAGTATTTTAAACAGAATATATACCCTGAATATTTTTTAAAGTTTAGATTGTACTGAAAATGGCAAAAGTAGCATTTCATTATTAAAAAATGTAATTGTAAGGACTAATTGTAAGATTAATCGACTTACCTGTGGGATGATTAATCTCAATTATTCGAGCGTCGTAGTCCTTCCATGATTTGCTGGTAGGTACATTTTATTGTGAATCACGCACAAGGTTTAAAGAAATAAACAAGTGATAAAAACTTATCGACAGGATACGGAGTATCTCTTACACACATATTTAGTTCATTGTTGTGGCTAACACAATCGCTAGGGCATCGGGGGTGGGTGGGTCCCATCATGGAAGGACTACGACGCTCGAATAATTGAGGTTAATCATCCCACAGGTAAGTCGATTAATCTTACAATTATTCAGCGCGTCTCCGTCCTTCCATGATTTGCTGGTAGATGTTTAAAGCTCTTAGCTGCGATTGTGTGTTTCTAATTAAAATCGGATAATAATAGTTAACATGTGCAAATTACTCTAAATAAATATAGGTATGCACAAAAATGTATCCATTTGTTTTTGATAAGATAATATATTCATAATTTTTTCCTTATAACTTTAATTTTAAGTTATAAATCCAAGAATAGTATAAAAATTATTTTATTTATTTAATTTTTTTCAAACAATTATGTAAATATATAAATATTTTCAAATTTTCACTTAAATGTTATAATACGTTTTAATTTTAACAACCAAGAATAACTATAGCATACAAAACATATAAACAAAACAAACAAATAATGTATATTAGCGATAATATTACACTCTTATTATTAAATACTTATATAATTATATAATTTAAAAAAAATAAAAATTATCATATGATTTTATTTTTTATTATTTAGAATGCATCTCGCAAATTCAGTTCTATCATTAACAGTTGGTTTGTTATAAAACATGTTGAAAACATTTGAGTTTTTTGTCCAACCAGCCGTTGTTAAGATAAGATCTATGTTTAGCCCTGATCGCAAAGCTGCGGATGTTGAAGCATGCCTAACCGAGTAGCCCCCAAATATATTTGTATTAATTCCACTTTTAGCTAATATATCTTTTATCCACCTGCTTAATGTCTGAGTGGAGGCAGAGTGATAAGGTTTTTGATACGTGTATATCAGATTATTATCATATCTAAAATTAGCTGATGCTTTTATATAAAAAAGTATTATAGACGCGACGCAAAGTTTGGGATTTTCCTTAAAAAAGGGAAAAATAAGAACTGGTTGTTTTTTATTTAGGCCGGAAGTTTTTATAGTAGCACTTATATTTATTTCTATTCTATTTTCAAATTGAGTTATGTTTGGAAGTTCAATTTTTGATAGAGTCTGCATCCTCTGTGCAGAAGTGAGAGCCAAGAGGGTAGTTAATTTTTGAGATAATTGCTTTAACGAGAGTGATTCTAAGGGAAACATATTTTCTAGGTACTCTAAAACTGGGCTTGGGTCCCAAGTGTTTGTGTACTTAGGCCTTGAGGGATTATTATTATAAGCCCCTTTTAGAAAACGTTTTATAATTTTCTCGTCATTTGGTGTAAAGTTGAAAATTAAGGCTAATGCAGATCTTGATGTATTTAGTTAGGCATATGAAAGTTTTTCATTTAAAATTTCTAACAAAAAATTCATAACATTATCAAGTGAGTATACATACGGGTTATGTTTTCTTATAAGACAGTATTCCCACCATTTTTTGTAAGTGGTTGTATATTGTTTTAACGATTTTTCTGAAATTGATGAAATCATTATTGGAACAGCTGATTCTGAAATTTTTCTTAACCTCATTGCCTCCCACACAACTTGCCTGCCACCAGGGAAAGGACTTTGTAAAGTGGATGGATTTGTCTAAAAGGGGAACAAAGTAAATTTTTATCTGGTTTGAAAATTATAGGCTTTTCTAGTAAAAGTTTCAAAAAAATAGGATACCATGATTGTGTTGGCCAGTTTGGCACAATAAGAATACCTGTAGCTTGATCTTGTTTTATTTTTTGTAATGTCTGACTGATTAAAGAAAATGGTGGAAAGGCATAAAAATAATAAGAATACCAATTTATTGTGAACGCATCAACTGCAAGGCAGTGTGGATCGGGGTACCAGGACACATATACAGAACATTTTGCATTATTTTCCGATGCAAAAAGGTCAATAGTGGGTTGTCCGTATTGATCAACAATACGTTGGAATATGGTTGGGCTTAACTCAAATTCGGTATTGATAAATTTTGTTCTGGATAAGCAATCTGCTCGTAGATTATTAGATGTATTTATGTATGATGCAAATATATAAATATTTTTTAATTCACACCACTGCCAAATATCTGATGAAATTTTATTAAGATTTCGATGTTTTATACTACCCATTTTATTAATGCACGCTATAGCTGTATATTATCAATACGCAGTAATATATTACAATTATGCTCATATTTTGCTAGAGACCTAAGACCGTTAAAAGCGGCAAGTAATTCTAAGTAATTTATGTGTTTTTTCCTTTCTTCTATATCCCAAAAACCCTTGGTTTCTTTATTATTTGTATGTGCCCCCAGCCTGTTTTCGAACTATCAGAATATATTTCTATCGTATAAGATTTCCTTAAAAATATTTTTCCTGATTTATTAATGTTTTCTAACGACCAATTAAACTCTGTTTGTAAATTTGAAGGTATATTAATTTTTTTATTAAAGTCTCTTTTATTTAATTTTAATTGTTGTTGTTGTATAATTTCAAAAGGTTTTGTGTGAAGCCACCCATATTTAAAGGCCGGGGCAATTGACACTAATGTTCCAACAAAAGATGCAAATTCCCGAATTCTGCAACGTTTTTTATTTTTAAAATTTTTAGCTAATTGTTTTACATGTATAATTTTTTTGTTGGGCAGTTTTATGCACAAAAGATTGGAATTAAATAAAAATCCTAAAAACTCAATTTCCTTCGTTGGACATAAAATGGTTTTTTCAAATTTAATTATAAAACCCAGTGACTGCAGCAATTCTACCGTTATTTTTGTAAATTCTAAACATTCAGTATATATTTTGATTCCAAATTCTTCTCTTAAATATGTGGGGAGCTATATTTAGCCCAAATGGCAAACAATTAAATTCATAAAGTTCGTTTTGAAAAACAAATCGAAGGTATTTTTTATAAGGTTCACTTATAGGTAATGAAAAATAAGCATCCTTCAAATCAATTTTTGTAAAAAAGGCGTCTTTTGTGATTAGTTTAAAAGCTGTCCTATGGTCTTCTAATTTAAAGTGTTTTACAGGAATAAATGTATTTAACATTTTTAAATTTAAAATAAAACGATAGCTATTGTCTGGTTTCTTAAAAAGTATGATGAAAGAAACTGATTTGTAACATAATTACACTTAGAAATAGCACCCTTTTTTAATAACTTATTAATAACTTCTATATATATATATAGGTAATTTTGAAGGATTAATTAATGGTATAAATCTGTTTTTGTTCCCTTTTTGATAAGGTTTTTTTGAAAAAAATATTTTGATACCCTCTATCCATTGTAATAGACCTGTAGTATTAGGTAATTTATACCAGGTATTTTTAAAATATTTTCATCGTCCTGCAGGTTGTATGTTTACCTTTACTTTCGATATTTCGAGGTCCGGTATCTGGGCTGGAATTCGCGCCGCCTCTGTTCCCCTTTCTGTTCGTTGGATCTCCTCGATTGTTCCTTCCTTACCGGCGCCGGCGATCTGCTTCTCCTCTTCAACCTCTTCTTGTACTGCGGAACTCTGGAGTTTAAATAATTGGATTTTAAACCAGAAGGACCAGGTGTAGCATTAAAGGTAGTCTTGGGTTTTTTGATTTCATCACCTGCTTTTCGTACATTCTGGCATAATTTTAATTGATCCATAAACCCGGATCCAAAAAGAAATTCGTCTATTGGACTCTTAAATGAAGCGATCTTACTTTCCTTGTTAAGAAAAGGTTGAATATCAAACCTACGTTTTACAGAAATTGCATGAAAAGTGTTTGCAATTAATTGTGCGGCATCTGAAAATTTTTGTTTTTCTTCTTCTAATGTATCTGAAGGGTTTTGTTCAATTTTTGCGTTTAAAAGAAGGCCAATAGCCGTTAAGCCTGCTCCAATTTGCTTAAATTATTTGGACATTCCCCTAGAAAACTCATATCGTTTGTTTGTTCTTGTTGGGGATTATTTTCTCCGTCCTCTTGAGGAACTGTAGTTGTATTTTCATGAACCAATTCATATTGGTGGTTTTGGATGTCTGATGCTGACGAGCGAGAGTCTGAAGAGAAGGAAAGAGGTCTTTTTATATATATAATTTTATTTATTTATTTATTTATTTTTATATTTATTATTATTATCAAACTCAAAAGTATTATTGTCTAAAGTCAATGTAATTGACAAGGCTTAAAAAATAATAAATAAATAAAAGCTCTACAAGCGCAATATTTTAGAAGTCAAGACAACTACAACTCAATTTATTATTCAGTAATTATTCGTGTATAATACATTAAAATCACATATTTCAGTGAAACAAAAATCTCAGGGCTGATAAAACCTGAAATTCAGTGCCCTTGAAACCTGCAAACCAGGTTATAGGTACCGTAATCAACACAACTACATCCATTGTAGATTAGACCACAAATAAAACACAAAATTGTTTTGAATTCATGTTATTCTTGGTCAAAATATTTAAATTGAGGCTTTTAAAACCTGTAAACCAGGTTGAGGCTAACGTAGTCAAGTCAACTACACCCCATATAATTAATTTTTAAGTGAACAGTCAAAACAACTACACTTTTAGTATGGGCTATTAATTTTCTATAATAAATAATATATATTATTAGAATAGTTTTTTACTAACCTGTCGATTCCGATTCGCTGCTACTGCTTTCTGAGGACGAGTCTGAACCCACAAACTTTTCTAACCGAGCAAATTTCTTTTTTAAATCGCGTAGTTCTTTAAACACTTTCTTTTCAAATTTTTTGGCATATTTTCGCCTTGCACGCGCTGAAATCGATTTTAATTTTAAACACCTGTACGCTTTGGCACAATAAAATGAACTAAATATGTGTGTAAGAGATACTCCGTATCCTGTCGATAAGTTTTTATCACTTGTTTATTTCTTTAAACCTTGTGCGTGATTCACAATAAAATGTACCTACCAGCAAATCATGGAAGGACGGAGACGCGCTGAATAATTTATTAATTTTTGTCAACGTGACCGAAAAAATAATTGAAAATGTAATCATTACATGAATTCAAATATATTTTTAATTAAGTTCTCATTTTATTTGTTTTGCATGTTGTTATTATTATGTATCATAATATCAGTCATTACAATGCATTTTTTTATTTACAACAATGTGGATTCTGTTGTGATTTATGGTGAGTGTCAATATTGATGGCTGACATACAACACTTTTATTTTTTTTAAAGAATTGTTTATGTTTCCAGTTTGCACATATTAGTAACAATTATTTAAATAATTTTAAAACAAAGAGTAAACTTGACCTCTTATACCAATACTGTAGAGACCCGCAATAAAATCATATTATTTACAGTGTCAAATGCTTTGCATAGATCTAGTGATAATAAATCACACATTTTATTACTATCAACATTACACTGAATATTTGTTATTACGTAAGCAGCAGCAATTTCAGAATCTCTAGAACTGTGAAAACCATATGAAGTATGAAAAAAGTAAATTTTTAGTTTCTTAAAAATTTTGATTTAAAGTTTATTGTTTTTTCAAAAAATTTAGATATTGCAGGTAGTTACTACAGTTTTTTCGTTCACCATTTTTAAAAACAGCTATTTTCATTAATTCATTTGCTATTTTCATTTTTTCAGAAAAAATACCCGTTTTAAATGATAATTTTAAATAGAAATAATATCTTCAATATTCTTGCACGTCAGTTCTTCAAAATTAAAAAAAATAACGATTTTGGATTTTCTGATAAGTCGTTTATAGGGGTAAACGGAATTTTACTTACTAATCTCTTTCCAACATTTACAAAATAATCATTTATTAATTCACAATTTTTTTTCTTCCTTGGTTTCTTCTCCATCTAATAAAATACTTTTTAATTTTGTTTTGTCTATCCTATCCTTACTTGTTAAAATTAAATTTATGTTCTTCCATTTTGGTTTTTGATCATATGTAGAAAATTTATCAAAATAAAATGTTTTTTTGGCTAACCGATCTTTTTATTTTTGTTAATTTTTTGAAATGCTGAAATAAATCCTTATACAGCCCTACAATGGGGTGTTTCTATTTCTTTAAATAATATTAAATAAATAATAAATCGATATGTTACTTATAACTTATAAAAGTGACACATGCTAGTAATCATTGGCATTCGGTAAAGCTTCGCAAATAAAAGTTATATGTAATTTAAGCGGGCAACAAATTAATAAACTTGAATTATTATTTTCTTAACCTTTTAAATACTTGGGCAGTTGCGTCAAAAGTGTATAAAATCCCCAGTTTTCACAGAAAAATGCCACACATGCAGCCCACACAGCCTTAGATAATGCTATAGACTTCCACGGAACTAGCATTTTCCTACTTCTCTGCTTGCGATTTTGTTCCATGGAGAGTTCGATATATTTAAGTTCCTCATCGCTAATTTTCGAATCCTGAGCTGGGGAATTGGATACAATAAACATCCACAGGGTATACCAGATTAGGCCTATTGCTCCTAAAAAATAAAGAGTATTGAATTAAATCCGTATAACATTTCTGTATTTATGATGGTGTTACCATATATAACGAAAAACAATTAAATTAACTAATGTATATCAAATTCAAATAATAAATATATTATATTATGTACAGGATGTCCCATATAAGATAAACTACCCCCTTATCTAGAAAACTATAAAAGGTAGAGAAAAAGGTTAAATACCAAACTCATTCTTCTAAAATGAAGTTTTACTTTATAAGATTTTTAAATGTACAAAATGATTTGTTTTTCTTGGGCCACTATCAACTTCGTTATTTAAAATATGTTTTTGCATTTTTAAATTCTGCATTGAATTCTAATTACATTTCATGTAACATGTTCTAACCCAAATTCATTTGTTTTCGCGATATTGACATTTGAAATTTTGACATTTTGAGTACGTTAACTATAAACTGACATCAACTTCCAGTTAAACCAGAAGTTTAAAAAATTTCAATTTCTGGTTTAACCGGTTTGATGTAAGTTTGTAGATATTTAAAAACTATGACAGGAAACCGTTTAGATTTTACGGCTGGTTAGATTGCTCAAAATGTCAATATCACGAACAATTTTTTTTTGGTATAGGACATGTTACATGAAATGTACTTAGAATTAATTGTAGAATTTAAAAAAACGTAAAAATATTTAGGGTGTTCTATTTCAAAGTCTTGCCCAGTCTCGCCCTAGCTTTAGATATTTTATTGCGAATATATTTATGTGATTATAATTAAGTTTTGTTCTTTACATGCAGGATTATTAAAGTTTCTATTCGAGCCTTGTTTTTTTTTAGGTTTTTTTGGTTTTCCTAAAATTTTAGAATTAATTGAAATGAGAGATAAAAATAATTTCCACTTTACCATTGTCACTTTTTCTCCTCTATAAAACGACAAGGTTAATTTCCCAATCCGACGTTTCGGATTCGACGGACCATCATCAACTTTCTTAATTTAAATATAGACCTGCATTTTTTATTTCACTATCCAATGTCCTTCATAACTACCAAACAAATTAGCATTTGATTCTTTTTAGAAAATCAGCATTATTTGGAGAATCCGATACAAAGCTGTCTAGTGACCACTAATAAAGTCATTACGGTACAGTTTATGGATCCACGAATAGAGCAAAAAAAGCACTTTTTTTCGACACCAAGCTTAATTATATCGGTTCATCCAAAACAGAGATATCTACATTTGAAAGTAAACAAAAATGGTCTGAAACTAAAAATTACGTAATTGGTTGAGGAATACAATGCTTATATTTTCAATATACCTCAATTATGGAAATTTAAGAGAAAATTGGCATTTACACTTTCGTGTTGCTGTTACGCCTCCTAGAGGCCAACTTTCGAATTTAAAAATTATTTACACCTATTTCTCTTAGCCGATTTACTAATAATAATTTTTCTTTTAAGTTCTGTTATTAACGGTTCTACAGCTACAGCCGACATATCTGTTACTAAACCACCCTGTACACGATCATTCAGTTTTTGGATCACGTGCAATGAAGTGTCTGAAAATTTCTCGTGCGACCGCAAACGAAATTTGAAATACTCATTTCGTTCTAATACACTTTGAACTTCAAAGTGATCAAAGTCCTAGAATGGAATGTGTGTTAATAAAAATACACGATATACTAAAAAAATAAGAGAAACCAAAAAGTACTTTTTATAAAGCTTATTTAATAGAATACACTAAACACTTTCGACATTTTTAATACTAATATTATACACTTATAGACACACAAATTACCAAAAAAGAAAAAGATGCTTTTCCATCCGAACGACTCAGCTAGCAAAGCACTAAGAGGCATAGCAACCACAGTTCCAAAATAGCTACCCGCTGATGCTAACATAGCCAAGCTAGTCCGTTCCAAAGGAGGTGCCCATGTTGACCAAATTGCGTGAAGGCTTGGATATGTAACTCCCTAAAACTGGCTGTAATGTCGTCACATATTACAGACAAATGTACAGGGTGGGCAAATAAGCGAGGTAAGCGGCTGTAGAATTTAAACCACAGCAGTCATTTTGATAGTGATTTAGGCAGTAGCGGCTCGTGGTGAATTATTTTGGGAGGTCAATAACAAATTTAAAAATAGGCATACTTAAAATAAAAATAAAAATCTTATCTTTAAATTGAGCTTTAAATTCTCTAATCTTCGTTCTTTAGAACATTCATTTTATAAACGATTTCTCGATACTTAACATTGCTAAAGCGGATAGTCTAGCTTGGCCCAACTCCTCAACAAATATTATAAGCCCCTGAAAAATCCCTGGATTTTCAGACCAAGCCGTTTCATCATGGCCACGTAGTGCCAGCTCAAATACCCCACAAAATTTTACACAATCTATAATTTTGTTTAAAATATAACGATTTTTGGATACATTTTCATTAAAATCTCTAAGGGATTTTCTATAAGCTGTGTCTAGCTGAGTGCGAATATCAACACATCCGACCGTAGCATAGTTCCCGAACATTTCATGTGATCTTTTTCGTTTAAATGTTTTAAGTCTTTAACACCGGTTTTGCACCATAATGAGTCCGACGAGCCCTTAGAAAACAACAAACAAACATAACAGTAAAATGAGTTAGAGACTTCACAACCACATATCCAGTTAGCTAAATCGTCCATACTTCTGCGAAAGTTTCGATGAACCTCTTTATTTTTTCTTTACTAGTTTGTCGTATACTAAGTTCTGGCAAACTGCAACCACTTACCTTGAATTCGGAAATTTTCCCAAAATTAAGTTCTTTAGCACTCTTTAGTTGTTTAATTTTTTGCACCACCGACATTTTATTTCATCTACATTCACAACTCAAACATAGACCACCTTGAAATTGGTTATTTTTGGAAAATTAAGTTCGTAAGCACTTTTTAGTTGTTTATTTTTTTGCACTAGTCGCTTCCAACATTTTATTTCCTGTATATTTCCAAGTCACACATGGATCATAAAAATAAAAAAATATATATTACGAAAAACAGTATATAAATCAATTTTCATCGATAAAAAACGTACGAAACAATTTCGAGTTAGAATATCGACTGCGCAACCTCTGAACAATTGAGCTTCCGCATGCCGACGTGATGCCGCGACCGATCGATCGAATTATGAGAAGGGACCGGCTGAGGACCCAAATCGCGATTTCATATTCCATTTGCTATCACGTTCGGATGCCGCTAGGTAGCTGTGAAATCTTCGGGTACTTTCGCCAAGCTTTAAGGAAATCAGGCAATTCGGACTGCCCAGCCTAGCTCAGTATTTTATTATGCCTAAAGAATGCAACGAGACCATTCGAACAGCCGCGCGCGGCTTAGAGTGTAGCGTGTTTAACTTTTCCCAAGGGTCTCGTTTTATTACAACTATTAGGAGGGACGGTCAAACGAATAATTTATTTTCTGAAACATTTTTGGGGGCTCATTGACCAAATGACTCTATAGAAGAGCCGCCACTGGGTTTAGGTAAAAACAAATATTTCTAAGAATTACATTTTTTATTTCATCTTAGGCATTTGGAGTTTTTATAACAGATATGGCAAAAGGTATTTAACAAACATGACTAGATTTTATCTTAGCTTTAAATCAAGTTGGTGAAACTTTTATTAGCCAAAATTTCGCTTAGGAAAAAGATTTCGAGATGCGGTTTGTGCCTGTTTATTTTGGCTTTACTTTCTTATATTTTCGAGTAAAAAACCTTATGCATTTGTTTCTTTTTTTTTAGAAAACTTGCAATTTCTGTTATAAAAAACGCACTCTAGTGGCAAGTTACCAAATCACAAACTCGAAGTTATTGTAATTCGCTGAGCCCTTTTCAAATCATAGATATTTGTTTGGAAAAAACATTTGAATATAGGTTGAAATTCCGAGGAAGACCTATTTTTTTTTACTTAAGGTAAGTTGGTTAATTTTCATTTACCAAAGTTTCAGGTTAGAAACGGTATATCTAGATGCGGTTTACGCATGGTTAATTAGGCTTCATTTCGCTATTTTTTCATGTAAAAAACCATATCGATACTTAAACAACGCCCTCTAGTGGCAAGATCCCAAATGAAAAACACAATTAGTTAGGTAACGTTGGATCCACAGGGAATGCTTTTTTTAACGATACCAAGTTTATTAAAATCCGTTGAGCTATTATCGGTTTATAGAGATTTATTTGGAAAAACATTTAATCACCCCCCACCACTTTATTTTCAGAGATAGAAGAAAAAGTTAATAACAAAAAGACTTAGATTTATCTCAGTTTTAAAATGCATGCATTTTTGTATTATCTTAATAGGGCGAAATTTCGAGAAATAGTGCTTTTTTTAATTAAGGATAGTAATTAAGCCCCTAGCGTTCATCTTGGAAACTTAAATTACAGAATTTTCACGTGGCCACGTTGGTTATACAATTTTTTTACCGCAAGTTTCTACAATGACTGGTTTCCGAGATATAGCCGCTTACCTCGCTTATTTAAACACCCTGTACACTTTATACGCTAAACGTCCAAACTGAATTTATAATTTTTTTTATTCTAATTGGTTATCGAAATAACATTTGTTCGCCATCCCTTTATATTTATTGTTATTAAACCAATCCTTTTTTACCCAAAAAAATTACCTCACAAATTCCTTCGACGATCCTTGCGGCAAGCAGTAGATATACGCTGACTGCAGCTAACCATGGAGTTACTAGAGTCAGAGCAGCAGTGACAGCTATTCCTGTCCCAAAAATTATCTTACCACCGTATCTGTTTGCAAAATATCCACCCAATAGCTGAGAAGTAATGTATCCGTAAAAAAAAGAACTCAGGATGTAGCCTTGTATTTCATTCGACCAATTAAATTCTGGACCCTGAAAGAAAGTATATTACCAAATATACAATACAATAAACAGCCACCAAAGTCCCCCGATCTAATACTTTAGATTTTTTGGTTGGATATCTTAAGATGCTAGTGAACACAAGTCCCTTAAACACTATAGAGGAACTAAGAGAAATTATACTTGCAGCGTTTGATAAAATACAAAATACTTCGGGAATATTTTAACGAGTTCGCAGTTCCATGAGAACAAGCATGCATATTAAGTAATGGGGACCATTTTCAACAATTTCTGTAATAATACTTTGAAGTTAGTTGTATTGTTATGTTGCTGTTGTTACTTGATGTTTTTCATTACACGCAGTTTAATAAGTTTATTAGTGTACAAGATTTTGTACTCAAAAACGGCGCATCGCAGGAAAAAACCCAAGAGGGGTCTAATTTTTCAAATTGAACGGGGAATTGAAAAATAATTTTTATTTGGAGAAAAACATTGGCTTGACATTTGTGTCTTTAAAATATCAAAGTCAATGCTCGTATGCATGCCACTTTTAAAGCTATTTGCATTGAAAAACATGCGCTTTTATTAAATATCACTACGCAGTAAATACCACTGAAATATTTCAAACGGTTTCGAAAACATTAATTGATTTCCTTTTTTTTTTTCCTAAAATTTTAACGCAACAGAACATTTTTAAAACATAGTTTGTAAAGTAAACCATCATTATATTAAATTATTATAAAGTTAAAAAACATTCTGTATAGATTTAACTTACTTTGTTTTGAACAGTACCGTTGTCTAATGTTTCATATCTATCAGATGTCATAGCGACTATTGCTATACTCAGATTTCCTCTGAGAGCGTAACTATTAAAAAGTCCAAAAAATGCTATAATTGCCACCACATAACGTCGATGTTTCCAAATGTACCATTTTGAAGGTAGATTTTTCCTAAAAAATATTTCTTTTATAAATATTAGGTTAGGTTAGGTTAGTGTGCAGTCAAGACCCTTGAAGATGCCTCGTGAAATCGAAGGTGAAACGTGGATAAGTGATTCTAATTTCTCAAGGTCTGAACTGAAGAACTATGATTTCTTAATACTACCTCAAGTTTTAATTTTGGGATGGACCAATGACCCCATGGTTACGTGCCTGAGGGGAAGGTGATAACACAGGGTAACAAAATGAAAACAAAAATTTGGTGCCGGAAATCTAACATCTGATTTTAGATGTTTTTAATGTGCTAATTCCAAAAATGCCACCAGATTTTTTCTATCAGCTCTAGTTTTTGAGATAAAGGTTACAGGTTAATTGATATTTTTTTCTGATAGGAGGACAACAAATAAAGAGGTAAATAGGTACTTAATCGTCAAAATAGAAATTTCCCAGAATCTAATTAACCAAATGGATACCTGGAATTGTCCCTGACCCAATAGTTCCTAGGAACTACTCAATACACTGCTCTTAATTACTTTTATACCTGTAATTGCCTATGACTATGATTTAGTATATTACTGAGTTTTCTTAAGTACAGTTGTGCTAACATTTTGTGTAAATTTTGATCGTTTTGTAGTATCAAGACACTAAACTGAAACAATGGCATCCACAAGCAGACGTACCTGTGTAAATCAGCCCGATGTTTTTTGTTGTGTGGTGAATACACTTTGAAAGAGAGCAGAAAAACGATTTCTGATTTTGTGAAAAGAGCTTATCTTGCCTATTTTGACGTTCATTTAGGAGATCAAGATAAATCTTGGGCCCCACATTTCATATATAAAACATGTGTTGAACATTTGCGACAGTGGACAACTGAAAAGAGGAGGTGCCTAAAGTTTGGTATACCAATGGTTTGGAGAGAACCGCGAAACCATCATGACGACTGCTATTTTTGTCTCGTTAATATTAAAGACATAAATAGAAACAATAGACACAAATGGACATATCCTGATCTAGATTCTGCAAGAAGGCCTGTAGCGCATTCGGAAGAAATACCCATTCCATCATTCAGCAGTCTATCCGAACTGACAGAAGATGGTACAGAAACATCAACGTCTAACGAAGTTCAAAGAATTCAATCAAAAAATGACAGAGAATTTGAAGCAGATTTAGCAACTCCGCAGTGAATCTCTCAAAGGAATCCGCTGAATTACTTGCATCCAGATTAAAAGAAAAAAATCTACTTTGTCCAGGTACTAATATTACATTTTATCGTAAAAGAGATAAGGATCTGCTGCCTTTTTTCGCTCAGGCGAATGATTTGGTATTCTGTGACAATATAAAAGGGCTCTTAGAAAAAATGGGTTTGCCTGAATATACTCCAGATGATTGGCGCCTTTTTACTGACAGTTCAAAACGTAGTTTAAAATGTGTTCTTTTACATAACGGTAACAAATATGGCTCAATTCCTATTGGTCATTCTACTACCATGAAGGAAGAATATGAAACAATTGCATTAGTTTTGAGAAAAATTAAATACGAAGAACACCAATGTTCAATTTGTGTTCATTTAAAAATGGTTAACTTCCTCCTTGGACAGCAGAGTGGTTATATAAAATATACTTGTTTTTTGTGCCTTTGGGACAGCAGAGCTAAAAATGATCACTGGGTTAACAAAAATTGGCCTTCAGGAGATGTCATGATTCAAGGAAAACAAAACGTGATCAACGAACTTTTGGTTTCAAGAGAAAAAATCTTACTTCCGCCCTTGACTATCAAGCTAGGCCTAATGAAGCAATTTGTGAAGGCTTTAAATCGAGATGGAAATTGTTTTGGGTATTTGTCACATAAATTTCCTGGCTTTAGCACGAAAAAACTAAAAGCTGGTATATCTGATGGTCCTTAAATATGGCAACTTGTTAAAGATCCACAATTCACCACATCAATGAACGAGACTGAATCTAACGCTTGGTGTTCATTTGTTCAAATAGTACAAAATTTTCTTGGTAATCATAAAGCAGAGAATTACGTAGAATTAGTGGAAACTATGCTTTCAAATTTTAATATTCTCGGCTGTAACATGAGTATAAAAGTTCACTACCTCCACAGCCACCTAGATCGTTTTCCACAAAACTTGTGATTGTAGTGAAGAACAGGGAGAAAGATTCCATCAGGATATAAAAACTACGAAAGATCGTTATCAAGGACGATGGGATAGCCACATGATGGTGGACTACTGTTCGAGCCTTCAGCGAGACTGCCCTAATAAACTCCATTCTAGAAAGTCGTATAAAAGAAACAAATTTTATGTGATTAGTGACTAATGTAATTATGTAAATTAAGTTTTTGCAATAAATACTTAAATTTATGTGTCTTTGTTTTTTTAACTGGCAATAGTAATATTATATATTATAACAGTTATAACGTAAAATATATACACAATTAAAAAAAAACTAGACCTGATAGACAAAATCTGAGAACTTTTTTACATTCTGCATCCAAAAATTACCCAGGAACAGTTAAAAAATCGCAGGCACCAAAATGTGTGTTGGCCTGTGTAATGATAGTTAAAAAAAATCTTATGCTTATCGTTCCGTTGATTACTTTTAGTGACTGATTGAGTTGAACCATTGCAAAAATCCATATTTTTGAAAAAAAAGAGTTCCCAGCTCGATAATTTAGACAACTGTTTACATATTTTGATAACTTTTTATCGAGAATTTAAATTTGGAATAAAATACAAGTAAATCAATTTTAAAAGAATGTAGCTTTACTTCCACGTTTAGATATAAGGATAAATGTTTAATAAAATATGCTTTCAAAAAAATGATAAATAACATTTTTATGGAAATACTTACGCATGAAGATTTTGATCTTGAACTTCACATTTACCCATATTAAAATATCATTTACACATAACCAAGAGTTCTCACTTGTAGTAAATTAATAATAGAAACAAGGCATCATTTTATTTGTGATGAGAAATCACACTATTTTTCTGTATAATAAAGTAATAAAGAGTTCATCATAATAAAACGGAGATTGCATTCTAATAAACCTGCAATTTAAAGTAGAAAATATATACTAGTACAGGATTATCCCGCAAAAGTGAACACATTTCCTTTTGTTTAGCTTGAAGACGCGTTTTTAAAAAAATCAAAATTGCCATTTGAAAATTTCGAAAACATTTTTTGAAAATCAAACTAATTTTTAGTTAGAACACTTTGACAGAAAATGTGATTTTTTTAACGGAATAGCATAGATTAAAACCCATTTTTAATTTTTTTGTTAATTTTATGATAGGAGAACTAGGGGTAAGACGGAAACGCTAAGAGTTTATATTGATGAAAGCAAAACCAAATAATAAAAAAATACGGTTTATTCAGGAAACTGTTCCAGAACATATATAACATCAAAATATTCGGTGTGACTCACAAAAAAAACTAAAAAAAAAATATTTTTTGTTTAAACGAAAAAATGTCCCATCAATTTCTGCTTTAATGAAATCATTTTTTGACATTTATTTTTGCCTTCCTCTATAAACAAGAAGAAATATTTCAATATTTAAAAAAAAATCGTATTCATAAATTGCCCTTAATTTTTGTGTCGGAGTATAGGCAATCTAGAGAAATTCTGCCACAAGATTGATTTATCGATTTTTATGGGAATACCTTCAATTGCCTGACTGAAATAATAAAGCAGGGGTTCTCAAACTGTCGCCCACATAACACTAGTCGTACGCAGAGGATTTCAAAGCAGGGATGTAGACAAGGAGGGATTAAGGGAGGCCGCGGCTCCCACTATGGAATATCTGCCCCCCCCCCACTGGACCCTCAATAAAATAATTTTAGCTTAAAAAAGTAAATCCGTGAAAACATTTACTTGTGTGCTACTCTAATAGCAAAAATAGACCCACCTTTTTTTTGTTTTGGTGTTTAAAAGAGCAAGGCAAGCAATTTAAGAAATCAGTTGAGCTGAAAATTGGAACAGCTACTCTGAAATGTGTTGAACAACATATCAGAAGTCCCTTAACCTCACTTGTCTGCATCATGCTTTTTTGACCCTGTTCTGTTTTTCCCTAACTTATAAACTATTTAAACTTTTTAAATAGAATGTTTACAGTTCCGTTTAACGTTTATTGGCGTAATTTTATAATAGGTTTGAACGGCGTTAACAGCAATAAAAAATAATAATTGATGACCTATCAGACATTTTGATAAAAGGCCCCGTTTTTTGAAATCAGTTTTTTTTCTGAATTTCGTTAAAAAAACAGGAAAATTCGAATTTTTTAAATCTTCGGAAATTAATTTCACTATAAGTTCTGCAAAATTTAAGATATTTGAATAAAATAAATTAATTTTTACGGAAAAGGTGTAGGTATTGATAACTAGAGAGCAAAAAAATGCCCAAAGTTCTGCATTTGGCCAGATTAATTTCTTTATTTGCCTACAAATGACATAGTATTAGCGCAGTATCCGATACTGTGATATTAGCAAGTTTTTGTTGCCACTTACAGAAGTTTTTCTTGAATGCCTATTCTAGTATTTATTATGTATCTAATTACAAGGAAATTAAACAGTAATTATCAAAGATAGGATTACATAAATATGGTGCAATTGGCAAATTACGTCAATCTGACCAAATGCAGAATTTTGGAAGAAAAAATGCCCCTCTGATTATCTATAGCTACATCCTTCACTTGCATCTTAATTTTTAAGAAAGTTACATACAAATTATATACTAAACATTCGAATTTTCTGCTTACGTCCCTGTTTTTGAAGTAAATTAAAGACAATTTTATCAGCCATTATCTATAAAACGGTACCCCTTACCAAAATTTTTGAATGTTAAGAGCCTCCAAAATGTTGAAGTAATTTAGCAGTTTCTTTTTTTTTTTGATAGAATGTTTCATGTATACGGAAGCGTATAAGGGCCACAATTTTTTTGATTTTTCAATTCTGAGTTAATAAAATTCTGAGTTCAAAGTCGGAATTTAACAAAATTCTGAGTTTTATAAAATTTTGACTGACTTTAAACACAGAATTTATAAAATTCTGTGTTTAAAGTCAGAATTTAACAAAATTCTGAGTTTAAAGTCAGAATTTAGTCCGTACGATTACATAACAAACTGGAACCAAAAAACAACATGGGCGTGCAGTCCGTGGAAGCAAGGGAAGTAGTGCTTCCCCAAAAAAAATTACAAAACATCTTCTAAAATGTAATTTTTGAAATAGGAAGCCATTAATTTAGTTTATATTAAAAATGCTAAATATTATCTTAATTATCGAGCCCATAATAAATGCGGCCTTGACTCCGACCGAGCCACAATAGAAATTGAATAGAACCTATGCGGGCCGCTAGCTTCTCTGCAGCCAAGTCCTGTATGCTTGATTTCCTGTGAATCGAGCCTCAGGTTATTGAACTTTACACCGGCTGTTTGCAATTTTTACATTTCAGTCAAGTGCTTGAAGTGGGGGCGGAAGCTATCGTTGGAGTAGGTTCTTTGTTTGAACGGCTATCCGTGTGTTGTGTGATACGTACGTCGCGTCGTGCATGGTGCGATATGGAAGACAATAATACGGACGTGGATATGCAAATACCGTCAACTTCGGCTGTCGGTAATAACGTTGAAAATGTTGGAGAATTTAGTAAGAAGAGTGTGTGTGAATGTGTGGTGTGAATGATTTTCAACATTAAACTTCGCTGATAATTTTTATCCGGAAAAACAATACGAACAATTTAAATGGCTAACAGGGTGTGAAAATATTATAAGTAAATTATTTTATTGGCCATGCTTATTTTTTGAAAATGAAAAAGGTCTCTGGAATAAAACTGGTTTTTCCGATTTAAACAATTTCCATAAAGCTGTAAAAAGACATATTATGTCCAAAGCGCATTTGCAGGCCGTCATAAAAGAAAAAGTCTTCGGCAAAACCAGAATTGAATACACTCTTAATAAACAGTTGGAAATTAGTCACCGCCAACACAATGAACCAGTCGATAAAAATAGGCAAATATTAAGAAGACTTATCGATGTTGTTTGTTTTCTCGGACAGAACGAGGAGAAGAGGTCATGACGAAACAAGGGTTTCTTCAAATACAGGAAATTTTCAAGATTTACTTAGTTTAATGGCTAAATATGATGATTGCTTAAAAAATCATTTAGAGCAGTCTAGCGTTTTCCGCGGAACGTCGAATCGAATCCAGAATGATTTAATTTCCGCTGCTGCAACCATTATTCTAAAAATAATTAAGCAGGAGATTGGCGAGGCGCGGTTCATTGCTATTGTTCTGGACGAAACAACTGATATCACTAATTTTAGCCAGACGGAAGTATTCAAGAACGATTTTTAGGTTTTAAGAATGTGTCCGGAAATCGTACAGCAGATGCATTATATACTGTAGTTTATAACGTTACTAAAGAAATTAATGGAGAGAAAAAATTAGTTGCTCAAAGCTATGATGGAGCTGCAGTAATGGGAGAATAATTAGGGGGTCAGCAAGCTAAAGTTCGAGAAACTTTCACAAGTGCTGTGTTTGTCCATTGTTTTGCTCATAAATTAAATTTAGTTTTATCCCAGTCCATTAATCACATTAAAGAGTGTAAAGTATTTTTCGTTACTTTAAGTGGCATGGCTGCTTTTTTTTCCAAGTCAAAAAAACGTACACAAGCTTTGGACTCCATTGTCTACAAACGATTGCCCCAAAGTAGCTCCTACTAGGTGGAACTATAATGGAAGACTTGTGTTAACAGTATCTGAAAATCGTGAATCACTGATTGAACTATTTGAGAACATAATAGAAAATAATGAAACGTGGATTCAAAAGCAATAAATAGTTTGAGGGGGTTTTTGTACTATTTGAAACTAGATTTTAATTTTAATTATTTGTTGAACATATTTTCAGAAATATTTTATACAAAATGGTTATCAAAAAAAGGTTAAGAAAAGTTATTAACATTTGGTGGAGTATTATATGACTTTTGAGTTCATATCCAAGCATTAATATGTTAATTATTGTTCTTTGTGTTTTCTTGAGGCGAAATAAAAAAGCGAATTTATTTATACCTAAAAGATGGGAGTTTGGTTCTTATTGTTTTTACGTGCCTCTCTTAAGTGATTTGTGGTACTGAACAGTCTACAGCAGCTCTGCAATAACCCATTTCTCTGGTCAATACTTTTTCAACCGCTTTCTTCATGCTGTGTTTTAACCATTGCCCCCTTGTTTTTCTTTTATATCAACGAATCATTATGCTGAAAAAAAAAGAATCTCATTATCTTTTTATAGAAAAATAATTAAACGTCTAGTCAAACCAACACCAGGTGCAGTGTTAGGAGGCTAAACTTTTGCGTAGGCAGCAGCACTGGTGAAAACAAAAGTTTATAGAAGCAGTTTTCATAGAAAGGGATCAAGGTATATTCAGTAAGCCTAGCGTCGATATTCCAAACATATGAAAGCCACTCCAAGCTCAAACAGACCTAAAGCTTCATGGTTCAGGTAACCAGAGGGCGCAGACTTCACGCATCACCGCATAAGACTAGTATATAAATATGTAGCTTAAGAACAAGAATTTAGTTTAAACTTGAAAACAATTGGAGATAGTTACCATTCGAAACGTTGTGAAACCGAAATAATAATGACTGCAAGTCGCAGAGAACGACTTTAATTTAGACCATTCTTACGCGATCTTTAAGACATTCTGTTTGTCAGGTTTTCGGTGTAGTGTAACATATTTATAACTAGGATAAGCTAACTTAATTCCTTTATTATGTTGCGTTAGACGTAATTTTGTCTCTCATAGACGGGTCATAAACTTACTATTTGTTTAATGATATTTAACTCTTTATTATAATTTATATTGACATTGGTATTTTTAAAAATATGCGAGTAAAAGTATGAAATGGTGGCATTTTATATTTGAAAGGATTCGTGGAAGTAGCGTGAATAATAGAGTCTTTATGGGATGATTTATGGAAAACCGTCCCGAAAAAATTCTTTTAAGAGATCTCCACGCATATAATTCAACATCACTTAATTTTTTATCAAACCTTTCATCTCTTAGTATTTTTCTAATTTGTGGTCCAACAAATATTCCTTCCTAAAGCTGAACATCACTTATATTAGGAAAAATTTGTCTTAGATAACTATTTAAACGCATCTCCTTCTTTATCTAATACTTTCACGAAATTTTTCAACAATCCCAGTTTAGTGTGTAATGGAGATAACAGAACTTTTTTAGAATTAACAAGAGGTATATTCTTTACGTTAGCTTAGCCTAAACTAAATTGATCTATCTGAAGCCATTATTTTACTTGGTAATGGCTTTGTCTTGCTCTACTGTCCCAAAAACAAAGAAAATAGCAATACTTGATAAATCTACCCTGAAAATCTAATAAAGTCCTATGAATTTTAGGTCGCCACATGTCTGCCACTTATACGTATCATAGCTTATTGCATTTAGAATAAGTGACATACTTTCGTATGTTTCCTTCATGTTAACCGCATGAGAAATAGGGGTTCTTTTGTTGCCATTATGGGGCACAAGTTCTTTTCAACTTATTTTAGGAGAACCTATTAATAAGCTTCGTTCGCCTGGATTAAATGTAAAGCGTAATTTCTCCATAACACTATTTACATCAACACAAACATTCACTTTATTCTGCAAATTAAAAAACGACGATAGTTCCTGATTATAGTTCTTAAATATTTTAATTTTGTGTTACATTATCGGATTTTGTCTTATCATCGTGCATTTCTAAATCTTCCTCTCAATTTACCGAGAACGCTGGAACCCAAATTTATTTCCAACAATCATTACTTTTTAAAATAATTTGATTAAAATACTTATTAACTTTTGCTGAAAACATTATAACTCAAAAATTAATAATTAATCGCCTTTTATATCACAGTCGCAAAATGGATGTAAACTAAGGTAGTAATAACAGCATATATTGAAAACTGAAATAAATTACAGTTTATAGGATTGGTATAAAGTCAAATAATTATATGCAGAGTGTTATACAGTGTGGCCCAGATTCGCTTCTCTATACAGGGATCTCGGCTACTATTATACCTACAGCAAAGGTTAAATAGGGAAAATTTTAGAGGAAACTTATTGCATTCGATATCCGGCTTCAGATTTACGATCGATCAATTGTTTTTGGAAATATCGGGGAAAAACAAATGGCGGATTTCGTTTTTGGCCAGTATATCCAGATCATTTTTCTTATGGCCGCCATATTGGATTTTTCGATTTCTGGAAAGAGCCTAAAATTTCCAGTCTAGTGATATCTCACAAGTACATTAAAGATTTTAGTATCATCGAAATATTACACTGCGTAGAGTTAGGTTTCAGTTTATTCTAAGGAGGCCATGATTTAAAGTAATGTTAGCTCTCAATGCTTTTCTAAGGAGGCCATGATTTATCTGTAACAAAATTGGATTTTGACTTTGACGTTAAGTTAAATAGTTGAAAGTATCAAAGCTGTGTTTAATTAGTAGTAGGTACGCTTTTATCCCAATAAAATCATAAATCTGACACATAAATTGTCAAAACCTATAGAAAATGGCTGGCATTCCGTATTCAAATGAAGAAAAGGTTGACATGTTAGCTCTGTATTTTCAATCATACAGAAACGCCGACGTTACCTCAGCAAAGTATTTGGAGATGTACCCCGAACGACGGCAGCCTCATAAAACCAAATTCAGGAAAATCGTAGTTAATTTAATTAACCATGGTGCCTTCGAACAACCTAGAAGCGGATACAATAATAACAATGAAAATCGAGACAGAAACATTTTACAAGTTATTTACATTTACAAGAATAAGTACCATCCATACAAACCCATAATAGTACAAGGACTTAAGGAAACTGATTTTCCAAGACGACTACAGTTCTGTGAGTGGTATACTAGGAGATGTAATGAAAATCCGGTTTTTGTAAATCATGTCTTGTGGTCAGATGAGAGCAGGTTCACGAATTGTGGAGTCTTTAATAGGCACAACCGTCATCATTGGGCTGTGCAAAATCCTCACGAAGTGGCAGAGAAACGTCTACAGATCAGATTTGGAAGTAACGTTTGGTGTGGGATCATTGGTAAGTTAATCTAAGCAATCTTTTTTAAATAGGCACCAAATGATGGTCAAATAATATTTTTTTTTTCGTTTAGTTCTTTAATGATACTAAAAGAGTATAATCTAATAAAAAAAAGTAAAACGTTCTACTTTAGTCAGTCAACTTACTTTTTTGATATTGTATTATATTTTTATTCAATCATTTTGTATTGTAGTTTCGAAAAACCTATAAAAATAGAATTGGGTTAATATATAATTGTCAAAAATGTCTCGATGCAAATGCACGTCATTTTGCAGATTTGTAAATTAATGTTACCCACTTACAAAGTTGTTAAAGCTTATTTAGATTTTTTAAGTCGTTATTTACATTAATATTGTATTGAAAATTCAATGCGTTCAATACGTTACTTACTTGTTAATGTAATCTTGTGACAAATAAATCATGGCCTCCTTTAAAAACATTGAAACCTAATTTACGAAGTGTGATATTTTGGTAACACTAAAATCTTTTATGCACTTGTGAGAAATCACTAGATTGTAAATTTTAGGCTTTTTCCAAAAATCGAAAAATCCAATATGGCGGTCATAAGAAAAATGAAAGTTGAGGCGGGTATATCCAAAAACAATTAAGACGTGTCGTATTCGCCATCTTATTTGTCTTAAAAATGTGTCCCAAGAATGTCACATTTTGACAGCTGTCAAATTTACCGTTCTGGATATACTGGCGTAAAACGAAATCCGCCATTTTCGGTTTTTCGCCGATATTTCCCAAACTTATTGATCGATCGCAAATCTGAAGCAAGATATCGAATGCAATAAGTTTCCTCTAAAACTTTCCCCATTTAACCTTTGCTGTAGGTATAATAGGAGCCGAGATCCTTATATAGAGAAGCGAATCTGGGACATACTGTATATACGTAGTAAAATTCTATACGAGGGAAGATATGGATAAAGGCGAATATACCGAATAACTGCTCATCAAAAATACGGTAGAATGTTTATTAGAAATGATATTTAAATGTCAGTCATTCTGACGATTTGAATACATTTTTCGAATTCGAAAAGCTCGCTTCAAGTGTAATCAGTTGCACAGAATACGTTGTCCATATTTATCTTTTTTAGCGTTGTAGAGGGAGGTATAGAAGGTATGCAGATGTCATGTATGGTTTTAGTGCTGTGGATCCTAAGATCTTTGATAAGAACAGCTTATCCGTGAGCTTTCTAAAGACTTTTGAAGGATTATTGTCATTATATTCATTTGAACCTGATGGGGATCCGCTACTAACTACAGAGCAGCAGTTAGCATTCAGTCTGATATTCCTAAGTTATTTGACAAATTGGTGCCTGACGAGTTATATGGGCTGGCGGGTAGACAGCTACCAATCTTCTCCTTTATCAAAATATCCTTATTGTATCTCTACAATAAGGATTGCTTGAAGACGGATCGTATATATATATATATATATATATATATATATATATATACAGATTTCTCTAAAGCATTCGACCGTGTTGAACATCATTTATTTTTGTCTAAATTAGATATTATGGGTTTTCGGACCCGATATAATTGCTTGGCTGAAAAGTTTTTTGAGTAAGAGGAGTCAGTTTGTCTGAATAAATAACTTGTCAGTACCAACTGGCATGTCACAGAGCTCCAATTGCGGACCATCACTATATAAACTGTTTGTAAATGCCATAGGTAATAATCTTTTATATGAGTGTCTTTTATTTGCGGACGATTTAAAAATATGGCGTGCTATTGAAGGTGAACCTTATACGCAGTTATTGCAAATTGATTTAGATTATTTATATGATTTGGTAGCAGAAAAATGAACTATACCTGATACAACTAAGTGTTCAGTTAGGATTTCTCTCTCTCTATGTACGTCTATGCATAGATTATTGTTTGAATATGTAGAATCCTTATTTTGCAGTCCATGTACACAGTCTGGAGCGAGGACAGGGTAGATTTTTAAGCGTATTAGCGTTTAAAGTGAGACTGGATGTCCTATATTGTTTACTCTAGACATTCTCAATTATTCAACATAGAATCACTAGAAAATCGGCGTCGTAATATTGATCTAGATTTTCTTTATAAGTTAATAGATACTAGATACAAAAGCTTCTTTAAATATCGATATCCCAGAATCACTTATTGTATGAACTAACCGGTGTCTAAGATACAAAATATATATTATACAAACTATTTGCAGAAATTATCTGAGTTCGATCCTTATCATGGACAAAAGTTTTGATAAGTTTGAAAATATTTTTGTTTATTTGTTGTTGGAAGAAATCCCCGCTTTAGTGTTTGACTGCTAACTTTAAAGGGCCCTGAAGTAGAAAATAAGCATTTTCGAAAGCTAGATCATACAATAAAGAGTTTCGTACACTAGGCCTCCTCTTTTATTTTACTGCATCCTCACAAATTCCAGTTCAAAGAAAACTAAGTTATTTTTACACTTTTTTTTGCTTTTTTTCTTATACTCTAATGAATACCACGCGTTTTAAAAAAGCAAGGCAAGTACCAACTTTGTTTTTTTTTAACATATATAAAATACCACATTTTTTAATGTTTTTGAAGTTTTTATTAGATGTTGTATATTTTTTGCTTCTACAGCCTACAAGCCCTCTTTCCCCCATTAACCCTGCCATATTTATCGTAAATTCTTTTTTGGAGTTCCAGTGCATTTATAAAACTTTCGTTTAAATTTCTTATTTCTTTAACCATCTTTCTCTGCATTTCTTCAATATTATTATTTATTTCTTTATTAACTGTACCTTTTAAATAGGAAGGTATCCATGGGCGTTAGATCTGGGCTGTTTGTGGACCAGTTGATTTTTCCGTATCTCCCCATCCACACTTGATAATTATTTTGAAGAAAGTCTCTTACCGCCACGATATTATGGGTATCTTAACCCTTTTAAGTTTCCAGGGAAAAACACCAGACCTAACACCTTATACACCAAAATGCCGCACCAAACTTGTATTGAAGCGTGTCCTTGAAAGCAAATGGCTCGACAGTTTATGACTTTTCATGGGACCAAATTGGCAGTTTTTCCGATTATATATACAGCCGTTAAAACTTCGGTCCATAAAATTGTATTGAAATAATTGATATTCATTAAAATTCTTATAATTTGTCTTCTTCTTTTTTGTTCATCATTTAATTGTTGCACTGGCCTAATTTTAAAATCGTTGTATCCGTTTTGCTTTAAAATTCTCTGAACTGCTCCATAACTGAGAACTCTCATAAATGTTCCTGAATTTTCTTGAAAATAAAGTAAAATATTAAGATCTCTTTCTTCATTTCTTTGTTTGGTCCTTTTCTCATTTCTTAGGGTTGCTATTTCTTGCAACAACTTCTTCGAATGACTTATAGTTGATATTCTCTGACGATTCTGAACAATTTCCCTATACTATTCTCGTGTTCTTGTGGCGTATTATTATTCTTGAAAAAAAGCTCAACCATTCTGAACCCAAAAAAATCATGGTCCTTGAGACTAGACCATGTCAAATTGGAATTACTATCCAACGTTTCGTCTTCGATTACACGAAACATCTTCAGGTATCTTTACTCCACGAGATCTGAACACTGAATGAGCTCAAAGAGATTCAGGCGTTATAATCGATTTGTGCTCGCCGAACTGTAACCCTGCTTTAATATCGATTTCCACGTATACCGTAACCCGTATCTCTACTGAAATTTTTTGTATGTTTAAAAATTTTATTAGATTCTCTTATTTTTCGTTTATAAAATCCTGGAGCCGATGCTGGAAGCTTGGTTTCCTCTACATTTATAATATGGCCAGTAGAATGCTGGTGTTCAGCTACAGCAGATCGAACAATTTGTTTCGTTTTAATATATCGTTCATGTCTAGTTGATATTGAGCGCCCTGTTTCTGCCATATACCTTTCTCCACAGGAGCAAGGAATTTTATATACTCATTCTGTTTAGAAAAGCAGAAGATCTTTCGGGGGTTGTAAGCATTGTCCAATCTTCTTATGTGTATTGAAGATTGTACGTATGTTGGACCGCCGAAGTAATAGTCCTATTTTGTCTGTAGTTCCAAAGGAAAAATAGGAGAGAACAACACTACCTGATGATGGGTCTTTATAATTCTTCTTTGGCGGAGTTGGATTAGAATATCTTTTAATTGAACGCGTAATATCTTCAGTGCAATAGCCATTCCCTTTGAGAGCTTTTGAGAGGTCATTTTCGACGTTTCCAATGTTAGAGAATCTTGATCAGAAATCAAAATAGCTCTGAATACTAGTGAGTTAATAACCGATTTCTTTTGTGCTGGATGGTGACTCGAATTTGCATTTAAGTATCTATTTCTATGTGTCGGTTTTCTATACATAGAATGTCCTAATGTACCATTTTACTTCCTTTGAACACGTACATCTAGGAAAGGAATCATTCTATTAGATTCAATTTCCATTGTGAATTTGATATTATGATGCTGATTTAGGTCCATGAGACCAAACAACAAAATATCGTCTACATATCTGAACCCGTTTTTGGTTTTAGGGGAGCGGATGTTAAAGGCTTCCATACAGATATTTGCTACCACAGGTGATAGAGGAGATCCCATAGCTGCCCCTGAAGTTGGTTCATAGAAAGTTCCTTGAATAATCAAAGAAGTAGATGTAAGATAAGCTTTCACTAGGTCTATTAAGTTCTTATCAAGATTTTTATGATCCAATATGTCTGATATAATGGAAATTAATTGTTGACAGGTACATTTGTGTATAGTGATTCTACATCGAAACTGACCAAAATATCTTCTGGATCCAACTGGATAGCCTTAAGTTTTTCCACGAAATGTGAGTTTTTTATAAAAGAATCTGTTGAAAGATTTATGTGGGCGATTCTATTGCACTGAAAATCGGTCGAAGTGGTGCATTGTTCTTGTGTATCTTAGGAAGGCCGTAGAACCATTTTTTTGAGCTACTTGGTTTTAATGATTTCTTCTCTGCTAGTAGTAGACTGGATGGGTTAATCAAATTAGTGATACGTCGTTCTATTCTACTTGTAGGATCTGTCTGCATAAACTTATAGAGTTGTGTGTGTGTGGCGTTGTTTTTATTTGCTGAAAGGACCAGAATGTTTACGTCTTTATTTAAAGTTTTCATCGCCGTTTTTCCGGCTGCGGAGATATTCGAGGTTGTTTGGCCTCATGGACAAGATAATCTTCCCATATTTCTAGGACACTTAAATTAACAACATCATAACATCATACAATTCACATAAGAAGATGGGACAATGCTTACGATCCCCGAAAGATAGTGTACCTTTCCAAACAGAAGGAGTATATAAAATTCCTTGCTCCTGTAGAGAAGTGTATGTGGGAGAAACACAGGACGTTCAATATCAACTAGACTTAAGGAACATGAACGATGTATTAAACAGAAACAAATTGTTCAATCTGCTGTAGCTGAACACC
Organism: Kuschelorhynchus macadamiae; assembly: GCA_030620095.1. Taxonomy (NCBI): domain Eukaryota; kingdom Metazoa; phylum Arthropoda; class Insecta; order Coleoptera; family Curculionidae; genus Kuschelorhynchus; species Kuschelorhynchus macadamiae. The sequence goes on from JAUTXW010005271.1 coordinate 223,558, forward strand.
AGCCTACCACCGTCCATATTATACTTAAATGTAAAGAAAACCAAGCATCGGTTCCAGGATTTTATAAACGAAAAATTAGAGAATCTATTGAAAATTTTAAACATACAAAAAATGTCAGTAGTGATAGTGTTACGGTCTACATCACACGTGGAAACCGATCTTAACATAAGTATAAAAGCCCGCACGAATCTCTTCGATCTCATCCAGTGTTCAGTGGAGATCGTGGACTAAAGATTTCTGAAGATGCCTTGTGCAATCGAAGGCGAAGCGTCGGATGGTAATTTCAATTTAACACAGTCTAATCTAAGAACCATGACTTCTTTGTTGGCCAAAGCCATGAAACCTCCCGTTCTACATTTTAAACGTTTTAGCAATCAAATAGTTCATTTTTTAATCATTAGCACAAAATAAAAATGAGTTAAACAATAAATCAGAGTTTAAACATAAATGTCATAACATTCGAGAAATATGAGAGACAAGACATATCAAAAAGCAGATCGAATCAAACAACTTTCGTTTGGAATATTTTTGTTTCAACAAAAATAACCGAGATATTTCCATTTAAAAATTTATCTGGGTCACCCTGTACATCGTGGGACGTACTGTATAAAAACAAAACTTCCCTTTGCTCCGAGAAAAATTGGAAAATATTTTTCTAGACTAATTTGGCCCGAATCTCGTTACGCAAATAAGTCAGATAAAGAAGCTTATTTAAATATTGTCTTTCGGCGAGCCCAAAGAAGAAGTAAATACAAAAATATTTAATATTACTTTTGAGTGGAATAACTGCGGCTTCGTTACCGGATAACTTAATTTTCTTGTACCGTTTTCCCCTTATTTTCCGTCTTTATTTACTTTGGGGGGCAAACGAGATCTCGGAGACGCGCTCTGTGACAAGACCTAATGAAAGACAAATCTCTGGGGTTTTTCAGCGGAACGAGATATTATCTTCGGGTTTTTATTATTCTCTCGAACTTTGGTTATGGCAAATTATTTTTCCTTCGTGTGACAGCCGAGCCAATAAATTAATAGTAGCGGTAGATAGTCTGTTATATCTAAACTTCCCCACTTCTAAAATGAATTAATATATTCAGTTCCAAAAAAAAGTGACGCACTTGATTTTTGGCCCAAGTTCAATGTCTTATATCTTTTAAACCAGTGGACCAATTTCAATGATTTTTTTTCGTAGGTAGATAATAACTTTGTCTTCCAGCAGAAATGAAACAATTGAAAATGTTCTCAAAGATTTTTGGATAATAATGAAAAAGCTCGAATCATACTTTTTCGCTATTTTTTGACTTGCCCTGTGTAATAGTTGAGGATTCGTATAGAAATTTTTTACACCCTTTATGAAAGACCCTTTTTCTGTCAGCATTTTGTTTTTTTATTCATCGACTTATCTCTAAAATTGACCAAATTACAGCTTGTTTGCTGAAACTTTGCCAAGCTACTACTACGGAATGTTAATGGAAAAACTTAAACATTTTTTTTCCTGTTTTTTGACTCATCATGTGTATTATTCGAGCATTTGTATAGAAAATTCTTCCACTCTAGATGAAAGACCCTTCTTCTAAGACAAATTTGTTATTCTGCTCATTAATTTTTTTTTTGAAAATGTCTGAATTACAGCTTTTTTATTGTAACCTTGCATTTTGCCAATTTTTCAGAAGTGATATTCTAATAAAATAAAAATTAATTATATAAAACTTTTTTATTAACGCAAAATAACAATAACTGGATAAAAAAGAACTTTATTCCCTTAAGAGCCTAGAGTTGTAACTTGGGGCACCGTCTTGCTGTAGGCAAACAGCATTATATTGGTCTAATGGAATATTTTCGGGCAGTTCTGGAATAACTTCCTCAAGGATTTCTAGGTATCTACGTGCTGTAAGGCCTCCTTCAAAAATCCTATAAACTATATGTCTGCCCAAAATAAAACATGACACCCCACTTCAATGCGTCCTTGTTGTGCCCTTTCAAACATTAAATGCTGACTTTCACTATGCCAGTTCTTGGTATTGTGTTTATCTCCAGCTTCAATTAGAGCGGCCACTTACGAGAGATTTATTCGGAGATGCGAAAAATGTTTGGAAGTACAAGGCGGACATTTTCAACATTTATTGAAAAAATAAGTTGTGCTCTAGTGTAGACTAGACTATAAAGGGAATAGGCTTTCTTTAATTAATTTTTGTCTTCACGGTTTCAACATTTTTATAGTTTTCCAACATTTGTTTAACCCTGTTCGGTGACGGTTTTTGTTTATCTGGATATCTATCAGCAAATATCTGGCATGTTCTTGTTAAAACTCTGTTAGATTCCCCATAGATAATAAACAAATTCAAATTATCCTCGTGTGTGTAATTTAATCGCCGCGGCATGATTATTAGTTTAATAATTATTATAATTACTATAATAAATAAATAATATTTTAGTAGGTAATGGTCAAACGACAACAAATATTACGTTTCTATAGTAAACAATTGGTTTTGTTCTCGCTAGGCCTCCCCGTCATGGCCAACTAACAAGAAAACTCAGAAGCCGTCTGGTATTATTAGAATAAAAAATGTTAAATCGTCAATAACTCAAAAACTACAAATTTTTGGAATAGACAACTTTATATAAAGTCACCCTTATTTTAAGTGTTAAATAAGATAAAAGTATAAAAATTGGGGGTTTCCGTTTGAAAAAAGTAACTTTTAACGATTTTTTAAAGTATATTTATAAGTCAGTTTTTGATCACTCTATACTAAATATCAGCACAGGCCACTAAAGTGGATCCTTTTGGACAAGGAAGCCACCCGCAAATAAATAATAGAGACTTCGATAAGCAGATATTTATAGTTATGTCTAGGTCTGCCATTTTTTTCATAAAATTCAAAATATCTCAAAAACAGTTCAACTTAGGTATAGGATATTATACATAAAATATACCTAGAATCTTTCGAGGAATTCAAAAATTCGATTATATACAGGGTGTTCTATTTAAAATAAGAAACTTGACGTCCACTTCCGGTATAACCGGAAGTACCGCCATCTTGAAAATATTTTGCGCAAATTGCCCCCATCGACTTTAGTTAGCTGCCAAAATTTCAAATTTTGTCCAAAACCTACTTTCTGAGAAGTCGATCGCCGCAGTTCGTCGTTGGACACCCTGTATATATATATATATATATATATATATATATATATATATATATATATATATATATATATATAGATACATATATATATATATATATATATATATATATATATATATATATATATATATATATATATATATATATATATATATATATATATATATATATATATATATATATATATATATATATACATATATATATATATATATATATATATATATATATATATATATATATATATATATATATATATATATATATATATATATATATATATATATATATATATATATATATATATATATATATATATATATATATATATATATATATATATATATATATATATATATATATATATATATATATATATATATATATATATATATATATATATATATATATATATATATATATATGAGATACAGACATTTGACATTTATTTTTGTTTGTTGTCATAAACAATAGCCATAGCCTACTATTAAATTATGCATTTAATTTCAGAAAATTGTCATTTATTTGCCTGTTTCTTGAAAAAGTGCATACTATTATATATTTTTGAAAAGTTAAAAAAAATAGACAAATTTTTTAGCCTATAAATATACAGGGTGTTCCCTTAAAAAAATAAAGTAGGTAGATAGCTTTTTGACCTGACCCTGTATACTAATTCCGACAGCGAAAAGTTATATAAGAAACAGTTTTCATATTTTCGATAAGTTATCTGATAGTTGAGATACGAGGGCTGCCTGAAAATGCAACAATATCAATTTAGCCCTGTATAGACGTCTACTTCCGGTATAACCGGAAGTGCCGCCATCTTGAAAATATTTTGCGCGAATTGCCCCCATCGACTTTAGTTAGCTGCCAAAATTTCAAATTTTTCTAAAGTCTACTTTCTGAGAAGATCGATCTAAATATCCGCAGTTCATCGTTAGACACCCTGCATATATTTATATATATATATATATATATATATAGATATACATATATATACATATATATATATATATATATATATATATATATATATATATATATATATATATATATATATATATATATATATATATATATATATATATATATATATATATATATATATATATATATATATATATATATATATATATATATATATATATATATATATATATATATATATATATATATATATATATATATATATATATATATATATATATATATATATATATATATATATATATATATATATATATATATATATATATATATATATATATATATATATATATATATATATATATATATATATATATATATATATATATATATATATCATTATGGCTATAAAAATCTGTATTACCATTATAAGATTTTGCTTGTTGAATATCCAGAAAGAAGGCAACCGTTTTTTGAGATATTTGCTCTTTGAAAAGCAAATTTAGTTGATCACATATAAATATATATATATATATATATATATATATATATATATATATATATATATATGTATATATATATATATATATATATATATATATATATATATATATATATATATATATATATATATATATATATATATATATATATATATATATATATATATATATATATGTATATATATATATATATATATATATATATATATATATATATATATATATATATATATATATATATATATATATATATATATATATATATGAGATACAGACATTTGACATTTATTTTTGTTTGTTGTCATAAACAATAGCCATAGCCTACTATTAAATTATGCATTTAAATTCAGAAAATTGTCATTTATTTGCCTGTTGCTGAGAAAAAGTGCATACTATTATATATTTTTGAAAAGTTAAAAAAAAAAATTTTAGTCTATAAATATACAGGGTGTTTCCTTAAAAAAATAAAGTAGGTAGATAGCTTTTTTACCTGACCCTGTATACTAATTCCGACAGCGAAAAGTTATATAAGAAACAGTTTTCACATTTTCGATAAGTTATCTGATAGTTGAGATACGAGGGCTGCCTGAAAACGCAACATTATCAATTTAGCCCTGTATTTTAAAAACTAAAAGGGCTATGAAAATTTTGTTAACAGCATCTTTAGTTTTACGAAAAATTAGTACACTGTCGCGAAAACATCAACTTTCTATCTATAAAAATAACGGAGATATCCCGCATAAGTACCCAAAATAGGACACTCTGTACAACGGCGTCAGCCCCGGGCGCTGTACTACTCGGAAATATGTCGATGGATCCCCACTATAGGGAATACAATAGAAATTGGCAATTTATTAATTATTATTATTATTAAATATTGGATGGATCGTCTAATCAAAATATTATCTGCCTTTGCTTTAGCCTAAGTAAGCGTATCCATACCTCTCTCGTAAAAAAAAAAGATAAAATAATAATAGTTTAACAAATATTTAATAAAAAAACAGGTTATGAACTTCTTTTATATCTAACAAACAATCTATAAAATGATTACCTACTCGATGTAAGACTGTTCCATATTTTAAGTCGCAGATTTAATGGAATGCGATAACTTTTTATTGTGATAAGCTCTTTTATTACTTTATTACACAAAAAGATACTGTGATTTTCATTCGCAAATACAACTTTTATTCATTATAGCGTCTATCATAAATTTACTGTAAGTGAAAACTGCGTTATGTGTAATTGAAGCTTTTAACATGAATAAAGGTCAAGTTGATCAGAATACGATTCCGTAAGTAATACAAAAATACTATTTATATGTGTCAATGTGGAAGTATGATCTAAAGTAAGTTGTAACACAATATAATTACACTAAATATCTTACAAACCAAACAAATTTAATACAATAACAAATCCAAAAAGCTATAGTGACTTGCGTCTCATAAACCTACTGCCAATATTATAAAAATAATTAGAGAAAGTTGTTTATAAACGAGTCTATCAAATAATCATCTTAGCAATTTGCCAATTCCAATTCATCAATCAGGTTTTAAGGTGGCAAAAAGTGTGGGGAAATTCAGAATTATCAAGGCGAAAAGGAGATTTTTTTTAAATCACTGTGGAACAGCAAAATGTTTCCGACACCAAATTAGCAAAATCTTACTTATTTTATTATACTAATTAACAGTCTGTCTTGCAAAAGTCTGAGTTGGCTATGAGTTTATACATCCATGCTTATTATGATAGTTTACCTACCTGCCCTTAATCTATGGGAAAGTTCGACTATTAAATGAGAAATACCTGGATTTATTATACCAGGTTGTACTTTATAAAGGGGCTTAAATACATACAGGATGTTAGTAAATAAGTGCGACAAACTTCAGTGGGTGATTCTACATGAAAAACAATGACAGTTTGCTATATATATATCTATATATATATATATATATATATATATATATATATATATATATATATACATATTGTGTTTTCATTCCGGGTGTACATCCGTTCACTACTGTCGTTCTGAAAAGAACAGTTTTGCTGACGTTTCGCCAAAATCACATTTGGCATTTTCGAAGCTTTCTTTCTCGCGTCCGAATAGAGACTAGAGAAGGAGTAAAAATCAACACATATATATATATATATATATATATATATATATATATACAGGGTGATCTACTAAAAATGGCCTCCGGCCATAACTCGGTAACTGTTGACCATAAAGTTATGGGAAAAAAAAATTGTGGATAAATCGGCCAAAGGAAATAACTGAAAATAATTTCAAAAAATGGCCGCTAGGGGGCGCAACAGCAACTCAAAAATGGAAATGCCGATTTTCTCTTGAATTTTCGTAATTGAGGTTTGTAGAAAATATAAGCATTGTATTCTTCATTTTTGTGTTTTTTTTTTAGTTTTTCTATAACTGTAGGCTCAGTTGAAATGACAGACGAAAATAATTTTCACTTTATCATTGTCACTTTTTCTCCTCTACAAATTGGTGAGGTTAGTTTTTCAATCCGACGTTTAAGATTCGAGCGACCACCAACAACTTTTTTAATTTAAATACGGACCTGGATTTTTTCTTTCACTATTCGATACCTTTTATAACTTTAAATTAAATTATGAGAAAAAGTCATATCATACCATTTGATTTTTTTGAGGAAATCCGTATTATTTGAAGAAATACGAAAAAACCCCATCTAGTGGCCACTAATAGAATCATTACGGCACAATTAATAGCTCTAATTGAAGAGCAAAAAAGCTCTTTTTTCTAACACCAAGTTTAATGTAATCGGTTCATCCAAAAGAGAGATATAAACGTTTGAAAGAAAAAAGTTTAACCCTCCCCCACCACTTTATTATCGAAAATAGCAAGAAACTGATACATAGCAAAAAGTTGCATAATTGCACAAATATTTTTTCCTATAATTTTATGATCGACAGTTAGCGAGTTATATATATATATATATATATATATATATATATATATATATATATATATAAACGTTATATATATTAAAGTTTTTGTTAAAATCTGACGATATGCCAATAAAATTTAATGGGTTGTAAGAGGTAGTTATTGTGCATTTTTTGACATGCAATTAATAGTTTTATATTTATCATTGGCGCGCATATGGGCAATGATCTCAATTTTTTTCAAGAAAAAATGATAAGCCACTGAGACATTTCATATTAAATCATTTGCCTTTTTTTCGTATGGGGCGCGTTTTTTATGCCAAAATAAAAAACATCTTGATGCGTATTTTTCATTTCTTTAATACATTATCAAGAACTATCTAATACAATAATATTAAACCAGAACTATAACAAAAAATTACACTAATAAAATTTTAAATACGCATAAAGCTTTAACAAGTGTTGAAAATGACCTCCCTCAGAAGTGACACAAACTTCGCCTCATTGATTGTCGTATTCGCCCAAATATTCCTGTGTATTTCTTATTGCCTCACAGCCGGCTATAATTATATTCTTTAGGTCATCAACATTTTCGACGGAAGTAGAATAAACTAATAACTAAAACCCCAAATGCAAAAATCTAGGGGATTTAAATCCGGCAATCGAGCAGGCCAATTTTCCGTATCTCCTATTCCTATCCAACGATTTGGATATACTGTATCTAAGTGATTGCGTACATCAGCCATGTCAAACACGTGGCCCAGTGAGCATTTTTCTGTGGCCCAAATCAGTTTTGAAAACAGCCGGATAATACGGCCCGCGAACAAGTTGAAAACCGTTTTTGAAAGCGCGCGTCTCTGCAACAACGATTGGTATAATAAAATGTACAATTGTACATAGTGCCATCTATCTTTAGGAGGATGAGCTACACATACTCAACCTAAAATCTAAAGCCAAACGTTATCTGGCTTGTTCCATAAAATTCAATCGCGCAAAAACGCAGATGACGCAATTTGAACCTTCTGGAAAGAACTCGAGAAATCACAATCCGTATATAAGCCGTGTTCGATTGAGTTCAGTCGTTCAGTGTTTAGTCAGTTATGAGTCAATTGCGATATTTCGAGTTGAGTTGCGCACTTACTGTTACAACACTTAACAGTACTTATTATAATTTCTTTCGGACACAGTTTTTAACATGTCTCTTTCACCAAGTGGAAGTAAGAGGAAACTTGTAGATGAGCATCGTATCTTTCAAGAAAAGTGGGAATTAGAGTTTTTTTGCTGTGAAGTGAAAGAAAAAATTATTTGTTTGATTTGTAATAGTACAATCGGTGTCCCAAAATTATATAATATAAAACATCTCTATGATATTCATAAAATTATGTTTGACAAGTATACAGGCATGGTCGGAAACGAAAAGTTAAATAAGTTAAAATCACAGTTGAAAGATCTGCAGCTTATGTTTACACGTCCAAAGCAAGAAAATGAATCTGTCCTTCAAGCGAGCTACGTACTGTCGGAGTTGATCGCGAAACACTCAAAACCATTTGTTGAAGGTGAATTTATAAAAGAGTGCCCCGTAAAGGCCGCGGAAATTGTAAGTCCGGGGAGCGTGAAAGCATTTCAAAATATATTCTTGTCCCGGAATACTGTCGCTGAAAGAGTTACTGAGTTGTCTGCCAATATAAGTGATCAGATAAAAACATAATCAGACTTTCATTGCATTTTCTATTTGCTGTGGCGCAAGTACGGATGTCTGTGGTATGGCGCAACTCGCTGTTTTTCTTCGTGCGGTTGATACAGATATCAATGTGTATGAAGAATTACTGGAATTAGTACCGTCGCATGATACAACAAATGGGAAGGATATTTTCAATGCTGTTTATGGACTTCTGCAAAAGTACAATTTAGATTTGTCAAAACTGTGTTCTATTGCAACAGACGGAGCTCCTTCAATGACTACAGTAAAACATGGCTTCGTTAAAATATTACAGACAAAGATCAGAGAAACGGGCAGTGACAAACCAGATTTTCATCATATTCATTGTATAATCCACCAAGAAGTTTTATGCTCAAAAATAAGCAAGTTGGAAAGTGTTTTAAAGTCAGTGAACAAAATTATAAAGTTCATAAAGAAAGATTTAGAGAGTACACTAGTTTACCATATTATGCAGAGGTGCGATGGCTTTCGTGTTCTATGGTTCTCGACCGGTTTTGGAAACTCAAAAAAGAAATACGCGTTTTCATGGAAACAAAAGGAGAAGATCTCAGCTTATTATGCGATGTACCTTTTTTACAAGATCTTTCATTTATGGTAGATATCACAAAACACTTACGGACTTAAATACGAAATTGCAAGGACCACGTCAAGTTATTACAGATATGCATGATCATGTGAAAGTTTTCAAGTGTAAGATGATGTTGTGGAAAAAAACATTTAGCAGAGGATAATCCGTTACATTTTCTGACTTGTAAGGCATATCAGGAAAGCAGACTTGTCCCAATATCGTGCAAAATATATTCAGAGAAAATGAGAAGCCTTCTGGCAGAATTTGAGAAGCGTTTTCAGGATTTTAAGACCCAAGAAAACAATTTTTCTCCATTTACTGGTCTTTTCACTATCGATATTGATAAAGTTCCCCCTCACTTGCAAATGGAAGTAATTGAGATTCAGTGCCAGACCCATCTAAAACAAAAATTTAATAGTGTTGGTACATTCGAATTTTATAAATACTTGCCTGTTCAATACCAAGAAATGAGAATTTTGCCTGTAAAATCCTGTCAATGTTTGGAAGTACCTATAAGTGTGAACAACTATTTTCTTTGATGAAAGGAGACAAATCTCCCGCAAGATCGCAATTGACGGACGCACACTTGGACGCAGTTTTGAAAGTTATTTCTGCCGATAAATTCGCGCCACAAATAGACAACTTAATTAAAGACAAAATATGTCAAATATCTGGCAAAAGAATTTTATGTTTGTAGTTTTTTGTAATGTCCTTTTTATTGGAAATTTAATAAACAGACTTGTCCTATAATAGTACTTTTTCTTAAGATTTTCAGTAGTTTGTCTTCTTTAAGTTAAGGTTTTGCGGCCCACCTAGTCGATGGTCTTCATGCTTTTGGCCCACCAGTGACTTTGAGTTTGACATGGCTGGCGTACACTAATGCTAAAATATACTGGTGCACCAACATACATAAACCATAAGTGTTGTCTCAGCTGTAGAGGAATTTCTTCAAGAACATTTAACTCTTCCCGTAGGAAATTAAGGTGTGGCGACTGAATGTCTCCCACATTTGTCTGCCAAAATTAAAATTTGCGCATATCACGCTGTATATATTTGTTTTTCTTTTCATTGTTACTGCATAACATACTGTACATATTTATTTTATTTTACATTTACTTTTTTAATCTGGGATAATTATCTATTGCTATTGAGAAATGTAACGATTTGTAGGTACTTAGTTTTCTGTACATAATTGTGGGAATTTCCATCGGCATTTAGAGTCTAATTTAGTTTTAAGGTTCTTGTATGCTATCCGTTAATTTTTATTTTTACAACACTTCTTTGTACGATTTTAAAATGTGTTGTTGCACGTTCGATAATAGGAACCATCACCGATAGTAAACTGTTTATTGCATTTAGGGTTTATGATAGGAAAATACCGAAACGACCCTTCTTAGTAAAGCTTTCTCCAAATTCCCATTTTACTATCTGTAATGAATGTTTTTATTTTGATCATGGGAAAGTTTACGAAGATAAAAAAACCCTTTTGTCAACGAATAGGACCAATCAAAGCGAGGAACTTTGGCACAGGGGGTGGAACTTTATGTTTCTTGAGATTTGTATTAATATTAGAGGACTCTGTTTTTGGACTTGCAAGAAGTAGGATGTGAATTTTGTTGTTCTAGTTCAATAGACTTATTTTATTTCGTTTTAACAGTGTTTCAATAAACTCTCACAGTGCATATAAAAAAGGAATGTATTGGATATATAGCTAATCAAGTACACACATACGTTCCTAAAAAGGTAAGATTCGCCTGTTAGTCGTTGTGGGGGGAAATATAGACCGATTAAATGATCATCAATTACCCCAAGCCACACATGTATTGAAAACTGATGCTGAAAATGAGCTTCAAATATTCCATGTGAATTTTCCTCAGCCCATAAGGGATTGTTATGGAAATTTCGTATACACTGTCGTCCAACAGCAACCTAGTCAGTAAAGAAAACGCCATTTAAAAAATTTGGAATTTGAGCAATTTGATGAAGAATCCATTGGCAAAAAAATAGGCACAGAAAAAAGTCTCTAGGTAGTAGAACTTGCAAACCTTGAATATGAAACCGATACAATTGCTGTTCTTTAAGAATTTGAAATACAGTGAAGTTGCTTACATTCAATATGTTGGCAATTTTTCGAGTACTTATTTCAGATGACTCCGTAATTAACTCGAGAATTGCTTCTTCTAATTGCACAGTTCGTACTTCTCGAGGTCGCCCGCAGTCAGCTGTTTGTGTGATGGGGTACCCTTCGTCCTGGATACAACTCAACATACAATCGTCGAACTTGCCGACTATTTCCATTACTTCGACCATAAACAAAATGCATATCTGACAATTCCGCATTTGTAAAATTTTCCATTCTTTTCGGCAAAAGAAAAATTTTTATTACTTATTAACTATAATGTTATCGCAAACTTAAAAGCTTAAGAATGAAGAAACGCTAATTTGACATTTCGTTAAAATATTCGTATTTAACAGATAAACGTTGACAGTGGCCTACTAGATATTATATTAAAGAAATGAAAAATACGCGTTAAGATTTTTGATTTTTTTGCATAAAAACTGCCACTCGAAAAAAAAGGCAAGAGAGATTTTTTTACCACAAATTGAACGAGTAATTCAAACATGATTTTTGATTTGAAATGTCTCAGTGGCATACCATTTTTTTCTTTTAAAAAATTGAGATCATTACCCGTATGCGCGCCAGTGATGAATATCACACTTCCCTATTCCTAAAAAAAGGAAATATTTATAACGAAGGAAGTTCCGGGTAAAGGAAATTTACCGATTTTTTATATTTGTTTATAAATACGAATTAAAGTTACGATTCTATAGCAAAATATATTTCTTTGTAAGTTTACATAGACATAACAAAGTGTCTCTGACGTACTTATCTCACTTTTTGTTTATTAAAAACAATAATTAAAACCAACCTAAAAATTTTAATTTATTTTTTGGGATTTTGTCATTAAGGGAAGATAAGAGATTTTAACTGAGCTTTGTCTGTCTAGAGTGTAGAATTATATTTTTCATGAGCTAAATTGTTTCATTTGGTGAACAGTTTAATTCACGCCGATTTGTAATATTTAATTTTAAGGTGGAAATGTCGTTTTTTTATAATTAGTACATAAATCAAAACAAGTAATTTACTTCATATTTATTTTTACGTTGCCATCCAGATAAAATCACAATATTTGTCAATCATTTCAATATTCAAAGCAGGTAAAGGAATTTTATAGTTAATATGAACATATCCTTTTGGTACTCTCAAGTTATGGATTCACGGCATCAACGTCGGCTTGCGTTTCAACTTTCGGTTTTCAGTTGCAGTGTTGCCGAATCGAGTTAATGATTTTTCTTAAGTTTCATGGTGAATTTGAATTTGCCGCTTCCTTTCACGAGTCACTTTACTGACTATTTCCGTGCTCGACCTTCTTGGTTGGCCAACGGTCTTCATCCCTTGGTATCGTCATTCCGGTTGGTAGTCGAGGTACAGGGTTTTTTTTTATATATTGCCACCACCCTTATCTTTTTTATTTGACATTTTAGAAAAATGTGTCCCAAATAAAAGTTTAATGGTTTCAAATGAATTTTTATGAAAACATTTTTTTTCATATACAGGGTGTTACAGAAAGTCTGGGCGTGGTCCAAGTTTCTTATTTCAAATAGGTACCCCATTTTTTTATTGAATTTTCGGATTCTCCTGAGAATTTTACACATTTTTTATAAGGGATATTCTATACTTAAATCTAAAGCCTAAAGAGATATTGTTATTTTTTGAAAACTATTATGTAAAACAGGTAAACATTTTTCTGGTCGTAAACTGGTCATTGACGGTGACTGTTTTACTGTTTGGTAGACTTTCTGTCAATTTCTGGATAAAATGTCACATTTCCGATGAGGAAAAATCCGACAACCTTCGCATAGCTTATGAGAATAACGAAAATACACAGGCAACCAGAACAGAAATCACCATCTTCCAACGAATCGCCATCTAAACAAACATTTTTTGAAATATCAGACGTGGATTTTTTTCCTTCTACGGGGTATTCCAAAAACTTCGAATTTTGGAAATATGCATATGAATCTAATTAAGGCAACACATGTTTTTAAAAAATATATGTATAATATTAACGAAAACAGAAAAGAATATTTTAAAAACTACACACAGCGTCAAAAAACTTGGACCCCTTCATAAGTCGCAATGCAAATAAGCTTTCCTCAAGACCGCGTATCTTCAGTAATAAATGAACCAACGAAGTGATTGAAAAATGATTATGTCAACGAATAGCGGGACTACCACTTTTAGTTAACTGAGCCACGATATTGTAATCAGCAAGCTAATAAGGAGAGTTTAATTTTTTTTAGCCAGACCTCCCAATTAATTTGCATTAGGTCCTGTGTTGAGAAACTTTTAAACACTCTGTAGAGCGTTCTAATTACAATAGAATATTTCATGTGGCTAAAAGTGGCAGCCCTGCTATTCGTTAAAATACACTTTTTTTAATCACATGGTTGGATCATTTATTACTCAAGATACAAGGTCTTGAAACAGAGCATTTTTGCATTGCGTCTTATGAAGGGGTCCAAGTTTTTTGACGCTGTGTTTGTTACAAAAAACTACATATTATGAAATAATTCAATAATGAAATGAAATATAAATATTATAATTGCTGAATATGTCCACCATTCATTTCAATACAATTTGTATAATCTGCTTCGATTTTATTAATCGCATTAATAATGAATTGTGCATGATTATTGTTTAAATCCTCAATGGCTTCAATTATTCTCCTTCTTAACACCTCTATATCTTCCGTGGGAGTTTCATATATTTTATTCTGCAAAAATCCCCACAGAAAAGAGTCAAGAGGTGTTAAGTCGGGACTATTGGGCGACCACCGAATCGGTCCAGTCCGACCAATCCACGTTTCAAAATTTTGATTTAAAAAATTTAGGACCGCAAAAACATTGTGTGGTGGGGCTCCATCTTGTTGCCAAATAATTTGGTTGTATTGACGGAGGGGTAAGTCATCCAAAATAGGTTCCAGATCATTATTTAATAAATTTAGATATTTTTCTCCATTTAAAGATCCATCAATGAAAATCGGTCCAATAATTTTGTTGTGAAGGAGCCCGCACCACACATTTAAAGTTTTCCGACCTTGGGTTTTAATTTCACGCATGGCCCGAGGGTTTTCCGTTGCCCAAAATCTAACATTTTTCCGGTTGTGAATCCCGGCAGTACTAAAGGCGCATTCATCTGACCATAAAACTTTTTGAAAAATATTGTTATCTTCATCTCTCATCAACAACATTTCCTGGCAAAACATGGTTCGTTGGTTTTTCTGATCTTCAGTTAATTTCTGGACGGGTAAAATTTTGTATGGGAAATATCCATGCTTTTTTAATGTCGAATAAATTTTGAAAATAGATTTATTAAAAAAAATTGATGCGTCTTTTAAGGCTGCATTTGGATTTTCTGAAAATAAATAATATTTGCGTAAGTTACTTTATATCCTGTGGGTAATTTCTAGTAACCTACCTTGAAAAAATAATAAAATATTTAATTCCTCCTCCTCATTAATAACCGCAGTACGTTTTTTTCTTTTAACAGTCATTCGATTTCGAAAGCCAAGTTCAATATTTTTGAAAGTTTTTCGAGATGGAATAACTCGCATGGGGAAAATCCGCTGATATTCTCTTCTTGCCGCGCAAGCATTATTATTATTCTTGTAGAAAATGCGAAGAATATCACATCTTTCTTCGTCAGTGTAATGCATCTTTTCAATGAATTGACAGAACGACAGATCACCGTCAATGACCAGTTTACGACCAGAAAAATGTTTACCTGTTTTACATAATAGTTTTCAAAAAATAACAATATCTCTTTAGGCTTTAGATTTAAGTATAGAATATCCCTTATAAAAAATGTGTAAAATTCTCAGGAGAATCCGAAAATTCAATAAAAAAATGGGGTAACTATTTGAAATAAGAAACTTGGACCACGCCCAGACTTTCTGTAACACCCTGTATATCAAAAAAAATGTTTTCATAAAAATTCATTTGAAACCATTAAACTTTTATTTGGGACACATTTTTCTAAAATGTCAAATAAAAAAGATAAGGGGGGTGGCAATATATAAAAAAAAACCCTGTACTTACAACACCTCTATGTGTTGATCCGAAGAAAAATCGGGAATCATCCCGAATATACCCAGTAGTGGTGATTTTAAATTTTGTTTCTTCGCATGGATTAACTATCTGCTTTATCTGAAAGCCAAAGTAAAGTTTGTGTTTTGGAGAAAACCTGGATTTTTATCCAGCAATCTTTGGCCATGCCGGAATCAAACGTTTTGGAGCTTTTTTTTGTATAGTAACTTTGGGATTTAGTTAAGGTAAGCCGCTTATAATAATTTCACATACCTTTTTCTTCGTTTTGAAAAATGTTACGTATTTCCCAGTTTTCGTTTTTTTTTGGAGTACTCATCCATGGTTTCCCTCTCCGTTTAGAATCCACATGGGAGTCGACTCGTAAGTTTTGGCATACCGTACCGTACCATGAGTTATGAATTATGGTCTTAAAAGAAACATAATCTGTTGTCCCGCCTATTTTGTTGTCCCGTCCTTTATTTGATCCAGTTCTGTTCGAATGCTGTTAGTTCCAGACACTGTAAATGTTCCTGTGATTTTGAAGTGATCCTCTTTTGATGTTTTGATGCAGCCCTTGAAGTCCTGACATCCCTGGAAGGATTTATAAAGGCCAGATAATATTTTTACTATTAATTATCCATTCTTATTCAGTTTTTTTTTACTACAAGCATTATTTAATATTATACATTTTTACATTTGATTTACAGTTTAAACGATTTATGCTATTTAAAAGTGAACCAGTTCATTAAATATTTCTTTCTAACTTTCATTTATGTAACAAAATGTAAAGGTGTTAAAATTATTAATGAGTTATGTGAACTATAGTCGACTAAGAGGCTTATTTAATTTTCTTTATGAAAATATTGGCATATTAAATTCTCTTTTTTTTTACCTATTTTGAATTATCTTATTTAAATTGTACATTTCCTATATAATATATGGTGTCGTAAGTATAGAAAATTTATCTCATTTTTTTATTTATCCTGCCTAAACTCTCCTAATTTTTATTTAATTTTTTTTTTGCTATAGGAACTAGCTTAGGCTAAAGTTTATTTATTTTGGTTTCACAGTTTTCCTTTATTAAATATATAAAAAAAAACAGCGTGGCGCCCTTTTAGTAGTCTACTTGGATTATGTAATGTATTTTTTTTAAGATTTACTTTTGATTTTAAAGAACACACCAAAATTTAATAATTAAATTCTAATATCTGACATCAAAGTTAATTTAATAAAATTATTTTTCATTTCCCCCGAACCCATAGTGCTCTCCAGATGAAAAGCTGCCGTTAGCTGAGCGTAAAAAAAAACAAGGGGTATGATACGCTACAAGAGACGTTAAAAACCTCTGGGCCTGTTGGTTTGTGGTATGCTGTGTAAAACAGATTTGTGCAGGATGTAAAACTTGCCATTGAAAATTATATATTTTTAGATTAGATTTCATTTAAGCAACATGACCAAATGGACAGACTTATGATCGTCTTGTATCAAATCTTATATCATTTGTAAAAATGTATCGATGTTTTATTTCCCAATATATAACTCCTACAAATTTAGTTGTACATTAACATATTTTTATAGAGTGAATGGCTTCGAATCTAATTAACATAATTAAGGCAAAAATAGATAGCAAGTTCACGTATTAGTATTAGCATTTTTCATTTCATATTATACAGGATGTATGAAAATCAGTGATATGTTTTTCCTAACTTTCATCGTTATGAATTTCGTTATTTCAAATAAGTATTATATAGTATTATCCTAGAAAAAATCGTATTTAATTCTCTCTTACAGTATAAACTGGTAAAGAAATAAGAGACATTAATCAATAATGCCAAATTAAGTTTATAACTGCATAGTTTTTGTTTACGTCATGATTTTATTTAAAAAATACTGTTTTTAGAAACAAATTACCTTCAAAATGGTACTTTTGGAAACATCGACGTTATATAGTGGCAATTTTAGCCTTCTTTGGATTTTTTAATGCGTACGCTCTTAGAGGAAATTTGAGTATAGCAATAGTAGCTATGACATCTGACAGATATGAAATTTTAGAAAATGGAACTGTTTTAAACACAGTAAGTTCAAAGTATCTTTTTCTGTATTACGAGTATATTATATCTACCGACAAGTTTTCTTTCAGGGTCCAGAATTCGAATGGTCAAATGAAATACAAGGCTACATCCTGAGTTCTTTTTTCTATGGTTACATTACTACTCAGCTGTTGGGTGGGTATTTTGCAAAAAAATACGGCGGTAAGCTTATATTTGGCACAGGAATAGCTGTTACTGCTGCTTTGACTGTAGTAACTCCATGGTTAGCTACGGCCAATGTGTATCTACTGCTTGCTGTCAGGATTATTGAAGGAATCTTTGAGGTAACTTCTCTATAACAACTCGTTTTTAGGTTTAACTAAAATTGATTTATGTTCTGAAAAATAAGAAAAATATCAAAAGAGAAGGGGAGTAGTGAACACCATTTTTCTGAACTTTACAAAATTAAACTTAAAAATTAAAATATTTGAGATGTAAAGTAAACGTAATAGGATTTGACTGTGACGTCATTTTCTTATATTTCTTTTTGATTCATAAAAAACGTAGGCAATGAAAGATTTTAATACTAAATGAATGTCGCTTCTATAGTCGTTTGATTGTTTTACCTACTTAAAATGGCACTATAATCAACAGGCTCAATTATTCAGAGAAAATAACGCAATACAGAACCAACATTTCTAATTTTTTGAAAAATAAAATTAGGGATAAAATTTATATGATGTATGTTAAAAAATAATTCGTTACAATAGCCAGTTTACACTAGTTAAATGAAGATCTCAGTGGATTTTTTAATTATTCCTTTTCTTTTTTGCTAAATTGGTGGTATCTAACTATTTTGTCATCATGTGGAGTATGATTCTTGTTGTTGATATTATAAGTGGACCAATTTTTAGCAATTGTACCCTTTACATGCTGTTTGGAGATTGTCTATGGAATGTCAATAATTTCTACATCAATCTTCTCTTTGTTGTATACCAGAAATAATTTTAGATCTCACGCAAGCTGCTGATGTATGATTTTTGCAATTATTATACTTATTATTGTTATTTTTCTCCACCTTGTTGTCCAAGTCAGTACAATAAAAAACAAAAAAAAATGAAAAGGAAAAAAACCAACTATTGGGTATTAAGAAATGATCTAACGATGCTACATGTTATCAAAATGATCGGTTTCTGGATGATCCTGTTAATGTCTGTATTAAGTCCTAGTTGAGCCGAATGCTAAACGTTGTTGGTGTGAGGCCTATTACTTATATGACGAGAGGAACAATGATGATTCTTTCCTGTTTCCACAGCCTTCTTATTTCCATTGCCAAGTCGGTGTATTTGGCAATCTTCTCACTGTATTTCGTTTGGATGTTCTCGTTATTGGGGACAGCCATGTCAATTAAATAAGTGATCTTTTCTTTTTTGAATTGAATGGTGATATTGGGTCTCTTTGAGAGGATTGCTTTATCTGTGTGGATGTCAATGTCCCAGTAGAGCTTGTAGTCTTCGTTTTCAAGTATGGATGTTGGTGTATAATGGTAGTAAGGGTCTGTGTTCTCCGTTGGTGTATATGTTGTGGCTAATGCTTGATGAACGACCTTCGCTGAGGATTTGTGTCTCGTGGTGTATTCAGTTTCAGTCATTATTCTACACTCGTTATGTGATCGATCGTTTCTCTCTGCTGATGACATCTCCTGCCCCTGTCATTTTCAATGGTTATGTCCTTGATAATGTGTTTTTGATAGTTTGTGGTTGCTATGACTTTATCCTGGTTACCAATCAGGAAGCCTTCTGTTTCGGGGAACAGCTGTGCTTCTTGTAACCACGTATATGAAAACTTTTTATGTATGTGGTCTGCTTTATGCGGTGTCTGTGTCTTCCGTGGAGTGTTTTTTCAGACCAGGTGTTTATCTTTTTTCACGCCTGCTGCGTGGCTCGTTTGAGACAGGTCGAACGGTGTATAATTCTTGTCTGCCTTCACTATTGCCTGGTGGAGGTTAGTTTGTTTGTTGTGGAAGAATTTTCTGAGTTCGTAAATTTGTTATTATTTAGCGATTATATATCTATAATTCCCCTCCCTTCTTCTTTTCTCTCGATGGTGAGTCTTTCCTTGCATGCGTTGGGATGTAACTTCCTATGTTTAGTGAATTCAGAGCGTATGAGAATGTGAATGTTTTCTATGTCAGTGTGTGACCATTTAATGATACCAAATGAATATGTAAGAATACGTATGACGAAGGTGTTAATAGCTATCGTTAGATTTCTAGAGTTTAGTTTTGTTTTTAGTAGTTTTGTGCGCCTGTTTTTATATTTTGTATTGAGCTCTGATTTGGTATGAATGTGGTTAATTTTGGTGCTTTGATGGAAGCCTAGGTATCTGTATGTTTCTTCTTTGAGCATTTTATTTATGGTTTTATTGTTGGTTGTTTCCGTCGTCTTTCCACTGTTTCTTGTTGATATGAAGTAGCTTGCATTTACTTATACAAAATTCCCTGTTGATGTCCAGGGTAAACGTTTCTGTGATTTTAAGGAGTTCCTTTAGCTGTGACTTTGTGCTTGCGTATAATTTTATATAATCCATGTACATGAGATGGTTTATTTTGTGTAGGTTATTTTTTTGGTGTTTAATGTGGAATCCAAAGTTTGTGTTATTCAGTGGATTTGATTGTGAATTGAGATAGAGGCAGACCCACAAAGCGCTGAGTGAATCTTCCTGGAATATCCCTCGTTTGACGTACCTAGATCTCTTCTGTTTCGATGTATTCTTTTTGTGTTCTCAGGTTGAGTTTAGTTTTTCACGTACTCATGATTTGCGTAAGGAATTGCCTGAGGTTTTGATTGACTTTGTATAATTCTAGCACTAGTTGGCTAACCATAACTATGGGGTATTGAATCAAAGGCTTTTTTATAATTTATGTAACCAGTGTGAAGGTTTCTATAATTTTTCCTGATTTGGTCCATGATGACGCTGTCTATAATTAGCTGCTCCTTGCAACCTCGTTTATTTTTCCTGCACCCTTTTTGCTCTTCCGTTAGATTGTTTATGTGCTAGATGTTGTTCTATTCTCCTGGTAATTGTGGCTGTGATGATCTTATATAGGGTTGAAAGGCACATAATAGGTCGGTCATTTGACGGGTTCTTAGGTTAATTTGGCGAATGACAGCTTCATGTGTGGAGGTAAACTTGTACCAGAAGTTATGAATGTTATCTATTCCAGGTCTTCTCCAGTTATGCGTGTATTTGATTGTTTCTGCAACCTCTTGTGTTGTCATTGCAAAGTCCTCTTGTTCCTCCAAGCACTTGTGCCTGTCTTCTTCCGCTTTAATCCATGAAGCGTTATTATTGTGGAGTTTCGGTTCTGACCAAATGCTTTTCCAGTATTCTTGTTTGGTTGATGATTCTATTACTCGTGCCTCCTCATTGCTCATAGTTTTTTGGTAGAACTATTTTTCACTTCCTCGAAACAGGTTGTTAGCGTCCTTTCTTTCATTTGACTCTTTGTATCTTCGGCGTCTTGCGGCATACACGGATAATTTTTGCTTTAAAATGTCAAGGATTTCTGTAAGCGTGTGATCAGGAGATGTAGATTTGATTTTCTCTATACTTTGTATGATACGTTTTGACTTGTTGCTGTTCATGAGTTGGCTAAGATTTCCCAATTATTTTTTAATTTTGTTTTCGACCCTTATCTGCCATTTGAATTTATGCTTTTATGCTGCTGGTGTTTCTGTGTCATGGCGGGAGTTTCTGATTGTTCTGTATTATCGTAGTTATAGCTGCTGCATAGATCACTGTAAGAACGTCCTCAATTGTGCTCGCATTCATTATGTACTCGGGTATTATTATTATTAATATTTATAACGGTGATCAAATCATTGTATATAATTTAAAGACCACGTCTGCCGAACTAATATTACTTTGATAAAATAATATTAAACGAAAAAAAATATCATGATTCCAGCTTTAGAGTACAGTTAGTACAATATTTATATTTTTAAAATAATATATTCATTATAGCCATTTTTAGGGAGTAACATATCCAAGCCTCCATGCAGTATGGTCAATGTGGGCACCTCCTTTAGAACGGACTGGCTTGTCTATGTTAGCTTGCGCGGGCAGCTATTTTGGAACTGTGGTTGCTATGCCTCTGAGTGCTATGCTAGCTGAATCGTACGGATGGAGAAGCATATTCTTCTTTTTTGGTAATTAGTATACCAATTAGCCTATAATATTAGCATAATAAATTTACATAGCATAATATGTATCTACGATCGTGAGATAAGACGGCATTTGTGCACTGATTTTAGTTAGGCAGTGTTAGATATTACGGGACTAGTGCCGTAATGATCCTATAATATTAAAATTAAAACAGAATTAAAGAAAATACGTTTAATTGTGTTTAAAATATAGCATTACAAACTATTTATTGTACATATTAATTATACAACTATTGCAGTTATTTAAATTAATTCCAGATGTACTTGATGAAACTGACTTAACTTGTGATGAACTTGCGTTAAATATGTTCAGTTATTGGATACTAGTTTCTACATTTTCCTTATTTCCGAGTATATTCAAAGCAGTCTTCTTTTTGGTTTCTTCCGAAGCCTCAATGTATCCTTCTGCAACTGTATTTGACCGCCATTCCCCGTGTCTCTTCAAAATATTCGGTGCTGGCTAATAGTGATGTAGAAGACCTTCTAAAGCAGTGGCCGGTATATTGTTCTAAATTGGATAATTTTAAAATCAAAGCAATAGTCTTAGACATACCTCCAAAAGTGTTTATTCTCACTGGCTGTTTCGTACGTTTACTGTTCTTATAGCACACGTAGAAACGACCATGATCAACGTGTTTAGGGCATAACTTTAAGCATGGCATAATCTGATTTAAGAATGATATAATTTTTTATTCCACTACTTTATTTCAACTTAACAAAATGATATGACAGCACTACACGTGATTAAAACCAAATGAGCTTGGAAAACAGGTATAATATATAGCGCTCCATTATGTTGCCATATAATACATCTATGTTGTTCAAGAGGCAATTCGTCGATATATCTTCGATTTAATTTTCTAAAAAAATTAGCTCCCCAATCTCAATCAAACAATGGTCTTGGAATTGTATTGTCTATAATTTCACACGAAATGATGATTGGATTACGACCTTAAAAAGCAATCTCTTCCATGGAAAACAAACTTGTCTGACCAGACATGAACATTTCGTCTATTAATATTAAATATTAAAGCAGTTCATCCGTCCGAACAATATCATTAAATAAATAAGGCCTTGCCGAATTATTTCGTTTTGGATCGGCACTAAACGTTCTCGAAACAGTTACATATGTACAGTTTGTTTCTCCTTCTATATATTAAATGCTGCATAACAGGAATTCTTCGATTCTCTTGGACGTACAATAAAAGTCTCTTTCTTCATTTAGTTCCCTTCTTCTTTTTCCATTGACTAGAATTCTTCTTCCTTCCAGTCTTCCATTTGTTTTTATTGTAGCATTTAATGATGAACACCAGAGGCGTGTGGTGAAATTTTAAGAAAGGGAAGCAATTTTTAGAAACTTACCTATTTGTAATGTAATTCGATTCTTCGATAATTTTTTGCAAATTCGTCAATGATGTCATCATAAAAACGTCGATGCTCCGACATATTCTGGAGAAGATTATTTTATTGTCAATGGACAACAGCGACGTATGCGAAAGTCTCTCATGCCCCGTTGAATTTTCACGAAATTTTTTATACGTTTAAGTGTTGAAAAATTGCGTTCTACTGATGAACTTGTGGCAGGTATTGTCAATACTAATTCACACAATTTTGACACTTCGGTGTAGACATCTTCCAGCTCCTTGTCTTTTACTTATACAATTGCATAAGTTCCTTAGCGTTATTTTTTGCGCTAATGTCATCAGTTTCATAAATCATTTTTAGTTCAAATCGCAGTAACACTCGGTCGAAAAACTGGCCAGAATGAAGAAGAAGAGATCTAAACACATCTTCTGGAAAAGTGTTTCCTTTAAATGCATCGAAATTGCAGAGCTTGAGGAATTTAAAATCATTTAAACCGTTAAATCTATAGTTTATTTGTTGCTGAATTTGATCGATTATTTCATAAAAGAGGCGCCTGTGTGATGTTTGAACATCTCCCACTTTGTCTGTTCGAAGACGCTTGGCTTGTAGCTCTACATTTAACGTCATTGTTTTCTCCCAAAATAGGTCAAAGTCATCTCTTTTTTGGCTTAACATGGACTTAAAATCATCCACTTTTTTGGGCAAAAAGCAATATCATTTGTTTTAGTTTGTAATATATTAAAAACATTGTCCGAGAATGGAAATATTTCTGAAAATATGTTCAACAAATAATTAAAATTAAAATCTCGTTTCAAACAGTCCAAAAGCCCCCTCAAACTATTTATTGCTTCTGGGTCCCACGTTTCATTATTTTCTATTATATTCTCAAATAGTTCAATCAGTGATGCACGATTTTCAGATACTGTTAACACAAGTCTTCCATTATAGTTCCACCTAGTAGGATTGCTTAAAGTAGGAGCTACTTTAAGCAATCGTTTGTGGAGAATGGAGTCCAAAGCTTGTGTACGTTTTGTTGACTTGGAAAAAAAAGCAGCCATGCCACTTAAAGTAACGAAAAGTACTTTACACTCTTTAATGTCATTGATGGACTGGGATAAAACTAAATTTAATTTATGAGCAAAACAATGGACACTTGGGAAAGTTTCTTACCCCCGTTAATCCCCTAATTGTCCTGCCATCACTTCAGCTCCATCATAGCGTTGAGCACCTAATTTTTTTTCCTCCATTAATTTTTTTAGTAACGTTATAAACTACGCTATATAATGCATCTGCTGTACGATTTTCGGACGCTTTCTTAAAACCTAAAAATCGCTCTTGAATACTTCCGTCTGTTTTAACGTAACGTATTACTATAGACAATTGGCTAAAATTAGTGATATCAGTTGTTTCGTCCAGAACAATAGCAATGAACCGCGCCTCGCCAATCTCCTGCTTAATTCTTTTTAGAATAATGGTTGCAACAGCGGAAATTAAATCATTCTGGATTCGATTCGACGTTCCGCGAAAAACGCTAGACTGCTCTAAATGATTTTTAAGCAATCATCATATTTAACCGTTAAACTAAGTAAATCTTGAGAATTTTCTTTATTTGAAGAAATCCTTATTTCGTCATAACCTCTAAATCCCAATTCGTGCTGTCTGAGAAAACAAACAACATCGATAAGTCTTCTTAATATTTGCCTATTTTTATCGACTAGTTCATTGTGCTGGCGGTGACTAATTTCCAACTGTTTATTAAGGTCGTGTTAAATTCTGGTTTTGCCGAAGACTTTTTCGTTTATAACGGCCTGCAAATGCGTTTTGGACATAATGTGTCTTTTTACAGCTTTATGGAAATTGTTTAAATCGGAAAAACCAGTTTTATTTTAGAGACCCTTTTCATTTTTAAAAAGTAAACATGACCAACAAAATAATTTACTTATATTTTCACGCCCTGTTAGCCATTTAAATTGTTCGTATTGTTTTTCAGGATAAAAATGTCTAATACAGTTTCCCATTTTTGCGGTTAAATTTTTTATAGGCGGTTTTGCCCTTCCTTTGGAAATTATTTGAAGCTTATCAGCGAAGTATAATGTTGAAAATCCCTTTATTATTAAGACACAAACCACACATACACACACACTCTTCTTACTAAACTCTCCAACATTTTCAACGTTATTACCGACAGCCGAAGTTGACGGTATTTGCATATCCACGTCCGTATTATTGTCTTCCATATCGCACCATGTACAACGCGACGTACGTATAACACAACACACGGATAGCCTTTCAAACAAAGAACCTATTCCAGCGATAGCTTCCGCCCCCATTTAAATCAGGCGACTGAAATGCAAAAATTGCAAACAACGGTGGAAAGTTCAATAACCTCTAGCTCGATTCACAGGAAATCAAGCATATAGGACTTGGTTGCAGAGAAGCTAGCGGCCCGCATAGGTTCTATTCGCTTTTCTATTGTGGCTGGGTCGGAGTCAAAGCCGCATTTATTATGGGCTTGATAATTAAGATAATGTTTTAGCATTT
This sequence comes from Kuschelorhynchus macadamiae, assembly GCA_030620095.1. Lineage (NCBI taxonomy): Eukaryota > Metazoa > Arthropoda > Insecta > Coleoptera > Curculionidae > Kuschelorhynchus > Kuschelorhynchus macadamiae. Next base: position 249,647 of record JAUTXW010005271.1, read on the forward strand.
TTAATATAAACTAAATTAATTTTGTAATTTGTTTTGGGGAACTGCCCTTGCTTCCATGGACTGGACGCCCCTGATGAAAATATTTGTCCCTTTTCTGACATTACCTTTGATTTAAATTCCTAAAATTATAAAACGTAGCAGGAATCTTGTTATATATTTATACAAAATAAATCCATATCATCCAACTTAAAATAATCATATACAGTATCTTGTCTATTCAATGCCCAATGCTTAGTTATTTAGCTGATGATATTTATGAATGATCTATACAAATTCACAAAACTTTCGTATTTACCATTGTATTCCATCTTCTTTTCCAAAACCCCTGTACAACTGAAAGTAAAACATAGGAAACTCACCGTCTAGAATAAATGCTATGACTTCCATAGGCAAATTTTTGAATTTTGTGATGAAAAACAAAAAAAAATCAGGAAGTGTTTTCTTTATTTCTTTTCATTTTTTTTGCAGGGATATTAGGCTTGGTTTGGTATATACTATGGATGTTGATTGTGTCAAATTCGCCAGCAGAAGATTCAAAAATTAGCGAGGAAGAACTAAAATATATCGAATATTCCATGGAGCAAAATCCTAAGGAGAGAAGTGATAAGATGCCAGTTCCATGGAAGTCTATATTATCTTCTAAGGCTGTGTGGGCTATATGTGCTGCTAATTTTTGTGAAAACTGGGGATTTTACACATTTTTGACGCAATTGCCAAAGTATTTAAAAGGTTTGGATAATTATTATTCAATTATTTTGTGGTCAGTGTAAAATGTTTCAAAAATATAACTCGATGTTACCGACAAACGAGACGAAGTCATTTTCTTTGTAAGTATCATATCTCTTTGATATTTTGAGAATGTTATATGGCTGGCGCAGATACAGATTTAGCTTTTATAATACTATTTACAACATTATTTTTGCAAAAAGAATACTGCTGTACACTAAGCAGGAATTTTTTTTTCGACTATAAGAATAAATAAATCATCTTTAATAGTAATCAAAAAGTCGCGTCTCCCTTGGTAGAAATGAAAAATATTCCAGACATATCTCAGAATGTGAAGAATAAAACAAAGAACCAGGTATATTTTCTATGGCACACTGTCCCCAACCCAACATCGAGGGCATCAGAGACTTTAACCAAGAATTAATCGTTGCATTTTACCGGATATAGCTGCACCATATTTAAAGCCTGATGATTAAAACTAATATAACATAGAATAAAAAGTAAAATTTTGTGGTTAACAGTATCAAATGTCTTAGTAAAATACAAAAATATAAAAACGCAAGCCCGGTCATTTTCAAAGGCAATTAAAATAGAGTCTGCAAAATTAGAGAGTGACGTAAAACAATTATGTCCAGGAGGAACACCCGAAAGAATATTATTTGCACTCAAAAAATATGTATCTATATATGTTCACACACATTCCTCAAGAACTGTTGGGTGACCTGGTATCATTAGAAAAGTGAGAGCTAGTAAACACTGACAAATTTACATTCTAATAATATTAAATAAATTCTAACGCAAATAAAAAAATTTTTAAATAAAATATCGATCATAATATTCAAAGCCTTGATACACAATTGTTTTATGCTCAAATCCTTGATAATTTAGGATTTTTATGAAATTTCAATTACAATTGCCATTTCCCCAGAGATAGCTATAAATATGTATTATATAAAATTGAACAGTTTTACTTAGCGGATTGATTAGGCGGACTTACATAGAATTTGATGCTTCAAGACTTGTATTCTGAGAGTATATAATAAGTTCTGAGGATTTTGAAGTAAAAATGGTCATTTCACCGGGGTTAAATTTGTATTTAAATTGATTTTAGATAGGTCTTAATGTACGTTTGGTATTTTTTAATGTTTGAGAACAGTTTTCTCAAACAATCTCCATATCAATCCGAGTAAAAGAAAAAAATTAAAACTACATAACATAAACCTGGGATTTAAAGAATTTCTGTCGTATTTCAAATACATGTTCGCCTGTTTCATTCAATTCAATAGCTTGCACACTTTTACCACATTATCCATATTAAATAAAGAAATTATGGATTGAACGATTGGAGGTAACAAAAAAATCGAAAAATACTCGTTTTTTTCTATTTTTTATCTTCAAAAAATATTTATAAAAGATATATAAATACTCCTACACTAAAAACATAATCTAACCTACATTGTTGCTGAGTCCGAAGAGTCGCTACCGAAAATCCACGGCTTGAGGCCCTTAAAATATCCCATTCATAATATCTGCCTTATTGCAACTTTGGAAGAACTCAATTTTGCATTTCTTCATATAATGTGGCATCAGTTTTTTCAAATTTGAATTAATCTTAGGAATAATATTTTCTGCACTCTTTCCGGTTTTTAAATTTTGATTTTACTTTAGAAAAATTTATATACACCTTGTATTACATAACCGAGTGTCCAACTCAATGATTCTATACACTTGAGCAAAATGTATCCAAAAAATTCCGTACTCTGGTTTTGGATGAATGTGCACAGTTAGATAATTTTTGTTCTTCCTCGTATAGTAACATAAATTCAGTTATTTAATACAGAGTCCCATGAAGGGGAAAAACGGTCCTTATGGCAGACAAAACTTTTTGAAATCGGTTTAATAATAACGAAGAAAGGTGGTTTTGAAATTACCTGTTTTAATAAAGAAAACCTATACTGGGAAAATATTCATTACTAATATTAAAGGTTGCAAATATATCAAGTGCAACAACACACAAAGCGATGTGTTATTTTATAATAACATAACCCCAAGGTCCGTGCATCGGACTATAGTTGATGATTTGAATCACCAAAATCCGCAACTACGCAAACTATATGACGTATCTTAATTACAAATCTATGTATTAGTTAAGAGGAAATGACAGAGGCTAATAATTTCATTGATGCCCCATATACAATTGGTTTATAGTAGATCTTAAACGACATTTTTATAAATTAGGGATATGATATGTGGAAATAGCCCACTTTTTCGCATTAGTGCTATAAAATTATCGCAAGCTTTTTTCGCACTCATTCACTCTCTAAGAAATAACGTAGTAAGAACATTAGTAATTTTTAAAACTGACCATTTTTTATAAATAAAATTAGACAATTACTAATATTTGACATATTTAAACTAGCTGAATTATTACTAGACACTTTTAGAGAGTTATCCATTAATATGTCCTTATAAACAACACAACAAGTGCTGCATTCTTCACCTCTTCTTCCCAGTATTTCTGCTGCAATTGTCTTCTTGTTTTCCACTAAACGTTTAACATACCCTTCATCTGCTGCACTGCGCTTCCAGCGCCTTTTTAGCATGCATAAATCAACTCCAGAATCTGCTAACAAATTTGAAGATGACTTTCGAAAACAGTGGCCAGTGTATTCTGATTTTTCAGGTAATTTTCTGCAGTCAGTTTCGATGCAGAATGACTATACACAAATGTTCCTATCAACGACTCAATTTCCATTATATCAGGCATATTGGATCATAATATTCTTGATAAGAACTTAATAGATCTAGTGGAAGCTTGTCTTACATCCACTTATTTCATTTTTCAAGGAAGTTTTTATAAACAAACTTCAGTGGCAGCTATGGGATCCCTATAACCTGTAGTAGCGAATATCTTTATGGAAGCCTTTGAGGATATTGCTCTAACATCCGCACCACTAAAACCAAAACACTGGTTCAAATATGTTGCACTGAAGATATTACGCGTTCAATTAAAAGATATAGTAACCCAGCTCAGCGAGAATGATACAGAACCTAAGTAAAGAGTCAAAGTTAAAATGGAAGTAAATTTATTGAAATGTGTCCAGGTTTGCCACAAGTGAATATCAGAAAATTCATTTGAATTCAGAACAATTTTGAAGATTTTGGTTCAGCTTTAAAACGACGAAGAAATTTAACATGATAAATAATAAATTAGAAATACAAAAATTAAATAGACATTTTAAAAATTGTCACTGCACTGATTTTTTAACCAGATCTTGAAAATGTTGACCTTTAACTTCTAAACACTTCAATAAACGAGTTTGGCACCATCCGTTGTAACTCTTTCATTTCACTGGGATCAATATCCTGAAATGCTTGAATGACCCGATGTAGTAGTTCTTCGTTAGTATTAACTGGAATGTGGTAAACCTTTTCCTTTAGCGTACCTCATAAATGAAAATCTAAAAGAGTAATATCAAGCGATCTTGGGGGGGGGGGGCAATTCCACGGTCCTAGACGTCTAAACCATCGGTCACCGAAAATTCGATCTACCTCTGCAGTCACTTCCACCGTACAATGTGCTGGAGCCCCGTCAAGTTGATACCAACAGCTTCGGTAATTCTCAAGTGCAAGACCATCTGTGAACTCCTCGACCACTGTTGATAGAATATCTAAGTATCTTTTGGAAGTAAATTGTTCATCCTATATCAAATACCTAATTTCATTATCCATTAGCAAACAGAAGACATGAAAACTAAATTTTTTCTGAAATCCTCTCTTTGTTGTAGCGTGCGGATTTTCATTGGCCCAACAATGACGATTCTGTCGATTAAAAATACCTATCCTCGAAAATTTTGACTCATTGGTCCATATAATTTTTTTAAAAAAAAGAGGATCTTCCTGTATACGTGTCAGTAACATTTACAAAATACGACTCTTTGCGGGAAATCTGGAGGATTCAGTGCTTGAACTTTGGTAAACTTATAGTCGTGCATATTATGTTTTGCTACAATTCTTTGTAGGTATAGATGAAAATGTAATGCCCAAATCTTCTTCAACGCTACGTATGGAGGAGTGAGGATATACATAAAAGTATGCCAAAACGTTAATTTTATTTTCTTCACTGGAAGTCACGGTCTGGGCAAATTTCTTGATGGTTTTAAAGCTGAACTAAAATCTCTAAAATTGTTCTGGATTCGAAGGAATTTTCTGATATTCATTTGTGATAAATCTGGATACGTTTCATTAAATTTTCTACACGTTGAGTTGATAATCTTATCACACTGACCATGCAGAATAAATAAATTCATTAAAACTGTATTCGAGTAACTATTATACACTTCCATTTTAACTTACTTTGACTTAAAATCAGAAGCACAAGAATAAGACTTCTGTCAAACAAACTATCATGCCGTCTCACAAAAATTGTTTTCATGGCACACCACTACTAGAATCATTGAAAATGGCACGTTATTATGATATTTCATAAAGAAATGCTTATAAACAAAAACGTGAAGAGTTAGGTATAGACAACGTAGACATTATTAGAAAGCTACTTTTATCAGCTTCTTAAATCAGTATTGATATACAGGGTGTCCCATTTAAAAATGGCTGTCGCTTTTGTGTCCAGCGAAGTCGCGACAGTTTTTTGTTTGACGATTTTCTCGCGTTTTTTTTGCTGTTGGGATTGGCGGGTTTGCCTTTGCAGCGTTTTGGTATAAGTTACTAACATACATTTATTTCTGGATCATCCTGTATGCTTCAACTAAGATATGACAAAAAAATCAGATAACTAAAGGAATTATTTAACCGTAGCCCAAATTTAAGATTAAAATTGCTTTAGAGTTGTATTCGTTAAAAAAATTACAAAAAATAAATTCCTAGAAAACGACTACAGATAGTAGAGAGTATTGAGATAGATTTTTTATTTTTTTTAGACGTTTACAACTACAACCTTGGTACTTCTGGATACCTCTCTGGGCTTCCATATGTAGCAATGGGTATAATGGTTCCCATGTCAGGACAAATAGCAGATTTTCTCATGTCGAGGGGTCTGCTTACCGTCACGCAGTGCAGAAAGTGCTTCAACTTCTTAGGATTTACTGCACAATTCTGTTTTCTGATGGCTGTCGCTTTTGTGTCCAGCGAAGTCGCGACAGTTTTTTGTTTGACATTTGCTGTTGGGATTGGCGGGTTTGCCTTTGCAGCGTATTGGTAAGGATTTCTTTAAATCGAAAAAAAAACAATTAATATGAAGGCAATAAAGTGTACCTATTAGCATATTCTGACGTTGGCATTGTAAATTCAATAATAAACCTAACTAGAAAATCAGAGTGAATCTAAAATGATGCTCAACATAATTGTAAACGTTACCATACAAGATGCATGGTCAAAGTCCAAGAGATTTGGCAGATTATTATAAAACAGGTCCCTATGGTATAACAACCATCGTTCTTAAAAAGCAAATTCCTGTTCTAATGTACCAAGTGGGCTGTGTACTGTAAATTGTTGAGCTTTTGTATAGACCAGCCATATCAAATTCAAAGTCACTGGTGGGCCAAAAGCATGAAGACCATCGACTAGGTGGGCCGCAAAACCTTATCTTAAAGAAGACAAACTACCGAAAATCTTGAGAAAAAGTACTATTCTAGGACAAGTCTGTTTATTAAATTTCCAATAAAAAGGACATTACAAAAAACTACAAACATTAAATTCTTTTGGCAGATATTTGACATCTTTTGTCTTTAATTAAGTTGTCTATTTGTGGCGCGAATTTATCGGCGGAAATAACTTTTAAAACTGCGTCCAAGTGTGCGTTCGTCAATCGCGATCTTGCGGGAGATTTGTTTCCTTTCATCAAAGAAAATAGTTGTTCACACTTATAGGTACTTTCAATCATTGACAGGATTTTACAAGCAAATTTTCTCATTTCTTGGTATTGAACAGGCAAGTACTTATAAAATTCGAATGTACCAACACTATCAAATGTTTGTTTTAAATGGGTCTAACACTGAATCTCAATTACTTCCATTTACAAGTGAGGGGGAACTTTATCAATATCGATAGTAAAAAGACCAGTAAATATAAAAAAATTGTTTTCTTGGGTCTTAAAATCCTGAAAACATTTCTCAAATTCTGCCAGAAGGCTTCTCATTTTCTCTGAATATATTTTGTATGATACTGAGACAAGTCTGCTTTCCTGATATGCCTTACAAGTCAGAAAATGTAACAGATTATCCTCTGCTAACTGTTTTTCCCACAAACTTATATTGCACTTGAAAGCTTTCACATGATCATGCATATCTGTAATAACTTGACGTGGTCCTTGTAATTTCGTATTTAAGTCCGACAAGTGTTTTGTGATATCTACCATAAATAAAAGATCTTGTAAAAAAGGTACATCGCATAATAAGCTGACATCTCCTTTTGTTTCCATGAAAACGCGTATTTCTTCTTTGAGTTTCCAAAACCGGTCGAGTACCATAGAACACGAAAGCCAGCGCACCTCTTCATAATATGGTAAACCAGTGTACTCACTTTCTAAATCACTTAAAAATGCAGAAAACTGTCGCTGATTAAGGCCTCGTGACCTTATGAAATTTATAATTTTGTTCACTGACTTTAAAACACTTTCCAACTTGATCACTTTTGAGCATAAAACTTCTTGGTGGATTACACAATGAATATGATGAAAATCTGGTTTGTCACTGCCTGTTTGTCTGATCTTTGTCTGTAATATTTTAACGCAGCCATTTTTTACTCCAGTCATTGAAGGAGCTCCGTCTGTTGCAACGGAACACAGTTTTTACAAATCTAAATTGTGCTTTTGCAGAAGTCCATAAACAGCATTGAAAATATCCTTCCCAGTTGTTGTATCATGCAACGGTACTAATTCCAGTAATTCTTCATACAGTGATATCTGTATCAACCGCAAGAAGAAAAACAGCGAGTTGCGCCACACCACACACATCCGTACTTGCGTCACAGGCAATAGAAATGCAATGAAAGAGTCTGATTTTGTTTTTATCTAATCACTTATATTGGCAGCCAACTCAGTAACTCTTTCAGCGACAGTATTTCGGGACAAGTATATATTTTGAAATGCCTTCACGCTCCCGGGACTTACAATTTCCGCGGCCTTTACAAAGCACTCTTTTATAAATTCACCTGGTTTTAAGTGTTTCGCGATCAACTCCGACAGTACGTACTATTACAAATCAAACAAATAATTTTTTTCTTTCACTTCACAGCAAAAAACTTTAATTCCCACTTTTCTTGAAAGATACGATGCTCATCTACAAGTTTCCTCTTACTTCTACTTGGTTTTGAAAGAGACATGTTAAAAACTGTATCCGAAATAAATTATAATAAGTACTATTAGGTTTTGTAACAATAAGTGCGCAACTCAACTCGAAACTCTATGGCAACTGACTCATAACTGACTAAACACTGAACGACTGAACTCAATCGAACACGGCTTATATACGGATTGTGATTTCTCGAGTTCTTTCCAGAATGTTCGGATAGCGTCATCTGTGTTTTTGCGCGATAGAATTTCATGGAACAAGCCAGATAACGTTTGGCTTTAGGTTTTAGGTTGAGTATGTGTAGTTCATCCTCCTAAACATAGATGGCACTATGTACAATTGTACATTTTATTATACCAATCGTTGTTGCAGCGGCGCGCGCTTTCAAAAACGGTTTTCAACTTGTTCGCGGGCCGCATTATCTGGCTGTTTTCAAAACTGATTTGGGCCGCAGAAAAATGCTCACTGGGCCGCATGTTTGACATGGCTGGTATAGACTATATCCACGAAAGGGTTCAAACCTTATTCTTCCTAATACAGGGATTTAATATTATCTAAAATCGTAAAATAATGCATTATATAACTAGGGTATATCCATATTTTATTTTTACCTATTGTTACTCAATATGCCGATGACCTATCGATACGTCGATAAAACGTCCATCTCTAATCATTGAATATTAGTGAACACTGGACTGATTTGGAAATTTAACTTTTTTTCATTGTTGTTTTTCCCTGCGAATCAATTTTAAAACGTTGAATAAGCCTGGCCACATTTGTAGTTTCTCTCTGCAAGTTGTCATATTAAAATACATGGCGATATAAATTTATTGCAATGAATAAGTATTTTTGAACATTTTGGACTATGTTAGTGTTTCTCCTGTACCCTTAATTTGTAAAAAGGAATAATATTTATTAAGTATACATGTTTTAGTGTCAATCCTTTGGATATTGCACCACAATATGCGAGTATTATATTGGGAATAAGCAACACATTTGGGACGATGCCGGGCATAATAAGCCCTATACTATCTGGATATATAGTATCTGATGATCCTGTAAGTATTTAGAATGTACTAAAAACTATTGTGAAACATTTTTACTCAACGGTATTTAAACTTTTGGCCTTCCAAATAAAAGATTTATTTTAGTTTTGCACGTTTAGACGTTATTCAATTGTTTCTTTAATGAGAGATGTCATGTATCATCGATATTGTTTGAAATGACAAGCTGAGTCATGAACTCCTTACTTCAAGAGTCCTTACCGAAATTTTGATCAGTGTATTTCAAAATGGCTTACGTCTACATCATAATAAGTAAATTTACTTTTGGATTTCTGTATTTCAAATATGCTTTGCCCATTTAATATGTATCTGTCATATTCGTTTGTCAAAAAAAAGGTAACGTCATATTTTTGAAATCCGTCATTGTTAAATTAAAAATATTGACAGGTCGAAGCATTTTCACAAATCACTTGAGCAAAAAATGAGAAAGCTGCACGCTTTCAACTTTTTATAATACAAAATTCCAATATTATTGTTCCGTATTTATCAAATAAATCCATTGGTTGTTTAGATTGGGCCCTTGACTTCCCCATCCGGCGGCAGCCAGTCGAATTTAGTATGTTTTAGACCAACCCGATAATGCAACGTTACTCACTTCATACCACATGATATCGCACAATCGAAACTGCATTTTGGTGCATTTATTCAGTGGCGTCCCAAGGTAAACCATGAAAGTGTAGTTCGTGTAATTCATTGTTACTTATTTAATTATTGTTTCTTGGTTTATATGGCTCACGCATTTATATTGTCCTTGTTGATCTTAATTTATAAGTCTCCACTTTTTTAAATTCATTATAAATTACTCATTAAAAATACAATCCATTTTTTCTTTCCAAATTCAGAGCTAAGAAGATCGCTTTGAACACCTAACAGATACTTTTAAATTTTTAAAAGTTTGTCATTTTGAAACAGATTGGCCAAATATTAACATACTTTTCAAGTTCAAGCGAGATATCCCCAGCTTAGTATTTAAAAAATATCGATAATGTCATATCTTTGACATTTGTGCATTTTACTCATGCTGGGAACAAAACAAGGTGTGCTCGCCAGCCAGCGCATCTACGTCAGCCGTGAGGTAGGTTTCGAAAAAAATGTAGTATGCCCTGGAAAAAACGTCAATAAAATTTGTAGGTTAGGTTACTAGTTTGACGACATATAACAGTTTTTATTTTTTTGTCCAAATAAATTTTACCTCGGAAAGAAAAGAATTTTATTGTTAGTCATTTGGATATTAAGAATCAAGAGCAATATGTCTTGTGAGGTTACTGGTTGCTTCAGCCACAATAAAACGAAGACAAATGTAATATAAGGTCTCGTAGATTTCCTAAAAAACCCTGATTTCTACAGTTCAGTTCTATGACAATGCCAGTAATCTAATTTAGTTTCAATATCTAGTTGCATATATCAACATTTTCACATTAGGTACATCTTCTTTAACTAACTTAAGGTTTGTGCAGTCAGTGCTAAAATTTCATCAAGTTCTATACAGTAGTTGAACACTTCCTAGTTTAAAGAATACAAATTCACACAGTAGAGCTCTTAAATATACTTATTATGATAATTGGAAGTTTTTTGTTCTATTTACTTCTGCCTAGAAGTTTTTTCTGAATGAGGGGTAGGCTCGAGTGTAGATAACTGTTAAACATTTTCAGTTATATTTTCTTTCTTTTGGTAATTTCCATCATGAAACGTATGTTGTTTGTTATCTGTAGTGTATTCATTAGCCAGCATCCATATGTATTAACTAAAACAAAAATATCTAGTTAGGTACATATAAAAACTACTGGAACATACAATATGTACGCTTAAATAATATTATAATCTACATAATAGCAAAAAAATGAATGAATTTTATTTACCATCAATTGTGTTATGTAAGGCCTCAGGGGTCTGGTTTCAGTATTTGTCAAAGTAATTACTCAAATACTGGTGAATATAGGATATTTTACTGATTATACCATTTGTAACCAGACATATTTTTTAAAATATGGAGTGTAAAATGTATAGCTTGAACTAGTCCAAATAAAACTATTTCTACATACTTTTTTGAATTCTTTTACATCAGTTTAATGAATATTTGTTTATCTTCATACATCATCTAGTTTTTTAGGATTTTTTTGAAGTGAACAGTTTGGTATGCTAATCCTAGCGAACTACATAATTTTCTCATTATATATTATCACTAGAAAATTAAATACTACATAGGGTAGACTGGGGTTAACTGGTCCACTTCGAGATTAATTTTACATTCTGACCTTCTTTCGAACAATAAGGGTGTAGCAATTTTTCCACGCATGACTTGCTCAAAGGGTAATTGAAAAAAAATATATTTCAAATGAAACAACAAATTATAGATTTATCAGATCAACTTTTACGAGAGCCTGCAAAATTGTTCAGTTAACCTGACAGACAGGTTAAGTGAACCATTAGACGGGGGTAACTGAACATAACCATAAAATTAATAAAATAGTAAAGATTTCATTGAAAATGATATGTATATTTGTAACATAACACATATAACATAAACTTATAAGATTTAATAGATTGTAAAACTAAATTCGCTGAAATCTATATTAAACGACATCATATTAGCAAACCGGGCACTGCTATTTTTTATTGGCATGGGCAGCTTATAAATAACATCTTCGGAAGGAACAAAACCGTTTTCATGATTTGAAAAATATTTTGTATGATTGTGTCGCTTTAAAAAAGTAACGTCATAACCGTTAAAATAAATGTCGATTTTAACTACGTAATGTCTGAAGTTTGAATTAGTTTTCCCATAAACTTTTACAATTACATAGTCACCCTTTGATACTTCCCTAGGCCTACTTTCGTATTCATCGAAATCTTCAGGAGAATCAGAGATTTCGTGGTAACTGATATTACCGTCACTAGAAGATGAACTATCGTCCAAAACACGCCTTTTCACAGTCTGTCTCTTAACCTCACTAACTTTAACTTTTTTCTTGATTTTCGCTTCCCGGAGTCTTGCTTCTTCTTCTAGGTTAGCTTTAATAGGAGTGTCTGTCAATACCAAGGACTTTCCTTTTTTACGTCGATTTGTGGATTTGCGCGGTTGAGCTTTAGGATGAGGACGAATTTGCTCCGGCGTTATTATATTGATGTGTGTAGGTTGGGAGAGTTGTTGAGATAGATTTTCTCCAGGATTCTGTTGCTCTGACTGTAATTTCTGAGTAAACACTTGAGGTATGGGTATTTGTAATGTTACCGGCTGAACTTCTTCTGACGATGGTCCAGGCTGTGGCCCTTGCTCCGGAGTTGGCCTGTCAGTGACATAAGAGGACAAAAAAACATCATCGGGGAATATTTGATCATTAAATGGCTCAATGCCTGTTGCTCGAAATCCACTGCATATATTTTTTGGTGTGAAAGCTTGAAGGAAAGCTTCTCCAACCAGGCTGCCCACGTCATAAATAGTGATGGCTTTTCCTGCATGATTGACCATCCATCTGTCACAAGCTGCACCATAAAACTTCTTAAACGGACCAAATACTCCGACGTCTAGCGGTTGCAGCTTATGACTGCAGTGGGGTGGTAATGTCAGAAGGTGAATACCATTTTCTTTGGCATAATTAAGGGCACAAATACTTAAGTGGCTTTCATGGTTATCAACAATAAGTAGCTTCGGTTCTTCTTTCATTGGCCTTTCATGTTGGACAAAATGTTGTAAGACAGGCAAAAATAGCTCACTTTTCATCCACCCAGAAGGCGTAGCAGCACCTTTAGTATCAAGAGGAGTTCCATAAAGCATATTGTCCTTAAAATGCACGCGTGGGAAAATCATAAACGGTGGTACAAATTTTCCTGTGGCACCAATAATTGCCACTACAGTTACGAGGGTTCCTCTTTCACCAGAAGTCATCTGCCCAACATTTCTTTGACCTGTTGTTGCTAGAACTTTAGGAGGCTTATGCACCGTGGTAACGCCTGTTTCATCTAGGTTGTAAATATCTTTGGCCTGCAAATTATATTTAATTTTAAGGTCGCGAAGATTTTTAAAAAATGCCTCCACATTTGTTTTGTTGAAGCTGGTTGCTCTGCTCAAACTTGTCTGCTCTGGGGTCCTTAGTGAAAATGTATGCCTCTTCATAAAATTAAACATCCATTCCTTGCCTGCCATGCCATCCCGAGACCAATTCTCTTTTATGGTCTTGTTGTTGGCCTCAGCAAATTCGTAAGCCAGTGCTCTAGCTTGTTTTGCGGAAAGACCATAATGAATGTTTGACGCACGTTGTAGATATTGCTTGAGAAGCAGTTCTTCATCTTGTGTAAAAGACATAAGATGTTCATTATTTGGACGGAAATTAATTGACTTCAAGTCGTGTTCACGGCATTTGTCAACGTACCGTTTCAGTGTAATTCTAGGTATTACAAATTGCATAGCTACATTTCTTACTGAACGGCCATTTTGCAGAACCTCTTGACAAGCCTGCTTGAGTTCCGCGGCACTGTATGACCTATTATTGGTCGTTCGAATTCTTTTCCTAGGCATTTTCTGTAAAGAAAAAAAAATGTGTTTTGGCAACCCTGTAGATCTTTCCCCGTATATCTATGTTATGGCTAAAATAGTTATGTTTGAAATTAGAAAAAAAAATTATAATGGCTTTTTCGCAACTGAATAGAAACATCTATCTTTCTGTACGTTGATTTAAAAACATTTAGAAAGAGATATTGTTTTTTATTTTACAACTCTGAAATTTCCCGGTGTAGAAAAATGTACTTATGTGCAAAAATAAAACATATTTGACCCCTTTTACAGTTTAAAAAAAGGCTTAACATTTTATTTTGGTTTATAGAGGATTATTTCGGTTCTGAGCGCAACTTATATAAAGGAAAAAATTGCTGTATAAAAAAAGACAATATTAATTTGAAGTGGTTTTTCCATTTTAAAGAAGCAAAATGTTTATAAATATAAAAAAGAAATATATTTGATTGAAGGCGGCTATTTTATCCGTTTAGGACCTTCCTGTACTAATTATTCATTAAGCGTTTTTATTTTTTTTTTTTAAATACTTAGAACCAGTTTATAGGAATTTTAACAGAACTTTTGCAAAACTTTATGGACGCACACTATTGTTAATATATTATATGGGCTGTTAAGCAGAAAAGCCAGAAACAGAGACGTGGCAGGTTAACTGGACACCTGTTCATGTAACCCCTTATGGCAGGTGTCCACTTATACCCACTACGTATGAAAAATTTTAAACAATAAAATTCTTAACATAACATTGCTGTAGAGGATTCTATATAAACGGAATGTATGCTAAAATACTTACAGAAAAACACTATATTTACAACTTTTGTTTAAATGTTGTCTTTACACTACTATTTACAACAATTCAGGGAGCACAAAATTTACTCTGACGCCATTAAAAACGTTTTGATTCGTTTACGACATTCCGTTAAATATCATAGAACATTGCATTATACCAGAAGAGCACAGGCTAGGTGATGCTCTTTATAACGAAAGTTAGTCGCAACCTGTTTTAAAAGATGGCAGTTAGATCGCAGTGTTCAGTTAACCCACCTGTTCACCTAACCCCGTTCTACCCTACCTGCATTTCAAACGGTAGGGTCTTGTAAACAATTAAACCCACGGAATTCGATAATTTTTTAATATAAAATAGAAAGTTCACCTTCATTTAACTGTTTTAAGTAAAATAAAAGAAATGAATGACTGTATTCCATTTCTTTTTTTTTTAAAAAAAACCATTTAAAAGAAATTCGATATTTTCACTGTATTCCAATGCGCCATATTCCTTGATATGATAATTTGAAGAAAGGCTAGCTTGCATTGTTGCCAAACTTACATTATTGTATTGTATTAAATTTTTCATGTTTCTCTCCCGACAGTAACGCATTTGGATGCCTGTGCCGATCCCAAATATTAGACTTTCGACAGTGATGCACTTCCCTGTCGTTCGCCTTTTATATTAGGGCTTTAATAATGATGCCTACGGCGCCTAACCTGGTGCTAACCCGTTACCAATCTACCTACTGCGGTCAACACTAATCAACAGGCGGGTGCATCACTGGCGGAAGCCTAATATTCGACATCGGCCCTCTGGGCCCTCGTTAGACTTACACCAGTGATGCCCTGCGCTGTTGTTTGTCTTTTAGGGCTTTAACGATAACGCCTACGGCGCCTAACCTGGTGCTAACTCGGTACCAATCCACCTAGTGCCTTCGCGCTTCTGCTGGTACCGATCGACAACCCACAAATGCATTTTGTGATTCTTATATAATTTATATAGTTCATATATAAAATAAGCTTGGCAACGTAGTATCCCCAGCACACTGGATTTCCGTCCAACAGATGACAGTCCTGCTCTCTCTTTATTTAGCAGCTGTAATTATGTTTAAAAACGTTTAATAATGTCTAATATAATAATTACTTCTAACTTTTAGTTAAAAATAATCATTTTTGTGTTATAAAGCATTATAATATAATCAATCTTTTACGTAGTTCAAAAATTAAGTTTGTGAAAAATATGTTTTTAGCGATACGTCAAAAACATGTTCAGTGCAACCTTCCGAAACCTTAGTTTTTTTGGATATAATTTGAAAAAGTGCCTCATCCGTAAATTTTTGTGTATAGGAATTATTAAAAAAAAATAATCTTTCAAATGTATATTTTAAATTTGTTAAATTCCATGGGTAAAATTCTTTACTAGAGCCCAAACGATATATAAGTTTATTCCAATAAACAACCTAATGATCTGCAAATGTCCAAAATTCGATGAAAACACACAAATACTTATTAAAAAAAATCAGAAATATATTTTACCATCTACTTGTCAAATTAACGTTCGCTCATAACCACAAAAACAAAACTGATAAACAAGGTCTAATTTGATTTTATAATTAACAGCTCTTTAAGCGATAGACATATTTCCGCCTTTGTTTTCGCCGTAACCATAAAAGAAGACAGAATTATGACGGATACATGAATTCCGTTAACAAAGTTTAGGAAAGGTGTACTCTAATTTTTTGAGGCCTTTACACAATAAAAACATGGGTAACCTGTCATTTTATTCGGCCCTAGTTTCGCCTCACAATATACGTCATCAAAACTTGCTCGTAGGCACACCTTGTTTTCTTCCCACCATGATATTACTCAGAATCACATTCTAACAAAAATATAGGATTTGTTTCTCACACTGTAAATATTTTTTGTTATTTATTTTTTTAATTTTAGACACCTGCGCAGTGGCAAGTGGTATTTTTTATCGCAGCAGGCATTTATTTATTTGGAGCATTCTTTTTTGTTATATGCGCTTCCGGAGATATTCAAGATTGGGCAAGATGCCAGAAGAATACAAGTGATAATACTGATGACTGTGATACAACCATTTACGAAAATAAAGTTTTTTAATAATTATTGACAGTTTTATTAATTCTGAATATACTATATTAGAAAATTTATAAATCCAATCAATTTTGCAGAAAAGGAAATAATTACGCGATGGTCCAATAAAGTCTTTTGCTACTGTCAGGTTTGTGATGAATAATAAATAACGTTTGTAAGCGAATCTGAACACAATTAGTATACCTATTATACCCAAAAAATCTAAATCAACAAAAATATTACAGAATAAATGTCCATCATTTTAAGCTATTAAGCTCATTATTGGTTTACGTTCTGTAAAGTCATGGCTTTTAATGTAGTCTAGTGGAATTAGATCGAGATTTCTTGGTGGTCATGTAAATTTCCGTTAGAATCTATATCTACTTTCTAAAATAAATTCACATTTTTACACAATATATTTTTACCGCTAAAGCTATATTTACTACTAATTAAAAATTAACGATTAAACATGTTTAATGGGCGACAAACAATCCTCACAAAATTCAAGTAGTCCAAATTCATTCCATTCCTTTTTTTTCTCTAGGCTTGTTGGCTGATATTACTTCATATAATTGATATTTTCTCCATGTTGGATCACATACAAGATGGTTCGATTTAAGCCACGATATCATATGAGCTTTTGTAGAATATTTAGTTGGCACTTTATCTTCTTCGTGAGAATGATAAGACGCATTATCCATTCCAACGACTGATTTGGGAGGAATGTTAGGTAGAAACTTCTCGAGCAACCACTTTTCCAAATTATCTCTATTCATCTGTCCATGATAGTCTCCAGTTGTTAGTCTCGAGCGAAAAACTAAAGCAGCACCTGGAACAAATCCGGCCTCTGAACCAGCATGAACTATAATAAATTTGTTCACTGTCATATCATTATCTACCCAGGTTTCGTGTAGATACACAATATTGCGTCCTTCTTGCCTATATTGCCTTACAGTTGATAGATATTTCACCCGCCAGTGAAAAATATTTGGTCTCTCAATGAGCAATTTTCGTTTATTTTGGCACTTGCGCCAAATAAAACCATTTGATCGTAAAAGCCGATTTAAGGTTTTATACCCGATTTTAAAGGTGAAGTAGAACATTAGCGCGATCATTATGTTCTCTTTGAATTTTTTTTTACACTGCTTTTCGAAACACCAGTGTAAAATGCAGCGCGTTCTGTTCGATTTTGAATTGGAATAATCAAACTATTATTTTCAGCTTCTCTAGAACAGGCCTCTATAACGCTCGCAATAACTTCACGTGCACCGCTTCGAATAATTTTTTCTCTCTTGCTCGCCATCGTTACTTCGAAATAATAATTCAAATTCAACGCAACGCATTTATATAGATATGAAAACAAATGCTCGAATTTTATAGGCGCCACTGGAAATAGCTAGAACCTTCTAGCGGCAAGTGCATGGAGATTCTAGGCACATCCAAATTACAAGTGGACCAGTGCGAAATTTACTAAATCCTCGATTAATTTTCCGTACCGCTTAGCTGGGGCACTTTATAGGTGAAGCGACAAACTATTACAACAAGTAAAATAACATAAAATGTATTTGCGTACACAAATTTTACTTTTCCGCTTGCTTAAGACTATGAACCTTTATTTTAAGGACCGCCCGGTTTTTTTTTCGTGTCCCGCACTTTAATTGACCACGAAACGTTGGGATATAAATTACCATAGTGGTTTTATTTGCCTGCTCTCTTCCCACTATAATCCTCTACATTAGGGAAGAAATTGCAAGATTAAACGAGAATCACTCTGATTTATTTTTAACTGTATTAATCATAAATTGTTACAAAATATTGAGAGGTGCTTTGCCAACCTAGGAGGACCAGTGAATTAGAATTTATGGTTTTTAATTTTATTTGTCATTTTATAAATTTTCATTTAGTATTTATTCTTCATAATAAAATATTTCTTTACTTTAAAATCAGATTAATCGGTTTTTACATTGGCATGAAGACACCACACCATAAAGAGAGTCTAAAAAATCAAAAATATACAGGGCATTTGATTTAAAAAAAAAACCAAAATTTGGTATTGTACTAGTTTCTGACTCACCCTATATATTCAAAATTATTTTTTCTAGGAAATGAAATCCATTCAACTTTTGTATTTATTATTTTTTTCTGTCTACAAAAATAAACCTGAAAATGGGTGGCGAAATATAAATGATGTCCCTGTACTGTTTTCAACCTCAGTACTGAAAAAACTTTTCAGTAATAGGGACTTGTAGACAAAGTTATTAACTATGACAAAAGTATGCAATTTTATATACATTTTATTATTCTCTGTACAGGGTGTCCGGATTTGGTTGCAAAAGCAGGGTATCTCGCTTATTTCTAAAGATAGAACCTTGCGGTTTTCACGAACCTGAGCTAATTTTTTGTGAAACTCGTGAAGCCGTACACAAAATTTTCATAGCCTTCTTCGTTTATGAGATACTGGGCGAAATAGAAAATTTTGCATTTTGGGACCCCCCTCGTATCTCGGTTATCCTTTAACTTAACGCAAAGGGAAAAATTGCTGCTTATGCAGTTTTTTACGCAGGATCCAGTGGCGTAGTCATATTTTTCATTTGAGTTGTTATTTTTTAGATATGACCCAAAGTTGGGTTTTTTTAAAAGGGACACCCTGTATATTTGTCCAGAAATTGATTTGTCCTTTTAAAAGCTTCTCAAAAATATATAATAGTATCGGTCTATTTTAATAAACAACAACAAAAATCCAAATTTTTATAATTATCACCCCAAATTTTGCAGTAGGCCATGCAAAACGATGCCGTTTTCTTTTGTTTTCTTGGAAGCAAATGACATTTCCCAATTTTGTACGCGTATATAAAATATAGCGCTAGTTTTCTGTATTTATTTATTGTGTAAAAATATATTTGTATTATTATGGAAGAAAACCAAATTTTCGAACATTATGAAAAATCCAATTTCAAATTTTTTTGCCTTTTTCTTTTGTTTTCTTGGAAGCAAATGACATTTCCCAATTTTGTAGGCGTATATAAAATATAGCGCTAGTTTTTTGTATTTATTTATTGTGTAAAAATATATTTGTATTATTATGGAAGAAAACCAAACTTTCGAATATTATGAAAAGTATGATATGTTAGCTTGTTTTATATTAAGTAATGAAAATGCTGAAGCGGCTTCTGAGATGTATTTTAACAGGTAAATAGTTAATTTTTAGGTATGCTGAAATACTACTGCTTAATTTTTATTTAGATATCCAGAAAGGAGGCAACCTAATATATCCACTTTTTATCGGATAAAAAAGAATTTACTTAATCACGGATCATTTATCAAACCTCGTACGAAAACATATAATAAAGAAAATCGGGACGCTGAGGAAATTACGGTTTTGGCTAATGCAGACGCTTACCCTACAAACTCTTGTAGGGCCAGTGAAAAGGGCATAGCGATTCCAAAAACTAGAGTTCAAGAAATTCTAAAAAAGCACAAATACCACCCATACAAATTTAGGCTCGTGCAGCTCTTACAGCCAGGGGATGCAGAGCGTCGGGTAGTCTTCTGCAATTGGTTTCGAGAAAGATGCGATATGGTTAGAGATTTTGAAAGGAAGGTTATATGGTCAGACGAAGCACATTTCAGTAATTCTGGTATACTCAATAGGCACAATAGTAGATTCTGGCTCAGGAAAATCAACACCAAATATTTCCCAGAAGACAGCAGGGCAGGTTTGGTCTAAATGTGTCCTGCTTCATATTAGGAACACATATAAAATTTTATATATTTGAGGGAAATCTAACAGCCAATCGCTATATAGAAATTTTAGAGGCAGCTATACCTGAATTACTTGACGATGTTCCTCTAGCGCAAATTAACGAAATTTATTTTCAACAGGACGGTGCTCTTGCACACAATTCTGGAATGACCAGATTATTTCTGGACAATACCAATCAATGGATCGGAACAAATGGACCTATAAGATGGCCCCCTAGGTCCCCAGATTTGTCGATTTTAGATTTCTTTCTATGAGGATATCTGGAAAATAGAATTTACAAAGACCACTATGATAATGTACAAGATTTAGGAAATGCAATAAGAGAAAATTTTATCTATTTACAAAATCATCCCGTTATTTTGCTTAATTCCCTAAAACGAATACGAAAATTGTGCGAAGCGTGCATAGAACAAAATGGAAATCAGTTTGAACAGTTCTTTTGATTTCCTTGGTTACTGTAGTTCTTATACGACAGTTGATTTTTCTGAAAGGCTTGTTACATAATAATTTATTACTGTTTTGTTCTTGTGTTACATAAATCTAAGTAGGTGGTACTTTTTTGGTGCGAAATTATCAATACATATTTTGATAAATAGATTTAATTACATATTTAGTTTGATTTATTGTTAGGATGTAGATATTGTTAACGACTTAAAATAAAAGGCGGCATTGTTTTGCATGGCCTACTGCAAAATTTGGGATGCTAATTATAAAAATTAGGATTTTTGTTGTTGTTTATTAAAATAGACCCATACTATTATATATTTTTGAGAAGCTTTTAAAAGAACAAATCAATTTCTGGACAAATATACAGGGTGTCCCATTTAAAAAAACACAACTTTACGTCATATCTGAAAAATAACAACTGAAATGAAAAACATGACTACGCCACTGGATCCAGCGTAAAAAACTGCATAAGCAGCAATTCCCTTTGCGTTAAGTTAAAGGCTAACCGAGATACGAGGGGGCTCCCAAAATGCAAAATTTTCTATTTCGCCCTGTATCTCATAAACGAAGAAGGCTATGAAAATTTTGTTTACGGCTTCATGAGTTTCACAAAAAATTAGCTCAGGTTCGTGAAAACCGCAAGGTTCTATCTTTAACAATAAGCGAGATACCCCGCTTTTGCAACCAAATCCGGACACCCTGTACAAAAGAATCTGACTAGTTTACCAAAACAAACAATGGTAAAATCCGTCAGATCGAATCCAATTTCAGTTCGTACCCACGCAAAACTCTGCTACTTGCGAAGCATCAGAGTGACTTCGGTACAACCCCGGGCATTTCATGCACCCGATAAGGGCCGAAGGGGGTTCACGAATTTTCGCGGATTGCTCGTAAGAGTAAGACGAGCTGCGTTTAGATGGTGGGAACATTTTTATGGGAAAAAAATCGGTTCGGTATTTATTCCTATATTGCGGATTGCGTGCTCTCGTGGGAGACGAATTCCGGGAGCGCTCCGAGCCTTTTTTATGATAATTTTCGGTGGGTTTATGCACTATTCATGAGGCAATTGCGTGTCTCGGTATCTATAAGCGGTAGAAAAGTATCCGAAAAATTTTAATAGGCTAACACGAATTTAAGGAAGGCATGGATGCAGGTAAAGTACAGAATATAAGATCCTGCCTCTCTGCCTTTTCAGTAGCGCAGTAAATAGCCTATTAAGATTTTGTACATAGTTGTCAGATGTTCCGGGAAACATTTTTTATTTACTGGCTTTGTTAACGCCCCCTTTTAGGTACTGCAGTCGTATTGTATTGTATGCTCGCGTAAGTAGAATTTTCGGTCTACAGAAAAATTCGAAAATGACTTTAGTTGTCAAGTTGACAAAGTCGCAATGATCTTTTCCGATATATTTTTTTACATGTGCGTAATTTGGAGATAACGATAGCTAAGTTAACGTTCGCCAAAGCACGTGATTTAGCGAAACAACACAGAGATGTTTCGAAGTAGAAATCATTTCATAAATGGAAAATTAGTAGTAGGCCATGTCTTTCACTCTGATTGGACCAGGAATCATAAACCACACATGATAGTTACTTCTCGTAAACGTAACGTTCGTCGTTTCTCGCCGACCGCAAAGGTCAATGACCGGGTGAGTGACATACTTCGGCCTTCTCTGTCTAAAGATTGAGTATTAGTTACATTTCTCTGTAATAGAAATTTGCCTTTTAAGCATAGTTTTGTCAATATTCTGTAGTTTTTACAAGTGGTAATAGGTCACACAAGTTCGAAACCGTGTTGTTTGTGCATAGTGAAACGTAATTAGCCAAGGAAAGAATTAAAACTTTTTTTATAACTGATATACTTACTTCTGCAGAAGTCTACATAACAAAAAACAGTGTCTGGGACTATGTGTGCTGTGTATAATTGCAAAAATAGTTACAAAAATCACTTGCCAGGTGTAACTTTTATAGATTTCCAAAATTAATTATATATATATATATATATATATATATATATATAAATATATGTATATATATATGTGTTGATTTTTACTCCTTCACGGATGGAAAAATACAATGTGTTTTTATTCCGGGTGTACATCCGTTCACTACTGTCGTTCTGAAAAGAACAGTTTTGCTGACGTTTCGCCAAAATCACATTTGGCATTTTCGAAGTTTTCTTTCCCGCGTCCGAATAGAGACTGAAGTGTTCGTGACTGCGACGCTTCATTTTTATACCCCCACTCGGGGACGAAGGTTATATCTGCGCAGGCGTTGGTCGTTATTTATTATGTTTTCCGGATGGTGCTGTTGTTGTTGTTGCGCTAATTGCGCTTGAGTTTTTGCAATTTTAGATTTGTCGATTATTGTCTTCCATATTGTTGGTAGTTTTAATGATTCGTCCCTTTTATTCAAATCACCTTGTTTTTCAATTTCTATGGCTTCTCGGATTATTCTGGTCTTATAATGTTCTATATTGGCAATCTCCCTACACCCATCGAAATTTATTTTATGGCCGGTTTCCTGATGATGTAGGAATAAAGCTGAGGTTGTTTGTTTATTTCTGATGCTGAGTTTATGCTCTTCCACTCTTGCTGATATTCGCCTGTTAGTTTGCCCTACGTACAACTTTTCACAGTCCTGGCACGGAATACTGTACACTCCGTGGTTTTCCAGTTTGATTTTATCTTTTGGGTTTCCGAGTAGTTTACCTATAGTTGTCTGTGGCTTGTGTATTGTTTGTATGTTGTGTTTCCTCAGAATTCTTCCGATTCTGTCTGTTGTGCCTTTTACATATGGTAAGACTACTCGTTGAATTCCCGGCTCATATTTCTTGTTGTTCGTTGTTCGGGAAACCTGTGCATTAATAGCTTTCTCTACGGTGCGATTTGTGTAGCCATTTTTCTTTAAAGCACTAGATACTACCTTGAGTTCGTTTTGTCTCGTCTGTGTTTCAGTTAGTCGCACGGATCTAGATATTAGAGTATTTGCCACAGCTTGAACTTGTGCTGGGTGATGATGTGATTTTGCATTTAAATATCTCTCTGTATGTGTTGGTTTTCTATACACGGTGTATTCGAAATGTCCGTTATGTAATTTTGTGACCAAAACATCTAAAAATGGTAGTTTGTTGTTTTCCTCTAGCTCTAGAGTAAATTGTATTCTGGGGTGGATTGAATTTACGTGAGTCAGAAATTTTTCGAGCTCTGCATGACCAGGTTACCATATAATAAATATGTCATCCACATAACGAATCCATAATTTGGGTTTTAAACTTGCTTTCTCAAGAGCTTATATATATATATATATATATATATATATATATATATATATATATATATATATAAATAAAGCTATATATAGATTCTATAGATATGTTGATGACTGTATTTGCGCAATTCCCACAGATAAAATCAACTATACCTTAAATCTTTTTAATTGTTACCATAAAAAACTCCAATTTACTATAGAAATCGAAAAGCTGAACAAAATAAACTTTCTTGATATGACGCTACACCACAAAAATACTAAAATTCTGACAGAATGGTATACAAAACCTACGTGGTCCGATAGGTATCTAAACTATAAACCACAGCTCCATATATCACAAAAAAAAATCTGTAGTAATTAGTTTAGCCGATAGAGCAATTAAATTGAGCAACCCTGAGTTTAGAAATACCTCAATAAAAAAGGCAAAAAATGTGCCTAAATTAAACTCATATCCACAAAAACTAATAAATTCTATTTTTAGACAACGCATTGAACAGCACAACTTCAATATCACAGATAAAGAAAACCGAAAAAACAATAAGAAAAATCATAAACACTATTTGTTCCTACCATATATACCCAACCTGTCAGAAAATTTTTAAAAGCTTTTTAAAAAACATGATGTTACTGTGTGTCACAAAGGGTTTAACCTCCTAAATAATAATTACAGCAAACTAAAAAGTGAAATTTCTAAAAATAAAAAAACGCATACTGTATACCAGATACCATGTAAAGATTGTCCTTCTGTGTATATTGGCCACTAGCCAACATCTTCACAATAGGTTAAATGGGCATCGATACGATAAAAAAAATACTACAGCACTTAAGAAACATGAGTAAAACCTTAATCATAATTTTAACTTTGATGAAACAAAAATACTCTTAACAGAACCACACAAAAGAAAACGCGAATATCATGAAATGATCCACATAAAAAACAATCCTCAATCCATAAACGATAAATCGGAAATAGCTGGTCTCAATCAAATATATTTTAATATTCTTAATTAAATTTTTCACCTTTAAAATTAGAAAATATGCAGTTCTCTAACAAATATTTTATTAAATAATTCATTATTATGTTTTTTACTAGTACCCCAAAAAAATGTACTTTTATTTTGCAATTGGATACCAAATGCGAAATGAAATAACAATGGTATTTTGGATATTCGTAAAATAATTTCTTTTAAACTCTTACAGCACAAAAAAACAACAGAATTCTCATAGCACCTACATGTCTTATTTGTAATATAGCAGCAGTCGACTTTAATACTCGTTGTCATTTTATTAAAGCGATTTTACCGATTTTTTTATATCAAATGTTGTCTTATAATTAATAAAAAAATTTACTTATTTTAAACACGCTTTAAAATTGGAACAAGTATTCTATAATTATTTATTTATTGCCTACGAAATTACAAATATACTAAAAAGGTAAGCAAAAAAATGGTGTCAAATCTAATAAAAAAATTTTTAAATTAAAATTCAGTGGCTAATATCCAGGAGCCAGTGGCCAAAGCTCTGAGAATCGGTAAAAGGAAAGTACTTGTGCATGAAAAACAACATTCTTCCAAAGAAGATTAAGAAATGTACACGAAAAAATCCAAAGGCAAAAGATTTAAGTTACAATGCAAAAGTGGATATTCATAATGCAATTTATGATTTATACACGTCAAAGACTAATATAATCCTTCAGAAACTTTTTAATATTATAGACTAAAAAAACATCATCATCACTTAAAAAGTCCTCATCTTCTGAGTCGTCCTCAAATGGCGCAATGATCATTGGTGCTATTTCGACATCTAGAACTCGTTCTCGATTCTACCAATCCCATATTAATTTCTCGTATGTTCCACAGATTTCTTCCAGTACTCCCGCGTAATATAATTTAATGAATCTTGCCAAACAATTCGCACTTCATCTGATGTAAGACCATCGTTCACGTGTTTTTCGTAATATGATTTTGCCCCAGCCCATGTTAATTCTATTACGTTAAACTTGCAATGGTATGGCGGGAGTCGTAAAACCTCACGTCCAATTTTCCCGTAATATTTCATCTACGGCATATATTGTTGATTTTTTAATAGATTTTGCCATTAAAAGAAGCTCTAGTTTCAGCATATTAGGTAAAGGATTTTGTTTTTGTTTTATTAGCCAGTCATAAATATCACTTTTCTTCCAGGATGCAGTAGGTTGTTTATTTAAGATTCTTGAATGATAAGATGCATTGTCCAGAATGATTAAAGATGGAGCATCTAAATTTGGAATCAGTTGTTCTTTTAACCACTTCTCAAACAGTTCACAGTTCATATTATCAATGTAGTCCATACTTTTGGAAGTTGAAGAAAACAGTAAACTTGCACCTGGGAGAAATCCTGTTGAAGAACCTGCACACAAAATGATGAAACGTTTTCCCGCCCCACATCCCTTTTTTCTCTTGACACTTTTTACAGACTCGTCCTGCCAAGATTTCGAACCACTTCCATTAGAAAATATCCTGTCTTGTCTAAAAATACCACTTTTCTAAATTTTGAATTAACATTTTCCGTGTATTTCTTTAAAAACTGGATATGCTGACTTGCTATATGTGGCAACACGCATAAAAATCTTTTCCAATATGCCTCGATTTTTTGAAGCTTCTTTTAAAACTTGAAGGGTTGTATTAGTTTTTGATGTGTATAAATCTTAAATTGCATTACGAACATCCATTTTTACATTGTCACTGAAGTCTACTCTCTTTGGCTTTTTTCGTGTACATTTCTTAATCTTCTTCGGTAGTAAATTATGCTTTTTTTCATGCACAATTTTCTGCACAGTCCTTATACCGATTCCCAGAGCTTTTGCTACTGTCTCCTGGATATTGGCCGGGGAATTTTCATTTTCGTAATATTTTATTAGATTTAATATCTTTTTTTTTTCGCTTGTGGATGCAAAAAACCCGAAAATTGTTTTCTATTACTCATTTTGTCACTGACTTGTCAATCTGACTTTGAAGTGACATCGCTCAAAGATTTTTGCAACTGCTGGTATTTATATGTTTAGCCTCTTTTTTCATATGAAAATATCATAGGTCTATTTAATTCATCTTCCGGATTTTATGCGGAGGATATGATTACACGTAATAAAAGAAAAACAAACTTAAAAAGTTTGTAGTTGATAAATCGTATGACCCGCATGATATCACTGCTTTTGACTTTAGTTTGTGTTTGTGGCATACACATATTTCATTATTCTGGAAATAATAAAAAAGTGATAAAGAATCAAGTAACTGCAGCATTTAGGTCTGTCTGAAAAACCACAATACTCGTATTTTTACTACGCTTGAACAGTTTTAAAAAAGATTAGCAAAGTTAAAGCGTCATTGTAGTATGAGTTGGTGATCGGATAATTATTGTACCTAATACCCACTGTTTCTGTAATCCAGAAGTTTCACAAATAATTAGGAATTTCAAAAAACCTCTAGCGGACCAGATACACCACCCAATAAAAATGGATCTCGGGGAATTTTTCTAATTTTTTTATGGTGTAGTGCTCGACTCTAAGTAGTTACAGGGGGTGTTTAATTACGCAATTTAACTATATTTTTTATATATATATATATATATATATATATATATATATATATATATATATATATACATATACATATATATATATATATATATATATATATATATATATATATATATATATATATATATATATGTTTTCATTCCACTTACACCAACGTCATAACAAGAAAATGATCCTTGTTTGGAACATGTTCTGCATCACAGCAGACACAATGATCCATATATATATATATATATATATATATATATATATATATATATATATATACATATATATATATATTACCAAAAGACTAATTATTGAACTAAGTCGGGTCATATTATGCGATTCCTAAAAAAAGCAAAAATATATAACGAGGGAAGTTCCGGCTAAGAACAATTTACAATTTTTACATTTGCGGAGGTTCTAGGAACTTAGACATTGACCAATTTAAATAAGCTCTCAAAAAGCTAAAATCGTCTGCAATCTAATATTCCTCAGGACTTCTAGTAACTTGAGCATTTAAATATTGAGCTTAAGCTACAACTACCTGTTCACAAAGAGTCACATTCTAACCGCCAGATAAGCGCACCTCGAGTACTCTGCTCTTCTTCTTCCTTAATTACTTGATTTACGAGTGGGTTGGCCTCGAAGCCTATTACGCGGGCCTGTCGTATTTCACTCGTCTAACTTCGGAGCAGTTAACGGCGAAATAAGTTCGATTTATGCCTGTCGCATAAATCTCGGACCGGCTCTAGTCTGGCCTGGTAATGACTCGATGATTGTTTATTGTAATGGCCCGTATTTTTGTGGTGATCCCTGGCTAATGAGGTTTGGATTTTAATTTGATTCAATATTTAACAATGTAACGTTACTGGAAGATAGATTGGTTTCGACGATTAACTGTTAGTTTTTAAATCATCTATTCTAATTTAAAAAAAATCTTTATTATGAATCGTGCAACCTAGATTCCATTGAGTCCCATTAACATGGTGTCTTTTTTGGTGTCATGGTGCTACATAGCATTTGAAAATATTTTATAAGGAATGAACTGTCTGATAATCCGTTAACATTAATTATTTTTTTTCTAATACACTTTAATTAATATATTAGTTCAGCATACTTTTTGTTTAACTTCACTTATTTTGTTTGCACAACGATAACAAAATAGACTTTAACGTCGCGTAATTCAATGTCATCGAAATTATTTACCTCGCATATGTATTGTTTATTTCCTTTTGTTAGGTCACCTGGTTTCATTAACCGGTTTACGGCAATGTTACGAATATAACGAATATTATATTTACAATTTATATATTTGCACTGACCTATCGAAAAATATGATTTTTTTTCGATTAATATTTCGTTTTTTATTGTTTTGTTTTTTTTTGTTTTAAGATAAATTTCGCTTTTGAGAATATTAGACCTTATCAAATTTTTGCAAAAATGCAGGGGTTTTATTTGACAACATGTATGTATTATTTTTTAAGCGCGTATGCAATCATGCAGGTATAGGTACATACCTAATAACTCGGCCCAACGAATACCAATCGCATCTCGATATCGCATAACTTGGGGGAAAAGCAGTGTCTTTATTTAACTTTTAGTGGCCATCCGATAAAGCGGACCTAAATTGAAAGACCACTCCGGGCCTTCAACACTCTTAGTCCGCCCCTGGCAGAATATTTGGAAAAATCACGAAGTTTAAGTAGGATTGCAAACTATAAATTTCCCTAATCCAGGGCAGATTAATCAAAATCTATAAAAAATCCAGGACACAGGGTAACAAAGAAGGAGACCTAATCATATAAATATTTTATGAATTTTAAACAAAATAAACGTGAGAAATAATATTTGAATCGTAAAAAAAATTGAAAATCACTTACGCAACTTCAACCGCATTTCAACTTGCAACTAAGTTCCTATAAAGTTGTTTAAAGGGACTATACTATAACAAAATATCTAACTTACCTTTTATCTCTTAGTTATTAGCACTGTATTAGGTAGGTGGCAGATAGAAACTATTAAAAAGAAAATACAAATTAAATAATACAAACCAAATATATTATTATGGAGGAACAAATAAAACTTTGGTTTAGTATAGTTATTATAATAATTAATGTGTCTACTTGTTTCATGTTTTATTCGTTTTAAACAAAATAAACGTAACAGCAGGGGCGTACCGTGAAATTTTAAGAAAGGAAAGCAATTTCTAAGCAAATTCTTCAATGACGTCATCATAAAAACGTCGATGCTCCGACATATTTTGGAGAAGTTTATTTTCCATGGACAACAGAAATTTTTTAAACGTTTAAGTGTTGAAAAACTGCGTTCTACTGATGAACTTGTGGCAGGTATTGTCAATACTAATTCACACAATTTCGACACTTCGGTGTAGGCGTCTTCCAGCTCCTTGTCTTTTATTATTAGTTCCTTAGCTTTATTTTTTGCGCTAATGTCGTCAGTTTCGTAAATCACTTTTAGTTCAGATCACAGTAACACTCGGTCGAAGAACTGGCCATAATGAAGAAGAAGAGATTTAAACGGATCTTCTGTAAAAGTTTTTCCTTTAAATGCATCAAAATTGCAGAGCTCGAGGAATTTAAAATCCTTTAAACCGTTAAATCTGTAGTTTATTTGTTGCTGAATTTGATCTATTATTATATATGATGTTTGAACATCTCCCACCTTGTCTGTTCGAAGACGCTTGGCTTGTGGCTCTACATTTAACGTCATCATTTTCTCCCAAAATAGGTCAAAGTCATCTCTTTTTTGGCTTAACATGGACTTAAAATCATCCACTTTTTTTAGGCAAAAAGCAATATCATTTCTTTTAGTTTGTAATATATTAAAAACATTGTCCGAGAATGGAAATATTTCTGAAAATATGTTCAACAAATAATTAAAATTAAAATCTCGTTTCAAACAGTCCAAAAACCCGCTCGAACTATTTATTGCTTCTGAGTCCCACGTTTCATTATTTTCTATTATATTCTCAAATTGTTCAATCAGTGATTCACGATTTTCAAATACTGTTAACACAAGTCTTCCATTATAGTTCCACCTAGTAGGAGCTACTTTGGGCAATCGTTTGTGGACAATGGAGTCCAAAGCTTGTTGACTTGGAAAAAAAAGCAGCCATGCTACTTAAAGTAACGAAAAATACTTTACACTCTTTAATGTGATTGATGGACTGCGATAAAACTAAATTTTATTTATGAGCAAAACAATGGACAAACACAGCACTTGGAAAAGTTTCTCGAACTTTAGCTTGCAGACCCCCTAATTGTCCTGCCATTTCTTTAGTAACGTTATAAACTACGGTATATAATGCATGTGCTGATTTTCGGACACATTTTTAAAACCTAAAAATCGCTCTTGAATAATTCCGTCTGTTTCAACGTAGCGTATTACGATAGATAATTGGCTAAAATTAGTGATATCGGTTGTTTCGTCCAGAACAATAGCAATTAACCGTGCCTCGCCAATCTCCTGCTTAATTCTTTTTAGAATAATGGTTGCAACAGCGGAAATTAAATCATTCTGGATTCGATTCGAGGTTCCGCGAGAAACGCTAGACTGCTCTAAATGATTTTTTAAGGAATCATCATATTTAGCCATTAAACTAAGTAAATCTTGAAAATTTCCTCTATTTGAAGAAACCTTTGTTTCGTCATGACCTCTAAATCCCAATTCGTTCTGTCCGAGAAAACAAACAACCTCGATAAGTCTTCTTAATATTTGCCTTTTTATTGACTAGTTCATTGTGTTGGCGGTGACTAATTTCCGACTGTTTATTAAGGGTGTATTCAATTCTTGTTTTGCCGAACACTTTTTCTTTTATGACGGCCTGTAAATGCGCTTTGGACATAATGTGTCTTTTTACAGCTTTATGGAAATTATGGAAATTGTTTAAATCGGAAAAACCAGTTTAATTCCAGAGACCTTTTTCATTTTCAAAAAGTAAACATGGCCAACAAAATAATTTACTTATATTTTCACACCCTGTTAGCCATTTAAATTGTTTGTATTGTTTTTCCAGATGAAAATGTCTAATATAGTTTTTCATTTTTGTAGTTAAATTTTTCATAGGCGGTTTTGCCCTTCCTTTGGAAATTATTTGAAGCTTATCAGCGAAGTTTAATGTTGAAAATCCGTTTATTATTAAGACACACACCACACATTCACACACACTCTTCTTACTAAATTCTCCAACATTTTCAACGTTATTACCGACAGCCGAAGTTGACGATATTTGCATATCCACGTCCGTATTATTGTCTTCCATATCGCAGCATGCACGACGCGACGTACGTATCACACAACACACGGATAGCCGTTCAAACAAAGAACCTACTCCAACGATAGCTTCCGTCCCCACTTAAAGCACGCGACTGAAATGCAAAAATTGCAATTTGCCGGTGGAAAGTTCAATAACTTCTGGCTCGATTCACAGGAAATCAAGCATACAGGACTTGGCTGCAGAGAAGCTAGCGGCCAACATAGGTTCTACTCGATTTCTATTGTGGCTCGGTCGGAGTCAAGGCCGCATTTATTATGGGCTTGGTAATTAAGATAATATTTTAGCATTTTTAATATAAACTAAATTAATGGTTTCCTGTTTTAAAAATTGCATTTTAGAAAATGTTTTGTAATTTTTTTTTTTGGGGAAGCACTGCTTCCATGGACTGCACGCCCCTGCGTAACAGTGAGTAAAAAAATAACATTTGAATATCACTTGACACATTGCAACAAAGTTACCTACTATAAAATATATCTAACTTACCTTATCTCTTAGGTATTAGCTCGAAAACGATACAAAGAAGATAATAAAAACTAAACCAAACATATATTATGAAGGAACAAATACTTTTTTCGTGTAGTAGACGTATTATTAGTAATAATGCGTCAGCTTATTTCATGTTTTATTATTAGTTTTAAACAAAATAAACGTATATAAAAAAATTTGAAAATTATTTAACACTCAACTAACTTATAATAAAGTATCTACCTTGAACCTCATACTTATTAGATATTACTAACTCACAACTTATTCAGATAAATACAAAAAGAAGAAACCTGAGAAACCACAGAATTGCGCTCTTTAACTGCCCATTTTCAGCATTATTTAGACAGTCGACAGATGACAAATCGAAAATTGTCAAAATCCAGAACAAAATGCGTCTCGGGAGATCGGAAGGACGAAGGACAAATACGGTTATATCTACTAAAATCCAAGAAGTCCTTCCAAATACAGGACGGTTGGCAACCCTAGTTTGAAGGCATCTCCTATCAAGGGAAAACTAAAAGTGCTAAACATTTCATAATACCAATACATTATGTTAACAGGCCGTAAAAACAGTGTTTTGTTGAACAAATACTCATCGCTAAACATTTCATTCAATATCTCGACGAAATATTTTCATTCAATTTGTTATTCCAGTCTTTTCCCACAGCTAATCCGGTTACACTTCTTGCTAACGGAATTAAGGGCAAATT
The DNA here is from genome assembly GCA_030620095.1 of Kuschelorhynchus macadamiae. NCBI lineage: Eukaryota > Metazoa > Arthropoda > Insecta > Coleoptera > Curculionidae > Kuschelorhynchus > Kuschelorhynchus macadamiae. The sequence goes on from JAUTXW010005271.1 coordinate 282,647, forward strand.
AGGACCGCGCCCAAGATCTGTTTGCCGATCGGATATGTCACCGTATGCCGAATGCGGCGATCCCACGCCATGCATTATGCATGCTGTCCCGTCCGATGTCCTTTTCTGAGCCCGGGTGAAAAGTAAAGTGTATTATTGGGCTTATTATTCGTCGGTACACCTTATTTGATTTGGAATACACTTGGGAGTTCCGCCGAGTGACGAATCTAAATGGATCATCGCCCTTTTATCTTTATTCGGCTACGATTGTAGGTGGATTAATTTTGGGTAATTTACATGCTTTTATTGTACAGGGCTTTCCCATATATTTTCCACCCACCTAGAGAGCTTATTTGAGTAGATACGGAAATGTCGTAAACACAAAAGTTGTTGGGTTTTTTATGAAGATTTAGAATATTATATCATAGGCGCGAAAATATTAGAAACACCCTGTATATTAAATCATATTCTCGAAGATCTTTTTTTTCTAATTTCAAATATATATACTTTTAATATATTCTGTCAATTAGTTTTGGATATAAACGTTTAAACATTAAGAAATGGTAAGGAAATTTGCGCTAAAACATAGTGAGCCATGGACAAGACAATTGCAATGAACGACGCCTTTTTGACGTTTACCGGTCAGAAAGAAGTATCTATTTACGAGCATTTTTAATATCTAATACGTTGGACGATGCGTTATTCGGAAGAAGAGAAACTCGACATGATAGAATTATTTTATTTACATGGTAAAAATGCACCGATAGCTCGTAACGAATATCATAGACGGTTTCCATATAGACCAACACCAACTTGTAAGACAATATTAAACGTCGCTAAACATTTGAATGACAGAAAAACACTTAAGCGAAAAGTTAGAATAGTGGAAAAAAACGCTGAAAAAGATTTAAATATTTTATTATATTTTGAAGGTAATTTTGAAACTTCTGTATTAAAATAATTTATTTATCTTATTTATTCTTGTTTTAGAAATTCCTGAGCGCTCAATTCCCGATGCAGCCACTTTTTTTAACAAATCATGGCATAAAATCCACTCAGTTCTAAAACATTATAAATATAAGCCATATAAGTTTTTACCTACTCAAGAATTAACCGATCGAAACAAAATAGACCGATTACACTTCTGCCAAGAAATAGAAAGACGTGTTATGATGAACCAACTAAATCTGTCAAACATAATTTTCACTGACGAGGCAACATTTGACAACAACACTGAAGGCATGTTTAACCGGAAAAATAAGCATTTTTGGTCAAAAGAAAACCCGCGAGCTCTTCAGGCGGTCAAAATTCAGGGAAGAGGATCCCGACATGTTTGGTGTATCAGGAGTTATTAGAAAACAAAATCAAGGGGCATTTAGAACAACTACCGATTAATTCATATCTTAATTTGATATGGCAACAAGATGGTGCCCCTCCTCATAATGTCCAGCCGGTCACCAATTTTTTAGATGACAGGTATCCACTTTGGATTGGAAGACATGGACTATTAAGATGGCCAGCAAACAGTCCCGATCTGTTTCCATTGGACATATTTTTGTGGGGATATCTGAAAAACAAAATATACTACAATAGGCCAAGAACCATCCAAGCTTTAGAGCAAAATATAGTCCAAACAATCGACGATTCAAACACCCAATCACCTCATTTTATCTACGCATCTATACACAGAAAATTTAGAAGAAATATTCAGAAATGCATTATAAACCAAGGAGGCTATATAGAAAACCAAAACTTAGTTCTTTAAGCGAATATTATTATTTACCTACTTTATATAATTAATTTTTTATGGTATTGTTTTTTCCACTATTCTAACTTTTCGCTTAAGTGTTTTTCTTTCATTCAATTGTTTAACGATGTTTAATATTATGCTACGAGTCGGTGTTGGTCTATCTGGAAACCGTCTATGATATTCGTTACGAGCTATCGATGCATTTTTACCATGTATATAAAATAATTCTATCATCAAATGTTTCTCTTCTTCCGAATAACCCATCGTCCAACGTATTAGATATTAAAAATGCTCGTAAATAGATACTTCTGACCGGTAAACGTCAAAAAGGCGTCGTTCATTGCAATTGTCTTGACATTGGCTCACTATGTTTTAGCGCAAATTACCTTACCATTTCTTTAATGTTTAAACGCTTATATATCCAAAACTAATTGACAGAATATATTAAAAGTAAATATATTTGAAATTAGAAAAAAAAGATCTTCAAGAATATGATTTAATATACAGGGTGTTTCATTTAAAAAAACTGACAACCTGTCAAAATTTGACATTTCCAATAATATTTTCGCACTAGTGATATAATATTCTAAATCTTCATAAAAAACCCATCAACTTTTGTATTTACGACATTTCCGTATCTACTCAAATAAACTCTCTAGGTGGGTGGAAAAATATACTGGAAAACCCTGTACATGATTTATTTAACTTTACTTTTCTGCCCGTCTGGGTCAAATTTTGAGCTACTCATTTGTGCTCGCCCTCCCCCTTGAAGTTGGAAGAAAATAGTTTTCGAAAGACTGCTACACTTATTACGCAAAAGTTTATGATAGTAAGGATACACAATTGTGCTCTATACAGGGTTTTTCAAAACAAATGCGAAAAACTTAAGGGGGTGATGTTATGATGTCCTAGACCTCATAACTTTTAACTAACATAATCTTTTTTATATAATATTTGGGATACCATACTAGATATCTTCGTGAAATTTGGTACACATTATTTTCTGGTGTGCAACATTTTTTTATTTCTACCAGTGGCATCCGTACGGGATTTGCATTGCATATTTTTTGATGAAAAAAAATGGACTGACATTTTTACACTTTTTTGGATAGCCTAGACATTTTTCGATAAAAATTACCTCGCGTTTTTCTCGTCTCATGTACCGTTTAAAAGTTATTTAGCAAAATGTTGGAATTTTTGGAGTTTTGTTAAACAAAATTGGCTATGCATGAATGATCACTTTGCCAAATAACTTCTAAACCAACGAAAGACTAGAAAGTTAGGGAGCAGAATAGGGAATTTGAATTGTTTGTTCAAAATAAAGGGCAATTTGTTATAAACGTTGAGTCAAAAACGAAAAGCGATAGAATAATGAAATTTTATAGGAGTATTACTGCTATGAAATAAACCTATCTGGATATTTTTTCACTTCTTTAAAATGAGTGGAAGGGGTTGAAATAGACTACTTCTATTTTTCTTGTTAACTAAATTTAAAGAAATGCTTACGAAACCACTTGGAAAAAAATAAGTTTGTATAGCTTGGTTTATTTACAAACTTTTTTACCTCTCGTATTTTTTTCATAAACTTGCCGATTTAAAAATAAAATGTTTGACTAATAATCTTAAATTCGAGTCGTTTCTCAAAGTTTAGCTAGCCAATATAATTGAAAACGGATTATAAAATCTTAATATTCTAAAACACTGTGGCTACCTTTCTTTAAAACATTAATTTAAACCACAAAATCGACAAAATATAAAATCTTCGAAATAAAATCTATAAAAATACGCAATCGTAACCACAACCTATCACACGAGCCACATTAAACACATCAACTTACAAAAATTTTTAAGTTTCCTCGGCGCGGCTGTTGATCCAAACTTTGCCAACGTAAGCCGTATCTTAAATATGCGCCCCTGTGCGAATTTGATCGGGAACACTCGGAAAAAACTGGCCTCCATTTATAACCACGAGGTCAACGCTAGCCGTCATTGTTGCCAACTTGGTAGATTTTCAACTAGATCTAGTGGTTTTAATAGTCATTTAGTGAATTAGTATCATAAGAATCCACTATGGTGGAAATTCTAGGGTGAATGACATTTTTTAGCGGAATTTTTAGTAACATTTACAAATTTTGTAGAGTGGTGGTAAATTGTCAAATTTTATAGTGCATATTTGATATTAAAATGCCAATTTTAAGCATGCAAATAAAATGATGACAATCCATTTGCCTCCTTTGTCTTGGAACTTTTGGCCTTTGGTATTGCCTCAGTCAAAGGAAAGGTTGTTTAGCCAACTTAACCTATTAAAACTAAACTTTGAAATCGACAAAATTTGGTGCTTTAGTTTCCTTGATTTACATGAGGTGTGGTCTTAAAAGCATACAACAGTGCTGTGATAACTATGCAACAAATGAGACCTATCGACCATGTGATATGGTTCCTGAGTATAATCTGTATAATGATGTAGATTTGTTAGACATATTTATTTAAGTTGCTTCTGCAGTTCGATTTTAGTAGTTTTAATTAATTTAATGCGTTATGTAAATAATTTTTGTTGTTATATTTAAGAATAATTAGTTCTTTGTTTTGTTTGGAAAATTTTCTTATGTTTTTTGTTTTCATATTTTTTATGTTTTTTACATTTACTTATGTCTATATTTAAAATGCTGTGTTACTTGGCTATAACTAGCATTTAGGTTATGTATTTTATTGAATCGGTTTTAGTTTTCGTATTATAAATTTATTTTTAGTGCAATACCTAATGGCATTAAAGTGACCGATGTTTCTTTACCCGCCGGCAATTTTGAAAATATTTTGCAAAATCCACGCCTATACTATATAGATGGCGCTGTCAATTTAAAATGAAAAAATTAATGACAATACAGTTTCGTAATAGAAAAATATTTTTTGGCGGAATTTAGTGATATTTTAGATTTCCATTTAGTGGATTTCTAGTGGGATTTGACAGGGTTTGAATGAAAAAAAAATGAAAAAATTAAACGAAACCTCTCCGGAGATCGCGATGCGAGGATGGATAGTGTGTCGCGGTATTAAGAGAACGGTCAACGAGTTTATACGCTTAGAATAATAGAGGGAATTTCCAAATTTAAAAAAAAAATCAAAAAATATAAATTATGTATTATTTGATTTATTTGTTTCTGTTTGGAAATATTTATTGGGGGGTCATTGACCATTAGACCTAATGGAGGAGCCGCCACTGGGATTTAAACCTGGGGATCGAGACGGCCAAAGATGAGACCCACCTTGTCCTATCCAGCGGTTTTCATAAGTAAGATTTAAATACCTTCCACATGTAAGCTGAAGGTGCTGGGGCACCATCATGCATGTAATATCAGTAGCTTCTTTGTTTGAACGGCTATCCGCGTATTGTGTGATACGTACGTCGCGTCGTGCATGGTGCGATATGGAAGACAATAATACGGACGTGGATATGCAAATACCGTCAACTTCGGCTGTCGATAATAACGTTGAAAATATTGGAGAGTATTTAGTAAGAAGTATGTGTGTGTGAATGTGTGGTGTGTGTCTTAATAAAAATTTAACCACAAAAATGAAAAACTGTATTAGACATTTTTATCCGGAAAAACAATACGAACAATTTAAATGGCTAACAGGGTGTGAAAATATAAGTAAATTATTTTGTTGGCCATGTTTACTTTTTGAAAATGAAAAAGGTCTCTGGAATAAAACTAATTTTTCCGATTTAAACAATTTCCATAAAGCTGTAAAAAGACACATTATGTCCAAAGCGCATTTGCAGGCCTTCATAAAAGAAACAGTATTCGGCAAAACCAGAATTGAACACGCCTTTAATAAACAGTTGGAAATTAGTCACCGCCAACACAATGAACTAGTCGATAAAAATAGGCAAATATTAAGAAGACTTATCGATGTTGTTTGTTTTCTCGGACAGCACGAATTGGAATTTAGAGGTCATGACGAAACAAGAGTTTCTTCAAACAGAGAAAAATTTCAAGATTTACTTAGTTTAATTGCTGAATATGATGATTGCTTAAAAAATCATTTAGAGCAGTCTAGCGTTTTTCGCGGAACGTCGAATCTAATCCAGAATGATTTAATTTCCGCTGTTGTAACCATTATTCTAAAAAGAATTAAGCAGGGGATTGGCGAGGCGGGGTTAACTGCTATTGTTCTATCGTATAATACGCTACGTTAACACAGACTGAAGTATTCAAGAGCGATTTTAGCTAGAATGTGTCCGAAAATTGTACAGCAGATGCATTATATACCGTAGTTTATAACGTTACTAAATAAATTAGTGGAGAGAAAAAATAAGTAGCTCAAAGCTATGATGGAGCTGCAATGATGGCAGGACAATTAGGGGGTCTGCAAGCTAAAGTTCGAGAAAGTTTCCAAGTGCTGTGTTTGTCCATTGTTTTGCTAATAAATTAAATTTAGTTTTATCCCAGTCCATCAATCACATTAAAGAGTGTAAAGTATTTTTCGTTACTTTAAGTGGCATGGCTGCTTTTTTTTCCAAGTCAACAAAACGTACACAAGCTTTGGTCTCCATTGTCCACAAACGATTGCCCAAACTAGCTCCTACTAGGTGGTGCTATAATGGAAGACTTGTGTTAACAGTATCTGAAAATCGTGAATCACTGATAGAACTCTTTGAGAATATAATAGAAAATAACGAAACGTGGGACTCAGAAGCAATAAATAGTTCGAGGGGGTTTTTGAACTGTTTGAAACGAGATTTTAATTTTAATTATTTGTCGAACATATTTTCAGAAATATTTCCATTCTCGGACAATGTTTTTAATATATTACAAACTAAAACAAACGATATTACTTTTTGCTTAAAAAAGTGGATGATTATAAGTCCATGTTAAGCCAAAAAAGAGATGACTTTGACCTATTTTGGGAGAAAACGATGACGTTAAATGTAGAGCCACAAGCCAAGCGTCTTCGAACAGACAAGGTCGGAGATGTTCAAACATCATACAGACGCCTCTTTTATGAAATAATCGATCAAATTCAGCAACAAATAAACTATAGAGTTAACTGTTTGAATGATTTTAAATTCCTCGAGCTTTGCAATTTTGATGCATTTAAAGGAAAAACTTTTCCAGAAGATGCGTTTAAATCTAATGCAATTTTTAAAAGACAAGGAGCTGGAAGATGCCTACACCGAAGGGTCGAAATTGTGTGAATTAGTATTGACAATACCTGCCACAAGTTCATCAGTAGAATGCAATTTTTCAACACTTAAACGTATAAAAAATTTCGTGAGAAATTCAACGGGGCAGGAGAGACTTTTGCATACATCGCTGTTGTCCATTGAAAATAAACTTCTCTAAAATATATCGGAGCATCGACGTTTTTATAATGACGTCATTGACGAATTTGCAAAAAATGATCGAAGAATCGAATTACATTACACATAGGTAAGTTTCTAAAAATTGCTTCCTTTTCTTAAAATTTCACCGCACGTCCCTGATGTAATACATGTCTCTTCTAGTTCTCAGAGATAAATGTTCTAGTAGAGCCGGCAATTCTTCTCGTAGAAAATGAAAATATGACTCACCAGTTAATCGGGGTAGAAAATGTGATCCAATTAAATGTTCATCTACAATTCCTATTCAAACGTTAACGGAAAACGGATATTGATGTCTAAATTCTGTTATTGAATGTGAATTATCTTCAGTCCATACATGGCTGTTATGAAAGTTTTGAATTGCATCTCTTAAGAAACTAGCTTCATTCGAAAAGAGAATTTTGTAACAAAAAAAGGGATTATCGGTATTCATTCGGAGAATTAAAAAAAAATTATTCTCGGTCCGAAATCTCTTAAGACAGCTTGATCCCTCTGTATATGACAAGGATATAACTGTTGTTCTTTTAATATCCTCCATACAGTTGATGCATCAGTATTTAATTCCGCTGCAAATTTCCTGGTACTTGTCTCAGGTTGCGCTTCAATAATATTTAGGACAGCAACTTGCAGCACAACTCAGGTGTTCGAACTTCGCGGTGTCGGCCAGTATCAAAACTTTTTTTTCCATTCTGGATTCATGTAGCGTTTGATGAAGTCTGGTAAACGTGCTGTGATGAGGAAGTCTACGATTAGGATACGCTTGCATATAAAGACGACAAGCTTCCAAGGAATTTCTGCATTCGTGAAATTAACTTTATTGTTCCATTGATTTAATTAACACTCATTACTGCACAATTAAACAGATAAGATAACAAATTTTTGATTAATTTAATCGTAAAATATTATATTCAAACTAACCGAGCGATGTCAAATAAAGCAATATTAGAAACGCACTAAAAATGACAGCAGCCTAATAGATTTTTTCTAAAAAATTTCCCCGTCCCGACACGTAATGATTTACATTTTATTTTTTAATTTCAAATCGGTAGGTTTTTTTGAACAAAAATACAAGATTTCTATCCTAAGCTATCCAATTAAGTTTTTTCCAAGTCGTTGCGTAAGTGTTTCTTTAAATTTAGTTAACAAGAATAATAGAGGTATTTTTAGAAATACTTATAATCAACAGCAAAAATTATGGTACGAGCGGGAATCGAACCTCCTGGATCACTAGTCCATCGCTCTAACCAATTGCGCCATCGTACCACTGATAAGCAATTCGTTTGAACTTATACACATTCAACCTTATTTTGCCTACTGCGAATAGTAATCGAAATTATTTTCACACCGCGGATGGAGCATTTATTTGGCTACAAAAAAACTCTAATAACATTTCCCTTTAAGTACTCAGTAAGTGGATGAAAGTGGGTTTAAAGAAGAAAGTGCACATATCAGTCAAAAATCGATAGTTAAATGATAGGTGGCCTTGGCCTAGGCGCGAAGGGGCCAAATGGCCCGAGGTCCCACCACCACCCGGTTCCCTAACCTAGGGAACCGGGTGAACCATAAGTCTTCTCTATCCTAGGTGTGTCAGCTCGTACACATCCGGATGTGTGTACTTACATCGCACCTCGCCTATATGCTTCGCGGACATATAGGGAGTATCTCTAAAACGGAAAAGGGCATTATTGTCAGTGTATGTGTTGTGTGTGGTCGCGTGGTCGCGTGGTCTACGGTGGTAGACCCTGTGTGCCCGCCGCTCCTCCAAGGGGTCGTAGTCCACCAGCCTTCGGAGTTCTTCGTTTGGTTGCGCCGCTGCCCGTTGGATGCCTTTCATGGCTTTGGTCCTGATTGCGTCTTGCAGTACGTCGACTGTCATTCTCAGATACTTGTTTTCTGTTGATGCTAACTTGTTTATGTAGGTGGGAGCGGCATACGCCCACGCTACTGCTCCGTATGTCAGTTGTGATTTTGCGATCATCTTTATCATTGTCAGCTTTGTTCGAAGAGCCATAGGGCTCTTTCGGTTCATAAGAGGGTATAGTCTAGCCATAGCCCTGCTGGTCTTTGTTCGTGTCTGTTCAATATGAGACTTCCATGTTAGTCCCTTATCCATAGTCAGCCCTAGATATTTGACCGTGTTTGTCCACGGTATGTCTGTTCCTTCTATGTTTATAGCCACTGGGGGCGTCATTCTCCTCTTTTGGAAGAGGATGACCTGGCTTTTCTGTGCGTTTATTTTGATTTTCCAAGTGATATACCAGTCACTTATCAGATCTGTCTCTTCCTGCAATCTCCTGCATATTATTCCTGGATGTCTATGCTTGGCCGCTATAGCACTGTCATCAGCGTATAGGGCTAGAGAAGTGGTGTGTGTCTTTGGGATGTCATGTGTATACACGTTATATAAATGCGGTCCTAACACAGATTCTTGGGGTACACCCGCTTCTAGTCTCCTTTGTGTCGATCTCGAGTTTTTAACTCTGACACTGGCCGTTCTATCTTTAAGATAGTGGGCTATTAGTTTGCAAGTTTTAGTTGCAAATCCAGCATCTTGCATTTTGTATACAAGTCCCCTATGCCATACCCTATCGAAAGCTCTGGCTACGTCTAGGAAGACCATGCCAGTAGCCTCTTTTAGGTTGAAACCGCTGGTGACAGTTTCAAGCATTCTTAGGGCTTATAGTTCAGTAGAATGTCCGCTTCTGATGGCCTAGGATGTAAATAAAATTTACAGGGATATTTGACATTTCAGTTGCCTGATGTCACGGCTGAGTTTGGTTTTTTAAAACAAATATTTCTCTGACATATTGGACGGTTTAGGAAGGGTTTTTAAATATATACAGGGGTTGCAATTAAGAGGTAAAATTTGCAAAAAAAAGTGATTTTTAAACTGATTAAATTTTAAAATTCGTTGTTGTTTTATGGGAGTAATTTATTTTGAAATAATATTGCGACAGCTCTCAAAAAAAAATTGTTTTTTCCTGGACTACTTGAAATTTTGTATAGGTTTTCACAGTTCCCTGTAACTTTTAGGGGCGTCATTTATTTCATTTTTTTTTCACATCTGTCAAAAAAAATTTCCCTGTAATTTTATTTTTAAATACGGTAGGTAAATTGACATGTCAAAAAAAATTATTTTCCCCATAACTTCTGAATTGCTTCAAATTTTTAGATACGGGTTTACTGTTGCTTGTCGTAATTTATTTTGGAGAAACAATTTTCCAGCTGTCCAAAAAAACGTCTAGTATTCCTAACTTCTAAATAGCTTATTTTTATTTAAATGAGATTTTTACAGAGAAATGTATAGCATATATATCCGTAACCGGGTGTATCGGACTAGCGGATGTTTGTTACACAAAAATAGCCTTCAAGCTTATGATAATATAGAAATAGGATCGAAAATAAGTGGCTAGACACTTAAAGTAGCGCACACGACTAATACACGCACCCAGAGTCCACAGGGGCAATCTGACATATTACTTGTTTTAGTCTGACATTGCTTTATATACCTACATAAGTAAATTTCTTCACCACGAAAATTTCTCTGTAGCCCAAAGGTTTATAAAATTGGCAATACTTACAATAATAACGGCACTTGCAAATTACCTACTAAACAACCCCATATATGTAAAACGTTACACACAAAGTTGTATCGATATATAATACACACATAAACACCTCGTTGCACCAGTCAATTTAAGGTTTATCTCAAGACCGCATCTTTATGGGTTTAGCAGATGACATGGTATAGAAATGTTTAAAGTATACCCAGAGTTCCATACGAGGAAAACATAAAAATTATATCTTGTTAAGGAAAAAAGGTATATCAGGTATTTCTGATAAACTTTTCAATTACCAATTTCGCATTTTAATTTGTCTTTATATGTTATATGCAGGCACTGATTACATGGATACAGGGTATCTAGTAAGTATATAACATAGTCTTGGGAGGTCACAAACAACCCTAGTTTGTCACAGAAAAAAGAAATCCTAAAGTATCCCTTAACGGAGATACAGAGCTCCAAAGACAATTTATCTTTTCTCTAACTTTTGAACCGAATTTATTGACATTTGAATAATTTATGCAGCCGATTTATAAACATTTTTCACTCTTTCAATAGATTGATCAATAGCACTTAAGAGTATCTTTTGAAATAACTTCAGACCTATGGTCAGTGGCGGCTATTCAGGTGAAGTAGGTGAAGTGCTACTTCACTTACTTCATTAATGTTAACCAGCGCCATACAACGCTCTCGGTGAACTGCTAACCCACGTGTCGTTCAGTTTTGGGTGGTTGTTTACTTTTATTTTCGCGGATTTCGCTGCAACCGGTTAGTTCCTTTACAGTTTACTTGACTGTTTTGTTTGTTATATTTATTTATGGTGTTGTTACAACTTTACAACTACTCCGATCACGGATGTGGTTTGCATTTTGTTGGAAACTCCATTTAATCGATGGAAGGAACAAGATCAGAGTTTTAATCGTCATCCTGGTTTTCGGCGTACAAATGGTTATGTAGTAGTCAAATATTACAAAAATTGTTTTGCTGGCCTTGTTTACTAGTTTCCAATAAATATTCAGTGTGGAATAAGGAAGGATTTGCGGGTATGTTAAATATATGAAGGACTTTACGTAAACATGAAGACTAGCCGGAGCATTTAAAATGCGAATTAATGCTAAAAACATTTGTAAAAAATCAAAGCACTATAGCTGACACTTTAAAAGAAAATGCTAAACTATATAAAATACATTTTAACGAAAACGTCCGATTAAATAGACTATTTATGTGCTTGGTAATTGACGCAGTTTTATACCTTGCAAAACAAGAGTTAGTCTTTCGCGGCCATGATGAGAGCAGCGAGTCAATAAATAGAGGGAATTTTAAAAATCTTTTAGGTTTATTAATATCGAGAAGTTCCGAAGAACTAAAAGATCATCAGGAAAAAATTAAAAATGTTTTTACTGGTGACTTGAAAACTATTCAAAACGAAATAATTAATTATTAATTGAATTTAATTGAATGCATTTCTGAGTATTTAAATGATCATGTAAAAAATGAAATAATGAACAAAAAGTTTTTTTCTGTGCAAGTGGATGACACCACTGATATTACGCAAACCTCCCAGTGCTCCATAATTTTAAGACAAGTTAATTCAGAAGGTTCAGAAGTCGAGAGATTCTTAGGATTTTATAATGTCCACTCCGATAGAACGTCGGAGAATTTATATTCTCTATTGGATCAAATTTTGGACCAATTTGACTATAAACATAAATTAATATGGCAATGGCCTTCAAAAAAAAAAAAGAAAAAGCGCCGCAGGCTGTATTTGTCCTGATGCAGCAAAGTTTAAAAATATTTCTAAATGTCGAATTTTTTTGCAAGCCTTAGTGGTGTTCCCTCATTTTTTCATCACTCAGCCAAACGAACGTATGCTCTTACATCTGAATCTACGAGGCGTATACCAACAACTAAAGAAACTCGTTGGTCTTCAAAGTTGAAGTTTGTGATTGTTCATGTTGCATTCTTAAAAAAAAATCGTTTGACATTCATTTTTGCATATCCAGTATAAAACGCTGTCGTGAGGCGCTCTGTAAAAAAAGAAATGAACATTTTTTTAAAGAAATAAATCACTACAAACGTGAGCTTGCTAAGCTTTCACCTGAACAAATTAGGGCTAAGTATAGAACCCTTTTTTATGAAATATTGGACCATATTTTAATGGAAATGACACTAAGATTTCAAGACTGTGAAAAACTTACATTTGCATGTTTGGCAGGTTCTGCTAAATTTTCCGAATATAATTTAAATTTTCCAACTGGCCCGTTTGAAAATTTGTTACAGTTATATACGGAAATATTGTCAAAAATTCAACGACTTAAAAATGAGCTTGGTCTTATTTTTGCAAATGGGAGTAATTGGAATATATCGCTGCAAGAGCAAGTGAAAAAAATTAATAAAAATAAATATATTTTTACCGAAGCGTATAAATTGTTTTCCCTTATTTTAACAATACCCTCGACAAGTGCTTCAGTGGAAAGAAGTTTTTCTTGCTTCAAATGTGTAAAAGCTTATTTAAGAAATACAATATCTCAAGAAAGACTTACTGCTCTTGGCAATATTTCAATTCAAAAGGATTTTCTGGAGGAGATTAGGGCAACTCATCCATTTTATAAGGATGTTATAAATAAATTTGCTGCTATGAAGGATAAGAGAACTGATTTAGTATACAAAATTTAGGTAAGTCGTAAAAAAATATTCTACCCCCTCCACATATAACAAAATTCAGAAAAAAAAATTATTGCGATATTTTCTTGGTTCATTTGCACTTTACTTACTTTTTAACCCGCGAGCCGCCACTGATACACCAAAAAAACGTTAAGATTAATTAGCATGTTTCTGAGGAATTTAAAAAAAACCATTTTTTTTAATCTTTGACGCCCTCTGCAGGCTAAACGAAGCAATTTTGGATATAACTAAGTCGACCTAAATGGGCTTACTTTGACGTCAGCAATCTATCACTAAATGATATACACGAATTTTCCTGACACCCTGTATACAGTGAACTTTCTACCCGTAGGAGAAATGTAAAAGAAAATTTGAAAAGTCAAAAATGTTAACATTACATACGTGGCAGTAAATACAATACATCTTTCTTCTGCATTTGCATCTTAATTACAGTCCTGCTCTCGACGAATATCTCCCACCAATCACCCCTTTTGATCCCCCAGCGTGATACCGATCACCCCGTTGTTTAACCGCACGTCTGGATCCCAATTAACCACAAATTCATGTCGCTACGCATACGATATTCCGCGGCTCTAATTCGAACAATTTCCGAAAAAACACGTTCATCCTATTGTTGATTCTACGTGGGGGATGTTATTCGCATTGTAAAGCCGTTGTTTTAAAAATTAAGGATAGAAAACTCCAGTACAAAGGGGTTTTCAAGTTTAATTAAATTTCGTGAACTAAATTGAATGCTAGTAATTGGAAAAATAATGCCTTTTTACGCACTAATACTGGAAATTTCCCACACCACTGTAGAATATTGGTTTATACCCCGACTAGTACGTACGGTGAAGTAAAGTGACTAAAAAAATTCTTTTTTTATGAATTTTTCAAAAAATTCAGTTTTTCTTAAAAATTTCATTTTTCTCATCAGAGGTATATTTGCCATAAAAAAACGTCTCTTGGAAAATTTCGATAGGACTCACCCACTTTGAGATATAAGTGCCCCAAAATACCCTTTTTTCGAAAGAAAAAAATTCGTAAAATCGTCAAACGAAAAACAATAGGGTTCTGTAAGAACGGGAGAACTATCGTTCTAGAAAGTTTCGTCTGAAAAAAATTAAAATTGTTATCAAAGTTGACTTTTTTGGGTCAAGTTTGCGGTACCATATATTTCGTATCAAAGGTGGTACAGAAAAATGGTTCAAACAAATCAGGAGATCCACGTCTCTTCTAAAAATACATATCAAATTCAATTTCCTATCTCTAATAGTTTTCAAGATATGGGTGAGAGCTTCGCGGCCATTTGTTAACAAGCCAAGCAAGCCAACAACTAAGGTGTCCGAGTCTTTTTTCAGAAACCCATGGCAAATATGATGAAATAGGCGTGTTTATCTTATTGGTGTCAATTCCCAAGATAAGATTTAAACCATTTTAAAGAAATACCACGAATTCCATAAAAATGCAGCTTGCTTATCAAAATTTCATGACTAACACAGTCAAAGGCTTTTCCATAGTCACAAAAAACTGATAAGTAAATGTCGCTAAGCAACGAGAACATGGCGTCACCGTTGCACTTGTTGGGTAAAAATCCAAACTGATCCGAAGATATTATTTGATATTTAAATCATTAGGAACTAAGCAGTCTTTAGTACAACTTTTTTCAGTCTCCAAAGTGGCTAAGTTAATTAAACTACTATTAGAAGTTGGTAAATATTCATCATCTCCAATTATCACAGGCATATTTGTAATGTCAAAAATATCCGTTCTTTTTTTCTGCGGCAATTTCATTATCACAAACGGGGCTCGTCAAAGATAACAAAGAAAATATTTTTTTAGTCCTGGCAGTGATATTGCAAAACTTCCTATGTTCAAA
Organism: Kuschelorhynchus macadamiae; assembly: GCA_030620095.1. Taxonomy (NCBI): domain Eukaryota; kingdom Metazoa; phylum Arthropoda; class Insecta; order Coleoptera; family Curculionidae; genus Kuschelorhynchus; species Kuschelorhynchus macadamiae. The sequence goes on from JAUTXW010005271.1 coordinate 297,844, forward strand.
ATATCGACTTGCAAATTCTCCTATCTGCAACAACAAGAGAAACAAAGGTTATTACCTTTGTTTTGCGGAAGTAATAAAATATTTATAATTCTAAAACATGCCTAATGAATCTGTGCGTTTGTGAGATCGTACTAAACGTAAACAAAAGCAAAAACTTACCCTAAATTATTGTAAACATACAACACTAGCGCGTGCTACCACTTCGCGTTATAAAAGCTGACTGCCTACTGAAAAATAGGATAATTTGCATCACACGTTAAACTGTATTGCTGATGGGAGATATTGTAAGGCACATTTTTAACTTATTTTAAATTTTTTGACGTAAAGGACAATTTGCCAGCGTATGCGCCTATACGGTTAGTAATTAATAGTATAGATATCTCATTTTCCATAAAATTCGGAGATAGGAGGTGAGGGTCGCCCACGATATACAGTTTTCCAACAGAACACGAAAAAGTATAGTTTTTGAAGCCCACTTACTTTTGAACTCTGTGTATATCTGACCTAAGTCTAATTTGTCAAAACTACTTTTTCTTTAAGTACCAACTTTTATCAAGAATAATATTTTCTGATAAATTAAAAATAAAAAAGTTTCTTTTTTGGTGCATACTTTTTTGGACACGCTGTATATTATTGTCTTGATTACTAGGACAACGTAAACTTTAGTTAGTTAAGAAGAGCTGCAAATAAAAAAAATGCCTTGAAATTTTCTTAAAGTTTATTACTGTTAACCTATAAAACATGTAATGGAATTAAAATACGTACAAATGCTATACCAACTACAATTTTCTTTCCAATCTCGATGGGTATATATTTGTTTTTTACGCCCTTTGGCCACCCATTATTCATTCTGTGATTACACTGGAACGCACATGTGGTCTTTATCACAATTTCACGGTAAACTACCCTTAGAAAGGGCGCAAATTAGGGTGGTATAATGACACCACCGCGCCCCAATTGACAAAGAGCGCAAAATAGCGCTTGCTGTCACCCCCGGTCCGTGGTCTATTGAGACCGCAATTTCGTTCAGATGGATTAATATTTAATATACTTGGACGGAAGAATATACGGGGTGTAATAAAATCTGGGTCTTATTAAAAAAAAACTAGGGAAATCTGTACGTTTCGTTGCACATAGGGAAAACCAGAGATAGATGGTCATGGTTTACTTAGACCAGTATGAAATTTCACATTTTTGTTTTAAAGGTTAGACAAAAATGGCAAACGGTTGTTTAGTTATTAAGGTTTATTATAGCAAAGACCAGTAGTAGAAAAATTGAGAATTTTTGGAAACGAATGCATTAATTTAAATTTGTTTTTTGGGCTTGTGTCTCAGTTAGTAAGGAGAGTTTTCCACATTGTACGGGAGAGGTGACCAGCTAGTTTAAAAATGCTCAATAACCCATGCAATGCCAATGCTTGCACAAAATTTGAAATTGATTTAATAAGTAGTTTTTTCAGTCTGATTTTTTAAATATTTTATTCGGCCGCCATTTTTTTTGCTATCTTACATTCATGCTAAAATGTTACCAGTTTATTCTTATGTAACACTCGATTTTTTTGCAAAATTTGAGGTAAATTGGATAGTTAGTTTTTAGCAATAATTTTTTAACGTTTCACTAGGCCGCCATCTTGTTCCGGCATATTGGATTTTTACCAAAATATTACCAGGCTATCCCCATTAGAGCCTTAACTTTCGTCCAAAATTTGAAGTGAATCTGATGTGTAGTTTTTAAGCTATATCGCGAACAGACAGACAAACCGACAAGTGGACCAACGGAATTGATAAAACATATAGTTTGGCATCTAGGGACGCTAAAACGCAAAGATATGTAAAACCAGCTGAGCTGATTTTTTCAGATTACAAAAATGTTATTTGGCCGCCATTTTGTTCCGCCATCTTGAATTAGTACTACAGTTTTACTAGCTCATCTCTATAATACGATTAGTTATGGCACACAATTTGAAATCAGTTCATTAAGTAGTATTTTCAGGCTGAATTTTTAAATATTTTATTAAGCCGCCATTTTGTTCCGCCATCTTGGATTCGTACCAAAATTTTACCGGTTGATTCCTACATAATACTTGTTTTGTGTGCAAATTGGATAATTAGTTTTTTAAGTAATAATTTTTTTAACGTTTCATTAGGCCACCATCTTGTTCCGCCATATTGGATTTTTACCAAGATGTTACCAGGTCATTCCCATATGACCCTTAATTTTTTACTAAAATTTTATGTCATTTTAAGCTATGCCGCGAACTGACAGACAGATAGACTGACAAACCGACAGACGGACCTATGGAGTTTATAAAACATGTTTTTTGGCATCTAGAGGAGATCTAAGATATGTAAAAACCTGAGGGGGTGATTTTTTTCAGATTACAATTTAATTGAATGGCCCCGCCTAACAACGTTGTAAGCGACATTTTCTGGTATATTAAGATTTTTCAGAGAAAAACGTCTTAAACGACATTTTCTACCGCATGGCAAAATTTGGTATAAATACTATGAATCTCGTATAGATGGCAACACTTTGAATGAGTTTCAAAAATGCTTTGCGCGCTCGGTACAACGTTGTAACCGACAAAATGTCCGCCACCGTTAATGTTGTTTTTTCGCCGGGTAACCAAAAACGTTCAAATAATGGCAAAAAGAGGCAAATTAAAGTGAGTGAGTGGAAAGATAAGCGTCGTAAACGTTCAAGGGATGCCCAAAATCCATACATATCTAAAAGAAAGCGTCCTGTACCTGGAAAGTTACCTCCTGAAGAGGTAAGTCACAGCGTTTACTGTGCATAACTGTTTGTAGAATATGCAAGTGCCAATACCAGTGTGGACTAATTACCCATAAAGAAATGCTAAAGTTGTTTAGGGACTTTTACGGTATGGATTATAATCTACAAACAAGGTTTCTTGCTTCCTATATCAAGGTATTGGATATAAATCGCCGTCGAGTGGATGAAAACATTTCTACTAGACTTTGTTCAGTTCAGTATTATGTTCCAAGGAAAGATGCCAACCTTCGCGTATGCCAAAAAACAATGTGCAATAAATTAAAGATTACACCTCGTCGTTTACAAATCAACACCCCCATTACCGATGGTTAGAATCCTGGATGCAACAAGAGAGCAGATCAAACAGCACATTTCTTATTTTCCTCTTCAGGAAAACCACTATTCGAGAAATATGAGCAAAAGTTTGTTTGTTGAATGTTTGAATTCTGATCTAAGCATCAGGAAAATGTAGCAACTTTTCTGCGTTCAACACCACGACAGTACTGGAAAACTTCACAGGTATCGTGATCTTTATAACAGTGAATTCAATCTAAGGTTCAGTCTGCCTAGGTCTGAGACATGTACTGATTGTGACCAGCTGCACGTTCAGCTTATCGGTGCTGCCACTGAGGAGAGAAGGAAAATCATTGAAAATCAAAGCAAGCTTCATCATATGAGGGCTGACGCTGCTTACAAGGCACTTGCTGAAGATAAGGAAAACTCAAGATTGAGCTGTTAAAACATCGTGTTGTGTGTAGATCTACAAGTTTTATTTTGCCCGAACCTGACGCATAGTAACGTCTTTTATCAAAGACAACTATCATGCTATAACTTGGCAATACATGACCAGGGGAAAAACATGGCTTATATGTTTTTTTGGGATGAGACCACTGCCAAGCGTGGTGCTGAGGAAATAGCATCTTGTGTTCTAAAATATGTTGAGCTAAACTTCTCAAAGTTGAATCCAGACCAAGTGAGAATTCTCAAGTTATGGTCTGACACATGCGTAGGCCAAAACAACAACTGGCGGATTATCGCTATTTTGCAGCACCTGCTCTTAAACGAATATTTCACTATCGTTGAGCAAAAGAAGTTTATGCCTATGGAAATAAACAATATAAACAATTGTTATGTCAAAAGTCAAATTACTGCATACCTAGGCATTATAATAAAACAGCGAAGTAAAAATTGAATATAAACAACAATTTATTAACAATATATTTTACTGCAAAATACACAGATGAACCAAATAACACAAAACAAATTAATCAGAATGAATATTTCCCCCCTGCTGATTATCTACACATTCGTGATAAACGTTTCGCAAGTGCTCAACTGCGTTCTCTATAAAATGACCATTTCTTTCATTTAAATGTCTTATTTCCTGTGTTATAAAATATTTTATATCTTCAACGTTGTCCAGATCACGTTTATATATTTTGTTTTTAATATATCACCACAAAAAATTATCCATAGGAGTTAGATCTGGACTATTTGAAGGTCACGAAATAATTCCATTTCTTCCAATCCACTCGTTGTAATTCTCATCCAAAAAAGTCTTCACGTCACGTACCACATGTGGTGGGGCACCGTCATGTTGGAAAATTATGTTCATATAATGCCTTAACGGTTTTAAAGTTTTCTAGCATTTCCTGTAGATGAGTTTCCAGAAATTCTTGATATATTGGTCCAGTTAACGTTCCTTCGAAAAAATAGGGTCCTATTACCCTATTCTTCAGCAGGCCGCACCACACATTAACTGTTCTCCTACCTTGAAATTGAACTTCCCTAGTGAATTAGGGATTTTCTTGTGCCCAGTGACGAAAATTTGGTCGATTTGCTAATTCACTAGTTGAAAAGCTTGGCACATCGGTCCATAATATATTTTTAAAAAAGTTTCTTTCGTTATTTATTCTATTTAACATAAAGTTGCAGAAATTGAGTAGTCGATTCTTATGCCTTTGAGTTAATTTTTGAACAGTATGATATTTATAGGGCCTAAATCCATATTTCTTTAAAACCTTCCTAATATATTCACGTGAAGTTCTTTTTACTCCGTAACGGGCCCTCATTTCTTTGGAAGTAGTTCGCAGTGACTGACTCGGATTTTCTACGTGATGCAAAGCAATATTTAAATCGTGATTTTCGGTATTATTGTTTAGTTCCCTCTTCTTTCTTTGCAAATCTGACGTTGTTCTAAATTTGGTGAAAATATTCTAGATTGTCGGTCTTGAGGGAATCGGACCATCGGGATGATTTGCCATGTAAGCACGTCGCGTTGCAGAAGCATTATAATTATTTTCAGCATACAAACAAACAATTTCTCGTTTTCCTGCCACAGAATAAACCGTTTAAAAAAATATATCAAAAAGAATTGATTTAGTTCTATTAACAGTGATTTAAATGTCAAAGTCATTTCAGAAACATTTGTTAATATTGTTTATTTCCATAGCCAACTGCTCAAAAAGCTGTTATTTTATAGCCAGTAATTTTACAGTCTATAATGAAAATTGATTTTTAAACTTAAATAACTCGAAAACGGCTAAACCAAATGTCAACTTGTATTATATATTTGGAATCAGAAAAAAAAGATCTTTCATTTTAGGTAATTATTTTACAGGGCATTCTATTAAAGAAAAATGTGCTTTTTGTCGTTCCTCGTATATATGAAAAGTTATTGGGAATTACAATGCAGATTTATAACGTAAAAAAATCCTCTATATGTCAGTATTTTTTTTTTGTACGACAAAAAAACAAGTTACGGGGGGGTTTCAACTGATGCACAGAGCAACAAAATACGTTAAACCGTTTAAAAGACATAGACATAGAGCTTTAATATTATTATATACTAAAATATTTGCATGGCTAGTCAATTTTTTTGCGGGTCAGTGCAATATAATAACAATGAAGTGAAATCTAAAACTATCGTTAATTCGCAATAGGCGACGTCAGTGACGCAGCAGCAAACAGTACGACGATGAGGAGTACACCGGGCAGGCAAGCAGAGCGGCAGCAGGAATGCGGCCCGACCGAACCGGGGGCCCCTGGGGCCGATCGTGGGCCCACGAGGGGCCCGGGGCCGTCATGATCGGCGGCGAAATTACCGACCGGGACCGCCACACGCGACTCGCAGCCGCGGGGGTGGTAGCCGAACAACGAGCGCAGCGGGTATTGCCTCCTTCTTGGGCTGCCTCGCCGAAGACCGACCGAGGAGATGGTCTTCTTCAGACGTTTCGTATCGGTGATGATTTGTACCTTCTCAAAGCGCTTAATATTACAAAATGTTTGCACTTTTATGTTCGTTTTTTTACTATAATAAGTAAGAAATAAAACATACACTGCCTGACATGATGTTTGAACAGCTCAGCCTAGTAATTTAACAAAGCCAGTACTTATCCGACTAATAGAAATATTTTTAAAAAAGTCCTAATACGTTAATGATTCCTCGAAACCAGACGCGACAACACGAAGGTTCCCTCTCGTCTCGTCTCGACTAATCCAATCTTGTCTGACAATTTTGGTCGAGACGGGATGGGATCAAAGCCTTATCGCATTTCCATGGGGCATTATGAATTAATATGTGTGCCTTCTATAACTTTTAAGTTTACCACTAATTCTTTCTCATTTAAAACAGCTTTGGATCCATAAATTTTCGTGTATTCTACATTTTCCGTTTCATCAAATCGTTGCAAAATCGCTTCGGTGTGGTCTTTTTTCAGGATACTTTTCGTGATATACAGGGTTATTCAAGCAACCGTTCATTAAAAGTTTTTGATGATGCCATTTAGATAAAAATTTCAAATTTTGGGATTAAGGTAACGTCAAAAGGTACTTCTTTTTTGAAATATTTTCAACTTCCTGTCACTTCCGGTTTAACCGGAAGTTGGTATCAACTTGCTTATTTTAAATGGAACACCCTGTGTTTTATAATATTTTTGGATTCTACGGAGAATTTTAATGCTATTTTATGTAGCATGTCCTATACCTAAGTTTAAGCGTTCTTAAGATATTTGACCCTGAACCGAAAATGAGCCTTCGGGGTACCAAATTTTAAAATCTCATATTTTTGTAAGTTTTGAAGATATAATCTTCTTATTTTGCAGACGATCGGTAAATAATCTTAGGTTTCTATTTTTTTATTGAATTTGTCTATTTTTATACAGAGTGTCCTAAATTCAGCGGCAAACTTTCACATTTTCAAAGCCGCTGAAGTCCGTTTTTTTAAATGGGACACCCTATAACTTTATGCACTATCAAATGTAGAATTTCATTTTCTATCGAACTATATTAAGGTTCCCTATACCTATTCGTAACCATTTTCGAAATAATTGGGTTTTATAAAAATATCGTATGTATTTGCTTAAATGTTTACATGTTCCAATCGTGAGCCATGGAAAAACAATTGAGACCCAATATCCAATGTGACAGATGATTAGCATGCGTTATTTATCGAAAGCTGTCAGTGATAAACTAAATCTTCTAAATCGAAATGGAAGAATACTCAAACGCTGATATTCTCAATCTATTTTATATTCATGGAGAATCTTATAAAATTTTGGAGAGAACGTGTAGTGTGTTTAATGAACGCCACCCTGATTTGCCGCCAATGAACAAGTCATAATTCTAGAGGATTGAAACGAACTTTTTGCGCTTTGGCAAGGTTAAAATTACAAAAAATGTTCCGAAACCAGTGACAAATGCCGAGGATAACGTAATAAACACGTTAGCTTATTTCCACGCAAACGCAAAACGATTTGGGAATTTCTTCTTCGCCTGTCCAAAGAATCTTGAGCGAACATCATATGCACTCTTATTCCTTCCAAAACGTGCAAGCCTTGAGACCTGGTGATGACGTCCGACGAGTAGAATTTTGCGAATTCATGTTTTTGAAAATTCAAGAGGACCCTCAATTCCTTTCAAAAATATTTTGGACCGATGAAGCGAAATTTTCTAGAGAAGGAATAACAAATAGAAGAAACGAACATTTCTGGGCAGCAGAAAATCCGCACGCTTTACGCGAAACGCGTTCTCAAGAGAGGTTTAGCTTCAATGTTTTCGGTATAGTATTAAATGATCAGGTGCGGTACTGTATTTATGAAGACAATTTAAACAGTGATACGTATTTGGAAATTCTACGCAAGACGGTTTCTGAATTTGTAGAAGAAATTCCTATTGGTGAGCTGCAAAATTATTGGTATCAATTAGATGGGGCACCAGCACATAATTCCGCTGCAGTTTATCTCCAATTATCTCGAATTTTTGAAGATCGCTGGATTGGTCCCAATGGCCCTCGGAGATTGCCCCCGCGATCGCCTGATTTAACACCCTAGACTTTTATTTATGGGGATTTATCAAAGGTAAAGTCTATGCTTCCCCAGTAAATAACCAGCAAGATTTACTGGACAGGATACGAACAGCTTTTGCCGAATTAGAAAACGGACAAATTCAACGGACTACAGCAACTGTACAAAGAAGAATTGAAATGTGTCTTCAAATGAACGGACAGCATATAGAACATTTGTTATAATTCAATTTCATTATTTTATGTATTTATTGTTGATTGTTAGATTGCTATAATTTGTAAGTTCACTAAAACAAATTTAGAACAGTCTTGAACTTTTTAACTTTTCCGAAACGAAAAAATTTCGTTTCAATCCTCTTCAATTTTCTCTTGTTCATTGGCGATAAATGAGGATGTTTTTCATTAAAAACATAGCACGTTCTCTCCAATATTTTGTAACATTCTCCGCGAATATAAAATAAATTGAGAATATCAGCTTTTGAGTGTTATTTTGTTTTAATTTAAAAGTTTCAAATCAGCTGTCATGTTGAATAGAAAAGCACAACAATTGTTTTTCCATGGCTTACTACGGGAAGGTGTAAGCATTTAGCAAATACATATGATAGTTTAATGAAAACCTGATTATTTCGAAAATGGTTACTAATAGGTATAGGGAACCTTAATACAGTTCGATAGAAAATTAAATTCTACGTTTGATAGTGCATAAAGTTATAGGGTGGCCCGTTTAAAAAAAAAACGGACTTTAGCGGCTTTGAAAATGTGTATGTTTGCCGCTGAATTTAGGACACCCTGTATAAAAATAGACAAATTCAATAAAAAAAATAGAAACCTAAGATTATTTACCGATCGTCTGCAAAATATGAAGATTATATCTTCAAAACTTACAAAAATATGAGATTTTAAAATTTGGTACCCCGAAGGCTCATTTTTGGTTCAAGGTCAGGTATCTTAAGAACGCTTGAACCTAGGTATAGGACATGCTACATAAAAGAGCATTAAAATTCTCCGTAGAATCCAAAAATATCATACAATACAGAGTGTTCTATTTAAAATAAGCAAGTTGATACCAACTTCCGGTTAAACCGGAAGTGACAGGAAGTTGAAAATATTTCAGAAAAGAAGTACCCCTTGACCTTACCTTAATCCCAAAATTTGAAATTTTTATCTAAGTGTGTGTGTATTCTTGTCACTTGCTCCTCACACATAAATCATATCGATTATTTCTTGACAATTAAAATTCATCTTTGCTTCTTACAATAGAAACTCTACTCAGTTTTTGATACAAAACTCAAGCAACAAGATTACTTGACAATTGAAATTTGTATGTTTGACAGTTTAATCTTAGTTGTAAAAATAAGGCCCACTAAATTTTTGTCACTAGGGACAACAACAAATTCAAAAAGAGCCAAGAGTTGCTGACTTTTTTGTGGTATTTACTGACGAAGCAACATTCTACAAAAACAGAAATGTCAATAGACATAATTTTCATTATAACGCTACAGGAAAACTTCATTTTACTAGCACAACTAGTCAAAATAGTCAAATGTACCTCTAATATTTTCGAAAAGTGGCCATAAATCTTGAACGACTCTGTATAGAGCCCACAAATCCTATATTGGATGAATGGCCAAAAATGGAGCAATCTGAAAATATAATAATATACAGGTCGTCCCATTTAAATTAATCGTGAAATTTACATCCAGGATTTTTATTTACCCTATATACCGTTACTAAAGAAAAATACTGGCAGTTGAATGAAGAATGAAGACCACATTTGGGAGTTTTTACACGTATCGTAGACAAAATAAAACATTGTGTAAAAAGTAAGTGAATAGTGATTTCTAAATTTGGATATTAACCAGTTGATGACACATTACAACAGCACCAGGCTATTGTTTATATATTTTGTGTTGAAGCAATATGTTTTAAAATCTTTCAAGTTTAAATGTTGTTTACATTATTTGCTTTGTGTGTAACGAAGTATTACAAATAACTTAATAAAATAAAATATTTTCAGTTTAATGTTATTATTGTAAAAATGACAATGCTTACTATTTTCATTCGTTTTTTTTTATTTCAGTTTAAAAAGTGTCGTCTCAAAGGTAAAGAATCCAATTGGGCAGTACCTACTTTGAGAAAAGTACCACTGATAAATCCAAGGCTTTGTGCAGGATCTGCAATAAATCACTTTCATGAACCCAAAAAGCAAACGGTACATGGATTAAAACAGCATTTATCCAAATATCACGACGCAGAGTACAGACAGGTCTTAAAACGACAGTCAGAATTCGAAGACTTGAAAACGGAAGCTAAACTAAAGCGAAGGGATTCAAAAGTAACTGAAACTGAAGTAACAAATATTGATAATCGAAATCTAATTCAGCCAACCATTTCGAGTTTGGTTAGTAAACCAAAATGTGTGCAATGTCCAGATGATCATGAAATTTCACAAAGGATAGACAAAGCTATTACGGATTTAATAATTGTTGATATGTTGCCATATTCGCTAGAGGGGAGTGAAGCTTTTAAACGCCTGAATTTGACCGATCCGCTAAGTTTTTTTTTTAATTATCGACTTAAATCCGAAAAGTTTTTTCAAACTTCATTGATGCCTCGCACTTATGAAATGGTCAAAGCTAAGGTAATGGATTTACTAAAAAAGTGCGAATGGTTGAGTGCTACTACCGATGTGTGGACAAATGCAAGCAAATCTTGTTCACTTCTTAGCTTCACAGGTCATTTTATTATAGAACATCAACGATTAAAAGTCATATTGGGTGCAGCTGTGCTTGAACAAGATCATACACGCGAATACATCGAAAAAAAGCTTACTGAGATGGTTAACAATTGGAACTTGAATGGAATTTTTTTTTTAATATTACGCGATAACGCGGCAAATATGATCTCTGCCACGCGTGTCCGCTATGAATCGATAGGTTGTGTGTCACACACACTGCAGTTAGTTATAAAAGATGGAGTTTTTAAGGATGAAGAAACCCAAGAAATAATAAAAAAGTGTAGAAAAATAGCAGATCATTTTCACCAGAGTGAGCCCGCTAGTAGAAAACTTACTGATTGTCAAAATCAATGTGGGCTTCCAGTACGCTCTTTAGTACAAGATCTAGAAATGAGATGGAATAGCACATACCTAATGATAGAACGGCTTTTAATACAAAAAAGAGCAGTAAACCTATATAGCGTGGAGCATGGTGGAATAGACACGCTTTCGTCTTCTGATTGGAAAAAAATAAAACACCTTACAGATGTTTTAACTTTTTTTTATGAAGCCACCCAGGATTGGTCATATGATGACGCATGCTTGTCTATAGTAATACCACTGATATCGCTATTGAACCACAAACTGCAAACTCGATGTGAAAACGAAGATAATATTTTAATACATATGAAAAATTCTCTACATGAGTCTTTAAACAAAAGATTTTCTTATATTAAAGGTCCTGCACTCATGGCCTCAACAATTCTCGATCCGTGATTTAAATCTAAATATCTTACTATCGACGAAGTGGATATTGCAGTGAACGAAATATTGCAGTTTTTACAGGTGTATAATACGAATGAATTAGTAAACATAGAAGTCGCGACTTTCTCTTCAACAGCGTCCCTCTCCGCAACTAATAATAGGCAGGAAAAAGAGAGTCTATGGGATTCCCACGACAACGTTCCTGTTACTGATCGGGTTCCAACAGGAACAGATCCGACGAAACATGAAAACCAAGCACAAGCATTAGTAATTAAAAAATCCAGTGTTATCTGTCAGTACCGCTATTACAAAGAAACGCCGATATTTACGCTGATTGGAACTCTAGTCCATATCCTGTCCTAAGGAGGGTAGTGCTGAAGTACCTCTCGGCACCACCTAGTAGCGTTTCCAGTGAGCAGATGGTTAGCGTTGCGGGACAAATTCATGCAGATCGCCGAAGCAACTTATTTGGTGAAAATGTTGAAATGTTACTGTTCTTTTTTCTTTTTTCAATTATGATTACTAATTAACAATTAGTAATTACTAGATAATAGATAAAATAGGTTAGAGTTAGGTAAGGTTAGCTTGGAAAACGTAGGTTAACAGTTTTTTTATGTGTATCATACTGGTTTTGTTTTTAATTTGATGTTTGTAGTTTGTATTTGTATTATGTAGTGTAACGATTAAAAATTATTGGTATATTTTGATTTTTCAAATTAAATTTCAGTTGTAAATTTTATTTTGACATTTATTTTACTGAGCTTGCTAAACAAAAGTAAAATATATAAAAAAATTCTGATTATTGCGCTTTCTTTATCAATTTTAATTAAAAACAGTTTTTTTTTAAATAAGTTTCGGTTTCGGTTTCTGTTTCGGCCGAAACCAGCATAGAAGCCGAAATTCCGTTTCGGTTTCTGTTTCGGCTAAAAATCTGGTTTCGGTCGGTCTCTAAAATTTACCCTCAATCCTGTATAAGTGAAAATAATTTTAGGTTGTAGCTCTCAGCAGTCCCTACAACTTTCGTGTAATTTTGTTTTTTTAATTCCCACTATAACCGAGCTATTGGACTTAAACGCACTGTTGGACCACCATGTATGTCGAAAGAAATTACGAAAAAAGAATATTTCTTGAAATGTCCCATACAGTAAAAAATAAATCCAGCATTAATTCGAAATCAGATTGTGATAATTTAAGCAGAATCTATTGCAACCTATAAATCAATTTTTAGGTAATTAAAGAATTGCAATTTTTATTTTCGAAACAACCATACATATAAATGGCAAAAAACTCTATCTCACCTCATGGTTCCTTCCCTTACTTCGTGTGGTAAATCGATCAGTTGTTCGGTTGTGTGGACAAGGTAGCTACTGGTGTCATCAACACAAAATCTATATTAAAAAATCTTCGTTTTAATGGTATGTTGATGTTTATAATTTGCAGTTCCATTTTAAAAGTTTTTGTTCTATGTTTTTAATGGGTTTTAAGGAAAACCGTACCCGATTCCGACAATTTTTCAATTCAAATATGTTTCCCAGTTTATTTTGACACCAATTTGCAAATTTTTTGGTCAATTTTAGTTTCTCTTTTTTAACTTTAATCTGGTTTACTACAGAATAACTATTGTAAAAATGTTTACTTTTATATATTTTGTTTATATTTTCCTATTTTAAAAACAAAATGTTTGTATCTAGTTTTGTATATTTGGTCTATACGTTTCTATTTAAAATTGTATTTATTGTAGCCCTGAGGAAGGTGGAAAATTTAACTACCAAAGCGTCGGCATTAATTGAGAAACAATAAAAAGTTGTTCAAAAAGCTTGTGAATTTTCTTTCTCTAATTATCCGTAAAATCTCATAAGACCTCAAATAAATCTAACAGCCTTGGAAATTAAAACTGACAACTACTTGTGTTTTGGTTAGCGTGGCTTCAAATGTCAAATAGAGAATAAATAGCCTCAATAAAGTCGGGATCATCTAAATCAATCAACGTTTTTGTTTAAGGAAACTAAATGTAATATTTTGTTTAACAGTAAACAAATATAAATGATTTACAAGTCACAACTAAGGGTTAATATCTGGTAGTTTGACTTCTAGCTCTAAACAGTGATCCCAGACGTCTTGGCATATTTACTTCTTATTAACCGCGAGAGAGCTTCATGTCGAATATTGTTCCATTCTTCTTCACGACGGAAGCGTGACTCGTCAGAAAATAGAACTTTGGACCTCAGTGTCGGTCGCCATTAGCAAAATTGAAGTGGATGTACGCTGGGTAATTTTGGACCAGTCACTGCTGGATCCATTGCTTTCAGGTCAACTTGTTTCATCATTCGACGGACGGTGTTATCACTTATAGCCCTACCTCGTACCTCTTGTAGAGGTCTGTTGGTCATTGTCGCACTCTAAAATCGATTTCTAGTTACCTGGAGGGCAATAAATCTGTTATCAATATTTGTTATGCATCTGGGAGAACTCTCTTCGTATAATGCCCAGTCTCAAAAAACTTTTGTCTCGCACTTCTGGCTGTTACTTCTAAAATATCTATTCTTCTGGCATCATAACCAAATTTTATTTATTTTAAGATATGTATTATGTTCATTTGGCGATTCAAGGCACGCCAACAAAGCACATATGGCCGTCTGGCATACATGATAATAGATGATCGGAATGATAAAAAAGTGACAACTTAGATTTTTTAATGGGACACCCTGTGTGTTTCGCATTGGTTTAAATGATTTATCTCTTTTGACTCCAAAAGTATATTATGGTTTATCCAGATTCACATATATCATTTCTAAATTATTTAGTATTTATTGGAACGAAATCTTCAATATAAATCACCAAATACGTAGTTTATATAACTGCTCAGAAAAACCTTCCAATTTTCATATTTAAGGTTTTTTAGCCTATCACACTAAATATTTCTAAACACCCATGATATCATTTTTTTTAACTTTTATAAAACACTTTCTTTCTACATTCACTTTATTTCGTAATCCTACTACACACTAGTCAATAAATTATGGAATAGATACAAAGTTAAGTTAATTTAAAAGACTGACATTTTCCTTAATAATTAACAATTCTATTCTATCATAATCCTACTATACACTAGTCAAAAAATTATGGAATAGGTAAAATTAATTTAAAAGACTCACATTTTTCTTAATATTAACAATTCTATTTTTCACTGAGTGGGACATTTTATGTACAGTTCTATTCTATCTGATATTTGTATACAGGAAGACGGAGTTTTAATTCCCAAGACTACTGGATCTATTCGAAGACTTGTATAAATCTACGGATAATACGGAAAAAATGTAGTGTTTTACGTCAACCAATGCAACTCCCTTAAAAAAAAATCAAAAAATAAATTATTCCTCAAAGGTATATCTAAATTGTAATGATCTATTTTTTGCAGTTGTGGTATATATGGTAAATATCAACGTTGTCTTAACCTTTAAATTTGAAACTTTTAATTTTTTGTCATATTTCAGTAACAAAAAAAACAAATTATTTATTATCGATAGACGTTCGATATCAGAATTTTATCTAGAAATATCTGATTTAAACAAGCATTTTTTTCAAAATTCTTACAAATCTTTTTCGTTTTTATTATATATAGGTCTAGATACATATATTATTAATACTAGCTAGCCCGGCAAACCTCGTTCTACCTTTACCGTTAAATGGCGTGATGGAATTATAACAATATGGGGCGCATTCACCACATCGTCCAGACATGTTATTGAAGAAACACATATTGGTTTTATAGAAAAAAATGCTGTTGTTGCGTTGATTGCTCTTGATTTTAGATTTGTCGATTATTGTCTTCCTTACTGTTGGTAGTTTTAATGATTCGCCCCTTTTATTTAAATCACCTTGTTTTTCTATTTCTATGGTTTCTCGGATTATTCTGATCTTATAATGTTCTATATTGGCAATCTCCCTAGACCCATCGAAATTTATTTTCTGGCCGGTTTCCTGATGATGTAGGAATAGAGCTGAGGTTGTTTGTTTGTTTCTGATGCTGAGTTTATGGTCTTCAACTCTTGCTGATATTCGCCTATTGGTTTGCCCCACGTACATCTTTTCACAGTCCTGGCACGAAATGCTATATACTCCGTGGCTTTCCAGTTTGATTTTATCTTTTGAGTTTCCAAGTAGTTCAAAATACAAGAGTTCTAACCACACTACACCACAACTTGTTACGTTCTGAACGCGCGTTTCGCTAACCAAGTTAGCATCATCAGCAGATGATATAAACTAAAGTAACTTATCCTAACCGAGACTATTTATAGGTAAATGTGGTCACACTTGGTTGCACCCGACTGCACCGTTGTCAAGTAAACAATAGAGGGGACTATAGGGAATAGGCCCTCTGTCTTTATTTAGTGCTTTCTTATCACATTTAACTATTTCTATACTCTCAAATGCATCCAATAATCTATTATTAGATACATTTTTAATCAACTTAAGATTATTTATTCCTATTCGGTGATTGTTTTCCAAAGCATGTTGGGCAACGCTTGACTTTTCTGTTCTTCCGTATTTTAAATGTGCCATGTGTTCTTTAAAACGAATGTTTATGGAGCGTTTAGTTTGCCCAACATATTTTAGATCGCAGTCATTACAGCTAATTTCATAGATGCCACTCCTCTCCCTCAAGTCGACTTTGTCTTTGGGGTTTCCAAGGAGATTTTTCAAACTATTCTCCGTTTTGTAGGCTACTCTAAAACCTACGTTTTTAAATACTTTTTCTAGACCTCTCGTATATCTGGGATCATATGGGATTACTATGAATTTATTGGAAGCCTCAGGTATTTGAAAGGGTAGTGGCATCTTTTAACATTTTCTTATGCTTATGCCTATTTACTAGTTTATGTACAAAATTATCATTATATCCATTACTTTTAGCTATATTTTTAATCCGATTCATTTCATTGTTAAAACGTTCTTTACTTAGTAGAAAATTGACTAACCTGTTAGTTAAGAAATGGAATGATGCCATTTTGTGTTGACGGCAATGAAATGAGTCGGATGTTATATATAATAAACGTCTTTATTAGAGAAACAACAAAAAAAAAAAAAAAAATTGTGTACAATATAATTTTATAATAAATAAAATAAATTTAATTAATAGGCAGCAGCACTGAAGGCGAAGTTTAGCCCAGGGCTATTCTTACACTTAACCCTCAATACAGTGCCACTAATATATACTTAATGATAACAAAATACATTGAGATAAAAATAAGTGTCACAATCGAAGACAAAACGCTAAGTAATTGAAACATATGTTATACATAACTAAACCTACAAATAAAGCGAGAGGAAAGGAAACAACAAACGACCCACAAATCCAGTGTAAGTGAGAATAAAACCCAACCAGCAATAACCACACAAACAATTGTTGGTATTACTGTTGATTTAGCAAAAATGCTTTATATTCTCTTTTAAATAATTCGACATTGAAGATGTTTTTAAAATGGTCTGATAATTTATTAAAGACGTGAGCAGCCTGATATGCAAACCCCCTCCGAAAAAGGGCAGTCACGTGCCTAGGAATAAGCAAAAGCTCTCTATATCTAGTAATTCGTTCGTGAATACTACTTCTTACTATAAGTTTTTCCCTAAGATAGGCTGGTATAGAGGTAAGCATAATTCGACGGACAAAGACCGCGAAATGGAGATTCCTTCGGTTGTTCATGTTGAGCCAGCGAAGTTCTTTAAATTGGGGTGATATATGATCAAACTTTCGAAGACCGAAAATAAAACGGACACAAGAGTTTTGTACTTTTTGAATTTTTTGTTGTTCCTTGGTGTTGAGAAAAGGGCCATATACAAAGTTACAATAGTTAAAATGAGACAAGACAAGAGACTCTACTAAAATCTTTCTTAGATTAGTTGATAAGATATGCTTACTTGAGTACAATAATCTTAAATTTAAAAATGATTTCTTCATCAGTGAACTAACATGATCCACAAATTTAAGATCTCTATCCACCAGAACACCAAGCGACTTAGCCGAATTTAAGACTGGCACCTTAACGCCCCCTACATGCAATGCAAGGGTCTTCTCTGCCCCCCGTGCACGTGCACCTCCAAAAACCACAACCGCAGACTTATCAGGATTAAGTTTTAAGTTATGTAAATATGAAATCTCGGCGAGCTCCCCATTTACAATGTATTCCGCAGCATGAAGTTCCTGTGGATAAAAAGCAAATCTCATTTGTGTGTCGTCTGCAAATGCGTTGTAAGAGCATAGTTTAATATTATTTAAAATATCCGCGGTATACACAATGAAAAGAAGGGGACCCAAGATCGACCCCTGAGGAACACCGGACTTAACAGGTGTAACAGACGAGACCATGTCTCCAATCACCACCCTCTGCGATCTGCCAGAGAGATAAGAACGCACAAACTGCAATGCATCCTCCGAAAAACCATAATATTTCAGTTTAGCACACAGCAAAGCGTGATTTATCGTATCGAAGGCCTTTGAGAAGTCCAGCAACAACAGCAAGGATAATTTCCCAGAGTCTAAGTCTCCCACAACATCATTCAGAACGCTGGAAAGTACCGCCGCCGTACCAAAACCCTTTCTAAACCCAGATTGATTCTGGGGTATAATCTTGTTACGGGACACATATTCGGCGACTTGCCGATAAGTATCTTATGTCCAGTATCTTGGACAAGACAGGCAGCAGGCTAATAGGACGAAGATCGCTATGGGTCTCAGGCGCATTAGTTTTTGGGATCGGCTGAATTATCGACAACTTCCATCCATCTGGAAAGGTTGCACTCTCCAGACACACATTTACTAAATGAGTTATAAAAGGGTCTATAAACGGACTGCAATACTTAAGCATTTGCAGAGAAATTTTGTCGCAACCAAATGCATTTGATTTGATGCTAAGAAGGGCCTGATGAACGGATTCAATTGTTTCCATCGTAAAAGAAAAGCTCGTGTCAGAATTTGAATCTAGTGCGTTATAGTAATTAATAAGGTCTTTACAGTCTCTATCAAGGAAAACAGAGGAAAAGTATTTGTTGATTTGTTCAGTATCAACTAAATGTTCTGGTATCGCACCTTTACTATTACGTTTAACATTTAAGTCTGATAGTGTTTTCCATGTCTTTTTGCTGTTATTTTCTTTTGCGATATTACTGATATAATTCTTTTTAGCTCTCCTAATCAGAGACAAGGTAGAATTTCGCAAAAGTTTGTAACGAGCATGATCGTTCACAGATTTACTAACCCTGAATCTGGCCAACGCTGCGTCCCTCTCCCTCATAGCATACTTAATGCCCTCGGTAAGCCAAGGAGCCTTAGGCTTAGTAACCCGGGCTGTTTTTATTGGAGCGTGTCGATCAAATAAAGAATATATCATTGTTGTAAATCGTTCTACTTTTTTATTTATAGATGGTTCATGGATAATATTCATCCAGGGAAGTGAAGACAAATCCTGATAAAAATAGTTAAAATCAAAGCGCCTGAAATCTCTATAACAAATAATTTTAGGTTGAAATTTGTTTATTTTAACCTTTATCTCACAAAAAACAAGATGATGGTCAGACACTGCACTTGCATCCAATACGCCCGAGTCTCCAACAATCGCAAAGTCGGAGACAAAAATGGGATCCAAGAGAGTAGCTGAAAGTCCAGTGACACGTGTTGGTTCATCAATAACCTGCTGAAAACCAAATGCACTGAAACATTCGCTAACAGGGTTGCAGAGGCTTAAAAGATTTACATTAATGTCACCTAGACAGATAACATAATCGACGGAGGGCAGAACAAAGGACACCACGTCGCCCAGTTGTTCTAGTGCACTGCGAATATTTGTTCTCGGAGGTCTGTAGAAAACCGCAAAAGCAAAGGTTCTAGAATAAAATTTCACCTTTATCCAAAGTTGTTCGATGGATGACTGATCGCAGGTAATGTCGATAAGTTCAGGTTTATATTTTGAATTTACATAAAAAGCTACACCTCCACCACGCCCTAAGCGATCTTTACGAATTAATTTATAGTGGGGTATGTTAAAAGCATTACCATCCCAGTCACCAGACAACCAAGTCTCCGAGACAGCCAGCACATCAAAGCTACCCGCTTGCACCATTTGAATAAGATCGTTAAACCCAGTAAATATTGACCTTACATTAAGATGGGCAATATATCTATCAGTATTAGTAAATTTCCTATAAATATCAAATTCTAATTTATCGTTATTTCTAATAACTAACGTGTCGAGAAAAGGTAATTGTCTATTGTTCTCCTTTTCATACGTAAAATTAATGGAAGGATATTTATTGTTTAATGTTTCTAAGAAAGTGTCCAAATTTTCTGTTTTAGTATCAAAAATAGCAAATATATCGTCTACGTATCGATACCACACTCTTGGGAAATACTTGAGTTCTTTTTTGAATTGGGTTTCTAATCTGCCCATAAACAAATTTGCAAGGAACGGAGATAAGCAATTGCCCATCGCAGTTCCCTCTAGTTGTTTATAATATTTATTGTTGTACTGAAAAAAATTTTGATTCATACATAATTTTGTGAGAAGTAAATACTCATCAATAATTTCTTTCTTCAAATTATTGATTTCAAGTAGTTTCTTTAGGTACTCTAAAGCTAGTGGTATTAAATCGTATGGACCAGTTTGAATCAAATTGTCTACTCTTTCAAAATAATCTGTTTTGTGTAGTATAACAACCTTATTTCCTTTGTCAGCTTTTAAATAACAACATTCCTTTTTCTTCAGTCCCTGGATAACTTCAGTGTTTTTACGAGAAACATATTTTGACTTGTTGTTAACCACGTTTTTTGAGATTTGATTTCTGCAAGCCTCTCTAATGAATCCCTTAGTTGACTCTGGCACATATTGAATGGAACTTTCGATATTCCCTATAATATTTGGTAAACTATTTTTTACTGGAGGCTCTGCAAAATTCAAACCTTTATTCAAAAGGGCAATTTCTCTATTATCAAAAGACTGAGAAGAAAGATTTTCTACAATGTTCTCGACTTCCGATGAAATTTGTTTTTGTGGTTTCAACTTTCTCAGTTTGTTTTTAAGTGAACACATTTACTTCAAAAATTTGGCATCGATAACTACGAACATTTTTCTTTGGAAATCTGTAAGAGTAGACAATTTGATTCAAACTGGTCCTTACGATTTAATTGAGAAAAACCCGTTATCAAAAATGATAACAGAAGTAAAAAGTACTTTAAAACAGTGTAAAAACCTTGTGTCCGATAAACTAAAATTCAAACTAACACATAGTAACCCACAGTTATCTAAACTGTATTGCCTTCCCAAAATTCATAAACCTGGGAAGTCCATGAGACCTATTGTTTCAGCTGTTGGATCACCAACGTACAATATTTCAAAATGGTTAGTAGAAGAATTCGGCAAATTAAATATCTCGTATGATAACTTTGAGGTTACTAACTCGTTAGAATTCTTAGATAAAATTAAGAATATTCACTTAAAAGAAGGTGAAATTTTAATATATTTTGATGTAAGCTCATTGTTTCCTGGTGTACCCATACCACTAGCTTTAGAGTACCTAAAGGAACTACTTGAAATCAATAATTTGAAGAAAGAAATTATTGATGAGTATTTACTTCTCACAAAATTATGTATGAATCAAAATTTTTTTCAGTACAACAATAAATATTATAAACAACTAGAGGGAACTTCGATGGCCAATTGCTTATCTCCGTTCCTTGCAAATTTGTTTATGGGCAGATTAGAAACCCAATTCAAAAAAGAACTCAAGTATTTCCCAAGGGTGTGGTATAGATACGTAGACGATATATTTGCTATTTTTGATACTAAAACAGAAAATTTGGACACTTTCTTAGAAACATTAAACAATAAATATCCTTCCATTAATTTTACGTACGAAAAGGAGAACAATGGGCAATTACCTTTTCTCGACACGTTAGTTATTAGAAATAACGATAAATTAGAATTTGATATTTATAGGAAATTTACTAATACTGATAGATATATAACATCCGACTCATTTCATTGCCGTCAACACAAAATGGCAGCATTCCATTTCTTAACTCACAGGTTAGTCAATATTCTACTAAGTAAAGAACGTTTTAACAATGAAATGAATCGGATTAAAAATATAGCTAAAAGTAATGGATATAATGATAATTTTGTACATTAACTAGTAAATAGACATAAGCATAAGAAAATGTTAAAAGATGCCACTACTCTTCAAATACCTGAGGCTTCCAATAAATTCATAGTAATCTCATATGATCCCAGATATACGAGAGGTCTAGAAAAAGTATTTAAAAACGTAGGTTTTAGAGTAGCCTACAAAACGGAGAATAGTTTGAAAAATCTCCTTGGAAACCCCAAAGACAAAGTCGACTTGAGGGAGAGGAGTGGCATCTATGAAATTAGCTGTAATGACTGCGATCTAAAATATGTTGGGCAAACTAAACGCTCCATAAACATTCGTTTTAAAGAACACATGGCACATTTAAAATACGGAACAACAGAAAAGTCAAGCGTTGCCCAACATGCTTTGGAAAACAATCACCGAATAGGAATAAATAATCTTAAGTTGATTAAAAATGTATCTAATAATAGATTATTGGTCTACTAAGTAAAGAACGTTTTAACAATGAAATGAATCGGATTAAAAATATAGCTAAAAGTAATGGATATAATGATAATTTTGTACATTAACTAGTAAATAGACATAAGCATAAGAAAATGTTAAAAGATGCCACTACTCTTCAAATACCTGAGGCTTCCAATAAATTCATAGTAATCTCATATGATCCCAGATATACGAGAGGTCTAGAAAAAGTATTTAAAAACGTAGGTTTTAGAGTAGCCTACAAAACGGAGAATAGTTTGAAAAATCTCCTTGGAAACCCCAAAGACAAAGTCGACTTGAGGGAGAGGAGTGGCATCTATGAAATTAGCTGTAATGACTGCGATCTAAAATATGTTGGGCAAACTAAACGCTCCATAAACATTCGTTTTAAAGAACACATGGCACATTTAAAATACGGAACAACAGAAAAGTCAAGCGTTGCCCAACATGCTTTGGAAAACAATCACCGAATAGGAATAAATAATCTTAAGTTGATTAAAAATGTATCTAATAATAGATTATTGGATGCATTTGAGAGTATAGAAATAGTTAAATGTGGTAAGAAAGCACTAAATAAAGACACAGGGCCTATTCCCTATAGTCCTCTCTATTGTTTACTTGACACCCGACTGCAGGGTGCAACCAAGTGTGACCACATTTACCTATAAATAGTCTCGGTTAGGATAAGTTACTTTAGTTTATATCATCAGCTGATGATGCTATCTTTGTTAGCGAAACGCGCGTCCAGGACGTAACAAGTTGTGGTGTAGTGTGGTTAGAACTCTTGTATTTTGATCTATCTTCCACCCCAGGTTCCAGTGTTAGGACTTCCAAGTAGTTGTTATAGTGTGTTGTGACTTGTGTATTATTTATATGTTTTTATATATATATATATTATATATATATATATATATATATATATATATATATATGATGTGTTTTCATTCCGGGTGTACATCCTTTCATCAGTCTTGTTCTGAAAAGAACAATTTTGCTGACGTTTCGCCAAAATCACATTTGGCATTTTCAAAGCTTTCTGTTTCGCGTCCGATCGAACACTGAAAGTGTTGTTGGACTAATGCCGCTTGAAATAGAAAAACAAGGTATTTTAAATAAAAGGGACCAGCAATATGGAAATTAATCATATATAAACCGAAAACCACATAAAATCAAGCGGCATTAGTCTAACAACAACGTCCCGAAAATACACACAATGACGCACGACCGTTTAGATATAACCTTTGGCCGAGAGTGGGGGTATAAAAGGAAGCTCCGCTGTCACTAACACTTTCAGTCTTCGATCGGACGCGAAACAGAAAGCTTCGAAAATACCAAATGCGATTTTGGCGAAAAAGCAAAATTGTTCTTTTCAGAACGAGAGTGACGGATGTACCCCTGGAATGAAAACACATCATATTTTTCCACCCGTGCAGGACTACGAATCAACGTAGAGTGCTTTGAAATTTAAAATGTCATTGAAATGTCAAGCCTTGAAAAGACTTTCTGTCAGTTTGGAAGCGTTGTTTTCATTAGTAATGGCACGACAAATTAGTCCAGAGCAAGTTGCTCAGATTGTAGCATTAGTAAATGATGGAAGGAGCGTTGCTCACGCCGCACAAATAGTGGGTGTTCCAGAAACCACGGCTAGAAGGGCAAGGAACAGGTTTCTAGAAACTGGGCAGTTTGTGAGAAGAATAGGATCGGGTCATCCCAGAGTTACATCAAACTTAGACGACAGGTTTGTTACCCTGCAAACCTTAAGAAGGCCCTTTCAGAATGCCGTGATTGTAAAGAGACATTTACTTGAGGTTCGTAATAAAAATGTATGTGATGAGACAGTGCGTCGTCGGCTTAAAGAGAGAGGAGTAAAGTCAAGAGTACCAGCAAATGGTCCAAGATTGCTGCCAGAACATTGTTTATCTCGACTTAATTTTACACGTGAAAAAAATCAGTGGAATGTACAAAAGTAGTCCCAAGTATTATATTCCGACGAGTCACGGTTTTGCTTACATTCTTCTGATGGACGTCAATTACCAAGAAATTCGCTCAATGGCGAGCGTTATATCAATGTACTGGCTGAACAGGTCGTACCGTTTGCTCATTTCATAGGACCGGAGTTCCATTTTATGCATGATAATGCCCGACCTCCCACTGCTCGTATTGTGAGGCAATATTTGGACGAAGTGGGCATACATCTTCTGCCATGGCCAGCTAGGAGCCCGGATTTAAATCCGATTGAGCATGTTTGGGATCAGCTTGGTAAGCGTGTTCGTAGTCGTCCACATGTACCCGCCAATTTAGAGGAACTTGGAGAAGCACTGGTTCAAGAATGGGATCACATCTCCCAAAATTCAATTGCACGACTGATTGAAAGCATGCCAAGGCGTTTACAAAGTGTAATAAGGGCCAGAGGGGGAAACACTCGTTATTAATTTAAGTTCTTGTTTATAAAACGTTATTAATTTAAGCTCTTGTTTATAAAATTTAAATTAAAAGTTTGATTATTACTTAAAATAAATGCTGCACTTTCTCTAAAAAAACAAATAAAACGATCATTTAAAAAACAAAATGATTCTAAAGAAACAGGCAACAAAATGACTCATAGACGATAGTGATATTTAAGCCAGGTCATTCTATAGAGCGTCTCAAAAATTGGTGAAAAAACACAAGTTTGCGTTTGACCCTGTATATTATCCAGTATTACTTCGAAGTTTAAATTTATGTCACAAAATCATTGTGAAAAGGTATCGAAATAAATTGAAAAAAAAATTAACAGAATCTAAGAATCCATTCAAAAATTATTAATAGTTGAAATTAATACAAATTTTAGGCTCGCCACTTTTTTTGTGGGCAGTTATATATATATATATATATATATATATATATATATATATATATATATATATATATATATATATATATATATATATATATATATATATATATATATATATATATATATATATATATATATATGGGTAGTATCCCTGCGTTATGATCGTTGTTTTTTTCATCAGACCGTGTTTGCTTTTTAGATCGTTCTATGTAACATTAAGCTTAGTTTAATTGTATTTTATTGTGTAATTGTTTTATACATTTTTATTGTAAAATGGATTGTATAATGTTTTTCTACAGGACCACATAATGCTGTTTCATATGTATAATATTTCGAGAAATGATATCGCAATGAAACTGAAAACTTCCTTGCGAAATAAAGTCATTCAATTTTTCAAAAATGTATTTAAAATACCTGCTATAGGTCAATATTTAAAATTATCATTTTTTACCTACAACAGAAGAAATCAACAAGAACAAGATCTTTTTATACCCAGAAATTATTACAATCCGGCCCTCCCTACTGCTTTTGTTTGTTTATTATTGCCAAGTTCTTGTCTACACAGTAGGGTCGACCCAGTGTAATCAGACAGAACCATTTTTCGTGAAATTTTCTATACCACACCACCTCTCTTAACTCAGACACCCATCTGTCACGTTTTCATTCTTTCGTATTATTGGGTACTCGCATTCCTCGGCGCGGCGGTACCACCGACAATTATTTTAAGTAGTAGGCTCACCGCGTACATCCACTGGGCGAGAGCACTACGGGCGTTTCGCCCCCTCCAACAACCCCGGGGAGGCGTACCGTATGACCGGTAGGAAGTACTCGGTACTCGCGGAGAGCGTATCGCACAAGTACCGTTCATGGGTGCGAATCTGATTGGATTCGTATCAAAAAGGATCGGAATGTGAACCTTACCGGAATGAAAGAGCACTATTTATGTCAAAATTATTGGGTATTTGGCATGCCTTATCTCTGCAATTTGGTGTATTGGGAGGCAGTAATCATTATTTTAATTTTTTTTATTTTACCGTTAATTCACGGGCATCGTTTTATCTGTAGCGATGATTACCGCAATTTTGATAACTATCACGGACTTCAAGGTGATCTAAATTATATACAGGGCCTTTCCATAATGTGCAAAACAGGCAGCGGGAAAAGAACTACCTAAAAGCAAACTGTTGTCAATTTTACTGATTTAGGATTGAAGGCATTGCTAATGGAATAATAAAAAAATACCTGAAATAGATTCAAACAAATACAATATTTCTACTAATATTATATTTTTTCTTTGCAGAGATTCTACATATGTAAAACTTTGACTAGTTGAGGAGAGCTGTATTAGATAATTTTTTTTTAAATGTAGATTTGTTTATCGCTAAAAACGCCGCGATATGAGTTTTTATTAAAATTTTAGTTTTGAGCATATACAGGAGCCAACAATGAGAGTAATTTTTCTCCAGTATATTTGAAACACCCTGTGGATCGTTTCAGCCATAACAGCCATAACAGCCACAACAAATTATAGCCCCACGTTTTCTTAACAATTTGGTTTCTGTTTCATGTCAATATCTCTATTTTTAAATGAAATACAGAACAAAAGATTAAAATGCACTAGTTTATTTTAACAATTCAACATCTTAAAATAGGGTAGGCCATAAAATGAACAAGTTTGACAAACTGTCATGTTTGTTTATTATGTGTCAATTTTATCTTTGAAAAGCGTTAATATTTTGGCTGTGGAGCGTCAAACAAGGAATTAGTTTCGTGACGAATGCGTAGCAGTAATTACATTGGCCGAAGAAGGATTTAGCTACCGTGCTATAGCTGACTTGGAGTTTTTCATTCATCAATATCGCGCGTTGTCCACCGTTTTGAGCAAACTAACGATCATAACGGACGCCATGAGCAAGGAAGGCACCGAGGAATAACAGTGAACCAGGATCTTTGCTTTGAGAGAACGTTTTGTTACAGTAAGAAATCTTCAGGTACAACTTGCTACACATAACGCCCAAATAAGTGTATCCACTATAAGAAGACGACTTCCAGAACAGAATTTAATATTCCGAATTCCAGCAAGAGGGCCGAGGTTAAACGCAAACCATCGTAGAGCGAGACTGCAATTCGCCAGACAGCATGTAAACTGGAATCTCGAGGATTGGGAGCGAGTCTTGTTCACGGACGAGTCGAGGTTTTGTTTGTACAGCTCCGACCGACGCGTACGAGTACTACGCAGGCCAAATGAGCGTTATTCATAGTGTAACATTCGTCAAACCACGCTATTTAATGGAGGTTCTGTAATGGTTTGGGGAGGAATTTCTTTGACTGCCCGAACAGAACTTATTACTTTACGTGGTGGTCCACTGAACAGTGAACGGTACATTACTGACATCTTATCCGAACATATTGTTCCTTTTGCCCCTTACATAGGCCAACATTTCTTGTTAATGCACGACATTGCAAGACCCCACGTCGCTCGTATAGTGCAAGAGTATTTACATGAGGTGGGTATTGAGACACTGGACTGGCCTGCAAATAGTCCAGACCTCAACCCTATTGAACATTTATGGGATATCATAGACAGACAACTTAGAAACCATCAGCCCTTACCAGCCTCTCCTGACGACATTCAAAATTTTGTCACAAATTTATGGAACGACATTGATCAAGAGTAGATTAGACGCCTTGTGTCTAGTATGAGTCGTCGATGTGAAGCCGTTATTCAGAGTAGAGGCGGAAACACGCGATATTGATATTCTCAATTTTTTTCTAATTTTGTCCTTGCCACCAATATTGTTATTATTGTTATTTTTAAGTTGTTAATATTTTAAAATAAGAGAACTTTAATCTTTTACTCTGTATTTCATTTAAAAATAGAGATATTGACATGAAACAAAAACCAAATTGTTAAGAAAACATGGAGCTATAATTTGCATCAAGCGTATACCCGCTGTTACGGCTGAAACGATCCACAGGGTGTTTCAAATATTCTGGAGAAAAATTACTCTCATTGTTGGCCCCTGTATATGCTCAAAACTAAAATTTTATTAAAAACTCACATCGCGGCGTTTTTAGCGATAGACAAATTTACATTTAGAAAAAATCATTAAAATCCGTTCAGCGGTTCGCAAGAAAATCCACATTGAAATGCTGTGCAATTTATAGTGGTGCGTTAATTTTGATGCGTAGTGTATATAATACATTTTTCTTTTATCGAAAAAAAATTTTACAAATGCGGAATTGTCAGTTATACATTTTGTTTATGGTTAAAGTAATGGAAATGGTCGGCAAAGTCGACGATTGTATGCTGAGTCGTATCCAGGACGAAGGGTACCCCATCACGCAATATTTGCTCGTCTTCATCAACGTTTAAGCGAAAATGGTACATTTAACAAACAAACGGCTGACTGCGGTCGCCTTCGAGAAGTACGAATTGTGCAACTAGAAGAGGCAGTTCTCGAGTTAATTGCGGAGTCACCTGAAACAGCATATTGAATGTAAGCAACTTCACTGTATTTCAAATTCTTAAATAACAGCAATTGTATCCGTTTCATATTTAACGTGTGCAAGCTCTACTACCTAGAGACTTTTTTCCGCGTCTATTTTTTTGCCAATGGATTCTTCATCAAATCGCTCAGATTTCAAATTTTTTAAATGGCTACTTTTGGACGACAGTGTGCGAAATTTCCGTAACAATTACTTATGGGCTGAGGAAAATCCACGTGGAATCTTAGAAGCTCATTTTCAGCATCAATTTTCACTAAATGTATGGCTTGGGGTAATTGATAACGACTAACAGGCGAATCTTACCTTAATTTCTTACAGGAAGAGTTAAATGTTCTTCTTGGACAAATTCCTCTACAGCTGAGACAACACTTATGGTTTATGCATGATGGTGCACCAGTCCATTTTAGCACTAATGTACGTAATCACTTAAATACGGTATATCCAAATCGTTGGATAGAAAGGGGAGGTACGGAAAACTGGCCTGCTCGATCACCGGATTTAAATCCTCTAGATTTTCGCATTTGGGGTTTTCTTAAGTCATTAGTTTATTCCACTCCCGTCGAAAATGTTGATGACCTGAGAAATCGAATTATAGCAGGCTGTGATACAATAAGAAATACACCAGGCATATTTGCGCGAATAAGACAGTCAATGAGGCAAAGAGTTGAATCACTTGTGTCACGCCTGAGGGAGGTCATTTTCAACATTTGTTGTAGCATTACACCTATTTAAAATTGTATTAGTGTCATTTTCTGCTATTGTTCTGGTTTAATATTATTGTATTAGATAGTTCTCGATAATGTATTAAAGAAATGAAAAATATTCGTTAAGATGTTTTATTTTTTGGCATAAAAACCGCCCCCCATACAAAAAAAAGGCAAGAGAGAATTTTTATCACAAATTGAACGAAAAATTTAAAAATTGTTTTTAATTTGAAATGTCACAGTGGCGTACCATTTTTTTTTCTTTTAAAAAAATGAGATAAATAAATAAATCGTCAGATTTTAACAAAAATTTTAGCACCCCGTATCTCGGAAAACAAATCATTTGCGGACATACGTTTATATATCAAACTGACATTATTTTTTCGTGCAGAATCACCCCCTGAAAATTGTCGCACTTATTTACTAACACCCTTTATATACTGGCTTTTAAAACATTTTTATTCGTCGCCATTTTGTTAGATCATATTAGATTCCTATTAATATTTTACCAGGTTCTACCTATGCCGCACTTGATTTTTGGGCGTAGTTTAAAATAAATTCAATAAGTCGGTTTTACATTAACACACACCGCCATTTTGTTACGTCATGTTGAATTTGTACCAGTTGTCAAATGAATATAATAATAATAATAATAATAATAATAATAAACAGTCTTTATTTTCAATCAAAAAGATTTACATAAGTTACAGGATAAATGGGGGGCGGTATCCAACAGTGTTGCTCTGTACAACCCCCAAAAAAAGTGTAAAAAAGTAAAAAAAAAAGGCAATTCTAATACTTAAGCCACTTACACTTAGAAGTAATCTTATACAAATTGTTATATAATTATGCAGATAACTAACAAAATATATATATATATATATATATATATATATATATATATATATATCAAACTATTAGCACAAAATAATTAATTATAAATTAATAAGGTTTTTTAAAAAAAAAAAAAACAGAAAAACAGAAAAACAATCATATGCGTGTTCGGACTCTTTTTTTCGAAAAGGTATTTCTTAACCTTATGTTTAAAATCAGTCAGGGAACAGGTTTTGAGGCGGTGAGGAAGCTGATTATAAATTTTTACAGCGTTGTAAGTAAAACTGCGCTGGAACAAAGCAGAGTTGTATAAAGGAACCTTGAATAAGCCTTTGTGGCGAGTATTCATAGAGTGAGTATCAGAACTTCGAATAAGTTTATTAAGTAAATATTGCGGTTGCTTTATAAATATGACTTTATTAACCAAACCCAAAAGTTGAGACTGAAAACGTTCCTCCAAATTTAACCAACGTGATAGTTTAAATGATTCAGATATATGATCAAACCTTCGCATATTATACGTAAACCTAACACAAGCGTTTTGAACACGTTGCAAACTGACTTTATCTCTCTGAAGCAAGGCTGGCCAGTAAACAGTGCAGCAATAAGAAAGATTGGATAAAATTAACGAGTCAGTAAGTTTCAATTTAATAGATGTATCTAAAATATCCCTGCTATGATAAAGTATACGAAGCTTAAAAAACGATTTTTGTATGAGGGAAGAGACATGTTTTTCAAATCGCAGGTTATTGTCTACAAGTAGCCCAAGATTTTTACAAACATTTACAGGGTTTAAGATAGTGTTATTAAGAGTGATATTAAGTAATTTCCGATCAATAATCTGCGATCTATCTTTGCCAAAAATTACGAGTTGAGTTTTGCTTTCATTAAGCAAAAGACCATGCTTTTGCGATATATCGCCAAGAATATTTAAGTCGTGATTTATGCAATAAGAAGCGGTGTCAATTTCAAAAAGACTAAAAGAGAGATATAACTGAGTATCATCTGCATATTGGTGCAAACGACAGTGATTGAGTAGCCTGCTGAAGTCAGACGTGTACACAGAAAACATCAGCGGCCCGATGATGCTGCCTTGCGCAACCCCCTTATCTACACTTGCATATTCGGAAAATTTATTACCAATAAACACCCACAAGAAGGGCAGTATTAGTACCATGGTGCTCACGAAAACCAGATTGTGTAATTGGAATAATATTGTTTACATTTATAAAATTACCAAATTGCTTTTCGACTATTTTTTCTAATATTTTTGACATAGTTGAGAGAATACTAATAGGCCGGAAATGTGAAGGTTGGGAGGGGTTGGAAGTCTTAGGGATGGGAACCACATTAGCACTCTTCCAACATTCAGGAAACCTGTTAGCAGATAAACAGTTATTGATGATGAAAGTAATATGCGGTAAAAGATGTGGGGTTACGTAAAGTAACATTTTAATATTAATTCCGTCGGGCCCCGTAGCGTTAGATTTTATGCCATTAATTATTTTTTCAACCTCCTCCAGATCAACGTTAGTAAACACAAAATTTTCTAAGTTATGCACGGTTTCAAATGTTTTATATTTATAATGGTTATTAACAAAATTGGTGTTGTTTAAATTCGTTTGAGGAGTGTTGGTGTGAAAATAATCAAGAAATTCATCAGCATTGGCAATGTTAAAATATGATTGATCTTGGGTTGAACTAGAGTGAACATTGAGGTATTTGAGTGTGCGCCAAAAGTTTTTAGGGTCTGTTCTGAATGAATGTTGGAGAAATGCTTTCTTTTCTGACTTAACAGCCATATTGACAACATTTCTTAATTCCTTAAACTCTTGCCAGGATTGCTCAGTTCGCTGTTTTTTGTACTTACTTAATGCTTTATGTTTTAATTTTATCATAAGTTTAAGGTTGTCTGTGAGCCAAGGGGCAGGTGCCTTAGTGATTTTGGCCGTTTTTATTGGTGCGTGAAGATTAAATAAATTTAAAATATTTGTGTTTAAGAATTCGATCATTTCATCTAGGTCTGTTAATTCAAAAAGTTGTCCCCAGTTAAAGTTATTTAAATCAATTAGAAAATGGTTGTAGTCGAAATGTGAAAAATCTCTGTACGTTTTAAAAAAAGGTTGGGGTTTTTGCTTAACAATTCTAATTTTACAGCACACCATACGGTGATCGGAGATTTCGTCCATTCGAAAAATTACAGGGTCAGTCACAATATCAGCACAGTTACTAATAATTAAGTCCAAAATAGTGTTTGAGTTGTTAGTTACTCGGGTAGGTTCCTGAATATGTTGAGTTAACCCGTACTTGTCAAGAAAATTTGAAAATAATCCCTGTCCGTTAGAGTTATTTGGGGTAGCAAAGTCAACGTTAAAATCTCCCCCGAATATAACATAATCGTGTTCAGGTATCAAACTTATCAAATAATTTTCAAGTGTTACCTTCTTGCCAGCGATATTCAGTGATATCCAAAGCTGTTCCAGGGCATCGGTGGGATTGCCTATATCTGATAAAAGTTTAAACTTTAAAGATTTTTTTACATAAAAGGCCACGCCACCGCCTCTCCCGTCTCTGTCACGTCTTTTCAATACATAGTTTTCTAAGACAAAAGGAAGATCTGGGACTCCTGGGTTTAGCCATATGACTTTTATTTGGCCGCCGTTTTGTTCCGCTATCTTGAATTCGTACCACAACTTTACCAATTTATCTCTATTTCACACTTAATGCTTGCACAAAATTATACATTAATCTAATATGTAGTGTTTTCAGACTGATTTTTTAAATGTTTTCTTAGGCCACCAACTTGTTTTGCTATCTTATATTCATACCAAAATGTATAATAATATAATAAACCTGGAAGGGCGATTTTTTTACGATTACAAATATTTTATTGGCCGCCATTTTGTCCCGCCATCTTGAATGAGTACCACAGTTTTACTAGTTCATCTGCATACCACAATTATTTATGGCACACAATTTGGAATCAGACACTTTAATAGTTTTCCAAGCTGAATTTTTAAATATGTTACTAATACTTCATTTTTGTTCAAAATTTGAAATAAATTGGATAAGTAGTAACTTAGTAATATTTTTTTTAACATTTCACTAAGCCGGCATTCTGTCTTGCCATATTGGGTTTTTACCAAAATGTTACCAGGTGATGTCATTCAATTTTGGTCAATGAAGTAGTGTTTTAGCTATGCCGCGAATAGACAGACCGACAGATTTTCAGCATCTAGAGACCCTGAAACGTAAAGATATGAAGAAATCTCGGAGGGTAATTTTTTTACGAATACAATACTTCCCTTTTACGAGGGAAGTAAAAAACAGCATGTTCTTAATTTTCAACTCAAACTCAAAATATGCTTTATTGTCTATAAACATAACAAGTGTTGTCGACAAAGCTTGAAATTAGTCTATAAATAACATAAAATCAAAAAGGGCTGCAAACACAAAAGATACAGCCTTGAACAAATAAAAACTTAATAACTAGTAAATAAGAACTAACAAAGAAATATAAACTAACAAGAACGAATAAGAACATTAATACAAATAAAAAACCACAACACAATATAGAACAAACAGAACATACCTTTTATCAACAAAGAAACGGAAACAGTTACTAATTCAAATTAAATCAAAATTATCACCTAAGTACTCTTCCAGTCCATAATATACTTTAGTGATAAGGAATTTCTTAACTTTTTTTCTAAAACAGAGTACATCCTGACTTTGCAAAGCTCAACTGGCAGATTGTTGAATAATTTTTTACTATTGTAAAATGTAGAGTTTTTTGTTAATGCCGAGAAAGGGATTGGTAGACTGATATTATAAGAACTGCGGGTCATAACAGATGGTGTGGAATGAATTTGTGTAGAAAATTTTTTATGCATGAGGTACACTGTCTCCAAAATATAAATGCCTGCTAGATGGAGGATCTTTTCAGAAAAAAAAACTGGCTTGCATGAGTAACGCAGTTTAAGGCAACAGAGGTATCTAATAGCGCGCTTCTGCAGATGAAAAACTCTCTGAAATAGGTACTGTGAGCAAGAGCCCCAAAAACAGATGCCATAACGCAGGTGAGATTCAAGTATTGAAAAACATTGCGTGCGACAGTAGAGTTTATTTCAATTCTAACAGTCCGAACAGCAGACAAACCAGAGGACAATTTGGCACACAAAGCAATTATATAATTGTCAAACTTCAATCTTGAATCTATTTCTAGTCCCAGAAATGTATTGTTATTAAGACTATTAATTGCTTGACCAGCTATTTGAACATCATTAAGCTCACATTTGAAGTTTAATATATTCGTTTTGACTATGTTAAGAGAAAGGTAGTTCGCGTGTCACCAATTTTTAATGGTTACATCACTGGTGCCAAAGTATTGTGATATCATCAGCAAAAGAAATACAGCGCCCATAAGATATAGCTGAGGATAAATCATTTACATAGATAAGAAACAATAAAGGGCCAAGAACTGAACCCTGGGGCGCTCCAGCTGAGATATCATGCCTAGCTGAATTTACATTCAGAAAATGGACAGACTGACTACGTTCTGAAAGGTATAATTTTTAAATTTTAAAATTGTTCCCCTGAAACCGTAGACTTAAGTTTGTCCAACAGTACTCTGTGACAGACACAGTAGAATGCCTTAGTTAAATCACAGAACACTGCTGAAGCAACTTCTCCATCATTGAGGCTCAGGTACAGGTCTTCAAATATGTGAAATATGGCGTCATTAGTATTCTTTGAACCCTGGATTCCAAACTGCGATAATGAGAGTAATTTATGTTTTTCCAAAAAACTGAGCATACATTTTTTTATGATTTTTTCTATGATCTTGGAGAAGGTGGGTAATAATGAAATTGGCCTGTAATCCGAAGGCAAACTGCTGTCACCACTCTTAAATAAGGGAACAATAGTAGCCATCTTCAGAAGGCTTGGGAAATCACCACTGGAAACAGAAAAATTAATGGTTTCCGTAAGGAACTATTTTTACAGATATTTTATCCCATCCAGTACCATTCTTGTTCTGTATGTCAGAAAACACCCTCTTTAACTCCTCAGTGTCCACAGGTTTAAAATAGAAGGTATCTGGAACCTTGATATGATTAAGAAAAGATAATGGATTGATTGTAGGATGAACAATGTTATTAGAAAGACTTTGAGCGATGGAACAATAGGAGATATTAAAATCATCAGCATTTAAGTTTGACTTGTAAGGTGTTTTAGAATTTTTTGGTCGTTTTCCACGCAAATGATTGATATTCCAAATTTCCTTCTGCTTATTTCTTGCTTGTCCAATTCTATTGCTATAATACAAATGTTTGGCCAGTTTAACTAACTTTCTATATATATTTCTGTATTGGTTAAAATGTGATAAAAAACTATTATTATTAATAAAATATATCCTCATAGTATGTAGACATCTCATATTTCTTGCTGAAATCTCAAGTCCCTTAGTAATTCACGGTTTTAGAGATTTTGATTTAATGTATATTATCGGAAAAGCATTATTAAAATAAACGATATTGTTGTCTGGTTAACAAGCGCCCACGTCTTTTTTTTTGACTTCGGCATTTTACTATTTTCCAACCTATACCTGCAAACAACCGCTTTATGATCGGACAAGCTAGCATTCTAGACAGAACATTCAATTGTGTTTGATGTCCTTGAACAGAGATAGTCCTGATTCTGGACTTTTTAGCATACCACATTGGAGATTGTTAAATCAAACACACTTCTCTTAGGTATATTTTCAATCTAATAAAAAGAAGCCTAGTCCGGTCCTGCCCCTGAACTAGTTCCCAGACCCTCTCGACAAACGCGTCCCGGCGATCCCTCGGGCACGGCACGACATCGCCCGGGGCTGGGCGTGTCTCAGGGCCCGGCAAGCCATTGGCTGAGGCGGGGCCCCCGGTCAAAATCCTCCGGGGCGCCCCGCTTCGCCCCCCGAGCGTATCCCGGAGAACGCCCGAGGGAACGGGCTCTTACTCTGGATAATGGGGCCGCTGTTTTGAATCGGACGGCCAGAGGGACAAAGGGACCGTGCAACTATGAGAAATGTGACAGTTTCAGATGGGCTGCCTCTTTGTTCTCCGTCGAGTAAACAAGGATTTAAAAAATGTAAAGGATTTTCCTGTGCATAGTTGGAGTTGCCTTTTTGAGACTTGTTTATGTTTAATAATTAATTTATATTGTAACGGAAAATATTTTGTAACACTGGCTGCAATTACTAAAACTTGGCTTGTATTTTTAGTTACAGAAAAATGTATGGTTTCTTAACAAAGTACAGAATTTTTCAAAGCTTTGGTCAATTAAAAAATCACAGTTCGTGGAATTAGACAATGTACAAAGTAGGATTAATTGCCGACGTTTCGCCTTCACGAAGTATCTCCATCTACAGTGACGTATTTAGGCGGTGAAGCGTCCAAGCCCATAATTTTTGTTGTTAACTAAAAAAAAAGGCTGTCAGTTTATATGCTTTTAATATAATAAAAGATCCCAGGGGGGGTCCAGACTCCTGAAACAATAAAAGATAATGCCAGATAATCCTGGATCTAGTTTCATTTTACTCCAAAAGAAATAATTGCCCTCTCCCCAAAAACTTGTGTTTTGTATGTGTTCCTCCTATTTTGTCACACATTACCAATATTATAAATTACTGCTTAAAACATTATATTTCCACGGTAGTGGAAAAAACCATTAATAATACCTTTACCTAAAATAAAAAATCCAACTAAACTGCTGGCCATTTGCTTTGCACATCTCAAAATTTTTAGCCAAATTTAAAGCGGAATTTTTAAAAAACTAAAAAAGTTACAGGGATGCGGTTTTCGATGTTTGAAGGGTCTATCTATCTAAAATTGGTCAACGCTCCCTCGGTTTATCAAAATGGTCCTCCTCAAAATATATAGAGTGTAATATAAAATCGTGCAAATTTTACAAAAGTTCGTAAATCCCGAGTTTCTGGAACTTTTAGTTTTGTTTAATTTTGGGCATGTTATGATATTCTACGAACCAGTATCTAAAACCAATTTGGTGGGTTTTTAATTCATTCATTTGTTTTTAATTTACGGGGTAAATTTAATAATTTCTGAACTTCCAAAAGAAAATTATTTTTAACTATTCTCTTATTATTTGAAATTAATAATTTTTACATAATTTTATCTTAGTTAAGATTGCTTTAATCAAAAAACTACAGCTGTATTATACAGGGTGTTACACAATTTTTGAATCAGTAACATAACAAAGTTTTTACATTTTTTTTAAAGGGTCTGATCGACTCAGGAATTTTATGCAACATATTGCAGACAAATATCTCTCTTAATCGTTTGCTAATATTTCTAACATTCTATATTGTCAATAAAACCATCATTAAAGTCCCTGATATATATTTCCAGAAAATCAGGTGAGTTTGCATGTAAAAGTAGTAAAATTGCAAAATTTTTCGAATTTTTTTCGGGAAAAAAGTGGGAAATGTTACGAGTTTGTACTTTTAATCTAATCTATATATAGGCTATCAGTTAAAATTAAAAAAAAAACGACTGATGCATAGATTCGTTAACGACACAACTTTGAATGGATTATACCGCTATTATATAATATAATTTATTTATTTTTATTCACTTTAATTTGTCGTCTATTTATATTTCCCTATTAATTTTGATAATATGTTTTAATCTGCGCTAAGAACAGGATTGCAATGTTGTGTTGACCTTCATTCTTAGTAAGAGTCAGTTAAGCTGGTTATCTAGATCAGGGGTGCTCAAACGGTCGATCGCGAGTGAAAAATTTTTTTAATAGGTAGGTACTTAACTAAACTACAAAATTGTATTACGTAATAAAAGAACACTCTGCTAGCGGCAAAAGGCGGCTTTATCAAAGGAACGCGCAGTACGTCTCAAAGAAAAGCCGCGTTTTTTATTCTTGCCGCTTTTCTAGAAATTTCGGGCGGCGCGTTTGACAGGAACATGGAGACTTTCGTTCACGCCGATATAAATGTTACGGCTGCAGGAATTGGAGTCATTCTTCATCATTTTAATAACGATTAGGAGGAAGAATTTTTGTTTTGTATGGTCAAGGATAAGTGCATTTGTCTTATTTGTCGTGCGTCAGTTGCAATACCTAAGCGTGGTAACTTAGAGAGGCATCATAAAATGGTTCATAAAAACTATGAAAAGGATTTTCCGCCACAGAGTGAATTAAGAAACCGAAAAGTACGTGATCTGATATCTTGTTTGAAACAAGAACAATCCATGTTCACCAGACCAGCCAAACAATCAAAAGGTGTTACGATCGCGTCATTTAAAATATCTCATATATTGGCGAAACACAAGAAACCATTCGAAGATGGATCGGTTGTGAAGGAAGCATTTATTGAAGCGGGTGAGACTTTATTTGGAGATTTTAAAAATAAAATAGAAATCATGTCTGCTATTAGAGAACTTCAGTTATCTCGTCCAACTATCACAAGGCGTATTGAAGTCATGAGTCAGGACATGGCAGATAAACTAAAAAATGATATCATGGAATGTACATACTTTTCTTTACAGTTCGACGAATCAACCGATATGACAGACACTGCCCAGCTGTGTATTTTTATTCGGATGGTATTCAATGACATGTTGGCTAAGGAATAATTTTTGACAATCATTCCTCTGAAGGGGAAGACCCGTGGCGAAGATATATATGACGTTTTCTTCAATTTTGTAAAAAACTACAAGCTACCAATATATAAATTAGTGTGCATTACAACCGATGGAGCACCAGCAATTACTGGAAACGAAAACGGTTTTGTGGCATTGTGTCGAGCTAATGAAGATTTCCCTTCATTTTTTTCAATCCATTGCATTATACATCAACAAGTTTTGTGTTCAAAAATTTTAAACACGGAGGAAATTATGGGCATTGTAAAAATTGTGAATTCCATCCGTGCACGTAGCTTGCAACGGCGGCTCTTTAAGTTGCAGTTGGAAGATAGGGAGTCAGCTAAACACACTGATTTAGTTCTTCACACGGACGTCAGGTGGTTGAGTCGCGGAAAATTATTGCCCGAAATAACAGTTTTTCTAGACGAAAGAGGTGATGACACTCAGATGTGGAAAAACGAAAAATGGCTGACTGATTTGGCATTTTTAACTGACATCACAATGCACTTAAACACCATTAACTTGGAGCTTCAAGGTAAAGGAAAAACTGTTATTGAGGTGATTAGCGCAGTAAACGCATTCAAAAGTAAATTGCAACTTATGATAGATCAACTGAAAAGAAAGGATCTGAAACATTTTCCGTCTTTGAAAGTAAGGATTCCTCAATTTGAATTATGATACGTATGAGGCTGAATTATTAAATATTTTGGGACTATTCGAAATGTCTTTTTATGATTGTACTAAATTGGCAAATGTAGCATCATTTATGAGTTGTCCTTCTTCATGTAAAAACATTGAGGAATTAGCTACTGAAATAGCAAGTCAGTTTAATATGAACTCATGTTCTGTTGAAAATGAGTTGGTGCAGATTATATCAGATATAAATCTCAGTATCTGATACAAATTTCTGGTGTTTTATATCTGAAGATAAATATCCGAATCTAAGGCAAATCGCCCTTCTACTGACAGCAATGTTTGGGTCAACTTACTTGTGCGAGTCTGCATTTTCTGAAATGAAGATAATTAAGTCAAAATATCGCAATCGACAAACTGACGATCATATGTCATCATGCTTGCGATTAGCACTCAGTGGTTACGTACCATCCTATGAAAAGTATGCTGAGGACATGCAGTGCCACGCTTCAACATCCAAAGTCACTCCTTAGTTAAGTTTAACACCATATGTAACTCTCTAACCAATAAACTCACAATTTTGAATAACTATAAGTTTTTTCATTGATATTGTAGAGAAGAACCTAACTAAACCTAACCCAAACCTTGACTAAAATAATGTATATTATGCGGAAAGCTAATATCTATATATGCTACGGTACACCCTACCTAGGTAGGTAGGTAGCTGTAGGTAGGGTGTATGTATCGTGTATGTACGACAACCCTGCATCATACATACTTGTAGCCTCTCAGAGTCGATCGTAAGTAGTCTAAAAATATTGAGGTA
Organism: Kuschelorhynchus macadamiae; assembly: GCA_030620095.1. Classification (NCBI taxonomy): domain Eukaryota; kingdom Metazoa; phylum Arthropoda; class Insecta; order Coleoptera; family Curculionidae; genus Kuschelorhynchus; species Kuschelorhynchus macadamiae. The sequence goes on from JAUTXW010005271.1 coordinate 338,023, forward strand.
GATCGCCAGCAGTTCAAGTTTGAGCACCCCTGATCTAAATATTGTGTACCCGCAGATAGCTCAGGAGGTTGAGGTGATTTATAGATAATTTGCATTTTTTTTTCAGAGAACGTCATTATAAGTGTCTTTTTTCTCATTTCTTCTGAGAAAATTGAAAAATTTATGTATTATTATTATCCCACCAGCACCCCTTTTCGCTCCCCTATCCCGTAATATTCTAGGGTTATTTATGGATAATCCGCATTTTTTTCTTCAGAAAACCTCATTATAATTGTCTTTCTTCTCATTTCTCTTTAGAAAATTTCAAAAATCCGACATGCTTCTATCATACAAGGCCCGGAAAAATAACTAAATGATATTAATTTTTAAATTTAAAAATATTAAATGCCCAACCACGCTTTCTTAATTATTAAAAAATGATCATACATTTAAACATATATAGTTCGTAAGAAAATACACATTTGTTTTGAAAAGTAAAGCAAAGGAAAAAGACAAAATGGAATCATAGAAAAAAACTACTCCGCTGGATAATACCAATGGTATTGTATGTGTTTGGGGCCTATAACAGTATTATTCACCTTTCAGTCGTATTTATGTAGTTACACAGTTCTTTTGGAGTATTATCTGTTAAATAATTTATCATACGCTTAAAGTGTATTCAAAACTCAATTTAATATTTTGCTTAATGGATGAAGAACTGTATTATTATGATGATAATAAAACACTTCCTTTCATTTTTCATTTCTTTTCTAATAAAGGATGGTCCCATTGGGGATCAAGGCTGATACTGATACTGGCTTTTTAAACATTTTACTAGTCCGTCATTTTAGATTCGTATCAAATTTCACCATTTCACCCTTATATCACGATTAAATAAGCAGTTTTATGATATTGATTTTTTAAAAAGCTGTTTCTACCTGCGTGCGGAAAACTTCACTTTTCCGCACTCACTTTAGTTTGGAAAGAGCTGCTTTTCCACACTAGCATGGAAAAAATCTGCTTTTTGGCACTAGTGCGGAAAAGTAAATAACTCCATTCTTTTTTTAAATATACCTAATGATTTTAAATATTTAAAATATATTGATACGCTGATAGTTAGCAAAATGATTTAAGAACATAAATTTGCTAGGGGTCCGGTATACTATCCTGACAGACGATTTTTGCATTTTTTTTTCCAGAAAGTACCCATTTGCAATATCCCATTTCAAAAATAAAAATTGCGGGATATGCAAGAGTTTTTTGAAAAAAATTAGTTAAACTCGGTCACAATTTGACAGCCTTAAAACGAAAAATTTAGCAATGTTGTCAGATTTTAGATTTACCAATTGGTTAAAGGAAATGAAATGACCAATTGAAAATTATTTGGAGAACAGAATTGTAATTATTTATTGTTATTAATATAGTTTCAATGAAAGTTTTATGGACGAACCTGGGCTAACCTAACGTTAGCGGGACAGATTCACCTAACAATATAGTTTTTGTTACAGAAACATCCTCCTTTCAATATAGACTCAGAATTCGGTTGGCGCGCTACCGCGCGCTTACTTTACAGACAACCTAACCAATCCTAACCTAACGTAATCTACATTATTATTAATTATAAGTTTTGTTATAAAAAAAATTTAGTTTTACGTGTATCATAACTTATAGGTATTTCTTTAATTATGAATATGGCAACGTCGCACGTCAAATTAAAAACAAGCATGGCGATGGGAACAGTCGGAAAGATGTTTGAAATCAAAATTATCTTTGATTTGTTTAATAATTACAACTTAAAGTAAATTTTGAGTGCTGATGAGAGTTTTCCACACATTTTCTCAATGTGGACTGCTAGAATGGCGGATAAAAACAAAAAGAAACAAAAATAAAGGAGATTTTAGAGTGTCAACATAGTTTACCGAAACCATTTGCTAGAATTCTGCTATAATTTTCAACAAAATAGTAAAAAGTATGTAAAAAGTGGTTTAAAAAATTGTTCAATGGCTCTCGTATTACGCCTTATAAAATCAAAGTCGAGCAATAATAAACACCTGCTTTTTTTATTTGGCAGTTTGAATCACCATAGGGTAAACCCGGGTGAGATGGCCAACTTAGTAAATAATTTAATATATTTTGAAAGAAATGAGACTTAAATATTTTAAACTTATACGACAACTAGCCAAAACTAATTGTTCATCGATTTAAAATACACGAGATTACAATATATGCTAAGTTTTGAAAAACTGCCCTTCCGAACAGATACATGTAAACTGGCAGGGCCGTTCCTAGCCCCTCGGCCGCCTTTGTGCAGAAATAAAACGGCCGCCCTTTTATAACAAAAAAAAAACAATATTTATTGAACAAAAAAATATATTTAAGTTCCTACGTATACATTAACAAGTAACATTGTATCATGACATAAGGTAATAATCTATTAAACGAAACAATAAACAACATAAAACAAAATACAAATGTTTAAACTATTAATTATTTAAATATCAAATAATATAAAAGCCAAACAAACAAAAATTGGTATCTTTTATATTGTATCTAAGTATAAAACTAAGCAAGTCCCAATAAAAAAACAACCTCTTCATTTCAAAAATATTTTTCTGGCTTTTGTACTTGCGAACTCGTCTATTATTTTATTATGGTCTAAATTTTCACAAATTTCATTTTCAATGGCAATTATACCTAAATTTGTAAGCCTTTCCTGTGACATAGAAGATCTTAAATAGTTTTTTATTATTTTTAATTTTGAGAATGACCGTTCACCAGATGCAACCGTTACTGGTATTGTTAAAAAAATTCTCAAGCTTATACATAAATTAGGAAAAGATGAGACCAAATTATTACTATAAATAAATTTTAGAATCTCAATAGGTTTGATTTGATCTGTTAGAGATTTAAATGTAACAATTTCTTCAAATAGTTCTACGCCACTTATATCCCTCGATTCGTCTTCGGTTAATGCGATTTCAAGTTCAACGCATTTTTGTTTTAAATCATCCGATGTCACATCATGAAACCGTGTTAAAAAGTTAAAAATATTACTGCAATACGAAAGAGAATTAAAGCTTTCTTCTACTGATATTCTAGCTCGGTCAATAACAGTATAATAAAAATTTATTTTAAATTTCTCTCGTTCGTTAGTTAATACATTGCCTGTACTTTCATAACTAAATTGGGATTTTTTCCGCCTTATACGAACTTCTGGAAAATCTGGTTCCACATCAATTTCATTTGCTAAATTGGATGAAATTTCTATGTAAGTGTTAAAACTTTGGTCCGATCGCATTTCGTTAATAAAGTTAAGTACATGTTTTAATGATGTGACACACTGAGTCAGATCAATATTAATTTTTTGCAATAATTTACTGACTACGTCAATTTTAACTAATAACTCGTACCATATGACTAAGTTACAGATAAAAGTAAATGATTTTATTTTTTCTAATAATGAATTGGCACTTAGTTTTGTTTTTGAATCTCTTGTAACATCTTCTGAAAGCTCAACCAAAGCTTTACAAATATTTCCTAGTTGATTCCGAAGTGGTCTAAGCGCTTTAACTCTGCTTTCCCATCGGGTGTCACTTACCGATGTAAGATTTAAATTACTAACATTTTTTTTTAAAACATCCCAACGAAAAGGAGAAGAAGAAAAGAATACATACAGTTCCTGCACGACGTTAAAAAAATTTATTGTTTCGTGGGAGATTTTAGCGGAATCGTTTATTACTAGATTTAGTGTGAGCGGTGCAAGGAACAAATATAGCCCTGGAATTAACATTTTTTACCCTTTGTTGAAGTCCGATATGTTTTCCGGACATATTGGCCCCATTATCATAGCCCTGACCTCTTATATCCCTAATATCTAATTCAAACTTAGGCAAAATATCATTAACCAATAGGTTAAAAATCCCTTCCCCAGTTGTATATAAAATAGGAAAAAAACCCAAAAAACACTCTTTTATGACAACATTTTCTTCGTTACAGTCTACATATCTGACTACAAATGTAATTTGCTCTGTATGACTTGCATCTGGAGTAGAATCTAAAATTATGGAAAAATATTTGGATTTTTTAAGAGTGTCGTAAAATGATGGCAAATATTTTTTGCTAGCAAAGTAATTATTTCGTTTTGAAAATGAATTCCCAAATAGTGAGTTATTTTACTTTTTGATTCTTGGGTCTTTGTAATTTTTTTTAGATGATCGGATAACACTGGGTCAAATTTTGCCACCATTTCAACAGCTTTTAAAAAATTGCCATTATTTTGTTCGTATAAGACGGAACTTTTTCCACGAAATGCCAATGATTGTCCAGCTAAAAATTGAATAATTGCAATAACTCTTTTTAAGATAGAGCGCCAGCGTTCCCTTTCAAGTTCAAAATAATTTTGCCGTTCTTTGTCAATAGTTAATTTTTTATTTAATGACATTTTTAACTCAACCCATTTTTGATTAGCTTGCAAGTGATGTACAGAAGATTCATGCTTGGATAAAATTTGTGAAAGATGTCGCCAATCAGAATACCCCATTTTGCTATTTAACTTAAACACTTCCTTACAAAATATTTTACAACAAAGACAAAAAATGCTATTTGCTCTACAAGAGTATACCAACCAAGCTCTTTTAATTTTTTCACCATTTGGCAAAATTCGAAAATATTGAGTTGAAGAAAATTTCCTTCCCGATTCATCAGAAGGAAATTTTTTTTCTATATGCTGAAAATCGTTTTGTACTATTTGCTCAATAACTTGATTTTGTAAAATATCCGGCCAGGTGAATGGGTCGCTGACATCAAAATCATCATTAGTTTCTGGGATAACTTCGTTTAAGTTAGGATTATCATCGGTTAAGAGCATCTTTTCTTCATTATCTATTTCTGTATTTGATTCAGGGTGTTTTTTTTCTTCAGGGTCGCTTACTTTATGTGCATCCTTTACATTTTCATCCTCAATTGTATCTGTACCCTGTGACGATGTTGATGGAACTAAATATTTTTGCAAAGATCCACTTAATTTTTTTTTGTTTTCTTCCTTTTCTAATTTTCTTTTTTTATATTGAGCTCCAGATAAACGTTTTGTTTTTCTATCGGACATCTGGAAATAAAATTGAAAGGTAATTAAAGTTAGAAAATTTAGTTTATGTAATAGTTCTGAATCTGCGAAGATATAATTTTATAGTATCCCCAATTAAGTTCGCACCAAATGGAATTTTTTATAAATAATAAGCAAAATTGTAATCTAGCATCAGATTTTGTTTTTAAAATGACCCAAAAAATAAATATAATTATTATATTTTTATTAGATAAGTAAATTAGTAAAACTACTTTATACATTTTTTAAAACTTGAAATATAGAAAATTAATCTAGACATAAAATTAACAATAAACCACTTTTTGATCTCAAGCTAAAAAAAATTTTTTTTCACATGTTTAATATTAAATCCAAAACGTAAGATGCGGATTTGGATGGTAATATTAAGTAAAGTAATATCTATCCGAAGAACTTACCTTTTTAAATTACGAAAATTTGTTTCTTTTGAAATTTCACTTTTGCAAAATGTAGAAAAAAATAACTAAACAACAAACACTTTATATCACTGTTAAACTCTCGCTAGTTAATCGAATACTAAAAAGAAAAACAAAACATTTAAAAAGTGCCCCATTCTACAGTATATAGAGCTATATAAAACTATATACTGTACACATACCAATTATGAAGTATAAACAAACATTTTTGCATTGAAAGGCGGCCGCCCTTATCTATCATTTTTACTGCTTTTCCAAGGAACGCTGCTATAAATAGTTCTATTGTAATTTCGGCAACTCAGGCACAGCAAAAAAAGAAATGACCGGTAATAAATTTCTTATGAATGTTTTATCTTAAAAGCCTAACAAAATGTAATTTAATTTTTCTTTATTTTGAAAACAAAAATATAGGTATATTTTTGTAATCAAATGGCTAATTTTGTGTTTTTGGCGGGCGGCCTGCGGCCGCCCCAATAATTTGGCCGCCTTTGTGCCGGCACACCGTGCACACCCCTAAAAACGGCCCTGTAAACTGGTCATCTGTCCCGTAATGTAAGGGTGAGATGGCCAGTACCTTTTTTTACATTACAGTAGAGATGGCCAATATTACATTTTTGAACAAATATTTTTTTTATTAAATTAACAATACAAAATTTCAAAAATAAGCCAAAAAATGATATAACGAAAATACACGTGTTATATTAGTAATAAAAATACGAATTATTTTAACTCAAAAACATTGTTTATTCAAGTAGGAAAATAACATAAAAATGTCGTTTAAAAAAATGTTACGAAAACAAGAAAAAAAGTTAAATTTTTGTCCACATTTCATGAAGAGATTAGTAAAACTGGTGCAATCCTCATGTAGCCAACTTGAACACTTAACGCATCGTATACAGTCGTCTCTCTTTTGAGTCTTAAAATAATTTTCGAGACAACCAACGCATTCATTTTCATCATAGTCATTGCTGGAGAAGTTCAAAATAGTTTCCTACTTCTACTCGATTCATCCCTTGACTACGAGCAATGGAGACGCCCTCTGCTTTTCTGAGGGCCAAATCAGGATGCCTTTGTAGGAATAAGTTGAACCAGTCGTACCCTGCCCTTTGTTTTTCTTTGTTGAATTTATTTGGTATCTGAAGCTGTTCTGCAAAAAAAATGCAACTCTACGCACATCATCAATACTTAAAGGAAACCCAGATCGTTGCATTTTTTTCAAATGAGTTACAAGCTTTAACTCGTTTCGCTCTCCCAACAGAGAATCAGGACCCATGCGCCCTTTAGTTGAATCATTTTTTTTCAGCCTTCTTTCTAAGGTTTTCCTAGGAACCCCAAAGTTCAGCGCTCTAGCATTAACCGACGACCCATTTCTTACAGCCTGCATGGCATTATTTAAGTCATCTTGACTCCAAGATCCTCTAGGAGATGTTTGTTGGCGCTTGTATCGAGTTGGCATCCTCTCTGAAACAAAATAGTAATAATATTAATTTTGTAATATTCAGTTGGAGGAAATTTACTTTCCACGTTGCACTTTTGCCTTAAAAAAAAGATGGCCATCTATACCAGAAATCTTTTGGCCATCTATCCCAATTGTACGGGAGAGATGGCCACCATATGTATCGCATGCAAAGTAATAGTACGACGCAAAAAGTGAGGTTAGATATGCACTTTAACTTATTTTGGAATCGCCTGATATGAAACACTACCTCCAGTACCATGTAGAACAAAATCACAATTTAATCTATTTAACACGCGCAATTTGTAGTGGTATACAATTTCTATTTTGACGAAATACTGAATTATTTGAGCAAAAATATGATACAGGAAGCCTGCGTATAGGGTTGATTAAGTTTACACCGGCAACTTTTTGGATGTTGGCCATCTCTCCCGTATGGCCGTCTCACCCGGGTTTACCTTACACAAAGTAAAAATACGCGTGTCATTCATTGTCAATCAAAACAAATTTTGATGTCACTGATAACTGATTTTTGTCGTAGTAAAACCTAAGTAAAAGTGTTTTAATGTATTCTTCAGACGAAGATTTGCTAGAGTCAGTGTTGGAAGCAGCTAGAACTGCAAACTTCAATCTGCTGCAATCAACATCCCGTCATAGGTATGAGAAAAAATATATTCTGTTTAAAACCTGGTGTCAAACTAAAGGCATCAAAACTTTGAAAGAACCCGTTTTTTTGGCATATTTCGCTGAACTTTCCAAAACATTTAAGTCAAACAAACACGCTTTGGTCCAGATACTCATTTTTTAAAAAATATTATCAAACTCAATGAAAACATGGATTTAAGCAGAGACAGAGAGACTGATGAAACACAGCAACATCTGTTGTCCCATTTTCATGGGCATCCTGAAACATGAAAATCTGTAAAAATCTGGGATAATGTTTTTTTTTTTCAGTATTCCCTATTAGAGGAGAAGTAAAAAAGTTAAGTCGTTTATGTAAAAACAAATGTACATTTTGAAAGCAAAGAATTCAGGGCATGTATTAAATTACGTTTTGTTTATTTTTGATGAAATCTGGAATACTTATTTCACAATACCCCGTATAGACAACGTAACATTAATACGTATTACTAAATAACCTCGTTTAAACTTTATTTTAATTTGTACCCTAAATAGAAAAACATTAAAGACAAAATCAAATTTTTGTCGAATACACTGAATCATTTTAGCCCTATATAGCCAACTTCTTTACAAGGAAATGTCGACAGTCAATAAAATTTCCCAAAGAGAGGAAACTAGCCATAAGCGGAAAGGAAATTGGGGAAAGTGCTTGGTCACTGATTCGATAAGTTGATTTTCCGCTCCTTCAGTCCCCCATTCACTTGGTTAACAAAGTTGCAGGTATCTGTTATTGAAAGGACTCGTGCTTAGATTCAGGTACTGGAAATTATTAAGTTTTAAGATAAATTTTAAAGTACCTATGCATTCATTTCCCTTTTGCCCATGTTTAATACTAAAGAAAATATGTATTAATACATGTAGGTTACATAAATAAAACAAATATACATACATTGTCAAAATTTAAAAACGAAATTAAAACATATATAAAAAAGCAGTTAAAGTTTTCGTTAAAGCTTCTCTCAGTTTCTCTGTTTCCCTCAGAGTAGAAAGAAACCTAAAGATTAATAACTGATATGAGAATGTTTCTAAGATAGATGAAGATGAGAACTAAATATAGTCGAATGCGGTCTTATCGTGCGGGTCCAAAGGTCACCAACATTATGAATCAAATCAGAAAACACAGTGAATACGAAAATGTTGTGTGCTTCTCTTATCGAGCTATTAAATCTCGATGAGCTATTTACAAATATTCAGGGAGTAAGAAAATATTTTTTTTTTATTATATTACGCAATATTATTAAGAAAATTCGCTAAATATGTGTATTTGGTTAAAATTTTTTGGTTGGCAAAAACAAAAATGCACAAAATGGCAAGCGCCTTAATAAAGTCGGAAGGCGGTTCGAATCAGTGGAACAATCAGGATATGTTCTGTTTATACAGCCACTTAATAAAAGTGAGATTTTTTCATCAATCACCAAAAATTATGATTGACCTAAAAATCTAACCACTTATACAGTGTCATTTATTTAAATGCGGGCCACCCCTGTGCAAAGAAAACTTGTTTTTTTTTTGTATTGTGATAACAAAAAAAAATTCTTTTGCAAGAATATTATACACTTTTATTAAAAACACAAGATAATTAGTTATTACTTCCCTCGTGAGATTTTTTCAGATCTTTACGTTTAAGGGTCCCTAGATGCCGGAAAACATGTTTTCTCAATTCCGTCTGTCTGTCAGTCTGTCTGTTCGCGGCATAGCTAAAAAACTACTTATCCGATATCTTCAAATTTCGGTCTAAAATTAAGGGCCATGCATGCGAAAAATACAGGCTCTATATATATATATATATATATATATATATATATATATATATATATATATATATATATATATATATATTATGTATGTATATATATATATATATATATATATATATATATATATATATATATATAGCCTGTATTTTTCGTTAGCCCCGAGTTTCTGGTGAAGCGGTAAAATACCGATTTTTATATATCAAATTTTGTCTTATAATTAATAAAAAAATTTACTTATTTTAAACACGCTTTAAAATTGGAACAAGTATTAGATAATTATTTATTTATTGCCTGCAAAATTACAAATGAACTAAAAATGTAAGCAAAAAAATGGTGTCAAATCTAATAAAAAAATTTTTAAATTATAATTCACTGGCTAATATCCAGGAGCCAATGGCAAAAGCTCTGAGAATCGGTATAAGGAATGTACTTTTTAATATTATGACTAAAAAATATCATAATCACTTAAAAAGTCCTCATCTTCTGAGTCGTCCTCAAATGGCGCAATGACCTTTGGTGTTATTTCGACATCTAGAACTCGTTCTCGATTCCATCAATCCCATATTAGTTTCTCCGTATGTTCCACAGATTTCTTCCAGTACTCCGGCGTAATATAATTTAATGAATCTTGCCAAACAATTTGCACTTCACCTGATGTAAGACCATCGTTTACGTGTTTTACCTAATATGATTTTGCCCCAGCCCATATTAATTCAACTGCGTTAAACTGGCAATGGTATGGGGGCACTCGTAAAACCTCGTGTCCATTTTCCCGTAATATTTCATCTACGGCATATATTGTTGGTTTTTTAATAGATTTTGCTATTGAAAGAAGTTCTAGTTTCAGCATATTGGTTAAAGGATTTTGTTTTATTAGCCAGTCATAAATATCCCTTTTCTTCCAGGATGAAGTAGGTTGTTTATTTAAGATTCTCGAATGATAAGATGCATTGTCCAGAATGATTAAAGATGGAGCATCTAAATTTGGAATCAGCTGTTCTTTTAACCACTTTTCAAACAGTTCACAGTTCATATTATCATAGTAGTCCATACTTTTGGATGTTGAAGAAAACAGTAAACTTGCACCTGGGAGAAATTCTGTTGAAGAACCTGCATGCAAAGTGATGAACCGTTTTTCCGTCCCACATCCCTTTCTTCTCTTGACACCTTTTACAGACTCGTCCTGCCAAGATTTCGACCCACTTCCATTAGAAAATATCCAAGTCTCGTTTAAAAATACCACTTTTCTAAATTTTGAATTAACATTTTCCGTGTATTTCTTTAAAAACTGGATACGCAGACTTGCTATATGTGGCAACTCGCATAAAAATCTTCGATTACAGTCCTTTTTATATCGAAAACCCAACATTTTTATTAATTTTGACAACGATTTTAGTCCAATTTCCAATATGCCTCGATTTTTTAAAGCTTCTTATAAAACTTGAAGGGTTATATTAGTTTTTGATGTGTCTAAATCGTAAATTACATTACGAACATCCATTTTTACATTGGCACTTAAGTCTTCTGTCTTTTTTCGTGTACATTTCTTAATCTTCTTCGGTAGTAAATTAGGCTTTTTTTCATGCACAATTTTCTGCACAGTCCTTATACCGATTCCCAGAGCTTTTGTTACTGTCTCCTGGATATTAGGATGCAGAAAACCCGAAAATTGTTTTCTATTATTCATTTTGTCACTGACTTGTCAATCTGACTTTGAAGTGACATCGCTCAAAGATTTTTGCAACTGCTGGTATTTCTATGTTTATCCTCTTTTTTCATATGAAAATATCATAGGTCTATCTAATTCATCTTCCGGATTTTATGCGGAGGATATGATTACACGTAATAAAAGAAAAACAAACTTAAAAAGTTTGTCGTTGATAAATCGTATGACCCGCACGGTAACACTGCTTTTGACTATATTAGATATCCATTCACACGTAAACAGAATAACCTGGGATGGCACCATCTGAATATGAACGATGTGCGCCAAGTAATACAAGTAAAACTACTCAAAAAGCTCAAAAGTATGGCAGATTTATGTCTGTTTAGTAACGATAAGCTATTTTATGCAAAATGAGAAGCCGTAACAATCATAGTTTATTATATTTTACCTAAATTTTTGCGATATTCCCGATATTTCAGCTTAAACAAAAAGTTTCCTGTAGGATAGTAAATTATTAAAATATCAAGCAACAATATTTTTGAATTTGACTCGTAATGCTATACAAACTTTTTATTCCGTTTTCACCGTTTTCATGTGAACAAGTAATATTCATTAATATTGTCCCTGTGGACTCTGGGTGCGTGTATTAATCGTGTGCATGACCTTAGATGTCTAGTCCTACACACTTATTTTCGATCCTATTTTACTATTACCATAACTTTAACGGCTATTTTTGATTAATAAACGTCCTCTAGTCCGATGCATCCGGTTAGGATATATATGCTATATAATTATCGGCAAAACTTTCATTAAAAATAAAATTAGCTTTTTAAAAGTTAGGAATACTAGACGTTTTTTTGTGTATTTTTAAGTGTAAAAATATTTCTCTAAAATAAATTATGACATGAAAAGTTACAAGAAACTGTAAAACCCGTATCTAAGAATTTTAAGCAGTTCAGAAGTTATGAGGAAAATTATTTTTTTTGACATGCTAATTTTTTTTGATTACCTCAGTAAAAAATTCCTACCGTATTTGAAAATCAAACTACGGGGAAATTTTTATTGACAGATGTCAAAAAAAAATTCAAATAAATGACGCCCCTAAAAGTTACATTAAGCTGTGAAAACCATATATAAAAATTTTAAGTAGTTCATAATTTACTCGAAAAAAACAATTTTTTTTGAGAACTGTCACGATATTTTTTTTTTAAAAACCTACTTCACCTGAATAGCCGCCACCGGAGTAAATTAGACATCATTCGAAAATGAATGAATAGGTCTCTGGCCAAACTATAAAAAAGTAAAATCGAGTGTCCCGCTCTCGTACCTTAGAGAATGAAAGAATTCTAAGGATATTACCAAATAAAATTCAATTTAAAAATTTTTTTTCACATTTGAAACCAGAAAAATTAGAATTCCTCTCTGCAACGATTGTTTTGTCAGACTTTGTTACTTCGTTATAAACAAGTTCCACTCAATTTAATGAACCAGCTTGCATATTCAGATACAACAAAGAAAACGTTCTTCTAAGTTAAACGAAAAACTGAACCCCGAACACATACTCCTAAACAGAGGGAAACAACTTTCCCCAAATTAAATTAGCAACAGCCCGGCTTCCTTACCAGATTATCTTGTGCTCGTTGGAGCGTGAGCTTCTGCTAATGAAAATTGCACCAAACTCCCGACTTATTCCGTTCCGTTATATACTTGATTCTTAGTACTTAGGGCTGTATAATGATCCCCCCTCTCCCCCACCATAAAATCGGCACTCACGTTTTAGTAGTAATTGCATGCTACAAACACTCGGTGTGGATTATTCATAGGTCGCTTGTCAAAGGGATGTTTAACTCAAGGAAAGGTAATCTGCCATTTACAGGTGGCGCCATATGTTATGTACAGGGTTTTTTTTATATATTGCCACCCCCCTTATCTTTTTTATTTGACATTTTAGAAAAATGTGTCCCAAATAAAAGTTTAATGGTTTCAAATGAATTTTTATGAAAACATTTTTTTTCATATACAGGGTGTTACAGAAAGTCTGGGCGTGGTCCAAGTTTCTTATTTCAAATAGGTACCCCATTTTTTTATTGAATTTTCGGATTCTCCTGAGAATTTTACACATTTTTTATAAGGGATATTCTATACTTAAATCTAAAGCCTAAAGAGATATTGTTATTTTTTGAAAACTATTATGTAAACAGGTAAACATTTTTCTGGATAAAATGTCACATTTCCGATGAGGAAAAATCCGACAACCTTCGCATAACTTATGAGAATAACGAAAATACACAGGCAACCAGAACAGAAATCACCATCTTCCAACGAATCGCCATCTGAACAAACATTTTTTGAAATATCAGACGTGGATTTTTTTCCTTCTACGGGGTATTCCAAAAACATCGAATTTTGGAAATATGCATATGAATCTAATTAAGGCAACACATGTTTTTAAAAAATATATGTATAATATTAACAAAAACAGAAAAGAATATTTTAAAAACTACACACAGCGTCAAAAAACTTGGACCTCTTCATAAGTCGCAATGCAAATAAGCTTTCCTCAAGACCGCGTATCTTCAGTAATAAATGAACCAACGAAGTGATTGAAAAATGATTATGTCAACGAATAGCGGGACTACCACTTTTAGTTAACTGAGCCATGATATTGTAATCAGCAAGCTAATAAGGAGAGTTTAATTTTTTTTAGCCAGACCTCCCATTTAATTTGCATTAGGTCCTGTGTTGAGAAACTTTTAAACACTCTGTAGAGCGTTCTAATTACAATAGAATATTTCATGTGGCTAAAAGTGGCAGCCCTGCTATTCGTTAACATACACTTTTTTTAATCACATGGTTGGATCATTTATTACTCAAGATACAAGGTCTTGAAACAGAGCATTTTTGCATTGCGTCTTATGAAGGGGTCCAAGTTTTTTGACGCTGTGTTTATTACAAAAAACTACATATTATCAAATAATTCAATAATGAAATGAAATATAAATATTATAATTGCTGAATATGTCCACCATTCATTTCAATACAATTTGTATAATCTGCTTCGATTTTATTAATCGCATTAATAATGAATTGTGCATGATTATTGTTTAAATCCTCAATGGCTTCAATTATTCTCCTTCTTAACACCTCTATATCTTCCGTGGGAGTTTCATATATTTTATTCTGCAAAAATCCCCACAGAAAAGAGTCAAGAGGTGTTAAGTCGGGACTATTGGGCGGCCACCGAATCGGTCCAGTCCGACCAATCCACGTTTCAAAATTTTGATTTAAAAAATTTAGGACCGCAAAAACATTGTGTGGTGGGGCTCCATCTTGTTGCCAAATAATTTGGTTGTATTGACGGAGGGGTAAGTCATCCAAAATAGGTTCCAGATCATTATTTAATAAATTTAGATATTTTTCTCCATTTAAAGATCCATCAATGAAAATCGGTCCAATAATTTTGTTGTGAAGGAGCCCGCACCACACATTTAAAGTTTTCCGACCTTGGGTTTTAATTTCACGCATGGCCCGAGGGTTTTCCGTTGCCCAAAATCTAACATTTTTCCGGTTGTGAATCCCGGCAGTACTAAAGGCGCATTCATCTGACCATAAAACTTTTTGAAAAATATTGTTATCTTCATCTTTCATCAGCAACATTTCCTGGCAAAACATGGTTCGTTGATTTTTCTGATCTTCAGTTAATTTCTGGACGGGTAAAATTTTGTATGGGAAATATCCATGCTTTTTTAATGTCGAATAAATTTTGAAAATAGATTTATTAAAAAAAATTGATGCGTCTTTTAAGGCTGCATTTGGATTTTCTGAAAATAAATAATATTTGCGTAAGTTACTTTATATCCTGTGGGTAATTTCTATTAACCTACCTTGAAAAAATAATAAAATATTTAATTCCTCCTCCTCATTAATAACCGCAGTACGTTTTTTTCTTTTAACAGTCATTCGATTTCGAAAGCCAAGTTCAATATTTTTGAAAGTTTTTCGAGATGGAATAGCTCGCATGGGGAAAAGCCGCTGATATTCTATTCTTGCCGCGCAAGCATTATTATTATTCTTGTAGAAAATGCGAAGAATATCACATCTTTCTTCGTCAGTGTAATGCATCTTTTCAATGAATTGACAGAACGACAGATCACCGTCAATGACCAGTTTACGACCAGAAAAATGTTTACCTGTTTTACATAATAGTTTTCAAAAAATAATAATATCTCTTTAGGCTTTAGATTTAAGTATAGAATATCCCTTATAAAAAATGTGTAAAATTCTCAGGAGAATCCGAAAATTCAATAAAAAAATGGGGTACCTATTTGAAATAAGAAACTTGGACCACGCCCAGACTTTCTGTAACACCCTGTATATGAAAAAAAATGTTTTCATAAAAATTCATTTGAAACCATTAAACTTTTATTTGGGACACATTTTTCTAAAATGTCAAATAAAAAAGATAAGGGGGGTGGCAATATATAAAAAAAAAACCCTGTACAGTTAGATCGCTTGTATTTTTGCTGTTAGGGCTGCCGGTTATAATAAAAAGTAATTGAAATTAGTTAAATACGCTCTTTCACTAATAAAACATTATTTTGAAACATAGGCGTATCCCAAGGGGGGCTACAGCCCCCCCTAAAGGCTAGTTTAAAGTATATTTAAGTATGTTTTTACGACTCTATTTTATATATTACTTTCTACGTATTATGTATTGCTTATTTATTATCTATGTAATTAACAAAACATAATTCAACAACATCGCTTGAATTTGAACCTTTGCGAATGGTTTGCGATGAATACCCAAAGATGTCGCGAAAAAAACTTCGCGAATATACTGGCGAAGGCGTTGAATTACCTAAATTCTGTAATTCTGCGTATTTTTGACATTGCTAAGCAGCTAACCTAACTAACTTTACAATATTTAAAACCCATTTCTCTGAAAGTTTAAAGTTTTTATTACATTTTAAGATTTAACTAACAGGTAAGTGTATTTTGTTATTGAGTTATCAATTTACGGATGTTTAAAAGTTAGAAAATGTCGTAAAACCTTGAACAACATTTAAAAAATCATGGTTCTTGGGATTAGACGGGTCAAAATGGAATCGCTTTCCGACGTTTCGCCTTCAATTGCACGAGGCATCTTCAAGGATCTTCACTTCACGAGATCGGAACACTGAATGATCTCATTCATTTATGGTGTTGTTATAACTTTATTTGGTGCCATCCGATCAGGGATGTGGTTTGCATTTTGTTGGAAACTCCATTTAATTGATGAAAGGGACAAGATCAGAGTTTTAATCGTCATCCTGGTTTTCGGCGTACAAATGGTTATGCAGTAGTCAAATATTACAAAAATTGTTTTGCTGGCCTTGTTTACTAGTTTCCAAGAAATATTCAGTGTGGAATAAGAAAGGAATTGTAGATATGTTAAATATATGAAGGTCTTTACATAAACATGACGACTCGGTGGAGCATTTAAAATGCGAGTTAATGCCAATAACAGTTGTAAAAAATCAAAGCACTATAGCTGACACTTTAAAAGAAAATGCTAAACTATATAAAATATATTTTAACGAAAACGTCCGATTAAATAGACTATTTATGTGCTTGGTTATCGACGCAGTTTTGTACCCTGCAAAACCAGAGTTAATATTTCGCGGCCATGATGAGAGCAGCGAGTCAATAAATAGGGGGAATTTTAAAAAGCTTTTAGGTTTATTAATATCGAGAAGTTCCCAAGAACTAAAAGATCATCACAAAAAAATTAAAAATGTTTTTACTAGTGACTCGAAAACTATTCAAAACGAAATAATTAATTATTAATTAAATTTAATTGATTGCATTTCTGATTATTTAAATGATTTTGTAAAAAATGAAATAATGAACACACAGTTTTTTTCTGTGCATGTGGATGACACCACTGATATTACGCAAACCTCCCAGTGCTCCATAATTTTAAGATAAGTTACTTCAGAAGGTTCAGTAGTCCAGAGATTCTTAGGATTTTATAATGTCAGCTCCGATAGAACGTCGGAGAATTTATATTCTCTATTGGATCAAATTTTGGACCAATTTGACTATAAACATAAATTAATAGAGCAATGTTACGATGGCGCAAGTGTGATGTCTGGCCATCTAAATGGCCTTCAAAAAAAAAGCGCCACAGGCTGTATTTGTCCTGATGCAGCAAAGTTTAAAAATATTTCAAAAAGCTTTAGTGGTATTACCTCAATTTTTCTTCACTCAGCCAAACGAACGTATGCTCTTACATCTGCATCTACGAGGCGTATACCAACAATTACAGAAACTCGTTGGTCTTCAAATTCGAAGTTAGTAAATGTGACTGTTCAAGGTGCGTTCTTCAAAAATATCGTTTGACATTTATTTTTTCATATCCAATATAAAACGCTGTCGTGAGGTGCTCTGTAAAAAAAGAAATGAACATTTTTTTAATACCATTTGATAAAGCAAATTCTATTACAGAAATAAATCATTACAAACATGAGCTTGTTAAGATTTTACCTGAATAAATTAGAGCTAAGTATAGAACCTTTTTTTATGAAATATGGGACCATATTTTAATGGCAATGGTGATGCCTCGTGAAAAATTTACATTTTTATGTTTGCAGATTCTGCTAAATTTTCCGAATATAGTTTAAATTTGTTGTTACAATTATATGGGGAAATATTTCAAAAAGTCAAAACTTAAAAATGAGCTTGGTTTTATTTTTGCCAATGACAGTAATTGGAATATATCGCCACAAGCGTAGCGATGTAAGTGAAACAAAATAATGAAAATAAAGATATTTGAACTAAAGCATATAAAGTGTTTTCCCTTATTTTGACAATACCGTCGACAAGTGCTTCAGTGGAAAGAAGTTTTTCTTGCCTCAAACGTGTAAAAACTTATTTAAGAAATACAATATCTCAAAAAAGACTTACTCCTCTAGGCAATATTTCAATTCAAAAGGAATGTCTGGAGGAGATTAGGGCAACTCATCCATTTTATGAGGATGTTATATAAATAATGTAAGTACAAAATTTAGGTAAGTCGTAAAAAAATATTCTACCCCCTTCCACATATCAAAAAATATCTGGAAAAAAAATATTTTATTATTTTTTTCACCCGCGAGCCGCCTCTGCCCTAATAAACAAAAGCTGGTTATATACATCGTTAGCTAAAACTAAAGCTCGTCCTAAATCAAGATTCACTGCCTGCCACTGCTTGGAAATAGGTAGGGTAAGGGTCAATATTTTTACAAGAATTCTTAGTGAAACTTGAAATTCTGCAATAATGTTTTTAAGCATTAAAGTGTGTTAAGTATAGGTGTACTTTCTAATATGGCATATACAGTGTGTCCCAGATTCGCTTCTCTATACAGAGATCTCGGCTCCTATTATACCTACAGCAAAGGTTAAATAGGGAAAGTTTAGAGGAAACTTATTGCATTCGATATCCGGCTTCAGATTTACGATCGATCAATTGTTTTTGGAAATATCGGGGAAAAACCGAAAACGGCGGATTTCGTTTTTGGCCAGTATATCCAGAACGGTAAATTTGACAGCTGCCAAAAAACATTATTAGGACACATTTTTACGACAAATAAGATGGCGTATACGACACGTCTTCATTGTTTTTTGTTAACCCGCAACCCGCCTCAACTTTCATTTTTCTTATAACTGCCATATTGGATTTTTTGATTTTTGGAAAGAGCCTAAAATTTCCAGTCTAGTGATATCTCACAATAGCATTAAAGATTTTCGTATCATCGAAATATTACACTTCGTAAAGTTAGGTTTCAGTTTTTTCTGATTTAAAGTAATGTTAGCTCTCAATGCTTTTCTAAGGAGGCCATGATTTATCTGTAACAAAATTGGATTTTTACTTTGACGTTAAGTTAAATAGTTGAAAGTATCAAAGCTGTGTTTTAATAAGTAGTAGGTACGCTTTTATCCCAATAAAATCATAAATCTGACACATAAATTGTCAAAACCTATAGAAAATGGCCGGCATTCCGTATTCAAATGAACAAAAGGTTGACATGTTAGGCAGAAACGCCGACGTTCCCTCAGCAAGGTATTTGGAGATGTATCCCGAACGACGGCAGCCTCATAAAACCCAATTCAGGAAAATCATAGTTAATTTAATTAACCATGGTGCTTTTGAACAACCTAAAAGCGGATACAATAATAATAATGAAAATCGAGACAGAAACATTTTACAAGCTATCAACGAAAACCCTAGTGCATCGGTAAGAATTGTAGAACAGGAAACTAATGTGCCAAATTCAACAGTACAGTTTTAAAAAAGAATAAGTACCATCCATACAAACCCATAATAGCACAAGGACTTAAGGAAACTGATTTTCCAAGACGACTACAGTTCTGTGAGTGGTATACTAGGAGATGTAATGAAAATCCTGATTTTGTAATTCATGTCTTGTGGTCTGATGAGAGCAGGTTCACGAATTGTGGAGTCTTTAATAGACACAACCGTCATCAAAATCCTTGGCAGAGAGTGTGATTTGGAATCATCAATGGTAAGTTAATCTAACCAATCTTTTTTAAATAGGCACCAAATGATGGTCAAATAATAATCTTTTTTTTTTCGTTTAGTTCTTTAATGATACTAAAAGAGTATAATCTAATAAAAAAAAAGTAAAACGTACTACTCTAGACAGTTAACTTACTTTTTTGATATGGTATTACATTTTTATTCAATCATTTTGTATTGTAGTTTCGAAGAACCTATAAAAATAGAATTGGGTTCTATAAATTTATTAACACTTTCTCTAAATTTTCTGCAGATTTAGCTAATTCTCTAAAATTATTTGACTAGTTCTTGCGTTATGAAAAAAATACCATATTAATCAAATGTCGAATGATTTTTCGATTTTCGTTATGATTTATAGAAAGGCGTTCAGCTGTATTTCCGAATAATTTAAATTTTAAAGCACAAGGGGTTTATTCTTTTGATATTTTATGTTTTATTAAGGCACGGGGTACTTCTTTAAGATTATTGTATCACTGAAATAAATTGATTTAGTATTTCCGAAATTAATATACAATACCAACAAAATTATTTATTACGGCTATTATTTCCCGCTAACCAAATATGTTTTTCTTTTTCATAATAAAGCTGAATAGGTTTCAACTGTATACAAGCTCATTCATTACGGGATGTTTCGATAATTATTTTTCGAAAGAAAATATCTACTTTTTAATAAAGATAATTTTTCCTTTATAATTTATAGTTTCTAGTACCACCCGGCCGACCCTGCCGCCCTTCAATGTTGGGCACCTATATATAAATTATTAATTAATCACTTATCGGACCATTTTTGTTTGACTACAACCTAAACGGGCAGAAGTACCTAGAGCTTTTGCGAAACCAGGTTGTACCAGCCTTACGAGTTATTCTAACAGAAGATGAATTAAGAAGAACTTGGTTTCAACAAGACGGATGTCCGGCTCACAATACCATTCAAGTCAGGAACTTCTTAAGAGAGCAGTTTGACGAAAAAATAATTTCTTTAAATGGTCCAATATCTTGGCCTCCTAGATCCCTGACCTTTCGCTCTTGGATTTCTACCTCTGGGGTCACACGAAAAATGAAATCTATGAATTTGATCCCCACGTTACCATAGAAATCCTGAGACAAAGAATTCTGGACACATTTTCAAATATTAACCGAAATACACTTACCAGGGTTGTATGAAAAACTCGTCTCGATGCAAATGGACGTCATTTTGCAGATTTGTAAATTAATGTTACCCACTTACAAAATAGTTAAAGCTCATTTAGATTTTTTAAGTCGTTATTTACGTTCATGTTGTTATCATTACATTACTTACTTATTAATGTAATCTTGTGACAAATAAATCATGGCCTCCTTTAAAAACATTGAAACCTAATTTACGAAGTGTGATATTTTGATGACACTAAAATCTTTAATGCACTTGTGAGATATCACTAGACTGGAAATTTTAGGCTCTTTCCAAAAATCGAAAAATCCAATATGGCGGTCATAAGAAAAACGAAAGTTGAGACGGGTTGCGGGTTAACAAAAAACAATGAAGACGTGTCGTATACGCCATCTTATTTGTCTTAAAAATGTGTCCGAATAATGTCACATTTTGACAGCTGTCAAATTTACCGTTCTGGATATACTGGCGAAAAACGAAATCCGCCATTTTCGGTTTTTCGCCGATATTTCCCAAACTTATTGATCGATCGTAAATCTGAAGCCAGATATCGAATGCAATAAGTTTCTTCTAAAACTTTCCCCGTTTAACCTTTGCTGTAGGTATAATAAGAGCCGAGATCCCTATTCTTTTTTGTAGTGTAGTGATAACAATCGAATGAATATTTTAGATATATAGATATATAGAATATTTTAGATAACTTAAATCTACACATAAATAATGATCCAATAGATTTTAAAAACTCTGCCAAAAATCTGGTACTCATAATGGATCATAAACTTAGATTTAAGGAACATGTTACTCTTAAACTAAAAAGTGGATATTCCGCCTTAAAAACAATATTTTCGCAAAGGCACTTTTTGAGCTACAACATTAAGAAAATGCTTTGTGATGCACTAGTGTTATCACATTAAACTTCTGTGACACCATCTATGGACATTGTCTTGATAATGCCGATGCTAATAGATTACAAAAACTCCAAAATTCCTGTCTAAGGCTTATTTTTGGTATAAGAAGACGTGAACACATTTCTCATAAGTTAAAAGAAGCAGATTGGTTAAATATGCACAATAGACGAGTCTTACATGCTCTTGTCCTTTTTTATAAAATTCTTAAGTTTAAGACTCCACCATATTTGCACAAAAAAATAACTTATCGTACTGATGTGCACAATCTTAATATAAGACGAAAAAATCTATTAACTATACCGTCACACAACAAAGAATTTTTTAAAAGGTCTTTTTCTTATTTAATTGCATATTTAATAAACAAATTCAAAATAAATGATTTTACTGTCTCAGAAAAAGTTTTCAAGAGAAAAACCAAACTACTTCTTCTAAACCATGTTTAATTGATTGTCTATGCCACAAAATGCTAAATTTGAAACTTAATACTTTCCTTTTTCCCTATCCTTATCCATCTTCCATTTTCCTTTTAGTGTGTGCTTTTTTGGCTTTTTTTTTCAAATTTTTTAAAAAAAATTTAACTGCTAGCTGCTTATAAATTTCTTTTTCATTTCTTATATTTTTGGCCTCAACAGAATCCGGGGAATGAACATCCCCTGAAATCTGAAAACAAGGCCCGTTAGTTACCATGATTATTATCATAATAATAATTGTTATTTTAAGTTAATTCGTTAACTGTATTTATTGGTAAGTAATAAACGTCTTATTATTTTTATTATTATTATTATATAGAGAAGCGAATCTGAGACATATTGTTTTCTGTTGAAGTACTAATTTTTGACTTACATAAATTTTATTCATGTCGAGATCCAAATCGAGAAGTAAGTTTATTGCAGTTAAAAAGCCAAACGAATTATACGAAAAAATTCAATACCTTCCCGAGAAATTTTCCCATCTAGATATTTCTGACAGAATGCAGTAACAGAAACATTTTATTGGCACATTTTAATACCCTGTGAAATCCCAGTTCAAACAAGACCAGAATTGAATCTATGCCTGTTGCCAACAACATCCGAATCGTGCCCTGAAGTGGAGATTAATTTCCGAATGCATCAGTCAAGAGCGGCCGAACGTATGTCGGTGTTTGATCCGAATACAAGGCTTCAAAATAGGCCCTAGTCTATCCTGAGGGCGTTAGCTTGTTTGTGAAAGGGATGAGAGAATTTTCGGTGCATTTATTACATTATATATTGGCAAACCGCCACAGGGTGATTTTTTCCTTTGTGAAGAATGACAAATTAAAAGAAGCAGTTCCTGAACCGCCCTTATATTAGACTCAGCTTTAAAAATTCTTATCGACAAAGCATTTTTAAATAATAGAAATTGATATAAAAATTTATAAACAAAATAAAACCGACAAATAATATTCTCTTAAAATTTCATCCAAATTGGTCAAAACATCGCGAAGTAATCGATGTACCATCGTCACCAAATGTAACTGGGATAGAATCATATTAGTTCTTGAACTGTTATATGATATTTCTGGCCAACTATTTGTCAAATTACGAATGTTAGGTTAGACAAAATGGCTGGCAAAAAGTATGTTTGGTAACAGCCGTTGTTCTTATTTCTTATTCGATTTTTATTTTCTGTATAAACCATCTCCGAATCCTCAATTTAATTTAATTTTTATTTTATTTTACCCGCTCTATAAACCCACCTTTAATATCACTCATGAAAATTAATCCAATCACACATTTTTATGCTTTTCGACCAACAAAATTTTTATTCAATATTTTTGCCGTAAAATTAAGAAATATATTTCACAAATATAATCTAACTATAAACTTTCATAAAAAATGAGACCTAGTTCTTTCAATTTTTTAACTAATAACCATAAACTAAAACCAAAATAAATAACTTAATATTTTGTCAGGAAACCATCATGTTCGGTGACGTTGTGCAATCTTTGAGGAATGCTTAAGACAAAGTCTCTTGTATATTCAGGAGCTATTTCTTTCCAAGCTTGAACGATTGATTGTCAAAGATCATCTTGATTACGAGGCCGAAATCCTCCTTATAAATTTGTTTGGTCATTTGCCCCCAGACGTTTTCAATTGGATTCAAATCAGGGCTTTTTGAAATCCAGGGCTCGATATTATGATTTCGCAAGATATTTTGCACTACTCTCTAGTTCTATGTATAGGGCAATTATCATGTTGAAATACACATAACATAAATATAAAACATAAACATAATTTATTTAATATCTTTTACATTAAATTCTTAGTTCATGTTACTCAAGAATACATGCTGATATTGTACTATAAATAAACTAAATAATTAATGAATACCTAACTTGAGGGGAGTAGTCAGGCCTAAATTATAAAATAATTTGCGTGCCTTGATAGCTCCCGAAAAAATTTACTTACATGGTATGTGACAAGCGGCTAATGAAGGGCAGACGCAGTAGGCAGAGTGACCATATAAACCAGAGCAGATAGAGGATAATATAAGAAAGCTTATAGTTAATTTAAAAATAATGGAGTGAAATAGTCTTTATTTTGCTGGATAAAACTCTTAAGGTGTTTTTTCAAATTTTTATTATTTTCTAAAATTATTTTTTTTAAGTGATTGGGCAACATATTAAACATTCTGGGAGCAAGATACGTAATAAACCTAGAGCAAAAAGAATTATGAGAGATAGGCGCAATAAAATTTTCATTAACATTGGTTCGTGTTAGATAGATATGAGATTTCATTGAATAAGTTTTTATTTTATTAATGTATGTAAGACATGATAAGGTGTAAAGATTACGAATATTGAGAATATTATTTAAGTTATATAAAAGAGAAGTCGGATACCTTCGACGTTTATGTAAAATTATTTTTAAAACACAATTTTGACAAGTTGCTAAATTTTTAGGTGTGAATCATATAAGCCTCCCCAAACAATAATGCAGTATCTTAGAATTGATTCAACCAACGAGTTATACAGTATCAAAATAAGATTTTTACTTAAAATATCCCTAAGCTGAAAGAACTTATAAAATATTTTTCTAATTTTTGTAGTTAAATAATTTGTGTGTTCATTCTATTTTAAATGTTTATCAACAATGACACCTAGATATTTAATTTTGGATACCTTGTTTATTTTGAGACAGTTACAGTTTACATTTTTTTATCACATTGCAATGAATGGACTTTTAAAAATTCTGTTAGTGGTTGATCGACATTTTTTGGGGAAAAGGTCATAAAGTAGGTTTTTTTTAATATTGAGACTTAATTTACTGGCATTAACTCACTCGTGAACACTACCAAGACCCGTCTCTGCATGTCGGTATGTCTCCTCCCAAGTTTCGACTGCAAATAGTAGTGCTGTATCGTCTGCATATGATACAACCTTGCAGTCTTGTATTAGATTTCCAATTTTATTAATATATATGAGAAAGAGTATTGGCCCTAACACTGTTCCCTGTGGTACCCCGGTAGATATTATAGCACTTTCACTAAAAGTATCGTTTATTTTTACTTTCTGTTTCCTACCCGTTAAATAATTCTTTATAAGAAGCAGAGTACCACCACGTATACCTATTTCTTCTAATCTTTCAAAAAGTATATTGTGTGCTACTGTGTCAAAGGCTTTAGTGAGATCTAGAAACACCGCTAGAGCCTTTTGTCTATTTTTATTGTGATCAAATATTCCGCTAATTAACTCAAAAACTGCATCTTCCGTTGATTTATTATTTCTAAAACCGAATTGTCTAATATATAATAGTTTATTTTTTTCCAGATAATCGACTAACCAATTAAGACATTTCTCAAAAAGTTTAGCAAAGTTATTAATTACTGAGATAGGTCGATAATTTGTTAATAGTGTTTGATCATCTGTTTTAAAAACTGGTGTAACTATTGATGTTTTCCAAGCCCCAGGTATATTAAATGATTCAAGACATAAGTTATATAAATATAGCAAAGGTTGTATAAGAAATACGTTCATCTGCTGTATAAAATCAACAGTGAGCCCATCTTCTCCAGGAGAAGAATACTTTTTTAGTGACTTTATGTGTTTGATAAGCTCATTCTGCTCAATAGGTTTTAAAAATATTGATTTTTTATTTACCTTGTTTGGGTTCGGATGAATATGTCTTTTCGTATTTAGATTTTGGTCAATATTTTTTTGAATTTGTGCTCCTATATTTATAAAAACATTATTAAACATATCAGCAATGTCTGCTTATGAAAGTAGGTATTGTGTTCAAAAATGCAGAAGCTTTTTGATTTGGTATTTTTTTTACTATCAGTTATTTCATTCACTATTCCCCAAATTTTTTTGTAATGATTCTTTGCATCTGATATTTTATTTTTGTAGAATGTGTTTTTAGTTAATTTTATAATCCTGTTTAATGAGTTTCGATATTTTTTATATTTGTCTAATAAGGCTAGAGAGTAATTTTTATTTAGCTGTTTTTTTAACTGATCTCGATATCTTATTGAATTTACAATTCCTTGTGTTATCCACGGTTTTCTCATTCTATTTTCGCTGTTTATTTTTTTAAAATATGTACGTTTACTTATAAATAAAATTATTCTATTTACAAATACCTGGTATGCTTCTTCTGCCGAACTATTACTATATACATCCTGCCAACGTTCCTCTTTCCATAGGTCGCTCAGTTTTTTATAATCTACTTGTTTCTTAATTTGCACCATAATTATTTCATCGCGTATGTCTATATTTTGTATGCATAAACCAATAGTGTAGTGGTCTGTTAAACAAGTTTTTATAATAAATGGTTTTATAGTTCTTAGTTTGTCTTGCAAATTTTTAGTTTTAAGAAATAAATGGTCGATTGTAGTAGAAGATATTTCATTTTCTCGCGTCGCTTTATTTATGCATGAAAAGTAACCATTTTGTGCTAAAATATTTAAGTATTTGTTAACATTGTTATCGAATTCATTCATTATATTTATGTTTAGGTCTCCTACAAAAATTTCTGTGTCCCGGGGAGTTAAGTTATCAAAATATTTATCGATATCCTCTAGGAATGTATCCATATTAGTTGACGGTGATCTGTAGCAAGCTGTTATGCTATAAGTCTCACTACATAACTCAAAACAACACCTCAGTGGCGGCTCGTCAGGGTAGGCCTCTGAGGCCGCGCCTCACCCCCAAAATAAAGGAAAAGAGATTTTTTTTATATAACTTTTTATCTATTACCAATTAGAAATATACTTTTTAACAGTTTTACAACATAATAACATTAAAAAAAAACAAAATATAATCCCATAATAAATATTTTAGAAAATAAATTCTGGTCACATCAAAAAACCGACCGTGCAAACCCATTCCTAAAGAAAGTGCTCTCGAATAAGGCGAAATAATTTTAGCTTGGAAAGTTTCGACTTCTGACCTATTTATCAACGGCCGGTGCCGATGCCGGCGAGTCACCTGATTACGACAGAGCGGGATGGCGATTGCCGATGCACGCGTTTTCTATTGCATTCTTGAGGCGATAAATCTGTAGCTTGGATATGCTTTTATTGGTTATTTAAATCACATGACTAGCGAAATATTCCAACGGCTTCTTTTTACGTGGTGCGTGCGGCTGAGAAAGAAATAGGAAATAGATTGCGATAATCGCTGATTGAGGGCATTCTGTCTTTTAAGGTGAATAAATACGCGTGAGTAAGTTTTTGTTTTGTTTTGATTTGGTAAGTTGGACCGTTCCATTTTTTGTATTTGCTTTTTGCTTTTGAAATGAATCCTATTCACGACATTATTGTTTCATTAATTGAAACACCTTTTTTAAGAAGAAGCGAAACTGAAAAGAAACAGATTATTAGGTAGCCGTCCGACGCCGAAAATTTTTAACGATAAGAGGCAAGGTAAAAAATATTCAAGAACTTTTCAAATATCTTGGTACGAAACTTATAGGTGGCTATGCGGAAGTATTTATAAAGAAAGCTTATATTGTTGGCCTTGTATTTTATTAGGTTGCGTAAAAAATAATTGGAGTTCAGGGGGCGGATATTCGGATTTAAAAAATTTTTCACGAGCAGTAAAATCGCATGAAAGTTCAAGAGAGCATATTAAAAATTCGGTAGCACTTACAAGACTGGAGCAAAATAGGGCGACTATTGCGGATGCACTACAAGAAAATGCAAGTCTTAATAAAATTGTTTATAATTAAAATGTTCGAAAAAACCGTTTATTATTAAATTATTTAATTGATGTTACTATTACTTTGGGTAAACAGGACTTGGCATTTCGAGGTCATAATGAAACAACAGATTCTTTTAACCGTGGCAATTTTAAGGAAATATTTGCATGCTTAATAAAAAGAAATGCCGAACTTACTGAACATTGTGCTAAATTTAGTAATATTTTTACGGGACAATCTAAGACTATACAAAATGAACTAATTGGTTGCATACATGACTATATTCAAGAATATATAAAAAAAGAAATCAATGACACCGATTGTTGTTTTTTTGGCGTAATTGCGGATGATAGTACTGATATAACAGAAAAATCACAGTGTTCGATAACAGTTAGGTATGTGACCAACGGATCTTTAAAAGAAAGATTTTTAGGATTTTTTGACGTTAGCGATAATAGAACAGCAGAGAGCATTTTTCATTTAACACAAAACAGCTTAGAGCCTTATGACTTTAAAAATAAATTGGTCGCGCAGTGTTACGATGGGGCTAGTGTTATGGCAGGTGAAATAAATGGGCTTCAAACAAAAGTTAGATCTATTGCTCCTTTAGCTATGTTTACTCATTGTTGCGCCCACAGATTAAATCTAGTTTTACAACAGGGAACAAAACTGATTACCCAAAGTCGTATATTTTTTGCCACTTTATTAGGAATACCAAATTATTTCCACCAATCACCAAAACGGTCTTTTGTGCTTAATCAGATAGTAAGTAAAAGAATTCCGCGAGCTGTAGAAACGCGATGGTATACACGGTCTAAAATTTTAAACTTAGTGGCTAATGAATGGGACAATTTAATTATAGTATTTGAAACTATTATTAATGACTTAAGTTCTGGAACAGAATCTATTAATGGTGCAAAAGGATTTCTAAAGCATTTTAATGATTTCGAATTTTGCCTTTTAACGCATATTTATAAACAAATTTTTAGTTGCACTGATGTACTGTTTCAAATATTACAGTTAAAGCATTTAGATATAAATTACTGCATTTCGCAAATAAACCTTGCCAAGCAACGAATTATTGAATTTAGAAACGAGGACCATTTCAAAGAACTTTTCAATATTGCTAAAAAAGCCACTATTCTGCCAACTAACACACGTCGAGGGCAATGTTCTAGCGACTTTGATATTTTTACTAAATATAGGTAAAATATTATATTTCGAAATAATAGATTGTATAATTCTTCAATTAGGGACGCGGTTTGAAAATTTAAATAATTTAAATTTCTTTGATTTAGTCGATTGCACAAAATATTCGGAATATGTTAAATGCTTTCCAGACGACTTATTAAATAATTTATTAAAAAATTATCCAAACATTTTTGACAGATAAATTAAAGAATGAGCTTTCTGTATTGTATAGGGATGAACAATTTTCAAATTTAGATGTCGAAAAAAGTCTAGCTTTGTTATTTAAAGATTTTAAAGCAATTTTTGCGGAAGCATATAAGCTTTTTAATTTAGTTTTAACTATTCCCGCAACAAGTGTATCGGCCGAACGAAATTTTTCATGTCTTAAACGGATCAAAACCTACCTAAGAAACACAATGACACAAGAACGACTTTCGGGTTTAGCAATGATGTCAATAGAGCAGGAATTACTGTCAGAACTTAGTGAAGACCAAAACTTTTACGACCAAATTATAGATAAATTTGCAACCTTAGAAGACAGACGTATAGATTTAATGTACAAAAAGTAGTTTTTTTATCTTATTTCATACAACTATTTATTTTAAGTTTTAATAAACTAAATTATGTTTTTATTATCGCAATCACCGCTATATTTTAGTGATAGGTGTACATATTTTACTTGTTTTGTTTACTTTTTATTTACTTTTTTTAGAGTTTATTTTTTTAGTTTTTAATGGTTTAGTAGGGCTATTGGCGATGACCTCCATTAAAAAAAAAGGTCAACACGTCGCAGAATAATACCTCATGGGTGACGTGGAAATTTATTCACATTTAAACAAAATTAACCTCATGTAGCCTCACCCTTCAATATACTCACGAGCCGCCACTGCAACACCTTAGCAAATTTGTTTCACTGAGTTTATAAAGTTTACTCTGCACAGAAGTTTTATTATTTACATATATTATCATCCCATCGTTCTTATTTTTAAAAGAGTTGTTATGAAATGTTGTAAATCCTTCAATTTTAAAATAATTTGTATCTTCGACTTTAAAGGTTTCTGATAATATTATAAAACTAATACAGCTTAAATTAATTTGATTTAAATATATTGTCAGTTCTTCAAAAATGTTTTGTAAACTTCTTATATTCAAATGGAGAATGTTTAAATTACGTTTATTTAAGAAATACTTTACCTGCTCAATGCCGTCAAATACCTCTGTCGCTAACGCCCCGTACCCATCCACTTGATCAAAATAATCTAATATCATATTCTCGTGAAATTAATATACTTCCAATAAAATTTGAATAAAAATCAAAAACAATTATCATAAAAACAGTAAATAGTTGATCATTTAAATACGTTATTCACTCCAGAAACTCAAAATAAATTTACCAAAAGTACACTTTTGCAGTGATAGAAATATAATACACATAATATTGTTTCTATATGTCATTGCGGTCTTTTATTTGAATTATATTATTGTCTTTTTTAAAAATATATTTCCGAATCTGGTAAAAATTGTTTTTTTTATCATATTTCCTAATAGCTTCTTTGTATAGCTGAGTTTTACTCTTGATTAGATCCTCAGCGATTCCAATTTTGGATCCTTTTAGCTTGCTACAGTTCTGGAAAATTTGCGATTTGAATCGGTACTTCTCAAATTTGACAATTACGGGTCTTGAGTTTTCTCCATTTTTTCCCACTCTATAGCATCGGACAATGTCTTCTTTTTTTATCTGAATTCCCATTTTTGCAACAAAAAGGTCTACCAATTTAGTTGTCAGTTTTTCCCCAGTCTCCTCGTCTAAATTATAAACGCATATGTTGTTCATTTTAGTTGTTTGCGTTAAATTCTCGATACGTGCTTCAAACCTTTGAATACACGTAGCCTGTTCGTTTATAGTTTTTTCCATTGCTTCCAATTTATCTGCGACCTTGGACAGCAGTTTTTCGATAAAACTATCGTCACACAATAATTCTTTTACAGCTTCTTTAATTGACAATTTCAGATCACTATTCACTTTTGGGGCATTTTAATTTCGACAAGCGACTTTTAGAACACTAAACTATTCGTTTATATAAAAATATTGATTTAATGTGTATTTTTTCCCACTCAAAACTAACGTTTTAACGGAGCGAAATAAACACGTCTATTCAGTCCTAACACTGGAACCTGTGGTGGAAGACAGATCAAAATACAAAAGTTCTAACCACACTACACCACAACTTGTTACGTTCTGGACGCGCGTTTTACTAACCAAGTTAGCATCATCAACAGATGATATAAACTAAAGTAACTTATCCTAACCGAGACTATTTATAGGTAAATGTGGTCACACTTGGTTGCACCCGACTGCACCGTTGTCAAGTAAACAATAGAGGGGCTATCGGGAATAGGCCCTCTGTCTTTATTTAGTGCTTTCTTACCACATTTAACTATTTCTATACTCTCAAATGCATCCAATAATCTATTATTAGATACATTTTTAATCAACTTAAGATTATTTATTCCTATTCGGTGATTGTTTTCCAAAGCATGTTGGGCAACGCTTGACTTTTCTGTTCTTCCGTATCTTAAATGTGCCATGTGTTCTTTAAAACGAATGTTTATGGAGCGTTTAGTTTGCCCAACACATTTTAGATCCCAGTCATTACAGCTAATTTCATACATGCCACTCCTCTCCCTCAAGTCGACTTTGTCTTTGGGGTTTCCAAGGAGATTTTTCAAACTATTCTCCGTTTCGTAGGCTACTCTAAAACCTAGGTTTTTAAATACTTTTTCTAGACCTCTCGTATATCTGGGATCATATGGGATTACTATGAATTTATTGGAAACCTCAGGTATTTGAAGAGTAGTGGCATCTTTTAACATTTTCTTATGTTTATGCCTATTTACTAGTTTATGTACAAAATTATCATTATATCCGTTACTTTTAGCTATATTTTTAATCCGATTCATTTCATTGTTAAAACGTTCTTTACTTAGTGGAAAATTGACTAACCTGTGAGTTAAGAAATGGAATACTGCCATTTTGTGTTGACGGCAATGAAATGAGTCGGATGTTATATATCTATCAGTATTAGTAAATTTCCTATAAATATCAAATTCTAATTTAACGTTATTTCTAATAACTAACGTGTCGAGAAAAGGTAATTGCCCATTGTTCTCCTTTTCGTACGTAAAATTAATGGAAGGATATTTATTGTTTAATGTTTCTAAGAAGGTGTCCAAATTTTCTGTTTTAGTATCAAAAATAGCAAATATATCGTCTACGTATCTATACCACACCCTTGGGAAATACTTGAGTTCTTTTTTTAATTGGGTTTCTAATCTGCCCATAAACAAATTTGCAAGGAACGGAGATAAGCAATTGCCCATCGCAGTTCCCTCTAGTTGTTTATAATATTTATTGTTGTACTGAAAAAAATTTTGATTCATACATAATTTTGTGAGAAGTAAATACTCATCAATAATTTCTTTCTTCAAATTAAATTCAACAAACAATCACTCGTTACTGGGAAGGTTGAATCTTTTTCCAAACAAAAGTGGCTAGATTTAGAAATTAAAAATCTGTATAGCAAACGAAGTATGCTTGAAATTGAAGCATACGGATTATTTAAAAAAACTCACTTATAAGCTTAGTAATTTAGAACTTGAACAGTGGTTAGATTTCCAAAGAAAAATGTTCGAAAATCGATGCCAAATTTTTGAAGAAAATGTGTTCACTTAAAAACAAACTGAGAAAGTTGAAACCACAAAAACAAATTTCTTCGGAAGTCGAGAACATTGTAGAAAATCTTTCTTCTCAGTCTTTTGATAATAGAGAAATCGCCCTTTTGAATAAAGGTTTGAATTTTGCAGAGCCTCCAGTAAAAAATAGTTTACCAACTATTATAGGGAATATCGAAAGTTCCATTCAATACGTGCCAGAGTCAACTAAGGGATTCATTAGAGAGGCTTGCAGAAATCAAATCTCAAAAAACGTTGTTAACAACAAGTCAAAATATGTTTATCGTAGAAACACTGAAGTTATCCAGGGACTGAAGAAAAAGGAATGTTTTTATTTAAAAGCTGACAAAGGAAATAAGGTTGTTAAACTAGACAAAACAGATTATTTTGAAAGAGTAGACAATTTGATTCAAACTGGTCCTTATGATTTAATTGAGAAAAACCCATTATCAAAAATGATAACAGAAGTAAAAAGTACTTTAAAACAGTGTAAAAACCTTGTGTCCGATAAACTAAAATTCAAACTAACACATAGTAACCCACAGTTATCTAAACTGTATTGCCTTCTCAAAATTCACAAACCTGGGAAGTCCATGAGACCTATTTTTTCAGCTGTTGGATCACCAACGTACAATATTTCAAAATGGTTAGTAGAAGAATTCGGTAAATTAAATATCTCGTATGATAACTTTGAGGTTACTAACTCGTTAGAATTCTTAGATAAAATTAAGAATGTTCACTTAAAAGAAGGTGAAATTTTAATATCTTTTGATGTAAGCTCATTGTTTCCTAGTGTACCCATACCACTAGCTTTAGAGTACCTAAAGGAACTACTTGAAATCAATAATTTGAAGAAAGAAATTATTGATGAGTATTTACTTTTCACAAAATTATGTATGAATCAAAATTTTTTTTCAGTACAATAATAAATATTATAAACAACTAGAGGGAACTGCGATGAGCAATTGCTTATCTCCGTTCCTTGCAAATTTGTTTATGGGCAGATTAGAAACCCAATTCAAAAAAGAACTCAAGTATTTCTTAAGGGTGTGGTATAGATACGTAGACGATATATTTGCTATTTTTGATACTAAAACAGAAAATTTGGACACCTTCTTAGAAACATTAAACAATAAATATCCTTCCATTAATTTTACGTACGAAAAGGAGAACAATGGGCAATTACCTTTTCTCGACACGTTAGTTATTAGAAATAACGATAAATTAGAATTTGATATTTATTGGAAATTTACTAATACTGATAGATATATAACATCCGACTCATTTCATTGCCGTCAACACAAAATGGCAGCATTCCATTTCTTAACTCACAGGTTAGTCAATTTTCCACTAAGTAAAGAACGTTTTAACAATGAAATGAATCGGATTAATGATAATTTTGTACATAAACTAGTAAATAGGCATAAGCATAAGAAAATGTTAAAAGATGCCACTACCCTTTCAAATACCTGAGGCTTCCAATAAATTCATAGTAATCCCATATGATCCCAGATATACGAGAGGTCTAGAAAAAGTATTTAAAAACGTAGGTTTTAGAGTAGCCTACAAAACGGAGAAGAGTTTGAAAAATCTCCTTGGAAACCCCAAAGACAAAGTCGACTTGAGGGAGAGGAGTGGCATCTATGAAATTAGCTGTAATGACTGTGATCTAAAATATGTTGGGCAAACTAAACGCTCCATAAACATTCGTTTTAAAGAACACATGGCACATTTAAGATACGGAAGAACAGAAAAGTCAAGCGTTGCCCAACATGCTTTGGAAAACAATCACCGCATAGGAATAAATAATCTTAACTTGATTAAAAATGTATCTAATAATAGATTATTGGATGCATTTGAAAGTATAGAAATAGTTAAATGTGGTAAGAAAGCACTAAATAAAGACAGAGGGCCTATTCCCTATAGTCCCCTCTATTGTTTACTTGACAACGGTGCAGTCGGGTGCAACCAAGTGTGACCACATTTACCTATAAATAGTCTCGGTTAGGATAAGTTACTTTAGTTTATATCATCTGCTGATGATGCTAACTTGGTTAGCGAAACGCGCGTCCAGAACGTAACAAGTTGTGGTGTAGTGTGGTTAGAACTCTTGTATTTTGATACGTCTATTCAGCACGAGTACATACCACATATTCTGCAATTTTTTGCTTGGCTAACAAAACGGTGTTTTCGTTACATGCACTTCTGCTGCAATTTCTCAAAGTTTTTTCCATCCCGAAGTCGAACAAAAATTATTGACTTTTGTTCCTCCATTAGCTTCGGCATGATGTATAAAATGTGGACAAATTAGGTATTTGCTTTCAAACAAAGATACATATTGCTTTTAAATCAAAAACAAAAGACAGTTGCAAAATAAAAAAAAAAGACAGTGACATTCCAGTCCTAGGTTAACTTTGGCATTGCCATTCTAGTTTAACTTGGAATAATAGTTCAAGAGAGTAAAATGGGTAATTTTTGTCCCAGTTACTTTTGGTGACGATGGTACATATATAAAAAAATACATAGGGTCAAATTGATAACCTCCTCCATCTTTGAAGTCGGGTAACCAATAAAAGGACCTTTTTATGGAAGACGGTGAATGTTTCTAAATTTCTAATAAAACGCATTTCTTGATATGATTAAAATTTCTTATGAACACAACCTAATGCTTTGTTTATTTTTTTATTACAAGACGTGCCTAATCCATCAAACAATTAAAAGATGATAAAATTATTAAATTTTACTCAAAACAAAACAATAATTACCCATAGAACGAAAGCTTTCACGACTGTGGTCAATTAAGAAATCATGGTTCTTGGGATTAGACCATGTCAAAATGGAATCACTTTCCGATGTTTCGCACGAGGCATCATCAGACCCAGCCCGGCTATTTATACTCGACCTGTGTTTACCGAAGCGTGACTCTGTGTAACGATCGGTTTCCACGTAAGATGTAGACTAAAGCCCGTATCTCTATTAAAATTGTTAGGATGCTTATAAATTTCAATAGATTCTCTAATTTTGCGTTTATAGAGTGCCGAAACCGATGCAAGAACTTTGGTTTCTTTTACATTTATGACATGCCCAGTCGAATGTTGGTGTTCAGATACAGCAGATTGTACAATTTGTTTCTTTCTGATACATCGTTCATGTTTCTTAGGCATAGTCGAAATGGATTGTCCAGTTTCTCCAATATAAACATCACCACAGGAACAAGGAAGTGCATATACTCCTTCCGTTTGAAAAGGAATAATGTCCTTTGGCGATCTCAAACATTGTCCAATTTTCTTGTGTGTATTGAAGATTGTACGTATTTTGGACCGGCGAAGTAACCTTGCAATCTTGTCTGTGGTTCCGTGTATAAATGGAAGAACTACATTTCCTATAGCATTATTATATTTTCTAATTGATCGTCTAATATCATCAGTGCAATATCCATTCCCTCTTAAAGCTTGAGTCAGTTTCTCTGTTTCCGATTGTAAAGAATTTTGGTCACAAATCGCGAGAGCTCCGTAAACCAATGAATTAATGACTGATTGCTTTTGTGCTGGATGATGATGGGAATTTGCATTTAAGTAACTGTTCGCATGCGTTGGTTTTCTATATACAGAGTGTCCTAAGGAACCATCCCTTTTCCTTCGTACAAGAACATCTAGAAAGGGAATCGTGCCTTCTGATTCAATTTCCATTGTAACTTTTATGTTAGCATGTAGTTGATTTAAATGATCAAGAAACCCAGGAAGGTTTTCTGGACCATGTGGCTGTATTACGAAAATGTCGTCTACATATCTGAAACATGATTTTGGTTTTAGTGGAGACGACTCTAAGGCTTCCTCCTCAAAAGCGTTGATGTAAGACATGCTCAATTAGATCTTAAAGTGAGTTGTCAATACTATCATGGTGAAATAAGTCTGGAAATTGAGTCATTTATAGACACATTCGTATACAGCGATTCTACATCGAAACTGACTAAAATATCTTTGGATCTAATTGGATTGATTTAAGTTTTTCTAAATGCGTAGAGTTTCTAATATATGAATGTGTTTTTCCTGTAAAATTATTAAGAATATTTGAAAGATATTTACCAATTTTGTAAGTAGGAGATCCTATTGCGCTGACGATAGGTCGAAGTGGTACATTAACCTTATGTATTTTAGGCAGTCCGTAAAACCGCGGAATCCTTGAGCTGCTTGGCCTTAACATCTTCTTCTCCTCTGTTGGTAGGTTTTATGCATTTATAAGGTTGGTTTGTTGGTCGGGTCTGCTTGGATCACTCTGTAGATGTTTTCGTCCAAAAGTAGTTGTATTTTCTTCACGTAATCTGTTTTGTCCATGACGACAGTGGCATTTCCCTTGTCCGCTGGAAGGACCAAAATGTCTGTATTGTTGTTTAATGTTTTTGTTGCCGTTCTTTCCGCAGCTGATAGATTCGACTTAGGCGGGTTAGAATTTTTGATGATCTTTGCTGTTTCATACCTTATTGCGTCAGCTTTTTCTGCTGGAAGTCTTCTAATTGTCGCTTCAACGGATGACACTATATCTTCTACGCGTATGTCTTTTGGTGTAATGGCGAAGTTTTTTGGAAGATAAATTTAAAACGGTGTCCTGTGGCGGTTTTAATGGTCTTCGGCTGTCTAGCAGTCCTTCGAACTTTTTCTGTTGCTTAATTGTAACTGCTTGATGTATCCTTTCTGCTTGCGCGTTGGTATGTTATAAAATTTACAATGGAAATTGAATCAGAAGGCACGTTTCCCTTTCTAGATGTTCTTGTACAAAGGAAAGGGGATCGTTCCTTAGGACACTCTGTATATAGAAAACCAACGCACCCGAACAGGTACTTAAATGCAAATTTCCATCATCATCCAGCACAAAAGCAATCAGTCATTAATTCATTGGTTTACAGAGCTCTCACGATTTGTGACCAAAATTCTTTACAATCGGAAACAGAGAAACTGACTCAAGCTTTAAGAGGGAATGGATATTGCACTGATGATATTAGACGATCAATTAGAAAATATAATAATGCTATAGGAAATGTAGTTCTTCCATTTATACACGGAACCACAGACAAGATTGCAAGGTTATTTCGCCGGTCCAAAATACGTACAATCTTCAATACACACAAGAAAATTGGACAATGTTTGAGAACGCCAAAGGACATTATTCCTTTGCAAACGGAAGGAGTATATGCACTTCCTTGTTCCTGTGGTGATGTTTATATTGGAGAAACTGGACGATCCATTTCGACTAGGCTTAAGGAACATGAACGATGTATCAGAAAGAAACAAATTGTACAATCTGCTGTATCTGAACTCCAACATTCTACTGGGCATGTCATAAATGTAAAAGAAACCAAAGTTCTTGCATCGGTTTCGGGACTCTATAAACGCAAAATTAGAGAATCTATTGAAGTTTATAAGCATCCTAACAATTTTAATAGAGATACGGGCTTTAGTCTACATCATACGTGGAAACCGATCGTTACACAGTCACGCTTCGGTAAACACAGGTCGACTATAAATAGCCGGCCTGGGCTCTACGAGCTCATTCAGTGTTCCGATCTCGTGAAGTGAAGATCCCTGAAGATGCCTCGTGCAATCGAAGGCGAAACGTCGGAAAGTGACTCCATTTTGACATGGTCTAATCCCAAGAACCATGATTTCTTATTACTCATCTTACTTAAAACTTAAGTTAGGAGAAACAAAAGTGAAACAAAATGTTGAGAAAGCAAAGAGTTTTCAAAGAAAAAATCTAATATCAAAAGATCCGGAGATCGAGAAGGCCATCTTACAGGTCCGTGGGTACCAATCCATCTTTGAAGTAAGTTATCGTCTAAAAAATGCCCTTAAAAGCGCACAGTTGTGGCTTGAGGCACCGTTTTGTTGAAGAGAAACGACATTATAAAGTGCCAATGGAACATTTTCTATCAATTGTGTAATAACTTCCTCAAGGATTTCTAGGTACTTCCTTCAAAAATTCTATAGACTATGCGTCTTTCAAAAATGAAACATGAGACCCCAACCCCAAAGCGTCCTTGTTGTGCCCTCATTGAAAATTCTCGCACTTGAAAAATAAGATTCATCGGATCAGACAACGGGTCTGTCAAAAGATTCATCCATCAGTAAGGATTTTTTGTAAACAGCATCAAACTTGGATACACCAATGGTTGCCTCTATTTGCCAGCGCTGACGAGCTGATGCAGACGTCACTTCTACATAACTCAATAAGTTGGTAGACAGCCATTATTGTAAAAATAATGTAATATAAAGGAAATTAAATATATAGTATATAGTTAAATAGAAACACCAAACCAACAAAAATATTTCATTAAATCAAAAACTGACAAAACCGCGAAGTTTTTGGCATTTTGCTAATTGGACACAAAAGAAAATGTTAGAAAATCTCGAATTTTCGGCTTGTTTTTCAAAATAACTGCATATATGTATATGTTTTTGGAAAGCACACATTATTCCTAATAAATATAAAGAATAATATACAGGATGTCCCATTTAAAAAAATAAAGTAGAGTCAAGTAAGGGCGTAAGGAACAGTTTTCGCCTTTTTGATAAGTTATCAGATTGCTGGGATAAGCGGGGTGCCTGAAAATGCAACATTTTTCAAAAACGACTTGTATCTCGAAAACCAAAAGGGCTATACAAAAATTCTGCTGGGGCCGTCTTTAATTTCACAAAAAAGTTCCACATATCGCAAAAACCGCAACTCTGTCTCTTTAAAAATAAGGGAAATACCCCGCAAAAGTGGCGAAAATGGGGTACCCTGTAAGATAGCCCTTTCTGTATGCCGCTTGTTTGACTGGTTAATAGTATTCTAATTCTTTCTCCATTCTGTTCTATATTATACAGGTAAATATCCTATAGACTAGTAAAGCTTGTGATAACAGAGCGGTGGGTCTGTGATTTTTCACTAATTTTTTCTTCCCTTTTTTTGAATAGGATAATTATGGTAGCATTGTTCCTATTTTCCGGTATAGCTTGTTATTCAAAGCATATGTTGAACACATCTTTTAGCTTTGGTACTACTATATCTTGTGCTTTTGTACATACATAAAAAAGCATAGGGACGAATTAATAACATCCTTCTTTTTTTATGGCTGTTAAAAAATTTGCCAAAAGCATTTTTCCATAGAGAATGTTCTTTGTAATTTTACGCTATTAAGACATTCTAGGAACTAATTTAGTACAATTTAAAACACGAAAATAATGATAAATACGATGCATACGCATAATGTAGTAAGAAGGGTGGCTCCTAGGTATTACTAGGTAAGGTGACCAACCGTCCCGTATTGGCCGTGACAGTCCTATATTTAACGGTATTTCTACATGACGTCCCGTTTAAATAAAACGCCCCGTATTGTCCCGTTTCCCTCGAATTCAATCTCGTATTATTTTCTATTTTCACGTGCTTGTTTTATTGACCACACAAAAAATGGTTGA
This sequence comes from Kuschelorhynchus macadamiae, assembly GCA_030620095.1. Lineage (NCBI taxonomy): Eukaryota > Metazoa > Arthropoda > Insecta > Coleoptera > Curculionidae > Kuschelorhynchus > Kuschelorhynchus macadamiae. The sequence goes on from JAUTXW010005271.1 coordinate 378,250, forward strand.
ACTCTTGAAGTGCAATCGTCGTGAACTGTCCCGTATTTCAGCTTTTAAAAGTTGATCACCTTATCCTAGGGCGGAAAATATAGAAAGAAATATCATATAAATGTAGTTCCTCGAGGGTTTTATTCTCCATCTACAAAGCGTTAATTTTGATGTAGCTGGGTTTTAAAAAGCGGATTGCGTTTTGGTTAGACCTTTTTTTAGAAGTAATGTAAAAAGTTTATTTATATCAAAACGAGGATTTTTTTAACAAAACCTATACTGTTAGGTAGATCCGTCCGGTTAAATTAGCACCAGGTTCGTCAATGAAACCATAATTAAACCCATAATAAATCTTTGGATTCGGCGATTTGTGTCCGAATCCTCGTTCAGGCGAATGACTTTTTTAATTTTTTTTTAAACAAAACTTATAATTAATAAAAATGCGGATTCGGTTAGGTTAAGGTAGGTAAGGTTTGCTGTAAGAAAAGCGCTTTAGGCCAACATGATTCCGAGTCTATATAAACAACTGTACCAGAAACTGAAATCTCGCGTAAATTGTAGTCGTAATTGTAAATCGTAAGTCAACAAGTGAAACAAATCGCCGCAAGTGGTGCTACAGTAGAATAAAGAAATGTTACTGCGGCGAAGGCAGATTCCTGTACGTTTGGAACACAATGGATTTTCGCAAACGTTTGACGTAAAAACTAACCCTACAAAAATGAAACTTAGAAAGAAAGTACAAATTGCTAGTTCAAAAATGGGTGATAGTTCAGATGTTGGAATTTAATATAAACGTTTCTAAGCTAAATTAAAAAAATACCTAACCAAACACTGAAAAATACACAAAGAAAAATAAAGTTTGATAAACATGGAAGGAAACAATGACGTAACTTCCATTGTGTTCCACCTTCCACACCTTGGTCTGCCTAAAATAATTTAAAAGAATTACTTCATGATAAAAATCTAACCCGTACCGTATTTCTAAGATCAATCTAACTTTACTTGACATTTTTATTAAAAAAAATTTTCATTCCAAAAATAAATGTATGAACTTATTTACCTTAACAGATCAACTTCGTTCATATCAATTGAAAGCTTAAGTTAAAAGTAACCTTTTCCTTTTAGGCATAGTTTTGAATGTTTTTAAAAATGATCGTATAAACGGTCATATTCATAAGTGACCGAGTACCGAGCCATAAATGTCAACGACCAATTTATAAACGACGGGTCAATTTGCCAACATTATTTTTCACCCTACAAATATGGTGTAAACTGGCCACGTCAGCGTCGTGATGACGTCACTAGTGGTGCTAAACGTGTAGTTCACAATGAGTTTTCATCGGTTTTTATTAAAATTGTGGGCATTATTTTTGTTTGCATTTTAGCATTTTAATTTATGTACTTTCCTCGTTAAGAGGGAAGAATTGTAATCGTGAAAAAATCCCCCGAGACTTTTGCAGCTTTTGCGTTTTCGAAAATCAATTTTCCACATTTTCGTCAGTCTGTCGGTTTGTAAGCGTTCTAGCTCCAAAACTGCTTATACGTTTGACTTCAAATTTTGGTCAATAATCGAGGGTCATATGGGGAATACATTTTGGTAAAAATCCAATATGGCGAGAAAAAATGGCGGCCTCACAAAATATCATTATTAAGAAACTACTAATCGTAATGACTTCGAAATTTCCACAAAAATAAAATATAGTATGGGGATAAACTGATAAAATTTTTGGATAAAGCCGTTAGGGCCAAAATAATGGAGGCCTAATGAAATTTTTAAATATTCATTAAAATTACGTTTCTTGGAATGAAACCATTTTTAGAGAAAAAAGATAAAGGACGTAATTTATTTACTATATAAGCAAAGGTATGAAAAATAAATTATAGGAATAATAATAATAATAATAATAATAATAATAATGACCATAATAAATAAATTAAGAACAAAAAATATTGTATTGCATTCAAATAATTATAATGCAAAAGAACATGGATTTTTTTTAAATTCACCCGTGTAAGCGTTTTATTACACCAAGTCTACTAGTCATGGGTTTCACCGGTGGATTACATAAGACGTCTAACTAGGCAATTGTTTCTTTTATTTATAACCATGTTGATTTAAACATTTGTTTTTGTTTTACTTTTTCCACCATTCATTTGTTCAAAATTCTATTCATATTCTGATCAAAATCCATAATTCAAGGACGCCATCAAGAGTGGCGCCACAGTCTGTGTTTTATTCTTTTGATCAAGAAGCCGCCAAACAAACTGTCATTTGTCAACACTAACCTAAAATATAAATAACATTTTTGTTGAAAAAATAAAGGGGGTAGTTGGGTAGTTTTTAGTTTATTTATTTAAAATATTTATAATAAGGAGGAAGTTTTATGATGGAGAAAGAAGTTGATAAAGAGGAAATAAAAAAATGTCTTAAAGGTACTTTATACGAAAATATTAACTGTGGCTAGTAAATTAGGACACTTTACAGCATATTTTTTATAGATTGTTGATTATCTAATAAATTCTTGACTTATGCTAAATTTAATCCCTTGTTTTCTCAGATGCTAATATATATGAAGAAAACATGCCCGATGATTTAATGGAGGAATATTATAAAGCAATCAAGAATTCCGAAACCTCCCTAAAAGAGGAATCACATAAAGAGATACCTGCAAATGAAGCAGAAAAAAGTCTTAATGAGAGTGCTAATGAACTCCTAGAGGCAATTAATAACACAGAATCTATTGTCACTACAAAGAAAACCAGATACATTAGTAAAAGTGATGATGAAGATTCATTAGAAGCTTTTTCGCAAGATATTTTGGAAAAAACGAAGCCCAGGTTAACAGAAGGGGAACCAAATAATAACAATAACAGCATTCATTTAGGTAATAAAATTTAGAAATGTATATAACCTTTGCGGTTTTACCCCAAGTCAGTGCTAGTGTATATACCACTACTACTACTAGCACTGTCCAATCGGTGGACCATATTTAGATCAATCGGCACTCTATACTCTTTATATAGTTATTGATGTTCATTAATATCTTACCATTATTCTCTAGTTAATTGTAATTTTTATAGATCATGTAAACAAGCTACTTCAACAGTTGTAGGTATATAATGTAGTTCATAATTTGGTATGTATATATAAAAAGGGAATAAGAAGTAGTGCTACCTAAATGGGTGTGTTTTTTATAAATGCATGTTTTGTTAAATGCATGTTGTTATTTTTTCTACTGTTGTATGTACCTAGAAAAGGGACTAACCTAATTTCTATCTCTAACAGTTGGGTTATTTTTTGATAAGAAAGTAATGTGATTTAGTATGTATGAATTGGTTTTACAACGTAGTACTTAGCTAAAAGAGATAAAAAAAACTTTTATCCATGTATTCTGTAAAAATGTTTAAAAGTTAGTCTAGGTCTAGCTGCCACAGTACTAAAAACTCATGCAGCCAGTTGCACAAAACTTAATTACTGTTTAGAATATTTAACTGAACTTTCAAATTTGACAAGCTGCTTATAGAAATCTAGGAACTCGCTGTCAAATTTGACATTCCGTTAAACATTCTAAACTTTAATTGAGCTTTCTGCACCAGCCTTTAGTTCGCCAGTTATGTTTTGCCTGGTCTAAATAGTTAGTTAGAGTTTATCCTATAACATGATGTCCTACAGTCTCCTAAAATAGCCTAACTAATCAAGTTCAATATATATGTTATAAGTATTTAAAAATATCAATCATTTTTAAAATCGGTTACAAAAAATGTAGAAATAAGACATTCTGTATATATTATTCAACACTCTATCCGTCGTTTGTATTTTAATATTCATTAATAAGGAATTAAATGCAATAGACAACAAATAAATAAATCTGTATACATTTTTCAGATGGTAAACATGAAAAGATGCAGAAAAATGACACTATCGTGGATATAAAAAACACCCCAATCGGCTTCAATGATATGCCAAAAAGTGTCACAAGGGAAAAGGATAAGCTGAAAATAATTAGCCATGAACTTAAGTTTATTAATATACAAAACAGCAAAAAGTTTCTAACTTCCAACAGTGAAACTCGAATAAAAATGTTATATGATTATCATGTCGCTGCTGCTAAACTTAGGGCACACTATGCAAGGTATGTATAGAGCTCAAGTCATTTAAGTTTGTTGTTTAACAAAAAAAGTTTTATTCTTGCTTTTGAAGTGTTCTAAAAGACATTTTGAAGCAATTTCCTATTTTTTTCCTTCTACATATGTTATATATAATAATATGTTATCAAGACCACCATATTGCCTGAGAGTAGGTGAAGTTCAGTTGCTGTGTAAACAAATGCACATCTTCAAATTGAAATTTCAAATAAAATGCCTTCATTGTCTTCAGTTGTGGATTGTGCAATGCTATCAGAAGTTTTTTTTATTCAATTCATTAAAGGAAGAGAACAGGACCTTCAGATGAAAAATTGCACAATTCAAATAAGTTCTCCATTTTTTAATATTTGTGCTGTTTGTTTCACTTGGTGGGCAGTCTTTCTTAACTCTTCTGACATATCTACATATCATTAGTAGTCACAGCAGCTGTTATAGAAAGTCGTTTGCTGCAATAGTAGGTTATTTTTTCCAAACTTGAAACATTTTTGTTCTGTTGCTTCTTATACTCTGCCAATCTCAGTTCAGTTTCAAGGTGGAATCAGTAACTACATTTCAATCCTTAATGTTGTTAAATTAATTGAAGGCATTATTTCAAGTGTATTCTTTTTATTTGAATCTGATCAGATTCTATTATCTGTCCACTTTTTACAGAAACTACACCCTGTTATGTTAAAATTTGATCTCTAACGCCTCTTTTAACTGCATATTCAAGAAGCATGCCTATACTCATGATTCTTATCACTACCAAATTATGGGAGCCAGTGGTGCTTCATTCTGTTCCTTTTATATTTGGCATCTTGATTATTGATTTCCCTTTAAAACTTCATATAATTAGAACTTCCATTTTTTCAGTTCAGGAAATGACTATACTTAATACTTTAATTTTTGTTACATATATTAGTTTATTTTTGTTTTATTTTTTAAAGTTTGTCAACATATATGGCTCCAATGGGCAAACCTATAACAACTATAGATCATGATCTCTGTATAAATCCTGTAATTTCATCACTAAGAGAAGAGGAAATTCAAATATCTAGTGAATCAACTTATGTTAGTAGATCTGGAAGAATGACCAAAAGGAAGGTAAGTAATGTAAGAATTGTTTATTATCATCATCTGTTTTACAAAAAGGGTTGTTTAAGAACAAGAGAAGATATGATTTTTCTTTCTTCCAAGATTAATTCCAAGATGATTTTTGCTTCCAAAAAAATGCTTAAATATGCCTATATAATATAGATTAAATATCAACGATGAGGGGTGAAAATACAAGGATGAAGGTCCCTCAGTGTGTGGTGTGGTATACTGCAAAGTAAGGTAATAGGACCAATTATATACTAGGTATTAACATTTTATTGAGACAGAAGTCAGTATTTTAACCGAATACAGTATTAAAACGGCATACCTTTACACTATAGCCAAGGAGTTATTGATTACCTAAATAATAGAAACCCTTAGATGGCTAGATGACCAGCAAACACCCTGGATTTGAATCCATTAGAGTTTTTTGTGGGGATACTTAATAATAATAGAGATACTCAATAGTGCAATTTTAGAATAAAACGGTTGCAGTAGTTGGTGCCTGTCATTTTGTGCTGTCAGATTGTGTGTTTTGAAGTAAATGTCATTCAATATTTCAATTTGTTTTTATTTCTTGTGTCTTTTTAAACTTTGACTTTAATTGAATTAATAATGAGGTAACTAATAGTCTGATAATAAAATAAATTTAATATTTAATAATTTTTCTGTTTGTTGACCCTTAGTTAAATAAAACGTTTTTGCTTAAAATGACATATTCTTTCACATCTTAAAATATTTATTTCACCCTGTATTTAGGACATTGTTTTACAATTACAGGTCTACAGTGAATGTGAGGAGTCAAGCCAGGATGCCTTTGGGCCAAAGAGAACCAAAAATGATGATGACTGGTTAATAAAAACTACTCCCAAAGAGAAAACAAAATCGACTTTGAAAAAGAATGAATCGGATGAAGTGGTAAATGTCAACAATAACACTAACAGTGTCCAAGACAGACCTGCCAGTAAACCGCACACAAAAGTCAGGAGTGAATCTCCTGATAGTAGTCAAGATACGGTAGCAGGATTTTTAGGTATTTTTGCAGGGTTTTAAGCTTTCTCAGCAAGGTACAAACATTCAAATAGAATTATTTGTAGCAAGGCAAGGAATATGATATTTCTATGCTATTTTTCATTTTCATTAAATTTTTTTGTAAGTTGAATTTGCATACATTTTTAAATTAGCATTAAATAGCATCAGATGAAAAACAGCCAAAAAAGCTTCTTTTCTGACTGTAATGATTATATAGTCTTTTTGATGCTTAAGTATGAAAAAAACCAAAATATTTTACAAATAAACAAAATAATAATTAGAGGTATAAAATGTACAAAACAGTTTATTTGTTTTTATTTTGCTTATAGTATGATATGTATTGATGCAAGCAGGGATGAAGTATTACAACTGAAGGGTGCTGAGAAAAGGAAATGTTAAGAGAAGTAATTTTTAGAACAATCTTGAAGTTTGGACTTCTGTTGCTTTATAGTGAATATGTAAACCAAATGTAGTATGGTAGTCAATGTTTGAGACTAGTGTTATTTACTTAAAAATTATCTTCATATGTAAATAAATTGTGTAATATAAAATATTTTACAAAATTAATGTTTTAAAAAAAAATTCAGAAAATTAAATCATTAAAGAAATCATCAATACTTTTTCAAGTTAGTCAAAGCATTCACTTTTCAGTATGCTATTAACAATAAAGAGCTAATCATCTATATATATATATATATATATATATATATATATATATATATATTGTGAATGTTAAATATAAAAGTTATGTTTGTGGATTGTCTTAATGAGATTAAGATAACTGATGAAGGCCATGAAATGGTCGAAACGTCTTGACATCCATTATGTATTATAGATCTCTTATTAGACAGGTTGTAATTGTGAGTCAATGAATTAACATTTATTGCAGATCGATTTGATGAAGTTAAACAAAGTACGCCAGTGCAATCGAAACCAAGGACATATCAGAGAAAAGCTGTAATGCTTTGCAATGATGAAGTGATTGCAAGAAGTTCATTGTTTAGGGACACAAACAATCAAAGGAAAGGAAGAACTGGAGCTATCTTAAGTGCAGGTAAATTATTTTATATAGGATATCATCTTTTTGGAAAGGATCAGCCAATAAAATGTTCATTGTTAAAACCTATTAAGTAAAGAGGTAAATCCTACTTTACTCAGAACATTTCTCCTATAAAATTCCACTACACACAGAGGAGACGTAATTATTTGATAACTATACGAATCTTGTAAACTGTAATTATATTATTATTACGATTGTTATTATTTATTTTTCATAAATCTGTTTTTTTTCTTTATCAAAATTATTTATTTAAAATTATAAAAAACATTATGTTTACATATATACAGTTTTTATTGCTCTAAATAGTGCTTAAAACCTTTGATATCATGTTAAAATTAAAACAGTGACCAATATGCAAAAAGCATAACAATATCTATAATTAATAAAAAAAGCTATTATGGTATCATAAATACCTACATATATACAATTAAGGTGTAGTTTCATTTTTTTATAAAACTAGTTAAAGTTTCAGCTTTCTTTACATTAACTGGTAATTGTTTATATAGACCTTTATTAGGTCTTGCATGACTTCTGTATACCTTATCATTATTCCTAGTATTATGTAAGTGAATATTTTTTATAAACACCATTTTTCTGTTCTCTATTCTATATACTAGTTTGCACTGCTTAAGAATTAATAGAATTGAATTAATAAAACATCAACATTTCTGAAATTATTTGCTCCACAAGTCCCATATATAAGAATGAGGCATCTAATATTTGACAGAAAGTATGCATTATATACTTTCATTTTGCTAGAGTGGGAAAGATAGTTTCTTGTCCTATACAAAATAACAATTATTGGTGTAATTTTATTTTTAACATAATCTATATAATCTCCCCAATTTAAATTTTCATCCAAAATCAATCTGAAATATTTAATTTTGTTTATATTGTCAATTCTAGATCATTCAACATAATACTAGATGACTTAATTTCATATTCCATCACACTGGCTGAGTCTTTCTGAGAAAACGTAGAACTCTATACCATTGAGTTTGTAACAAACTAATTTAATTTTATATTTCCTTTAACTTTATATTAAACTGTTGTAATCTTATTTTGTAATGTCTTCTTGTTGGAAATTATTTTTTAAACAGTTTTATTTCCTGATTCTTCTCATTATTGTTTTATAAAGCTAAGTAATTTCTAGTTGTTTCCATTTGTTTATTTCGACGTTTTATCTGTAGAATGTTAGAAATGTATTAAATTTTGAGATTTAAAATTAAAAAAATATCATACTTGTTTCAGCCAAAGAGGAAACCGAACGGAAGAAACAACAAGAACAAGAAATAACGAAATTCACAGATTCGTTGGATTTAGAGTCCCAGGCTTTGGATGAGGAGCCTGAAAATATAATTGTGGACGTTGACGAGATCCCGCAGAGAAGAAGGGTGATACCACCTCTCCCGGTCTCGAGGAAGCCCATACATAGCAAAAAGAGGGGTGGTTCAGCAGGTAAACATATATTGTATTATACTGAAGTCTACTTTTCTTGTAACCAAGCCAGTTGATTTTGAAACACTAGTTATTTCAAAAAGATTTCTGGAAAAATTTGTATTTCATCTCATTCCCCTGCGGTTCAAAGGTTTTAACACATAAAAGTACAAAATCATACAAATAAATGATTTCAAGGTTCTTTTATTTTTGTAAACCTGAATAGCTTCCATCTCTTAACTTTCCTCGTAAGAAGGAAAAAATCCTTCGAAATTGTTGCGTTTTTGGGTTCCTAGACCCTAAAGAAGATATTCTCCAGGGTTCTTAGTGACCTGGAAAACCTGAAAAAGTAAGGTAATTCAGAAATATGACTAAAAATTAACCACTAAAAAAAGCATTCAAAGAACTAAATGTTCTTGAAAAGGAGAAACTTATTTTTTTGTCGGAATGTCAGACATTTTTTCAACAGTTAATAGAATGTTGTTGTTTTAAATATAGTTTTATTAAATATGTAACATACTTAAAACCAAACACCATGCTTGATCAAGGGGTTTTACATATAAGTGTCCAAAATATGTTAAAGTATTTGTAGGAAAAAGAAATAATTTCTGCAGAAATTGCAGAAAAAAATGGTCATTGGTATAGTCAGGATCTAATACTGAATATACAATGAGGGCATAAAGTGTGGAAACCTTGAGATATGCAAGTTGGGTAAAAAAGTTTCATATAAAAGTTGTATAATTCCTTACGATTAATGATTCAAAAATGTCTTCAAATCTACAGGGTGTTTTAAAATCAAGTTGCAGGCCAAAACTTCAGAATCTCTAATGGAACACCCTGTATATTATTTCATTTTAAGAATCTACATGAAATTCTGATCATATTTTATTAAGCATACCCTATTCCTAAAGTCAACTGTTTTTGAGATAAAAAAATGAGAAAATGGAAATTTGGTTTTAAACAAAACTAACTCATTTCCCTATGCATAGTGAAACCTGGTGGATTATTTTAGAACTCCCATAGAAACTGTCATGTACTGACAATAAACTGTGTCAATTTTTAACATATTGTTGGAGAGTTACTTTTTTCCTGATAAAAATGCTTTCAGAAAGAGAAAGAATAGAGATTCTTATGATGTTTGGATGGGGAGATCGCCAAGGAAATCTTGACGAAGTATGTGAACTTTTTAATAATATGCATCCCGAGCAAGGACAAGCATTTGCAAAATCCACAGTTAGCAAAATTATCAAAAAATTTCGTGATCATGGTTGTGTAAAAGATCTTCCCAGGACAGGTATGCCAAAACTAGATGATGATATGAAATTGAATGTTTTACTCAGTTATAACGAAAATCCACATTTACCTACAAGTCAAGTAGCATTAGATTTAAACCTTAGAAAAACAACAAAATAAGATTAATCCATGAATTAAATGAAGACGACTTTGACCGCCGACTTGAGTTTTGCAAAAGTATGCAAGAGCGGTGCAACCTGGATCCATTCTTTTGTAGAAATATTTTATTTTCCGATGAAGCCACCTTTTTTCTTAATGGTAGTGTCAACCGACAAAACTGTAGATATTGGTCTACAGAGAATCCCCATTGGGCTCAAGTGGCTCATATGCAATATCCCGAGAAAATCAATGTTTGGGCTGGAATATTTCAAGATAGAATTATAGGTCCCTACTTTTTCGGCGTAAATTTAAACGGCGAAATTTATCTTGATTTTTTACAACTCGAGTTGATTCCTTTGAGCTTAGTTCAATTGTATCCAGGTAATGAGCCCGATATGCCTACTGCAGCAATGTGGTTCCAACAAGATGGAGCACCACTTCACTACGCGCTACCTGTTCGGCAGTATCTCAGTGAAATATTTCCTAACAGGTGGATAGGACGTCGTGGTCCCTACGAATGGCCGGCCAGGTCCCCGGACTTAACTTCCCTAGATTATTTTCTGTGGGGATATTTAAAGAGCAAAGTTTATTTGAACAGACCTCCTAATATCGATGCGCTGAAAAATCATATAAGGGATGAAATCCAACAAATCCCACCTACTTTCATTCGGAATCTACAACAAGAGTTCATCAATCGATTAGGACATTGTCAGGAAGTGAACGGACAACAGTTCCAGCATTTATTATGTTAAAACACATCATTTAGAATTTTACACTATCGTTAATCGTTATTAAAAAAATTTTGTAAAACAGTTTTCTCATTTTTTTTTATCTCAAAAACAGTTGACTTTAGGGATAGGGTATGCTTAATAAAATATGATCAGAATTTCATGTAGATTCTTAAAATGAAATAATATACAGTATGTTCCATTAGAGATTCTGAAGTTTTGTCGTGTAACTTGAGTTTAAAACACCTTGTATATTTCAAGACATTTTTGAATCATAAATCGTAAGAAACTATACAACTTTTATATGAAACTTTTTTACCCAACTTGTATAGTTTTTGACATATCTCAAGGTTTCCAGACTTTATGCCCTCATTGTATAAGTTTTTGCAAAACATATAATCAAACTACTTGATTGGATAATTTTTTCTACAATTTCTTGGGACAAAATGTCTACTTTAAAAATTGTGGCATGTTAAGTTAATTTTGATCCTTTCTCACAGAAACGCCACCGTTGAGTCGGGGTTTTCCATAAATAAAAACATTTTAGTTGAAAATCTGTTGGAAGAGACAATGTCTGCCAAAGACAAGTATATAACGCAATTTATTAAATAGGTGGTGCAGTAAATGTTAATATTTCTGACAAAATGCGGGTATGTGTTAAACATGCTTACAAAACTTATCATGATGCCCTTGACAGCCAACATCGCCGAAAGGGGAAAGAAAAAGAAATTGATGTCGAAAATGTCTTGAAATTGTCATGGAAAACCTGAAAAAGTCAGGAAATTTGATAATTCAAAACTGCTAAGAACTCTGTTCTCCCATTTTCCTTCTTCTGTCGTCTGTACGCAGTTTAGCTCAAAAAGTACCTATCTAAACTATCTGGCTGACCTCACATTTTGATTAAAAAAGGCATATGGGAATGCAATATGTTTGCTAATAACTAAAAAAAAAAACTGAAGTAAATTTCAGTCTGTAGGATTTACATAATGGTATCGTGGACCCTTTTTTACAAAATTATAACGGATAATAAATATTTAAAGTGCATACAAGCTGCCTGCTTAAACTAAAAAGACACATTAAGGGATAGCTAGAAATATATAAAAATAAAGAAAATACATTATAATTGTAGCATCACCGAATCCGATTTCAATATAATATCACCTATATATCACAATTTATACACTAACTGTAAACTTAAATTTATAAAGGGATACAGAAATATCCAAGCCATAGACATTAAAATATTTTATAATTGTCAAGTAGAAAGGCATAAAAAAGGGATCCCTACCCCTAGTGTGATTAAAATTTAAGCTCTGTAATAAATAACTACGGCCAATAAGCCCAAATCCATTTTTTCAAGAAGCAAATTATAATCAATGTGTCTATAGAAATTTTCATTTTGAATGCATTAACACTGCCTCTATATATTCTATATCGATATTATAATATGGGCACCTCTTCTTTGCATATTTAAGTTCATATCTGACAATAGAAGAAAAAAACAATTTATAAACATTGTAGGACAAATTAAGACAATTTCTGATAGCAAAACCTAAGTTTTTGAATGTTCTCAGTCAATGTGGTTTTTAGAAGTTAATTATTTATCAAATATTACTCCAAGTCTTTAAGTTCAGTAACCTGTTCATTATCATTTCCAAAACCATAATCATGAATAATTTACCCTACATTAACTAATACAGTAACTTTTTTGTACATTTAATTTAAGGCTATTTAACCTACACCACTCCTATTAGGCCATTTATATCACTGTGAAACGTAGTTGCCACTATATGAAGCAGTTCTGAATATTTTTAAGTTATCTGCAAACATTAAGAAATTTGTTCTTGCAAAAATTTGGGAACTTTGAGGTATATTTGATATGGCACTAATCTCTTTGGAAACATAGTTGTTTATTTACATGTATGCCTATATTCTTAAAAAACTTGCCACCCATTCGTTTGTCATTTGGAAACTAAGAGCAGTAGTTGATAGAAGCATACTAATGTCTTATTACTATGCCTACGTCTATTCCTTGTTAAATTATGCTATAGTAGCTTGGGGAAATTGCTTGAGAGTGAATGAGGTATTAGTTGCACAAAAGAGGATTATTCGAACAATCCTCTTCAGGGGATCAAGGGAATCTTGTCGTCCACTCTTCTCAAATCTTCAACTGTTGACAGTTGTATCAATTTATATACTTCAATGTGCCCTGTACATTCGTAAGAATCTTAACTCTTTTACTCTGGTTGATGACAAGCCTCACTGCTATCCACTCAGAAATGGTTCCGACTTAAGGCTACCGGCTGTTTGACTGACTGCAACTGCTAAAAGTTCCCTTGTAATGCCCTTAAAAATATATAATCACTTGCCGATTGAACTCAGACGAACTATAAATTTAAAATCTTTTAAAAGAAAACTATTTGACTTGCTTTGTAGGGATCCCATTTACAGTTTGAATGAGTTTTTCTCTAGAAAGTTTGTATGATCTTGAAATATTCTGACTTGTATTTTGTATTTGTATTTTAACTTTTACACTATTTTATTTCACTTTTAACTTGATTAGGTATGTTGTAGTATTATTTTTAACCTATTATATTATTATATGTATTTTACTTTGATAATCTTCGACGAAACACATGTCACACTGTGATCTGTTTGTGAATAAAGGAATTTGAATTTGAATTTATACTCATTGTGTCCATCTAGTTAGAAAGTCGCAAATAAGCTGCGGGTTATCCTCTCTAAAACCCACAGCACGAAGCTTATTAAAAGGTGGTAATTTGCCCTGTCAAATGCCTTCGAGAAGTCAATATGGGCAATGTCAACTTGAAGACGGTTCTCAAAGGCATTCAGCAGGTAATCCTGGTATACTAGAAGGTTGATTACTATGGACCTTGCCAGCAAAAACCTCTGCTATCCAAGGACAGATGTGCTGTTACAAGATGATCAAAAAGCTTGGGTATAGTTGACTGAATACACGTATCTCTATAATTTTAAATATCACCCCTGTTTTCCGTAATGACTAGTTAAAAAGCAAATACAAAGGCTCTATCAAAGTGCATGCATGCTTCCAAAAGAATGATTTTTAATTTAGAATACTACTTTCAACCTCCTGTAAGTAGGATAGGTAAAATTCACTGTTTTCTCTTTTACATATATCACGCATTGCTGAAAATTCATTGCAAATATGAAATAAATCATCTTGGGGGATTTACTTATGTATTCTTACTTGATGATAATATGAAATTGTCTTTTTTGTTAATTTATTTTGTAACTTTCTTGAACAAACCTTTTTTTATTAGAAATTTGAGAAGCATTTAACTTGTAGCTCCAGAAGCGTTGCACATAACAACAAAAAAACCAAATTTGAGTTCACTCCCTGAAGAACCCAAATCTCCAGTCGTCAATGGTGCTAGCAAAAGGATACCCGTTTCTAGAAGGTAAAAACGTATTACTAATTAAAATATTTTGTGTTTATTAATTGTTATAAATACAGTCGCGTAATTTTCCTTACGTGTATATGTTTTTTTTTCTAGGGCGACAGACAACACAGATAAGGGTGAACCCTCGAGTCCAAGTTCTAGTTCTAGGGGGAAGAAAGAAGTAAATATGACCCCTTGTCCACTGTGTTCAGTCTCCTTCCCCCAAAAGGAAATTGAGGTGTGTATTATATAATATAATAACAAACGTTTTATAATTTAACAGTTCAAAAAAATATATAAAAAAATGTATTTATACTATCATCTAAGGTGATGTTTAGCTTAAAGCTACTCTTACACTTATCCTCAAATGTAGCATAATTTTTTCTCTAAGAGCAAAAATATATCTTAAGTAAAAACATTTGTTTAAATTTTCCTCTCAGTTTCAAAAACGCATGGCAATTGTTTGAATTTTTGTTTGTTTTTTTTTTTTTGACAACAGTTTATTTCAGACCTTGAAACAGTTACAAGAACTGGCACCAGGGCCTTTACAGTCACAATTTGTTTGAGAGATCTTTAATTATAATAAATAATTAACAATATAACAAATGTATATTATTTTTTATATATTCAATAATTATCAATATATAAATTTTTTTCTTATATTTTTTGTTTTACGTTTATAAATTTTAATCTTGGTCTTTCAATGTTATTCTAGATACTATCCTTTATTATAGCCTTTATGTTCTATTATGGTCTTAAAATAACTAGTCTCTCATTTTCAGGTACTTTTTAAGGTTTTTAAATATTTTTTTTCCTCCCCTTCCAGCAAATTCTTTGGTCTAGAATCATATGTCTGTATCTTTCTATTTGTTGTGTCTTGAGTTTTTTTTTGTTCTGGCAGTATTTTTTCTGAGATTTTCCTATATTCGTATATTGTAGTTGTGAAATTCATTGTTTTGTTTAAGTTCTAAATATATCTTTATGGTTTTATGTTGAATTTCGTAGGTAAGTTTAGCTTGCTAAAGAATTTTTAATTTTTGTTAAGTTTAATAAATTATATTTTTTGTAAAAATGTCTTTTGTAGGTGTATTATTTATCTTGAAGTCTCTGTAGCTTTTGTGGTTCGACTATTATATAACAAATATCCAGTTTTTGTGTTTAATTGGTGTGAACTTCTTTTTATTACACATATAAAAGGAGCTATTTTATTAATGACACTGTCTATATGTGATTCCCAAGTTAATTTGCTTATTATTAGCCCCAGGTACTTATATTCTTCGACTCTTTTGAGGGTAACATTGTTTAATTTAATTTATGGATTTATACTCTTTTTTTCTTTTTGATTGTAAATCATATAAACTGTCTTTGCGATAATTATACTCAGCTTGTTATAGCAAAGCCATTCAAAGTAATTCGTAAGGTCATTATTAATATTTCTTTCAAGTTCTTCCTCATTTGTACCAGAGAATAGTAATACAGTGTCGTCAGCAAAAAGTAGGTATTTTGATTTTAATTGTAAATACTTAAGACTATGTAAATACAAAAGATACTCTAGTGGCCCTAACACTGAGCTTTGTGGCATACCAACATTCAGATTGTCTTCACTATTTATTCCATTTACTACAGTGAAATGCTTTCTTCCTTCAGTATAGGTTTTTATTAGTTTGTGACAGACTCCCCTGATTCCCATCTTGTATAATTTTTCCATTAACAGTTTATGGTGCACTGTAACGAATGCTTTTTGTAGATCAATATATACAGCTATAACATCTATTTTTGTCTAATTCACCAGTGATACATTCCATCAGTTCAACTGTTGCTCCCAGAGTATTGCTTCTTTTTTGAAACCCATACTGGTTTTTGTCAAATTAAAAATGTGTTTCTATAAATTTAATAATTCTAACTTAATGGTTTTCTCAATAATTTTACTAAAAATGCTTAATAGAGAGATTGGATGGTAATTGTTTAAGTCATCCAAGGTTTTTTTGTTATGAACTGGTATGATCTTAGCAGTTTTGAGTTCTTCAGGATACACCCCATTTGTCAGTACTTCATTTGTTAGTTCTACGATAATATCAAATATTCAACATATATCTTGCTTCGTGATGTTATTGCATCACGGAGCACAGTCATTTTTTAAATCAGTTTCAATTTTTTGTATTTCATTTAGAGTCGTAGAGTTCAAAAAGATACTGTCAGTTTCTTCTTCTTCATGAAATGCTTTGCCATGCTTGTAATTATTTGTGATGTTATTTGCCAAAAAACAATTGACATAAATTTCATTGATTTTTAATTTCACTTAGCTCACCTTCTAGAGTTTTCTTGAAAGAGCTTAGATGTTCCTTGAACATTTTCTCAAAGAGGTTTTTCATCTGTTCTTCATCCATCCCGTCGCAAATTTCGTCTGTAACCTCACTTTTTGTCCGCCGCCGGCAACATGTGACAATATTATCATTGTTTGCTGCTCCTGCCTGTATCCCACAGCTGGGGTGGAAGCTGGTACCACAAACTTCACAATCGAGTCAGGAGAATGCAGAATTTACAACTTTTTTGAGAATTTTTTTGTTTACTCTTGACATAACCTAAAGAATAATGACTTACTTAATGCTTAAAAATTTCGTAATTTTCATCAAAAGTATTAGTTTCGTGAATTAAATGTTTGGGCCAGTTAAAATTGTCTTTTTGCTTTCTGTAACTAAACTGCTCGAACTTTGAAGTTCACCAAGGAAATTGCTACTCGGAATTCAAAATGAAATATTTTCAATACGGATGGCTTTTGTTTGATCAATAGCCATATAAATAATATAATAATATAAATAAATATAAATATAACACCCTGTATAAGACGGTTGCGATGGAGTCCTGAGGCTATCCTTATTTCCAGTAAAAATTTCCTTGTTGCACTTCGAAGTTCCAGCAGTGTATATATGTGAAAATTACTGATTTTTTTTTTAAATATTTCGTCCGTTTGTCCAATATAAAATTTTGAGCAGGTTACGTTTAACTTGTAAACAAACAAACAAACGAACAAAAGTATGCTTTATTGTCGCAGAAAAATTTTACAATTTTATGGACAAAGCAAAATATACCTAAAAATAAGACATATCAAAACATTAATCGAAAATAATTTCGACAGGTCAGTGCTTTTTTTTTAAAAATGTAAATTATCAATTTACCAAATCGTAAAACACACGTTAGAATATAACATAACATTGCAAACAGTAAATGAATCATGATAACCTTATAAAAGTAAACAAACACACATGTACGAGGTGAATAATTTCGATGACATTGAAATCAAAATTGCAACTATGCGACCTTAAACTCTATGTTATTATAGTTATACAAATAATTGTGATGTTAAACAGAAGGTATATTGAACTAGTGTAGAATGTAGTATACAAAAAGAATTAAATTGTTTTTAATCCAATACCTAACAAAAATAATTAAGTTTTAAGTGAATGTTCGACAGTTCTTTTCCCTATATAATGATTTACAAAATTCTATGCTACGAGTTAGGACATGACTCACAAAAGATTTAAGTAAACAAGCGAGTTTAGTGACAATTTAAAGAGACTTACTCACTGAAAAAAAAAATCATTAACGCTGTAAAATGGTCTCTCAATGAGGTATGCTTTGGTGTTTTTTCGAAATTGTGCAAGCATAGGGATAGATTTTAAATGTACTGGCAGATTGTTGTAAAGTTTTATGGCGTTGTAAATAATTGATTTTTTTATTAATTCTGTGGAAGGAATGGGAAGATAAATATCATGCCTAGAGTTTCTGGTAGGGTATACATGTTGTGGCCTTTCTGGGAGGGTGTTTATATGTTTTCTCAGCAAACATACCGTTTCCAAAATAAATAATGCAGGAAGTGTTAATATTTCATGTTTTTTGAAATAGTATTGGCAGTGAGCTCTATTATTTAAACCAAACAAATAACGAATGGCTCTCTTTTGAAGCATAAAAATACTACGAAATTGCTCGGTGGTACAGCAGCCCCAAAAGGGAAGGCCATAGCGGAGGTGGGATTCAAATAAAGAGAAATAAGTAAGTCTGGCAGAAGGAACGTCTAGTTCTTTTGAAACTGATCGAATGGCCAAGCAGGCGGTAGAAAGTTTTTTAGTTAAGGTGTCAATATGATTAGACCATTTTAGGTTGCTATTTATATTTAAACCCAGGAATTTAACCGACTCTACGTATTCAATATTGCTGTTATGTACCTGAAGTGGTTGTAAAGTTCCCTTATAAGATAACGCCACCGTTTTATCGACGTTAAAACAAAGCATATTGGAATCGGACCAAGCCTTAATTATAACCAAGTCTTTGGAGATACTAGAGTGTAAAGACGTTGTATCAAAATCACTCCATGTTATGCTTGTGTCATCAGCAAAAAGGGAGATTCTTCCATTAATTTTAAGGTTCGTGATATCATTAATGTATAACAAAAAAAGAATAGGTCCCAAGACTGAACCTTGAGGGACTCCACTTGTAATCAACTTACAATCAGAATCGGAACCATTAGCCCTTACAAGTTATTGCCTTTTTCCAAGATAAGATTTGAACCAATTTAAAGAAGTACCACGAATTCCATAAAAATTTAGTTTGTTTATCAGAATTTCATGACTAACACAATCAAAGGCTTTCGCATAGTCACAAAAAACTGAGGCAGTTGGGTGGTTGTTATTGAGAGATAAGTAGACGCCTCTAAGCAACGTGAACATGGCGTCACTGGTGCACTTGTTGGGTAGAAATCCGAACTGCTCCGGGGATATTATCTGATGTTTCAGGAGAAATGGCATAAGACGGTTCTTCAGTAGCCTTTCGATGATTTTTGATAGCACTGGTAGTAGTGCAATTGGGCGATAATTGCAAGAGTTAGTTTTTTCGCCGCCTTTATGAAGTGGAATAATTATAGCTGTTTTAAGGCAATCAGGGAATACACCTTTTATAAAGGACTCATTTATTAATGTTGTAAGGGCCTCTATGACTGGGAGTGGCAAGTTCAGGAATATTCTAATTGATAGGCCATCAGTGTTGCTAACGGGACTTAAGAAAAAGCTATCAGCTAAATTTTTTGAAGGAGGGAGAAACGAAAGAGGGTCCAAACTTGGCGAGATACTAGAGGTAACATTTTTGCTTACATTAATAAAATAATCATTTAGATCATTAGCCCCTGGCAAGATCTGAGTCACAGGGTTTGATTTGTTTCTGAGGTTATTGATGATGGACCAGGTTTCTTTTGAAACGTTATTAGAGTTTGTTAGACGTTTTCGGTAGTGTAATTTTTTTGCTGACTTAATAAGAGTAGTGTAGATCCTCCTATAATTAGAGATATAGTCGAGAATAAGAAAGGAGTCGGTGAATTTTTTTATATATGAGAGCGAGCGCATATTTTTAGCAGAAATTCGTATTCCTTTCGTGGTCCACGGTTTATGCCGCTTAGGTTTGATATTCTTAAGCGGGAAGGCCTTGTTAAAAGCACTTAAAGTTTTATTTAAAAAAGTTCTGAAGTTTGTGTTGACATTATCAGATTCAAAATTCCAATTGGTGTTAAAGCAAATATTATGAAATACTGAGAAATTTGCGGCCGAGAAAATTCTGCCCCGATGGCGAGATCTTGGTAAGGGCCTAATAGGTAAACTAAACCTGGAAATTACCGCCTCGTGATCGGAAAGACCTGAGTTATAGACCTGTGATTGCACCTCTGATGGAGAAAAATCAGACGCCATGTAATCGATGATAGAAGAAGAGTTTTTTGAAATTCTAGTTGGCGAGGATACATGCATTGAAAGACCGAAAGAGTCGAATATAGAAATTAGATATTTCTGGATGGCACAAACAGTAGCATAGTCAATATTAAAGTCCCCGCATAGAATTTTTTTACCTTTAATCAGTAGGCTGTCTAGCAAACTTACCAGGCTATTTAAAAATGATTGTACATCAGAGTTTGGTGATCTATAAATACAAATTGCATAAAGATCAAGGTTTTGATTATATACTATAGAGAATTCAAAAGAGCTATCCGCTAACAAATGATCATATTTAGATACCGACATGAAATCTCCATTTAGGGATAGAATCAGTGTTCCCCCATGAGCTGAGTTTTTTCTGTCATATCTAGCTACTGTGGTATACCTCTCAATATAAAAGGGTTCGTTTAGATTCAGCCAGTGCTCAGTAATTGCAACAAGTTGGGGGAACTCCAATTCTTCCAGAAATAGGTACAACAATGATTTATATACACTTCACCATATTTTTCATATTTCTTCTTGATAGCTTTATTTTTAATGGAATTACAGGTCTTCTTGCAAAATGCTTTTTTTTTTCGCTTTAATGCAAAGAATTAAAAAGATAACTAGGATGACAATTTAGTTATTAAAATTGATAAGTACATATTATATAACTAACAGAAAATCAACAGATGAAATCTGATATCGGGTGTCACCACCGCTGTTACAGATAACTTCTTGACACCATCTGTTTATACTTAAAATTATGTTTTTAATAACTTTGTCTTCCACTCCATTCCAAGTATTAACCAAAATCTGGCTAAGTTTGTCTAGGTTATGCCGTTTTTGCTGACTTCACAAACTCCTTATAAACTCCCAAACATTTTCAATCGAGTTGAGGTTGAGACTTCGCCCTGGCCAGTCCACAATTCCTACCAAACAACATGGTGTTCTTGAAATTCCCCTGCACATACCAGTCATTTGGTCTACGATATACACGGATCCGTCAGTCGTAGTTATAAAGAAAGAATCTGGGTCAATCGGAATTCTTGCAAGATGTTTTTTTCTCTTTAGTGCAAAAAATGAAAAAATAACTAGCAATTTAATTATTAGAATTGAAAAGTAACAAGTACATATTATCTAACTATCCGAAACCCTGTTACAGATAACTGCTTGACATTGTCTGTTCATACTTAAATTTATCTTTATTGTAACTTTGTCTTCCAGCTCATTCCAAGTTTTATCCAAAAGCTGATTCAGTTTGTCTAGGTTAAGCCATCTTTGATGACTTCTCAAACTCCTGCTAATGATGCCACCCTTCTCTATAATTCAGATAATTTTGAAAAAATAAATGTTATCATTAATAAAGACCTAAATTTAATTCCTAATTGGTTACAGGCACAAAAATTAACTTTAAACTTTCAGAATTCCTCTTACATGTATATATTAAATATTATTCAAAATACAGATATTCCATATCCAATAATCGAATTAGTTATTTAAAGTGTATTAAATTTTTAGGTTTATACATAGACCAAAATTTAGCTTGGAAGCTGCATATAGAATATTTAAGACTACAAATTTCACCAATAATTGGAATTTTGTTTCAAATTCGTAATTATATTTCTCTTAATCATTGTTAAAATATATAAATTGCTTTTATTTATTAAAAATTACAGTATCTGATATAAGTGTGGGGCATTGCATGTAGGAAAACAATAATACCATTAAAAAAATTACAAAATAAACTCAAATTTAAATTTTATTAGAAATAGTAACATTCTTGGCCAAAATACAAGACATACTGCTTGTTTCTCCACCATAAAATTTAAAAGTAATTTTGGCAAACAATGTATATTACACAGTAAGTTTTATTATTACAATAATCTACCAAAACGATTAAAAATATTAACAAAATTGATACTTTTAAAAAACAATTAAAGAAACATTTTTTGCAGATTTAATATCTTCTCATTTAATATATTTTTTTATGTGTACAGTTTTTAAATTATTTGTAATTTATAATAATGTTTATACGTTTATGCTTTATATTAATTATTAATTAGTTCCATTTAATATTTTCAGTTTTTAATTTATAATAATGTTTATACATTTATATGTTTTTATATAAACTGTTAATTAGTTCCATACTATAAACAATGTTATTTCTCGGGAATAAATAATTGATTAATAAGAAAATCTCAAATATTTTCGATTGGGTTGAGGTCGGGACTTCGCGCTGGCCAGTCCATAACATTGCTGGTCATTTGGTCTACCACATACACAGATCCGTCTATCGTAGTTATAAAGACCCAATTGGACAGTAGTAGCGAAAAGAAATGACAATGGTAATTTAATTTGCAAACAATTCTCGAAAAACTGGTAAACTACAGTCTAAGCCAGCCATGTCAAACTCAAAGTCACTGGTGGGCCAAAAGCATGAAGACTATCAACTAGGTGGGCCGCAAAACCTTATCTTAAGGAAGACGAACTACTGAAAATCTTGAGAAAAAGTACTATTATAGGACAAGTCTGTTTATAAATTTCCAATAAAAAGGATATTATAAAAAACTACAAACATTAAATTATTTTGACATCTTTTGTCTTTAATTAAGTTGTCTATTTGTAGCGCGAATTTATCGGCGGAAATAACTTTTAAAACTTCGTCCAAGTGTGCGTCCGGCAATAGCGATCTTGCGGGAGATTTGTTTCCTTTCATCAAAGAAAATAGTTGTTCACACTTATAGGTACTTCCAAACAAAGACAGGATTTTACAGGCAAATTTTCTCATTTCTTGGTATTGAACAGGGAAGTACTTATAAAATTCGAATGTACCAACACTATCAAATTTTTGTTTTAAATGGGTCTGACACTGAATCTCAATTACTTCCATTTGCGAGTAAGGGCGAACTTTATCAATATGGATAGTGAAAAGAACAGTAAATAGAGAAAAATAGTTTTCTTGGGTCTTAAAATCCTGAAAACGCTTCTCAAATTCTGCCAGAAGGCTTCTCATTTTCTCTGAATATATTTTGTATGATATTGGGACACTTGTGCTTTCCTGATATGCCTTACAAGTCAGAAAATGTGACAGGTTGTCCTCTGCTTACTGTTTTTCCCACAACATCATCTTACACTTGAAAGCTTTCACATGATCATGCATATCTGTAATAACGTGACGTGGTCCTTGCAATTTCGTATTTAAGTCCGACAAGTGTTTTGTGACATCTACCATAAATGAAAGATCTTGTAAAAAAGGTACATCGCATAATAAGCTGACATCTTTTGTTTCCATGAAAACGCGTATTTCTTCTATGAGGTTCCAAAACCGGTCGAGTACCATAGAACACGAAAGCCATCGCACCTCTGCATAATATGGTAAACCAGTGTACTCACTTTCTAAATCACAAAAATGCAGAAGTTATGAAGTTTGTAATTTTTTTCACTGAGTTTAAAACACTTTCCAACTTGATCACTTTTGAGCATAAAACTTCTTGGTGGATTATACAATGAATATGTTGAAAATCTGGTTTGTCACTGCCCGTTTCTCTGATCTTTGTCACCACACACATCCGTACTTTCGTCACAGGCAATAGAAAATGCAATGAAAGAGTCTGATTTGGTTTTTATCTGATCACTTATATTGGCAGCCAACTCAGTAACTCTTTCAGCGACAGTATTCCGGGACAAGGATATATTTTGAAATGCCTTCACGCTCCCGGGACTTACAATTTCTGCGGCCTTTACAAGGCACTCTTTTATAAATTCACCTTCAACAAATGGTTTTGAGTGTTTCGCCATCAACTCCTACAGTACGTAGATCGCTTGAAGGACAGATTCATTTTCTTGCTTTGGACGTGTAAACATAAGCTGCTGATCTTTCAACCGTGATTTTAACTTATTTAACTTTTCGTTTCTGACCATGCTTGTATACTTGCCAAACATAGTTTTATGAATATCATAGTGACGTTTTATATTATATAATTTTGAGACACCGACTGTACTATTACAAATCAATCACTTCGCAGCAAAAAAACTCTAATTCTCACTTTTCTTGAAAGATACGATGCTCATCTACAAGTTTCCTCTTACTTCCACTTGGTTTTGAAAGAGAAATGTTAAAAACTGTATCCCAAATAAATTATAATAAGTACTGTTAAGTGTTGTAACAATAAGTACGCAGTTCAACTCGAAAACTCTATCGCAACTGATTCATAACTGACTAAACACTGAACGACTGAACTCAATCGAACACGGATTGTGATTTCTCGAGTTTTTGCAAGAATGTTCAGATAGCGTCATCTGTGTTTTTGCGCGATAGAATTTCATGGAACAAGCCAGATAACGTTTGGCTTTAGGTTTTAGGTTGAGTATGTGTAGTTCATCCTCCTAAACATAAATGGTACTATGTACAATTGTACATTTTATTATACTAATCATTGTTGCACCGGCGCGCGCTTTCAAAAACGGTTTTCAACTTGTTCGAGGGCCGCATTATCTGGCTGTTTTTAAAACTGATTTGGGCCGCCGGAAAATGCTCACTGCGGGCCGCATGTTTGACATGGCTGGTCTAAGCTAAAACCTTAGCTACCCTAATTTTTATTTTCTTCAATAATGCCTCACCTGGACTACTGAAAATTTTCTCTAAAAATGAATTTTGTCCTGCTTAAATACGTCAACTTATTTGACATTTGACAACTCATTTGTGCTTTTCTGCCAACTGGAGTCACTTTGCCGAAGGCGGGCCCGCTGAGGTCGATTTGTGCACAGTGGGACACAATACCGAAAAGGCATGACAAAATCAGTAATCAATGTTAATTTAATTGACAAACATATCTCGAAAACCTGGATGACTACAATCTACATTAATACTGGGTATCCCATTTTTTTTTCCTTTATAATGCATACCTTTAACATTCCCTAAAATAAAATATGTGCTGCTTAAACACGTCAATTTATTTGACATTTTGATTAACTAGTTTGTGTGTTATTCTAACTTTTCTGGCCCGTGATTGTCTTTGGATTTTATGTCAAAACTTCCTGAAACTTCAATATATAAAATTCAAACACCAATTGTCCATTATTGTTCTGTATATTTTATTATGTAGATCTCAGAAAATGATGAAATTTTGTCATCAAAGTACGTGATCTTTAGAGAACCCAAATTTAAAAAATAATAAGTAAAATTACAAGTCCATTAAATTGTGGAACTCATTGACACAAACTTTTTGTATATTGTAAAAAATTGGAAATTCAATACTCAGAGTGATTAAAAATTAAGGTACAAAAAAAACTGGAGATATTAAATTGTTGGAGATATAATTGTGTACTGACTTCCACCAAATTTGGTTTATCTGAAACAAATGTAGTATTTTAGAAATACTTTTCCCAAAACACTTTTTTTTATTCAAGGAACACGCAGCGACATGCGGTGAGGATGTGTTTCCCCAAACACCCCAGCCCAAGAGAATCACCTGTGAGATTTGTGATGCGGTGGTTCCCCTAACCACCGAGTACGAGGTGCACGTCAAAGCATGCTTAGCCAAAAGGAACGCTGGTTTAGATTAATGTGCGCTGTTTTTATTGGAGCTTGAACACTGGTTTAAGGTTTGTACAGGAAGCCAAGGATAGTCGGTTGCTCTCCTAGTCTATTCATCGGCTAAGAAAATAGTATTATTTTCGGCAACACTGTAATATAGTTCAGTCACCAAACCTCAGGAAAATTAAGAAGCAGGTCAGTTTTATTTTTATATTAGAGGCCCTCTGGATTAGTCAAGCGTACACTGTTACACCTCCTGCAAAAAAGCTACCAGTATTCGTTTTTGTCAATATTCAGACTGTCCCACGTATAGTCGAATGCTGTCTTATCGTGCGGGTCCAAAGGTAGCCAACATTATTGAATCAAATCAGAACACAGTGAATACCAAAATGTTGTGTGATTCTTTTATCGAGCTATTAAACCTCGATGGGCTATTTACAAATATACAAGGAGAAAGAAAATAGTTTTTTTTATTATATTACGCAATATTATTAAGATAGCCGCTTAATATTATTTTATATATTAAATGCTGAGGGACTAAATAAGAAAATTCGTTAAATATGTATTTAGTTAAAATTTTTTGGTTGGCAAAAACAAAAATACACAAAATAGCAAGCGCCTTAATAAAGTCGGAAGGCGGTTCGCATTAGTGGAACAATCAGGATATGTTCTGTTTATACAGCCACTTAATGAAAGTGAGATTTTTTTATCAATCACCATAAATTATGAGCCACGCTTGACCTAAAAATCTAACCACTTATGCAGTGTCATTTATTTAAATGTGGGCCACCCCTATGCAAAGAAAACTTGAATTTTTTTTGTATTGTGATAAAAAAATTTATTTAGTTCCCTCGTGAGATTTTTTCAGATTCTTTACGTTTAAGGGTCCCTAGATGCCGGAAAACATGTTTTCTCAATTCAGTCTGTCTGTAGGTATGTCTGTCCGTCAGTCTGTCTGTTCGCGGCATGCGAAAAATACGCACTATATATATATATATATATATATATATATATATATATATATATATATATATATATATATATATATATATATATATATATATATATTTATATATATATATATATATATATATATATATATATATATATATATATATATATATATATATATAAATATAAATATATATATTTATATATATATTTATATATATATATATAAATATATATATTTAAATATAAATATATATATATATATATATATATATATACACATAGCCTGTATTTTTCGTTGGCACCGAGTTTCTGGTAAAGCGATTTTACCGATTTTTATATATCAAATTTTGTCTTGTAATTAATAATAAAATTTACTTATTTTAAACACCCTTTAAAATTGGAACAAGTATTCTATAATTATTCATTTATTGCCTACAAAATTACATATGTACTAAAAAAGTAAGCAAAAAAATGGTGTCAAATCTAAAAAAAAAATTTTAAATTAAAATTCACTGGCTAATATCCAAAAGCCAGTGGCAAAAGCTCTGAAAATCGGTATAAGGAATGTACAGAAACTTATGCATGAAAAAAAAACATAATTTACTTCCGAAGAAGATTATGAAATCTACACGAAAAAATCCAAAGGCAAAAGACTTAAGTTACCATTCAAAAATGGATATTCATAATGCAATTTATGATTTATACACGTCAATATAATCCTTCAGAAACTTTTTAATATTATAGACTAAAAAATATCATCATTTAAAAAGTCTTCATCTTGTGAGTCGTCCTCAAATGGCGCAATGGTCATTGGTGCTATTTCGATATCTAGAACTCGTTCTCGATTCCACCAATCCGATATTAATGTCTCCGTATGTTCCACAGATTTCTTCCAGTTCTCCGGCGTAATATAATTTAATGAATCTTGCCAAACAATTTGCACTTCATCTGATGTAAGACCATCGTTCACGTGTTTTTCATAATATGATTTTGCCCCAGTTCATATTAATTCTATTGCGTTAAACTGGCAATGGCATGGCGGCAGTCGTAAAACCTCATGTCCATTTTCCCGTAGTATTTCATCTACGGCATATATTGTTGGTTTTTTAATAGATTTTGCCATTAAAAGAAGTTCTAGTTTCGGCATATTGGGTAAAGGATTTTGTTTTTGTTTTATTAGCCAGTTATAAGTATCACTTTTCTTCTAGGATGAAGTATGTTTTTTATTTAAAATTCTTGAATGATAAGATGCATTGTCCAGAATGATTAAAGATGGAGCATCTAAATTTGGAATCAGTTGTTCTTTTAACCACTTTTCAAACAGTTCACAGTTTATATTATCATGGTAGTACATACTTTTGGATGTTGAAGAAAACAGTAAATTTGCACCTGGGAGAAATCATGTTGAAGAACCTGCATGCAAAATGATGAACCGTATTCCCATCCCACATCCCTTTTGTCTCTTGACACTTTTTACAGACTCGTCCTGCCAATATTTCTAACCACTTCCATTAGAAAATATCCAAGTCTCGTCTAAAAATACCAGTTTTCTAAATTTTGAATTAACATTTTCCGTGTATTTCTTTAAAAACTGGATACGCTGATTTGCTATATGTGGCAACTCGCATAAAAATCTTCGATTACATTCCTTTTTATATCGAAAACCCAACGTTTTTATTCATTTTGACAACGATTTTAGTCCATTTTCCAATATGCCTCGATTTTTTAAAGCTTCTTTTAAAACTTGAAGGGTTATATTAGTTTTTGATGTGTATAAATCGTAAATTGCATTACGAGCAACCATTTTTACATTGTCATTTAAGTCTTCTGTCTTTGGCTTTTTTCGTGTACATTTCTTAATCTTCTTCGGTAGTAAATTATGCTTTTTTTGACGCACAATTTTCTGCACAGTCCTTATACCGATTCCCAGAGCTTTTGCTACTGTTTCCTGGATATTGGCCGGTAAATTTTCACTTTCGTAATATTTTATTAGATTTAATACCATTTTTTCTCTTGTGGATGCAAAAAATCTGAAAATTGTTTTCTATTACTCATTTTGTCACTGACTTGTCAATCTGACCTTGAAGTGACATCGCTCAAGTTATATGTTTATCCTCTTTTTTCATATGAAAATATCATAGGTCTATCTAATTCACCTTCCGGATTTTATGCGGAGGATATGATTACCCGTAATGAAAGAAAAACAAACTTAAAAAGTTTGTCGTTGATAAATCGTATGACCCGCACGATAACACTGCTTTTGACTATACCTGCAAATTTTCCAAAATACGAAAAAAAAAACAATTTTTTTTTGCCCTAACAGTCTTGTAGTTGTTCAGATCGATTGTTTGTAAGTAATTGTTCTGTAAATCTTCCTTAGGGGGCAAAATTATTGTTTTGGAAACCTCCTAAACAAAAACGTCAATGTTTTTTCCCTAAATATGATAGTTTTGTAGGTAAATCCAGTGGCGTATCTAAAATTTTGATAGTGGGAGAAGGGGGCTATAAGGGGGGGTACAACTTATAACTGGGGGGGCAATCTTTATTTATAGTTTTTTAGGGTATTTTCCATTTTACTGAGGAAAATTAAATTCTGTATTCGCTTGTGGCCAGTTTAAAAGTATATCGGGTACCTCTTTATTTGTTGTTTGATGATTAAGCAAAATATTACTCCTACTTATTTTTTATAAAAGGAAACTAAGCTAGATTTAAAAAGTAACTTGATACATACAAAAAAGGTCCCGCACAATCCTTACATCAAATGGCTCTCAGTCAGTTTTCCTGAAAATTTGATATATTGTAGTTTTCAACCTCCTAATCAAATCCTGTGGCTAGTTTGCCTTAGTTAAAATTTTCCCTGTTCTTTATTTTATGCATTTCCTTTAATTTTTTTATTTTTAAATATTTAATACGAGTTCAAATAAGTCAATAATCTAAAATTTCTGAGATTAGAAGATATTGTATATATTAGTAAAAATAAACTCTTACAGAGTGTAACTGTTTTCCACATTGAGGTAATTTTTGTTTCATATTCGATAACAACTGAAACACTAAAATTCCAGAGGGTAAATTGTTTGTAAAAGCCTTGAGAAAACCTTCGCTAGCCATAACCGATTCGAAAACAATGGAATCAGACGAAGTCGATATGTAAATGTAAATGACCCGTATTTATATGCGGAGTGACGTCACGATCAATGAGCAGTCGCTTCGCTATTTCTTTAAATTCTACCGCGTACCTGAAATATTTGGTACTGGGTCTATTATAGGGTTTTGTAAGATTATAATATTTATCTGGGGACCCTTCAGTTTGACATGTATTTCGTTTCGTTTGAAACATGGCAAATACTTAACTGCTTTCTCTCTCTCTGCAATATTTTGCCACATATTGACAAACCCAGAGAATCTAGTAATGTAATCTTTGACTCCCAAAAGCCTACAATTAAAAAAATGGTCTGCTCTCTAATTTTCTTGAGGCTGCGATCATATGTTTTTGTTAAATCGTTTGAAATATTAGTTTCATATAAAATGTAGGGAAAAAATACAAAAAATGGAACCACGAGTAAGCAGATATTTAATTAGGAAAAGTTTAGTAAACGAAATTATAAATAGACTGTATATTTTGTATGTGCACATTAGTGCCCTATGGGTTTGATTTATATAAACAAGTGCTGTATATTAGCTGACACATATTTCGTTAATGTATGATTTTGTTGAAATTAGGTTGAAGGGTATTGATGTATTGAAGGGTTGTATGATGTTAAACAATTACTGTTTTTAAAATTATCATTTAAATAGTATCCAAAGCTACTGGCGTCGAATGTTTTTAAAAATCGGTAAATTGAACTTACTTCCATCGCAACGAATTCCACCACACACGTATTATATACTTCGTATATGGACATAAACTCATTTATGTACATATATGCCAGTTTTTAGACTAATTAATTGAGATTGCATTGTGTTTTTTAAAAATTGTTGTTTATCCTGAATTTGAACACTATGGAAATAAAACTTTTTTTTTAAGAATAGTTTGATATAGCTCTTCTATGGGGTTTAAATCTGGACTGCAGGCAGGCCAAGCAAGCATTTGAACCTTACCTTCATCAATAAATTCAGTCACTACATGCGCAATGGTGCATTAGCATGAATTGCTCCCTATTTACAGGGGCACATGGAATGATACATTTGCTGTACGAGTCATTTATGTGTTTTAGTAATACTGGCAGTATCTTCAATCTGTCAAGCTTAAGACGACAAAACGATCATTCATTGCGGTGGATGATCTTTTCCTTCCATATTCTTGTCTTGTGGTCAAATTTTGTGTCTATTCCAAGCGTCTTGTACAGGGTGTCCCGTTTTCGTTGTTTTTATGGGATATCTCTCTTATTAGTGAAGATAGGGCTTTGGGCCACCTCGTATTTCGGTTGTTGTTTAACTCATCGAAAAGGTAAAAACTGGCTTCTATACAGTTTTTCACGTAGAATCCAGTAGTGTAGTCAGATTTGAGATACAAACTTATAATTTTTTAAATGGGACACCCCGTATATTTTTATTTTACATTATTCTATTTAATTTCACACTGTATCTTAAAAACGAAGGGGGCTATGAAAATTTTGTTTGGGTCATCTTTCGTTTCACAAAAAAGTAGCACCATGTCGCGAAAACCGAAACCCTCTGTCTTCACTAATAAGAGATATACGCCATAAAAACAACGAGAACGGGACACCCTGTACTGTGGAAAATTAATTTTGATAACACAAGAAATAATGAAAAATGTGATTGCCAAAAACATCTGGGTAAATAATGGCTTAGCTAACTTTGTTTATTTTATTTTATGTAGAAAAATAATTCTCGTTTTATTTAAATGAAATAAGGTAAATAAATTTAGTTTAAAGTATTTTCGAACAAAATCAGACAATATGATTTTTTTTCACAGAGAATTACAAGTTGCAAAAATGATAAAAAAAAATTACATTTTTATTAACCCCCGGTATAATCTCAATGAGTTAATCCATCAGTAAGTAGTGTTGTCCGTGAATGGTGGAATTCTGAATAAAGGCATTTGATTTATTTATTTTTCTTGATATGTATTTCACGTATAGCTATATTTTTCCGGTTTTTACATTTGATTATATTTATTTGTATGTTGTGTTTGTCACCTCCACAACTTAATTAGCCAATAAATCTAGACCTATAGTCTGTTTCAGAATTGTATAGAGTAATAAAACCTCATTAGGTATGCGAAGGGACCACAGGGTAACTCACCAATAATTGATGTCTTTTCATCATAGTGTGTGTGTTTAGGTATTTGAGATTTTTTCCAAGGATTCAAATCATCCTGTAGAGCAGGGGTGCTCAAACAGTCGATCGCGAGTGCTTTTTGAGTAGTTCTCGAGAAGAAATTTTTTTTTAATAAGTAGTTACTTAACTATACTACAAAAATGTATTACGTAATAAAATAACACTCTGCTAGCGGCAAAAGACGGCTTTATCAAAGGAACGGGCGGTACTTGTCAAAGAAAAGCCGCGTTTTTTATTCTTGCCGCTTTTCTAAAAATTTCGGGCGGCGCGTTTGACGGAAACATTCGAGACTTTCGTTCACGCCGATATAAATGTTGCGCCTGAAGGAATTGGAGTCATTCTGAATTGCAACTTGAAGGCAATACTACGTCGATACAAAGTTTATTATTAAATAGTACAAAATGAGTGCAGCGAAGAAATCTAAAACGTATCATTTTAATAACGATTGGGAGGAAGAATTTTTTTTTGTATGTAGAAGGATAAGTGTATTTGTCGTACGTCAGTTGCAATACCTAAGCGTGGTAACTTAGAGAGGCATAAAACGGTTCATAAAAACTATGAAATTGCAACTTATGATACATCAACTGAAAAGAAAGGATCTGAAACATTTTCCGTCTTTGAAAGCAAGGATTCCTCAGTTGAATTGTGATACGTATGAGGCTGAATTATCAAATATTTTGGGACAATTCGAAATTCTTTTTTATGATTGTAGTAAATTGGCAAATGTAGCATAATTTATGAGTTATCCTTTTTCATGTAAAAACATTGAGGAATTAGCTACTGAAATAGCAAGTCAGTTTAATATGAACTCATGTTCTGTTGAATATGAGTTGGTGCAGATTATATCAGATATACATCTCAAAGCTACAGCATCTCTTTTCTGGTGTTTTATATCTGAAGATAAATATCCGAATCTAAGGCAAATCGCCCTTCAACTGACAGCAATGTTTGGGTCAACTTACTTGTGCGAGTCTGCATTTTCTGAAATGAAGATAATTAAGTCAAAATGTCGCAATCGACTAACTGACGATCATATGTCATCATGCTTGCGATTAGCACTCAGTGGTTACGTACCATCTTATGAAATGCTGAGGACATGCAGTGCCACGCTTCAACATCCAAAGTCACTCCTTAGTTAAGTTTAACACCATATGTAACTCTTTTGTTTTGTAACAACCAATAAACTCGCAATTTTGAATAACTATGAGTTTTTTCATTGATATTGTAGAGAAGAACCTAACTAAATCTAACCCAAACCTTGACTAAAATAATATATGTTGTGCGGAAAGCTAATATCTATATATGCTACGGTACACCCTACCTAGATAGGTAGGGTGTATGTATCGTGTATGTACGACAACCCTGCATCACACATACTTGCAGCCTCTCAGAGTCGATCATAAGTAGTCTAACAATATTGAGGTAGATCGCCAGTAGTTCGCCGCAAAAGTCACGTTATAGCGCCATCCTTTATCGGTATTCTCTTGTTTATTCATCTTTTTATGTTTAAGTGGAAATATACGGTTTTTTTATCTAACAAAAATTCCAAGACTTCATTTTAATTGAATTTAATTTTAAATGAACAAATTTACAATAAATATGAACAAAATAAACAACTTTCACTCAATAACGAGTATTCCCACCTTTTGCGTTGATCACAGCTTGACAGCGTCGTGGCATGCTTAAAATTAGCCGGTGGATCTCATCTTGTTCAATCTGTCGCCAAATTTCGCCAAGCCTTTCTGCCAGCTGGTCTAGATTTCTAGGTTGCAGTGCTCTTACTTTTCTTCCCATCGTATCCCATAAATGTTCAATGGGGTCCAGGTCGGGGCTCCGAGGGGGCCAATCCATGGCGTCAATGCCTACCTCTTGAAGATGATCTTGCACAACCCTAGCATGAATTGTCCCCCTAAAAATATCGCATATGGCACAACTTGTGGATCCAGAATATCTGTAATGTATCATTGAGCTGTTAATCTTCCACCATTCAATGCCACTTACTGCATTCGGTCCTCAAAAGATATCCCACCCCAAATCATAACTGACCTACCACAATAACTCACAGTGGGTACAAAGTTGCACTGGGCGTATCTTTCACCTGGTCTTTTGTAAACCATATTTCGCCTGTCATTGGTAACAAGACAAAAAATTCGTCTGAGAATAATATGTTGGCCCAGTCTCTAACTTGCCAATTTAAGAGCTCAGGCGCGAATTCCAAACGTTGTCTTCTGTACTCCCTTGCATGCAGAGGTCTAGTAGCAGCCTTATGAGGCCTCAATTGATTTTCAGCCAATCTTCTTGTAATAGTGCTTTGACTAATTGGAAAATTGTAGCGATCTGTTTGTAAATCTTCTTAAAACTTCGAGGCGAATATAACGGTCCTGTCTGGGGGGTTGTTACTCGAAAACGATCCTGCCCCTGTCTTCTAATATTCCTCCCAGTTTCGTTATAACGTTGTGGCACACGAAAAATGTTTGCCTGAGATATTCCAAACCTCTGGCCCAACTCAGTTTTATTAAAATCTTCTTGGGAATGGGTTCATTATTACAACAATATAAAACATTGACTAGAAATAAAATTTAACACAAACTAACTTCTGATTGATAACTTGTCACGTTTGACATATGGATGTTTTTCTTGCCTGCCAAGCTCATTAGATGAATGATACTGTTTAAATGTGTGAACAGGGAAACACAAAAAAAAACATAGGGATAAAAACCTTATATTTCCACTAAAAATAAAGATAAATGGATGAATAAAAAAAGAGAATACCGATAAAGGATGGAACTACAACGTAAGTTTTGGGGGGAACTACTGAACATACCAGTTCTTTCTACAGGGTGTTTTGAATCCTTGGACAAAAATCACAAATACTTACAACACTCTGTATATCAGCGAAACACTGTCGCCATAAAAACTTTAATATCTTAGTATGATTTTTGTTATATTAGCCTACCATATAAAAGAAAGATCATTGAAATCGTTAGAGCAGTTAGAAAAATATCGAACATCAAACTTTTCTTAAATATTGCATTATTCGCTAATTTTGACGAGAAGTTTACATTTAATCTATAGAGTAATAAAACTTCATTAGCTATGCAAAATGACAGGGATTTAAAAGGATCTTTATTATTATTTCTATGAACAAGGTTTACGTACGCCTATGGACGACGGCGAAATTCATCCAAACTGGACGGAATTCCCCATTTTATTATTCTATACAGTTCTGAAACAGTCATACATACGTATATATATATATATATATATATATATATATATATATATATATATATATATATATATATATATATATATATATATATATATATATATATATATATATATATATATATGTATATATATATATATATATATATATATATATATATATATATATATATATGTATATATATATATATATATATATATATATATATATATATATATATATATATATATATATACATACATACATACACACACACACACATACAGACGGCTTCATATATGTTCGAACAGGCTTTATATATCCTTTAGTATCCCTTATTTGTGAAGATAAGAAAACGCTTTATATACAAAACTTATAGAACTTATTGTGATGTTTTTAAAAAATTTAATAAAAACAACTATCGATTTAAAAAATATATGACACAAAATTAATTAAAAAATCGTTAATTTATATGCAAAATTATGTATTTTATTACATTTTTGACTTCTATTCGAAATTCTAGGCCAGCTTGATATAACATACCTATTTTCAATTGTTTTAAAGATATTCACATTTGAAAATTGACAATCTCAGATTTTTAGAGACTATAAATTCGAAACGGTCAGATCTAGAACAAAACCATTTACGCATCCCTCTTAGTTTTTTGTTGTCTTTGTTATGGTATTATGCCATTCTGGTCAAATCTAGAGATAAAGTTTTTGTATTTTTCAAATAGCAATCGTAAGAACTAAACTAAAATTCAAATGTGTAATTTGTTTGGCCTAGGTAGGACTGTTTCATTTAGCAGTATCTCAAAGTTCGAAAGTCTGTGTCTGAACAAGTTTTGTAGCTATTTAAAGTTTTTTCGTATTTCAACACATAACGAAACGGAGATATAAAGTCGGTTCAAGGTATCTGGATTACTCTGTATAGGGTGTCTGGCTATACTTTAAAAGTTGTCTACAAGCTTAACTTTTAAAGATATCAATGTGTGTTTTATGATTTTCTCTGATAGGATTTGCTAAGAAAAATAAACAAATGAAAGTTGGAAAGTAAAAAAATTAACATCGACTTCGTTACTTTAAATGGAACACCCTGAATAATATTGTTTTAATACCTTTATCTTTAAAAATAACCGACAAAATAGACAAAACCCTTCCCATAAGAGGCAGTGTAGTCCTTTCTAATGACCTCACTTGTATGTTTTCTCTTTCTAACACATTGCCCCTTATGGCAGGATTTTTATCAAATTTCTATTTTCTCTGTTGTCTTTAAAGATAAAGATAACAAACCTGGTAATCAATAAGAAGATGCCCATTTATTAAAATATTATTATACAGTGTGTTCCATGTAAAACAGCAAACTCAATGCTCATTTTTTTACTTACTCATTGTCGTTTATTTATTTTTTTTTCAAATTCTGATGGTTCAGCGAAAAGCCTATGAAATCCTGGTATACAACATTTTTATATCTCTAAAAGTTAAGCTTGTAGACTCCGTTTAAAATATAACCAGACACTATGTTACAGGGTGATCCCCTATAGTTATAATGTTATCCCCCTCTAACTTTTTTATTATACAAGAAAAAAAAATAAAAATTGGTATATAGTATTAGTACTGTAGTTTCTGCACACACATAGAAATCTAGTTCACCTTCATTAATATGCATGAGGGAGCAAAAAATTGCATTTTT
This sequence comes from Kuschelorhynchus macadamiae, assembly GCA_030620095.1. Classification (NCBI taxonomy): domain Eukaryota; kingdom Metazoa; phylum Arthropoda; class Insecta; order Coleoptera; family Curculionidae; genus Kuschelorhynchus; species Kuschelorhynchus macadamiae. The sequence continues at coordinate 414,946 of JAUTXW010005271.1, forward strand.
AAATGGAACGCCCTGTATATAATTGCATTTTTGGATTCTACTTAAAATTCTATGAATATTTTGTATTTGAATTTTTCACGTATCTTCAATTGATTTGGAGATATTGAGATTTTACAATTTCAAATACGGGGTGTTTCCTGAGTAATCTAAAATACTGAAGAACATGGTTCCTCAAGTAATTTTATGAAAAAAATGTCATGTTGGTCGTGAACAGTTTTGTTTTTGTTTTATTATTTTTTTTCTTGTAAATATCCGTAAAACCCTAATGGATATTTTCATTTTCCATTTAAATTAAATTTGGATTAGTTCACCAGTGGCATTCGTGGGAGTAATAGCCGTTACTATTTTGTAAAAAAGTGTGATACGCCACTGCTTTTTAAAAAATTTGTAATTTTTTTTTACTTTGCTAGTTAAAATTACACAAAATTTGTCTCTTGTATATTTTTGTTAAATGAAACCATGTTGGAGATTAAATTTTAAATAAATCATTATTTAAAAAATATATATTTTAAATAAGGTACTGAACAATTAATTTTATAATAGAATAGTTTTATCAAATTTAGTACAATTTAATAAATGATAATACCTGGCTATCTAATTCTACTTTTTGCCATACATTTTTTCGCCATCTTGGATCACAAATGATATACGGGGTGTTTCAAAAGTAAGGTAAAATATTTAAGGGGGCGTTCATTTTATAAAAAAAACTTTTTATTTATTTATTTTATAAAAAAAAACTTCATATGAACGTGTGACCGAATTTTGGGATACTGGGTGGTAAAATTTTCAAAAAATTATCTTTTTTTATAATATCTATGATACCACTTTAGATATTTTAAAAAAAATTGGCATACAGCTACTCTCCATTAAGAGGCATTTTTTGATGTACAACAATTTTTTTTATTTCTTCCAGTGGGGTTAGTTCGGGATTTTAACTAATTATTTCTAAAGAAAAATATGGCACGCCACTGCTTTTTCTCGAAACAAAAATTGTTTTTCTAATTCTCATTCACTTCTGAGAAAATTTGATCTCTTGATTTTCTTTCATCCGACCCATGGTTTTCGCATAAAAACATAAGAAACATTTCTCTGCATTAATATCTGAATCACAAATGATATACGGGGTGTTTCAAAAGTAAGGTGAAATATTTAAGGGGGCGATCATTTTATGAAAAAAACTTCATATGAACGTGTGACCGAAATGTCTTGAATTTTGGGATACTGGGTTGTAAAATTTTCAAAAACTTATCTTTTTTTTTATAATATCTATGATACCACTGTAGATATTTTAATAAAATTTGGCATAAATAAAAAAACATCCTTTTTCGGCAGATCACATGAAATGTTCGGTGAACTATGCTACGGTCAGAAGTGTTGATGTTCGCATTCAGCTAGACACAGCTTATAGAAAATCCCTTAGAGATTTTAATGAAAATGTATTCAAAAATCGTTATATTTTAAACGAAATTATAGATTGTGTAAAATTTTGTGGGGCATTCGACCTGACACTACTTGGCCATGATGAAACGGCTTTGTCTGAAAATCCAGGGGTTTTTCGAGGGCTTATACATTTTGTTGAGGAGGAGGGGCCAAGATAGACTATCCGCTTTAGCAATGTTAAGTATCGAGAAATCGTTTATAAAAGGAATGTGCATGCAGTTTTAACGAACGTGTCATTCACCATTTTTCCAATTCTAAAGAACGAAGAGTAGACCTGAACTACAAGAGAATTTAAAGATAAAATTTTTATTTTAAGTATGCCTATTTTTAAATTTGTTATTGACCTCCCAATATAATTCTGGAAAAAAGTTTAATAAGTGACTAATAGTTTATAAAAATGGTCAACAAATACTGAAATGTGTAACATGCATTTTTTCTACGGCTTAGCTAATGGTAATCCACTAAAACCAAGGCGCCTTTATGACGAGCGTTATCCCCAAAATCGTTTTCAAAACATTCACGCAATTTCGTATATTCGTTTGCAATAAACTGGTGCTTTTGGCAGATTCGAAGATATCATAGAAAGAACTAGAAATGCTAGAATCTTACAGATTGCTCGCCAAGTAAATAATGGTTTCTCTTCGACTGTTTTCAGAATACTGAAAGAAATCTTACTGCATCCTTGCCATATTCAACGTGTATAGGCACTATTATCAGACGATTACCCCCGTTGTCTATGGTATTGTCAGTGGCTTTCACTTATGCTAATCCCATTTTTACTGCTAATGTTTTATTTACTGATGAGACGGATTTTCCCAGAGAATCCATTATAAATTTTTATAATAACCATATGTGGTCCGATGAAAATCCCCATTGCATAATTGAAAGTCGTCAATATCAATTTTCACTGAATGTGTGGGTAAGTATTATTGACAATTATTTAATAGGCCCACATTTTCTTTCACAAAGGTTAACTGGCGACCTATAACATCAGTTTTTAAAGACAGAACTACCCGTTTTGTTGGAAGACGTACCCATTAGAATTATACAGAATATGTGGTATATGCATGACGGCGCGCCCGTCCATTTTGCTTTGAACGTACGCCAGTTAAATAAAGTATATCCTAATAGATGGATAGGAAGAGGTGGTCCTCAACCTTGGCCTCCGCGTTCCCCGGACCTTAATCCGCTAGATTTTTTTATGGGAGCTCCTAAAGAAATTGGTATCGCAGCACCGGTACAAAATGTTAAAGATTTACGAAATCGTTTTATTCAGTCCTGCGAGGCGATTCGTTAAACCCTTGGAATCTTTCAGCGCTTACGAGAGAATATTTTGCGTCGTATGGAAGGTTGTACTATAGCAAGGGGAACAATTTGAAAATTTAATGTAATTTATTAATAGATTCGATGTAATTATTTCAATTTATTCTTAATTGTTAGTACATTGTTTAACGTTCATTTAATAGTTATTTAATTCATACTTTTTTTCTGATCGGCATTATTTCAACTAACGCCACTGATGAAAACCATCTCAATCCAATTGTCTATCTGTTAAGAGAACTTACCAAGTTTGAATAAAATTGGTTAAACTCTTTTTTTTTAAATATCACAAGGACTCGCTCCTTTAGATCTTTTACTTGACTTTTAAAACACTTTTTACAAAAGGGTCTTCAAAACAGAAAAAAACGCATCTTTTATCAATTTTCACGTTATAGCTATATGACCATGGAGTTTCTTATTTTTTTACGCGAAAATCATGCTTCGGCGTCGGACGAAAGAAAATCAAGAGATCAAATTTGCTCAGAGGGAGAATTATAAATAATTATTTTTGTTACGAGAAAAAGCAGTGGCGTAACAGATTTTTCCTTACAAATATTTGGCGTATACCAAAAGTATCTAGATATTATAAAAGAAAAGACAGATTTTTTTTGAAAACTTCACTCAGTATCTCAAAGTTTGAGACATTTAGGACATATATTCAGATGAAGTTTATTTTTCATAAAATGAACCCAAGAATCACTCCTTAAACGTTTTACCTTACTTTTGAACACCCAAAATCTCTCAAGTTTTTCCAATACAATAAAAAATGTTTCTCATATGAAGTGAACATTATGGGGATACCTATAATAGACAAAATATACGATGTTTTCCTTAAAAAGTGCATTACTGTTTTTGCTGTATTTTGGAAAGCTGCTTACATTGAAAATTAGGTGAGAATTCGTGCTTCTGTATTTGGCATTTTTAGCTCTTTTAATAAAGAAAAAGTTAAATAAGGGTTTATCAATTTTCAGTCAAACATAAAACACCGTATTTTTTTATTGTTTTTTTATTTCTTTTATTGTCGAGTGTTATGAAATGGTCTTTCGGTACTTGCACAACAATATTTCACGTATTAGGCCGAACCTTTATATATTTTCCTAAATGTTGTTTCGTTTTAGTTTAAAAAAAAAGTACAATTTTTTAACCACTGTCGGCATAATAGGCTTTTCCTGCACTCTTTTGTTATGTTCAAAACATAGCTAGGTATGTTTTATTTAAACACAACCTGTTGGAAAATTGTACATTGCATGGTATTGTCGTAAATGTAAACCTTAATATAGAGTTGATAGTTTGTAAAATTAGTTATTTCTTGATACTTTAATAAATAAAAAAAAATAATTTTTATAGTTTTCGTCTTTTATTTATACCACCATATTTACCATACGCTATATCTTGTTGATAAAACTTGTCCTCAAAACTTACTCCACATATTTCATCTATTTAAATATATTCTTTCTTCGGAATTAGTATACAGTGTCAGGTCAAAAAGTTATCGGACCTTGCTTTATTTTTTTAAATGGAACACCCTGTTCCATTTATATACTATAAAATTTGTCTCTTTTTAACTTTTCAGAAATATACAGGGTGTTAATTAATGTCGTGGACATATTTCAGAGGGTGATAGTACTCGACAAAATAGGAAAAAATGTCAATATACATGGTCAATAACGCACCATTTTCGTTATACAGGGTGTCAAAGTTTCAATTTTTTTCTCGTTTTTGCGTTTTTTTTTCCAGTTCTTTCTGAGACAATTAGTTGAAATTTAGAACATGTATTATTTTTAAGAACCTCTACGAGAAAATATTAAAATCGTGGATGGTAGTGTACAGGGTGTTACATTTTTTTGCACCACCTACAAGTCTTGCGCAACTTTTTTTTTGCAGCACCCTGTATGAATTCTGATATAAAATTTAAACTCTTGGTTCATTTCTTTAGCTCTTTCGTATTTTGCATTATTCTCGTATCTATCACAGTTTTCGACTTATTTGCAATAATTGCCATACATGCAAATTAAGTGTAGGCTAAATAACGAAGCTGGAAAAAAGGTAGTAGGCTGAGGCAGCTCATTTGTTAATTCTGTTCTTTAAACTGACATTTTGTAAGAAATATTTTTTGGGTTGACGTTTCCTTAGTTGTTTCGAGTTGTTTAATGATGGTTGAATTCACAAATCAAGAACATGCGGAAATTCATTTCATTTATGGACTTGCCAACGGCAATGTTATGAAGCCAGACGACTCTATGAATAGAAATATCGAAGTCGCATGGTGCCCAATAGACAAACATTTGCAAAGGTACATAATCGGCTATGTGAAAATGGATCATTCAAGAAATCCACTCATTTAGCAGGAGGAAATAGAATGGTTAGGACTCCTGAAGTCGAGGAAGCAGTCCTGAATGCAGTAGAAAATGATGCTGCTACCAGTACGAGGAAAATTGCAGCAACACTTAACATTTCATTTGTGCTTGTATGGAAAATTTTATTAGACAACTTAATGTGTCCTTACCACATTCAAAGGGTTCAAGGTCTTCTCCCACGTGACTTTCCACTCTGTTTAAATTTTTGCCAGTGATTCTTACAAATGCTAGCCCAAAATCCATTATTTGGCAACACGATTTTATTTAGCGATGAGGCAAATTTTTCTAGGAATACCATACGTAATTTTCATAACAATCATTTTTGGGCAGAAGAGAATCCTGTATAACGAAAATGGTGCTTTTTTGACCATGTATATATTGGCATTTTTTCCTATTTTGTCGAGTACTGACTACCCCCTGAAATATGTCCACGATATCAATTAACACCCTGTATAATATTATCCACTTTTTCTCAGAAACACACAAATAAATGACAATTTTCTGAAAGTAAATGCATAATTTAATAGTAGGCTATGGTTATTGTTAATGACAAGAAACAAAAATAAATGTCAAATATTTGTCGGTTTTTGGATCGACTTTTGGTTTACAAACCCTGGGCTATAGATTGAAAAAAATTGCGTATTGCGTTGTCCGTTTGAGCTAAGTTTTTGCGCTGGTTCTTAACCCGAGTTGTAGATTGAAAACATTTGCGCTTTGCGTCGCCTATGGAACTAACCTTACTTTAATGTTTATATTTATTGCCTTTTTGTGTAATGCAATTTTGTCTTGCTTGTTTTTCAGTTAATGTGCGTATTTTTTTAATTTGCTGAGCATGGATAATCAAAGTCATAGTCATGATGCCTAGTAAAGACTAGGCATTGTGGATATATTAATGTGTGCCGCAGCTGTAAAGTTGTTGAAGAGAAGGCGGCAAAAAAGATCGCGAATTCTGGCTATTAATTGGGGTGGAAACACTCATAGCTCCTACCAGTATTTTCTTAAAATTAAAGACAGTGACCCCAAGCAGTTTTTTTAAATGGACGAGGATGTTATGTGTATATATTAATGTCAAATTTGTTACGAAGGACGAACGTTTTAGAAGGCCCTCTAAAATCTAGCAATTTCATTGGTTGCAGCTTAACGCAAACGTGGATTTTCGCCAGCCGCTTCCATCCAAGTTAAAGATCGCCTTCTTTTTTACGGCTAGCGGCAACTCAAACGGACGGCGTAAACGGCGACGCAAAACGCAAATGTTTTCAATCTGTAACCCAGGCTTAAAGCAGTTTATAAATGTTCTTTTGGTATTTTTGTTTAATCGATATTTATTAATGTTTTCGAATAATAGCAGCGTACGAAAAATATGATATAATAATAAATAATAATAATAATAATAATAAACAATATTTATTTTTCAATATACATAAATAATAAAAAAAAAAAACATATTCATAATCTTAAAATAAATATTGAGGAAGAACAAGAAGAAGAAAAGAAAAAAAAAAAAAACCTTATAACATAATACAAAAGAAAAAAAAAAAATGTAAAGATTGGATGCCCAAAATTGCGTAGAGCCTATGAAAAAGGGTTTGTCTGCATTTTGAGCACATCTCTGTTACTATTACTAATATGTACTATCTGTGTTCATAAAATTAAAGAAATATACCGTTTGTTTATACAAAAATAGTATATAAAATAACAAAATATCATGAAACAAGCAAAAAAAAATAATGTTTGCTAAATTATTATAATGGAAGCTTGCAATAACCATTTAGATAACAGCTTCTTAAAATTAGCCTGCTTGCCTTTTCTTTTTAGGTCAATAGGTAACAAATTGTAAATCTTATAACCAACAATAGGAAAAGAGCGTTGTTTTCTCACCGTATTAACTCTGGGCAACACGATGTTTTCATCCCGACGAAAACGTGTCATTCGCCCCTGGTTCTCAATATTCTGAGTGATGTTTATTTGACTTAAGACTTGAAGTACCGAGGCTTTATAAAACAAATACCTAATCTTAAATAACTTAGATGTGTTAAAGAGTTCATGTGTAGGAAATCGAAGTGGAAGATTATATATTAATTTTATAATTCTTTTTTGTACTATCTCTAAGGAATTTAAGGTGTTTTCAAAAGCACCCCCCCATGCTACGATACCATAAGTTAAATGGGATTGTACAAGTGCATAATAGATTGATCTTAAATCGGCATTGCTTAATATAGGTTTAAGATGTTTAAATAAATATAGTAGGGATCTAAGTTTTTTTGTTAAGTTCTGAACGTGTTTATCCCACTTTAGGTTTGAATCGAGTGATATTCCCAAATATTTTGTATTAGTTTTGCTGTCTAATTGCCACACTATTGTATTTTGTCTAGATGTTAGGGGAATATTTAGTGTTTTATTAACTGGCTGTTTATCGCTGTGAAGTGAAAAAGGTAAATACACGGTTTTTTTTAGGTTAACGGTTAATAAATTTTGATCAAACCATTCTGTAATAAGTTTCATATCAGTTATTATGCCCTGTTCTACATGTTCCCAGGTAGGACCTTCCACGAAAAGAACAGTGTCATCAGCAAACGAAATAATTTTTCCGGAACATCCAAGAGAAAATAGGTCATTGATGTAAGCCAAAAACAATAAGGGACCCAGGACTGTTCCTTGTGGTATTCCGTAAACAACATTCATAGGGTCACTAGTGACGTCATTAATTTGCACCATTTGTTGTCTGTCAGTGAGATAACTATTCAGTAGGGAGTGTGCTGGTCCACGTATACCCATAAAATATAGTTTACTTAAAAGCTCCCGATGACTGACAGTATCAAAAGCCTTTGCCAAATCCACAAATACGGCAGCACAAGGTTTTTTTTCATCTAGGCTTGTAGTTATTTTGTCCACAAGGAGAGCGATTGCATCACTTGTAGATTTATTTTTGGTGAACCCAAATTGAAATTCAGAGAGGATTTTATTTTTACTAAAAAAACCAACTAGTCTTTCTTTCAGGGCCTTTTCGAAAATTTTGCAGATATTTGAAATTAGACTAATAGGTCGATAGTTAGACGCTTGATTTTTTTCTCCCTGCTTGAAAATTGGTTTTATTAACGCAATTTTAAAATGTTTCGGACAAATACCTTTTGAGAATATAAGATTTATTAGATATTTTAGTGGAGTAGCAATTATTTTGGACGTTTCTTTAAGGACAGATACGTTAATTTTATCAAATCCTGGAGATGAATTATTTTTTAAGGTACCTATAATTTTAATAACTTCTTCAGCCGAAACATGTGATAAAAATAAAGAACTTAAATTAGTTTCAATTTTTGTTTTTTTAAGATTATTTTTTCTGTTATTTAATATATCGGATGCCAGTTTTGATCCGATTGTTGTAAAATAAGTATTAAAAATGTGTACTATTTTGTTTAACTGGGTTTCGATAATATTATTTTCATTTAAAAGTTCTGTAATCTTATTTAGCGTTTTTGTTTTATGCATGTTTGAATACTCATTTATACTTTCCCACAACTTTTTTGGATTATTTTGATTCGAATTAATAATATTTTTAAAATATCTTTTTTTTAAATCCGTTATAAGTTTGTTAATCTTATTTCTATAAAATTTATATTGATGCAATAGCTGCTCCTCTTGTGTTTTTTTATATTTTTGGTATATTTTATCTCTAATTCTAATAGACTCTAGTAATCCTGAAGTAATCCATGGCTTTTTTCCTTGACTTTTTATATTTTTTGTAATTGTTGATTTTTCTATAGCCATACTGAAGACTTTAACAAACGAATCGCACACATAATCTACGTTGTCAGATAAGTAGAGTTCATTGAAATTTGATTCTGCCAAAATTTTATTAAGTTTCATATAATTAACAATTTTTTTTACTTTAATAGAGGGATTTTTTGGTTGGTTTTGTAAAGCAAATCTTAATAGAGTTGGATAATGATCGGTAATTTTGGACTGTAATACGAAAGGTAATAAAGATTTTTTATCTATGCTATTACTTTTTATAAATATAGGGTCAATGCACGTTTTTGAATTACTTTCTACTCTGGTGTATGTATTAATTAAAGAGATAAATCCCTTTTCATATAATATATTAAGATACATTTGTGTGTCCCGAGACACATCAAAAAGATTAATATTTATATCACCAACCAAAATTTCAGTATCGTTGTTTGCTTTATTTGTTAGATAATACGTCAAGTCAATATTAAATTGGTCAGTGGGAACCGATGGTGGCTTATATATCCCCGTTATTGAAATAACTTTTCCCTGATTTTTTATATTTAGTCTTATACATTTTATAATTCCAATTTCAAGAATTTCATAATCGTAAATACAATTGTTTTTTACATAGATCACTGTACCATCATTTTGGTTAATATTACCAAAGTTGTATATTTTAGAGTAACCCTGTATATTAAATAAATCAATGTTGGGCAATTTCCACGTCTCCGTCAAAATTACAACATCATATGTATTGCCCAAAGCGGCAAGCATAACCTCAAGTTGGTTAAAGTTTTTTTGTATACTTCTAATATTATTGTGAAATATGATAAAATTATTTTCATTTTCATGTTTTTTAAAGACGTCACGCATATCTGTTATAGATTTTATTTCATTAGTTTTAAATTCAAAAGAACTGAAATCTCGAAGGTAGTCGTTCATGTTTATTTTATTTTAAAATAAAGTAATCCTGCAGTTATTTTAAGCTATAAGATGGTCGAAAAAATATATATATTTAAGTTTAAAAGATAATAATTTATTTAGAATAGTTTTTGTTACTTCTCGTCGATTTCTGGCAGTAGTTGAAGGGTTTCGTAGGATTTCTTTTGGATGTTCGGACGAGGTCTCTTTGCACCAGCGATCCGTCACTTCCTAATTGTTTTTGATTGCTTTCGTTGATAGTTTGCAGTTCCTTTTCGGGTTCTTCGGCAGGAGAGTCATTCACCTCTAGATTCTGATTTTCAATGTCCCTCAAATCACTGACCGTGTAGACTTGCTTATTGATTGTTAGCTTAGTACCTTTTAGTTTCGCTTCCAACTTTTGGGTACGTGCCACTAATAGATGTTTTCGTAAAAGCTTCTGATCCTCTCTATCGCTATCACATAAATCATTTGCTATAGAAATCCCTTGGTCTCGAAGAATTTTGAGCTTCTCGGGGTTGCGGAAAAGCGTAGACTTTTTAAGAAACGATATAAACTCTATGATGACCGGCTGTTTATCCGACTTTCCAATTTTATAGATATCGTTTATATCTTGACTTTGTATGCTTAATTCAAGTGTAGAATTTAATGTTTGTATAGCGGTTGTTAATAGATGTTCGTGTGGTGTTTCGGGAAAGCCAAAGATAATCACGTTATTTTTTCTTGCTTTTCTGTCCAAATAAATGTTCTTTTTCTTAAGATTGTCAATTTCCGTTTTTAGGATTTCAACTTCAGCAGTAAGAGTGCTTATGCTCTCCTGCAGTTGACGCTTAATTTCAGAAGTCTGAATGTTATTTGCCTGTATAAGTAAATTGTACAGTAACACTTGATCTGCCGGTAACTTGCTCGAATCAACAGTAGACATCTCTTTTAAAACAAATATTGGGCTAACCAATGGTGAAAAAAGACCTGTTCACTTGATCGGCGGCTACTATGGTTGTTATTGTTAGTAAATTACAGTACTTACAATGCTTGTATAGACTTTGGAGTTATTCTCGACACAAAATTATTTTACACACAAGTGGCATAACACGTAAAGCACTAGACAAAAGAAAAAACGGAAATTTTTGATCACTTTAACCCTATGAAAACTATAAATTTAACAGAGCGAATGCTTGTATGACCTGGCCTACCACAATATTAGTTCAATTATTGATATGCTGCTATGTTTTATATAAAGCAATGCAAATTCTGAAGAAGCCTCGGAATTACATTTCCAAAGGTAAGTGAGCTATTATGGCTATGAAAATCTGTATTATTATTATTATTATAAGTTTTTGCTTGTTAGATATCCACAAAGAAGACAACCGTTTTTTGAGATATCTTGAAGAAATATAAGTATCATCCATACAAATTTAATATAGTGCAACATTTGCATCCTCGCGATGCCGAGCGCCGGCCACTGTTTTTTCAGTGGTGCAACAATCGATGCTAGCTATTTATTTGGCAGACTTGTTATCTAGTCAGACGAATGCTTTTTTTCAAGTGCGGGAATTTTTAATCGTCACAATACCGGGAACTGGCATAATGAAAATCAGCATTTAATGTTTGAAATATTTAGGGTTGCCATATATTTTTTAAGAAAATAACGGACGGACGGCCCTGATCAATTTTTGACAAAAAAAAGCTTTGGACGTTAGGCGGGGTGCGGGGCACCGGGTAATTTTTGGTTGTAAATAAAACAAAACAAATTATTAAAAATAAATAATCTATTTATTTTATGATCAGTAAATAATATTTCGAGATCAGATCAGAGAGCAGATGTTTCACCGGCTTTTACTTCTTCTTTAAACCACTGATATTTTTCAGATGATATGACTTTTTTTAAAAAATCTTTCTGAGTTTTTATTTTATTATAAAAGGATAGACAGTCCAAATCTGAGTTAACTTTTATCTGAATCAAGGATTTTACCGTTGAAACATCAAGCCTACCTCTCTCTGGTCTCCAAATATTATTCATTAAAGAAAAAATCCTTTCCACCGCAGCCGATGTTCCAGGCAGGCATAATGTAAATTCCACCATCTTTTTTATGTTTAATAAGCTATTAACTTCTGACCTATCAAAAATGGCTTTCCATTTCTCTGCAGGAATAATTAATTTATCCAAATCTTGTTTTACGTTTTTTAAAATGTTGTTTACTTGAGTAACTTCATCAAATAAATCATCAATATTAATAAGTATATTGCTAGTAAATTGAACTATTAATTATTCTTGCAGTAGTGTTTATAGAAGACCATTCAAGTTCTCTCTTTAATAGTGTGAATTCAAAATTTTTTATTTCGTGAAAATTGTGCTCCCATAAACTCTGATATGTCAAACAGTTTTGGTAAAAATGATCAATAACAAGAAGCAGTTTTTGGGAATCAAGATCTTTTTGTTTAAAAATTGCTGAGCCAAGAATGGTACAAATCTTTGTTTTTGCCTTTCCTCTAGTTTTGCAACCAAACCTTGATACCATGCATAAATTTCGACTGCAGTGGGTTGTTCTGCTTCCATTTTTAATACTGTATGATTAAAGAGCTCCAGTATACCATGAATAAAACAAAAAAAAATCATTTGTACGATCTTCAAAGAAATTTTTTAAAATATTAGGGCAATTTTCTTCGGATAATAAAAAGATTTAAGACCATCAAATATTTGTAAAATTCTGTGAACTGCAGGAAGTAAACTTAAAAATCTAGTAGAGGAATGACTAAGGACTTTTTTATATTCTACTTCCGCAAATTCACAAAATTCTTTTAATCTTTCTGTTCTTACTGTATAAATTGAAAAGTATTTAAATATTTTTACAACAATAAACTCAATATCTAAAAGAGGAAGTTTATTTACAGCGTTTTGTATGCAGTTATGCACAATATGTGCTGCACATCCAATTCCTATCAATTTATGACCTAACTTATTTTGTAATTTAGTAAAAACATTTCCTGCGCCTTTCCTTTTAGCACCCCCAAAATTCGTGTTCGTGTTGTCAGCACAAAAACCAATTACTTTTTTAGTTAATTTATGTTTTTTTAATGTTTTAAAAACATAGTCAGTTAAAATATCTGACGATTCGCCTGGCAAATCAAGAAATTCTAATAATTTCGTATACACTTTATTTTCAAACATATACCTTACCATAATTGGAACTAACTTTTTATCCAGTCTATTTGAAGCGTCAATAGTTATGGTAATAAAGTTTGCAAGTTGCATGTTTCCCAATAATTCATTAAAAATATCTGGAGCAATAACACCAACTATAATTGCTTCAGTTTTAGTTTTGGCGCTACAAAATTTTGAATCATACAAATTATTAATTAGTTTTGAGGTACAGGTAGATGAATTAAAACTAAAATCATGCTGAGCACTACGATAAGCGAAAGCTGCTTCTTTTGCTGCACAAATTAAATCACTATCTGTAGCTTCCACTTTTTTGAAAAATGAAGTTACAACTTTGCTTATATTTGTCGCATTAGAAATTGTCTTGTGTTTCTTAGTGATACTATGCTGAATTATGTCACGTCGACCACCTTGAGCAACCGAGAATTCAGTGATACATATTGTACATTTGGCCATGTTTGAAATTTGCCTTTTTTAATAAAGGAAACAGTGCCGGAACTAGGAATTTTGCGCCCGCGGCCTGTGTTAGGGCGGCGCCCCTATTATATACATTTTATAACCAGATGAAAACAGCAAATAACTTTTTCAAATAATTTTTATTATTATAATTTTTTTGTTTTTACAGGTACTCAGGTACAAAAGGGCTAAATTTGGCATTAAAATAAAATATAACATGAAATACAAAAAAAAACAACTCTGATGTTACGAGATAATATTACACCAACTAAAATAAAAAATAACAAAATAAGCGAATAACTAGGTAAAACAACAAAAAAAAAACAGAAATTAAAGCTAAACTTTGGGTATAAAAAAACAAACTAAATTTGAACTTTTCTCGCTTTTGAAGCCGCAAACTCATCAATGACTTCATTAAAATCAATAGAAAAAGATAATTTTCTTTCTATGCTCAAAATGGCCATATTAGTGAGCCTATCCTGCCCAATCGATGATCTTAAATATTTTTTTATTAGTTTCAATTTACTAAATGATCTTTCACATGAAGCTGTTGTGACTGGCAAGGTAAGAAACACTCTAAGAGCGATATCAATATTTGGATATACAGATTCCCACTCGTTTTTTCTAATAAAATTTAAAATTTCTAAATGGCTTAAATATTGTAAGTCTTCAATATGAGAAGATGCTTGAAACCTAAAACTATCAATTTCATTAACAAATTCAAATGCATCTAAATCTTGGTCATATTTTAGAGCCAAATCAGCAGCATGTCGTTTCATGTCATCTGCAGAAAACATCTTAAGTGATTTACCAGTTAAAAAATTAAAATCATCTGCAACGCTCTGAAGAGCACAAAACCGTGAATTCAGGTTAGTTAGAATGACATCAACAATTTGCAAGCATAAGATTTTAAATTTGTTAATTTCACTTAAATTGCTTGCTTCGTCAGAGCAAGACTCGTCTACCATTTTTTTTTACTTTTCTCTTTCTTCTAATTGCAAATTCTGGTTCCATATCTACGGACTCAGAAATTTGATTAGCTTTTTGCAGGACATTTTCAAGCAAATTCTCTCTAAGGGATTGAATTTCCTCAACAAGCCCTTTTATTAAATTAGACCCATCCAATACCGTTACAGATGTTCCCTGCAGAAGTATACTAACTTTATTAATTTTACTTAAAATTGCGTTCCAGAAAACAAGAACATACAAATTTATAGTCCAAAGCAACTTTAAAAATGATTTAGAATCGGCAGTATCAGAATCTGAACTCGAATTAGTACCTCCAACTTGTATTTTATTAAGTAAGTCAATTACTTCTTTAAAGTTAAATACAAGAGCTTTTATAGCTTCACTTCGGGTACACCACCGGGTATCACTGTGACCCTTAAGCCTAGTTTTTAAGGTGGAAACAAAAATTTCCCAGCGAGTTGTTGACCTTACAAAAAAATTAAACAAATTTTGAACAGTCCCAAAAAAAGTTATTATTTCTGGGGAACATTTAGCTGCATGATAAGCTACTAAATTTAAACTATGGGCAGAGCATGGGACAAACCGGGCAAACTTATTTAAATTTAATATTTTTGCTTGAACGCCGTTATATTTTCCCGCCATACTGGCACCGTTGTCGTAAGCTTGACCCCTGATGTCAATATTAAGTCCGTCATCAACCAGTTTTGAAGTAATTTGATTTGCCATTGCATCTCCAGTTTTGCCCGTAACCTTTATAAAATCGATGAAGCTCTCTTCTATGGAACATTTGGTTTGGCTGCATCGGACATATCTAATAATTTGTGACATTTGCTCCTTGGGATGTGTCTGGTGTGCAATCCAACATTAAACAATAATATTTTGATTAGACCATATTCGAAATAATTGTTTTTCTTACTTTCTGTCCAATCAAATGTATAAATTCATTTTGAATCATAGGCGAAAAATATGATATTTGGTTTTTGTTATGAGATTTAATGTGACTTGCAATTGTGGGATCGTAATGACTTATAAGTTCAATTGTATTTAAAAATTTACCACAATTTGGATGTCCAATAATTTCTGATGATCCCCTCAATGCATCATTGTTTTTAATGCAATGTAAAATGGCGTCCAATATGACACTAAGAATATGGCGCCATTTTTGTTTTTCTGTCAAAAGTAATTTTTCAGTTTTATCGTCGATTAATGCGCTCATCCTAATACCTCTATCGAATTCCTTCCATTTCAAGTAGTTCTCTTTGTGAGATAGTGAATTTTCATGCCGAGAAATAGCAGGATTTAAATGTTTCCAGTCTGAAAAACCGGTTTCGCAAAAAACACCAAATACCTTTCGGTCAAAAAGTTTACAAGGAAAGCAATATAAGGAATTATTTTTCCTGCAATAAATCAGCCAGGATCTTTGTATTGTCTCTCCATTCACCAGAACTTTATGAAACCTTTTTTTGTCAAACTGCCTATTATTTACAACTGGATATACATTCATGTCATCTCCCGGGTCTGGTCCGCGTTCTACACAAACTCTCAAGTTTTCTTTTGTGCAAGTCTGGGGATCATTCAAATCAAGAGTTACTTCTGCACAACTTAAGCTTTCTACTGAATTTAATGGCTTATTATTATTGCTAATAATTAAATCATCTTTTTCTTCGGATTCCCGGTCTACATTGGAATTGCTCTCACAAGAAGAGGACGGAGAAGTAACTGATTCTGTTATTGAATTATCATTAACACTATTGGACCTGGGCCTAGGTATTACAGAAAAAAAGTTTTGTATTGGGGTCACGATCTTTTTAACTTCATCTGTTTTCAACTGCCGCAATTTTTTATATTCAGCCCCAGATGGTTTTTTGGGTGGCATTTTCTTCTTTTATGCTCTAAAAAAATACAGGATGTTCCTTAACCATAGAAACGTATTTTGAAAAAAAAATACAAAAATAAATAAATATAGTAAATTATTTTTCTCAGCCTTTTACACACGGAAGTATGCCAAGTTTTGCCTAGAGCGAATATAATTTAATGTTTATTAAGAGACTTTTATTTTAAAAAGATAAGGAAATGAGAAATGCTTATTTGATTCTCACCCACCTCTTCTATGAAATACGGAAACATAACCACACAACCTTAAATAAAATTTGAACGATATTTGTAGAAAGAAAAAAACTCTAAATACAATTATTATTGGCCCTAAACAGTCTCAATATAATTAGTAAATAATGCACTCTTAAAATAATATGAATTTACCTGTAATACAGTCACAACACTTCTTGCACAGTCGCAGTAATAATGAATGATGCACTTGCCGCAAAAAACAAAGAACAGTACTCCGTAATTAAAATGTATTGTCATAACTCGCATCGTGGCAAAATTTGGTAGGATAGAAAAATGTAAGTATTTACAGATAAAAGTTAAAAGAAAAGTTTTTCTGTAAAAAATATGGACTGATTGATAGTGCTGTTTTTTTAAACAGTAATTTAAAACTATATTTTTTCCTTTAATAAAATAATTATAATTATTGTCTAAATAAATCTTGTTCTTTTATTTTTTTTTATTATGAAAAGCCTTTTTTCTATCGAAGGATTTGGCGCCCCCCAAAATCTCGCGCCCGCGGCAAATGCCGCCCTCGCCACGCCCTAGTTACGGCGCTGAAAGGAAAAGTCTTTTTCTAAATCCGCAGAATATTTGCATTTGCGTTTCCCCATTGTTAAATATTAAAGCTAAAAAAAATAATATGCTTTAGCTTTACTATAATAAAATATCAAAACCCATGCTAACTAATAACTATACATATTAGAAAGTTAAAATAAATTTAACTAGGTTCATTTTAGCATTAAAAAAAAAACAGTCCTTACCTGAATATGTGTATTTCTAATTGCAAAATTCGAGTCTAACTGATTTAGGAACTGCACATAACATTACACTTTGTCTGCAAAGATTGATCTAACCTTTCTTTATTTATATATTAAAACAAATGATTTTACAATGACTTATATAGGGGAATTACATCTATCCCAGTGTCGAAAACTTTATACCTTACCTTACTACACATAGATGACGCCATGCACTTGAAAAAATAATATAATATTTAGGACCGTGTTTAGAACCGCATTTTGCTGTGGTATTTTTTTATTTATTTTTTCAGTTGTAAAAGGTTATAAAAATAACGGACCGGACAAACGGACTGTTTAAAAACAACGGACTGTCCGTTACAAAAACGGACGTATGACAATGTTTATGTTTACCAATAGCAAGCCACAACTCTAGGCTCTGAAAGGAATTTCTTGATAATAACTTTCGTCAAAGATGTATAGGTGCCAACGGACCTGTTTTTACCTGTATTACAGTAAAAGAATCCAGGAATCAAAAAATAACACTAGGGAAAACTGGTCCATTATTAATGATCTTCGCGGAAAAAATAAATCTTCTAGACCCAACATCTCAATTGAGCCCAATGTTATAAATACCTTCTACTGTACCATCGCAGACAAATTAACCAGCAACTTAGCTCCAAAAAAAAATCCCTTAGAGTACCTGCATGACGTGTATGTACCGGAGAATTTTGAATTACATGAGACAAATTTTATAGAAGTAACTAAAACCTTGTCCGAAATTATTAATAAAAAGTCCGCAGGATCAGATGGCTTGTCAGTGCGGATTTTGATAAACCTCCCTGACGCAGCCCTGCATACACTGGTAGACCTGATAAACCTTTCTTTTTCAACTGGTATATTTCCGGACTGTTTGAAAACTTCTTTAGTTATCCCTTTACATAAGGGTGGCGACTTGGACGATCCATCTAATCTTAGGCCTATTGCATTGCTGTCTTCAATTTCTAAGGTTATTGAAAAGCTTGTAAAAGTACGCGTTATGTCTCATTTGGCTCGTTTTAATATACTTCATAAAGCGCAGTTTGGATTTCAGAAATGTAAGGGTACAAATGATGCAATTTTTGCATTCTTGGAGCAGGTGTATTTGGGAATGAACGTATGTGATTCAGTGGCGGCAGTGTTCTGTGATTTCTCAAAAGCATTTGATTGTGTATGTCACAGAATACTGCTACTAAAATTTAATGTATATGGCTTCCGTAGTCAAGCTTTGAACTGGTTTAAAACTTACTTGTCTGATAGATTTCAGTTTGTGCAGTGTGGTAGTTCTACGTCTGATAGCCAAAGAATTATGAGTGTCGTTCCACAGGGATCGGTGTTGGGCCCCGTGTTGTTCCTTTTATATATTAACGATTTGTCTTTTTTAAATATTCAAGATAAATTCACGTTGTTCGCAGATGATACCACAATTCTTTGGCGTGGCTTGAGTGAGAGCTTACATGGGGTGATGACTAGTGATATATTGTTAAGGTAAAGACTTGGTGCAATTCAAATTCACTTTGTTTTAATGTTAAGAAGACAAACATCTTGTCATTCAAATTTTCAATGGATCCCCTTATATTAAATGATCAAACCATCGAATGCAAACCTTCTATTAAATTCTTAGGTATAACACTGGATGACAGATTGAAATTTGCAGAGCATATTTCTTCCCTAAATTCAAAGCTAGCGTCTGCATGTTTTGCGCTGAGAGTAGTGTCTAATGAACTGAGCTGGTCTGTTGCAAGAATGTTCTATTTTTCCATGGTAGACTGTCAGTTGCGTTATGGTGTGGCATTTTGGGGCCTAAGTGCCAATCATTTACTGAACTCAGTGTTTGTATTGCAAAAGAGGGCGGTTCGGTATCTGAACAAGGCTCGACCTCGAGATCATTGTAAACCATTATTCATCTCGTCCAGGATCTTAACCTTGCCTTGCCTGTTTATTCTAGAAACAGTGTGCCTTATTCATAAGAGAAGACACGATTACAACAGTGGCTCTCAGTACAACACTCGACAATCCATCAACCTTCCACTGCCGATCCCCAGGCTTGCCTCTACCAAAAACTCTATCATCTATGAAAGTGTTAAAGTGTATAACCACTTACCCATATATTTTCGAAACATAAATGATTTGAAAACGTTTAGAAAAAAATTAACAATCCATCTGGAACAAAAAGCCTACTATAGCTTATTAGAGTATTATTCAGATCGTTTATGATTCATTCTAAACATCAAAATCTTAGCTGCATTTTTTAAATTTATATGTGTATACAACTTTTTAATATCTTTAACTTTTATGTAAATTATTTGTTAAATTGTTTGTTTCTTTTTTAACTTTTTAGACGTACTATTTTGTATATTAATGTGTAATATTTTTTTTTACTATTAGTTATGGCAAGACCATTACTAGCCATATAATAATTATTATTTTTCAGCTTTGTCAACAAGATCAGTCTTAGACAATAAAGCATATTTTGACTTTGACTTTGACTTTAGAAGACCTCCACGATCTGCAGACCTCTCAATTTTAGATATTTTTAATGTATTTATAAATTCATTGCTTAACAATTTTATTTAACAGATTATTTAATTCTGATAAATCGGTTTTTTTTAAATTTATTAAATAAACCTTCGACTTTTCTAAAATTGAAAACAATCCTCTCGAAAATGGCCAAGAAAATACCTATAAGTGTTACTTGATTAATTATGTTTTCCGTGTGCTTTCATTATCTCGCCTTCAAGTAGTTAATCCTAGATTTCGTTTTGAAAATCACTTGGAAACGATTTTTTTTAGAAGTTGATAAGCAATTAGAATATAGTGAGTGCAACTCGACATTATCTAATTTATTTAAATGTGTTCTGATTATTTGTTGGGTTTAGAATGATAAACATATTTCTTTTTTGACTTTTTCGCAACTGAATAAAAATATCTAACTTTAAATTGACTGAAACAAATATTTAAGAGAATTACATATCTCAACATAAATTTTTTTAGACCTCTCGTATATCTGGGATCAGGGATTACTATGAACTTATTGGGAGCTTCAGGTGCTTGAAGAGTAGTGGCATCTTTTAACATTTTCTTATATGTCTATTTACTAATTTATGTACAAAATTATCATTATATATATATATATATATATATATATATATATATATATATATATATATATATATATTACTTTTAGCTATATTTTTAATCCGATTCATTCCATTGTTAAAACGTTCTTTACCTAATGAAAAATTAACTAACCTGTGAGTTAAGAAATGAAATGCTTACTTTGTGTTGACGGTAATGAAATGAGTCGGAAGTTATATACCTATCAGTATTAGTAAATTTCGTATAAATATCAAATTCTAATTTATCGTTATTTCTAATAACTAACGTGTCTAGAAAAGGTAATTGCCCATTGCTCTCTTTTTCGAACGTAAATTTAATGGAAGGATATTTATTGTTTAATGTATCTAAGAAAGTGTCCAAATTTTCTGTTTTATTATCAAAAATAGCAAATATATCGTCTACGTATCTATATCACACCCTTGGGAAGTACTTTACTTTAACTTTAAAAGTTTTTTTGTTTCTAATCTACCCATAAACAAATTTGCAAGGAACAGATATAAGCAATTGCCCATCGCAGTTCCCTCAAGTTGTTTATAATATTTATTGTTGAACTGAAAAAAAAATTGATTCATACATAATTTTATGTGAAGCAAATATTCATCAATAATTTCTTTATTCAAATTATTGAATTCAAGTAGTTCCTTTAGGTATTCTAAAGCTAGTGGTATGGGTACACTAGGAAACAATGAACTTACATCAAAAGATATTAAAATTTCACCTTCTTTTAAGTGAACATTCTTAATTTTGTCTAAGAATTCTAACGAGTTCATAACCTCAAAGTTATCATATGTATGACATATTTAATTTGCTGAATTCTTCTATTAACTATTTTGAAATATTGTGCGTTGGTGATCCAACAGCTGAAACAATAAGTCTCATGGACTTCCCAGGTTTATGGATTTTGGGAAGGCTTACATAGTAACCCACAGTTATCTAAACTGTATTGCTTTCCCAAATTCCATAAACCTGGGAAGTCCATTGTTTCAGCTGTTGGATCACCAACGTACAATATTTCAAAATAATTAATTATGTTAAGCAAGTGTATAAAGTATAACATGCGCCTAACCCAATTACCAGTTTTTATGTTGATATCTCAAAACCAGCTAGAGCTATAGAAAAATAACAATTTCGAGATTTAAACTTTAACACCCTGTATCTCGTTAATGAGCCACATTTTACCAAGGCATATTTGGCTAAATATAATTAATATATCACTAATTACAAATAGAATATTGTAGCACGTAGGGTTTTTTTGTTAGAGTTGTAGAACCATATCGAATGTTACAATACTTAACTACTTATCTATAGAAAAAATTATTTCAGAAAATTCTTAACCCTGTTTATTGACTATGTTTACATTTTTCGCCTATTAAACATACTATACATCTAAGAGAAAAGCAAACGAGAAAAATATTAACTTAAAACATTAATTAAACTTTATTTTTTCCGTTTATGAGGTGTCCTATCTTCTCTCTTCAAAAACCAACAGTACTTACCCATCATGGCTGGATCCCATCGTCCTTGGTACCGAATTTTCATTGTCCTGATATCTTGGTGAAACCTTTCACCCTGCTCGTCACTAACAGCTCCCAAATTATTAGGAAAAAATGACAGATGGGAATGGAGGAAATGAATGTTTAATGACATTCTGGCACCAAGCGCTTTATAGGCATCTAAGAGTCCACTAATTGTTCATAATTTTCATCCATATTGTTGCCTAAAAATCCTCTTACTACATTAAGAAATGAATTCCATGCTCTGAGATCCTGCCTGGTAAGCTTTTCCGTAAAATTGGCATCGTCCAGCAATTTTCTGATTTGTAGCCCAATAAAAATGCCTTGTTTTAATTTGGTATCACTTAACTGGGGAAAGACTTGTCTTAGGTATTTAAATCCATCATCATCTTTATTCAAAGCCTTCACAAAGTTTTTCATCAGCCCAAGTGTAGTTTATTTTATCAAAAATCGTGCGCATATTTTCATAATTTCTTTTCATTGCAATTGAATGCAACTGGTATAGAGGGTTTTAAATTTCCATTATGCAATAACACAGCTTTTAAACTATATTTAGATGAGTCTATGAATAAGCGCCACTCACGAGGAGAATGTTCAATATCAAGTTCTTGCATTAAACTGTCTATATCAGTACACGCGCACAACGAATTTTCCATACTGTAGAATTAAGAAAACATAGCATTTCTTTTTCTGAAAACATTCGTAATTTTTGTTTCTTTGGCCAATAGGTTCCATTCCTTAAGATGGGAACCCAGAAGTTCTGACTGTTGCTTGGATAACCAAGCAAATTTGAATATTCTATATTGTGCTTTCCCTTTTTGGAATAACCTTCAGTCTTTGCCAGGCAAAAATAACAATCGTCAGAATGATTGGTGGGTTCTCGCCATTCCATTGGAACTGCAAAAGGCATATTTTTTTCTCTTTCCCTTCATCCACTGCACCAATGATACACTACAACTAACACAGCACACATGGGGAGCCCACCGCTTATCTTGATCCCCAATTAACACACCAAAATATTTAAAGTAGGCTTTTTTTACATTTTCGGAAAATGGCCTGGTTTGTGATTTCACCAGAAATTCTCCACAAATATAACAAAATTTGTCAGGAGAAATTTTGCAACTTCGGCGCGTTTGACTCGACATTCTCGTCTTCACATACACTTGCTTATCCATACATAGAGAACCACTCAATTCGAAACTCAACAGAAGAGTGATGTTTAACGTTTATTTTATGTCTAATGTTGTAAACAACCCAGTCTAGGTAATTTTTCCGTTGTAAAAGGGACCCATTTTAGCCGCCCCACAATAAAATTGTTTACCTGCCAATATAAAAGGTTCTAATTAGGCTATTAAAAAATGGTAGGTATTAGGGCTTTTCGAATATTTTTTTTTATTATTAAGAGGGTATTTCCATTGTGAAAATAATGAGCTGGCCTGTGTTAGAAAAATCTTGTCGGCCAGTGTTATCATTATGTATAAAGTATGGTAATATTCTGACTTAATTTCCCACTATTTTTAATACGAATTTCAATTATAAATAACACAAACCATTAAAATTTGAATATTTACTCAATAAACTTTTAGTGGATTATTGGGTGATAGCAAAACTTTTCTGTAATTGTTTTACATTTTCTAAAAAATGTACTCAATATTTTGTTCTATATTATCTAAAAGAGCTATTTAATTTTTCTTATATAGTTTTCTGCTACACTTCAAACACTCAATTGGGCAAAGAAAAACAAGATAATTGAATAGTTTTATTTATAAACAATAAATATTGAAATTAATTGGACGATATGAGGCGAAGCACTCGAGGTTAATCTAGCAAGTGATTGAAGTGATTCAGTCAAGATTAAGGAGCGAATAGAATTAACAATTTAAAGTGATTACGCTCGACGAATTTCGTTTAGTGTTACGGTCGTTTCTTAACAGTGAACATGGTCGGTTCATTGTTGAAGTTTTCGGCAATTTTCGCCCTCTTCGTGGCTCAAAGTCAAGGGAAACAGAGCGTGAAGCAAAGTCTGGATGGCACCTGGATTGGAAAAGAGACAAATTATTGTAAGTATCAGTGAATTATTTAGATATTATAAGTAGTGTCACAGAAGGCAGTTCTAATAGAATTTAAGAACTGAATGAAATGTTTCTTTCTGCTCTAATCCAGTCAAACCTCAGTATAATTAGGGAGCTCTTGAATTACAATAACTTTAATTAAATATATAAATTCTATTTTAAATGATTAATGTAAAAGGAAATTTAAGGTCGATACGTATCTATTTGAGAATTAAAATGCAATAATATACCTCGGAGAAACTTTGCTAAACGGGATGAAACCATGTTTTAAACTATTTATTTTGTTGAAAGTTTTTATTGTATCTATGTACATCGTGTTCTACATAAAAGTACTATCTGGAAATCAGTAATAGATACTAAAAAAAGTTTTATACAAAAGTCTCTTTAAATTTAAAGATATTTTTAAAATATAATGATTCCATGTATACAGGGTGTCTCAACTTTGTTGGGACGATATCAACTATAAAATTTTAAATGGGACACCCTGTCCTTTTGTTCATTATTTGATCTCTTGTCAAAAATAAACATAAGTTACCAATTTAAACTACACTGTGGTCCAAATTAAATTGGAACCTTTTTTAGGCTTTATTATTTTTCTTATTTTTTGACCGATTTTAAAGATTTTTTGATACGTTTTAGTTGAATCATTTCTGAGTTAACTCTGATTTCTCCACTTATTTCTTTGTATAGGGTGCGCAAAAAAATCGAATTTTTCTAAAACGTTGATTTTAAAGTCGTTGCAAAAATCAGGTGATTCCGATATTTATACGATTTCATTTGATTCAATTAAATTTTTAATAGTTAATTTCGTAATTTAAGTCGCATTCGAGAGTTGTTTAATGGGCTAATAAAATATATAAGTTTGTATTTACTGAATTATTATGAAAATTAGGTAGGTGTTCCGAAATTTCAAAAACGTCAAAAAGAAGAGCAAAAAACAGGAATTATAAAATAATAATACATTTTTTATTTATTAGACTCGAGAAAATTGAACTTTAAATTATTTAATTATGAAAAGTAAATAACATCAACGACAACCTTTTTAAATCATTATTTATTCATTTTTTATATCATTCTTTATTATTTATTATTCTTTACGAATTTGTACTAATTCTCGTTCTATTAGATATTGCGTGATGTCTTTTTAAGCATTAACATATTGAACTATGTGGTACAAAAGTCCAACTAAAAATCAAGGGAGCCTTGATTAAATTTCAAACAAAAGAAAACAAATTGATAGTGAATGTTGACAGTTTCTTTGAGATTTCAAAAAACAAGAAAAATAATAAAGTTAAAAAAAGGTTCCAATTTAATTTGGACCACAGTGTAGAGTCGACTTTTGCGTAGTTTCCAAGATAATTAAGGTTATGTGTGATTTTTTGAAAACTATTTTTCAAATCACTATAAAAAATTGCATAAATCTAAAATTTGGCGTTTGGGTGATAATTTCCAGTTTACAAAGCCTCAATGCATATACGGTCCACACCTATACGAAATCAATCTTGCACTTTTTTAATGTGAAAAAAGTCGATTTTTTAAAATAGAACACCCACTATGTTTTTTATTTATGCAAATGATCATAGAAATACCTACTTTTCCATATATTCAATATATTCATATATTGAATATTGTGATGTCCTATATTAAATATTGTGATGCTGCATATTCAAAGAAAAACTATAGGAGACCATGGAATGAATAATATTTCTATTTGCGTAACTATAGACCTAATTTTATTCTATATTTATTTATTGTTAAATTTTGAATTTAAAACCATTATATAGAATTAATATTAGAAACAAACTTCTTGAGTAACAGCTATCAACATAAACAACAGAAAACATAACAGATTATACGGAAATAGAAAAAAAGTAAATTTTTAACACAAATGACTGTATAATTGATTTTCCACAGACTGTCATTTTTCTGCTATATACAGTACATATCACACTCGAATGTTTGACACAGCGTTTGGGATGGCGTCACTATTATTAAGGCTTCACTCTACCTTTAAGTGTGCCCCATAAAAAATAATCTTTGGGTGTCAAATCGGGACTTCACGGCGGACATAGAATATCACCGTTACTATATTTACTTAAATTAAATTGCTCGTTTAAAAATGATCTTATATCTTCTCTACAGTGGTATAGAGCATTATCTTGTTGATATACCAAGTCCACACGAATATGTTCCTGAAGATCATTG
Organism: Kuschelorhynchus macadamiae; assembly: GCA_030620095.1. Lineage (NCBI taxonomy): Eukaryota > Metazoa > Arthropoda > Insecta > Coleoptera > Curculionidae > Kuschelorhynchus > Kuschelorhynchus macadamiae. The sequence goes on from JAUTXW010005271.1 coordinate 441,091, forward strand.
AGTTTTTCCATAATTTTATTTCTTAAACGGTTTAAAAATGTTTGTCTATTGAAATAGTAGTCAAAAAATACAGGTCCTATTATGTGATGGGGAAAATGGCTTTCAGGGTGATTCATATAAAAGGAAGTTGAATTTCTAGTTTAATGTTTATAATACCACACCACCCTTAACGCTTTTAAATATTTATTTGTGTCAGAATAGTATTGACTATTTTTTTTTGTTATGCGTTCCCCGCAGTGGAAAATATCGCCTCATCTGTCCAAAGGATTTTATTTACAACTCTTCTCTCAAAATGCAGGTCCATCATTTGCATACAAAAATCCAGTCTAGTTTGATAATCAGTTTCAGTTAAAAATTGAACTGGAAGAAACTTATATGCGATGTTTGCTGGTCATGGAAAAATTCAAATCCCTTTGTGCATCTCTTAAAGGATTGGTAGGATATTCGATGAAATATAATCCTTTTTCCCTTTTTCTGTATTTCAAAACTCTATGAGTTGATAAATCACTGTAAATTTTGTCAAAAATGTCTTGTTTGGTGTCCTTGCCATGGGAAATATTCGGCGATAGACTCTTAACGCGAGAGCTGGACAGAAAAATCAAAATGTTTTCTTAAATTGAGCTGCATTGTGGAACATGTAAAAGTTTTGTGTTGTTAGTTTCAAAACTTATCCCACGCTATGTTTTTATGTATTTACGTTTTTTAATCACCATATGGCCGCAAGTACTTTTTCTGATACACAATGTGATTTGTGAAAAACGCCTAAATATATTTCGTCGAATATTTCAAAAACTATTGATTTTCGAGACACAGTTTAAATTTGAAAGTTTTATAATTGTTTTTGCTCTACAGCATCAAATTTCACCTCTGACGTTTCGTGAACGAACCACCACCATCAACGTATTTTTTTAAATACGGACCCTGATTTCGAATGCGCCTCTGACGAAGTTTCGACTCGGTAAAGTGTCATCATCGGTAATTTTTACAAGTACATGCCTGGTTTCATAATGTAAAACCCTTGGAAATGCTTTATTGGATTTTATTTAATATTTAAAACATTAATGAAAATGAATGAACTAACAAATTAAATACTAATATGGGAAAAAACAACGAAGAATCACAACAATTACATGGTCATTTCCAACATTTAAAAAGCATAAATGTTAAAAATGCTGTCATATATGTAAAAACTAAGGTGTAGAAACAATAGTGACATATGCTTAATTAACAAAATTATAACCCTTGCAACAAATTTTTACAATTTAGAAAATTCCTTTGTAACTGCATATTTTGCAATTTGATTCGATTATTTGTGTAAAACGTTATTTCTTCCCATATTAGTATTTAACTGTTAATTAATTTACTTCCACTAAATACTAAATAAAATGGAATAAAACGTACCTATATAAAGATTTTAAATTATGAAACCACGACATGATGGCATTTTACAATATTAGAACGTCGTCAAAGGCATTTGTACACCTCATCATTACAAAGAGAAAGAAGAAATGATTCTGAAAATGTGAACAAAAAATCCAGGTCCGTATTTAAAAAAACCAAGTTGACGGTGGTCCCCCGAACTCGAAACGACGGAAGTGAAATTTGAATTTACCATGTTGTAGAGCGGAAGAAATTATAAATTCCCTGCAGGAAGGTATCTCTAGAAATCACATTTTGATTAAGAAATACTTGAGCGTAGAAATCATGCAGTCGAATCTTAGACTGCTACTACTTATTTGTAGATAGTGGTCCGATAAATAAAAAAATATGAAATATGGCGGATGGCGACATTTTAAATTATTTAGGCATGTTAATATCATGTTTCTAATGGTTTTTGGGGGTTTTTAAAGGCCCGAAATTCAATTTTACTTATCTTTTCAAATTTTGACACTTTTTATAATATTAATACGGTGATTTTGGCAAAAAAATTATTTTATTAGGGACCCTCCAAAATTTTAACCCAAAATTGGGTTTTAAAATATAAAACTTTGTATAAATAGAATTAAAAAGGTTGAAATAAAAAAAATATATAAGAATCGACTTCAAAAAAGGACCAAAAGGTAAAAAATAATATTTTATCCCACATTGAAACTTTAATTTATGAATTCGGTTTTAAAGTAAAAAAGAGCATGTCTATTTATTGTAATATATATGACACTCATTATATAAACGTCTATTTGTAATTAAGTAAACAGGAATCAGTTTGACAGGGATTGCATAAAGTTAAATTTTTAATGCGGAATAAAATAGTATTTTTTACTTATTAGTGTAACGCTTCTTGGGGAAAATGGCTTTCGGTGATTTTTTCTAATTTTTTTGATATGACGGTTCTCGATGTCCTGAATAAAAGTTCTCATGGGCTCAATCTGATCCTATGGCTAGTTTTTAAGATACAGGGTGTTAAACTTTGCCTAAATTCCATACAAAATAGGTCATATAAAAGGAAGTTGAATTTCTAGTTTAATGCATCATGTATTCATTTTTAGATTATGAATTCCCCACAACAGTTCCCGGAGGAGTGTACTCCGACATGATGGATCTTCAAATTATAGACGACGTCTTCTTCCTGTACAACCAGAACACCACCAGATGGGTGGGCACTATTGACTGGACTTACGCCTTAAATTTTACAGGTAAACAACCAAAACAATTGTCATATGGTCTTAGGTAAAATGGTCTTGGAATAGGTTAAATGATATTTACCATACAAGTGAGTTAACAGCTTTAAACCTTCTACCTTAAGTAATGGATATAATAATTCCAGAACGTAAGAAGTTATGGTCTAGTGTGGTTAGAACTCTTGTATTTTGATCTATCTTCCACCACAGGTTCCAGTGTTAGGAAATAAAGCTTCTCAACTCACAGACGTAGATAAAATTTTTTAAATATCTATCTCTACAATAGATATACTGTGTAGAACATTTAAATGGAATACTTTCTCTAACTTGAAAACTCCAACCCAACTCAAAATGCTTTGTTGGCTCGAGAAAAGGAAAATCTTATTGACAAAGCATAAAAATGTTCAGATAATAAATGCATAACTATAAACTACTAATAAAATGTGCTTACGTCTTTATGAAAATTACTAGTTCTATAATCTAAATGAAAGAGAAATAGGTAAATGAGATAAAAACATGAGGGAAAAATACCAGTTTCAAAAGTTTTATTCACTGCTTCCCCAACAGTGTTAAGAGCTGACCAGGGCAGAGCTTCCCAAAAATACGAATTGATGTGTGGTTTATTCCTGATGAATTTTTATTCTTCATTGTTCACAATTTGAAAAGACTGTTTACCCGTGGAATTGATTCATTGACGACGTCATCTGTGTAACAATTATGACGTAAAACACTGTTTTAAATGTAACACCCCGTACATTTCGTTTCTGAGCTCAGCGAGCCAATCTAGACATATTTTGTGGTACGTGTTCTATACCGAAAACGAACTGATGTCTATAATTGTTGTTCTTGTACAGGGTAGCATAAATGACTCGTTTTTTTGTTGCAGTTGAGGAAGGTTTTTTGGATTTCGAGAACGTAAACTTAGTCTTCGAAGGTCTTGACACTTTTACCAGTATCGAACTCAACAACGTAACCATTGGAGAAACAAACAATATGTTCGTCAGATACGTTTTTGATGTCAAAGATATACTAAAGGTATTACCTCTCATTTTAATACCGTCTGTAACATGTTCTCAGTGAAGCTTCAGTGTTACCATTAGGAATTGAGATATATAACATATGGTAATAGTAATAGTAAAACAGTCAATATTCAATAAGGTGCTTTTTTAAATGTACTTTAAGTAATTTTATCTTTTTAATATTTTTTTAAATATATATTGAGGCATTTGTGTATAAAAGTGACACTTTACCAAAATTGCTGTTTATCTGATTAGTTTCTGTAAATTTATTATTGGTTCCAAGTTTGGCAGGTAGTCTATAAATCCATTTAATAATTTTATTTTGCAGTCTTTTCAATGTTATAATAGTTATAAATATATAGGATGATTTTTTTAAAGTTTTAAGTCATTTTCAATATTAGATTTAATTTCCATAATAAAATATAGCAAAATATATAATAGTAGTGTCATCAGCCAATAAAGTTCTGCTTCAATTTGATCTTAATTTATGTTTATATAAAGAAAAAACAAAATAGGCCCCAAAACTGAACCTTGAGGAACTCCACAACTAATTGTCTTCTGAAAGATCATCTTGTTTTCCATTTCAACAAAGTTATTTCAGTTAAAGTTTGCTGCGAATTCCAATAACTAAAAGTTTTCTAAGTAAAATTTGTTTAATTGGATATTTGTAAGTATATCTGTTACAGCTACCTCTATATGTAGAATATTATTTCTATCTAAACATGTCAACTTATAATAATAATAAAATCCATCACTTCTTCTAAAATTTTGAAAAAAATGTCATAATTATTTGGGTCATTAGTTTCATCATTTTTAAATATTGGAATAATTTTTGCTATTTTTAATTTGACCGAATAAATTGTTTTTTTAAATCATAGTCGAACCAGTGGCGGTTCGCGGGTGAAAAAAGTAAGTAAAGTGCAAATGAAGAAAGAAAATATCGCAATAATCTTTTTTCCAGAATTTTTTTTATATGTGGAAGGGGTAGAATATTTTTTTACGACTTACCTAAATTTTGTATACTAAATCAATTCTCCTATCTTTCATAGCAGCAAATTTATTTATAACATCCTCATAAAATAGATGAGTTGCCCTAATCACCTCCATAAAATTCCTTTTGAATTGAAATATTGCCTAGAGAAGTAAGTCTTTCTTGAGATATTGTATTTCTTAAATAAGTTTTTACATGTTTGAGGTAAGAAAAACTTCTTTTCACTGAAGCACTTTTCGACAGTATTGTCAAAATAAGGGAAAACACTTTATATGCTTTGGTTAAAATATCTTTATTTTTATTAATTTTTTTCACTTGCTCTTGCAGCGATATATTCCAATTATTGTCATTGGCAAAAATGAGACCAAGCTCATTTTTAAGTCGTTGACTTTTTGAAAATATTTCTCCATATAACAAATTTTCAAACGGGCCAGTCGGAAAATTTAAACTATATTCGGAAAATTTAGCAGAATCTGCCAAACATAAAAATGTAAGTTTTTCACAGTCTTGAAAGCTTAGTGTCATTTCCATTAAAATATGGTCCAATATTACATAAAAAAGGGTTCTATACTTAGCCCTGATTTCTTCAGGTGAAAGCTTAGCAAGTTCACGTTTGTAATGATATATTTATGTAATAGAATTTGCTTTATCAAACATGGTAATAAAAAAATGTTCATTTCTTTTTTTACAGAGCGCCTCACGACAGCGTTTTATATTGGATATGCAAAAATGAATGTCAAGCGATTTTTTTTGATAAACGCAAATAGTTTATCCGTGATTGAACAAATGCCATTAAACTCTAATGCCAGAAACGTGAATTCAAAATCGTTCATCTCACCTAAAAATACGCAATTTCAATGCAATTGTAATAAATTCAAAGGCGTCTTTTAATTTATTCTAGTCTTGAACAATCACATTTCGAATTTGAAGACCAACGAGTTTCTGTAATTGTTAGTATACGTGTTAGTATACGTCTCGTAGATGCAGATGTAAGAGCATACATTCGTTTGGGGAGTCATGAATAAATGTGGGAATACCACTAAGACTTGCAAAAAAAATTCGACATTAGAAATGTTTTTAAACTTTGCTGCATCATAAAGTTAAGACGATGCGTAAGACAATGGACAAATACAGCCTGAGGCGATTTTCTTTTTTTTTTATTGAAGGCCATTTAGATGGCCAGATATCACACTTGAGCCATCGTAACATTGCCCTATTAATTTATGTTTATTTTTGATCCAATAGAAAATATAAATTCTCCGACATTCTATAGGAGCTGACATTATAAAATCCTAAGAATCTCTCGACTACTGAACCTTCTGAATTAACGAATCTTAAAATTATGGATCACTGGGAGGTTTGCGGTGTCATCCACTTGCACAGAAAAAACTGTGTGTTCGTTATTTTATTTTTTACATGATCATTTAAATAGTCAGAAATGCATTCAATTATTTCGTTTTGAATAGTTTTCGAGTCACCAGTAAAAACATTTTTAATTTTTTCGTGATGATCTTTTAGTTCTTGGGAACTTCTCGATATTAATAAACCTAAAAGCTTTTTAAAATTCCCCCTATTTATTGACTCGCTGCTCTCATCATGGCCGCGAAAGACTAACTCTTGTTTTGCAAGGTACAAAACTGCGTCAATTACCAAGCACATAAATAGTCTAAGACATGCCGCCATAGGTCAAGTAAAATATTTATTCGAGATGTATAGTTTATTTTTTGCCAATTAGGTGAATAAATGAATATAAAAACTTAAATTTTAAGAGATATATATAATAAATACAGTTAGATGTTTGCTGGTTTATTTTTCCTGGTGAAGTAGCACTTCACCTACTTCACCTGAATAGCAGATACCGAGTCGAACTAAATGTGTCCAGGTTTAACTATTTTAATAACACCATCTGAAATTTTTCTCAAAAACATTGATTTTTTTGTATTTAAATTATCAATAATTTATTTTATATCTTGTTTCTTGAACATGGAACTTTAGTTAAAAGCTTCTTCTTTTCTTTCTACAACTGGAATTTTGCTTTACTACAATTGTCCAATGTTGGTAAAGTGAATGATAATTTCTTTACATATTACTGCATCATCGAAAGATAATTTATTCTTTTCTTCGTTTTTCTGAGTTGCCAGTTATTAAATGAATGATATTATGCCAAATTTCTTTTGGGTTACTTTTTTCAAACTGGTCTTTGTAAAAAATTTCTTTTGCTAACCGAATCTGCTTTTTAACAAAATTATTATAAGTTACATATTATATGCTTCTTTGACTAATGAGACTATTTTCAGGATTTTTTTTGCGATAATAATATATTTTTTTTAGTTTTTCATATCTTATATACAATTTCTTACTTTTAAGACCGTTCTTTAACATAGAAATATAATTATAAAAAGTGTGTATTTCTTTATATGAATTAGTAGTAGTAGTAGTAATATGGTTTATTTAGAAAACATGCTACTCTTACATTCTATTTAAATACAGAACTTATGCGTTTTATTAATATTACAATAAGATTATTTTATAAATATATCAATCTTGGTTATTTAACATATACTCTTTTAACACCTTTTTAAATTTATTTAAAGACTTTGACCTAATAGATGGTTTTAATCTATTATAATTTATTAGACCATTATAAAACACCGACTTATAGTTTAACGATTTCGAAATTCTATTTATGTAAAAACTAACAATTTCTAGTGTCATATGCATGATTTTGACAATTTAGTATAACAAAATTACATATTTGTTCCTGAAGCAAGTTATTTTGAATTTTATATATGAATATGCAAATAAGAAAAAATATTAAATTTTTGACATTTAACCATTGTAATTTTTTTAACTTGATTGATATCTTTGTATATTTATTCATGCCTAAAATTATACGCATTGCTTTGTTTTGTAATATTTGTAATCTGTTTTTTAAACCTTTATTGGCATGATACAAAATTGTTGAACAGTACAGGTAATGGGGCAAAATTATTGTATATATCATCTTTTTGGAAAAATAATTCAAATCTTTACTAATTCTTTTTAAATAGTTTGTTTTTTGCGAAATTTTAGATATTACTTTTTCAAAATAAATGTCAAACTTTAAATTTGAATCAAATGAAATTCCTAAGTATTTAAAAGAAGTAACCATTTCTAAATTTTCGTAATTAATTATAATATTTAAATTATTATTTCCAAGTATCATATACTTGGTTTTTAATACATTTAATTTTAATTTATTTACTTTAAGCCAATTACATAAGTTTCTATTCAAAATTTAACTTACTTGTAATGTTATTAATATCCATTCCGTTTAAATATATCAATGTCAGCAAATAACTGAATTTTACAAGAATTTAAAATATTAGGCATATCATTTATATACAAAACAAATAATAGAGGACCCAAAATATTTCCTTGTGGAACACCAATGTTGTTTGAAATCTTTTGAGAAAATTTGTTATTAATTTTAGTTTTTTGTGTTCTACTTTCCAAATAATTTTTTAGCCATTTAAAAACCGAACCCCTAAAACCACAATGATATAGTTTACATAATAATCTTTTTCTGTCAATTGTTTCAAATGCGCGTTTGATATCCAAGAACACTGCTGCAACAGATTCATTTTTATCTAAACTCCTTTTCCAGCTCTCAATTACGTACTGTATTGCAGTTTCAGTTGAATGTCCTTTTCGGAAACCAGCTTGAAGGTGTATTAAAATTTGGTTTTCTTCAGTGAATTGTAAAATTTGGTCATAAACTATCGGTTCTAAAAGTTTTTCAATATCCAATAACTCATTTACAGCTTTTAATTCATTCTATTTCTTTTTTTAATTTTTGGAACTGGAGTTCTATCCGAACATTTCAGTTCATCTGGTATTTCCCCATTTTTAAAACATAGATTTATAAAATTTACTATTCTGCTTCCAAGCACTTCAAATGTCTCATTCATGACAATTTTTTTAAGAATTTGCGAATGATTATTATTAGATATTAATTAACGAACTAGTTTCTTCAGTTTACTTATAGAAACGTAACGAAAAGTTTGCAAAATATGTTTAGGTTCTGGTAATTTTGGACATATTTCTTCATTTCCAGAATTTATTGTGTAGTCAATTTCTTCAATACTTTTGACAAAATATTTATTCAATTTTTCAACTATAATAATTTCGTTTATTTCCGAATTCTGTTTTGATTTTACTAAATTTTTTAATGTTTTCCACATTTTTTTTACTATTATTTTTATTTTCTTCAATTTGTTTCTGATAATATGACCTAGTTCTTAAAATATTGACATATTAATTTCTAGATGTTTTGTATGTCTCCTAATCTTCTATGTTTCTAGTAAAAGCAAAGTTTTTGTAATATAAATCTTTTGATCGTTGGGCTTCTAAAATCGTTTTATTAAACCAGGGTGTTAATTTTTTTCTTAAGGAAACCATCTTACACTCAGTAACTTTATCGATACATTTCTTTACATTCTCCCTAATGTTCATAAATATTAGATTTTAATTTAGAATATTTCTAGATCAAATACACTTATTTAATTCTTGCAAAAGTTTTTTGTAATTAACGAACTTCCTAATTTTTGTCAAAGGCTTGTTTTCTTCTACACTTAAAATTTTTGCATATATCCAGTCATGATCACTTATCTTGGGGATTTTTTAACATCTGCTTTATTAGAATGATCATTTGATATTAAAAGGTCAATTAAAGTTTTTCGTTATGCGGGTATATTCTTTAATGAGTTGTTTAAGTCCATATGAGTTGATTATTTGTTTCAATTTTTTTACTTAAAAATCATCATTTACAAAATTTATATTGAAATCACCTATCTGAATTATTGTATTGTCATTATCCCAAAAATATATACATTGATTTTGAAAAAACTCCAAAAATTCGTTTACATTTCCACTTGGTGATCGGTAGTAGAGACATAAATCAAACATTTTTTCTTCAAATGTATAAACCATGTCCTACTAAATCTGACACAAGTGAAATTTTATTCGAAACAAGTATTAATAATCCTCCAATGTGTTTTGAGTTTGAATTACATCTTAAAGTAAAATAATTTTGAAAACTAATTTTTTCATCTGATATTTCATCTGTCACATGAGTTTCACTTAGACATAAAATAAGGGGCTTTTCATTATACAAAACACTTTCAACATTTTGGAAGCCTTGTATATTAAGATGAAAAATATTCGATTTATATACATTCTGTTGACAATTTATATCATTATTTATCTCGTGTAATTGCAACTTTGGGACTTCATAGTTGATATTTCTTTTCATTTTTTCAATATGTAATTTATATGATTGACATTCCAAATCAAAGGGTTTGTGATTAATAAAATAACCAGTCTTAAATTTTTCATTTTGTTCACAACAATTTGGATACACAATATTTTCCACTACAGTTTGACATTCTGTTGCTTTATGTTCTTTGTTTCCACACTTTAAAAAATGTTGTAATTTTTTCAAATTTGGATTTTCTAGGTAATCATTTTTATTTTGAATAGCATTTATCAAATTTTCTGCTGTTATTTCATCTTCTATACCAGGTATCTTGATTTTTGGATTGAAACATAATTTTATAATTTTCTTCCAGACTACTTTCGGCTTTCTTTTGTAATTTTATACCTTTGTTTCTGACATATCCATCAATTTAATAGAAATTGAATTTTCATTGTCTACAGGAGATTTCTCTTCCAACGAACTGATTTTTCCGGAATTCTACTTGCTTCTTTTACTCATATACTAATTTTTTTAAATCTGTCTCATAACAAATTTGCGAATTATATATTTTTTAGGAGCTTAAAAAAGTCAACTTTGACTTTGAAAGTTAACCTATATATAATATTACAATCATGTGTATTTTAATGACTTTAAATTACATTTTTGCGCGTAACTTACTTATAATTATCCCTTACTTTAATACATTTTGTCAGCTCTTCATTAAACCAGTAACCAGTACTTAGAATTTGATTTTCTATTTACTTTTACTTCATAGTTCATACAAAGTGGCAGTGGCGTATTTAGGATTTTGTTTAGGGTTTGCTTTTTGTTCTCATTTAAGAGTGACAATTCATTTTTCAAAATTTTATAATATCGTGTTATTTTAAAGTAATAATTTGAAACTTCGGAACTTTTTTTTAACTGTTTCCTTCACGTAACTATTTACCTGATGAATAAAAATATCCATAGGTGTAGTATTTTCATGGAATTAATAAATTAAAATGACCCAGTAGGTAAAATACCCAACTGGAAATTCCTTGCTATAAATTAAGAAAACAAAAAAAAACGTCTGCTTGAAAGAAGAATATTAATATAGGAAAATAAACCACAAAACATATAAACATATTAAAACTTATTGTCATTTAAGAGTGACAATTGATTTTTTTTTATTTCAAACTTCGGAACATTTGCCTCATGCATAAAAATATCCATAAATGGCGTGGCGTTTTCATCGAATTAATAAATTAAAATTCCCCAGTAGGTGAAATACCAAACTGGAAAATCCTATATATAAATTAAAAAAACAAAAAAACCGACTGGTTAAAACAAGAATAGTAATATAGGAAAATAAACCACAAAACATACAAACGTAAATGACACTTTACTTTATACAGGGTTTCATAAGTACGGTACGTACCTCCAGCGCTCAATTCTTCACGATATTTTAATTTAAAAAAAGTTCATATAAACCTATACAGGGTGCATTAACAGGGTGTATGGCTAAGATAGTGCCTAAACCGTAAGAGATATAGAAAAAATTTCTTTAGCAAATTTGTAGGGTTGACAAAAATCTATAAACGGAAAATAATGTTATGTGTACAAGGTGAGTCAAGAAAAATTTATGGTAAAATATGTATTTTGTTAAATAGAACACCCTGTATATTATATGATTATCTGATTCAGCAGAGAGAGAGCTTTACATTGATAACTCGCTTTTTAAATTCTGGTGCGGCGTTGCCACGGAATTGATTTTTTTATGATATTTTTGTGTTTCAGAGGGTCTGTTTAAAAGATCGTAGTTATCTATGGATTTAATTCAGACCAACAACATTTTTATCACAGTTAGTCTAAGATACCTGTTATAGGTGCCTAATGATATTTTGTAAATTTTTTATATAGAGTATTTTTTATGAATTTACCAATTTACCAAAATTAAATATGCAATATCTCAATATTTTTAAATGGAACACCCTGTATTTTTTTATTTCATTAAAGTCATTTATGGCATACCATAATTTACTAAATATGTCCTATACCTAAACTCTTTACTTTTTAAGATATTTCACTTTCTTTGTAAGTTATGCATAAAAAGCTTAATCTACTTTTTTCAATGTCTCTTACGGTTTAGGCGCTATCTTAGCCGTATACCTTGTTGACGCACCCTGTCTATGGCTAGAACCTCTTTAATTTTGTGGTACAAGGTGGTAAATTCAATTTTTTTTGCAGAACCGACTTCCTAAAATAAGAACATTAATATAGGAAAATAAACAACAAAGCAAACAAACATAAGCGACACTTTACCATATACAGGGTGTTTATAAGTACGGTACGTAACTCGAGGGCACAATTCTCACGATATTTTAATAAAAGAAAGTTCATATAAACGAATGTCCAGAAACATTTAAATTCTGTGGTACAGGGTGTTGAATTCAATGTTTTCTGCTATCACCTTTTCCAAGACCGTGCTATGAAAAAGCTCTCTTGATTTTTTTACCTAATACTAACCTAATCTTGAAAAATATCTGTATTTATTTCAAAGTTAAATTAAATTTTTACTAAAATTGTTTTCAGGTCATCCCCATTAATTTTTGACCAAAAGTTAGCTATACCGCGAAGAACAGACAGACCGACGGAATAGAGAAAACATGTTTTTTGACATCTAGAAACGCTAAAACGTGAAGATATGTAAAACCTTGGAGGGATTTTTTTTTTACGATTACGAACATTTTATTTGACCACCATTTCGTTCCGCCATCTTGAATTCCTACTACAATCGTAAATCTATTAAGCAGTTTTTTCAGGCTCATGAATTAAGCAGCCATTTTGTTTCGCCATCTTGGAATCGTACTACACTATTGTGCAATTAAAGTGCAATTTTTTTAAATTTAACCCAAGTTTAAATGGTTATAAATTGTAAACAAAAGGGTTTTTATATTTTGTAGGCTTATAATTTGTTAATATTTTTGTGGTTTGCGTGTTTTAAGGTTGCTTTGTAGTTTTTTTATACGAACTTTGTCAAGAGTGAAAGTTTGCAAATCCGAAATTATATGTTTATATATGTATATATATATATATATATATATATATATATATATATATATATATATATATATATATATATATACGGGGTGTCCCAACTTCGAAGGGGACCATTGGGATCTTGGAAACCGTAAGAAATACGAAAAAGTTTAAATTATGGCAAAGTTGCGTATTTTGGTGCTCAATAAAATGCCGTTTGGAAATTAAAAAAATTCCGACTAATTTCGGTGATAACCGAAAAAAACCGAAAGTTCAAATTTTTTTATTTATTTTCTGCTGACTTTATTTAAAGAGATATTACAAAACAAATTGCACTTTTTCATTGCCACTTTTTTAGTTTTTTAAAGTGGCGTTATTACTTTTTTGATTTGACGTTTCGGTTTTTCGGATCCATCATCAAGTTCATTTTTTTAAATACGGACCTGGATTTTTTATTTCAAATTTCGAAAGAGCTCGAAATTCTAAGCACAACAATATATCGCACATATTATTTTAATCAATTATAATACTCTAAAATTGGTAAAAACATAATTTATATTTAAAATACGTTAAGGTGGCTATGAAACAATAATAAATCCATGAAATTATTATTTTAAGTTACCAGGGAGATTTATACTGACGTTTACTAATATAATACTCATTGTAATGTTTTTTTTTAACTGCAACACACAGCTATAACGCGCCAACGTTGTAGCAACCGTTTAATAGAACAACACAAAAATTGTTTGTAACCTTTATTTAGAAAAAACTAAAGCTAGGTATATCAGAAGTGACAACATAAATAAACAAACTTATCGAATTTTTAAAACTAAAGTATACAAAAATAATTACATATTATAAAAGGTATTCAAACTGAAAACCCTGTGCTTCAATGCATTTTGCTGCAAGGCATCTAAAAATTGTGCAACTTCACGTCCATTATGCGGTGGTGCACCATCCTGCTGCCACCACAACTGTCGCAAAATATTTAGTGGCTCGTTTTCGAGCAGTTCAACAACGTTTTCTAATATTAATTCGCGATATCTATTTGACGTTAGGGTACCTTCATATATTATTGGACCTAGAATTTTATTGCGCCACATCCCGACCCATACATTGAAAGATACTCTTCCTTGAGCTCTTACTTCCTGATGTTGATGAGGGTTATCTACTGACCAATAATGCTCATTATGTCGGTTAAAGATTCCATAGGTTGTAAAATTACACTCCTCAGTCCAAATTACCTTAGATAAAAAATTGTTATCTTCCTCACATTTATTTTGAAGCCAGTTACAAAAATCCATTCGTCGGATATCGACACCTGGTCTAAGTTTTTGACTAAGGTGAATTTTGTATGGTCGATACTTATTGGCTTGTAATGTGCGCCATATTCGCATTCTAGGTATTTGCAACTCATTTTCGTAAAACCTAGTTGACCCCCTAGGAGCATTATTAAATGGGGAAAGTTTTAGAGGAAACTTATTGCATTCGATATCTAGCTTCAGATTTACGATCGATCAATAAGTTTGGGAATTATCGACGAAAAACCGAAAATGGCGAATTTCGTTTTCGCCAGTATATCCAGAACGGTAAATTTGACAGCTGTCAAAATCTGACATTATTGGGACACATTTTTAAGACAAATAAGATGGCGTATACGACACGTCTTCATTGTTTCTTGTTAACCCGCAACCCGCCTCAAGTTTCATTTTTCTTATGACCGCCATATTGGATTTTTCGATTTTTGGAAAGAGCCTAAAATTTCCAGTCTAGTGCTATCTCACAAGTGCATTAAAGATTTTAGTGTCATCAAAATATCATACTTCGTAAATTAGGTTTCAATGTTTTTAAAGGAGGCCATGATTTATTTGTCACAAGATTACATTAATAAGTAAGTAATGTATTGAACGCATTGAATTTTCAATACAACATGAACGTAAAAAGAGACTTAAAAAATCTAAATGAGCTTTAACTACTTTGTAAGTGGGTAATATTAATTTACAAATCTGGAAAATGACGTCCATTTGCATCGAGACATTTTTGTCAATTGGTGACTGTTTTTCGTACAACCCTGGTAAGTGTATTTCGGTTAATATTTGTAAATGTGTCCAGAACTCTTTGTCTCAGGATTTCTATGGTCACAGGGGGATCAAATTCACAGATTTTATTCTTCGTGTGACCCCAGAGGTAGAAATCCAAGGGCCACAGGTTAGGGAATCTAGGAGGCCAAGATATTTGACCCTTTAAAGAAATTATGCTTTCGTCAAACTGCTCTCTTAAGAAGTTCCTGACTTGAATGGTATTGTGAGCCGGACATCCGTCTTATTGAAACCAAGTTCTTCTTAATTCATCTTAGAATAGCTCGTAAGGCTGGTACAACCTGGTTTCGCAAAAGCTCTAGGTACCTCTGCCCGTTTAAGTTGTAGTCAAACAAAAATTATCTTTATTAAAAAGTAGATATTTTCTTTCCAAAAATAATTATCGAAACATCCCGTAATGAATGAGCTTGTATACAGTTGAAACCTATTCAGCTTTATTATGAAAAAGAAAAACATATTTGGTTAGCGGGAAGTAATAGCCATAATAAATTGTTTTGTTGGTATTGCATATTAATTTCGGAAACACTAAATCAATTTATTTCAGTGATATAATAATCTTAAAGTATACCTGCCTTAATAAAACATAAAATATCAAAAGAACAAACCCCTTGCGCTTTAAAATTTAAATTATTCGGAAATACAGCTGAACGCTTTTCTATAAATCATAATGAAAATCGAAAAATAATTCGACATTTGATTAATATGATATTTTTTTCATAACGCAAGAACTAGGCTTCCCGGGTAATAATAAATCATTAAATTCAGACAATCAAAATAATTTTAGAGAATTAGATAAATCTGCAGAAAATTTAGACAAAGTGTTAATAAATTTATAGAACCCAATTCTATTTTTATAGATTCTTCGAAACTACAATACGAAATGATTGAATAAAAATGTAATACAATATCAAAAAAGTAAATTGACTGACTAGAGTAGAACGTTTTACTTTTTTTTTATTAAATTATACTCTTTTAGTATCATTAAAGAACTAAACGAAAAAAAGAGAATATTATTTGACCATCATTTGGTGCCTATTTAAAAAAGATTGGTTAGATTAACTTACCAATGGTCCCACACCAAACGTTACTTCCAAATCTGATCTGTAGACGTCTATCTGCCACTTCGTGAGGATTTTGCACAGCCCAATGATGACGGTTGTGCCTATTAAAGACTCCACAATTCGTGAACCCGCTTTCATCGGACCACAAGACATGATTTACAAAATCAGGATTTTCATCACATCTCCTAGTATACCACTCACAGAACTGTAGTCGTCTTCGAAAATCAGTTTCCTTAAGTCCTTGTACTATTATGGGTTCGTATGGATGGTACTTATTCTTTTTTTAAACTCTCTGTACTTACTGTTGATTTTATCACATTAGTTTCCTGTTTCCAGTTCTTACCGATGCACTAGGGTTTTCGTTGATAGCTTGTAAAATATTTCTGTCTCGATTTTCATTGTTATTATTGTATCCGCTTCTAGGTTGTTCGAAGGCACCATGGTTAGTTAAATTAACTACGATTTTCCTGAATTGGGTTTTATGAGGCTGTCGTCGTTCCAGGTACATCTCCAAATATCTTGCTGAGGTAACGTCGGCGTTTCTGTATGATTGAAAGTACAGAGTTAGCATTTCAACCTTTTCTTCATTTGAATACGGAATGCCGGCCGTTTTCTATAGGTTTTGACAATTTATGTTTCAGATTTATGATTTTATTGGGATAAAAGCGTACCTACTACTTATTAAAACATAGCTTTGATACTTTCAACTATTTAACTTAACGTCAAAGTCAAAATCCAATTTTGTTACAGATAAATCATGGCCTCCTTAGAAAAGCATTGAGAGTTAACATTATTTTAAATCATGGCCTCCTTAAAAAAAACTGAAACCTAACTTTACGAAGTGTAATATTTCGATGATTCTAAAATATTTAATGCGCTTGTGAGATATCACTAAACTGGAAATTTTAGGCTCTTTCCAAAAATCGAAAAATTCAATATGGCGGCCATAAGAAAAATGAAAGTTAAGGCGTGTTGCGGTTTAACAAAAACAACGCTATCTTATTTGCCTTAAAAATGTGTCCGAATAATGTCACATTTTGGCAGCTGTCAAATTAACAAAATTAATTTTTGTTTTTCCCCGATATTTCCAAAAACAATTGATCGATCGTAAATCTGAAGCCGGATATCGAATGCAATAAGTGTCCTCTAAAACTTTCCCCGCCTAAGCTTTGCTGTATTTATAATAGGAGCCGAGATCCCTGTATAGAGAAGCGAATCTGGGACACAGTGTATATATATATATATATATGTATATATATATATATATATATATATATATATATATATATATATATATATATTCAGACCGGTGTACATATATCTTTCTTATTTTCTTATATTATTGTCTCCTGACTTCCGTAAAGGGTATTTTTACTTTTTCTTATTATTTTTGATAAAAGTTACTTCCAACCTCGAGACGGTTTTTTAATTTCATAGAATTATTACCCGTAGTCTGAGTAATTTAGATTATTTCTTAAACTAAATTTTTTTAACACAAAAACTACTTTCTTTTAAATTACGATATACTAGGCACTTTTTAAATAAAGTTATGCCTTAATTGAGTATGTTTCAATAAATGAGTAAATTGGATAATTTTTTAACATTTCACGACAAGCCGCCGCAATGTTCGATATTAGCCATTCGTCGATTATTCGAACATTAAAAGAAAATAAAATGCATCCCTATAAAGTGATACCAACTCAGGAGCTCATGGAAGACGATTATGATAGGAGAACTTATTTTTGTGAACAAATGATGGCTATGTTAGATAACAATGTTATTCAATTAGAACATGTTTTGTTTTCGGATGAGTGCACCTTTACACTTCACGGTCATGTAAATCGTCAAAATTGCCGCTATTGGTCTAGGGAAAATCCTCACTGGATCAGCGAAGAACATAAAATAGGCCCCTTTTTCATTGACGGCAATTTGAATGGCGATAATTATTTAGCACTGCTCCAAAATAATGTCGTGCCAACTTTGACAAATTTGTATCCGGATCCAGCAAACCCACAAGTTCCAGCGAATATGATATGGTTTCAGCAAGATGGAGCTATTTCCAAATCGGTGGATAGGGAGACGAGGATCGATAGAAGTATGTTTTCTAAAAATAATTTTTTTAACATTTACAAAACTAAACCACTTTTCGATTTTCTTTGCCATTGAGATGCTAAATAACGTTTTCTATTTAGTAGGAAAAAACATTTAACTTTTTACTTTTGTTTATACATTATGAAGAAATAAATAATTTAATTTTTTTAATCTTAATTTTTGCAATAAATTTGGATGACATTGAACATTTTCTAAAAATTAAATAATATCCGGGGTGTTGCATTTGAAATAAGAAAGTTGGCATTGACCACTGTTACAGGACACATGTATAAAGTTTTTATTGAAGAAAATGAGCAACTAAAAATACCAATCAGATGATAAATGCCCCCCCACCATTTATATTATCGAATTTATTCCACGGTGTACATATATCTTTCTTATTTTCTTATATTATTGTCTCCTGACTTCCGTAAAGGGTATTTTTACTTTTTCTTATTATTTTTGATAAAAGTTACTTCCAACCTCGAGACGGTTTTTTAATTTCATAGAATTATTACCCGTAGTCTGAGTAATTTAGATTATTTCTTAAACTAAATTTTTTTAACATAAAAACTACTTTCTTTTAAATTACGAATACTAGGCACTTTTTAAATAAAGTTATGCCTAATTGAGTATGTTTTCTAGTAATAATTTTTTAACATTTCACCCAGGCCGCCATTTTCTTTCGCCATCTTGAAATCATAAAAAAATTTCTCAGATGATAAATGCGTCACGGAATTGAAAAATTATATTTTTTGGCATCTAGGGATATCCGTAAAAACGTGGGAAGGTGATTTTTTTTCAGGATTACAATACTTCCTTTTACGAAGAAAATAAAAAGGCTCTGGATTTTTTTACATACGATAACACTGATAACTATTACAGGCTGAAGGAAACAACACTATCAGAATCTTCTTCACAAACTCAGTGGACAAAGCCCTAAGCCTCAACAACGAACAAGTGAAAGAATACTCTATACCTTGGCTATGTCCCCCCGACGCATACCACGGGGAATGTCACATCAACATGATCAGGAAAATGCAGGCTTCGTTCTCATGGGATTGGGGTCCGTCACTACCCTCGATGGGAATATGGTAAGAATTTGCCTGGTAAATTATTTAAGTTATTAATTGCAAAACTTCTTTTTTTTATTTTTGTCTGTAGTACTGTAGTCTGTAGTACAGTGGTAGTGTCATAATTTCAGTCCATTTAAATGCTCAGTGGCAACAGGTCATGGTAACCAACGTTGCCAAAAGGACAAATTCTTGAATATAGAGAATTCCGATGAAAATTGTAGAAGTTGGTATTATACAACCAAAATTATATTAAAGAAGTCCGGATTACAAGAGTTAGATTGCTAAATAAAGTTCACTTTAGGCTTTATATTAAAAAATGCCTTACATTTTATTCTTGTTCCAGGAAACCTGTGTTCCTTGAGGCCTTCGATGACACAGTCATTGAATACATGGTTGTCCGAGTTCAAGACGCAGGGGATAGCGATAACTGGGAACTTGAGGTTGACACCTACTTCACTGCAAACAATCAAGGATCTGTAAATGGATCCATAATGTAAGAACTTTCACCATTTATTAGATTTTTCGGATTCAAACGTTTTTCTGCGTTACTATAGGAACATCTGACAATAAACAGCCTTATGTGCCTTTTGTATTTGTACACCACAACGTTAACTGGCGCAGGAGTACTTAATAAAATTCTCTTAAATATTTTCATCGCCAGCGTTACTAAGACAATAATATAGTGTTTTTTTGTGTTTGTTGTTTGTATTTTTTTATCCGTTTTGTTACAAAGGCAAGACAAATAAACTAGGCTTCTATTATGAAAAGTAATTCAAAAATAAGCGTCGAAATACCATTTATACCGAGTGTTCCACGATATTTCGACCCACTTTAACTCTTTATTACTTGAAAACGGATTGATGCAATTGATACAGAGAGAAAATTCAACGCAGCATCTTTCCCATTTCAGTTTCTCGAAATTTTTTGTTAATTTTACTTACAGTAGATTTAGTTATTGGATTTCTGTTAAGATATTTGGCAATAAAAATGTTACAAACGTCCTGCATCATTCGTCATCATTCTACCCCTATGACCCAGTACAGTTAAAATTTCAATTATTTGGGTTTCAGTTAAACAATCCATTTTTATAAATGAACAAAACTGACATTGTCAAACATACCGGGTAACCTTTTGCGTGAAGGTATTTTAATAAAAGATGATACATTAAATTATGGATATTAGACCCTTAATTTCGCAAAAACTGTTGACTTTCATAAAAAGTGCTTTTAATAAGAAGTATTGAGGATTTTAAAAAGCTAATATAATATAGGGTGTTCCATTAAAAAAAGTTCCTTTTATAACAGAAAAACGGTCAACTTGGCAGCAATGCGGAAGTCGCCATTGGATTCGGCATAATTTCATAACTAAATGTACATATTTTCAATAAATTCAGGTAAGAAGTACCTATATACGTATATATATATATATATATATATATATATATATATATATATATGTTGATTTTTACTCCTTCACGGATGGAAAAATACAATGTGTTTTCATTCCGGGTGTACATCCGTTCACTACTGTCGTTCTGAAAAGAACAGTTTTGCTGACGTTTCGCCAAAATCACATTTGGCATTTTCGAAGCTTTCTTTCTCGCGTCCGAATAGAGACTTGTCTCTAAAAAAAAAGAAAGCTTCGAAAATGCCAAATGTGATTTTGGCGAACCGTCAGCAAAACTGTTCTTTTCAGAACGACAGTAGTGAACGGATGTACACCCGGAATGAAAACATATATATATATATATATATATATATATATATATATATATATATATATATATACAGTGTGTCTACTTAAGTTCTCTACATATGGGAAACTTTTTATTAGTAATTTTACGGAAAAAAGTTACTCTTTATAAAAAGTTCTGCTTTCTGCCAAAATAATATTAAAATATTCAAACTTGGGATTGCATATACAAGGTGGTTAAAAATTCCAAAAAATCGAAATTGACTCAAGAGAAAAGTACCTTTAATTTTTATTTTATAGCAAAATGTAATACAAAATCTTACTTAGAATAAAAAAACATATCTAGCACTAGATTCGTTGCTTCTTATCTGAAATCACTTCTTAAGGAATGTAAAACTTTGGCTTCTTACTGGCAAGTCCAGTTTCTTACTTTTATTCATACCTACATACCAGCAAAATTTCCTTATTTATCGATTGTTGATAATGGCATTGTCACTGCCATTGTCAACCACAATATTGTATTACTTTATTAAAACATCAGTTTAAATATTATACTAAAAAGAAATGCCGTTGAAATTAAGCAAAGAAGATAAAATTGAAATAATTTTAATTGTAGGAGAAAATTATAAAACATTTCGAGAAGCTGCAGACATTTTTAACAACAGACACCCCGATAAAATTATACATTTCACAACAGTAGGGAATATTCTAACTAAATTCAAGACTTTTGGAAATGTAGAAAATAACTTCACTAATTTTAATTCTAATAAACATTACATGTAAATAACTTAATTAACAATAAAAACTATCTGTTCCGTCACTGCATATTTGCCTCAACATGTTCACCATCTCTTTCCATAAAGATAACCGTTCTTACAGAAAATTCTCTTAAAACGTTTCTAATCTCTCTTTTAAGTAGCCCCAAAAGAAATAATCAACAGGATTCAAGTCCGGAGATCTAGCTGGCCAGAAAATATCAGAATACCTGTCGATTACTCGACAGGTATTCTGATATTAATAAAATTTAAGTATTGTCTTACATCCCTTGCTCCGTGACATGGTGCGCCATCCTGCTGGTACCATATTTGGAACCTCTCACTTATGGGTAGTTCATGAATAAAATCGTACAAGTAAGTATTTAGAAAATCCAAGCAGTGTTGACTATTTAAATTATGTCGAAAAAAAACTGATCCAATTACTACAATCAATTAATTAATACAATTATAAATTCCGCACCACACATTTGTTTTGAATGAATACTGATCACGAGTTTGTATAACAAAATTAGGATTAACGTCACTCCACCAACGACAGTTTTGCGAACTTGCAATCCCATTGGAAGTAAACGTTGCTTCATCGGTAAAAATAATGCGTCTTGCCATAAAAGGATCATCTTTTAGCTCTCCTTCTATCAGACAGCAAAACTCGAACCGTCGCTGTCTCCTGGTCTCAAGGTATGTATAAATTTTGGTTTGTAAGGTCGAAAACTGTTTTCTTTCAATATTTTTGAAACTGTATCTTTTCCTACGTTATTTGGCAATGTTGCTGACCTTTTGCGTAGGGACTTTTTAGGGTCTTCTATCATAGAGAGCATTACTTGATTTGTAGTTTCGTCATTCGCAACCCTTGACCTCCGTTTCTTGTTAAAGTTATTTTCTACATTTCCAAAAGTCTTGAATTTAGTTAGAATATATATAATATTAAATACACACTGTTGTGAAATGTATAATTTTATCGGGGTGTCTGTTGTTAAAAATGTCTGCAGCTTCTCGAAATGTTTTATAATTTTCTCCGACAATTAAAATTATTTCAATTTTATCTTCTTTGCTTAATTTCAGCGGCATTTCTTTTTACTATAATATTCAAACTGATGTTTCAATAAAGTAATACAATATTGTCAACAATCGATAAATAAGGAAATTTTGCTGGTATGTAGGTAGGAACAAAAGTAAGAAACTGGACTTGCCAGTAAGAAGCCAAAGTTTTACATTCTTTAAGAAGTGATTTCAGATAGGAAGCAACGAATCTAGTGCTAGATATATTTTTTTATTATAAATAAGATTTTGTATTACATTTTGCTATAAAATAAAAATTAAAGGTACTTCTCTTTTGAGTCAATTTCGATTTTTTGGAATTTTTGACCACCCTGTATATGCAATCTCAAGTTTGAATATTTTAATATTATTTCGGAAGAAAGCAGAACTTTTTATAAAGAGTAACTTTTTTCCGCAAAACTACTAATAAAAAGTTTCCCATATGTAGAGAACTTAGTAGACACACTGTATATATATATATATATATATAATATATATATATATATATATATATATATATATATATATATACAGGGCTGCCCAAAAGTCCGGAATTAAATTAATATAGCCTCAACCAATAACTTTTTGAAAAAACGCTCAGTCCCGTTAAATTAGTTTTATAATTGCTCACATTTTGACGTAATTCATTTGTTTTTGTATTGACATTTGTCAAAGATATGACGTCATCGACCTTTTTTTTATTGGCAACATACAGCTTGTGATACATCATGCTCCTAAATTCTGGCGACATTCTGTCAACCTATTTCAAAATGACTATCAATCATCCATGTTTTTTTACCTTTAAAGATGAAAACCTGCATTGCTTGACATTTTGTGACAAGTATTACTTAGTAAAAGTAATTTTGGTACTGTTAAAGTGTTCTTTTATAATTTTTTTTTAATAAAAATGATATTGTCTGAAAGGCAGCGTATCAAAGTCTTGATATGGTTAGGATGTGGAGATAAAATGTGAAGTCAAAAAGAAGAGTGCGCTTTGTCTAATGCTAAATATCCGGAAAATCAAATCTCACAGGGTACTGTCAGTAAGATATTCCACAAATTTGAGGAACATGGTACAGTACAGGACTTGCCCAGAAACAGACGGCCACGTGTTTTAGACGACAATGAAAAATTGAACATTGCATTATCTCTGCAGGAAAATCCACACGTTTCAACAGTTTCATTGGCCCAAAATCATGATACGTCTTGAGGTACGGTTGAAAGGGTTTTAAAACACATTTATAAAGTATATCTTATCCAAGAGCTTTTGAAAGACGACTATGTCTTATCGTTTTTTTCTGAAAGTTTTTGAGTGGGGCTACATTAATTTTATTCCGTACTTTTCTTAATAAATTTTGAACGGTCGCCATTTTGAAATAGTCATAATTTAGGAGCATACTGTATGAGGTAAGAGCTTTCCAATGATGTTTTACAAGCTGCATGTTATCATTTAAAAAAAAGGACGATGACGTCATACCTTTGATAAATATCAATACAAAAACCAATGAATTACGTCAAAATGTGAGCAATTAAACAACAAATTTAACGGGTCTGAGCGTTTTTTGATAAAAGTTATTGGTTGAAAGGCTGCCATTTTGAAATTTGATTCCGTCAGAATTTTCTTATTAAATTTTGATCACGTATGTCGCCATTTAAAAAGAAGAAGACGTTGACTGTTACAAAAACAAATGAATTACGTCAAAATGTGAGCAATTAAAAAACTATTTTGTTGCGTTATTTATATATATATATATATATATATATATATATATATATATATATATATATATATATATATATAATTTTAGAATCGCACCAAAATCTAGATTCATTTTACAACAAAAAAGCATGACAAGTTTTTTTTATTTTAGTGTACAAATCTTTATAGACCAGGAAATATTATACGAGTCTTACGACGTTAATGAAAATGTCAACGATCACGGCGAAATTGTTAAATCCACAGTGTTTAACGTTGGCAAAACATTGGTAAAGTTGTGGTGGCCTAATGGTTATGGTGATCAGCCCTTGTATGAAGTACAAGTTACCTATACCAGCCCATCTGGCGATGACGTTAGTTCGAAAAAAGTGAAGATCGGATTTAGGACTGTCGAGTTGGTGCAGGAACCTCTTGGTAAGCTCTTGGTAATATACAGGACGTTCAGGGTGTAAGTTAAAATATTTTAAAGGGTTTAAATTACGTATATATATATATATATATATATATATATATATATATATATATATACAAGGTTATTCACGCAACCCGTTCGTTAAAAGTTTTTGATGATACATTTAGATAAAAATTTCAAATTTTGGGATTAAGGTCAAGGTCAAGGGGTACTTCTTTTTTGAAATATTTTCAACTTCCTGTCACTTCCGGGTTAACCGGAAGTTGGTATCAACTTGCTTATTTTAAATGGAACACCCTGTATTTTATGATATTTTTGGATTCTACGGAGAATTTTAATACTATTTTATGTAGCATGTTCTATACCTAGGTTCAAGCGTTCTTAAGATACTTGACCTTGAACCGAAAATGAGCCTTCGGGGTACCAAATTTTAAAATCTCATATTTTTGTAAGTTTTGAAGATATAATCTTCATATTTTGCAGACGATCGGTAAATAATCTTAGGTTTCTATTTGTTTTATTGAATTTGTCTATTTGCGGCAAACATTCACATTTTCAAAGTCGCTTAAATGGGACACCCTATAACTTTATGCACTATCAAATATAGAATTTCATATTCTATCGAACTGTATTAAGGTTCCCTATACCAATTCGTAACCATTTTCGAAATAGTTGGGTTTTATAAAAATATCGTATGTATTTGCTTAAATGTTTACATGTTCCAATGGTGAGCCATGGAAAAACAATTGAGATCCAAAATCCAATATGACAGATGATTAGTATGCGTTATTTATCGAAAGCTGTCAGTGACAAACTAGATCTTCTAAATCGAAATTGAAGAATACTCAAACGCTGATATTCTCAATCTATTTTATATTCATGGAGAATGTTGTAAAATTTTGGAGAGAACGTGTCGTGTGTTTAATGAACGCCACCCTGATTTGGCGCCAATGAACAAGTCAAAATTCAAGAGGATTGAAACGAACTTTTTGCGTTTTGGCAACGTTAAAGTTACAAAAAACGTTCCGAAACCAGTGACGAATGCCGAGATTTACGTAATAAACACATTAGCTTATTTCCACGCAAACCCGCAAAGTTCAATACCGTCTGCAGAAAACGATTTGGGAATTTCTTCTTCATCTGTCCAAAGAATCTTGAGCGAACATCATATGCACCCTTATTCCTTCCAAAACGTGCAAGCCTTGAGACCTGGTGATGACGTCCGACGAGTAGAATTTTGCGAATTCATGTTTTTGAAAATTCAAGAGGACCCTCAATTCCTTTCAAAAATATTTTGGACCGATGAAGCGAAATTTTCTAGAGAAGGAATAACAAATAGAAGAAACGAACATTTCTGGGCAGCAGAAAATCCGCACGCTTTACGCGAAACGCGTTCTCAAGAGAGGTTTAGCTTCAATGTTTTAGGTATAGTATTAAATGATCAGGTGCGGTACTGTATTTATGAAGAGAATTTAAACAGTGATAAGTATTTGGAAATTCTACGAGGGACGGTTTCTGAATTTATAGAAGAAAGTCCTATTGGTGAGCTGCAAAATTATTGATATCAATTAGATGGTGCACCAGCACATAATTCCGCTGCAGTTTACCTCCAATTATCTCGAATTTTTGAAGATCGCTGGATTGGTCCCAATGGCCCTTGGAGATGGCCCCCGCGATCGCCTGATTTAACACCCCTAGACTTTTATTTATGGGGATTTATCAAAAGTAAAGTCTATGCTTCCCCAGTAAATTACCATTAAGATTTACTGGACAGGATACGAATAGCTTTTGCCGAATTAGAAAACGGACAAATTCAACGGGCCACAGCAACTGTACAAAGAAGAATTGAAATGTGTCTTCAAATGAACGGACAGCATATAGAACATTTGTTATAATTCAATTTTATTATTTTATTTATTTATTGTTGATTGTTAGATTGCTATAATTTTTAAGTTCACTAAAACAAGTTTAGAACAGTCTCGAACTTAGTAGATATGGTTAAAAATAATGTAAACAATTTATTACATTTTTTATAACTTTAACTTTTCCGAAACGAAAAAATTTGTTTCAATCCTCTTCAATTTTCTCTTGTTCATTGGCGATAAATGAGGATGTTTTTCGTTAAAAACGTGGCACGTTCTCTCCAATATTTTGTAACATTCTCCGCGAATATAAAATAAATTGAGAATATCAGCTTTTGAGTGTTATTTTATTTTAATTTAAAAGTTTCAAATCAACTGTCATGTTGAATAGAAAACCACAACAATGGTTTTTCCATGGCTTACTACGGGAAGGTGTAAGCATTTAGCAAACACATATGATAGTTTAATAAAAACCTGATTATTTCGAAAACGGTTACGAATAGGTATAGGGAACCGTAATACAGTTCGATAGAAAATTAAATTCTACATTTGATAGTGCATAAAGTTATAGGGTGTCCCATTTAAAAAAAAAAACTTGCCGCTGAATTTAGGACACCCTATATAAAAATAGACAAATTCAATAAAAAAAATAGAAACCTAAGATTATTTACCGATCGTCTGCAAAATATGAAGATTATATCTTCAAAACTTACAAAAATATGAGATTTTAAAATTTGGGACCTCGAAGGCTCATTTTTGGTTCAAGGTCAAATATCTTAAGAACGCTTGAACCTAGGTATAGGATATGCTACATAAAATAGCATTAAAATTCTCCGTAGAATCCAAAAATATCATAAAATATAGGGTGTTCTATTTAAAATAAGCAAGTTGATACCAACGTCCGGTTAAACCGGAAGTGACAGGAAGTTGAAAATATTTCAAAAATAAAGTACCCTTTGACTTTACCTTAATCCCAAAATTTGAAATTTTTGTCTAAATGGTATCATCAAAAACTTTTAATGAACGGGTTGCTTGAATAACCCTGTATATGTATATATATATATATATATATATATATATATATATATATATATATATATATATATATATATATATATATATATATATATATATATATATATATATATATATATATATATATATATATATATATATATATATTTCCATTTTAGACACAGGTGCAACCTTCTACTTGAAAATAAACGGAGAACCAATTTTCGCTAAAGGTTCTAATGAGATTCCGATCAACATCTTGCCAGAAAAGGGACAAGATCGCCAAAAAATCAGATACCTTTTGCAGAGTGCTAAGGACGTCAACATGAACATGCTAAGAGTATGGGGAGGAGGTATGTTAGATTCTAAAGTCTTATTCATCAATTGAACCACCATCATTTTTTATTCAAGCTTAAAATAAGATATCTCAAAGATTGAGGTGTTTACGTTTTTATCAAGTTTATCTACATTTATATTATATTAAATGTACACTAAATATACGTCAATGACCCTCAAGATAAGATATAGTGGAGTAAAAAACGGGGCAAAAGTCGCTTCTTTCTCGATTTTTTTTGCGTTAGAACACACCGATATATACCTCATTTTATTAAATGGATCATTGTACGTACGAAATCACAAAATATTACTTTTTTTTGCTGTCACGACTTTTTTTATTTACAAAAAAACTGGAAAAATTATTATTTTTTAAAATCGTGTTTTTTATGTTTCCCCTTGTATAACTTCTTACCTAATTAAGCTATAGAGACGATTTTTTTTTTGACTTAAAGCAGACATTTTGGCACTTCTTCCCATGTAAAAAATGATTGCTATTATTTATTTTAAATATGGCTAAAACATCGATGAACTTGAAACTTTAGAAATTATGTAAACAAGTTTTCAATAACGAAAAAAATTTTTGTTTTTGGAAATTTTATATTTTTTGATTATGTTTTTAGTAGCAAAATCGCTGTGTGCTTTCATACTTTAGGTGCTACGATTTTTTAAAATGCTCGAAATTTAAAAACAACACAAAATTGCAGGACTAAACAGTGTTTGCACGTATATTACTATGGTGATAAAGAATATATATATAATAAGAGTATATTACAGGGGAAATATAAAAAAACACGATTTTAAAAAAAATAAAATTTTCACGTAGCGCATATTTTTAAGTAGAATGAGCTACAATACCCAATAGGTTTGATTTTGCATTACAAAAAATTATTTACTTTTATAACCAAAATTTGAAATTTTGCGCAAAAAAAAATTTAAAAAATCATAGCACTAAAGTATGAAAGCTACACTAACGATTTTGCTACTAAAAACTTTTTTGATATTTTGTCTATATTTTATGCATAATAAAATTTCCAAAAACAAAAATTTTTTTCTATTAGTGAAAACTTGTTTACATAATTTCTAAAATTTTAAGTTTATCGATGTTTTAGCTATATTTAAAATAAAAATAGCAATCATGTTTTAAATGGAAAAAGCGCCAAAATGTCTGCTTTAAGTAAAAAAAAAATCGTCTCGATAGCTTAATTAGGTAAAAAGTTATACGAGGGGAAACATAAAAAACACGATCTTAAAAAAAAATAATTTTTCCAGTTTTTTGTAAATAAAAAAAAGACGGCAAAAAAAATATATAATAATATTTTGTGATTTCGTATGTACAATGATCCATTTAATAAAATGAGGTATATATCGGTGGGTTCTAACGCGTTTTTTACTCCACTAATATTTTAAATGTATACGTGATAACTGGTTTTTTTAAATATATACGTAATAAGCGAATTGCTGTAGGAAAGAAATAATAATAATAATAATAATAATAATAATATTAAGTTGCAGCTTTTAGATGTTTCATGCAAATTTTGTGATAATTAACCAGTTTAAGCATAAAGCTTACTTCAGATAAGAAGTATTTTATACCGGGTGTACAATTAGACTATACTTAAAAAATTTCTTCAGATTCAATTCACTACAAATGTGCAATTTTATTTTTTGTTTATTATGTTAATACAATCTTAAAAAAAAATCAAAAACAGTTTGATATATTTTTCTACATATCAAGCTGTAACATTTTAACAGTCTTCCTAACACACGTTTTTTTTAATAGGATCTCATAGATCCTTCATATTTCTAATATTTTTGGTGGCACCAGTTTGCGCATGAATTATACTTGGTGTCAGAAATTAATTTTTTATTTGTTAATGTGATTAAAATTAACTACATTTCATCGCCCTGTAGAATAGATACTAACTTCAATTTGAATGTTTTTGTTTCAAATTTCAGTTATATGACACACTTTTCTATTTTTTTTAACGTTCTCTAAGAAGTATATCTAATATGGCTATTTGGAAAATTAGATTCCGATGACGGAAAAAGTATTGCATTGATTTTAAAATATCTTAAGAAAAACGATCATCTACTTCGAAATAAAATTAATAAATAACTATCTCTTGCTAAAGATATTATGGTAAAACAAAATAACAGTCTTTCTGAAATAAAATCTAATACGTTTGCCACTGATCAGGCTATTAATGACATTTTTGAAGAAATAGATGCTCTAAATCTTATTATTAAATCTTTGTTAATACTACAAATCCAATTAAATCAAATAACAAATGGTATTAGTTCTGCAAATTTTAATAAAATAAACCCTACATTTTTGTCGTTAGATAATTTAAATAGTATAATTAAAAGGGTTAAAGATAACTCTCCTCAAAATCAGTTAGCTCATTTTAAAAATCATCACAGCTTTTATTCTTTTCTAGGTATTCAATTATTATTTGATAAAAACAAAATCATTTTGCTAATTATTTTCTCAATTTTAAAGGCTACTACTCGTAAAACATATTTTGTTTAAATAGAAAACAAAATAATATCGCCTCAAAAATCTTAACCTTATTCAAACCCAGAGAAATGAGTTATATCAATATCAGTATATAACATGTGAAGATATCAAAGAAATTGTCAGAACCGTCTCCAAATTGAAGAATATGTTGTCAGCATAATCAATCAAAAAGAACACTTTTTCTATATTTTGTTTTCGTTTTAAAGTTAAACAAAAATTTGTAAAGAAACATACCCAACCAAAGAAACTACCTAATAATAATATGGAGAAAGAGTACTATGATGTATCTAAACCGAAAATCCAAATCTTCGCACATTCGGTTGTTTGCCTGACCGCCAACAAAAAAGTTCAAAGGAAGATGCAGAGCTGTTTAAGATCATTTTAGAAAAGATTTAAATCAAATATTGTAGATACTTTTTTTTTAACAAATGATTTAAATCAAAGATCATTTTGTACAAAAAAAAAGATTTAAATAATAAATCTTTTTGAAATTAAATCTTTTTTAAAATTTAAATCGTTTTAGGAAATATTGAAATCTTTTCAAAGGATTTAAATCATTTCAAAAGATTTAAATCATTTGAAAATATTTAAATAAGAAGCATCACTAAAAATAAATGGGTTTTATCTATTTTTTAAAAATTAAGTTTTCCTTAAAAATATTTAGCTAAAAAAATGAACATAAATACACCGGATATGGATCTGTCAAGAGTCAAAAATATTTACTTAAAAAAAAGTTTTTTAATCTAGTTTTTTTTGTTTAAAAAAAAACAAAAGATAGGTTATAGAACTGTCACTTTCAAAATATAAACATGACATTTGAAAATTCCGTATTCGTATGCGGATCTTCGGTGGCTTTAAGGGATTATTCCACCATTTACGTAACTCGATACGTTATGTATACGTATACGGATACTGCAAAAAATTTACAATAAGCTTTAAGTGTCTACTGTATAATTTATAAAGAACGAAAATGCGCTTTTAAGCAGTTTTATTGAAAAATATAAAGGAAAATATAATACTTGAATACTATAATTTTTGATAAAGATTTCAATTTAACGTACAATATAAGATTCAAAATTATATGTAAAACTTTTATTTTAATATTCATAATTGCATAATGTTAGGAGACAAACTATTGTCTGCATTGACTAAACAGACTATAGGGGGTTCATAATGAAGTATTTTGCCATATTTGCCTGCCTGCCTAAGACCTAAGACTCTTATTGAGGATTAATTTTATGGTGTTGTAAAAATAGAAAGCTCCCTTTGGGTACCGAACGGCATGTTTTATTTGATCGTCTAAAATAACATACGTGTCCCTTTTGTCGGCTCCGGAAATTTTCCTTGTTTTTTGCACGCACTTTTTCTATATTTAAATCGTTTTAGTAAGATTTAAATCATTTTAAAATTATTTAAATCTTAATTTTTAAATCAAAAATCAAAGATACTTCTCAAAAAGATTTAAATCATAAATCAAAAATCATTTTCTGAAAGGTGATTTAAAATCAAAGTATTTAAATCAAAAAATGTATTTAAATCGTAAAAAGATTTAAATCTCACGGATTTGTAACAGCTCTAGGAATATATTGCCCTATTATATTTAAGGTCTGACTACATACACTGGACAGCATATTTAACCGGCCAAATAAGAATTGATACAATTCAAGGTTCATTAAGTTTTTGATAAATATACCGATTTCAATAAAATATATGACAAATTGCAGCCTAATATATTCTGTTTAATCTCTAATTTTAAATGTTAATAAATTATGCAAGAATTAGTAATTTTTTTAGCTCTAATAATTTTTAAAAGTTTAAAACTATAATTTTTAATTTGAAAATTGACAAAGATTGAAGAAACATGCCAAAAAATCCGAAACGTTGCATTACAGATCTATATTCATATACAGCGCGTGTACGTGGATTTAGGTAACATATGGACTTTTGTATTTGTGATTTAAGGCGAAAAACTTATTCTTCATAAAAAGTTTTGCTTATCTGAAAAATAAGATTGATTCAAAAAAGTTTCATTTTATATACAGGGGACGAAATAAAAAACAAAAATATAAAATGGCAGAACCAAAAAAAATTTGAAATTCCATCTTTTGAAACAGTTAAACTAAACACTCGGCAAATACAAATCAAAAAGCTTTTAGAAGATTTTGATATTAGACTTAGTTTTTGAACAAATCAATGGTGGACAGGACAGCTTATTTTAGACACATTATACTTAATATTCTAATATTTTGCAGGTGTCTACGAATCCGATTACTTCTACGAAATAGCTGACGAATTAGGAATCATGATCTGGCAAGATTTTATGTTCGCGTGCTCCTTGTACCCCGCATCTGAAAAATATTTAAGTAATGTTGTGGCAGAAGTCGATCATAACATCAAGAGACTGTATTATCACCCCAGTATTGTGGTGTGGTCTGGAAATAACGAGAACGAAGGAGTGCTAGCCGACAACTGGTAAGCAAAAATCTGTCTAATAGTAATAATTAGTTATAAGTAGTTGATAGGAGATTCGGAACCCTGCAAGTAGATCAAAGAAACCCGGGTTGTCATTGTCAAACACTATCTAAACAAACGTAACCACCACTCCTCCCATAGAATCTCCTGACCTTGCTCCAGGCGATGGTCCTTTAGACAAAGCACCAATCCTAGATATGCTTCTCTTAAATCATTTTATGCTTCACAGGTGCAGAGAAAATTATTGTTGATTTTCCAGGCCTCCAGGCACATTTTCCTTAAAAGCTATTTAAACTTCCAATGTAATCGCCACTCTAAAGTACTACCATAGCTCAGCTGTCACTCTTGGTCTCCAAAGGAAGAAAATGTATCTGCTAGCTCACTGCTACCACTCCTCAATGACCAAGGACCCAGACGAGGTTCACTGTCATGCCTTGGGAGAGTTGTTCTGAGGAATCTCTACGCTTATTGATTAAAGTGAAGTTTGCTGTAGGTCTATATATTGCTTTTATTTTATGATGGAGCCCAACCTAAGACATAAAACTAGTTGAATAAAAAATGAAGAGCTCCTGGGGGGGTCCAATCCTTATAGTCAGTCTTTTGAAATAACCCACTGATTGGCATCATAAGCCAGGTAAAACCTATTAATGATTTTAAATTTTCTTTTTTTTTCAGGTATGGTACCCAAGACAATTATGATCAATACAAAGCCGACTATGTTGCTCTCTACATTGACACAATTCGTACCGAATTTGATAGAATCTCTGCATCTCAAGGTGTATTCGTAAGTTCCAGCCCAAGTAACGGAAACCTAACCGAAAGTGAAGGGTGGGTGGGATCGAGTCCAGGCAACCAATATTGGGGCGATGGTAAGTATATTCAAACAACAGTTTAAGAAATCATGGATCTTGGGATTAAACCGTGTCAAATTGGAGTTACTATCCGACGTTTCGCCTTCCATTGCACGAGGGATCTTCAGCGATCTGAATACTTGAGTGAGCTCGGAGAGATTCAGGCGGACTTTCATACCAGGCTTGCGAATTTGTTACTGCTGCTCAATGAGTCACACTTATGAAAAGGTGTTCAGCGCTCTACGTGTATATATATATATATATATATATATATATATATATATATATATATATATATATATATATGTATATATAATTAAGTAAATAATGTGAATTTATATAAAACATACTGCATTTTTATAATAAAAATATAGATTATAAAATGCTTAATATTTTAAAAATATTTTTATTTTTAAGTAAATTGATTAGAAAATGTTGGTGAAGCGAGGGTTTAACAACAACAACTGGCAAGCCGCCACTGAACGTTGGTATCTTCTTCTTGAATACAGATATTCTAGCAAACCGGTGGTTTGTTTATATAAAAGATTTCTTTTTTTATCAACTTAAACATCTATTAACAAAAATAAAAAATATTGAGTTACTGTACAAAAATAATACTTAAAATTAATAAAAGAAAATCTGAATTAAAATCTGGAAAGTGACGGAATTTACTTAAAATCCCCAATCTTGGCAAAAGAAAATAAAAACCTTTAAATAAACCATAAATTTAACTATTCAAAATACATAAAAATTACTCCCCAAATAAATACTAAAATCAAAATAAAATATCTTTGTAAACCCTCAACTTCGACAACTGTAAAGCCCACAAAAGAAGAATTTTAAATCAACCGTAACAACTCGAACTTTGTCACAGACTAACTCTTGTTTTAGAAATCAGAAACAACCTAATTTGACAAGAACTGTCCTCTTAGAAGTCTCCTATTGGCTGGAACGCGAAACTTCGGCATAGACGAACCCTAATCTTTATATAGTTGTCACCCAGAGTTCTACTTTATGTGAGAATTGTATTAAATTGAAATAGAATTACATTTCCGTCTAAATAAGATAAAAGTACCTTCTATATAATTGTCTAAAACTTAAACTAACTTATCAACATTCTGGATCAGGAAGGCCATGGCGAAAAAAAGAATGGCTAAGAAAACCCTTTCAGTCCGTCCTTTCTAAAGGGAAACAATGCTTTTTCAAAAAAACATCAACTTTTTTGTAAAGTATTCTATTGTATTTTTAACATTATTAGATTGATAGTTTATTATAATTAAATCGGTGCAAATGAAATGTTTCAATTATAATTAGATTTAAATTAAATGAAATCTTCCCACGAAAAGGGCCATATGATAACCATCAACTCTAAGGGTATGTATAATGGAGTGCAGCTTGACAGGTTTATCTGAAGTAAGTTTATATATGTCTGCATAATCTAGAAGATTGCGTTTGAGATAAGTGTTATTTATTATTTTGTTAACTTTTAAAAACTCTCAAAATTGGCTTCAGATTCGTTTGACTACTAAATTTCGTTAAAAAGGGGTTCACAAAAGTGAACATTTACTATCAATTTTAAAGGTGTCATAGTAGGCTTTATGCTTTGGCATCGGGTAGCAAGTTAATGAATACTTAAAGATAAAAAATACTTATAGCATAAATATGGTAATTTTTGACAGTATTCTTCTAAATTTTTATAATTCGTAATTTTCTCACTGTATTGACACTGTTATCAGATCTCACTCGTTGGCAATCGCAGTAAGGTCTTAAAACTGAATATCCAATAAATGCATTTTTCCTTTTCCAGTCCATTATTACAACTACATCCTCGACCCGTGGGACTCCAACACGTACCCAATACCACGATTCTGTTCCGAGTACGGTTATCAATCGCTGCCTTTCGAGGATACCTGGATGACCGCAACCAATAACACGGCCGATTTGGAACTTACTAGCGAGTTCATGGACTGGAGGCAACATCATCCTGGAGGTAACGCGGAGATGGCCCTTTTGATCGCCGAGAACTTGAAATTCCCCGATGACGACAGTGAATCTTATACGAGTGCTTTTATCTACTTATCAGAGGTAAGTTTAATATATATATATATATATATATATATATATATATATATATATATATATATATACATTGCACCAAGATTTTTCAGAAAATCAGCATTGGAGAAAATGCACATTAATGCTCACGTTGCAACCAAGCATTTTGAAGATCTCCAAGAGTTGCTGGACAATTTTACTATAATTCCGTGCTCCTGTATTTGGAAGAAAGTTTACAAGGTTTTTAAATGCCAACCAAGCATTCGTTTGGAATTCTGTCATTGTTTTGATGAAATGATCATCTCTAACGAAATAATTAATATAAATTAAAAAATCACAAAAAATTATCTTTAAATTCCTCAAAAAAACGAACTGCGATAAGAACACTTTTTTATCTAAAACTGTGCCATGAGTTGGCTGGCAAACCACTAACTTGTTACCTATCAATCAAATATAAATAAATAATCAACATGCATTTTTCGAGGTATGTAGCCTTATTTTATTAATTTTGTAAATAGTATAAAATTTTAAATTCGTTTTAGAAAAATTGTAGATGCCTTTTTATTATTAGACTACTAAATGTTTTTTAAATTAATTGTAGATAGGAAAGGAAAGGCTTTATATACAAAAAAAAAATAAAAAAACTAGTAAATTTTGGGAAAGCCTACTATGATAGGCGAAACTTCAAGTTAATTCCATTGTTTGATTTTGCAAATAAACCTATACCCAAGAAAGAAGTCCAATTATATATATATATATATATATATATATATATATATATATATATATATATATATATATTTAGTTAATTTAGTATTTTAATTTGTCACATTCTGATAACATTTATTTGTTTTTTATTGACATTTTTATATATATATATATATATATACAGTGTGTAAAAAAAGTATGGACTACCCCTAATAATTTGGTAGTCTGTAGCTTTTATGGAAAATGCTCAAACACGTAAATTTAATTTTTTAGTTTCCCACATTCTGATAAAATTGATTTGTTTTTTTATTGACATCTATCAAAAATATGACGTATTTGACATTTTTTCAAATGGCAACATACGGCATGTGATACATCATTTGAAAGCTCTTGTTTTGCTCAGTATGTTCCTAGATTTTGGTGCGATTCTGTTGTGCCATTTCAAAATGGCGACCGTTCAATTGTGCGTGGAAAAAAGTAACCCTAATAATTTGTTAGACTTCAGGTTTTATGGAAAATGCTCGGATACGACAATTTAGTTTTTTAGTTTCCCTCATTCTGATAAACTGTATTTGTTTTTTTATTGACATCTGTCAAAAATATGGCAAATATCAAATAATTGAGCAAGCGCCATTTTTAGACGGCAAGACCGGATGGGACTAAAATCTAGGAACATACTGAGTGAAACCAGAGCTTTCAAATGATGTATCACATAACATAAGTTGCAATTAAAAAATGTCGATTACGTCATATTTTTGACAGATGTCAATAAAAAAAAACTAATAAATTTTATCAGAATGTGGGAAACGAAAAAACTAAATTACCGTATTCGAGCATTTTCCATAAAACCTGAAGACTACCAAATTAATAGGGGTAGTCCATACTTTTGTTCCACGCACAAATTCGTTACGTCGACGATTGTATCACGGCCATTCCATCAGACCAATCTAACAATATCCTAAAATATTTTAACCAATACCACCAAAGTTTACAATTTACAATCGAAACAGAACAAAAAAACCAAATTAATTTTCTTGACCTAACACTACACCATATAGGAGAAAATATAAAAACAGAATGGTATACGAAGCCGACATGGTCTTCTAGATACATAAATTTCAAGTCTAATCACCCAACATCGCAAAAAAGGTCTGTAATAATAGGATTGGCGGACAGGGCAATTCAGCTTTCAGATGCTGAATACAGAGAAAATGCTATTAAAAAGGCAAAAGAAGCATTGATCTTAAACCAATATCCATTAGAATTAATTAATAAAATATTTAAAAGCAGAATTCATAAGCATTATAACTCTTTAATTTGCACTAAAAAACCTACTTCAGCACGTACAAAGTACATTTCCCTCCCCTTTATAAATGGATTATCCCAACAATTTCAAACATTCCTTAAAAAGTATAACATCCAAATTTGTCATAAAACCGTTAATCTACTATCTAATAATTTTAGTAAACTAAAGGCGAAGACTCCAAAAAACAAAAGGAGCAATGTAGTTTATGAAATTCCTTGTTGTAATTGTGAAGGGGTTTACATCGGTCAAACAAGTCAATATTTGGAAAACCGTATAAAAAGCCATAAATACGACAAAAAAAACTCAACGGCATTAACCAACCATGAAAAGTCGAAAAACCACAGTTTTAATTATTCTGAAACTAAAATCTTAAAAACCGAGTGTCAGTTAAAAAAAAGGGAATTTTACGAAATGGCTTTAATCCACAAAAATTAACACTGTGTGAATGACAAAAAAGATGTAAACAATCTTAGCAAAATATATACATCTATATTGCAATAATTGATACTCCACAGTTCGTTGTGTTAGTCCTTTGTAACAATGTGCAAAATGTTGTGTCCTGTTATCATTTTCTTAATTGAGAAAATAAAATTTTAATACATGTGATCGTCATAGCTGTTACTTCGTTATGTGTTGTATACTGTTATCATTACGTTCTAGGGTAAGATGATTGTTTTTTGACGTATTTTATTATTGTCGTACCAACAATTTTTCAAATAATTTTAGATTTGAAAAAGACCAAAACTGGTTGAAACGTCATCAGACTATAATATATGTATGTTTTAAAAAAAGAAGTAATTTTCTAATTATTTTCAAGTAAACCACTGACCGTAAACCAAGAAAAATAAAACTAAAATAATCTATATATATATATATATATATATATATATATATATATATATATATATATATATATATATATATATATATATATATATATATATATATATATATATATATATATATATATATATATATATATATATATATATATATATATATATATATATATATATATATATATATATATATATATATATATATATATATATATATATATATATATATATATATATTAATTGGACTTCTTTCTTGGTTATAGGTTTATTTGCAAAATCAAACAATGGAAATAACTTGACGTTTCGCCTATCATAGTAGGCTTTTTCAAAATTTGCTAATTTTTTTTGTATGTAAGACCTTTCCTTTTGTATCTACAATTAATTTAAAAAACATTTAGTAGTCTAATAATAAAAAAGCATCTACAATTTTTCTAAAACGAATTTAAAATTTTATACTATTTACAAAAAAATATTACAA
The DNA here is from genome assembly GCA_030620095.1 of Kuschelorhynchus macadamiae. Classification (NCBI taxonomy): domain Eukaryota; kingdom Metazoa; phylum Arthropoda; class Insecta; order Coleoptera; family Curculionidae; genus Kuschelorhynchus; species Kuschelorhynchus macadamiae. The sequence goes on from JAUTXW010005271.1 coordinate 480,374, forward strand.
AATTAATAAAATAAGGTTACATACCTCGAAAAATGCATGTTGATTATTTATTTATATTTGATTGATAGGTAGCAAGTTAGTGGTTTGCCAGACAACTCAGGGCACAGTTTTAGGTAAAAATGTTTTATTATCGTAGTTCGTTTTTTTGAGGAATTTAAAGATAATTTTTTGCTATTTTTTAATTTATATTAATTATTTCGTTAAAGATGAACATTTCATCAGAACAATGACAGAATTCCGAACGAATGCTTTGTTGGCATTTAAAAACCTTGTCAAAAATTTTCTTCCAAATACAGGAGCACGGAATTATAGTAAAATTGTCCAGCAACTCTTGAGGATCTTCAAAGTGCTCGGTTGCAACGTGAGCATTAATGTGCATTTGCAGTCAGTAATGAGCGGGGTGAGCGATTCCACCAAGATTTAAAGATCATGGAAGCGCGGTGTCAGGGTAGAAGGGATGTAGTTACATAGGATGGCTGACTATTGTTGGAGCGTCAAGCGAGATTGTCCACAGACTGAAACTCCAGGAAAAGCTATAAGCGAAAATGTTTCCCTTACTATATACATTTGCCATTTAGTTAAAGCTTAATTCTTTATATGACCACAATTTAAGTTATTGTAACTATATATACAGTAAGGCGCTCGCCACTGCGAACATAGAAAATATACGGACGAATTTATTATATAGTTATTCGTTGCAGTTTTTGGAGGGGTCAACCCGACTGCTGTTGACAGCGATCAACACCTCCTACAAGAAAAGGAGGTGTTGCAGCGATCCGATGGGATGCATATCGACGAGTTTACGCGTTATCGTATTCTTTGGTTTTAAAAACGATATATTTATCAGGCCGCAACAACTATTTTGTTACAGCCTTTTAAAGCAAATAAGATTTGTCTCATAAAAAAATAAAAATGTATTCTTAAAAAATGTTAACGAAGATAAAAATTACTTCTAATAAAAAATTAAATTTACGGTAAATGTATAAATGTGTAAATAAACCCCCTTCCTGTGCTAAACAGTATTGTGATAAAAACGCCTTTTAACATTATTAAGTATGTTAGGGCCAATATTCCTGAAATAATTTTCAATATTGTAATTCTTGAAGATTATTAGCCCTATTCTCTTGGAAACCATAAATTTGAGATTTTACGTTGCACCAGAGAAAAAAAATCGTTTGGCGGGAGGTCAGGAGATCGAGCAGGCCGTAAGATGGTATCATATCCACTCATAAGCTATTTGGAAAGGTAGGTAAGGTATTCCCGAACTACTATAGTGTTATGAACAGGGAAACCGTCTTGGTGAAACCAAATGCTGTTAATCCTTGACCCTGTAATTCTCCTAATTTCTGGAACAATTTGTGGCTGCAAAAGGTCCAGGTATTTAGGACCGTTTAAAGAATCATTGATTCCAAATGGGCCAACCATATTTTAACCCAACATACCACCCCAGATATTTAATTTCTGTGGATATTGAGCTTTAAACTGGAAATATGTATGTACATTTTCCCGAGACCAATAAGGACCAATAGCAGGGTTGTGCCGACCATGCAATGAAAACGTTGATTCGTCAATAAAAACAATATTCCATAAAAAATTCTTATCGTTGTTTGCCATTTCCATTACAGTTCACAAAACTGCATCTCTTAAATTCTCATGAGGAGAAATTTCATGAGTTTTTCTCACTTTATACGATCGGTACCCGTTCTTTTTAACACTTCTTACTAAACCCCTGATCAAATCTACCTGTTCGGCGACAGCTTTAATAGAAATAGTCGGAATTTCCAAAACACTAGCCAATACTATAATTGCTTGCATCTCTCTTTCGTTATTTTGTAGTGGCGCTGGATTTCGTTTATGGTTTCTGGGGGATACACACCCGAATGTCTCAAAAATTTTATGACACGGTGGTGTACCGGGGAAACGGTAGGAGCAGGCCTGTGAAAGAAATGTATTTACAAATCATTCGCTAACGCCAGGCACAGAATTGTCATTATAATACCATTTAATAACTTCAATTTTCTCGGATAGTTCGTATACATCATTTTAAAAGAACCTTTTTATTTTTTAGAGAAACAAACTTATTACCTTCTGATGATTGAAACAGAACGCAGAAAATGCAGCCTTGCTATATGACCAAATAATAAAAATGTGTAGAAGTACAATATATATTCTAAAAGTAAACTAACATCGTTTCCCGCCAAACAGCAGACGTATGAACACATCCAAATTCGTCCGCATATTTCCTATGTCCACAGTATCGAGCGCCTTGCTGTATATATAGCCGTTGTAGGAATGAAAGTATTCTCTGTGAACAGTATATTTGGAATTGTACAAAGAAAGTAGCTTAAAAAGTTGACGTGATAGACATAACTGGGATCATTTTTGGATTCAGGTGCCAAAAGTTAGTCAAAGTAAAACAAGTATCAGATCTAAGTCAACAAAATGTGTGTTTCCCAATGAAATATTGTTACGAAAATTAAAAGTTATGTCAGAGTGGAGGGCGTTCAAAACGACCTGATGCATACATTAGTTTAGTTCACTGTATTGTTATATCCAAACATAATAGGTTCTCAATTTTCAATTGTCAACGTTATATGAACATATATCATGATTTTTTTATGTTTATTGACAACTTGTATGAAATAAAATCATATTTTATTTGTTCTTTTATAGGATCTACAGACATACTGATATAATTAATTATTGTGTCATAGAGCATAGAGTTTTACTTTCCCCATTAATTTCAACATTTCAATAACATAAATTAAAAACAGTGTGGAGCTCCAGGTGGAGACTTGCAGTACTCCGAATTTTATAGCATATTCATGCCTTTTACAATCGTCGGTTTAACAAATTGTTTTCCATTTTTTAAATAACCGAGAACCAAGCATGGCAAGACACGATGAATCTTTAAAAGCTCCAACTTCAGCAACAGGATCTTATAGACTACATTGTCAAATGCCTTTCGCAAGTCGCAGCGATACCAGTGCAGCCTCTTTTTCCTGAACAAATTTAATCCACACTGATAGGGTTTTCTTTAGAACTGCCTGCTTTGGTCTCTATTTAATCATTTTAATGAAAATCAGGATTAGGATATTTTATAATTTAATAATTAATTTTAGGTATACACTGCCCAATCTATCAAAGTTGAAACCGAACACTACCGTAGATACAGGAGTTATTTGACTGATGATGGAAAAGGATACACTATGGGCGCACTATATTGGCAACTAAACGATGTTTGGGTCGCCCCTACTTGGTCCAGCATTGGTAAGTTGACATAACTGATTTGTTTCCTCTTACGTTCCTCGTAAGAGCATTTTTACAGATTTTTTAGGGTTTCTCGATTCCATACATATTTCCGTCGCCCTGCGTGTCTGTATTTCTACTGTTCGCCGAATAGCTAAAAAACTACTTCATCGATTAACTGCCAAATGAAATATTTAAAAAATCAGTATAAAAAACTAGGTACTTACTCAATTGACCTCAATTTTCTAATAAAAAATCAACTGGTAAAATGTTTATATAAATCCAAGTTGGCGAATCAAAATGGCGGCCTAATAAAATGTTAAAAAAGTCAGTATGAAAAAGTTATTTTTCGTTTATACAATGTTAGGTTAAATAATAATTAAAAAGGTCATCAATCTATTGGGTTTGTTCAATGTTGGTTCTGAAGTCGGTTAAAAAAATCAACAACACTGAGAAAACAAGAAATGTAGGTAGCCCGCCAATCACAACACAGATTATTCAATGTGCTTCCTGTTCATTATTAGTTTGTCGTTTATTTCCGTAGAGTATAAACAAGTTTTGTTGCATCTACAGTGTGAGCTTCCTGACTGAGTGGTCGAACTCCCGAGATGCAAGGCATGTGAATGCGAATCCCCATTGAGGCAATTACTTTTTTTTTAAAACAAACATAGAAAAAGACTCCAAGTCTCGGTGTCAGTAAATTATAATTATTAACATGGCACGTGTTTCGCTCTTTTGACCATCATCGGATCTACAAACAACAGAGAAAAGCTTGTACAAATTCATATCTGGCTACATTCTATAAGCATCACAATGTTAACCTATCCAACCTATTAAGCACTTACAAAAAATTTACCTCAGTACAAAAAATATATCCATATATGCTACGTAAGTAATTTGAATTTAATACTAAAGTAATTTAGGACTATTTTCGATAATCCATTTCAATCAATTGATTAAATTAAATAAATTGCAACCTATTTATTCAAAACTTCTTTTTCTATAGATTTGTTATATATATATATATATATATATATATATATATATATATATATATATATATATGATCGACACTAAAATGAGGTTAAGTCTCGCGTGAATAAACAAAATAACATATAAAAAAAAGATGCATGTCTCTAGCTGGAATCGAACCCGGATTATCTGAGGGGTAGGCCAGAGTAAGTACCTATAGACCACTGGACTGATCAAAGAAAATAACCAAAAACTCTCATTCTATAAATTAGTGAATGAAATGAAGGTTGCCTACAATAATTATCACATTAAATTGTTAAATCTTAGGGTTATGGGGAAAGCTTGACCTTCTAGAAAAAAATTGAAATAACTAAAGCTATAAAAAGTCCTATTCTCACTTGCGTTAACGATGTTTTAATTTCGAACCAACCCTAATATTTAACAATTTAATGTAATAATTGCAACCCTCATTTCATTCCTTATTTATAGGTACTTAATCTGGCCTTCCACTTAGGCGGTCCGGGTTCAATCCCAGCTAGATTTAACCTCATTTTAATGTTGATCAAATATGTTATAAGTAGTTGTTTGTTTTGTTTTACTTAATTTAGTGTGTTTTATTCTATTTGTAAGTTATTTTTTTATGATTTGTGTGATTATTTACTAAGGTTTTCTCTGTTGTTTGTAGGTCTGATGATGCTCGAAAGGGCAAAAACACGTATCATGTTAATAATTATAATTCACTGAGATCAAGACTTAAGAGTCTTTTTCTACGTTTACTATTGAAACTAGGCCTCTTTGAGAAATATGGACAATTTCTTCGACGTTTTTTTTTTAGTTTTGTCTAAAAAACCTGTATTAAAGCCATAAACCATCATAAATCAGATCTGAAATACGCGTGTACTCTAAAGCGGTGTGATTGGCAGGCTCCTTATGAGTTTCAAGGTCCTGTGTCATTTGCCATTTCATACAACATAACCTCAAATTGCAAATGTTAACAATGTTATTGTTCATAGAAACGAAAAAATAATTAAATATTCCATGAAAACAAAAAGGAGACCTTAAGATATTTCATTCCGAAGAACAAAATGTCAAATTCATGAATAAAACTACACGTCAAAACATAAAAAGATGTGTTTTGATTAGACATCTAGTGAATGTGAAAATAAAATAAACCAGATTTCAATGTTATTGGTGCCTTTTCTAATTTAAATTATATATAAAACTCCTAAAATGCATCGTCAACAGTGTATTTAAGATTGTTTATTCTATTACTCTTACAGACTTTACCGGAAGATGGAAGATGCTTCACTATTTTGCCAAGGACTTCTTCGCTAATATCATCGTAACAGGCCACATCAACGCTGCTAGGGAGCTCCAACTTTACACGGTTAATGACCAATTATCACCTGTCGAAGACGTCAGCGTTCTTATCAGGGTCTTCAAATACGACAGCCCAAATTTCACCCCTGTATATGAAGAACGTTTAAGCCAAGACTTGGTAAGTTAGTTTAATGTTCGTACACTGAAAACTAAGAAAGTCTAGTTTCATTGTATATATAACGCGTTTATATATTTAATTTATCTTTAATATGAAAAATTCTGGACATTTCTCCCTTGATTGCATGAGGCATCTTCAGAATTTCTGAAATGACCAAAGCCAATAATAAAGGCAAAAATCGGAAAGTTGTTCCAATTTGACCTGAGTTCTCTAAGATAAAAAAAATCACTTCATATAACATTTAAAATAAATCTAATATTTTTATATTTTAGGAAGCTAGCGCTTCTCAACTAATCCAAACTATCGAAACGGACAATTTCCTGGCTGAACAAGACTGCGATAAGAACAGCTGCTTCTTCCACTTCGTGATCCAGAAGAACGCTTCTCTAACAGACAGCGTTGCCATTAGTCCCGAAAATTACGTATTCCCAGGAAAATTGAAAGATTCAAGTTTGGCTGCAGCTGACGTACAGGTAGGTTGTTTATATGTTTTTTAAAAAGGCTTATAGTTTTTAAAATCATCGTATTGTTTCAGATCGCATCGGTCACACAGGCCGGCTCGAAATCATTCCAAATCACTGTCAGCTCCGACAACATCGCCTTGTTCGTCTGGCTTGACTCTCACGCTATCAGGGGCATATTTTCTGAAAATGGATTTTTACAAACCGAAGGCAGCAGGACAGTTTCCTTCAAGAGCGACCTGGACACGATTACTGCTGAAGAATTGGAGGCTGCTCTTACAGTAACCCATCTTATGGACCCAATTTGGTCTTAGATTTTTTTTTAATAAATTTTAAGTATTGTATGTCCATGTTTACTTTTCTTTATATCGTAATAATATCTCGGAACCTTATTGACGTAAAATTAAGGTAGCCGCTATCGTTGTAATGTACAGTATAACGATACAGTGGGCGAAAGTCTGGTCACGAGTAAACAATAAGGGTTGCATGTTCAAACTCCAACTCAAACAGGGCTTTATTGTCATAAATAAAAATTCGTTGACAAAGCTGTAAAAATCTTAGGACTAAAGAATGAAAAACTTAACCTACTACAGTCAAACAGTCGATGAAATGCACAAAAACAATAAAATAACAAGAACGAACAATATACAAGTAAAAAATAAAATGCCACTTTGGTGCAGATGTTTTGTATATGCTGGTCAAACTTATTGTCGATATTCAGCCCCAAAAATTTGTTAAGCTGAGCATTGGTCATTAACTGTGAAGTAAACATCACTTATGTTGCATTTGAAGGTCATTAAATTAGTGTTTGATGTATTAAGGAACAAGCGATTTGCATTACACCACTCTTTGATTATTGCCAAGTCTTGAGTCACTATATCTTCAAGAAGTTCATTTTGTTTCTGATGCCATAGTATTGTCGTGTCATCAGCAAACATTGACATAAAGCAAGAACAGCAAAGGCTCCAAAAAGAGATAGATACGTTAATAGCTCCCACTAGAGCCTGAAGCATCTCACACCATATTCACTTGCACCCTTTCTCTACCACTCAAAGCACTGATAATCTTCCAGCTTTCTTTTTGTCTGTTTTTAGATGGATTTATTCCCATAGAAAAATAATTTTGTTTTGCTATTTTAATAGTGTCTCTATAAACCTTTTTATAAGCGCGGTAATACAACATAAACCTCTCACTCTGCAGTATTTATGCAGTTTGTGAAGTAAGCGCATATTACGTGCTGACACCTCAAGACCTCGTGTAAACCAAGACTTGCGGCTTCTCTTTTTAATTATTTTGAGAGGAAAGGCTTTATCAAATATATTCACTAAATACATATGGAATATCTCGAGTGAATCATCAGAGCTTAGGATAATGTTCCAGTTTTCCTTATTACACAGTTGAAAGAACCTATCATAATTGCGCCTTGTAAAAGGTCTACCACGTTTTTTGAAAATTTTGGCCTATTTAGATTTATATACACATTACTCACTACAGCCTCATGATCCGACAATCCAGCACTTACAACAGATGATATAACATCATCAGGAGTGATACGACAGTGATGGAACAAAAATACTCAATAGTAGCTGTGTGAGCACATATACGCGTGGGTTCCTTTACATGCATGTTCAAATTGAAAGAGTCCAACAGATTGGTAATCAAAATAGCATCAGAATGATTTTTATTCGTAACACTGATGTTAAAATCGCCGGGAAGTATAATATTTGCATGTGGCTTAAGCCTGAGGTTTGAAAGGCTGGGGAGGGTGTAAAACTGAAAAGTAATTCGTCATTATAAATAAGCGGCATTAACTAATAAACTCAAATATTCCCATTACCTTTCCTATTGTTGCTGTCCTAATTATAAGAGGGTTATAACTTAGTGACTTTGATTTAGTAAAAGAAAACAAATCACGGTGGCAGTTCTATACTGTAATTTGGCCGCCACGGTGGCAGTGATCGCGTCCAAGATCCTGATGGTGTGTGGCTGCTATTAAGAAGGATAAATGCTAATTTTAATAACTTTACAGTTCAGCAAACTATACAGACATTTAACACAAATATATATAATGATATAATTAAATAAAGAAAAGAAAAACAATACGAAATTTTATTTTATTTGTTAAAAAACGTACTAATTATGATTTTATTCTAAAATTTTATTTTAAGCTATTTTATAATAACACAACCAAAACTTTTCAGGGCTAAAAAAGTTGGTAAAAAATGCCTTTTTAACAACATTTTAAAACACAAATTATTCTAAATATCCTTTTTTACCTAGAAAAACAACAAACAGCTGCATGCATTTTTTGGACATTGACAAGGCGTTCGAACAAAGAGCTTTCGCAACGAAAGTAAGTTCGAGATGGATAATAACAAACAGAAAAAGACTCCAAGTCTCGGTCTAAGTAAATTATAATTTTACATTTTACAACATGATACGTGTTTCGCCCTTTCGAGCATCATCAGACCTTCAAACAACAGAGAGAACCTTAGTAAATAATCACACTCACAAATCCTAAAACAATAACTTACAAATATAATAAAACACACTAAAGCACAACAAAACAAACAACTACTTATACTTGTTTGATTGACACTAAAATGAGGTTAAGTCTGACGTGAATAAACAAAATAAAATATTAAAAAAGTATTGAATATATTGATGATGCTCGAAAGGGCGAAACACGTGTCACGTTTGTTGTAAAATGTAAAATTATAATTTAGTGAGACTTAGACTTGGAGTCTTTTTCTGTTTGTTATTAAAACTAGGTCTCTTTGAGAAATATGGACAATTTCTTCGATTTTCAAGATGAATATTTAATTTCAGTAAAAATTGACTAAAATCGGACAAAAGATTCAAATAAGTATCACTAACAAGGGCAAAAGGGCATTCCAAAGTATTTTAAATGCAATATAAACTAATTTTAGAAAGAAATAGTGTAACAATAGAAAACTTAGTGTGGGGCAAAATTATTAAAACTAATAACTAAAAACTATAAAAATATTTTTAAATAAATTATTACAAACAAACAAAAGTATGCTTTATTGCCGCAGAAAAATTTTACAATTTTATGTACAAAGCAAAATATACCTAAAATAAGACATATCAAAACATTAATCGAAAAGAATTTCGATAGGTCAATGCTTTTTAAAAATGTAAATTATCAATTTACCAAATCGATATAAATCAAAGTTGGGCAATGTCAGAAAACAGATCGTTGCTCTCATCTTCGTAATCCGAATCGGTCACTTTGACGGGGTTTATATCTGAAGTATCGCATACTCTGACTACTTCCCAAGTTTCTAGAATCTCTTTTTCGGTGTGCCGAATGTAGTTCTGCCAATGATCAGCGCTTACTTCGCCAAGAACCTTTTCCCACGTTGCCAACTGCCACTGCAGAGGATTTCCATGGAGTTATATTGACAATGGTATGGTGGAAGCGGAGAACCATATGACCAAAATCTTTTACATATTCATCAAGAAAATATTTCAAAAATTTGGTCCTTCATTGCTGATCTGGAAAGGCAGTATTTTTTTTTTCGGAAAGCCATAAAATTAATCTTTTTTGGTCCAGGATTATGTCTTCTACTAGCCCAGAGCGGTAGCTTGCGTTGTCCATGACAATTAATGATTTGGGCGGCTAATTAGGAACAAGTTGATATTTAAACCATTTTTCGAAATTTTGACGGTTCATACTATCGCGGTAGTCCCCACTTTTTGTACCGCTTTTAAAAACTAAACTAGCTACCTTGATAAATTCGTTCTCATTGCTGGCGTTGACGACGATAACCTAAAAAATTCAACAGTTTTAATACTGGAGCAAAAAAAATCTATTTTTTTTATATATAGGTAATTTAGAAGTCTAGTATATTTATGAACATGGATTCATTTCATCACACGAATTCAAGTTTTTCTTTTGATCAAAATTATAAAAAAATTAAGTCCCAACAGTATTTAAAAGATAAATAAGATAGCATTTTGACAAAATAATTATTTTTGTTAAATATCAAAAAATAAATATTTTTATTTTTTCGCGGCCAAAAACGGTGGGCTTTTAACCCAAATCCTGGTCGTGTTTACCAATTAAATTACACTATCTTTGAAGATTTATAATCGTGATTATTGCGGGGATGTGAAAAGTTATTTTAATCTCAAAAAAAAATGTAAATATTTTTTATGGTGCAAAATTTACTAATTTTTAGCCATTTTGGACAGCCTGGAACATTTATATTTCTTTATATTATGTTATATTTAATAAAAATAATACCTAAATTTTCCACCCTCTCATTATTTAACTCGGAAATACCATTATTAAACAGTTGTCTACAATAAACTTTGTAAACTTTTACGTTTTTTTTTGTGACTTGGGTTAAAAGTACACCCTAAATTAGCAAAAATGTTAAACCAACCGATGCCCTTAATGTAAAAGCACAAGAAAACTAAATTAAACAAAAAACGAATAGTCAAAATGCTCCATAAACTTACCTTCACCGCTTTTTGAAGTGCTTGTGTTGTCTTGATATGTTCTTTATTTCTTGTTGATGATCTTTTGTCCGATTTTGGTTCATTTTTTCTTAAATTAAATATCGATCTAAACTAATATGTTAAGAATAATAAGCTGGCTTTGCTCACTTAGTCGTCTATTTCCAAATTTTTTCGGCATATTCAATATTGACTTTGTTTCGAGGCATAGATAAACTATTTTAACGTCCTCGAAATGTTTGTAATTTTTAATTTTATATGTTATTATTATTATTATTATTATTAAGTTTTCATAACAATATTTACGCATGCAGTCTACAAGAAAATACATTCCTTTATTACTTTTCGCCATAAAAAGAAGGTTTTATTCTAGGAATTGAAATATTACAGGATATTTAAACATTTTATTATGTCGCCATTTTGTTTCGGCCATATAGGATACGCGCTAAAAAATTAATGTGCGGGACACGAAAGAAAACCGAGCGGAGTCACTCGTTTTAGTAAGGTCGGCTAAGAAAACTCTTTAAACCAGTGGTGTCCCGTCGTTCTTTAAATAATATAGGACTCCTTTTTGACTAGACGCACTTCAGATAATTAAAAAATGTAACTATGCTTAATGAACCTTTATCTATATTTGTCTGTTTTCTATCGTGTACCGCACTTCTATATCTCTTTTGTGTTGCAAAAACGGTGAACTTTCGAATTTTAAAATGATTTAATTTTGATTTTTCTTGATCGATTTACCTATAAATATATTTTTTCTTGAGTTCTGTCATTAACGGTTCCCGAGCTACTGCCTACCTCCACTATTACTGGACCACCCAGTATAGTGATACATGATTTACAAGTCCAGATTTTAAAGGGCAGCCAGCATCAGATCCAGTGAACAAGATTTATCAAAATTTTAATTTATGCAGTTCGACTTTGGGCTACTCGGGTATGCCAAAAGTGGCCGTCTGTCTCCGTTTGTCATATTATTTTATACAGGGGCCTCCATTGTCAAGTACTATCCAGGGCGTATCCTAATTGCGTGCTGATGTTAAAGGGGGTGTTTTTATGTCCTAAAAGTCTTAACTTAAGTCTAAATACAGTTATTTATCTATAATAGCATCAGAATTAGGATTTAAAAAAAATGTTTTTTGTATTGTATCTTGTATCTCCAAAGTTAAGACTTTTAGGTTCATATTAAACTTTTTTCTTAAAAAGGTCCAAGAATCACCCCCCTTTAACGTTAGCATGCAATTAGGAAACGCCCTGTATAGTACTTCAAAATGACGCCCCCTGTACAAAGTAATATGACAGACGGAGACAAACGGTCACTTTTGGTTACCTGAGCCCAAAGTCGAACTGCATAACATAAAATTTTGATAAATCTTGTTCACTGGAATTAGTGCTAGCTCCCCTACTATAACTACATTGATGTGTTAATTTTGGAAAAATGTGAGTTCTGTAGTTTTTCAAATATTGAGTGCAATATTAGATATTTTTTGACACCCGGTATTAAACAGAACAGCTACTTTATGAACAATTTTACAAAATATATGAAAAAAAAACTAAGCTATTTTTGAGGTTGACGGCTGTGATTCTAATGGTTCCTTCTAAATCGTTGTCTTCCTCTGAAAATGATGAGGTTTCGTCGTCACTACTTGAAGATCCCAGTGTGATAACTAAATCATCAATAACCGTTTCAATTTTGCCATCTACTTCCCAGTATTTATCTTCAATAGAACGAATAAGTTTAACATACTATTTCCAATTTTCAGCCGATATTGAGTCAATCGCTTCTAATTTTATTTCATTTAAATCTTTAATTGAAAGGTAATCGGTGTTGCGCTCTCGAATATATTTTTTTAATCCTGCCCATGCAAGTTCAATAGGGTTGAAGTCGCAGATGTATGGAGGCAGCCTTAAAAGTCTATGACCGAGGTTACGTAAAAGACCGTCATTTTATACTTTTTTTCTCTAGGCTTGTTGGCTGATATTACTTCATATAATATATAGATATTTTCTCCATATTGGATCACATACAAGATTGTTCGATTTAAGCCACGATATCATATGAGCTTTCGTAGAGTATTTAGTTGGCACTTTATCTTCTACGTGAGAATGATAAGACGCATTATCCATTACCACGACTGATTTGGGAGGAATGTTAGGTAGAAGCTTCACGAGCAACAACTTTTCAAAATTATCTCTATTCATCTGTCCATAATAGTCTCCAGTTGTTAGTCCCGAGCGAAAAACTAAAGCCGCACCTGGAACAAATCTGGCTTCTGAACCAGCATGAACTATAATAAAGCGACTACTAGAGCGGATTCTCTGAACAACAACTGTAACACTTTCTCTTTGCCAGCATTTGTTCACTGTCATATCATTATCTACCCAGGTTTCGTCTAGATACACAATATGGCGTCCTTCTTGCCTATATTGCCTTACAGTTGACAGATATTTCACCCGCCAGTGAAAAATATTTGGTCTCTCAATGAGCAATTTTCGTTTATTTTGACACTTGCGCCAAACAAAACCATTTGATCGTAAAAGCCGATTTAAGGTTTTATACCCGTACGGAAAATCTATTTTGTTCTTTACAGCAGGAAGTAGGGGTTTGCAGGTCGGAACCTTCTTTAAGTATATATAAAAATTCTCTATTGTTAGTCGAATTACTTGAAAATCACCATCGTCAATTTTATCTTTGTATGATAATCGGAGTCTTTTTTTACCAGGAGATTTTAAAGGTGAAGTAGAACATGAGCGATCATTATGTTCTCTTCGAATTTTTCTTACACTAGTTTCCGAAACACCAGTGTAAAATGCAGCGCGTTCTGTTCGATTTTGAATTGGAATAGTCAAACTATTATTTTCAGCTTCTCTAGTACAGGCCTCTATAACGCTAGCAATAACTTCACGTGCACCGCTTCGAATTGTTTTTCCTCTCTTGCTCCCCATCGTTACTTCGAAATAATAATTCAAATTCAACGCAACGCATTTATATAGAAATGAAAACAAATGCTCGAAATGTATAGGCGCCACTGGAAATAGCTAGAACCTCCTAGCGGCAAGTGCATGGAGATTTTAGGCACATCCCAATTACAAGTGGACCAGTGCGAAATTTACTAAATCCTCGATTAATTTTCCGTACCGCTTAGCTGGTGCACTTTATAGGTGAAGCGGCAAACTACTACAACTAGTAAAATAACACAAAATTTATTTGCGTACACAAATTTTACTTTATGAACCTTTATTTTAAGGACAGCCCGGTTTTCTTTCGTGTCCCGCACTTTACTGGCTCATATTCAATATGACATAGTGTTAAGGATATACATAAGAATGCACCCACTCGCGAGTTCAGGTAGTGGGATACCTGGCGGTGGTGCGCATTTAAGTATGTTAAATTTATTACACTTATTAAACTTATTTATAGTATAAAAAAAAACGTGAGAAAGTGATCAGATCGCATAGTTATGGAGCAGGTCGCATAACTTTGCTGAAAATTTGTTTACTAGTTACTTATTAAATATATTTAAGGAAAAAAATAGTAAAGTGCGGGACACGAAAGAAAACCGGGCGGTCCTTAAAATAAAGGTTCATAGTCTTAAGCAAGCGGAAAAGTAAAATTTGTGTACGCAAATAAATTTTATGTTATTTTATTTGTTATAATACTTTGCCGCTTCACCTATAAAGTGCGCCAGCTAAGCGATATGGAAAATTAATCGAGGATTTAGTAAATTTGGCACTGGTCCACTTGTAATTGGGATGAGCCTAGAGTATCCATGCACTTGCCGCTAGAAGGTTCTAACTATTTCCAGTGGCGCCTCTACATTTCGAGCATTTGTTTTTATTTCTATATAAATGCGTTACGTTGAATTTGAATTATTATTTCGAAGTAACGATGGCGAGCAAAAGAGGAAAAACAATTCGAAGCGGTACACGTGAAGTTATTGCGAGCGTATAGAGGCCTGTAGTAGAGAAGCTGAAAATAATAATTTGACTATTCCAATTCAAAATCGAGCAGAACGCGCTGCATTTTACACTGGTGTTTCGGAAAGTAGTGTAAAAAAAGAGAACATAATGATCGCTCATGTTCTACTTCACCTTTAAAATCTCCTGGTTAAAAAAGACCCCGATTATCATACAAAGATAAAATTGACGATGGTAATTTTCAAGTAATTCGACGAACAATAGAGGATTTTTATATAAACTTGAAGAAGGTTCCGACCTGCAAACCCCTACTTCGTGTTGTAGACCAAAATAGATTTTCCGTAAGGGTATAAAAGCTTAAATCGGCTTTCACGATCAAATCAATAAACTGTTTCAAAATAATTAATTTTCTTTGCAATACCGGGTGTCAAAAAATGTCTAATATTGCAATTAATATTTGAAAAACTACAGAACTCATATTTTTCCAAAATTAACACATCAATGTCAGTTATAGGAGGGGAGCCAGCACTGATTCCAGTGAACAAGATTTATCAAAATTTTAACTTAAGCAGTTCGACTTTGGGCTATTTGGGTATGCCAAAAGTGACCGTTTGTCTCCGTCTGTCATATTACTTTGTACAGGGGGGCGTCATTGTGAAGTACTATACAGGGCGTTTCCTAATTGCGTGCTAATGTTAAAGAAAGGTGATCCTTGGACCTTTTTTAGAAAAAAAGTTTAATATGAACCTATAAGTCTTAACTTTGGAGAAACAGGGTTTTAAAAAAACATTTTTTTTAAATCCTAATTCTGATGCCATTATAGATAAATAACTGTGTTAAATTTGATACACGTCTTTTATGCATAAAAGGTAATGTAATTAAACTGGGTAAATCCGTATGCTCCTTAATGCATAGAAGACGAGCATCAAATTTTATGCGGTTATCTACAATAGCATCAGAATTGGGATGAAAAAAAATGTTTTCTTTTTAAACTTTACCATCCTGTATCTCAAAAGTTAAGACTTTTAGAACATAAAAACACCCCCTTTAATATCAGAACGCAATTAGGAAACGCCCTGTATAGTACTTCACAATGACGGCCCCTGTATAAAGTAATATAACAAACAACACCCGAGTAGCCCAAAATCGAACTGCATAAATTAAAATTTTGATAAATCTCGTTCACTGGATCTGATGCTGACTGACCTTGTAAAATCTAGACTTGTAAATCGTGTATCTTTATACTGGGTGGTCCAATAATAGTGGACGTAGGCAGTAGCCCGGGAACCGTTAATGACAGAACTCAAAAAAAAATATATTTATAGGTAAATCGATCAAGAAAAATCAAAATTAAATCATTTTAAAATTCGAAAATTCGCCTTTTTGCAACACAGAGATATAGAAGTGCGGTACACGAAAGAAAACAGACAAATATAGATAAAGGTTCATTAAGCATAGTTACATTTTTTAATTATCTGAAGTGCGTATAGTCAAAAAGGAGTGCCATATTATTTAAAGAACGACGGGACACCACTGGTTTAAAGAGATTTCTTGGCTGACCTTCCTAAACCGCTTGACTCCGCCCGGTTTTTTTTCGTGTCCCTTGTAGTTTTTTGGCACCAGCTCTTGGGCTGACACTCGGTTCTTCTTTAACTATTTCCAAAATTGCCTCTTCATTTTCGACAGTTTGAGTTGTTTGCCTACCACCCCTGGAAGGTGTTAAAAATATTAATCCAACTGTTTATTTAATATGTACCTTCCAGTCCTTTTGTTATATGGGTTTTCGTCTGATATTTTGTATGAAACTATATAACGTTGACAATTTAAAAAAAAAACTTGTTTTTTTTTCATTGGATCCTAACCCCAAATAATACACCACTTTAACATTAATATTTAAATATACACAATAAACTTTTAGTGGATTATTGTCCGATGGCAAAACTTTTCTGTGATTGTTTTACATTTTATAAAAAATGTACTCAATATATTATTCTATATTATCTAAAAGAGTTATTTTAATATTATCTGAGGGTATATCCTGGTTTTCTCCTACACTTCAAAAACTCAAGTGAGCAAAGAAAAACAAGATAATTGAATTGCTTTATTTTTAAACAAAAAATATTGAAATCAACTGGACGATATGATGCGAAGGACTCGAAGTTAAGTGATTTAGTCAAGATTCATAGATTAAGGAGTAAACAAAATTAACAATTTAAAGTGATTGCGCTCGACGAATTTCGTTTAGTGTTTCTTAACAGTGAACATGGTAGGTTCATTGTTGAAATTTTCGACAATTTTCGCCCTGTTAGTGGCTGGAAGTCACGGGAAACAAAGCGTCAAGCAAAGTCTGGATGGTACCTGGATTGGAAAAGAGACAAATTATTGTAAGTATCGATGAAATATTTAAATATTATAAGTAGTGTCCCAGAAGGCAGTTCTAACAGATTTTAGGAATTGAAGGAAATCTTTCTGCTCTAATCTCCTAGTCAAAGCTCAGGATAATTAGGGAGCAGGTTATTTTTTTAAAGCTCATTGCTAGACCTTGTACAAGTACAAACAAGTTAGATAAAAACGTTTTCTTGCCAATATCTGACAAAATCTTGGAGATAGGGCAATTATTAGAATTTGAACGATTTTTGATAAACTTGGAAGTAAATTTTGGGGCGCTGATCATGAATCGAAGCGACGTGTCGTTTTGAGATATTTTCCATTAAAGTTTACAATTTTATAATACAGTATTTGACCTGTTAAGTGGATCTGTTGCACCAGGTCGGTCAATAAAACTACCATTAAAGGCATATTTTCCAATAAAAACTATCATTAAAGCCATAATTAATAATAAAGTGACCATCAAATCAGAAATATCCCGCTGCTAACCTGATACCGAACACTCGATTTTAAAGACACGTTGATATTCCTGATCATTGCTTGTCAGTAACTTTTTATTATGTATCATGGCTTTAATTATAGTTTTATTGGCAAACCTGGTGCTAACCTAAAGGGACAGATCCACAAAACAAGTCAAAAACTGAATTATATGATTGTAGACTTTGATGGCGTATATGTTGGAAACGAAACGTCGCCATAAAATTTTAGTTCGGATTCGTGATCAGCGCCCCAAAATTCATTAGTATAGTAAAAATCGTTCAAATCGGCGAAGTGATACTATACTGCATAATTATCAAAACTGCTAAGGTCCGTTTTCATATTTTCATAAGTTAAAAAATTAACATCAAATTAGTTAGGATGTTAGTAATGAAACTCTTGTTTGGCAGGTTATTTTTTGATTAATAACGCAATTTTAATTTGTTTTGTTTTGAATACCTCCTTTATTTCAATTTAATAATCTTTATTAATCTCACTATATTAATTTTTTTTTACTATTGTAAATATTATTTCGTAATTGTATACGTCCATTAAATATATTAAATACTCGATAGCTTAGTTGGCAGAGCAGCGTCTCTGTAAGACGGAGGTTGTGGGCTCGAATCCCACTCGAGGGCAGATTTTTTCCACTTTTATTTATTGCCGTTAATTTCAAAATTTACTAACTTCCCCTGAAATTTGTCTGATATTTTTTCTTAGTCAAATAGTTTTTTAATATAAAATAGAAAGTTTACCTTCATTTAACTGTTTTAAGAAAATAAAAGAAATGGATGAACCACTTTTTCTATCAAAAAAACCAAAAAGAAATTCGATATTTTCACTGTATTCCAATGCGCCATATTCCTTAATATGACAATTTGAAGAAAGGCTATCCTGCATTGTTGCCAAACTTACATTATTGTATTGTATTAAATTTTTCATGTTTGTCTCCCGACAATAACGCATTTGGATCCCTGTGCCGATCCCAAATATTAGACTTTCGCCAGTGATGCACTTCGCTGTCGTTCGCCTTTTATATTAGGGCTTTAATGATGATGCCTACGACGCCTAACCTGGTGCTAACCCGGTACCAATCTACCTAGTGCGGTCAACACTAATCAACAGGCGGGTGCATCACTGGCGGAAGCCTAACATTCGACATCCGAATGTTAGACTTTCGCCAATGATGCCCTGCGCTGTTGTTCGTCTTTTAGGGCTTTAACGATGACGCCTACGGCGCCTAACCTGGTGCAAACCCGGTACCAATCCACCTAGTGCCTTCGCGCTCCTGTTGGTACCCATCCACAACCCACAAATGCATTTTATTTTTCCATTATAATTTATATAGATGATGTATAAAATAAACTTGGCAACGTAGCATCCCCAGCACACTGGATTTCCGTCCAACAGACGACACTCCCGCTTTCTGTTTATTTAGCAGCTGTAATTATGTTTAAAAACGTTTAATAATGTCTAATATAATAATTACTTCTAACTTTTGGTTAGAAATAATCATTTTTGTGTTATAAAGCATTATAATATAATCAGTCTTTTACGTAGTTCATAAATTAAGTTTGTGAAAAATATGTTTTTAGCGATACGCCAAAAACAAGTTCAGGGCAACCTTCCGAAACCTTAGTATTTTTGGATATAATTTGAAAAAGTGCCTCATCCATAAATTTTTGTGTTTAGGAATTATTAAACAAAGGTAATCTTTCAAATGTATATTTTAAATTTGTTAAATTCCATGGGTAAAATTCTTTACAAGAGCCAGTTTTGTAGTTCCACTAATTGACTAAAAAAAAATATCAGGCGAATTTCAGGGGAAAGTTCAAATCAAAATCTCAAAACATATTTTAATGCGTATTAGTGGACCCCAGCCCAGTGAAGAAGCAATGCTCTTTAAATCCCATTTAGTTCAAGAGTTTACAAAGAAAATAAAAATATGTTTTGAAAAATCCAGAAACAATTTTTAAAGCCACATCTAGTTGAAAAGATATTGTTAAAAAGTGAAAACAATGTCCACGTCCTCAAGAGTGGAATTTCCAAAAATCCATAAATCTGTTTTTAGATAATTACTTTTTGAACGCCATTGGAAAAAGAATTCGTTTAAAATCTCATTAAGTTGAAGAGATATTGTAAAAAGTAAAAAACACCGTTCATACGAAAAATTCGTCATAAAATCTCCTTTAGTTAAAAACAATCTTTTATCTGGCGCCTACTTGACATTTGAACGTTTTATTTTTAATGATATATATTTATTTAAAGAATGCAAAAATATAATTTTAGATAATTATTTTTGCCGAAAGAAATGTTTTAAAACTTTATTTATTGAAAAAGTATAAACAAATTTCTTCCTTTTTCGCATTTCTCTAAAAATTATTTATAAAAGTATAGTTCCCCAAAAAATATCAAGTGTCTACGTCAATCATTTTACAATTTCGTAGTACCAAGATATGTGCCTAGCTATATTTTTTCCAAATTTAAATGACATGTGGCTTAAGTGTTTTTAAGATACAGGGTGGCAAAGTTTTAATTTTTTTTAGTTCTTTTTCATGGATAAAGGTGTGTTTTGTTTGTTTTAGTTTTTGAGATAAGGTTTAAATTAATTTTTTTTTTAGTTTCAACACCGTGTATCTCAAAACCCAAGTCCTTTCAGATACATGTTTATCTGAATTTTTAGCCCTAGATTGAAACAAAAAGTTATATTCTACATTTTTAGCTACAAAAATAAAAACAAACAAATATAACATAAAATTTAAAATCTGTAGAACCTTAACATGTAAACAGTTCAAAATATCGGAATAAAGTAAGAAATCAAGAATTCAGAATCTTTTTAATTTTTAAAAATCGGCTGAGGCACTGCCGAGATACAGTCTTCTAAAAATGACGAAAAAATGTGCTCTTGCCGAGTAATTTTTTTGAGCAGTTTATTTTATTTTGTATTTTTTAGCATTATTTTTTACGCACCCTGTATAAGACATTCATTATTGGACACCGTAATATTGTATCGTCATCAAGTTATATTACTTATTTATTCAGGGACGTGCGGTGAAATTTTAAGAAAGGGAAGCAATTTTTAGAAACTTACCTATTTGTGATGTAATTCGATTCTTCGTTCATTTTTTGCAATTTCGTCAATGACGT
The DNA here is from genome assembly GCA_030620095.1 of Kuschelorhynchus macadamiae. NCBI lineage: Eukaryota > Metazoa > Arthropoda > Insecta > Coleoptera > Curculionidae > Kuschelorhynchus > Kuschelorhynchus macadamiae. Next base: position 500,969 of record JAUTXW010005271.1, read on the forward strand.
CATCATAAAAACGTCGATGCTCCGACATATTTTGGAGAAGTTTATTTTCAATGGACAACAGCGATGTATGCGAAAGTCTCTCCTGCTCCGTTGAATTTTTTACGAAATTTTTTATACGTTTAAGTGTTAAAAAATTGTGTTCTACTGATGAACTTGTGGCATTGTCAATACTAATTCACACAATTTCGACACTTCGGTGTAGGCATCTTCCAGTTCCTTGTCTTTTAAAAATTGCATTAGTTCCTTAGCGTTATTTTTTGCGCTAATGTCATCAGTTTCGTAAATCAGTATAGTTCAGATCGCAGTAACACTCGGTCGAAGAACTGGCCATAATGAAGAGGAAGAGATTTAAACGCATCTTCTGCAAAAGTTTTTCCTTTAAATGCATCAAAATTGCAGAGCTCGAGGAATTTAAAATCATTTAAACCGTTAAATCTATAGTTTATTTGTTGATGAATTTGATCGATTATTTCATAAAAGAGGCGTCTTTATGATGTTTGAACATCTCCGACCTTGTCTGTTCGAAGACGCTTGGCTTGCGGCTCTACATTTAACGTCATCGTTTTCTCTCAAAATAGGTCAAAGTCATCTTGGCTTGACATGAACTCAAAATCATCCACTTTTTTTAGGCAAAAGGCAATATCATTTGTTTTAGTTTGTAATATATTAAAAACATTGTCCGAGAATGGAAATATTTCTGAAAATATGTTCAACAAATAATTAAAATTAAAATCTCGTTTCAAACAGTCTAAAAACCCCCTCGAACTATTTATTGCTTCTGAGTCCCACGTTTCATTATTTTCTATTATATTCTCAAATAGTTCAATCAGTGATTTACGATTTTCAGATGCTGTTAACACAAGTCTTCCATTATACTTCCACCTAGTAGGAGCTACTTTGGGCAATCGTTTGTGGACAATGGAGTCCAAAGCTTGTGTACGTTTTGTTGACTTGGAAAAAAAAAGCAGCCATGCCACTTAAACTAACGAAAAATGGTTTACACTCTTTAATGTGATTGATGAACTGGAATAAAACTAAATTTAATTTATGAGCGAAACAATGGACAAACACAGCACTTGGGAAAGTTTCTCGAACTTTAGCTTGCAGACCCCCTAATTGTCCTGCCATCACTGCAGCTCCATCATAGCTTTGAACAACTAATTTTTTCTCTCCATTAATTTCTTTAATAACGTTATAAACTACGGTATATAATGCATCTGCTGTACGATTTTCGGACACATTCTTAAAACCTAAAAATCGCTCTTGAATACTTCCGTCTGTTTTAACGTAGCGTATTACTATAGATAATTGGCTAAAATTAGTGATATCAGTTGTTTCGTCCAGAACAACAGCAATGAACCGCGCCTCGCCAATCTCCCGCTTAATTCTTTTTAGAATAACGGGTGCAACAGCGGAAATTAAATCATTCTGGATTCGATTCGACGTTCCGCGAAAAAAAGACTGCTCTAAATGATTTTTTAAGCAATCATCATATTTAGCCATTAAACTAAGTAAATCTTGAAAAATTCCTCTATTTGAAGAAACCCTTTCTCGTCATGACCTCTAAATCCCAATTCGTGCTGTCCGAGAAAACAAACAACATCGATAAGTCTTCTTAATATTTGCCTATTTTTATAGACTAGTTCATTGTGTTGGCGGTGACTAATTTCCAACTGTTTATTAAGGGTGTGTTCAATTCTGGTTTTGCCGAAGACTTTTTCTTTTATGACGGCCTGCAAATGCGCTTTGGACATAATGTGTCTTTTTACAGCTTTATGGAAATTCTTTAAATCGGAAAAACTATTTTTATTCCAGAGACCTTTTTCATTTTCAAAAAGTAAACATGGCCAACAAAATAATTTACTTATATTTTCACACCCTGTTAGCCATTTAAATTGTTCGTATTGTTTTTCCGGATAAAAATATCTAATACAGTTTTTCATTTTTGTGGTTAAATTTTTCATAGGCGGTTTTGCCCTTCCTTCGGAAATTATTTGAAGCTCATCAGCGTAGTTTAATGTTGAAAATCCCTTTATTATTAGGACACACACCACACATTCACACACACTCTTGTTACTAAATTCTCCAACATTTTCAACGTTATTACCGACAGCCGAAGTTGACGGTATTTGCATATCTACGTTCGTATTATTGTCTTCCATATAGCACCATGCACGACGCGACGTACGTATCACACAACACACGGATAGCCGTTCAAACAAAGAACCTATTCCAACGATAGCTTCCGCCCCCACTTAAAGCACGCGACTGAAATGCAAAAATTGCAAACAGCCGGTGGAAAGTTCAATAACCTCTGGCTCGATTCACAGGAAATCAAGCATACAGGACTTGGCTGCAGAGAAGCTAGCGGCCCGCACAAGTTCTATTCGATTTCTATTGTTGCTCAGTCGGAGTGAAGGCCGCATTTATTATGGGCTTGATAACTAAGATAATATTTTAGCATTTTTAATATAAACTAAATTAATGGTTTCCTATTTCAAAAATTACATTTTAGAAGATGTTTTGTAATTTTTTTTGAGGAAGCACTGCTTCCCTTGCTTCAATGGACTGCACGCCCCTGTATTTATTACTTCTGCAGAGAATGTTAGCCAATGTTATACTAAAGAGTATTTCTCCGAATTAAGGGTACTCTTGATCTCCTACAAAAAAAACAAGCGCATTCTGCATTCTGTTTTGAAGAGACAAAAATGGGCACTCAATATAATTTTAAGAAATTAAATATACGTTCAAACGTATTTAACGAAAATAAAGTATATTAAAAAGATTAAATAAGTATTTAATAGTGGTTAGAGGTATTTAAGAGTGAGGTGTACACCATATTGAAAGATTTTTGCATCTCTCAAGTTTAATACATTGATATAGCACTAGAAATTTCAAACACATAACCAGAAGTCTGCTAGAAGCACCATTAATACTTCACGTATTTATCTTTAGATTATGAATTCCCGACAACAGTTCCCGGGGGGGTGTACTCCGACATGATGGACCTTCAAATTATAGACGACGTCTTCTACCAGTACAATGAAAACAGCACTAGATGGGTGGGCACTATTGACTGGACTTACGCCTTAAATTTTACAGGTAAAAACAAAAATAATTATCATATGGTCTTAGATATAGGTTAATATTTACAATACAATATCAAATCAATCAAAAATAAACTATTTTCCCATCTGTAGTCCCAATTCCTAAATAAAATATAAAAATACATATTACCAGTGGCGGCTCGTAGTGAATTATATTGGGAGGTCAATAACAAATTTAAAAATAGGAATACTTAATATAAGTAAATAAATCTTTAAATTGAGCTTTAAATTCTCTCGAAGTTCAGATCTACTCTTCGTTCTTTAGAATTGGAAAAATGCTGAATGACACGTTCGTTAAAACTGCATGCATATTCCTTTTATAAACGATATCTCGATACTTAACATTGCTAAAGCGGATAGTCTACCTTGGCCCAACTCCTCAACAAAATTATAAGCCCTCTAAAAACCACTGGATTTTCAGACAAAGCCAATTTATCAAGGCCCCACAAAATTTTACACAATCTATAATTTTGTTTGAAATATAACGGTTTTTGGATACATTTTCATTAAGGGGTTTTCTATAAGCTGTGTCTAGCTGAGTGCGAATATCAACACTTCCGCCCGTAACATAGTTCACCGAACATTTCATGTGATCTGCAGAAAACGCATTATTTTTTCTTTTAAGTGTTTTAAGTCTTTAACACCGGTTTTGCTCCATAATGAGTCCGACGTGTCCTTACAAAACAACAAAAAAACATAACAGTAAAATAAGTTTAGAGACTTCACAACCACATATCCAGTTAGCTAAATCGTACATACTTTTGCGAAAGTTTCGATGAACCTCTGTATTTTTGTCTTTACTAGTTTGTCGTATACTAAGTTCTGGCAAATTACGACTACTTACCTTGAATTCGGTTATTTTCCCAAAATTAAGTTCGTTAGCACTCTTTAGTTGTTTAATTTTTTGCACTACCGACATTTTATTTCATCTAAATTCACAACTCAAACATAGACCACCTTTAAATTGGTTATTTTTGCAAAATTAAGTTCGTAAGCACTTTTTAGTTGTTTATTTTTTTGCACTAGTCACTACCAACATTTTATTCCGTGTATATTTCCAACCCACACATGGTTCATAAAAATAAAAAAAATATATATTACAAAAAACAGTATATAAATCAATTTTCATCGATTAAAAACGTCCGAAACAATATCGAGTTAGAATATCGACCGCGCAACCTCTGTACAACTGAACTTTCGCATGCCGACGTGATGCCGCGACCGATTGATCGAATTATGAGAAGACACCGGTTGATGACCCAAATTGCGTTTTCATATTCCATTTGCTACCACGTTCGGCTGCCGCTCGGTAACTGTGAAATATTCGGGTACTTTCGTCAAGCTTTAAGGTAATCAGGGCAATTCGGACTGCCTAGCTTAGTATAGCTTATTTTGTTATGCCTAAGGAACGCAACGAGACTATTCGAACCGCAGCGCGCGGCTAATAGTGTAGCGTATTTATCTTTTCCCTAGGTACGCGTTATATTACAACTATTAGGAGGGACGGTCAAACGAATAATTTATTTTCTGAAATATTTTTGGGGAGTCATTGACCAAATGACCCGATGGAAAAGCCGACACTGCATATTAGTGTATGGATTTTCCATTTTACGAAGAGAGGTATACAGTGAGTGGTATCTACATCCTGCACCAAAAAGATATCACATAGCTCTTTTTTGAATAACCAATATCGAATCCATCAGCTCTCAACCTGCACCATCCGCAGAATTCTGTGCCTTGTCTTAGATGACTCTTAGTCAATCAAAAATAAACTATTTTCCCATTTGAATTCACAATTTTTTGGAAGTAACCCTCCCCGCACAACCAGCAGATATCAACTTTCTTATTCAGAGCAAGAATATGATCCCGACATTTCAACCCGTTGTCAATCAGAATACCGAGTAATTTTCTCCTGTTATCAAGAATAATATTTTCTAAAACTAAATTATTAATGTCAAAATATTAAAACACAGCTTATTCGAATTAAACCACTCTTTCACTCAAAGCAAATCCTCTTGAATAATATATTTCAGCTCCTTAGAGGCTTTGACTCTGTCTCGCCACAGGATAGTCGTGCAACGAGTGTGAAGACACCCCGAATTCCCAGCCAGACCAAACCATTCAAGCACAACAGAAATTAAACAGGACTCAGTACTGAGCCCTGGGGTAACCCACTACACATCGACGGTGAATCTGCCTCCTTCCAGGCAAGAAGCAAAACATCCCTAACTCGCACTCCCAACACCATAAAGATCCATCTTTGCTAGTAGTATTCCATGACTTACACAATCGAAAGCCTTAGAAACATCACAAAATACTACCGCAGCTAGGTCATTTTAAAAGAGGTTTTAAAACCGAACTAAGAGTCAATTAATAGTTTATGTCTTTTTGTTATGTTAAAAAACTAACTAATGTTTTCTTAACAAGTTTCTCAATTATCCTTGACAATGTGTGTAGTAAAGAAAGAGGCCTAAAATTAATCGGGTCCTCCAAATCTCCCCCCTTATGCAGTGGAAGCACTATTTCACTGCTTCCACAAAAGTGTTAAGAGTTGATCCGGTCTGCACACTTACCAGTGGAACTGATTCATTTCTTACGTCATGTGAGTAAGAATTATGAAGTCATACACTGTTTTAAATGCAACATCCTGTATATTAATGTTTTGAGCTCATTAAAATAATCTAAACACATTTTGTGGTACGTATTCTATACCAAAGGTAGGCCACCTAGAACCCTATGTGTTGTTCTTGTACAATTTTTGTTAATGACCTGGTAGTTTAAATAACTAATTTTTTTTTGCAGTTGAGGAAGGCTTTTTGTATTTCGACAACGTAAACCTAGTCTTCGAAGGTCTTGACACTTTTACCAGTATAGAACTTAACAACGTAACCATTGGAGAAACAAACAATATGTTCGTCAGATACGTTTTTGATGTCAAAGATATACTAAAGGTATTACCTCTTATTTTAATATCGTCTGTAACATATTTCAATGAGAATTCAATTGTATAAAAATTAGATCAACAATACTTATATAACCACAGAACACTTAAAAATTTGAGGCTTAAGCTTTGAGATAAAAGCCTCAAGGTTTTAAGAAAATATTCAAATTTGTAACTGTGTTTACGTACGTTTAATTATTTTTTACTTTTCAGTTCAATAGTTTGTAAATAGCTTTAAATATAATTAAATTTATTTTGTAGTATTTTGATCGATTTAATATTATTTTATTTAGAATAATTTCGATATGTTTACTCCAACTTAAATTTTCATTGATATACAAATCTAACAATTTTGTAAAACAAGAATATTTTATTTCATTATTATTTAAATTAATTGGTGTCATATTATTCTCTATTGATGATTTTTTAGTTATAAACATATAGGATAATTTTAAAGTTCAGTGTCAAGTTGGGCGATTGAAGCCAATTAAATGCAATTAACTCATTTCCATTATTAGATTTAATTTCCATAATAAAATAAGCAAAATATATAATAATAGTGTCAACAACAAATAACGTTAGGTTTCCAATTCATTTTAATTTAGATATGAAGTTTATATAAAGAAAAGACAAAATAGGTTCCAAAACAGAACCTTGAGAAACTTTCTATTGAAGTTTGCTCCGAATTCCAATATCTAAAAGTTTTCTAAGTTTTCACATTTTTTATTTTACTTAGTCTTAATATTTGTAATTATGTTTGTTACAGCTATCTCTTTATGTAGAATTTTATTTGTAGATTCACTTTTTCTAAAAAAACATGCTCAAACTGATATGGGATGATAATTATTAGGGTCATTAGTTCTATCACTTTCAAATACTGGAATAATTTTTAGAATTTTTATTTTTCGGGTTCCCGACAAATTGCTTTTTTAAAAAATAGTCTTAATCCTTTATAACTAGAATCAGTTCAAGTTTGACTGTTTTAATAATACTAACTGAAACTTCTGTCAAAATCCCTGCCTTTTTTGTATTTAAATTTTCAATAATTTCTTTTATATCTAGTTCCGTGATATCATGTTCTGACACAAACACAGAACTATAGTTAACTGCTTCTTTTCTTTCTACAAAGGGAATTTTGCTTCACAACAATTACTGTCCAATCTTGTTAAGGTGACTGGTCATTTCTTTACATATTACTGCATAATTTTCAGTTTTTACACCATTGACCAAAAGAGAATCTCTTCTTGTCTTCTTTTTTCTGAGTTGCCAGTTATTAAATGATTGATATTATTCCAAATTTCTTTTAGGTTGCTTTGTTCAAATTGGTTTGCTAATAGTCTAAAATTCGACTATGTGATAACAACACTCATCCGTTTTTTAATCAAAATGTATTTTTAGAAATAATTATTGGTAGAAGAACACATTTCTGCAAGTTTGCCTATCAAAATGTGGTGGTATATAAGTACTTTTAATTAAAATTTCAATAATTATTTTTTTATACAATTTCGTTCACTTGGTGAAGCCACTATTGCTATTTCCGAAACGGTAAGTGCTACGAGGTCGATTAAATTAGAGAAAAGTTGCTTGTTTCTGGGACAGGGTCGTCAAATATTTCACAAACTGTTAATTTTCGAGACACAGTTTCAATTTGAAAGTTTTATATTTTTTTTGCCCTATAACATGGTGCCTTTAAATTTTACCTCCAATGTTTCCTGTTTGACCCACATCCATCAACTTATTTTTCTTTAAATACGAACCTGGATTTTTTATTCTTATTTCTAGAATTATTTTTACCCCTTTCTATTGAATACCGCACCTTTGACGGCGTTTCGACCCTGTAAAATACCATCATCGGAACTGGGGGATTATATTTTTTGGCATCTATGGGCCCTTAAAAGTGGATATATGTAAAAAGTTGGGAGGGTTATTTTTGCACTATTACAATACTTCCTTTTACGAAGAAAATAAAAATGCTCTGGATTTTTTTAAGTACGATAAATAACAATTTGCATTGTTACAGGCCGAAGGAAACAACACCATCAGAATCTTCTTCACAAACGCAGTGGACAAGGCCCTAAGCCTCAACAACGAGCAAGTGAAAGATTACTCTATACCTTGGCTATGTCCTCCCGATGCATACCATGGGGAATGTCACATCAACATGATCAGGAAAATGCAGGCTTCGTTCTCATGGGATTGGGGTCCGTCACTACCCTCGATGGGAATATGGTGAGCATTCGCCTGGTAATTTATTTAGTTAATAATTCCAAAACCTCTTTTTTTATTTGTCTGTACTACTGTAGTACAGTGTAGTATCGTAATTTCAGTACAGGGACATGTCATTCTGTATACTCTATAGGGAGCAACGTTGCCATTGTTGCCAATCCGATTACAAATTCCTGCATATAAGGAGTTCTGATGAAAATTGTTAAAGCAGGTATTATGCAACCAATATTATCTGAACGAAAAAAGAATTACAAAAGTTTATTTAGATCCTTAAATAGGGCTCACTTTAGGCTTGTTCCAGGAAACCTGTGTTTCTTGAGGCTTTCGATGACACAGTCATTGAACATCTAGTCGTCCGAGTACAAGATGCAGGGGACACCGAAAACTGGGAACTTCAAGTTGACACATACTTTACTCCAAACAAGCAAGGACATGTAAATGGGTCAATCAAGTAAGTTTTTTCCCATTTCTTAGATTTTTCACATTGAACCCTCTTCCTCCGTTATTATTAACGCAATTGTCCAGGGGTACATATCACTGTCCTTACTAGAGTCGGGGTAAATAACATTCTCATTGGTTAGCACTAATTTTTAGTTCAGTGACAGCCATACTTTTTTTATACGTTGTTAAAGATACATTTAGGGCTAAAAAGTCGTATATAACAGAAGTTATATACAGGGCCGTATCTAGGTCAAAATTTCGGGGGGGGCTAGCTAAAAAAACAACACTATTATCCCCAAATGAGTTTTATCGGTCATGTCAATAAAAACGTTAAACATATTTATGTAATAAAAAGTAAAAATACACAGGTGAAATTTCTTTTAGACCAAAATTTAACAAAAACCATTATCTAATAGAAATAACTAAATAAAAATAAATAACTAAAAAATAGTTTAAATTTAAACAGATTTAACGTTAACGTTAAAGACAGAAACTATAATAATGACTGAAAAATAGGTTAAACTCAAACATATTTTACTCCATAAATTTAAAAATGAAATTATACTAATAGTTGAACATGTCTATGCTTTTTATATTTCTGTGCACGCTTAAAAGTACAAGACTTTTAATCGTCTTAACGTTAAAAACGATCTTTCAGACGAAGCTGTGGATACTGGCAATGTAGCAAGAATTTTTAAAAGTATATTCGAAAACAGGGATCTATTACATGCTGATAATTCAGCTATTCTAGGCATTTTGATGCAAGCATCATTATTTACAGACTGTAGGCATTTCTGATTTTTTATAAATATTGTTAAATTCGTGATCGATATTAAGTCTCATTTTTTTGTTTAGTATTACCACTTTTTTATCGTGTAGCGGAAAGTAATTGCATTTATGCATCTAACAAGTTGCATTTTGAGAAGCGCATTTTTTGAAATGATTAATAACTTGGTAAATAATGAATAAAATGGGCCAAATTGTATTACTACTAATATAAAATACATGTGGAAAACAAGATTACACCAATTTAATTTTTTAGCATATTTAGCGTATAATACTTCTCAAAATAAGGAAAAAGTGTTATATGAACACAGGTCGACAAATGCTTTATTCGCGATATACAGGGTGTTATATATTAATCCTTATTCGCCCTATATCTCGGAACTAAAGGGTTTCCACTTCTTTGCTCATATAAAAATTTTTTCTTATTTTGAGATGTACTATACGCTAAATATGTTAGAAAACTAATTTGGTGTAACCTGTTTTCCCCACGTATTTTAAATGGGAGTTGGGCAAAGTTTAACACCCTGTATATTAAAGACCAGGTAAATCCAGGAATATTTTCAACATCATATTCCTATTTAGCGACCCCAAAAACCCCCGAGTGATAAAATTTGGATCATTTTATTCATCATTTATTTATCAAGATATTACTCACTTCAACATGAATTCTCTAAATGCATTTTTTTCAATTACATTCCACTCCACGATAAAAAGAGGTAACACATTTTAAAAATGCCTTCCAGAACTGAATGCAAAAAAGTAATCTCAATCCGCCTTACTGCGGAAATTTCGAAAGTGGAATGCTGTAATTCCTCGACTAAAATGTGGAACTTCAAAAGCAATATATACGAATATAACCCTAATTTGACTGAAATTAATATCCAAATTTACTTCCGTCAGATAAAATAAACTGCTAAATCTTTGATTACTCATGGCCCGCCGCATCAGATCATCATTATGAACAATGTTAGGTATGCCAAATTTTAGCTAAACGAGAATTGACAGAAAAATTTCACGATTCCATGCAAGAAAAACAGTAGGAAATAATAATGAGAACAACTGTAAATTTTATTAAGGTCACTTGGTGTCCTTTGGCTAATGCAGTAGCGGTTTAATGACCAGTATCTATTTACACGTTACACAAATATGATTATTACTTAATATCTGGTACACACTATTAATTATATACAGCAATGCACAATATAGGCGTGTATACAAGGGGGCATAATAGGGTTAATTACCCCCCCCCCCCCATACAAATCGATGACAAAATTATTCAAAATCCACAATTCACTTCCGCGGATTCTGAACATTGAAGTTCATATAATATTATATTGTAGAAAGAAGGGTATACGGCTTATGTGCTATATGAAAAGTGCCTTTTTTTTGGTGGTCACTTCCATTTCATATAGGAAAAACTCTCCCATAGCTCCAAGCTGTATACTCCCCTGCACCTATATATTTATTAGAGATCTTAATGAGTCACTTGCCTCGAATTTCCTTAACGTTAATCTATTCAGTTAACAGACCGGAGAATCGCCTATTCACTAAAAGAGCAGCGCGGCATTGCACAATTGCACGACGCTATAAGTGGTCTAGCCCGTTTTCCTGTCTAATAAACGTTACCGGTTGTTTTTTTTATTTCTTTTATTTTAGTATTATTTTTTATAATTTTGTTTAATATCGGGGTGGGGGGGGTTAAACCCCCAAACCCCCCCCCTAAATACGGCCCTGGTTATATACGTCTAAGTTACTCAAAAATTATAGCCCTTATAAAAATTAGGTTTTTTGACAAACCGACAACGGTATAAATATACTCTCTAATAGCTGCACGATATGTCACTATTTAAATTAGATCAGTTCAAATTCTTCAGAAATTATGGTTATTCAAAAAAACGTGTGAATAATTATTATTATTTGCGGGCTTAAATTTAATATAACACTTACAATTTTTGTAATTTTGCACTACACAATAACAAAATAGTTTTAAAAGAAAGTAATGATATTGAACAAGATCACTGTTTACACAAGCATGGCTACATCGAATCAAGCTTAGACTATAAAACAAAGGAAAGAATCACCATTTCATTCATAAATACTTTCGAAAGTTGGATCTATTATTGTTTTTCGCGTGCTACTGGTGCGAGAGAAAACATATATCTTCCTCTGCGTCGCCGGTCCCAAAAATGGCAACCCTGTTGGTTCTAACTATAGACTGAACCAGCGGCGGCTCGTTTCTCTTTAATTTAATATATGTTTATATCAAGCAATTTAATATTTTTGCAATTTTAAGTATCTGTCAGATGCGTAGTCAGAAATTCGGACTGAGGAATTGTTTGCATCAGAAAGCAGGTAATATCAATATTTTGCGGTTCCTTTTCATTTTCCTTGTAAGAGGAAAGTATTGTAATGGTATAGAAATCACCCTCCGAGATTTTCACGTTTCAGGGATGTTGAAATTCTCAAATCTGTCGGTCTATATGCGTGATTGCGGCATAGTTAAAGAACTACTTATCCGATTGACTTCAAATTTTGGTCAAAAATTAAGAGTCATATGGGGATAATATGGTAATATTTTTGTGAAAATCCAATATAACGGAACAAAATGGCGACCTAATAAAATGTTAAAAAACTACTAATCCAATTTACCTCAAATTTTGCCCAATCAAGTATGACCTATAAATAAAATTGGTAAAATTTTGATGAGGAGCTTTTATGGCTAAACAAAATAGCGGCTTAATTAAATGTATAATAAACTATTTATCCAATTAAATACAAATCTTACACAGAAATCAAGTGTGAAAGTATTTTTCCTTCCTGTCTTAAAATTGTGAAGGTTATTCCCCTACCCAACCTAACTATCGGCCCATATCTCTCTACTTTTCACTTTGTCCAAACTGTTAGAAAAAATTGTTAATGGTAGAGTGTGGGAATTATTTACAATCTCAAAAGATTATTACAGTGAAGTGCGCTAAGGGAACGCATAATACGATATTCAGCTTCCTTGAGGGCACCTATCTTTTTATGAAGAAGGAAGAATCAGTAGCGGCAGTGTTCTGTGATCTCTCGAAAGCTTTTGACTGCATGGATCATGAAATACTTTTGTCCAAGATCGAGCGCTATGGCTTTAGAAGGCCTGCTCACCGGTGGTTTACGTCCTGTCATGAAGATCGACGTCAACTGGTGGTTGTATCTGATCGGAGGTCGTCGTCACTGAGTGTTGAGTGCGGTCTCCCTTAAGGATCTGTTCTGGGACCACTTATTTTCTTAATTTACATAAACGACCTTGTTCGCGTTAATACCTCTGGAGAATTCACACTCTTTGCTGACTGGTGTGGTCTGGCACAGTAAAAGTATTGAGGGTCTTAAGTATCAACTGACTTATTGCAGATTAAAAAATGGTTTAGCGCTAAACGACTTTCATTGAAATTAAAAAAACAAACATAGTTGAATTTAGGTTTATATTCAGGGAACTGCCTGCCGCAAGAAAAGCCTACAGCTAAATTCTTAGGAGCTCTTGTTGACGCGGACCTCTGATTTGGGGAACAAATTATGGGACTGGGAAAAAAACTCTCATTAGGGTGCTTTGCTATTACAGTCTCGAGGAAAGAACTTTGGCCCTGAGTTGGCTCGGAAGGTCTATTTTACAGTTTTTGAGCCCTATCTCATGGTATTTCATTTGGGGGTTTAGCAACCAGTATCTTCTGAACATCTTGTTCGCACTGCAGAAGAAGGCTGTTCGTTTCATTGTTGATTTCAGTCAGAGGGAATCTTGCAAACCCCGCTTTTCCAATTTTTTACCTTCACATCCTTGTTTGTTCTCGAGACTTCTTCGTTGGTCTACAAGGGTCGCCTTGGTGTTTAGCGCCTAGCTTCCCGGAACAAACGTGGGGCTCAAGATTTGCCCTTGCCAATTTCAAACAATTTTCAAAAAAAAAGAAAAATTGTTAATCATCTGCCGAACCATGGTAGGACGGCCATCTCCATTAGACTTTTTGGAAAGTCCCTTAAAAAGTTGTTAATTTCTAAAGCTTATTATGACCTGAGTGAATTTTTTATGGATGCGCTTGAATAAGCAATGTTCGTTTTTTTTTTCTTTTATTTATTTTTATTCTCTTTTTGAGTATTTATTAAAGCATATTTTTGACTCACTGAGTCAGCATGCATTCTACAATTTTAGTCTCTTTTAGCCTAGAATTAAATTTTTTGTGTCTAAAATGATTTGTTTCCTATTTTACTTGTCTAGTGAGTAGATATATATTTTTCTGTACTACTGATTTTACACTTTGCTTTAATTTATGTTTGTTCATGTTCTTGTATATTTTGTCTGATAGTTCTTAGTCTTTTTACCCTTTTATTCTATTTTTTTAGATTTACTTTAATCAGCTGTAATTTTTCTATGACAATAAAGCATTTTTTAAATTGAATTGAAGTTCAATATATAATATGATTGTGTCAGCCGAGAGAAAAAGTTAAATCAATCATACACAAAAAAATCCTTATACAAAACAAGAAACTTTTCTAATATCTAATAATTATAAAAATAATAACATAAGCCCAAATTCAGCACAGATTTCAAATCACTAATTTTTTGATAGATTTTCTAATCTATCGAGCGTCGAATTTTCAGATACTGAAGTTAAATTATTAGAAAAAGGATTTAAATACAATATTCGTGAACCAACTTCAACTAAAAACTTAGAATTATTAGGTGCTGAAACTGAATTAGCCCTTTGAGACATCCCTGCAAATATGCCTTTAAAATTTGAAAGTTTAAAACTCCTTAAAAAAGAATTTTTTAAAGATTCCAAATCAAATTCAGAAATTCAATGCATAGAACAAATTAAAAATAAATCTAATAATGTTATCTTTACGAAAGCTGATAAAGGCAATACTGTAGTTGCTATTAATAAGTTAGAATATATTAACGAAACATTAGATTTTCTTATCCCAGATAAATATCATATTTTAAAACATAATTTTACAGATATTTTTCAACAATGAATCAAAAATTGTATCAAAAACTGTAAGAGTTTGTTTAATGACAGAGAGATCAGTAAATATACCATTATGAACCCTAAACCACCAAAATTATATTATTTAATTAAACTACATAAACCGGGATTCCCTATTAGACCAGTAGTTTCTTTCTTTTCAGCTCCATCTTACAAACTATCTAAGAAACTTATAGACATCATTCAAACATTTACGAAGCTCTCAGCAAAATATGAAATTAAAAACTCTCTAGATTTAGTTAATAAAATCAAAGATATACAGTTACCAAATAATGCTAAACTAATTTCGTTTGACGTCACTAATCTATTCCCTAGTGTTCCTGCTAAAGATACCATTAAACTTGTTGAAGGTCTTTTAAACAAAAATTCAGTTAATGTTGTTAAAAAACAAGATATATTGCACCTACTTACCGAATGTTTAGAACAAAACTATTTCGAATTTAATAATAAACTTTATACCAGCAAAGAAGGTTTATGGGAAACCCATTAAGCCCCTTGCTGGCAGAGATATTTTTGGATACCTTGGAAAACAAGATTAACAAGCACCCCCTTTTCAAACATTTTATATACTGGCATAGATATGTTGATGATGTTTTAATATGGTTTACGGGAACTGAACATCAATTAAATATTTTTCTTGATTATATCAATAGCCTTCATCCTAATATAAAATTCACAATTGAACTAGAAGCAAATAACAGCATAAACTTTCTAGATTTAACTATTAAAAAAATAAACAATAAACTTGATTTTTCTATATATCATAAACCAACACATACAGATACTACTATACACAATTCCTCATGTCACCCAATTTAACATAAATTAGCGGCTTTCCAGAGTATGATTCACAGACTTATCTCATTACCTTTAAATAAAACTAATTATCAGACCGAGTTAAAGATCATTAAGCAGATAGCAGTTAACAATGGATATTCATTAAACATTATTGATAAAATATTACAAAAAAAATTATATAAAAAAGCTATATCTATGATATATCATAATATTAATGAAAAAACTACTCCATACAAAGTTATATCCTATATAGGTAATTCTAGTTCTAAAATAGGTGCTTTTTTAAATAATTTAGATATTAGAATAGTGTATAAAACAAATAATTCTTTAAGTAGATATATCAAAAATAATAAAACTAAGTCTGATAAACTAGAACAATCAGGTGTATACCAATTAAACTGTGGAGATTGTGACAAAACGTATATAGGTCAAACAGGCAGACATTTCGGTAAAAGAATAGAGGAGCATTATAAATGTTTTATTAAAAGGAAAACCGAATCTAATTATTCAAACCATTTAATTGAGAGCGGTCATACTTTTAATAAAAATTTTAAAATTTTACACCTAGAAAATAAGGGTCATAAATTGAATATACTCGAGTCTCTAGAAATAAATAAACTCAAACATTCAAATTGCTTGCTAAACGATCAGGTAGATCTCAATAATTCACCCTTGTTAAATATGTTCTAATAATTTTAGGTAATTTCTTTTTATTTTATTGCTAGTACGTAAAAATTCCCAGACCTTTTTTAAGTCATTAAAATTTCCAAATGGTTGTATTATACTTAGTTATATAAATATCACCTTAACTTGTAAGCTTGTGCATTCGAGATGTAACGTCCGAAGAAGCTAGTGTGTAGTGAAACATGTCACGTTGTTAAATATAGTGGAAGTGTTTGTAAAAAATAGTGTTTGTTTTTTACATTTTACATCATATTCAATATATAATATAGATTAAGTTAGTTAAAAACAATTTTTTTTGAAATGTTTTTTTTATTTTAGTGTAAAAATCTTTATGGGCTACTATGCATTATACAAGGATTACAAAGTTAACGAAAATGTCAACGATTACGGCGAAATTATCAAGTCCACAATGTTTCTCGTTGACAAAACATTGGTAAAGTTGTGGTGGCCCAATGGTTATGGTGATCAGCCCCTGTATGAAGTGAAGTAAGAGTTATCTATACCAGTCCTTCTGGAGATGACTTTAGTACGAAAAAAGTGAAGATCGGATTCAGAACTGTCGAATTGGTGCAGGAACCTCTTGGTAAGCAGGTGGTATTGTACAGAATGTTCAGGGTAACATAAAATATTTTAAATGGTGATTTCTCATGTAATTTAAGTCTACAATGACCATTCTTTAGACATAGAAAATATTGTAACTGTGCAGGAGCGTTTAAAAAATGGAAAAAGTTTTTTTATGGAAATGAATGATTTTGTATTACGTCTACAGAGTGGCCGAGAAAAATCCCATTTTATAATTAGAAAAATCACACTTAAAGGGAAGACCCTGTATGTCTTGCTTGGAAATAGTTTATGCTCAAGGTCTTCAAAAATCACTGAGAATCATACCGCGTGGTCATGATATTCCTTCAAATGAAGTAAAGTAGAAAATTATCGTGTTTTTATTGATCAACATAATTATGAACGTAAATTTTGAATATAATATTTATTCTGTTCAGCATTTATTAATCCGTACGATTAGACGGTTGAAGGAATCCTCTAGCAATCCTCCTGGGGTATCGCTTCAATGACATTTCGAAACTTTCATTTAAAATCCTTTATATTTTCTGAAACGGGATTATAACACCCGTCCTTGACCTATCCCCAGATGAAAAAATCCGGAAGTGTCAAATCTGGAGAATAAAGCGCCCACTCAATGGGACCAGCTCTTCCTATCCATCGTTGCTCTAAACGCCACATCTAATGATTCTCTTGCTATAAGAGAATAATGTGATGGGGCACCATCTTGTTGGAAATATGTTTCATGGTCATCTTGACGGAGTTGTGGGAAAAAAAGATCTCCAACATATCGGTGCAGTTCGGCTTGGTTCGTTGAAAAAATGGTCCATAAATTTTATCTTTTGGAATGGCTACTATACGGTAACTCTTGGTGAGTCCCGTTGGTACTCGTTGTACTCCCTTGGATTTTCGGAGGCCCAAATCCTGCAGTTTTGCTTATTACAGCGACCGTTTATGTGGAATGTAGAATCATCAGACATAATCAAATTGATATTTGGGTGAGTTTTAAATAAATCTAATAGAATTTCGCAGATGACACGTCTTTTCTCGTAGTCATCTTCATTCAGCTTTTGAAACGTTTGAATTTTATAGGGACAGATCTAAAATTTTGTACATCTTTGACATCCACTTTTTGACAAACTTAGAGCACAAGCCATTTTTCGCAATAATATTCTGCAGTGATTATATTATTTCATGAACAGCTAAAAGTCTATTCAAGAAATTTTCATCATACAAATTGGACTCTTCTGACATCTCGTTCTAATCTTCTTCTAGTAGATACAATTGATTTGGTTTCAGTCGACTCAGGCATGATTGTTTTATCACTATAGATGCAATATTCGTAATGTGATTAGCAGGATGTCTCACGATATCATACATATATGTATACAAAATTGCTTTGATCATCTATTTCAAAATACAAGAGTTCTAACCACACTACACCACAACTTGTTACGTTCTGGACGCGCGTTTCGCTAACTAAGTTAGCATCATCAGCAGATCATATATAAACTAAAGTAACTTATCCTACCCGAGACTATTTATAGGTAAATGTGGTCACACTTGGTTGCACCCGACTACCCCGTTGTCACGTAAGCAATAGAGGGGACTATAGGAAATACTTCCTCTGTCTTTATTTAGTTCTTTCTTACCACATTTAACTATTTCTATACTCTCAAATGCATCCAATAATCTATTATTAGATACATTTTTAATAAAATTAAGATTATTGATTCCTATTTGGTGATTGTTGCATGTTGGGCAACACTTGACTTTTCTGTTCTTCCGTATCTTAAATGTGCCATGTGTTCTTTAAAACGAATGTTTATGGAGCGTTTAGTTGGCCCAACATATTTTAGATCGCAGTCGTTACAGCTAATTTCATAGATGCCACTCCTCTCCTTCAAGTCGACATTGTCTTTAGGGTTTCAAGGAGATTTTTCAAACTGTTCTCCGTTTTGTAGGCTACTCTAAAGCCTGCGTTTTTAAATACTTTTTCTAGACCTCTCCTTTACCTGGGATCCCATGGGATTACTATGAACTCTACTATTGGGAGCCTCAGGTGCTTGAAGAGTAGTGACATCTTCTAACATTTTCTTATACTTATGTCTATTTACTAATTTATGTACAAAATTATCATTATATCCATTAGTTTTAGCTATATTTTTAAACCGATTCATTTCATTGTTAAAACGTTTTCTTAATAGAAAATTGACTAACCTGTGAGTTAAGAAATGAAATGCTGCCATTTTGTGTTGACGGCAATGACCTATCAGTATTAGTAAATTTCCTATAAATATCAAATTCTAATTTATCGTTATTTCTAATAACGAACATGTCGAGAAAAGGTAATTGCTCATTGTTCTCCTTTTCGTACGTAAAATTAATGGAAGGATATTTATTGTTTAATGTTTCTGAAAAAGTGTCCAAATTTTCTGTTTTGATATCAAAAATAGCAAATATATCGTCTGCATATCTATACCACACCCTTGGGAAATACTTGAGTTCTTTTTTGAATTGGGTTTCTAATCTACCCATAAATAAGTTTGCAAGGAACGGAGATAAGCAATTGCCCATCGCAGTTCCCTCAAGTTGTTTATAATATTTATAATTGAACTAAAAAAAATTCTGATTCATCATAATTTTGTGATTGATATATTCATCAATAATTTCTTTCTTCAAGTTTTTGAATTCAATGATCAGCTATTGATTCGATCATAAATGTGTTGAACATATACAACGATTACTCTAATAATTATCATCAGTGAAACAAAAATTATCTACTTTACTTCACTTGTGGGAATATCATTGGTCGAATTATTAATTTTTTATTTGTCGAACGTTCACTAGTGTATTATTAATGATTTTTGAACACCTTAAGCATGAAACATTTCCTTTGCGTTAAGATATACAGGGTATTCCACTAAAATAAGTGAGATTTTGTGATAAGTGATACAAAATCATTAATTTTCATAAAAAGAACTGATGTGTTACAGAATTCGATCAAAACAAACTGCGCAGATCTAGAAATTATTATCCTTTAAAACGCAATAAGTCGATTTTTATCGATTTTGAGTTTTTGATTGACTGAATCTTGAATATTTTTCCCATTTTTCTACTATCTCAGATTTTTGAAACAAAAATTTTTTGTACCCCAAATTTGAAAAACAAATTTGCAGTAATTGTGTCACTTCATCACATTACCAATGAAAAACGCAGCAAATATAAATCCTAACGAAAAACGCAGTATTCTAGAATTTACTATTAAAGTATTGGTATAAAAATACGTCACATTATTATATATTAAAAATAATGCAGTGCAACAAACCTCGAGACAGTCCATACTTGAACAGGCACTCAAAAACGTCATCTCTTTCTAAGAAAAAAACGCAGTAGAATAGATTAACCAAAGTGTAATGCAGTATCTCCGGTATTAACATGACATTTGCTACCCTATGATCTGGGACTAATGCTCTGATACGTAACGGTTTGCCAAGCAGAAACGCAGTAAATTTTCCCGCGTAAAGGTTAACGGTTTTCGCGTTGGTTGTGCTTTCTAACTGTAATATTTTGAATAGTTTTTTTTGTGAGTTTTGTACTTTTTAGTGCCTATAATGGAACGCCTAGTAAGTGGATTTATTTTTTATTATAAATGTAAATGTTATGTTGCCTCAATGGGTTACATAGTTAAAAATAAATAACAATAAGGTCAGGATATGTTGGGAGGTAAATTTTGATTTATTAGTTAAACTTAATTAATAGCTATTTATCTAAAAGGTGCGGAAAATAACACCTTACCGCACGCGACTTGAGAAATAAAAACACTTTCGCACGCACGGGTAAAAATTACATTTGGTAATGTGAGTGTTCGTCCGCGATTGGAGACACATTGTGAAATTAAATAAGGTCTTATGGCGACCAGCAATACCTTGGTGTCACTATTTGGCACGAAGGTATGGCTGGTTAAAAAAAGGTAGATATTATAAGCGCATTCCACTCCTTCTTTCAGGAAAATCGGGACGGTAAATCGATTACAATGTGGCTGGATAACTGTTCCGCTCAAAATAAAAACTGGGCAGTTTTTTCCTTTCTGGATTATATGGTGAACAGTCCTGATATACAAGCAGAGGAAATATGGATCAATTATTTTGAGCCAGGGCACACATATATGAGCGCAGACAGTTTCCATCATCAGGTGGAACTCTCAATAAAATATAAAGAGTGCGTATGCGATTTTAAAGATTTTTATTGTGCCGCCCAGTCTGCCAATTCGGGAAAAGTTAGAGTTGTAGAAATGGAGATTGCCCAATTTTATGATTGCTCCCAGGCAAAAATACAATGGTTATTGCAGAGCCCGGTCAAGTCAAAGTCATTAAAGTATTTTAATAATTATAATATAGAAAATCCAAATATATTAAGTTTTTTAAAAATAAAGCCTGAAAGGAATGGTTTACAAAAACCTTCCTCTCGTATGAAAATCAAAGGTATTAATAAAGAAAAAAAGGAGGGCATTATAGGTAAATTATGTCCCCTTTAAGAAATAATGGTTCTTGGGATTAGACCGTGTCAAATTGGAATTACTATTCGACGAGAGAATTTTGGCATAATATTGAAATCAACGAGGACGCCAATGATTTAAACAGTTCTTTTGGATAATATTTTATGTTATCGAAAATAATTTAATTTAAAACGAAATGTTAATAAGAATTTATAATACCTAGCTTTTTATTTTATATATAATTATATAAATTCCAATTTTTTAATATTTTAATATGTATTATATAGTTTCTATTTTTTCTTCTCATTTAAATGTATTTTTTTTAATATAATGACTAATTTTAAGAGTTGATTTTTATTCTTATTATTGTACCTTTCATTTAAAAACAAATGTTAATCACTAATATGGGTATTAAAAAAGCAACAAATAATTTATGGTTTCTTCTCCATTTACCGTAATAGCGGCACATCAAAAACTACTAGTTAAGAACGCAGTAAAATGGAAGAAATGCTTGACTTACTGCATTCTTTCTTAGTAGCAAATAGATAAAGGCGATTGAACTACTAGGCTGAAATGCATTTTCTCGAATTATTTTTAACCAATATCACTTAATGTTGTAAAAACCATGCTAAAAAATAAATAAATACCTATATTTTGATATTCCATTAAAAAAATAATAAAATTTCAACATTTTTAAGTTACTGCGTTTTTCACTAGGAGGAGTATAGTGGTGTCACTGCCACAGTAATAATAAATATCAAATAATTGCTTTTTTAGGTCTGAATCAGTTAAAGGGCCAACATTTAAGTCCCCACACAACACAGTGACTATATTGATTCGTTAACAAGAAAAATAGCTCTGAAATTTTTTTTGGAACGTTTCAGTGTATATGTAGGAAAATATATACAAAAATCTTGCCTTATAATGTTTTTTTCATTGTAGACACAGGTGCCACATTCTACTTGAAAATAAACGGAGAACCAATTTACGCTAAAGGTTCTAATCAGATTCCGATCAACATCTTGCCAGAAAAGGGACAAGATCGCCAAAAAATCAGATACCTTTTGCAGAGTGCTAAGGACGTCAACATGAACATGCTAAGAGTATGGGGAGGAGGTAAGTTATGTCCTAAAGTCTCAATTTAAGCTTTATGAAACTGCTGATCACATCAAAAATTGAAGTGTTTTTATAAATTTTATCTAAATTCATATTTTTAAATATACCACGGTAAATATACATCAATGACCTTCATGATATGGTTTTTTTAATATAGTCAAACAAAACAAATATTGTTGGTACTTAACTAGTTTAAAGGTAAAGCTTACTTGAGATAAGAAACCTTATATACCGGGAATACAATAAGACTCAGTGGCGGCTATTCAGGTGAAGTAGGTGAAGTGCTACTTCACCAGGAAAAATAAACAAGCAAACTTCTAACTATATTTATTATATATCTCTTAAAATTTAAGTTTTTACATTCACTTACTGACCTAATTGGCAAAAAATAAACTGTACATCTCAAATAAATATTTTACTTGACCGTTGGCGGCATGTCTTTTTAAAACTTTCAGTCGAACTTAATTATAACTTTATTCCTACTACGTTGCCATGACAACGCGGACGCGATGACGTCGACCGCATGGAAGATTAATGTTAACCAGCGCCATACAACGCTCTCGGTGAATTGCTAACGCAGTACACTACACCCACGTGTCGTTTAGTTTGGGGTGGTTGTTTACTTTTATTTTTGCGGATTTCGCTGCAGTCGGTTAGTTCCTTTGCAGTTCACTTGACTCTTTTGTGTTATATGTATTTACATTATTGGTGAATCCGATCACGGATGTGGTTTGCATTTTGTTGAAAACTCCATTTAATCGATGGAAGGAACAAGATCAAAGTTTTAATCGTCATCCTGGTTTTCGGCGTACAAATGGTTATGTTGTAGTCAAATATAAAAAACATTGTTTTGCTGGCCTTGTTTACTAGTTTCCAATAAATATTCAGTGTGGAAAAAGAAAGGATTTGCAGGTATGTTAAATATATGGAGGTCTTTACATCAACATGAAGACTCGGCGGAGAATTTAAAATGCGAATTAATGCTAAAAACATTTGTAAAAAATCAAAGAACTATAGCTGACCCTTTAAAAGAAAATGCTACATTTTAACGAAAACGTCCGATTAAATAGACTATTTATGTGCTTGGTAATTGACGCAGTTTTGTACCTTGCAAAACAAGAGTTAGTCTTTCGCGGCCATGATGAAAGCAGTTAGTCAATAAATAGGGGGAATTTTAAAAAGCTTTTAGGTTTATTAATACTTAGAAGTTCCCAAGAACTAAAAGATCATCACAAAAAAATTAAAAATGTTTTTACTGGTGACTCGAAAACTATTCAAAACGAAATAATTAATTAATTGAATTTAATTGAATGCATTTCTGATTATTTAAATGATCATGTAAAAAATGAAATAATGACCACGCAGTTTTTTTCTGTGCAAGTGGATGACATCACTGATATTTCGCAAACCTCCCAGTGCACTATCATTTTAAGATACGTTAATTCAGAAGGTTCAGTAGTCAAGAGATTCTTAGGATTTTAGAAAGTCGGAGAATTTATATTCTCTATTGCAGGGGTGCTCAAACTTGAACTGCTGGCGATCTACCTCAATATTTTTAAACTACTTATGATCAACTCTGAGAGGCTGCAAGTATGTGTGATGCAGGGTTGTCGTACATACACGATACATACACCCTACCTACCTACCTACCTACCTAGGTAGGGTGTATCGTAGCATATATAGATATTAGCTTTCCGCACAATATACATTATTTTAGTCAAGGTTTGGGTTAGGTTTAGTTAGGTTCTTCTCTACAATATCAATGAAAAAACTCATAGTTATTCAAAATTGCGAGTTTATTGGTTGTTACAAAACAAAAGAATTACATATGGTGTTAAACTTAACTAAGGAGTGACTTTGGATGTTGAAGCGTGGCACTGCATGTCCTCAGCATACTTTTCATAAGATGGTACGTAACCACTGAGTGCTAATCGCAAGCATGATGACATATGATCGTAATTTAGTCGATTGCGATATTTTGACTTAATTATCTTCATTTCAGAAAATGCAGACTCGCACAAGTAAGTTGACCCAAACATTGCTGTCAGTTGAAGGGCGATTTGCCTTAGATTCGGATATTTATCTTCAGATATAAAACACCAGAAATTTGTATCAGATGCTGTAGCTTTGAGATGTATATCTGATATAATCTGCACCAACTCATTTTCAACAGAACATGAGTTCATATTAAACTGACTTGCTATTTCAGTAACTAATTCCTCAATGTTTTTACATGAAAAAGGATAACTCATAAATGATGCTACATTTGCCAATTTACTGCAATTATAAAAAAGCATTTCGAATTGTCCCAAAATATTTGATAATTCAGCCTCATACGTATCATAATTCAACTGAGGAATCCTTGCTTTCAAAGACGGAAAATGTTTCAGATCCTTTCTTTTCAGTTGATCTATCATAATTTGAAATTTACTTTTGATGCGTTTACTGCGCTAATCATCTCAATAACAGTTTTTCCTTTACCTTGAAGCTCCAAGTTAATGATGTTTTTTCGTTTTTCAACATCTGAGTGTCATCACCTCTTTCGTCCAGAAAAGCTGTTATTTCGGGCAATAATTCTTGAAACCTTTCTAGGAATTTTCCGCGACTCAACCACCTGACGTCCGTGTGAAGAACTAAATCAGTGTGTTCAGCTAACTCCCTATCTTCCAACTGCAACTTAAAGAGCCGTCGATGCAAGCTACGTGCACGGATGGAATTCACAATTTTTGTTGCAATGCCCATAATTTCCTCCGTGTTTAAAACTTTTGAACACAAAACTTGTTGATGTATAATGCAATGGATTGAAAAAAATGAAGGGAAATCTTCATTAGCTCTACACAATGCCACAAAACCGTTTTTGTTTCCAGTCATTGCTGGTGCTCCATCGGTTGTAATGCACACTAATTTATATATTGGTAGCTTGTAGTTTTTTACAAAATTCAAGAAAACGTCATATATATCTTCGCCACGGGTCTTCCCCTTCAGAGGAATGATTGTCAAAAATTCTTCCTTAGCCAACATGCCATTGAATACCATCCGAATAAAAATACACAGCTGGGCAGTGTCTGTCATATCGGTGGATTCGTCGAACTGTAAAGAAAAGTATGTACATTCCATGATATCATTTTTTAGTTTATCTGCCATGTCCTGACTCATGACTTCAATACGCCTTGTGATAGTCGGACGAGATAACTGAAGTTCTCTAATAGCAGACATGATTTCTGTTTTATTTTTAAAATCTCCAAATAAAGTCTCACCTGATTCAATAAATGCTTCCTTCACAACCGATCCATCTTCTCTTGTGTTTCGCCAATAAATGACATATTTTAAATGACGCGTTCGTAGCAGCTTTTGATTGTTTGGCTGGTCTTATGAACATGGTTTGTTCTTTTTTCAAACAAGATATCAAATCACGTACGTTTCGTTTTCTTGATTCACTGTGGCGGAAAATCCTTTTCATAGTTTTTATGAACCGTTTTATGATGCCTCTCTAAGTTACCACGCTTAGGTATTGCAACTGACGCACGACAAATAAGACAAATGCACTTATCCTTCACCATACAAAACAAAAATTCTTCCTCCCAATCGTTATTAAAATGATACGTTTTAGATTTCTTCGCTGCACTCATTTTGTACTATTTAATAATGAACTTTGTATCGACGTGGTTTGCCTTCAAGTTGCAATTCACAATGACTCCAATTGCAGGCGCAACATTATACGTAATACATTTTTGTAGTTTAGTTAAGTACCTACTTATTAAAAAGAATTTTCTTCTCGAGATCTACTCAAAAAGCACTCGCGACCGACTGGTCGATCGCGATCGACCGTTTGAGCACCCCTGCTCTATTGGATCAAATTTTGGACCAATTTGACTATAAACATAATTAATATGGGCAATGTTACGATGGCGCAAGTGTGATGTATGTGCAAGTATTTGTCCTGATGCAGCAAAGTTTCAAAATATTTCTAAATGTCGAAATTTTTTGCAAGCCTTAGTGGTATCCCTCATTTTTACATGACTCAACCAAACGAACGTATGCTCTTAGATCTGCATCTACGAGGCGTATATCAAAAATTACAGAAACTCGTTGGTCTTCAAATTCGAAGTTAGTAAATGTGATTGTTCAAGTTGCGTTCTTCAAAAAAAATCGTTTGACATTCATTTTTGCATAACCAATATAAAACGCTGTCGTGAGGCGCTCTGTAAAATAGGAAATACATTTTTTTTAATACCATGTTTGATAAAGCAAATTCTATTACAAAAATAAATCATTACAAACGTGAGCTTGCTAGGGCTAAGTATAGTACCCTTTTTTATGAAATATTGGACCATATTTTAATGGAAATGACACTAAGCTTTCAAGCCTCTGAAAAACTTTCATTTTTATGTTTGGCAGATTCTGCTAAATTTTCCGAATATAGTTTAAATTTTCCGACTGGCCCGTTTGAAAATTTGTTACAGTTATATGGGGAAATATTTTCAAAAAGTCAATGACTTAAAAATGAGCTTGGCCTTATTTTTGCCAATGACAGTAATTGGAATATATCGATGCAAGAGCAAGTGAAAAAAATTAATGAAAATAAAGATATTTTAATCAAAGCATATACAGTGTTTTTCCTTATTTTCACAATACCGTCGACAAGCGCTTCAGTGGAACGAAGTTTTTCTTGCCTCAAACGTGTAAAAACTTATTTAAGAAATACAATATTTCAAAAAAGACTTACTTCTCTAGCCAATATTTCAATTCAAAAGGAATGTCTGGAGATTAGGGCAACTCATTCATTTTATGAGGATGTTATAAATAAATTTGCTGCTATAAAGGATAGGAGAATTGATTTAGTATACAAAATTTAGGTAAGTCGCAAAAAAATATTCTACCTCTTGCACATAAAAAAAAATTATTGCGATATTTTCTTGCTTCATTTGCACTTCACTTAATTTTTCACCCGCGAGCCGCCACTGATAAGATTATACAGTTAAGAGAATCGGAAAATTTCCTCTAGGCGGAACTTCCCCCGTTGTAAATCTTTTCCTTTATTAGGAATAGAGAAGTGTGACCCAATTTAGACTGGTAAATAGTAATTTAGTAACACGTATATTGAATTCCTAACAACATTGTACAAGTTTCTACCTACGACATACCTAATTTTTGGACATAATTTAATAAATAATTTTAATAGACAAAGTGTTTTATGAAGAATAACTAAAATTACAAATAAAATAGTTTTCCATATGTTACCCAAATCTTCGTATTCCGCTATAACGCCCTTTCATAATCTGGAATAATATATAGCCTGCTCTATTAAAAACAAATAACTTCATATCAACCCGGGAAAAATGCAACACTCCGTATAATAAAGAAAAAATTGAAACTTCAGGACAAACAAAGAAATGCTTCGTTAAATTTTTTCTCTCTCTTTTATGGTTTTCATGATAAGGGACATCTTATTTTAGACATCCTATACTTAATACTCGTATATTTTTCAGGTGTCTACGAATCCGACTACTTTTACGAGATAGCTGACGAATTAGGAATCATGATCTGGCAAGATTTTATGTTCGCGTGTTCTTTGTACCCAGCGACAGAAGAATATTTAGGTAACGTGTTAGCAGAGGTCGACCATAACATCAAGCGGCTGTATTATCACCCCAGTATTGTGGTGTGGTCTGGAAATAACGAAAACGAAGGAGTTTTGGCCGACAACTGGTAAGCAAAGATCTGTCCAAGAGTAATATTAACACAAAGTAGTTAGGGGAAGATTTGAAACCCAACAAGTAGATCAAAGAAACCTGGGTTGCCATTGTCAAACATTATCTAAACAACCTTTAACCACCACTACTCCCATAGAATCTCCTGACCTTGCTCCAGGCGATTGTCCACCACTACTTTGGATATGCTTCTCTTAAATAATTTCATGCTTCACAGGTGTAGAGGAAATGCAGTGTTGTCTGACCTTCCAGGCATCCTGAGCACATTCTCCTTAAAAGCTATTTAAACTTCCAATCTCAAAGCCACTCTAAACTGCTACCATAAGTCAGCTGTCACTCTTGGTATCCAAAGGGTGAAAATTTGACTGCTGGCTCCCTGCCACCTGCACACTCTCCAATGACCAAGGACCCAGACCAGGGTCACTGACATGCATTGAGAGAGTTGTTTTGAGGAATCTCCAAGCATATTAATCAAAGTGAAGATTGCTCTAGGTCTATGTATTGCTTTTACCTTGTGATGGGACCAAACCTACTTTTTTCTATAGTTCATCCCTTTAAAGTTTTTAATGGTCCAATTATTGTTAAATGCCGTACTTTTAGTGATTTATATGGATCGGTTGGTAATGAAACCCAATCTTAAGTTGACGTTTCGGAAAGTATATTTCCTTTCTCAAGGCTCTACAGCATATACAGTAGAAGGTTCAGTTGTTTATCGTTTTTTTTAATCGATCGATAGTATTATAATATGATGCGCTTCATCCGTCTATGTCTGTTTTTCTATTTACGGTGTGTGGTTTTTTGATTTCGATCATTTCATTAAGGAGTTGTTTTTTGTAGTTCTCCTGTCTCTCAATTATACTTACGTTGTTGAAATCAAAAGTATGACCATAGTTTTTAAGATGGTCAAAAAGGGCTGTTTTAGAATCTTTCACGATATGAAACTGCCTGCAATCTCTCGCATGCTCTGACATCCTTGTTTTAATATACCTTCCTGTCTGCCCAATATATACCTTATTGCGTTCTTTACAAGGTACTTTATAAACAACGTTGGATTGTTGCAACAAAGGCGTTTTGTCTTTTAATTTAGAATAAAAATGTTTAGCGAGTGTATTTTCACCTTTGAAAGCTACATTTATATGCTCATTTGAAAGTAGGGTTTTAATTCCTCTCTGAAAGGCCTCTCACATAGAGTATTTTAAAGAAAATTTTATTTTCTGTTTCAGTTTTTAAGGGATTGTTTTCGGATTTATTAAGAATTCTATTTACAAGTTTTGTAGGGTAGTTATTTTTTAGTAATTAAGTTTTGATTAAACTTAAGTTTCCTTGTTTAAAGTAGGTTGGGATAATTTATTGCCCTAATTTTTAGTTTGTTAATAATATTTATTTTTTGGCTGTATTTGTGCTCAGAGAAATAATTAAGGAATCTTTCAGTAAAAGTAGGTTTATGATACCAATCAGTTATTAAACGGCTATCGTTCATTCGTTATATATTATGCATTAGCAATTCTACTCGATTATGCCAAAAGTGGCCGTGTGTCACCGTTTGTCATATTACTTTATACAGGGGCCGTCATTCTGAAGTACTATACAGGGCGTTTCCTAATTGCGTGCTGATGTTAAAGGGGGTGTTTTTATGTCCTAAAAGCCTTAACTTTTGAGATACAGGATGGTAAAGTTTAAAAAGAAAACATTTTTTTTCATCCCAATTCTGATGCTATTGTAGATAACTGCATGAAATTTGATACACGTCTACTATGCATTAAGGAGCATATGGATTTATCCAGGTTAATTACACATGCACGCCACTGGTAGAAATTTCAAAAATTGATTGTTAATAAAAAATGCCCTTTATGCATAAAAGGCATTTTTGCAGGCAATTTGACACACAAATTTCACACAGTTATTTATCTATAATAGCACCAGAATTAGGATTTTAAAAAAATGTTTTTTTAAAACCCTGTATCTCCAAAGTTAAGACTTTTAGGTTCATGTTAAACTTTTTTCTTTAAAAGGTTCAAGGTTAAAGGTTCACCCTTTAACATTAGCACGCAATTAGGAAACGCCCTGTATAGTACTTCACAATGACGCCCCCTGTACAAAGTAATATGACAGACGGAGACAAACAGTCGCTTTTGGCATACCCGAATAGCCCAAAGTCGAACTGCATAAGTTAAATCTTGTTCACTGGAATCAGTGCTGGCTCCCCTACTAGAACTACATTGATGTTTTAATTTTGGAAAAATGAGTTCTGTAGTTTTTCAAATATTAATTGCAATATTAGATATTTTTGGACACCCGGTATTGAACAGAAAATTAATTATTTTGAAGCAGTTTATTGACAGCTACTTCATGAACAATTTTACAAAAGTTCACCGGTGTTGCGCTCAATGCAAGTTCAATAGGGTTGAGGTCGCACATGTATGGAGGCAGCCTTAAAGGTGTATGACCGAGGTTACGTAAAAGACCGTCAATTTAAATTTTTTTTCTCTAGGCTTGTTGGCTGATATTACTTCATATAATTGATATTTTCTCCATGTTGGATCACATACAAGATTGTTCGATTTAAGCCACGATATCATATGAGCTTTTGTAGAGTATTTAGTTGGCACTTTATCTTCTACGTGAGAATGATAAGACGCATTATCCATTACCACAACTGATTTGGAAGGAATGTTAGGTAGAAGCTTCTCGAGCAACCACTTTTCAAAATTATCTCTATTCATCTGTCCATGATAGTCTCCAGTTGTTAGTCCCGAGGGAAAAACTAAAGCAGCACCTGGAACAAATCCGGCTTCTGAACCAGCATGAACTATAATAAAACGACTACTAGAGCGGATTCCCTGAACAACACCTGTAACACCTTCACTTTGCCAGCATTTGTTCACTGTCATATCATTGTCTACCCGTGTTTCGTCTAGATACACAATATTGCGTCCTTCTTGCCTATATTGCCTTACAGTTGATAGATATTTCACCCGCCAGTTAAAAATATTTGGTCTCTCAATGAGCAATTTTCATTTATTTTGGCACTTGTAATACAATAATGAAAAATTTAAAAAAATTAAAAAAGAGGTATAGCAGTGGTGAGATTTGATTGATTGAACAAATCTCACCACTGCTATACATCTTTTTTAATTTTTCATTATTGTATTACTATCTTATTTATTTATAATTTAAGCATAAGGAGTTTTTATACATACATTTGACCACATTTCGTTTCAACGTCTTTCAGTATCCGTCGAACTATGTAATGTGATTGTTTGTTTAGTGTTTTAACGTTGTATATGTGACGTGTTGTTTTATTTTAAAGGTACTATTTATTTATTTAATTTAAAGGCTTTTAGTTAGTAGTTAGGATATATTTTTTCTGATAGGTCTGATGATGCCCGACCGGGCGAAACACGTGTAACCAGTTTTATTTTATTATAAACTTTGACTGAGACCGAGACTTAGCGTCTGTTTATTGTTTAATATCATGGTTGCGTCATAACCATTATTAAGCGCAATCTGTTGTATAATATTAAATTCCGAAGTACAAAACTATGAAAAGCTGCCAACTTACATGTGGTTTTTTATTGAACGATCAAATGGACCTAAATGGTTCTCCACCGTTAAATTTTTATAGCTAAAATCTGCTAGGTGGACCCTTTTATTACTGTTAAAAAATCTTGTTTTAGTATCAATCTTAAGTTGGTTATAGTTTATTTATTATACTAGTAAAACAAATTAATGATTTCAAATTTTCTATTTTTTTTTCAGGTATGGTACCCAAGACAATTATGACCAATACAAAGCCGACTATGTTGCTCTCTACATTGACACAATTCGAACCGAAGTGGAGAGAATCTCTGCAACTCAAGGTATTTTCGTAAGTTCCAGCCCAAGTAATGGAAACCTAACCGAAACTGAAGAATGGGTGGGACAGAGTCCAAGCAACCAGTATTGGGGCGATGGTAAGTATATTCAAGTATATTAAGAACTCATGGTTGTTGGGATTAAGTCGTGTCAAATTGGAATGGCTATCCGACGTTTTGCCTTCGATTGCATGAGAAATCTTGAGGGATTTGAACACTTATTGAACTCGGAAAGATTCAGGGGGGCTTTTTATACCCGACTTGTGATCACCTAACCCTGACCCCGTTTTAAGATGGGTTTCCACATGTGATGTAGACCCTAGGCCGTATCTCTATTGAAGTTTTTTGTACATTTAAAATGAATAGATTACTTTAAAATTTTTACTGACACAGGCGAACCTAACGTTTCTTATAAAAATATATTCAGTTTAAAACATCAAATTTTATAATCGGAATGCCGTGTATATTATTGCATTTTTGTATTTTTCTAGACATTCTAAATTTACTTTGTGTTATATTTCCAATAGATAATGAAATGAATACTAAGACAAAGAAGTGGAATTTATTTTATTTTATATTAAGTCGTTAGGTAGTTAAAGCGCTTCAAAGGGTCAAAAATAGGAAATACTTATAACACAAAATGAATTTAAAATGTTTCGGAACATATAAAAATACAATAATATATAGTGCATTCTATTCTAAAAACGGATGTTGTCAACGGTTTAGGGTAGAAATTAACCAAATAAAACCAAATTTTTTAAGTAGTGCATTAATTGGTTTCTCAGATCGAGTGAAAGAAAATGCAGTGTATGTATAGTTATAGGGTACTATTAATGGCGAAAAGCGTGTTAAAAAATAAAATTTGACAGACAATGAGGAGGCAAAAAAGTACAAAACTGCGTTAAAGTTTGAAATTAAATGTTTTACAAAAAATGATGATCCAAAAAAGATACTTAAGTAGCGCCTGTTTCAAATGAATATTATCATTTACCATACTTACGAAATGACAGCAAATTTTCTTAAAGAGATCTTACTAAATTGGAGAAAATATTGCCCCCAAATTGGGGCTATCACCCTAAAACCACCCATATGGCATCTCTTATTAATGAAGATAGAGGGTTGCGGTTTTCGCGATATAATGCTACTTTTTTGTGAAACGAAAGATGACCCAAACAAAATTTTCATAGCCCCCTTCGTTTTTAAGATACAGCGTGAAATCGAAAATATTGCATTTTTGGGCCTCCCTCGTATTTCGGTTGTTGTTTAACTTATCGAATAGGTAAACACTGGCTTTGATACAGTTTTTCACGTAGAATCCAGTGGCGTAGTCAGATTTTTTATTTGAGCTGTCGTTTTTAAGATATAACACAAATTTATAATTTTTTAAATGGGATACCGTATATTTTTATTTTATATTATTCAATTCACAATAAGCTTCTCGAAAATATATAATAGTATATACTTTTCTGTTCGAATCGCCCAGTAATTTGCATTTTTTTAGAGATAGACTCAGTTGTTGGTAGTAGGCTGGTATTACTTAGAAAACAAATGAATTTTTGAAGTATATTTTATTTATAGTAACAAGAATTTGTTTAAAAATTCTACAACAAATTATTACCTTGTACATCCTTGTTTTATACTATTTTACAAGAAATGTTTAAATTTTAGCAATTTAATAATTCAATAATTATAATGTAAAATGTAAGTAGATTTGTAATAACTATCATAGCATTATTTATCTTACATTGTTATAATTTTAGTCTCTTGCCTTAGAAGGTTCAAAATCGGACCGAACACTCGGTTTTATAATAAAAAGAATTATTATTAACCTGTTTTTCGCTGCTAAACCCGTGAATCCATCAATCTTGAAATGTATTATTAATTGAATAAAATGAACATGTTTATAATTCAGCCTCTAATACCTCTAAACAGCAACTAACAACAAAAACTAACCCTACCGCTAAAGATCACTAAAATAAACAGAAACCTAAATCTATACCTTAAAGATATTGCTCGAAATGATGTCCATTTTGCGCCCTTCTTGTAGCTAAGGTGTCATGTCTTGTCATATATTTTGTTTCCTAAAGTACATCTAACATCTTACAAGACCATTGGCCCCTATCCATTTTCCAAGAAAGTTATTTTCCAAATACTGCCTTATTCTAGCGGAATTATGAGTAGGTGCAACTCTGCTGCTGAAATTATATGTCGCGTAAATAGGCCAAGGGCAGATCATCGAGTAATTCCGGTAGAATAACCTCCAGTATTTGGAAATATTGATCTGTATCTAAGCTCTCCTGGTATATACGATACATTATTTTTAAACCCAATATGAAACAAGAAATATTAAACCCAAACCTTCCCTGTTCGCGAGGAAATATTCGATGCTGGTTTTCTTGCGACCAGTATCTAGAATTATGCCTATTTAATACTCCGGCGCTACTTATATATGCCTTATCGGACCACATTACTTTTCTATAAAAGTGAGGATCATTATCGCATTTTTCTAGATACAAGTTACAGATAATCATAAGACACTGCGCGTCGCCCGGATGTAAATGTTACACCAATCTGAATTTAAATGGAACCTTGTTTCCTTAAAGTTTTTGGTACCCGGGCTTTTTGGAACCCCAACATTCTGATGGATTTTTCTGCAAGAACTTGAAAGATCTACATCAATGAACGCCAGAATATTAACTACGTCTTCCAGGGGCGTGCAGTCCATGGAAGCAAGAGAAGCAGTGCTCCCCCAAAAAAAAATACAAAACATCTTCTAAAATGTAATTTTTGAAATAGGAAACCATTAATTTAGTTTATACTAAAAATGCTAAAATATTATCTTAATTATCAAGTCCATAATAAATCCGGCCTTGACTCCGACCCAGCCACAATAGAAAATCGAATAGAACCTATGCGGGCCGCTAGCTTCTCTGCAGCCAAGTCATATATGCTTGATTTCCTGTAAATCGAGCTAGAGGTTATTGAACTTTCCACCGGCTGTTTGCAATTTTTGCATTTCAGTCGCGTGCTTGAAGTGGGGCGGAAGGTATCGTTGGAGTAGATTCTTTGTTTGAACGGCTATCCGTGTGTTGTGTGATACGTACGTCGCGTCGTGCATGGTGCGATATGCAAGACAATAATACGGACGTGGATATACAAATATGTGTGGTGTGTGTCTTAATAATAAAGGGATTTTCAACATTAAACTTCGCTGATAAGCTTCAAATAATTTCCAAAGGAAGGGCAAAACCGCCTATGAAAAATTTAACCACAAAAATAAAAAACTGTATTAGACATTTTTATCCGGAAAAACAATACGAACAATTTAAATGGCTAACAGGGTGTGAAAATATAAGTAAATTATTTTGTTGGCCATGTTTACTTTTTGAAAATAAAAAAGGTCTCTGGAATAAAACTGGTTTTTCCGATTTAAACAATTTCCATAAATCTGTAAAAAGACACAATGTCCAAAGTGCATTTGCAGGCCATGATAAAAGAAAAAGTCGGCAAAACCAGAATTGAACACACCCTTAATAAACAGTTGGAAATTAGTCACCGCCAACACAATGAACTGGTCGATAAAAATAGGCAAATATTAAAAAGACTTATCGATGTTGTTTGTTTTTTCGGACACAAATTGGGATTTAGAGGTTATGACGAAACAAGGATTTCTTCAAATAGAGGAAATTTTCAAGATTTACTTAGTTTAATGGCTAAATATGATGATTGCTTAAAAAATCATTTAGAGCAGTCTAGCGTTTTTCGCGGAACGTCGAATCGAATCCAGAATGATTTAATTTCCGCTATTGCCAGCATTATTCTAAAAAGAATTAAGCAGGAGATTGGCGAGGCGCGGTTCATTGCTATTGTTCTGGACGAAACAACTGATATCACTAATTTTAGCCGATTATCTATAGTAATACGCTACGTTAAAACAGACGGAAGTATTCAAGAGCGATTTTTAGGTTTTAAGAATGTGTCCGAAAATCGTACAGCAGATGCATTCTATACCGTAGTTTATAACGTTACTAAAGAACTTATTGGAGAGAAAAAAATAGTTGCTCAAAGCTATGATGGAGCTGCAGTGATGGCAGGACAATTAAAGTTCGAGAAACTTTCCCAAGTACTGTGTTTGTCCATTGTTTTTCCAAGTATTTTTCGTTACTTTAAGTGGCATGGCTGCTTTTTTTCCAAGTCAACAAAACGTACACAAGCTTTGGACTCCATTATCCACAAACGATCGCCTAAAGTAGTTCCTTCTAGGTGGAACTATAATGGAAGACTTGTGTTAACAGTATCTGAAAATCGTGAATCACTGATTGAACTATTTGAAAATAATGAAACGTGGGATGAGAAGCAATAAATAGTTCGAGGGGGTTTTTGGACTGTTTGAAACGAGATTTTAATTTTAATTATTTGTTGAACATATTTTCAGAAATATTTCCATTCTTGGATAATGTTTTTAATATATTATGAACTAAAACAAATGATATTGCTTTTTGCCTAAAAAAGGTGGATGATTTTAAGTCCATGTTAAGCCAAAAAGGAGATGACTTTGACCTATTTTGGAAGAAAACGATGACGTTAAATGTAGAGCCACAAGCCAAACGTCTTCGAACAGACAAGGTGGGAGATGTTCAAACATCAATACAGTCAAATTCAGCAACAAATAAACTATAGATTTAACGGTTTAAATGATTTTAAATTCCTCGAGCTCTACAATTTTGATGCATGTAAAGGAAAAACTTTTCCAGAAGATGCGTTTAAATCTTTTCTTCTTCATTATGGCCAGTTCTTCGACCGAGTGTTACTGCTATGTGAACTAAAAGTGATTTACGAAACTAATGACATTAGCGCAAAAAATAACGCTAAGGAACAAAAGCAATTTTTAAAAGACAAGGAGCTGGAAGATGCCTACACCGAAGGGTCGAAATTGTGTGAATTAGTATTGACAATACCTGCCACAAGTTCATCAGTAGAACGCAATTTTTCAACACTTAAACGTATAAAAAATTTCGTGAGAAATTCAACGGGGCAGGAGAGACTTTTGCATACACCGCTGTTGTCCATTGAAAATAAACTTCTCCAAAATATGTCGGAGCATCGATGTTTTTATGATGACGTCATTGACGAATTTGCAAAAAATGATCGAAGAATCGAATTACATTACAAATAGGTAAGTTTCTAAAAATTGCTTCCCTTTCTTAAAAATTCACCGCACGACCCTTTCTCGTTTCCTTGTTATAGGTTTTGCTTCGCAGTTTATTGAAAGATCCGAAAACAACTAGATTTCTTTTCATTCTAAGAAATGTAATATCACAGGGTTGTCTTCCTTCTAGGTACCCATGTTTAAAACGCCAACAGCTTCATAAAAATGTATTTATTATAAAAAACGACGAATGCTAAGCATACCTTAATAAATATAGTTCCGAAGCCTCGTTAACATCTTCATTAGACTGTGCAAAGCAGAGCAACGTGTCGTATTTTTCTTTATTAGAAAGCTTTGGTTTCTAGCCATTTTTTATTATAAAATTTAAAATAATTGTTGCGGTTGTCTAATCTTGCTTCAAAACGAACCAAAGGTTTTTGACAAGTAATTTAATTAACATGACAACAATTTTCTTTTGTTTTTGTTTAGGCAATCCCAGCCTACTACCAAAAACTGCGTCTATCTCTAAAAAAATACAAATTACTGGGCGATTCGAATAGAAAAGTATATACTATTATATATTTTCGAGAAGCTTATTGTGTTATAATATAAAATAAAAATATACGGGGTGTCCCATTTAAAAAATTATAAGTATATGTTATATCTTAAAAACGACAGCTCACATAAAAATCTCACTACGCCACTGGATTCTACGTGAAAAATTGTATCAGAGCCAGTTTTTACCTTTTCCATAAGTTAAACAACAACAACAATATTTTCAATTTCACACTGTATCTTAAAAATGAACGGGGCTATGAAAATTTTGTTTGGGTGATCTTTCGTTTCACAAGAAACGACGTGACGTGTGACATGTCGCGAAGACCGGAACCCTCTATCTTCGCTAATAAGAGAGATACCCCATAAAAACAACGAAATCGGAACACCCTGTACTCTCTCGGTATTTGATGTGTGTATTTAATCAATTTACTATAAAAATTACTAGATGAAATTCAAAAGAAGGTGAAAACTGTGAGTACAAGATTGTGAATTTTGATGATGGATAGCTAGGAAACGAAACGAGGTCGAAAGAAATAGAATTCAGATTAGTTTATTCCAAATTTCGTTAAAGTCGGAGATGGTAGGCGAAAGTGTACATTTACTTTCAATTTTAATAGTGTATAATAGGCTTTGCATTTGTTAAAAATTATATTTTCCTTATTGGGTATCACAAATAGTTATTGCACAACTGTATCTATGTACTTACATTTTACTTAATAAAAAATGAGAATCAATCATAATACCTCCAATCTCTATATCTATTTAATAAAAATCGTAATTTTGATTTTTCTTTCTGTAATGACATTGTTATCAAATCGCACAAGTTGGCAATCGAAGTAAAGTCGTAAAACTGAATATCCAATAAATGCATTTTTCCATTTCCAGTGCATTATTACAACTACATCCTCGACCCGTGGGACTCCAACACGTACCCAATACCACGATTCTGTTCCGAGTACGGGTACCAATCGCTGCCTTTCAAGGATACCTGGATGACCGCAACCAATAACACGGCCGATTTGGAACTCACTAGCGAGTTCATGGACTGGAGACAGCATCATCCCGGAGGTACCGTGGAGATGGCTCTTTTGATCGCCGAGAACTTGAAACTTCCCGATGACGACAGTGAATCCTATACGAATGCTTTTATCTACTTATCACAGGTAACTAATGTATATTATCAAAGATCGGTTCATTCAGGAACATTTTTAACAAAATTTCTGTTTAGATCGAGTTTTCAACAAAATTAAATAGGCATACTAATTGCAAAACTTTAGTTAGTTTTCTTCTATCGCTTTTTACACTACAGTTTATATTAATATAACTATCGCTATATAACTACCGCTACGACTCTACGCTGGATCGAGCGTGAATCATAGGAAGCAATAGAACTCTGCAATTGGCTGAAGTGAATCTTCTTTGATTGGGGACGAATAAATGTCACCAGTGGCGGCTATTCAGGTGAAGTAGGTGAAGTGTTACTTCACCAGGAAAAATAAACAAGCAAACATCTAACTACATTTATTATATATCTCTTAAAATTTTAGTTTTTACATTCATTTATTCACCTAATTGGCAAAAAATAAACTGTACAGGGTGGGCCAAATTGGACACTTTTAAAGGGAAACTCCCTTTTCTAGAGGAGATAGGCAAAAAGTAATGTCGGTGTCTGGGGCTCAATTTTGACAAAAAACATAGTGGTGGAAACCGCACATCGATATCTCTTACCGTTTCAGAGTTACAGGGTGTTTTTCGAAAATGTGCATTTTTAACAAGTAGCTGTAATTTTTTTCCTATTGATTTTTTTTTGTTTCTGTAAAAACATTTTCAAAGCAACTTTTTACGTAGAATTTAATGGTTTTAGAATAATTTAAAAAAAATTAATAGTTTAATAGGTATAAGCAAAAAAAAAATTTTTTTATATGGTACACCCTGTATATTATTGAATAATTGAAAAGAGCTTAAAATTACCTTTCCGAAAACATAGCACACTTGATATTTTGCTCAAGTTCTCTTTGAAATAGAGAGTTTTTTATAGTTTACTCATTTTAAACCAAGTAGGCTTTGGACGCACGCGGCCTTAAATAAGAAACAATTGCGTAAGTAGTTGTCAAATTGTTATTTTAGCCATTTTGGCTGTATCGACGATCGACGCTTTGTTTTAGTTTAGGCCGGTTTAGGCTTTTAATTAAATTTAAAATGGAATTTGACAATTATGAAAAATGGGATATGATAGTGTGTTTTATAGAAGCCGGACAGAATGCACAGGTAGCAAGTAATTTGTACCACGAACGATATCCAGAGAGAAGGCAACCTTTTAAAGACATCTTCGGAAGATTGCGTTACAATTTAATTAATAGTGGCCAGTTTAAGAAAAATAGACCAAAACAGTATGCAGCAAACAGAGATAAAGAGTTAGAAGAAATAGTAATTTTAGGAGCCGTTCAAAATAATCCCAAAACATCCACACGAAAACTGACTACAGTAACAGGACTGGGACGAAGTAACATTCGACGAAGTTTAAAGAAACATAATTTTAAACCATATAGAACCAGAAAAGTGCATCACCTTAGACCCGGAGATTTTGGACGCCGCATAGTTTTTTGCCACTGGTTTTTAGAAAAATGTAATGAAGTACGCGATTTTCCGTTAAATTGTATTTGGATAGATGAAGCATATATAAGCAGTGCCGGTATTTTCAATCGGTATAACTCCTATACTTGGGCACAGGAAAATCCTCATTCAATAGTAGAGGTAAGAAATCAGGGAAGATTTGGATTTAATGTATGGGCAGGTATATTTAGGGGTAGGATTATTGGGCCAATAATTTATGATGGAACTCTCACCTCTCAACGGTATCTACAAATATTACAACAACAAATAGAACCTCTCATTGATGATTTACCCTTAATGGAACACCCTAACAATTTCTTCCAACAAGACGTGGCACCGCCACACAATGCTGAAATCATCAGCAAAGCCGTTAACTTTCAAAATAATTGGATAGGTAACCAAGGTCCTAATCGTTGGCCAGCGAGGTCGCCGGACCTAACCCCTATGGATTTTTATCTTTGGGGAAGA
The DNA here is from genome assembly GCA_030620095.1 of Kuschelorhynchus macadamiae. Lineage (NCBI taxonomy): Eukaryota > Metazoa > Arthropoda > Insecta > Coleoptera > Curculionidae > Kuschelorhynchus > Kuschelorhynchus macadamiae. The sequence goes on from JAUTXW010005271.1 coordinate 541,492, forward strand.
CTAAAGAACGTTATTTTTCAATTGCCCATAAATACAAGAGAAGATTTAGAAGTCGCAGTTATGCGAGGGTTTGCATCTCTCACCCCTCTTGAATTAATGAATTCTGCAAAGAGTGTGATGAAACGATGCCGTCTGTGCATAAGAGAAAACGGTCGACATTTTGAAAACCTCCTGTAGGAAAAATCTTTTATTACTATTTCGTATTATTATTTTAATTTTTTAATTTAATTTTTTTTAATTTTAATTAACCTTTTTCTAAATTTGTTATTTGTTTTTAAATTATAAATAATAAATGATTTCGTTGTAAATAATACACTTTTTTGCTAAGTAACTACTAGTAGCAGTACGCAATTGTTTCTTATTTAAGGCCGCGTGCGTCCAAAGCCTACTTGGTTTAAAATGAGTAAACTATAAAAAACTCTCTATTTCAAAGAGAACTTGAGCAAAATATCAAGTGTGCTATGTTTTCGGAAAGGTAATTTTAAGCTCTTTTCAATTATTCAATAATATACAGGGTGTACCATATAAAAAAATTTTTTTTTTGCTTATACCTATTAAACTATTAATTTTTTTTAAATTATTCTAAAACCATTAAATTCTACGTAAAAAGTTGCTTTGAAAATGTTTTTACAGAAACAAAAAAAATCAATAGGAAAAAAATTACAGCTACTTGTTAAAAATGCACATTTTCGAAAAACACCCTGTAACTCTGAAACGGTAAGAGATATCGATGTGCGGTTTCCACCACTATGTTTTTTGTCAAAATTGAGCCCCAGACACCGACATTACTTTTTGCCTATCTCCTCTAGAAAAGGGAGTTTCCCTTTAAAAGTGTCCAATTTGGCCCACCCTGTACATATCGAATAAATATTTTACTTGACCGTTGGCGGCATGTCTTTTAAAAACTTTCAATCGAACTTTATTATAACAACTATAACAGTGGCGCAAACCGCTTTGACTTTGCTGGAGGTGCTATGTTTAGTTTACGATTTTCCTACCACGTTGACATGACAACGCAGGCGTAGTACACTACACCCACGTGTCGTTGAATTTGCCTTGGTTGTTTACTTTTATTTTCGCGGATTTCGCTGCAACCGTTGAGTTTCTTTGCAGTTAACTTGACTGTTTTGTGTTATTCCTACTCAAAGGATAAACAACAAAGCATTTGTCAGATAAGCCTATTTTACGTGTTTCAAAGTGAAAATGAATGGCCAGGATAAACATTGGGTCCCTCACGAGGTGTGCAAACAGTGTATCGAAAGTGTATCTACGATTTGGCGAGAGTGCAGAGATTATTCAAGTGACTGTTACTTTTGTATGGCGAAAATGTCAGAAGAAAAACATACATAAAATAAAGTAGATATCCTAGTTTATCAACAGTTTTCTCAGCTGCTACGTTTAATGTTATATTAACACTTTTTCAAGCTCTTGGCCTAGGGATATGACCCAGTTGTTGGGCATTTACAATAATATATAAATAAATAACCACACATTACGTATAACATGGAAACAAGAAAACTTTAAAGACGGACACAGTACGTTTACTTATCAAAAACTTGCTTTTTTAGATCATTCAATTCATATATTACGGCCACAATTTACAAAATCTTGCCAAGGTCAGAATCAAAAAATAAAAAGTAAAAAATTAAACACTAATAAAAAAATTAAAATGTAACTATCAATATGTAAACGTCATACATTCTAAACAAATATAAGTAAAATTAATTGCGGTAAAAACGTCTATATATAACAAACTTTACTAAAAATATGACATTACAAATTTAATCAAACATGGGTCCCGACTAACACTAACGATTAACAAAGGTGAGTGTTATGCTGTACAGTTCTCAGCAGAAAGAAGAGAAAAAAATGTATCAGAAATTAAACTGTAGATATTCTTGTATGCTGTAAAAACTGTTTTGAATAAGTAACACCTTTACCATGCGTTTAAAACAATTTTCAGCTAGTTTGCGAATGTAGTCGGGTAAAATGTTGAAGCACTTTGGTCCAAAGTAATTGGAAGATATTCGTCACCTATCTAGCCTATGATAATCTATTCTTAGAAGGTCACCCTTTCTGGTCGGATAATGATGGAAATTTTGGTTATGATTGAACCGAGTGATGTTTCTGTGGCAATAGAGAAGACTTTCATAAATATATCTACAGGGTATCGTCATTATTGCTAGTTGTTTAAAAACGTGTCTGACATCCTCTCTATAACCTAGACCAGCAATAGCTCTTAAGGCTCTTCTTTGCAAAGCAAATATTCTTTGCGTATGTGTTGAGTGATCCCAGGCCAAGATAGCATAGCAGGTTACTGATTGAAAAATCCCATGTAAAGTCTGAAGGAGGCAGTGCCCAGGCAACATTTTTTTAAGATTTTTTAACAAAAAGATGCTTTGGTGAGACGACCAGCAGTGTGCTCAATATGTTTATGGAACCTCAGTGTGAGGTCCAGATATACACCCAAAAACCGCACCTCATCTACATTCTCACACTGAATCTCTCTCAAATCAAAAAGCATACTCTCCGTCTTGTTATTATTCATAGCCTGCCTGTTGGCACTAAACCAATCTCTCAAATCCGCGATTCTTGCCCTCATACGATCACTCAGACTCTCCATGCAGACATCTGACTCAGCAATTGATGTGTCGTCAGCAAACACCTTTGAAGTCGGGACAGAATTATTAATGTCGTTGATGTAGACAAGGAAAAGCAGTAGACCCAGGACAGAACCCTGGGGCACTCCATATCCTAGCTCAGTCTCATTAGACTGCTTATTTGCATACTCTGTTATCTGCCTACCACCTCTCAGATAGCTACCAAGCATACCCAAGCCAGCCTCGTTAGCTCCACAAGCCATTCAGTTTGTCCCTCAAAATATCGTGGGAAACACAATCGAATGCCTTCGAAAGGTCACAGCATGTAGCGCTTACATACCGACCCCCCTCAAAAGCCTCTGCGATGTATTCCAGCAACTCCAGTATTGCTAATGTTATTGATCTACCAGCTCTGAAACCAGACTGGCTTGCCGAGAAGAGAGCAGCCGATTCAAAGTACTGACACAACTGAGACTTTAACAAACCCTCAAAGACCCTTGATAAAACCGGTACAAGCGAGATTGGATGGTAATTGCCCACATCTTCTCTGTCTCCCTTTTTAAAGACTTGTTTTATTTGTTCTCTTATAGAATCCACAGACTTACCGAAATAAGTAATTATTGTGTCATGAGAATAGAGGTTTACTTTGCTCATTAATTTCAACCGTGAAATAAAAATAATACAAATTAAAAACAGTGTGGAGCCCCAGATAGAGTCTTGGGGCGCACCGTATTTTATAGTCTAACTTTAAAAATCGCCAGGTTTAACAAATTGTTTTCCACTTTTTGAATAAATAAATAACCGAGAACCAAGCCTGACAGACACGATAAATCCCTAAAGCTCCAACTTAAGCAAGAAGATCTTATGGTTCTTAGTGTCAAATGACTTTGGCAAGTCGAGCGATACGAGTATAGCCTCTTTTCCTTGATCAAATTTAATTTACAGGGATAGTGTTCCCTTTAAAACTGCCTGTTAGGAAATATTTTATAAACTTAAAATCATAATAAGTTTTCAAGTTTTAAGGCCATATTGGAATCACTTTGATTATAACGTAATAAGTAGCAACCCATACTATCAGAGAGATATAATCGAGTTTAAATTTCAATCATTAATTTTAGGTATACACTGCCCAATCTATCAAAGTTGAAACCGAACATTACCGTAGATACAGAAGTTATTTGACTGAAGATGGAAGAGGATACACTATGGGTGCACTATATTGGCAACTGAACGATGTTTGGGTCGCCCCTACTTGGTCCAGCATTGGTAAGTTGACATAAGTGATTTGTTTTTGTTTACATTCCTCGTAAGAGTAATGTAATTGTGAAAAAATCAACTTCTCAGGTTTTTATCACGTTCACGTTTAGGAGTAATAATCAAAGAGATCACAAATCTACTAGGTTTATTCAATGTTGGTAAAGACAAAAAATGTTTACGTAAATGGACACGCATGTGAAAACGCAGAGCTAAATTTAATACAAATTTGGCGCGGATATGCTCAACACATGTTGTTAAAGATCAATCGGTATCAAAAAAGACAAGAATGTAAATCTGGACGAAATAGTCGGCATTTTTAATAAAAAAAGAGTTTTTCAACTAGAATAAGGCTTATATTAAATCTGTTTATATAATTACATATAATATAGGAACAAACGGCAGCTTGTGCACATAAAGGTTAAACTTGTTTAGTGTGTTTTGTTTTATTCCCTCTCATACCTGCATTTTTTTTTAATTAGACCTACTCCCCCCCTCAAATGTCGTCCCTGTACTTATCAAAAAACGCAGATATTATAGCATTTTTTAGTTTTAAGTTGAACTAAATATAAACATCTATAACAAAATAACAGTATAAAATTAAATACTGTCGAATTTTATACAACTTTAACTCTTTCTTAAGCGTATTTTTTGTATTTTTATTAAATAAATTTATAACCATCATGTCATAAGTTTTTTATTTTAATGAATTATATCTCAATGTTTCATTAGAAAAACATTTTTAATTGAAAAAAAATGGTAATATAATGTCTAAACGCTAGAAACGACATACATCTCCATAAGGAATTTAAAAATCTACGCACGCAATGACGTCACTGCGCAAACCGGATGCAATTGAGACTCTAGAGATCATGCCTTCCGTTTATTATATCATGTTGTCATTCGAAAATGCCGCGATATAACCAACAACCTTAATTATTAATTTTAACACTATGTATCCTTCTCGCTAACGTGAACGAACTTTCTAAATTTTGGTTCACGCGAAACCAGATGTGACGTCATTAACGTTCATGCTAAGTAATATACGCTATTTAGATGTTTTTCATCGAGAAGCTTGGTGGCGCAGTGGTAGAAATTTTTTTTAGTTTTTTTTTTAACAAAATTTATAATTAATAAAAATTTGGATTACTTATTTTCTTAAAGTTAAGTTAGGTTAGGATTGGTTAGGTTGATTTTTTTAACAAAATCTATACTATAACGGCCTAATTTTAAATGCACTGGCATTTTTTGAGTTAGAAAAGCAGCAACTTAGAGTAGGGTTACCAACTGATTACAATAATGTACTAATGACCCATGAGGGCATTCATCACCTTTTAATAAGATGCGATGCACTTTAACTGTCACCACAGTGTTGGTGATGAAAGTTTTCCAAGACATAAGTCCTTTTTAACCTGAATTACGTCACAGTCAATTCCTATTACGTTTACTTTACATTAAATACATGATACAAATTTACTAGGGGTAAACGCTCCGGTACATTGTAATGAGATATATTTAAAATAATAATTACTAACAATATAAAAACCAAATTTATATAACGAAAACTGGTTAAATATAATTTAAATACATTTTAACGATTAAATACATCAACAAACAATATCATTATAGCTAGTAATTAATAAAACAATTACAATATTAAGAAAAACAAGTATTTTTTGTTTTTTTATACAATATACAATTTATCTCAGACTGTTTCTTAACACTTTTGTGTGTTTATTGTAACGTCGCAAATAGCGTGTCAAAATTCAAGAGAAATCTGCAAATTCATAAGAAGTATGCGAGGGTCCAAATTCGACAACAGTATAATTTAAGATTGTTTATTCTATTACTTTTACAGACTATACTGGAAGATGGAAGATGCTTCATTATTTTGCCAAAGACTTCTTCGCTAATATCATCGTGACAGGCCATATCAACGCTGCAAGGGAGCTCCAAATTTACACAGTAAATGACCAACTATCACCTGTCGAAAATGTTAGTGTTCTTATCAGGGTCTTCAAATACGACAGCCCAGATTTCACCCCTGTATATGAAGACCGTTTAACTCTCGACTTGGTAAGTTAGTTCAATGTTTTTAAGGGAAAACTAACTAAGAAAGTATTGTATTGTATTGTATATATAACGAGTTTATAAATTTACTTTATCTTTTGTATGAAAATATCTGGATATTTCGTCTTTGATTGCGTGAGGCACCATGAGAATTTCTAAAATGACCACGGCCAATGAAACACAAAAATCGTAAAGTTACTCTAATTTGACACACATAACTATAAGATCTCTAAAGTGATTAAAGCGGGTCATGTTCTGGAAATTATCAGCAAAAAAGTCTCTCAATATAAAATAAATCTAATATTGTTGTATTTTAGAACGCTAGCGCTTCTCAACTAATCCAAACTATCGAAACGGACGAATTCCTGGCTGAACAAAACTGCGATAAGAACAGCTGCTTCTTCCACTTCGTGATCCAGAAGAACGCTTCCTTAACCGACAGCGTTGCCATTAGTCCCGAAAATTACGTATTCCCAGGAAAATTGAAAGATTCAAGTTTGGCTGCAGCTGACGTACAGGTAGGTTGTTTATATGTTTTTTAAAAAGATTTATGGTTTTTAAAATCATCGTATTGTTTCAGATCGCATCTGTCACACAGTCCGGCTCGAAAACATACGAAATCACTGTCACCTCCGACAACATCGCTTTGTTCGTCTGGCTTGACTCCCATGCTCTCACGGGGATATTTTCTGAAAACGGATTTTTACAAACCGAAGGCAGCAGGACAGTTTCCTTCCAGAGCGACCTGGACACGATTACTGCTGAAGAATTGGAAGCTGCTCTGACAGTAACTCATCTTATGGACCCACTTTGGTCTTAAATATATATTTTTTTTAAATAAATTTTAACTAATGTATGTCCTTGTTTATTTTTCTTCAGTAAAATATTCGACTTTGGATGAGGTGCATATGTGTTCAGGTCTCTATTCAGGCGTATAATTCCTTTTTTTAACAGAGCCTAATTAATAAAAATGCGGATTAGATTAGATTATAATTGGTTGGGTTTGTTGTAAAAAAAGACTGCGCGCCAACATGATTCCGATATAAAAATATAGTATTTGTTATGTTGAAAAGGGTCAACCAGTTTCGTTAAACTTTCGGTGTGAGCCTCGTGAGTCATTGATAGGGTTGCGCTTTAATTACAGTGGATACTTGAATACCGGTTCAGGCGATGATTTATTTTTGTCTTTTTTTTAAACAAAACATAATTTTGTGTATAGTTGTATTATAAAAAGCGTTTTGCGTTTTGGTTTGCCCTGGTTGGGCCTTTTTTTTTTTTGGGGTGATGTAAAAAAATGTATTTATATTAAACCGGGTCAAAAATAGACAGAAAATACATTATTGTGGAGAGACAATCGTTGACTTTTCTATTAATAGACAACCTAAGTGCTCACAAATAGGCGGAGCTCTAAAACAACCTTTCCAAACTTTTTTTATATATGAGCAACAGTGTTGTCAGATTATTGCAACTGTAACAGCTATGTTACCTTTTAGAGAGACTTGTTACTTTTTTACCTTCTGGTGAAATCTATTACCTTTTTACTCAAGTCTCGAAATAACAAAAATAGAATAACCTTAATGGGCAAAAGAAATTATTTATGTAGGAGAACGGCTAAAAGACCAAATCAGCGTATACGGAATAAACGCAAGCCTTTTTTTTTGCTTGTTAAAGCTCAGTGTTCAACTAAAATAATCTTCAAAAAGAACTTGTTACCTTTATTCAAAATCTATTACCTTTTCGAACGTCTATTACCGTTTATCAAAATGTCCTGGCAACACTGATGGCCAATGTTTCCAACGTATTCTATTGGCAACGCTTGAAACACAATGATTCTTCAATAACAATACAAAAAGAAAAATAAAATTTGACGTAAGATAAAGATATTCCATTGTGTTCCACTCTTAAATAAATGAACACTGCAGACAGTGCTGCCAATGTGCGGGTAATTAGGTCTCCTTGGCGGGTAAGAATTTCCGTGCGGTTTAATTTTGTGGAGCCAGATTCTCTTCTCAGATACCCATGGCAACGTCGGAATGCACTGTCGTCGGTTGTACTCATCGGCATAAATAAATCTCTAGACTACTAGAAGAGGCCAGCCACTCTCTGCCTCTCTTGCGTGCGTTAGTGTCTAACATTGACATATTATACTAGGAGGATGGACTGGGCCAACTGCCCAATAATCAATGACTTCGGAGTGGGAGAGAGAAATGTTGAGAGAGATAGCGCGAGTCGTGGCAAAAAATCTTTCGTTTGCCCGCCAAATCACTTGTTGTTTGTGTTATTCGTGCTTTTGCATGCGCTTTTGTATTGTAAATCATTTATTATTGTTATTTTGTGGCATATTTGTATTAAAATGAGATCGTGTTCTGCTGTTAATTGTACTACAAGAGCGAAAAAAGGCGAGAAAATAAAATTTCACAGGTAAATAGTTTTATATAGGTTAGGTATTAAAAGCAATATTAATAACATTATTTAACAGTCCGAAAATAAAATAACTGTAGGTACTTGTATAATAATTACAACTCATGCTCTTTAATGATGTTTTTTAGATTTCCAAAAGATGATAACTTAAAAAAGTTATGGGTACATGCTGTTAGAAGGAATAATTATGATCCAGGCAGTACAGCTGTTATTTGTGAAAATCATTTTAGAGAGGATGACTATGAGGTCAATGTTCATGGAAATCGGGTATTAAAAAAGCAAGCAATTCCATCACAATTTGATTTTCCTGCTCATTTAATCAAAGTTATCAGGAAGCGTAAACCCATTACAAGAAGAGTTAATGTAAACCAAGGTAAGGGTGACTGTAATTAATAATTGATGATTATTCTGCTGATAAAATAAGACACCCTCTAAGTAATATAATGTTATAATATAAATATACATTTTTAGGAAATGCTGTTGCAGGATGCAGTACTAACGTACTTCCTGAAGTAGACCCTATGGAAGTTGATTTAGTGCCAGAAGTTAATAATGGGCCTGAAGATAAAGTAATTAATATACCCAATGAAATAAAATCATCTTCCAGTGTAGAAAAAAAACCTTTTGTGAGGTAAGGAATATGTACAATTGCTTAATAAGGCATTGTTCATTATAGAGATTAGATCGCAAGTTTAATTGGCTGTAATAAAAACTCTCCCTATAAGGCTCAAATTCACTTATTTATAACAGTATTAAGTTGTTGACAAAAATCTGTAGGTATTTTCTATTTTTAGAAATAGACGGGATCCAATAGTCTTTGGGGATTTCCAGGAAAGTGATTTAGAGTTTCAAGAAAAGAGGAAGAAATTTTGGAAAATTGCTAATCAAACTGTTTGTAGATATAAAAAAATGAATAAATATTACCAGAGTAAAATCAGTCGACTAAAACAAAAAATAAAGAATCTAAATGCACTATTGGATGAATTAACAAGAAGTAAAAAATTGTCATCAGACCAGTCATTTATATTAAAGGTTGATAATTAATTTTATAGTAGATATTGCATGATTTTTGTATGTTGTAGGTTGAACTTAACAGACTATTTTTTTTTGTGGAGGTATTTATAAATTTTCATAACTTTTTTCAAAATAACTAACTTTTTTAGGAAAGTATTCCAGGTACCATCAAGGAAATATTGTTTAGACAGTTAAAAAAAGGTGTATGTGCTAAATATACTCCAGAATTAAGGTCATTTGCTCTGACTCTGAATTTTTATTCGTCATCAGCATATGACTATGTACGTCGTATATTTGGTATTAAGTCTTTGCCACATCCTAGAACCCTGTCCAAATGGTATAGTAGTATTGACGGGTCACCAGGATATAGTTCTCAAGCACTAAATGCTATTAAAAATAAAGTTCGGCTAGAAGAACAAAAGGGCAAGAAATTGGTGGCTGGTTTAATGATTGATGAAATGTCCATTAGAGAGCATGTTCAGTGGACAGGAAGTAGACATGTTGGGTATATAAACTTTGGTACAGGTTTAGAGGAAAGCGTTATTTTACCAAGAGCTAAAAATGTACTGGTTTTTATGGTGGTTGGGTACAATTGCAGATGGAAAGTGCCAGTGGCTTATTTTTTAATAAATTCATTATCTGGTGATGAAAAGGCAAACTTGGTAATAGGTTGTCTTCAACAACTTGGAGACACTGGAATTTCCATCAAGAGTTTGACTTTTGATGGATGTGCTTCAAATATAGCTATGTCCCATATATTAGGGGCTAACTTGCACTTTCCGAACATAAAACCTTATTTTTTAAACCCTATCAATAAAGAAACAATATATATTATTCTTGATGCTTGCCATATGGTAAAGTTAATTCGTAATGCTTTGGGTGACTGGGGACAGCTACAGGATGGCGAGGGCAGAATAATTAAATGGGCACTGTTTGGTGAGTTAGTTAATTTACAGAATGAGTCTGGCCTTCACTGTGCCACAAGAATACGCTCTAGGCATATCCAGTATTCTAAAGAAAAAATGAAAGTAAAACTTGCTGTCCAAACATTTAGCTTAAGTGTGGCAGACGCGTTAGAGTACTGTGACAAGGATTTAAATATACAAGCATTTCAAGAAAGTGAAGGAACAGTCGAGTTTTGTAAAAATATTAACAACATTTTTGACTTGTTGAACACTCGAAATGCTTATAGTAAACTCTCATATAAAAGACCACTTTTTAAAGGAAGTGAAAACTTCTTAAAAAATTCTATTGATCATTTTGTGAACTATTTAAGCACTTTAAAAGGACCTACGGGAAAATATTTTAATTAGTAACAGGAAAACTGGTTTTCTTGGCTTAATTGTATGCTTATTAAGTCTACAAGGAATTTTTAATGACTTGGTAAAAACAGATATTTTACAGTTTCTTCTATCATACAAATTAAGCCAAGATCACTTGGAAATGTTTTTCTCTGCTGTACGACGAAGGGGTGGCTTTTCAAATAACCCAACGGCATGGCAGTTTGAAAATGCCTTTAAACGCCTATTAGTACATAGCGAAATAATTTCCCCAGACAGTGCCAATTGTTTATCCCAGGATAATACATCCATTTTAAATATTAGTGTAAATTATAAGAATAATACTTTAGATACTCTAGAAGAAAATTTTGAATTATCTGAAGAAATTAATAACAGTTTTATTTCTAATTTCAACAACATTACTAATTGTATATATTTAAATGATGTTACAGAATATATTGCAGGATTTGTATTTAGAAAACTTGTAAGAACTTTAAACTGTAATGTGTGTGCTTCTTCAGTAACGAATAATGTCTCATGGTCAATGTTACTTAATAAAAAAAACAGGGGGGGCTTTGCAAGCCGTCTAAAGATGTTGTAAAGATTTGCCTTGTTGCTGAAAGTATAATAAGAACACAGCAAAATTTTACAACATCTAATTTAATTTTAAAATTAATCTGTTTGGCTTTAAGACAGCTAAATGTAACACAGTTATTTACATCTTTGTCAGAGCATTGCTTGGAGCAAGATCCTCTAGATGGGCATGTTTTACAGCTAATACGGCTAATATTAAAACACTACTTTACAATAAGAGTTCATCATATAAATTCAACAAACAATGAAATAAATAATAGGATAAGACACAAGCTAACAAAAACAATAATTTTTAGTCACCAATAGTTTATTTTTAAATTTTGTCTACAAATATACTTCATTTCTGTGTGTCCTCTCATTTCAAAGTAACAAGAAACACTCTTTAATTCAAATTCAAAAATAGTTTATTTGTCACATATCAACATGTATAGCATTTTACATAGTTTCCTAATACAAAACTTACATGACAAAAAGGGTCAGCCTCTCGATTATGAATAACCGTTAGCAATTACACCCAGCGGACTCAGTGCAGTTGTGAGGTGCCCTACATTGATCGATTTAATATTAAAATTACTAGATATATCAGTATTTCGAATATTTAAACTAAACATTTTCAACATCTTTAAATATGTTAAATGTTCTAGCCCATATAATCCTAAATTGAAATAAAAAATTACACCATAAGGTAAAGCCGATGGTAAAGCAGCAGCTAACAGTTTAAATGTGCATAGGGTTACTTATAAGTAAGCCAATTAAAGACGGGGTCACAGGTAAAAAGTTTAGCTAGTAAAGATATCATGATTCGAAAAAAAAAACACTAGCTCTATGATGCCCATATACCTAAGTTATGTCCAGACATGTAAAAAATCTAAAGAAATCAAGTAATTATAACACCATGTTATCACACACTACAGTATGAAGTTTGGGACTGAGATTAGATATTTTGACCCCAGTAATTGTAAGGGTAATATTTTTCGACTATAACCTTTCATTTATGTGTAATGTAATAAAAATTGATTTTTTTTTTAAATGGTTGTTTTTATTATCTTCATCCTTCCCTTTATTTCGCATATAATAAAACATAGGTACACTATCCACATCATTTTTTTATTTAGCAATGGTTACAAACTTTAACAATATGTTTTCTAAAATCCTTTAAAGAGTGCTTTAAGCACTGGTAAGTACTCAGAATATTTTTAACTTAAGTGAGTGTTTATCTAAACTAATCTAATAGCCAAATTACTTTAATTTCACTAATTTAAGCAGTCAACAAATCTCCTGACTCAAACTCTCAATAACGATATTTCATTCTTAATTATATGCAAATGCATCTTAACGCGTTTTATAAATGTATTGGTATTTTTTATATTCCTTAGATTATCAGGCAATTTATTAAATTCCACCGATGATTGCACTATTTAACAAAATATTGTTTAAAACACCCCGTCTTCTACTTCGTACGTATACTTTCTCCGTATTTTCTGCCACACCTATCTCCATCTCTCTCTCGGTTCTCTCTTTCTAGTCTCTTCCACATTTTAATACACGTCGTTTATTGCTAGTGGGCCAGTCCATCGTAGTATAATACGTCAATGGTGTCTAATGCCTCTTCCATTTCCATCTCTTTCTACACCCGAAGGATGCTCGTATGCAGCATAGGTAAGACTCTAAGCACTCTGGAGGTGTGTCTATTGTTATACTTCAACTTCTATCTCGCCATTTGTGGTTCTCGTTCATTTCCGCAATTTTTATTAAACTAAGTTAAAAATATTAATTTGATTTGAAGGCTGATGGTTTTTTTTTCTTCATTAATTCCTACTAATGTTTCGTGATATCGTGTTGTATAAGTCCTATTCAAATTTGATTAACTTTGTATAATTTATTTATCACGTTGTTTATATTATAATTTTTGGTAGTGTTTGTCAATCATGGATAAATGACTAATAAAAATACTTAAATATTTAGGCACTTATACGATTTATTTTAATTCCTCATAGGCTTTTTGTATTTGTATATGTACTTGCTTTAGCTACGTAAACAAAATATATTTTTAAGTATATAAAACAGTGTTTTTTTACTAAAATAAAAGTTTCTTTTATTTGTACAATTATTTTTGAGATACACAAAAAAAATTTTATAAAATATTACCTATTCGTAATTTTGCAACGTTGGTGTGGTCCGTTCGAAATTGCTATTTACATTTTTATTATTATCAATGAATTAATAAAATTTTATAATTTCATCCATTTTATACTTTACTAATTCAAATTTCATTCATGTGGGTAAAATTGCGAGTAATTAGATATTAGGCTGCGGGTAAATGTGGGTAATTTAGAAACACAACGCGTACAATCCGAAATTTAAGATTGGCAGCACTGACTGCAGACTAGACAAGCAAACATTATTAGTGATTATTTTCCATAACAGACGGATATTTAACCTCAATTATTGTATTTGATTTGTTGACAAACATTTTTTTGTGCAGTCATCTCTAGAACCTTGTTAAAATTAATTACTTTACAATGAATGAAAATCAATCTGATCAAGGAAGTATCAGGGCGCACGTCTTGCAACTTATGCAACAGAAGGACAAAATTGAAGCCGAAATTAGAGAACTCACGAGTATCTTAACACAGGTAAACTAAATCTGTTTCTTCGGCACCAGAATTAGAAATTAAACTTTGTGCTTTTAGAATGGAGTAGGAATGCAGGACCCTCTTGTTGACTCTGAAGGTTATCCGATCAACTCCATCGATATCTATCAAGTAAGACATGCACGTCACCGAATAATATATCTACAGAATGACCATAAAGCCATAATGAAACAAATTGAAAATGGATTGCAAGGTTACTATTCAGCCTCATCATCAGAGCGAGGTATGGATACACAGCCAATTGATTCAGTACCTACAAATGAAATAATCTACAAAATTCCTTTTGCTCGGGTTACACTTGTTAGTGAAGGCTCTCCTGCGGACTATGCAGGAATTCATGTGGGTGATGAAGTAGTAGAGTTTGGATCGGTAAATTCTAGTAATTTTACAGCCATTACAGATATAGCAACTGTTGTTCAACACTCAGAAGGCAACCAAATTAATTTAAAACTAAAACGTGGGGATAATTTTGTGACCGCCACATTAGTACCAAAGAAGTGGATTGGGAGAGGTCTTTTAGGATGTAATATAGTTACTATTTAAGTATATTATATGCATGATTCTGATACATTTAGATACTTCATTAATTTTAATTATTTTTTTATATATATATATATATATATATATATATATATATATATATATATATATATATATATATATATATATATATATATATATATAAATTGGGTTATAAATAGATATTTAGTTGCAATAAATTATTTACGTACCTTTTTATATACCAATATGTATCCTACAAAGTAAGCAGGAATTAAATGGATGTAAGTTTTTTTTGAATTGTGAAATGAATAATAGCCTAAATAAAAAATTGTACATTTTTATTCAATACTCATTCAACCTTCATTGTTACAAACAATAAAAAATGCAAGAAGGCTTAAACAAATATTTATAAAAGATAATTCATCACATATTTTCATTCTAATATCACAAAATGCATTATATGTAGGTACAGTTTGGCAGCGTACAATCTGCTGATAGACCATCACACATGTGCATTTACTTTAATCTGCTACAATGCCTTTATATTTTTGTTTCACTAATTGTTCCCTTTTGAAAGGTCACCCTTCATTCTATTTAATAAAGATGGAATATATCCAATTTGTTTGTCAACACATTTTGTGGCACAGTCTTCAAATAATTTTGTAAATTTATTTACCTAAAATAAACAATTTATTATGTTTAGTACTACACTTTTGCAAAACAGGGAATTAAAAAAATGTTATCTGAAAAGAAAGGAAGAAGTTTATAGTTACAAAATGTCTCAATGAAAGCTTCTTATAATTAATATTTTAATTCAACATACTTATTCAATACTAACTATATTAAATGCTTATACTAAAGTTGTTTTGCACTAAAAATAAATGAAGCTAAAATGCATTCTTTCTTACGTTATGAAATTTTAACCACAGCAAAATGAAAAATGATATTACTTACCTCTGAATCAGTAGGATTTGGCCCCATTTTTACTCGAATATCATCATTACAATCCATAACGCACCTCTGCAGTTTATTTTGTAACCCTTCAAGTTCTTTTTGCACATAATTTTGGGCCCAATTTAATGGAACTGAACAGTTATCAACACACTTTTGGACTCGTTCTAATGATGTATCCCGATTGTCGCAACAAGTTGCGGCACATCTATGCATATCGGCCTAAAGAATGGTACCACATAAAACTGATAAAAGTGAAACTAATTCAGGCTACCTCAAATTTTACCTGGGGTCTATAACGCTATACGTAGCCACAAATTTTGATATTTTTTAAAAACCATTAAAAAGTATTCATTTTTAGTAGCAATTTCCAGATTTAAAAAGTGTGAAGGATCCAGTAGTTTTTGAGAAAATGCATTTTGAAAATCATAAATATTCAAATAAGACACTGCGAAATCTCTCTTTTATTTGTATTGTGTTAGAATGACGCCGAGAACACAATTTCCCTACACTGTTGCCAATGCCCTCCAATTTTCTTAAAAATTTAGATTAAACAAACCACAATATAGATGGATAGTTGATTGCATAATCTTGGATTTATCTTTGTTTTATTATAGATCCGTTTTTTAAAACAAGACCTTAATTCCGCTGCGACTTCCATCAATTACACCATTTTAGAGCGCGCGCGTATTTCAGATCTCATTTGAAATGTGATTGTATGGCTTTCATGA
The DNA here is from genome assembly GCA_030620095.1 of Kuschelorhynchus macadamiae. Lineage (NCBI taxonomy): Eukaryota > Metazoa > Arthropoda > Insecta > Coleoptera > Curculionidae > Kuschelorhynchus > Kuschelorhynchus macadamiae. The sequence goes on from JAUTXW010005271.1 coordinate 557,562, forward strand.
TAATTTATAGCTTTAACGATAATTTTATCGACAAACCTAGGCTAACCTAACGCTAACTAGACAGATCCACCTAACAGTATGTTTTGTTAAAAAAATCCTTGTTTTAATATACACTCTGAATTTTGTTGGCATTTCTTTACAGCGAACCCAACCATTCCTAACCTAACCTAAACAGCATTTTTATTAATTATAAATTTTGTTAAAAAAGTCATCCGCCTGAATTGGGATTCACTAAATATCGAACAAATGTATTATCAAAGTCAATAATTATCATATACAAAACAAAAACTAACTTAACAAAAGAGGACACTTAGAGTATATAATACAATACAAAATCTGACATTTTTTCTACTAAAAAAAGAAGAAACATTATATTAAACAGCAAATTGAAAAAAAAATAACATTATTTGACACAGAATATGCAAGACTTACATTATAGCTACTCTTGAAATCTGGCAACAGTGATTTCGCTTAACATATGAAGTGCCATCTTCTGACAGCGACAGAAACAAATGACAAATCATAACTTCATAAGTTTTTTGGGTTATTGTGCATGTTTTTAGGATCATTTTCACGTTTTCTTGAATTGGAGATAAAAATATGTTTTTTTTTGTAAACTATGGTGTAATCGCAAGATAAATTAATTTTTAGTGCTATTTGTACATAATACCTCAAGATTATTGGTAAAAACGTAAATATTATGGCTACGTATAGTGCTATGTAACATTTTACCTGCATTTTTCTGAGAAACTGCAAATCTAGTTCGTTTATCATTTTAGTCATTTCCTGCTCAATTCGCTGCCTTTGTTGTTCAACCATTTTGAACAAATTGGTGTAACTTTCTGTTAAAATTATCTAGAAAAACGTGATTGTTTTTGGAAAACTCACAATAAGTTTTGGATTTAAGAATAACCTTAACCTAACACTAAAATTAACATTCCTAAAAATCAACAATCCGTCGCAACTTAATCAGTGTTGCCAATAGTTAGAAATATTATTCTAAACATGGTATCAAATCTATAGAATTCAACTGGACCACAAACATCTCATTCTTTTTGTGCAATGGCCGATTGCATTGCATGCAGCACGATTTTCTTCAACATTTTGACAAACATGTATATCCACACCACGGATAAAACTACAGTTACAATTTGTTATATGAAGAACCCAACAACTCTGTTGTAAGGCCCTAGTTTACTATACTACAAAGGTAAAGCTGACTATAGAAGATGGAATATGTACTGGCCTTGTTTATAGATTATATATAAACAAGGGTATTGGCTAGCAAAAGCAGCAAATAAGAAGAGAGAACAAGATAGCATATTTATTTAATTTAAAACGTAACGTTTTAAAGAAAGGTGCTTTTAGCACAAAAAAAAATAAGTAATACTTATTAGTTATTTATAATAGTAAAAAAATGCCATTAAAACTCTGCCAAATAAACTGCCAGGTCTATGGCGAAGAGATAAAGCCGTTTGAATGTTGAAGGCTTTTTAAACGGTGGATTAGTTTTGATGTGACAGTTTGTTCTAGTATAGTAATCAATTTTTTTTAAAGCTCAGTAAGAATGTTTCGGATTTTTATCTTTTTAATTAATTGTTTTTCTTAGTATCGTTTGTTGTTATGTATTAATTAGTTTATTTTACTTTTTACCTTACTTTGCTTTCAGAGTTGAATTTTTTATTTTAATATAATTTCTGGTATATTGCTTTGCCAAAGGGAAAGACAACTGTGTTTGATAATTTAAGGTCTTGCTAAGATTGGTAACCCTACAATCAAACTGTCCTTGAACTTGTTTTTTTGGTCTGTTTGTTTGGTTGGTAACAATCTATTTTAAGGAAGTTTTTTTGATTTCTTCAGGCATTGTTAGATGCAAGCAGTGTTGCCAATCGGTGTTATTACACAATTTTCGTGTAATTTGAAGTTGATGCGTGTAGTATTCGTGCCCTTGCCAAAAGTGTGTAATTTTCGTGCAATATGAAACACAGACCAATTGTATTCTATAGTCAGCGTCAGCCAACTGGTTAAGACGAATTGAGCACGCTACTGGAAGTTCAACGATTGGCAAATTGTGCAAAAACTATGCTTATAGCATCGCAAGTAGAAGATAGAAAAATATGCGCATAGTCAGCGCTCGGATTCGTTTGACAATAGACAAAGATTGTTTGTTATTTATTGGGACGATGATTAAAATTGCAAGTAGAAGATAGAAAAAGATGTGTATAGTTAGCGCTCGGATTCGTTTGACAATAGGCAAAGATTTTTTGTTATTTATTAGGCCAATGGTTAAATAAATACCTAAGTATCTCGTTCTCGTACTGTCTCGTAGATTAATAAAAGTATAATAATCATTTAATATTTTTCCTGGCAAGCTTCAAGACCTAGTAAGCTCTAACCGCATGATGGCTATTTACCATATCTTTTTTTTGTCATCAAATTTGAGATAGAAAATCAGTTGCCGTCCACGATTTCACGTGCAAAATCTGAAAGCACTGATGGTGTGTAAAAGTGTGCTATCTGAAGAGCGCAGTGTGCTATTTGCCAATTTTATGTTGGCAACAGTGGATGCAAGGAAACCCGGAAATTTTAAAATGGCTTTTGAACGTCAAATTTTCTTTTACCCTTGTCATTTTTTTCCGTATTCTAAATGTAGGATTTTTCTTAAGTTTTAAACGTAAGCCAGAATGTCTGCGGACAAAAAAGTTCTCATAACTAGTAGTCCCGTAAGCCATAAGATATAATTCAAGTACCCGCCGAATATTAAATGATTAATTTTCAGTTTTCAAAATACGGACACGATTGTACTTTAGAAGACCTACCCGATGAATTCGAATACAATGGTATTCCAAGTAAGGGTTGTATTAATAAGTTTCGACGATGGTTGATACGATTATGTGTAGTCTCAGAGTCGAGCAAAATGTATACTCATCACATACGAAGTTTTGGCGCCATTGTTAAAGAGCGCCAAAGGCAAGTTTTAAATTACGGATTTAGGATACATCCCTTTAGTAGAGCATAGTAAGACCTTGTTCCATTTATATTCCTTTAGAATAAAATATATAAGTAATCATGTTTATTCATAAAAAATGCAATTTGTCAGTTGGTGTTATTTCTAATTCGACTAATATATTACTCAGTGTATTTGAATTCATACTTAATTTAATGTATGTTGTCTTTTTTAGCCTTATCTGGTCTTTTATCATGATAGTTGCTATAATTACAGTGATATTTTCTACTGCCTTAAACTTCTTACTTTTCGAAATGCATTATTCATTTATATACTCCCTGGAATTGACCATCTTTCAAATTACACTGAATGTTATTTTTGTCCTGAATGTAATAATTTGCTTTTTGACTGGTTATTATGATGAGCCCAAACAAGAAGTTGTGCTTGATTTCAAACTGATAGCTTTGTAAGTATGGGAAACAGTTTTGGCGTAGATATAGTTTATATATCCACAATTATTTTTAGGCAGTACTTGAAGACATTCTTTATCACCGATTTTCTAGCTTGTTTTCCAAGTGTACTGTGTTACTGGCTAGAGTATTCCACAGCTTTTACAGTAGTTATAAACACAGTGGAGTGTGCAAAGTACCTCCTCATTATACGATTTCACAAACATTTCAAGTACTGTGCAGAGGTAAGATCTAATTCTGGCAACATAATATAGAAAATAATTTAAATTTAATTTCTATCTGAAGTTTTAAAATTTAATGGCCCAATTTTTGTCTGAAAAGTTTTCTTAATAACTTTATACTGGGCTTTCTTGTTGATGTCTTCGCAGTCAATATTTCATATGTATAGTATTAATCTAAAAGTAATAAAGACCCATTGCACCCCAAATGCATCACTGTTTTAAGTTAACATACGTAGTATATTTAACATCAAAATGGAAAAAAGTAATAAAATTGGTACTAGCTTCTTTTTAGAATAGTACTATCTAGATCAACGTTAGTTTTAAAAAGGAAGTGTCTGGGAAGCTAAAGGTTCAGCTCAGTAAATGTATTGTGGGTGTGGGCATTTGTTAGAAGCCTTAAAAGCTGACTCCTTAACTCATGGTTGCAGAATTAATAGGAATAATAATTTGGCTGACTCATAAAGGGCAATATCGAGGGCAATATATTCAATAAGTAAATTTGATTTTAAGATTTCAGTCAGAATTCCTACAATTTCACCTGTTTCAGAGATTTTAAAATGTTTTTTAATTTCAGTAAATGTTCATTAACCATTGTTTTATTTTAAAAAAAAATCAGTTTTTTGATGTTATTTTCTCAGGGGATGTAAAATATAAAAGTATCATGCTAATAATTTCTCAGTATAAACCAAATCATTCAAATAATTAACATAGTTTCTAATATTGTATATATATATATATATATATATATATATATATATATATATATATATATATATATACACCATATTTATATTTCCTTTTTTTTATCAGCCTGTGATTTTCCATTGTTGGACATGGGCATGTTCTAAATGTCCCCCTGCCTTCCTATCTGTTGCTACTCTCATCCATAGGTAGCTACAGGAGGTAGTTATGCTATGGCAGCAAAATTTTCACTTACCGGATATTTATTTAATGATCAATAAGTATACTGAATTTCGAATTCATCGAGGCGTTGGAGACCCTAAGAGTTGGAACAAGCTGGGGAGAATAATAGTAGAGGCCGACAGCAACAGTGGAGAAGGGCTGGGTTAAGATCTAAATATTTTGCGCCACGTAATTAATTATTACTCTACTTTATCAAATAAGTTAATGAAGTACTAGGCCGATAATAATTACGAATTATCGCCCAGTGTTGCACAACTCTAGCGATTCCAAGCAACGAAAAGCCAAATATTATCTTATACCAATGAGCTTACCTTCACAGAATACCAAATAATTAATTAAGATATGAGGGTCTCACTTGTAGGTAGGTAGCAGCAGTAAAACGCAAAATTTTGTTTGAAATCATATACTAATATCAAATAAGTTGTTCTTTTTGTTTTTTTTTTTCAAAAGTTATTTCAAGTACAATAATAGTATATGTAGGTATGGTCCAAACGCGGGCCAACAGCGGTACAGCTATAATATGTACTAAGCTTCTAATCTTAATTATTAAAATTACCTGCAGCTTAAGAGAAATCGATATTGTGCACAAGAAAATGAATAATAAAAAAAATATAAATATGACAATGGTCAACAGTATGCAGGAATATATAAAAATATAGTACCACGGTCGATATTATGACGCCATAAATCGTGAGTGCAAAATCAAATACAAGTCAGTGAAATACATCAAAAATTATAAATAGAATCAAAACAAGTTATTAAAGGCCACTCGATAAGCCAGTCAGCTCAATAATAAGGTAAAAAGTTTAGTTTAAAATTAGTAAATAGATTTTGATTTTTAGTGAGAAAAATTAATTTAAATTTGAATTTGTAAATATGGAGAACAAATGAATAAATTGGCTAATTGACTGTATCGAGGAATTTAGCTTGCAAAAGATATAATAGTTGAAATTTTAATTATTTGCTACGGTTACTTATCTGGACGTCCTCCAATAGCTGTGGCCGTTAGCTGTTCAGACCTTCAGGCGAAGAAATGTCACCTGGACTCAGGCGTATACAGGTGGGAGCAGCACCAGCTCCGATGCTGAAAGTGAGTCTCTTGCCTGGTCAGGCAAGTTGGCAATCCCAATAACTGATCCAAAGAAAAATCCAATTACAGGACCTGATCGTCGTCGTGACGGAAATCCCTTGGAATAATATCCAAATCAAAAAAAAAACCCTAAAGAGAAAACATCCCTTAGCAAACATTAAACCATATCCAAATATAGCCCAAAATGTAAACAAAAATTAAATAAAATATGCAAATAAAATAATATTACCTCCTTCTGAGGGTTTTCTAACCAAAATGGAGTCTGGGTCTAGCAGTTGCCTAATGCTAAAAACGGAATCAACGAGTGGTTGTCGATGGTCTGGACAAGTGCAGTGGGCTTCTTACGAAGTCTTGACTCTAAATTTAAAGAAATAAAATGTCAACCCAGACCGAAGATGTTCAACAAAATGGCGTATGGTCATGGAAATGGCCACTAAGAACCATACACGGGCATTATCATATTATTAAATAATCAAATATACAAAAACTCACCGGAATCTGCTATTCCAGGTGCCAATATGGCAAGTCAGCAGGAGGATATCCTCTAAAGATGGTGGAACGAGGATTTTAGAGTGTGGCGGCCATTTTCACAATTCTCCCTCGTGGGTGCGAACTTCCTCTGTCCAAAAAAAACCCCAAAGTGCCCGAATAACAACTTTAGAACTTTCAAATCCAAACAGGAACTATTTCGCAAAAGATGCTCATCAATAAATCTCGTAAATACGATCAAGCCAGGCTCTACTTGAAAATTATGATGAAGGCATCAGAAAATGGACCGCGCACCACACTGCTGACTTGAGACTCACCAAGCAGGAACAAATTTTTGGAGCAACAGGTCCAAAATGTCTCGCCATGTTGCCACGATTCCACTCATAAAATCCTAGTTAAGACTTCAATTCTTTATCAATAAGCAACCAGTCATACTTAACACCAAAGGCACAGCAAATATCCGTCAATTAAATATCCAAAGGTCAAATCCGAGAAATAGAAACAATATATAAAATTCATTGTTTCAGAGCCACAGTCAGGTAAAATGTCACATCCAATATAAAAATTCTGCAGTCACGGGATCGGAAACTTATTCATGATCCGGCAACTACGGTCACAGATTGCTGTCGTAACCACAGGAACCGGTCGATAAAACTAGAAATGACTAGAAATACGTCGGCATCACGGAGGGCAATATTACCGGAAAACTTATCATAAAAAATCACTCACAAAACTATACTTGGGCATTCCAAAAGAACCCCAAATTACACCATTGTAAGCCCTCGAAAATAATAACAAAATCTAGACCTGCCATAATGCATCCGACTCATCTGAATAATTCTTTCCCAAAATTGACAATGTAGCGCCCTCTTTTGTAGGAACCTACGATACGACCAAATGCGCCTGATAGAATACTGCGATGTGTGCAGGAGACCGAGGAAACTGCCCCGACCGTCCACTTCCACCGCGGTACCTTTCCAAAATTAACGACAGAAAAATCGATAATCGAACCGTAAGCCAGGCTATTGATAAACGAGACCTGGAGATGTCGTGACACATCGATCAGTTGCGCGGACCTATACAGTGTAATTCTAATATACTTGTTTTATTTCAGTTCGCACTAACTGAATCCAAAATTCTGTTCTCTAAAAATCGAAACGGCAGAATCGCACAAGAATAATCATTAACATATTAAATCCATAGTGCATTAAAAGAAGTTTTCGTAGTTTTAAAAGACAAACGTGATAGGAAAGCAAAATTGTAAATTCAAAAATGATTAATATTTAGTAGTATTATTATCTAAAAATTTGTTTATTATATAATTATTTAAATAGTTTAATATTATTATTAGCATGCTATAAGTCCGAAATTATCACGTTACAATGCAGCTGTTGTATAAGTATTTTGTCTTTTTAAGTACCATTGGCATACCATTTTGTCTTTTAAAATAGAATTAAATTTCCAAAAAGCAGCCCATTTCTATGAAAATATTTTTAAAATAGACATATAATTTAGTGTTTCAACAAAATATACATATGGAATTGTGTTATCAGCTTTCTTTTGTTCCCCCGGCACTTCCTTTTAGAAATAGAATTGAGCAGTAATCCTTTTAATTTATTTGTTTTTAACAGATTTTAGACGTGAACTACTACACCTACATGATAACTTTGGTAATTGTATCTACTATGCTATACTGGCATGTTGTATGTTGTATGTTAAAGTTCTTAAGGGAACACCTAGGATCTTCATTAAATAAAATATTTTTAAGAGCAAGAACAATGTCCCACATTATTAAGTAAGTCTGCAGCAAATAATATTGTGTTTGTAGAAAATTAAGTGAATTATTTAAGGGATGAATTTTAATTCAACCCCTGTCCCCATAGAATATTGTTTAAATTTTGACGACTAATTGTTTGCTATCTAAACATTTTACTCCTAAATTTTGGTAGTAAGACATAAATTTTTAATTACTTAAGAGATGAATTTTAACCCCATTTTACCAAAAATGTTGTTCAAATTTTGAAGGCTAATTGTTTGGTACCTAAACATATTACTCCTAAATTTAAAGTGAAGAATTCTTTTTATCATATATAATTTGTTTTTATTTTTGACGGTATGAATTTCAACCCCTTTTCCACATATAATTTTGTTTACGTTTTTACGGCTAATGGTTTCATGAGGAAGTATGTACATTTAGCTCAAAATATGAATTTTACAAAAGAAATTGTTGAACAGCTTGCCACTCTACAAAAAAAGTGTACCGAATGCGAGCCACAGAAACGTTACTCGCAAAATCATTGCTAACTTCACACCTATAGATTGGGCAAAAACAATTTCATATTTATAAGCACCTGTATAAAAGTCAAAAAGTCAAGTAAAACTTGAAGTTATTGATGTAAAATCATATTTAATATTTTAAGTGATTTTCCATAATAAAAGTCCTTATTGTTTAAACAATTAAGTTACTATTTTGTTTCGCCATATTGAATTCCAGCCAAACATGTCTCACATTAAGGCCTCATTAAATACTATTGTATCTGTAACAATTAAGAATACATCCTCAAATGATAGAGAAACAGCTAGACTCTCATATTCATAAGCAGTATAAAAGTCAACTGAATAGTGAATAAATAAAATAAATGTATCTAATATTTAATGTGGTCTTCCATAATAATAAAAAGGTTACCGTTTATACAACTTAAGTGTCCATTTTGTTTCGCCATATAAACTTGATTTGTATCTTAATTACCTTTTTAAATATTAAATCACTCCGCAATTTTATTCCACCATTTTTGATAGGTACCAAAATATTACCAGTTCATCTCTTATCGTATATGATAAATAAACTTGATTTTTGTAGAATTTTGAAGTTTTGAATGTGTTAACTGATATCTTTTAAATTATTTCATAAATCGTGAAACACAATGCAAGTTACGCATTCATGTCAAACTATTTTTATTTGCCTATTATTTTGGTGTCTTGCTAAATAATAATTTTTTGAAATGAGGGTTATAAAAGATTATGAGTATTTAGTTGAACGTCAAAATAATCATCCGTTTTTGTACCACAATGTGTATTTTCTTTTTAAATTTCGTTTTTGGAGCGTAGTTTTTACGTTAAACCTGTACGTTGTGGAAGTTCCATTGTGTTCCAAGCTTTAGGTCATTATTTTGTTCCTAGGCAGGCATAATTTTGCCAATGTATCTACATATCCCATTTTATTTCCGTACAATAGAACAATTGAAATCAACTGGGAATTTTTTCACTAATCCCGAACCGAAGACCGACACGGAATTGGGAAAATATGTAGGCATGTTGAAAAGTGAAGATTTGAAGAAATATCGGCGGGTGTTTTTTGAATTTTTTTCAGAATTTAGGAGATTTTTTCTTTATCTAAGGTTTGAAACCTTCTTTCATATAATTTTTCACTTACCAATTTATTTTTAGCCCTGTAGATTGATTTAATACATTTGTATTAACTCCTGATACTAAGTTTTGGGGGCATAATTAAGAAATATGGTTTTATCTAAATCTAAATTTATTTCATATCTGTTCGATTTTTTAAATTTTGATATGATTGGATTGGCAACAATGGTTTATGATATGAAGTTTCGCTGTTTGACATTTGTTTATTTTGTTTCAAGTTCAATTTCTTGGGCACTTTATGCTTTATAAAATTAAACTGTTTGCAGTTTTTGCTGTTACTATTCGCCTTATTTACTTGACGGGTTTATTTGTGATGTACTGTTTTATAGTGCAGGTGTTGACAAGATTTTCGTTTGCATCACACTTTAGGTCCCTTGGAATTAACGGGTTTTGTAAACTGTAATCAGTAGTTTTTTTGCAAATGTAAACTGTTATCACAAATATTTCTCGGGATTATTCATAAATTAATTATTTGTCAAATTTTCGTTTTTTTATTATTGTCAAATTTAAAAGGGAACGACTAATGTACCGTCTTACCGTATTTATTTTCAAAGCGAGCCGATCGCGGGAAGAAAAGAAGGGTTCTACATTAGGAACACTATCGACGATTTGTTCTAACTATTGACATTAAAATTTGTTATTTTAGTATGAATACACTTTATTATTATTTATTATGGCTTTAATGATGGTTTTATTGACGAACCTGGCCTGGGCTAATCTAATGCCTAAGGGACAGATCCACCTACGGTATGTTAAAAAAATCCTTGGTTAATGTAGACTGGGCAATTTGTTGGCGCGCTTTTTTTACAAGAAATCTAACCTAACTTAATTCGCATTTTATTAATTACAGACTAAAAAGAAAGTCATCCCCCTGGGGTTTTGAACTCATATCGACAATCGATAAAACTTGCAGAGAAACAAACCTGTTTTAGGTAGTAGGGCTACTAGGGGGTGTTAATATAGGAACGCTTTCTTGCGTGACCGTCTCATGTTTGTATCAAATTTTGCCTACCAAATTCGTTATAAACTCGGACAGGGGTGGCAAGTTGGACCTTATTTTTTCATTAAAATTTCTGCCTTAAAAGCAGAATGAAATATAATAATCGTAAGTTACTAATTGAAAAGCACATGCATATTTATTTCAAATTTCATTAGTCGAACTCAGTAATAATTAATAACTACCATAGTTTGATGCAAATAATTTTTGCATATTTCTTGGTTTTTTTACCATTTTTCAAAAAGCATGCTGTTTTTTTTTTTTTTAAATAAATTAGTTGAGAAAGTTAATATTTCTGCTATTTCAAGGGACCTACAATGTAATGCAGCCGGCTAGACTACCACAAAGTGCAAACTGACTTCCTCTTGGGAGTTATGTGCTTCTTACACTATACAGGATGTCTCAGATCAAGCCCCATCAGTAATTCGAATCTTAGAAACTAATAGATAATTCAGACTAGTTGGAATTATGTGGTAGTATTTTTTTTTTCATTATTCGTGCACAAAACTAATACATACATAGTATACATCAATTTATCACACTAGTTATAAAGTAAAGCTTAAATAATAAAAAAATTGACTGTGATAATGTCATCGAGATTAGCATTAAGGTACATATATAATAAAATACAGTACATCATAATACAGTATAAAATTTTCTGTTTGGACAACAATAACAATTTATCTTAGTATAGTAATATAAAGTTCATTGTGGAGATTCACAATCACAGAATAGAAGCCATTCTCCAGCAGATAATTATTTACATTAGAAAATTTTTTTATAAAGTATTTTATTCCCATATAAGTAGGATAAATGGTGTAAAAAATATATATTAATAGTAAATGAAACAAAAACTTAGTTTGTTGTATTTTCTGTGAGACGTCAGTTGCCTGAATTTACATTGTAAATGAAAGAAAATACAATTCAAGAAACCAAGGAATATAATTTTCTGGATCTAAAAATTAATGGGTATCTATCTTGGTATTCGCATATCAGTTTTGTAGTGGGAAAACTTTACTCTGTATATTTTGCATTTGTCAACTTAAAGAACCTACTAACCATCAAACAATTGCTCGACGTCTATTATACACTGGTCTATAGTCATCTAAAATATATGTAATTGTACTGGGGTCAGGCTATTGAAGTTGACGTCTTTTTTTTTTTTCAAGAAATATATAACATATTGCTTCTAACTTTCATTCTTCTCTTGGAAGCATCAATTTTTGTAAAGAAGCAACCATTTGTTTCACCATGTCTCATCTCAACGTAACTATAGAACCCTTTGCAAACAAAATAATTTCAATTTATCTACTTATAAAAAGAGTCCATTCTGTTTTTTCAGAAATGTTTTTATCAAACTTCCCAACACAATAAGAGAGACTAAATTCAAGGGGCTCTATCTGGTAGAAAAGACATTTTATTCCCCAAATTAATACTTTGATGTTCACTAGTTAGTTTTATCTCTGTATTTTTTTGGCAAATGCTCTATTGTATTATTAGACTTACTATACTTGTACAAATATAATTATTTTATGTCGTATGTGGACAATGTAAGTCTTTCTTTGTTATTTGCAAATATTTAGAGTTGAGGTTTTCGCGACACTGTGCCACTTTTTTGTCAAACTCAAGCTGCCGTAATCAGATTTTCCATAGCCCGCCTAGTTTCGGAGATACAGGGCCAAATTGAAAAAGTTGCATTTTCACCCCTCATATCTCGGTTATCTTTTAACGTATCGAAAAGGTAAAAACTGGCTCTTATAGAGTTTTTTACGTAGAATCCAGTGGCGTAGACAGATTTTTACTCGGGGCCGTCGTTTTTTGATACATGACCCAAAGTCACGTTTTTTTAAATGGGACACCCTGTAAATTTTTACGGAGTCCTATTCATCTTATTTGAGCAATATGATATGCTGAAAATTACCTGAAAATCAACATTTGATATTTCCACGCGAGCAACAACATACAACATAACAGTTCAAGACCTGCATAACACCACCGAGCAGGCATTTTTGCAAATACAAGCACGCAATGTAGTCATTTCAAATGCACTGGGTAAAATTGCAAGAGTTTGTGAGAGATGTCTAAGAGAAAATGGAAATCAGTTTGAGCAGTTCTTTTGAACATGGCTAATTATGAAAAATAGATATACTTAATATATTCTTAAAAACTTAAACTGTAGCCTTATTTTTAAAATAAGTATAGATAACTATATATTTTTGAAAAGCTCATAGTAGGACGAATAGGACTACGTAAGAATATACAGGGTGTCCCATTTAAAAAAATGTACCTTTGGGTCGTGTATCAAAAATGACGGCCCCGAGTAAAAATCTGTCCACGCCACTGGATTCTACGTAAAAAACTCTATAAGAGCCAGTTTTTACCTTTTCGATACGTTAAAAGATAACCGAGATACGAGGGGTGTCCCAAAATGCAACTTTTTCAATTTAGCCCTGTATCTCCGAAACTAGGCGGCCTATGGAAAATCTGATTACGGCAGCTTGAGTTTGACAAAAAAGTGGCACGGTGTCGCGAAAATCTCAACCCTAAATATTTGCAAATAAGGGAGATACCTTGCATTTACAACCAAAATTGGACACCCTGTACAGTCTTACCTATTAACAATATAAATAAAGTATGTGAGTGAGGTGTTTTTAACGTAAATACCTCGAAACAAAGACAACATTGTAATAATACATTTCTTAAATTAAAAAGTATTCTAGTTAAAATTTTTATTTTTTTTTCTTAATGATTTTGTTTATTTCATTGATAATCTATGTTGACTTTTTTTTTCCAATATTACAGATAGTTGAGATATACATAAATGTTTTGTTAATTAAATTAAATACACAATTGCAATATTTACACAAGTATTGTGTTGACCAGTTTAGTCAAAAGTGATTATTTGACGGGGTCAAAATGTAGTTATTTACGGCAAAAATAATAACGACTCCATCTCCGCTATAGACGTCGCGCCACCAAGAAGAAACACAACAATTAAACACTGATTTCTCAGGAATTAATGAACGCAGGCCTTTCACATGGTTCAGTATTGGCGCCTAGGTTCCTTTATTCCCCCATTGTCCTGATTATGGAATGAGTCATCGGCAGATGTCTTTTCCTGTTTTAAAGCAAGCATAATACCTAGTACTTAGGCCTTCGTCCTTTATGGTCTGCTATTAGATAAAACAAAATTAATTAACTTTAGTATCTTTTTAAACCATTTAGTAATCTGATTAGTTTTAAATTATAAAAAATGTAATAATAACCATACATTGTTTGCCATCTAATTGACTTCTACTAAATTGACATGGGCCCTGGTGTAGGAACACCCTGTATAGTGTAAATGGCCCAGAATTTCCAACGACAACGTCGATTTTTATAAAACTTGGCCTCTTAACTAAAGATCGGAATAGTCAATTTGCACTATTCTAAGTTTACCTCTGGAAGAACTCTTGCCCCTTGAATCATCTTTTTCTTACAGTTCTTGTGATGGAAGTTACATCTATTGAAGATCTCTTTCGTTTGTTTAGAAAAAATGACAAAGATGTATTACAGCAGATGCAAGAATGGAAACTAGTGAGATCTGTATTTAGATGCCCCAAGGCAAATTGTCGGCGACATGTTTTTTGTTGCAAAAGATGTAGATCAAAACATACAGTATTGAAAGGTTGTTTTTTCGAGCAGATACGTTTACCGCTACGACAGGTGATGTATATATTATATTCCTGGTGTTGCCTGGTTCCTGTTCGCAAGGCATGTCGACTACTAAACATGAGCCGTGTATCGGTTGGTCAATACTACAAGTACTACAGGGATATTGCTTCGTGGAAATTACAAAAAGTTCACCACCTAATGCGAATAGGTGGAGTTGGACATGTCGTTCAGATAGGTGAAGGTGTTATTGCAAAAGCAAAGAACTATGTTTTGGGTATGGTGGATGTGACAACACGAAGGGGAGTGGTAGTCTATTTAGGAGATCAAGGTCCAGAATATGTTCTGAATCAGATAATGGAATACGTTTAGTGAAATTCGGACTGAAGACAAACTCGAAATATGTAACTTACTAAGTGGTTTTGATGGTGTATCGCCTTACGTATACAAATTGAATAATTCAGCTGATTTCACAGATGCAGACATTGCAATTAACACTAATGCCAGAATGTTCCTGGCCCGTTTGAGAATATTCCTTAGAAAACTGAATGTCCTTCATTCAAATTGCTTTCCCGAATACATTGAACATTTTATGTGGTATGAGATATATGGAGGAGTGCTGGCAAAAGATACGTTCGTTAATATTAAGCAACATATTTCAGAAAAATATCTTGTTTAAAACAAAATAAATTATTTTATTAATTTCTGTCTTTTTTATTTTATTAATTGTGTGTTCTCTAGTGGAACAGGTAGATCATTGCAGCTACTGCACCTAGGCCCCCATTTCTGGCAATGCCGCTCAACCTAGGGGCTATAAATTCGGAAAATTAATGCCCAATATACATGTGGTTTCTGAAATTTCCGTTCTAATGTTTAAGGGCTTAGCCTGGCATGAATATATTTAAAAAAGTTCCTATAAACATGGGTCCAGAAATGCTTCTTTTTCAAGATACATGGGTTTTTTTGTACACTTTTAAATATCTTTTAGTTTTCTTGATTTGCCTCGTATATTTTTAGAGATGTTTGACTGAGATTGGGCACATGATAAATCCTAATTAATATCTATAAAATGACGTACTTGATGGAGGCTGATAAAGATCAAAGGTTACACAGTAACCTGAGAGTTGGCAGCTGGAGAGTAAGGTGTGGGCTCAGATTAAAAAAGTGTCCTGTCCAGGTTAGCCTTGGTAGCAGAAAGGAGACGTTAAAATGAAGTTCGCAATGATTTTTACGATTAATTGATCAGTCGATTTTTTAAGAAATTGATATTGATTATTTCGTATATCGACTAATTGATTTGTTTGATAAAATATTTTTTTCGGGAAAAATCCGGAAAGAAGGATTTCTGTCTAAGTAATTTGTTTAATAAATAGCATTTTTTTCTCTAAAAAATCAAATGGTATAATATGACTTATTTGTCATAATTTAATTCAAGGTTATAAAAGGTATCGAATAATGAAGTAAAAGATCCAGATCTGTAAATAAAAAAAAAGTTGATGATGGTCGCCCTCACCAATTTGAAGGGGAGAAAAAGTGACACTGATGAAGTGAAAATTATTTTCATTTGTCATTTAAACTAAACCTACAATTTTAGAAATACTAAAAAATAAACAAAAAATAATGCGTTTAGGTTTAGTTGAAATGAGAGATGAAAATAATTTTCACTTCATCATGGTCACTTTTTCTCCTCCACAAATTAGTGAGGTTAGTTTTTCAATCCGACGTTTCGAATTCGGGTGACTATCATCAACTTCAGCACTCACTTGCGGTACAATTTTTTATAACCAAAATGGCAAAAAAATCCTGGAAATTATTTTCAGGTTTCTAAGATAGCCGCTAGGGGGCATCTAGAATTTAAAAAAATGGTGTTTCTCTTCGGAATTCTGCTCTATTAAGATAACAAAAAATATATGCTTTTTAAAGCTGAGATAAATTCGAGTCTTCTTTATTAAACATTTTTTGTTCTATCTCAAAAAATAAAGTGGTGGTGGGTGTTCAAATGTTTTTGTAAATAAACATCTGTAACTTCAAAATGGCTGAACGGATTTCAACAAAGTTGATGTCGATGACATTAGAGTTTACAGGCATTGGATGATGGGAGCTTTTCTTGGGCAACAGAACTTACCTTATTTCTGGTGATTGTAATTTGGTACTCCGCCACTAGTGGGCGTTTTTCGATGTTACGACAGAAATTGCAAAATTTATTTCATAAATTGAATCTATTGATTGAACTTTTTTTTTTCATGAAAAATAGCAAAATGGTGCCCAAACATCTAGTGAAAACCGCACCTCGACATCTCGTTCCTCACCTGAAATATCGGTGACAGAAGATTTAATGAGAATATTCAATGGAACGTATTTTCTACTGGGTGGCCAATAATAGAGGGCGTCGGCTGTAGCTCAGGAACCGTTAATGACAGAACTTAAGGAAAAAAATATTTATAGATAAATTGCTGTAAATTATTTTCAAGTTCGAAAGTTGGCCGCCAGGGGGCGTAACAGCAACACAAAAGTGTAAATGCCAATTTTTTCTTAAATTTCCATAATTGCTATGACTTTTATATCACAATTTACTTGGTAGTTGTGAAAGGCATTGAATAGCGGAATAACATATCCAGGTTCACATTCAAATTAAGAAAACTGATGATTCAAATTATTGGAGAAAATTGATGAATGGATTAATCCTAACATTTTAGAGAAACCAGAAAACTGAAATAAAAAACAACCCAAAACTTTAGTAATCTTGCATAACTGTAAAGAATGAAAATTAACTAAAACTCTCGTAATCACATAAGTTTGGCAATAAAATAGTTAAAGCTAGGGCGAAGCAGAAGTGTGGGCAAAAAGATTGAAATTATTTTCGAAATAACTAGCAATTAACAACAAATAGATTTAAATTATAAGACTGTGTTTTAGTATTTTCTGTTTTGTTCTTTAATCAAGATTATATACATATGTATTACTTGATTAATGAAACGAGAGATGAAAACTGAAATAAAAAACATTCGACGTTTCGAAAGACTATTATCAACTTTCTTAATTTAACTACGGACCTGGATTTTTTATTTGACTATTCAATGCTTTTCATAACAACCAAATAAATAGTGATATAAAAGTCATAGCGTACCCTTTGATTTTTTTGAGAAAATCAGCATTATTTGGGAAATTCCGAAACAACGCCATCTAGTGACCACTAACAAAGTTATTACGATACATTTTATGGCTTCATGAGTAGAGCAAAAAAAGTTCAAATTCAAAAACATTTATTGTGTAAAGATAAAAAAAATACAGTCATTATTACACAAAACCACAAGGTACACTAGATACTAGTATTAACAACCATGCCCCAAATGTCAAAATAGATGAAAACATTAAGAGGAACAAAACACAAAAAAGACAATAATTAAAACATATTAAGAGTAAAAGCTTTTAACCTTTGTCTGACCTCCTACTTCAGTGTTCGTTTCACAGTGAGCTTTGATTTAGAAATCAAGCTTGGCAATAGTCTTGAGATTTGTTTGTTTGAAAAGTTTCGGTTGTAGGCCGGAGGATATCGAAGTTAGTATAAACTCCTCGAAGCTGTCTGTCATGGATATTACTTCTTCTAATAAGTTTTTCAGCTAAATACTTTGGAGTCTGAGAGTTGATCATATTGAACACAAAACAGATGAAATGAACAAATCTCGTCTCGTTTAATCTGAACAAGTTTAGCTTGTCATAAAAAGGGGTGATATGAGAATATCTTTGAACTTTAGTTATAAAACCGCTGCAATAGTTCTGCATTCTTTTTAACCTTATACGACTCTTATTCGTCAAACAACGTCCATAAACGACATCTGTATAATGAAAATGAGACAAAACCAAAGAGTTGACTAGCATTTTCTTTGTGTTCTCATCCAGTAGATCTTTAAATTTATATAGAGATTTAAGACTGAGGAATACTTTACGACACACCAGCGAGACATGATTTTCAAATTTAATCCTTGAATTTAGAAGTAGCCCAAGGCTCTTGATAACTACTACAACATCTGCTGACTCTTCTCAGGATTCAGTATTAAACCATTGTTTTTCCACCAGCAACACTCGTGGAAGTTGGGGCAAAACAACAGAAAAGTTGGACGTCATCAGCATAAAAATTGATACTGCTCGTTTTAGGCGCAAACTGTAAATCATCTAGCGCAATGGAGAACAGAAGGGGTCCCAGCACTGATCAGTGAGGAACCCCGGAAGTTATTTCAGCAGAATCCGACACCAGTGTGTTGCCCGCACATTTCAGAATAGTTTTTTGTTCGCGTCCATGGAGATAGCTATTCAACCAATCATGAGTGTGGCCATTTATGCCATAGTAGTTCAGTTTCGCCAGAAGACATTCAAAACTAACAGAGTCAAAGGCCTTAGACATATCCAAACATGATTCCGATCATCCAGAGCAATCAGACAATCATCAACAAGATGGCTCAGTGCTATGACCGTTCCAAATCCCTTGCTAAAACCAGACTGAGTCTTTGGGAGAATTCCACTCTCATCCAAATAGTCACAAAGGTGTTCGTGTAAGACTCCTGCAGCAACCTTAAAAGGGACACAGAGGAGGCTAATAGGTCCAAGATCATTAAGAGAAGTTATTGACATAGAAGGACTTTTCGGAATAGGTCTCACATAAGTTGTTTTCCCCGAGTAAGGGACATTTGCCAGACAAAAGAGATACGTTAGTGATGTGAGTTAACGCGGCTGCTATTATTTCCAAAGAGAGTTGTCTGTCTTGAAACCAGTAGTTTAACTTGGTCGATAGTGCAGGGTCTAAGTTAAAATCTACAGTTGCCAAACTGTGAGTTCCCAAGTTGCTCAACATAATCAGCCAACAAAATGCAAGTTAATTTCATCTGGAATAAAAAGATTATCGGGATGTTAGAAGATTTGTTAGACTTAGAGATACCCCATATATGAAGGTGTGACCAGATTACCTTTGAGTTGTTACAAGATTTGAGTGTAGTCGAAAAGTAAATGTGCCGTTCCACATTCAAGGCATAATAATCGCAGAAGAACTAAGCCCAATGACCAAAATTTCGCGATTTTTTATAACGTAGCCAAGTTCTTCCTTTCAGTATTTTTAAGCAAGATTTGACGGTGTAGACTGCAAAAGTAAATGCTTATCCGTTCAACACACTTTCTGTAAGAAACAGAACTTTTTCGTCCAAATAATTTTCGATACAGATTAAGTCTAAGTGACAGGTCAATGACCAAAATTTCTAAAAACGATTTTTTATAACGATAATGGAAGTTCACTGAACACTCTGAGGTCAATGAGTGTTGCACCTGTGGATGTCACTCTACAGGGTGTTCCTTTCAGTTGAACCAGAAACAAAAGAGTTTTTATGTATCGTTTTTTATACGATTTTTGGAAAGAGTGATTTTTTTATGTCCGTTCTGATTAAAAGATTTGATTTTGCGATAGCTGTTTATATTACAGTTTAATGTTTTACAAACTAAAATTTTAAACCTGTTTAAAATATACGATAGGTTGGTATAGGTGATCTACGTTTGAATGCTTTGTCAATAAAAATTGGATTACAGTCTTCACCTAAAAAATATATGTTTAGCTGCATATGACAGGAGACTACAGATTGTTATGCTATTTTACAAGTGCCAAGAAAACCAAATTTTCATAGCTAAGGATAAAAAACTATTTGAGGAAAATAAAACTTTCTGATAAGAAACAGATTACAAATTATTTTTAATTCGTCCAAATAATTTTGAGCGAGGGACTGTTACAGGAGAAAATTCATAAATTTATTATTCCACTTCAGCACCTAACACCGGCACAAAAAGATCTTCGCTTACTACTTGTTTCTCAAATGGTAATTCAAGAAAACGAAGACCCTGATTTATTCAAAAATATTGTGGTCAAGTCACAACCGGGAGTATTCAACAGACATAATAGTCACCACTGGGCCGTTGAAAATCCAAAAAAGTCCAATTTATTTTTTCTAAAAACCATGAATTTGTTTAGAAATTGAAAAGGTTATATGGGGCGCCTCCTCATGCCGTGCATGATGTGTTCAATTTTTAAATTGGCGAAGTAGGGCGAAATCACTAATGAACATTTCTGAGGTCATCATTAGTCATGGGAAAAAATGACATCAATGAGTGTTAGAAAGGCTACCTCGAGAAAAACGGTGAAAACTTATGTTATTAGTAGTTTTATTTTATTATTTAATAATTATTTTTTATTGAATTTCTTTTTCCATCATGTAAAGTTTTATTTTCCTCAAATAGGTTTTTTATCTTAGAATTGTTGATATATTTCTACTTGAATAAATGCATTTTCTTGGCACTTGTAAAATAGCATAACATGCGTGACCAAATATATATTTTTTTAAGGACAATAATTAAAATAACAATTTTTATTAGCATGTCATTTTTTATTTATTTATTACATTACATTACAAAAGCACACAAAGCGACACCTAGAGTTGTTTTATCCAAAACAGAGATTTCTACATTTGCAAGTAAAAATGTTGGACCTGGACGGTTCCTGTCCACCCTGAACAGTACCTTGCACGCTTATTTGGCCATCCTGTACAAAATTTAACATACCTTGTATATCAAATAAATAAGAAACATTCATATTCATTTTACACAATTTCTGCTGTCATAGAATACTATCATGAATATTTTTTAAAGCCTGCTATTGGCTATTCGTTGATTCGTCAATTAATAGGAATGAACAAATTGGCGAATATTTCTTCCACATTATTCATCAATTTTTATTTAATTCTTTTGAATAGATTCGTTTCAATGTTTGAAAATACCTAGGTAAAATATACAAAAAAATTAGAATCGGACGAATGGTTCGCAGAGGTCAAAGCCTGCTTGATTATTCTGATTAATCAGACCCGCTGGCGAATCAACGAATAGTGTGTAGCCGATTTACTCAGCACATCTTTTTCTGAAACCCTAAAGTCATAATGGCGCTTGATTTTGGGACACCCTGTATAGTGTTAGTGGCTCAAGATTCCCAACAATAGCTTCAACTTTTAAAGAATTTGAATCCTTAAATAAACATTGGAATAGTTAATTTGCGTTAGTCTGATTTTGCCTGTGGAAGTATCCTTGACAGCACCTTTTCTATAATTGTATTGTATCAACCGAATGATGGAGTTTTTTAATCGGTTCATTCCTTCAAACTTTGACATTGATTGTTCTCCATTATGTTTCAAGAACAAGATTAGGCTAATATTCAAAGATTATGATGTGTAACCAAATTTTATTTTTAACATGTTTTGTTATGTCAATTCAGTCTATTAGCATTGTTTCATATTGTTATTGTTGTTTGACTGTATTTGTATCTTTCATTAGTGATGTAATTTTTTTTTTTTTTTTTTAATTTATATTGTTTCTCTTTGAATGTGCTATTTGGGCAAAGTCCTGTTATTTACTTATTGAATAAATAAATAAATAAATAAATAATGTTTTCTTTTTAACAGTATTTGCGATGGAAGTTACATCTATTGAAGATCTTTTCCGTTTATTTGGGAAAAGTGATCAGGACGTATTACAACAAATGCAAGAATGGAAACTAGTGGGATTTTCATTCAGATGCCCTTCGCGAAATTGTAGGCGCTATTGTAGACTTCAAGCAAGAACTGACAAGGTTCTCGGGCATGCTTTTTATTGCAACAAGTGTAGATCAAGATATACTGTATTGAAAGGTTGTTTTTTCTCAAAAATGAAATTACCTCTACGCCAAGTGATGTATTTATTATATTCCTGGTGTTGCCTGGTTTCCGTTCGCGTGACTTCAGAACTATTAAACTTAAGCCGTAGAACGATTTGTCTGTATTACAGATACTGGAGGAAAATTGCGTCGTGGAAATTACAAAAAGTGCACCACTTAATGCGAATAGGTGGAGTTGGGCATGTCGTCCAAATAGACGAAGGTGTTATTGTAAAAGGAAAGAACAGCGTTTTGGGTATGGTGGATGTGACGACGCGAAAGGGGGTGGTAGTCTGTCTAGAAGATCAGAGCCCAGAATATGTTAGGAGTCAGATAATAGAATACGTTCTGCCAGGCAGTGAAATTTGGACTGACAAAAAACTCGAAATATCTATGTCACTAAATTGTTTTGATGGCGTATCGCCTTATGTACACAAGTCGAGCAGTTTATCTAATGTCACGGATGCAGAAACTGCAGTTAAACCTATCGTCGGGTTATTCATTGCCCGCTTGAAGACATTCATTAAAAAACTGGATTCTCAGCAATCAAATTTCTTCCCAGAATACGTTGACCATTTTATGTGGTACGAGGTATACGGAGGAGAACTGGCAAAAGACACATTCGGCAATATTAAGGAACATATTTCGGAAAAGTATCCTGTCTAATACAAAATAAATCTATTTTACACATTCCTGACTTTTATTTGATTAATTGGTATTCATTTTACTTAGTTTATCGGTCAAAAGATATAATGCTCAATCCAGTTCAATATAGGCCAGTGGTCGCCAACCTTCTCAAGGTGTTGAGCTACTTCATAATTTAGAAATCAACTGAGTGAGCTAACTACTTGTAACCAGCGTTTAAGCAAGTGCAGTTATATTTGACATCAGGGCCGCAGAGAGCTGCGTCGGGCCCCGGTATAAAAAAATTTCACCGGCCCCCCCTAAAGATAAAAAAATATTTCTCTGGGATTTTTTTTTACATTTCAAGGTCAAACGATTTAAGCATTGCCCCAGTGTATGAAAATGAAGAACGACTGAGTATTGGAGTAAAGACAATACAATTAAAATTTTTAAAACTAGAATAATTTGACTTAATATAAATATAAAGTATATAAGGTTTAGTTATGTATTATATGTAATACTATTAAAATAATTATAATAATTAGATTTTAGGACAGGCTAAATATTCATATACCTAACTGTTTAAAACCGGGTTGTAATAAATTAAATTAGAAAACAATACATATTAAAGTAATTCTCAGTTATATTAAAATAAACTACACAAGGTATAAACGTTTATATACAACAAAACATCATTTTAACAACTACAAGACAAGCTACTATTTACAGAAACAAAGATAATAAAATTTTCAAAATAAGATAAAAATCAGTATACAGTAGCTTTACGGCATTTTGCAGATGCAAAATTTTCAATGATTTTTGAAAAGTATCAGGCCCTAGCCATTTTAGATTCAATTGCTAAAATCCCTAGAGCACTTAAACGTTCTTGTATCATGGTAGACTTCAAAACATTTTTAATTCTGGAAAGTTGACTAAAGGATCGTTCTGCTTAGGCCACGATAACAGGTAGTGTACAAAAAAGTCTTAAGGCTATAACTGTTGTATTCATTTTGAAGACATTTGGTCTGCTCCTCAATTTCTTTATCTTCTATACTTAAAAACTGCCATAACACACTAAACTTCTTTGCAATTTGTTTAGCTGCTTCAAATCTTGTAGATATATTAAGAATAACAGAATCTAGTATTCTATAAAATACATTTACTTTGAAATGTTCCTCCTCGCTTAGCTCTTCAAATGTATCCTTTAATGAGGTTTCGTCATAAAAAGCCTTTCCCTTGTGTTTCCTTTTCACGGATATATATAGGTCGGTTGACATATTTAAATTAAGGGCTACCAACTTACGTTCACTTAAAATGTTTCCCCAGCTATTCCTAATAATATTTAAATCTTCAAGCAGTGAATGCAAATTTTTAACCTCAATATCTAGAGTCGTGGAAACTGTTTGAAGAATAATACTCCTAAAATTGATTGCTGTGAGTACTTTTAACCAAGTTGAAGCCATTCGAAGGCATTCAAAAGTGTCTAAATAAGACAGAATGCCAGTTAACTCAACTCTTACTTCTGGTGTTAAATTAAGCTCCAATAACTCGTCAATGGCATCTTTTATTCCAGGTAACTTCTCGCAGACTGGCTTGAGGGCTGAAGGGATTGAGATCCAGAATCCTTGCCTGCACGCCCTTATATTGTCCGCTCATGTTACTACCATTGTCATTGCCTCATTGTCCACGACAATCTAATATTAATATTTCTTTTTTTTTTTAAGTGTCCAAAATCATGTTAGTTATTGCCTCCCCAGTTTTTTTTATTGCAATTGGCAAATTCTAAAAATCTTTCAAAAACCTCGTATTCGTTTTTGTCATTCAACCACACATAACGTAAAATAAATATTGTTTGTTCATCGTGTGAAGAATCTGGAGTAGCGTCGACGATTATGGAAAAATACTTTGCGAGATTTCTCTCATTTAAAATTTTTTCTATAACGTATTCTGCACAAAGTGAAATAAATTAATTTTGAATGTCTGGCGAAAGGTAATGAACTTGCATGCGTGTTTTAACTTCTTGAGAACCTTTAACAGCTTCTAAATGCTCTGCCTATAAAGCCATTGTTTGGATTTCCAATTAAATGCGACGATCCTGATCCTCTAAAAGCTAGTCCTCTTTCCGATAAAAATAAAACAACGTGAAGAAATCTTTGTAAAAGTAATTTCCACTTTTCTTTCTCCTTTTTTAAAGATATGAGGAGCAAACTGTCAATTTTTACTCAAAATACTTTGCTCTAGACTTCTCCGTTCCAAGTATGACGAGCGATGAAAGGAACTATTTTCATGTTCAGATATTCTATTGCACAATTTTGTGTAGCCATCAGAAGGGCACCAACCATTTTCAGAAAAAAAATCGGGAAATTAAATGCACATTTGCTGATTTACAGAAAACAAAATAATGACTGTTTCTTGGAGCTCCAAATTAGCCAGTCTCTTGATACAACTTCTCCATTTTTCATATGTCTGTTCATTAAGTATTTATTATATTTCATTTCATTGTTATCCAGAGGAAGTTCGGACGGAAGGGGCGCTGGTCCTTTTCGTATAGCTTCTTCTATATCGGTAGGAGTAGAGTGCACTTTTAAATTTCCTATATCAAAAGTAGATGCGCTGTCTGTATTTAAATCGTAATTTGTCATATTTTGCTCGATATTAAGTAAATTTGAAAATTTCGAAGTACTAGGAGTGGTACTTAAAAATGCAGACACAGCATCGGGTTTGAACATGGCTAAATCAGTAGTGAAGGAGGAGGAGGATTCCCCAATTTCGGTATCGGTTTCGTTAGATGTTTTCTTCAAAGGAACAAATCCAAGATTTTCAAGGGTCCTTTCCCCTTTTTTCATATGCTCGAACTTTTGCTTTTGTTCCTTACGTTTTTGGGAACAAAAAAGCTTTACAATGTCGCAACCAAATTAATAACCATAAAGAAAAAAATTAACCACCCTTATTGGTCCCTAAATAAAGGAATCCGTTATACTTAATAAAGTTCGAGTCCTGCCATATTAGCAAAGCGCTTGTTCACAATAACGATAACGAACCGGTGAAATAAACGCCTTAAAAACTCTCTAATAATTGCTGTTATGTACCTACCTTTATATAAATGATCATTCCAGGCAAATTTTAGGGCATGGTGAGGTATAAAACCTTTTTATTTAAACCCAAAATAATTGTAGTAAAAGTCAATTAAATGTAGCGATTGCCAAACAAAGCGTAAAAAGATCAAGCACGCACGGGACGCTGTCTCAGCACTTTACACGAATGCACGATGATACGCAGAATACGTGAATCGCGGTGTTGTCAATCACAGAAAGACTTTAATATTGTTTTAAATTTCTTTAAAACCTAATTTAAAAAATTATAAATTAAATATTTTTTTTTTTGTAAAAGAAAAACAGAAGAAGTGTTCCGATACGGGGCCCGGTCCCCGATAATTTGTACCGCCTTCACCCGTCTCTCGTCGGGCCTGTTTGACATACATGTTTTTATGTAAATAATAACTGGTGGTAGCTCACAACATATCTTGTAAAATAGAAGCGTTCATAAGTGTTGAAAAAAAATCACAATATGACAGCTAGTAGCGGCAACACTGTGGTGAGCGCTCTGGGCAACAGCTGCCAGAATTCACCAGAGCGCCAGCATCGCGTGAATGTTTAAGAACACGAGAACGATCCAGATACAACGCGTTCAGTTTAAAACTAAACGGCACCCTATGTGTTAGTACACAAAGTGAGCAATAAAAAAGATTAAGATTTTTATTCGGAATGGGAAGAACAGTATTTGTTTACAGAAGTTAAAGGTAAAAATGTATGTTTGTTATGTAATGTCTGTGTTTCGGTTGCTAAAAAAGGAAATATTGAGAGGCATCATAAAAGTGTACATCCGAATTTTGAAAAATATTTCCCATTACAGGCTACCAGCAGAAAAGAAAAATTGAACAGTCAATATTTTTAAAAGCAGTTGACAAAAATAAGTCTGCAGCGAAAGCATCATACCGTGTGTTCCAAATAATTGCACAAAAAAATGAACCGTATGAAGACGGGGTAATGATAAAACAGGCGTTTTTAGAAGCTGGAGATTCCTTACTTTTTAACTTTAAAAATAAAGACGAGACAATGTCAACAATAAAATCTATGCTACTTTCTGCTAATACAGTGATGCGACGAGTGGAAGTAATGAGTAAGGATATTTTTTCACAGGTAAAAACTGACTTGTTTGTTTACTTTTATCTTCAACTGGTTGAAACAACAGATATGGCTGTCACCTCCCAGATGACCGTGTTCGTCAGGATGGTTTTTAGCGTTTTATGATTAAAGATCTTTTGAAGTTTATTCCACTGAAAGAATATGGATCACTGGACAGCAATTGTTTTCTCATTTAAACATTTTTATATCTTCTGAGAAAATTCCAATTTCAAAATTGGTAGGCTTGACAACTGACGAGGTTCCATTGTTTAAATCGTTAAACTAATCGGAATAAAACCAGTTTTATTCCAGAGACCTTTTTCATTTTCAAAAAGTAAACATGGCCAACAAAATAATTTACTTATATTTTCACACCCTGTTAGCCATTTAAATTGTTCGTATTGTTGTTCCGGATAAAAATGTCTAATACAGTTTTTCATTTCTGTGGATAAATTTTTCATAGGCGGTTTGCCCTTCCTTTGGAAATTATTTGAAGCTTATCAGCGAAGTTTAATGTTGAAAATCCCTTTATTGTTAAGACACACACCACACATTCACACACACTCTTCTTACTAAATTCTCCAACATTTTCAACGTCATTACCGACAGCCGAAGTTGACGGTATTTGCATATCCACGTCCGTATTTTTATCTTCCATATCGCACCATGACGCGACGTACGTATCACACAACACACGGATAGCCGTTCAAACAAAGAACATACCCCAACGATAGCTTCCGCCCCCACTTAAAGCACGAGACTGAAATGCAAAAATTGCAAACAGCCGGTGGAAAGTTCAATAAACTCTGGCTCGATTTACAGGAAATCAAGCATACAGGACTTGGCTGCAGAAAAGCTAGCGGCCCGCATAGGTTCTATTCCATTTTCTATTGTCGCTCGGTCGGAGTCAAGGCCGCATTTATTATAGGCTTTATAATTAAGTTAATATTTAAGCATTTTTAATGTAAACTAAATTAATGGTTTCCTATTTCAAAAATTATATTTTAGAAGATGTTTTGTAATTTTTTTTGGGGAAGCACTGCTTCCCTTGCTTCCATGGATTGCACGCCCCTGATTTGTACACTGAAAACTAACACGTTTATAAATTTAATTTATCTTTAATATGCAAAATTCTGGACCTTTCTCCCTTAATTGCATGAGACATCTTCAGAATTTCTGAAAAAATCGGAAAGTTGTTCCAATTTGACTGTGAGTTCTCTAAGATAAAATAAATCTAATATTTTTATATTTTAGAAAGCTAGCGCTTCTCAACTAATCCAAACTATCGAAACGGACAATTTCCTGGCCGAACAAGACTGCGATAAGAGCAGCTGCTTCTTCCACTTCGTGATCCAGAAGAACGCTTCTCTAACCGACAGCGTTGCCATTAGTCCCGAAAATTACGTATTCCCAGGAAAATTGAAAGATTCAAGTTTGGCTGCAGCTGACGTACAGGTAAATGTTTATATATTTTTTAAACAAGGTTATGGTTTTTAAAATCGTCGTATTGTTTCAGATCGCATCGGTCACACAGGCCGGCTCGAAATCACTGTCAGCTCCGACAACATCGCCTTGTTCGTCTGGCTTAACTCCCACGCTATCACTGGCGTATTTTCTGAACAACAAACAAACCGAAGGCAGCAGGACAGTTTCCTTTAAGAGCGACCTGGACACGATTACTGCTGAAGAATTGGAGGCTGCTCTTACAGTAACTCATCTTATGGACCCAATTTGGTCTTAGATATATATTTTTTTTTATAATAAATTTTAAGTATTGTATGTCCTTGTTTATTTTTCTTTATATAGTAATAATATCTCGCAACCTTATTGACGTAAAATTGGAGTAGTCACTATCGTTGCAATGTACTGGGTATCCGAATTTCGATGGTTTATCTCCCTTATTACTGAAGATACTTTATACTTGTACTTTTTTGTAAAATCAAAGAAGCCACAACCAAATTTTTCCTAGCCCTCTTCGTTTTTGAGATACAGGGTGAAATTGAAAATTTTGCGTTTTTAGGTAACCCTCGTATCTCGATGGCCTGGCAACTTACCGAAAAGGTGAAAACTAACTTCGTTAGAGTTTTTTGCATAGAATTTAGTGTCG
Organism: Kuschelorhynchus macadamiae; assembly: GCA_030620095.1. Classification (NCBI taxonomy): domain Eukaryota; kingdom Metazoa; phylum Arthropoda; class Insecta; order Coleoptera; family Curculionidae; genus Kuschelorhynchus; species Kuschelorhynchus macadamiae. The sequence goes on from JAUTXW010005271.1 coordinate 586,406, forward strand.
TAGTCAGTTTTTGGTCAGCTACTATCGTTTTCGAGGTATAGACTAAAATTGGGTTTTTTTTAAATGTATATTTGGTTTCCGCTCATTTTTAGCTTCTCAAAAATATACAGGGTTATTCACGCAACCCGTTCATTAAAAGTTTTTGATGATGTCATTTAGATAAAAATTTCAAATTTTCAGATTAAGGTAAGGTCAAGGGGTACTTCTTTTTTGAAATATTTTCAACTTCCTGTCACTTCCGGTTGAACCGGAAGTTGGTATCAACTTGCTTATTTTTAATGGAACACCCTGTATTTTATGATATTTTTGGATTCTACGGAGAATTTTAATGCTATTTTGTGTAGCATGTCCTATACCTAGGTTCAAGCGTTCTTAAGATACTTGACCTTGAACCAAAAATGAGCCTTCGGGGTACCAAATTTTAAAATCTCGTATTTTTGTAAGTTTTGAAGATATAATCTTCATATTTTGCAGGCGATCGGTAAATAATCTTGGGTTTCTATTTTTTTTATTGAATTTGCCTATTTTTATACAGGGTGTCCTAAACTCAGCGGCAAACATGCACATTTTCAAAGCCGCAAAGTTCGTTTTTTTAAATGGGACACCCTATAACTTTATGCACTATCAAATGTAGAATTTAATTTTCTATCGAACTGTATTAAGGTTCCCTATACCTATTCGTAGCCATTTTCGAAATAATCAGGTTTTTATTAAACTATCATATATATTTGCTAAATGCTTACCCATTCCCGTAGTAAGCCATGGAAAAACAATTGTGATTTTCTATTCAACATGACAGCTGATTTGAAAATTTTAAATTAAAATAAAATAACACTCAAAAGCTGATATTCTCAATTTATTTTATATTCGCGGAGAATGTTCCAAAATATTGGAGAAAACGTGCCATGTTTTTAATGAAAAATATCCTCATTTATCGCCAATGAACAAGAGAAAATTGAAGAGAATTGAAACGAAATTTTTTCGTTTCGGAAAAGTTAAAGTTATAAAAAATGTAATAAATTGTTTACGTTATTTTTAACCATATCTACTAAGTTCGAGACTGCTCTAGACTTGTTTTAGTGAACTTAAAAATTATAGCAATCTAACAATCAACAATAAATAAATAAAATTGAATTATAACAAATGTTCTATATGCTGTCCGTTCATTTGAAGACACATTTCAATTCTTCTTTGTACAGTTGCTGTGGCCCGTTGAATTTGTCCGTTTTCTAATTCGGCAAAAGCTGTTCGTATCCTGTCCGGTAAATCTTGTTGGTTATTTACTGGGGAAGCATAAACTTTACCTTTGATAAATCCTCATAAATAAAAGTCTAGGGGTGTTAAATCAGGCGATCGCAGGGGCCATCTCCAAGGGCCATTGGGACCAATCCAGCTATCTTCAAAAATTCGAGATAATTAGAAATAAACTGCAGCGGTATTATGTGCTGGTGCCCCATCTAATTGATACCAATAATTTTGCAGCTCACCAATAGAAATTTCTTCTATAAATTCAGAAACCGTCCCTCGTAGAATTTCCAAATACTTATCACTGTTTAAATTGTCTTCATAAATACAGTACCGCACCTGACCATTTAATACTATACAGAAAACATTGAAGCTAAACCTCTCTTGAGAACACGTTTCGGGTAAAGCGTGCGGATTTTCTGCTGCCCAGAAATGTTCGTTTCTTCTATTTCTTATTCCTTCTCTAGAAAATTTCGCTTAATCGGTCCAAAATATTTTTGAAAGGAATTGAGGGTCCTCCTGAATTTTCAAAAACATGTATTCGCAAAATTCTACTCGTCGGACGTCAACACCAAGTCTCAAGGCTTGCACGTTTTGGAAGGAATAAGGGTGCATATGATGTTCGCTCAAGATTCTTTGGACAGATGAAGAAGAAATTCCCAAATCATTTTCTGCAGACGGTATTGAACTTTGCGGGTTTGCGTGGAAATAAGCTAATGTGTTTATTACGTTATCCTCGGCATTTGTCACTGGTTTCGGAACATTTTTTGTAACTTTAACCTTCGCAAAAAGTTCGTTTCAATCCTCCTGAATTTTGACTTGTTCATTGGCGGCAAATCAGGGTGGCGTTCCTTAAACACACGACACGTTCTCTCCAAAATTTTATAACATTCTCCATGAATATAAAATAGATTGAGAATATCAGCGTTTGAGTATTCTTCCATTTCGATTTAGAAGATTTAGTTTATCACTGACAGCTTTCGATAAATAACGCATACTAATCATCTCATATTGGAGATTGGAATTCAATTGTTTTTCCATGGCTCACCATTGGAACATGTAAACATTTAAGCAAATACATCCGATATTTTTATAAAACCCAATTATTTCGAAAATGGTTACGAATAGGTCTAGGGAACCTTAATACAGTTCGATAGAAAATGAAATTCTACATTTGATAGTGCATAAAGTTATAGGGTGTCCCATTTAAAAAACGGACTTTAGCGGCTTTGCAAATGTGAATGTTATCAGCTGAATTTAGGACACCCTGTATAAAAATAGACAAATTTAATAAAAAAAATGGAAACCTAAGATTATTTACCGATCGTCTGCAAAATATGAAGATTATATCTTCAAAACTTACAAAAATATGAGTTTTTAAAATTTGGTACCCCGAAGGCTCATTTTCGGTTCAAGGTCAAATATCTTAAGAACGCTTGAACCTAGGTGTAGGATATGATACATAAAATAGCATTAAAATTCTCCGTAGAATCCAAAAATATCATAAAATACAGGGTGTTCTATTTAAAAAAAGTTGATACCAACTTCCGGTTAAACTGGAAGTAACAGGAAGTTGAAAATATTTCAAAAAAGAAGTACCCCTTGACCTTACCTTAATCCCAAAATTTGAAATTTTGATCTAAATGGCATCATCAAAAACTTTTAATGAACGGGTTGCGTGAATAACCTTGTATAACACTGGATATTTATTTCATATAACACTTCATATTTATTTCAATCCGGTACCGTCAATTTAAAGAAATTTTAATCTGTTTTTCTAGTAGGCCATGAAAATTGTGTGTTAATTTTTTAAATCTGAATTATCTGTACCAAAGTTTGTTATAATATCATAATTAAACAATAAATCAATAAACAAAGATACATACCTACCATTTAGTATTTACCCTGGACAACACAACTAACACAAATACTTAGGAAATCTAATACAAAAAATATATACCTATTATACAATAAAAATGTTTTATTTACAACAAATCACATTGGATTTAATACTTTTCTAATGTTGACAATTGTGTTTGAAAATAATTACAACTATTTAATTTATTCCTTAGAAATACCCAAGATCTGTTTTAAATAAAATAAGGCGGCCATGACTTGATTAAACAAAAGAATATATAGATTCTGTTGAGCCATTGTAGAAAGTAATTGGCATATTGTGAAATTATTTTAATCAAAATATTGCCTTTCTCCATTTATTAAATATCAAACGGCTGCGAATTTCGAAAACTTGGAGAAATATGACATGCTTGTTTGTTTTATACAGTACCAGGAAAATCCGGATGAAGCGTCAGAGATGTATCTAATCCAATAAGTGACAGGAGTAATACTAAGTAAACAAAATAACTTTGCTTCTTAAACCAGGGCTTTTCGGAACTAGTAATAGCCAATGTAGAAGGACTCTCAGTATTTTTGAAAGACAAAAGTATAGATAATAATAAAACTTTAGTTTTGTGACTTTTTTTTTCAGAATAATAATATTAATATGTCAAATTATGCCTATCGTTCTTAATAGGTCACAATTTTATTCAAAATTTGCTTGTAGTAAAAAAGCATATTATTGCAGCAAGTCTGTAGCATGAAAGATACGATGTCACTAAATTTCCAATAAAATTAATTATAATTAAAATATTTGAAAAGTAGAACAGCAGTTTTGTTGAGAAGTGATAATAAAATAATTCAATTTAATTTATTTTGAATATGTCGTTCTATACTCTATATATCTGTAAATAAACATTTATTCCTTATAAATATCCAGAACGAAGACAGTCCGATAAAAGAACATTTTCAAGAATAAAAGTAAATCTGATCAATCACGGATCATTCAAAGTACCGCGACCGAAATCATATTACAAAGAAAATCGGGAAACAGAAAAGATTAATGTTTTTTTTAGCTGCCGTTGCAATCAATCCGTCAACTTCCTGTCAAAAAATCGTTAGTGCACCATTTACACCCGGGAGATGCACAACGTCGCATAGATTTCTGCAATTGGTACATTCATATGACTAATACCGAAATAAGTTTCGAAAAAAGAGTTATATGGTCTGACGAGGCATATATCTCAAGTGCAGGTATTCTAAATCGACACAATAATAGATACTGGTCCAAAGAAAATGAACACGTTATATTTCCACGCGAACAATAAGGCAGGTTTGGATTTAGCGTGACCTGCTTTATCCTTGGTACAAAAATAAGGTATGTCATTTATAACGGTAGTCTTACTGGAAACCGGTACCTAGAGATACTGGAAAATTGATTTATTAGATAATATTCCTTTGGTACAATTACAAAATATTTTTCTCCAGCAAGATGGTGCCCCGGCTCATAATGCACAGACTGTTAGTACCTCTTTAGAAAATTAATTTCCAAGTCGCGGAATGGTACAAATGGGGCTGTAATGGCCGCCTAGGTCGCCAGATTTGTCGGTCGTAGACTTTTTTCTATGGGGATATCTTGAAGGCATCATCTACCAAAGGCAATACCACACGATCGAAGATCTACAAAACGACACAAGAACCTTTAGATATTTACAAGCTCGCCAAATGATTATGCTTAACGCACTAAGTAGAATAAGAAAGATGTGTGATATGTATATAAGGTATAATGGGGAACAGTTCGAACAGTATCTGTAATTTCTACACCCTGCATAGCCTTTTTTTCTAATTTAGTCAATAGTAAGTACTTGACAGAATACAAATTTCTTGTCAACATTAGAAAAATAATTAAATTATCGTCATATGTATATATTTTTAGTTTGTAATATGTGTTTTTAGTAGATTTCTTAGATGTTTGTGTGTTTCACTAGCGTAAAAATTAAATAGTATGAATCTTTGTTAACTGATTTATTGTTTAATAATGATATTATAACAAACTTAGATTTGATTCATGGCCTACTAGAAAAACAGAATAAAATTTCTTTAAATTGACTTAATTGTCGATACCGGATTGAAATAAATATCAAGTGTTATATATTTTTGAGAAGCTAAAAATGAACGGAAAGCAAATGTTAAAAAATATACAGGGTATCCCATTTAAAATAACCCAACTTTAGTCTATCGAAGTTAATTTTCACCTTTTGCCAGGCCATCGAGATACGAGGGGTACCTAAAAACGCAAAATTCTCAATTTCACCAGGTACCTCAAAAACGAAGACGGCTAGGAAAAATTTGTTTGTGGCTTCTTTATTTCACAAAAAATCATAGTGTTGCAAAAACCGCATCTCTCTATCTTCAGTAATAGGGGAGATACTCTTTTGAGTAGATCTCGAGAAGAAAAATTTTTTTAATAAGTAGGTACTTAACTAAACTACAAAAATTTATTACGTAATAAAATAACCCTCTGCTAATGGCAAAAGGCGGCTTTATCAAAGGAACGCGCGGTGCTTGTCAAAGAAAAGCCGCGTTTTTTATTCTTGCCGTTTTTCTACAAATTTCGGGCGGCGCGTTTGACGGGAACATTCGAGACTTTTGTTCACGCCGATATAAATGTTGAGCCTGCAGGAATTGGAGTCATTCTGAATTGCAACTTGAAGGCAATACTACGTCGATATAAAGTTTATTATTAAATAGTACAAAATGAGTGCAGCGAAGAAATCTAAAACGTATCATTTTAATAATGATTGGGAGGAAGAATTTTTGTTTTGTATGGTGAAGGATAAGTGCATTTATCTTATTTGTCGAGCGTCAGTTGCAATACCTAAGCGTGGTAACTTAGAGAGGCATCATAAAACGGTTCATAAAAACTATGATTTTCCTCCACAGAGTGAATTAAGAAAACGAAAAGTACGTGATTGGATATCTTGTTTGAAAAAAGAACAAACCATGTTCACAAGACCAGCCAAACAATCAAAAGCTGCTACGATCGCGTCATTTAAAATATCTCATATATTGGCGAAACACAAGAAACCATTCGAAGATGGATAGGTTCTGAAGGAAGCATTTTTTGAAGCGGGTGAGATTTTATTTGGAGATTTTAAAAATAAAACAGAAATCATGTCTGCTATTAGAGAACTTCAGTTATCTCGTCCGACTGTCACAAGGCGTATTGAAGTCATGAGTCAGGACATGGCAGATAAACTAAAAAATGATATCATGGAATGTACATACTTTTCTTTACAGTTCGACGAATCCACCGATATGACAGACACTGCCCAGCTGTATATTTTTATTCGGATGGTATTCAATGACATGTTGGCTAAGGAAGAATTTTTGATAATCATTCCTCTGAAGGGGAAGACCCGTGGCGAAGATATATATGACGTTTTCTTCAATTTTGTAAAAAACTACAAGCTACCAATATATAAATTAGTGTGCATTACAACCGATGGAGCACCAGCAATGACTGGAAACAAAAACGGTTTTGTGGCATTGTGTCAAGCTAATGAAGATTTCCCTTCATTTTTTTCAATCCATTGCATTATACATCAACAAGTTTTGTGTTCAAAAGTTTTAAACACGGAGGAAATTATGGGCATCGCAACAAAAATTGTGAATTCCATCCGTGCACGTAGCTTGCAACGGCGGCTCTTTAAGTTGCAGTTGGAAGATAGGGAGTCAGCTGAACACATTGATTTAGTTCTTCACACGGACGTCAGAAAGGTTTCAAGAATTATTGCCCGAAATAACAGCTTTTCTAGACGAAAGAGGTGATGACACCCAGATGTTGAAAAACGAAAAATGGCTGACTGATTTGGCATTTTTGACTGACATCACAGTGCACTTAAACACCATTAACTTGGAGCTTCAAGGTAAAGGAAAAACTGTTATTGAGATGATTAGCGCAGTAAACGCATTCAAAAGTAAATTGCAACTTATGATAGATCAACTGAAAAGAAAGGGTCTGAAACATTTTCCGTCTTTGAAAGCAAGGATTCCTCAGTTGAATTATCAAATATTTTGGGACAATTCGAAATGCGTTTTTATGATTGTAGTAAATTGGCAAATGTAGCATCATTTATGAGTTATCCTTTTTCATCTAAAAACATTGAGGAATTAGCTACTGAAATAGCAAGTCAGTTTAATATGAACTCATGTTCTGTTGAAAATGAGTTGGTGCAGATTATATCAGATATACATCTCAAAGCTACAGCATCTGATACAAATTTCTGGTGTTTTATATCTGAAGATAAATATCCGAATCTAAAGCAAATCACCCTTCAACTGACAGCAGTGTTTGGGTCAACTTACTTGTGTGAATCTTCATTTTCTGAAATGAAGATAATTAAGTCAAAATATCGCAATCGACTAACTGACGATCATATGTCATCATGCTTGCGATTAGCACTCAGTGGTTACGTACCATCTTATGAAAAGTATGCTGAGGACATGCAGTGCCACGCTTCAACATCCAAAGTCACTCCTTAGTTAAGTTTAACACCATATGTAACTCTTTTGTTTTGTAACAACTAATAAACTCGCAATTTTGAATAACTATGAGTTTTTTCATTGATATTGTAGAGAAGAACCTAACTAAACCTAACCCAAACCTTGACTAAAATAATGTATATTGTGCGGAAAGCTAATATCTATATATGCTACGGTACACCCTACCTAGGTAGGTAGGTAAGGTGTATGTATCGTGTATGTGCGACATCACACATACTTGCAGCCTCTCAGAGTCGATCGTAAGTAGTCTAAAAATATTGAGGTAGATCGCCAGCAGTTCAAGTTTGAGCAGCCCTGCTGTACACAGTATAATGATACAGTGGGCGAAAGTTTGGACACGAGTAAACAATAAGGGTTGCATGTTGGCCTAAGCCTGAGCAGGGACGCAGACAGAGGGGGACGCCCCCCCTTTTTATCCTGTGGCCCCCCCACTGGCCCCCATTAGCCTGTCTAAATATATTATATGGTACGGTCATACAGGCACAATATTTTTAACGAAATAAAATACTGAAACCACAACAACACAAAATATCTCTACTAGTAAGAATCTCAAATATAAATTGACTCTTACCTAATTAAAATATAAACAGTAATAATCACTGTAACAATCCCGGTCTCTAGTGCTTTATGTGAGCGAACTTTCTCTTTTTTAAGGATAATAAAATAATTTTTGAGAAATAGAATTGGAAATGACAGACTATCAAACTTGGCTATTTTTTCAATTGAGAAGTTATATAGATATTTTCGCGGAAAATAGGAGAATAAATTTAGTTAGTTAGTTAGAAGGTCTTTATTTTCCATAATTATTACACACAAAAATAAAATATAATACAACTTGTGGAAAAAGGCCGAAGATCAGGTGAGCCTATTTAACGAGTACGATTTTAATATATCAGGGAGATTATTATAAACATTCCCGATTTGGTATGTAAATGACGACCTAAAGAATGTGTGTTTGTGAGCGGGAGGTGTGAGTCGGCCCCTGAATCGGAGTTTTAACATATCCACGTCAGATCGAAAAGTAATCTTAGAATAAAGACATGCAGGTTGTTTAAAAAGTAATACTTTGTGAAGTTTGCTTCCCTTAGTTTATGTGAAATATGCTGCCGGCGTCATATACCATAAATAAGGCGAAGACACGAGTTTTGGGAAACCTGTATTCTTCTAGCCGTCTGTGAATTAACGAAAGGTCCATAGATAGAGTCAGCGAAATTAAATTTAGAAAGTACAAGAGGTTCACATAAGATAATTTTAGATTTTTTAGTACAACAAAATTTCGTACACCATAGATCATTTTTAAGTTAGTATAGGCAACGCGAATACGACTTCGGAACTTGAAGTCCGTATCCAGAATTAAACCGAGGTTTTTAGCCTCATTAGTACATGGTACCTCTGTATTACCTACTCTAACTTTTATTTCAATAGCACTGGGCGACAAAAAATTTTTTTTTATTGTAACACAAATCAGAATAGCATAATCTAATAAAATGGACCTATCCAAATACGAAAATGACAAATAAAAAGTTGTAGCACGTAGGGTTTTCTTGTTAGAGTTGTAGAACCATTTCGAATGTTACGATACTTAATGTCTATAGAAAAAATTATTTCAGAAAATTCTTAACCCTGTTTATTGACTATGTTTACAGTTTTCGCCTATTAAACATACCATACATCTAAGAGAAAAGCAAACGAGAAAAATATTAACTTAAAACACTAATTAAACTTTATTTTTTCCGTTTATGGGTTGTCCTATCTTCTCTCTTCAAAAACCAACAGTAGTTACCCATCATGGCTGGATCCCATCGTCCTTGGTACCGAATTTCCATTGTTCTGATATCTTGGAGAAACCTTTCACCCTGCTCGTCACTAATAGCTCCCAAATTTTTAGGAAAAAATGACAGATGGGAATGGAGGAAGTGAATTTTTAATGACATTCTGGTACCAAGCGCTTTATAGGCATCTAACAGTTCATTAACTAATTGTTCATAATTTTCATCCATATTGCTGCCTAAAAATCCTCTTACTACATTAACAAATGAATTCCATGCTCTGAGTTCCTGCCTGGTAAGCTTTTCCGTAAAATTGACATCGTCCAGCAATTTTCTGATTTGTGGCCCAATAAAAATGCCTTCTTTTAATTTGGCATCACTTAACGTGGGAAAGACTTGTCTTAGGTATTTAAATCCATCACCATCTTTATTCAAAGCCTTCACAAAGTTTTTCATCAACCCAAGTTTAATGTGAAGAGGAGGCAAAAGGACATTTTTAGAATCAACAAGAGGTATACATTTAACATTTTGAGATCCCGGTTGAAATTCGCTTCTTTCTGGTCAAATTATTGTTACATAATGCTGATTTATTGCACGACTGTCCCATAAACAAAGAAAACAGCAAAAATCGCTATAACTTTTAAGTCCCCACATATCGTGCGCATATTTTCTTTCATTGCAACTGAATGGGCAACTGGTATAGAGAGTTTTAAATTTCCTTGAGTCTATGAATAAGCGCCACTCACGGGGGGAATGTTCAATATCAAACTACTGCAATAAACTGTCTATATCAGTACACGCACACAACGAATTTTCCATACTGTAGAATTCAGAAAACATAGCATTTCTTTTTCTGAAATTCGTAATTTTTGTTTCTTTGGCCAATCGGTTCCATTCCTTAAGACGGGAACCCAGAACTAAACTACTAAATCATTTAATTCACTTTGAACAATCAAATGTGGCTCGCCGGAACTGGGACCTGTGGTAAAAGTTGGGATCGGTGCACTGTTCTTCTGAGCTGTCTGATGATGGGTTATCCCCATTATCTCCCAAATCAATAGCTTGCCAATTTAAAGGGCAATCGGCGCTGGAATATTTGCATTATGAGGAACAGTTCGTATGGCAGATTACAAATTTGGATATTTTATATTGTGCTTTCCCTTTTTGGAATAATCTTCAGTCTTTGTCAGGCAAAAATAACAATCGTCAGAATGATTGGTGGGTTCTCGCCATACCATTGGAACTGCAAAAGGCATACTTTTTCTCTTTCCCTTCATCCACTGCATCCACAATGAGACACTACAACTAACACAGCACACATGGGAAATCCAACGCTTATCTTGATCCTCAATTAACACACCAAAATATTTAAAGTAGGCACCAGAAATTCTCCACAAATATAACAAAATTTGTAAGAAGAAATTTTGCAACTTCGGCGCGTTTGACTCGACATTCTCGTCTTCACATACACTTGCTTATCGATACACAGAGAACCACTCAATTCGAAATTCAACAGAAGAGTGATGTTTAACGTTTATTTTATGTCTAATATTGTAACCCAGTCTAGGTAATTTTTCCGTTGTAAAATGAACTCATTTTAGCCGCAACACAATAAAATTGTTTACCTGCCAATATAAAAGGTTCTAATTAGGCTATTAAAAAATGGTACATATTAGGGCTTTCCGAATATTTTTTTTATTATTGGGAGGGTATTTCCGTTGTGAAAATAATGACCTGGCCTGTGTTAGAAAAATCTTGTCGGCCAGTGTAGTAAGTGACTGTTTTATTGTTTTATTTTGGTCGAACCGAATATTAACAAACTCATTTTCGAGGGATTAATTTGAAGGCAGTGTTTAGTCGCTGAATTATAAGGATTATCGAGATCGGAGTTAATTTTATTTAAGCAAGATCCAAAGTCGTTGGGTGGAAACAAAAGATACATTTGCATATCATCCGCGTAAAGATAAATTTGACAATATTTAACGGCTTTAATTATTTCGGATGTGTATGAAATGTAAAGTAGAGGTTCGAGAATGGACGCCTGAGGCACACGTGATAAAAGATCTAATGGCATGGAAATGTGTCCACCAATCTTAACACGTTGCTTTTTATTTAGAAAATAAGACCGAAAAAAATTTATTACCGAATTCGAAAGCCCCAAATAGTGCAAAATAGCAAATAAGATATTGTGGGGGTATCGAAGGCCTTGGAAAAATCAATTAAAGTTCATTTCATTCAGTCATTAACATCATTGTTATAGCTAAGAGCAGTTTCATAGATATAAAATTTCCTGAATCCTGATTGTACTGGTGGAATTATGTTAGTACTAAAAGCGAATGTTTTTGTGAGCCTATTATCTTTTCAAGCAGGTTTGAAAGCGCTGGTAAAATACTAATAGAGCGAAGATCTTTGAAACTCTTTGGTGTGTTGATCTTTGGTAAGGGTAATACTATAGCCTCTTTCCAAATATCAGGAAACACTGAATTACTGAGGCAGAAATTTACAATATGGCCAAGGTAAGGTCAAATCTCTGGAATAACACAATAATAACATTTTAATATTTATTCCATCCTGCCCCATAGCATTACTTTTAATATCATATAACACCTTCTGAACTTCAAACTCAGACACACACACTCCTGCGCGTTGTGACTGTGATAAAAATCTACAATTTCCCGCTCAACTACAAGTTTGGGTATACCATTTATATAATAATCATTTAATTTTTCAACATTTTTTTAGCTGATCAGGAACGTCAGACCTCCCTGTCATAATATCCAATAAGCGTTACTCGCGACACGTGCCATTGGCACCTGCACTAAGAAATCTATCGGTAAACTAGGCCTTTTTTTCATTCTTAAAAGCCAAAGTAGTGTAGTTTCTAATAGATTTGTAATATTGATAATCGGCGTTGGACCTACTACTACTAATTTATTTCTCGGCCCACAATATCATTAAAAGGTATAGATGAAAGGCTTGCTTTAAAAGCATTCAAATCAATCAATCATAGAGGTCCTAATTTCTTCTTGATTCCAAAATGGAATGTACATACTGTAAGATCATGATCCTACATATGATCCATTGGCCTTACCTCCGACCCAGATTCATCCGAGACAATAATTACATAAAGTAAAGAGACCCTGTTCAGTGATATTCGGATGGGTTGATCATTTATTTGTACCATATTTACACCGCTCAAAATATTCACGTCACCCAAGCAGATGATATATTCAAACTTAGTTCCAATTAATGCCAGATATTTATCAAATATATCAAAGAGAGAGTTTTTGTTTTCTAACTTACCTTTAATCCACATATTGGCGAAAGAAATATCTGAATCAATCCCATAGTCATACCTCGAAAATTTCAAAAGATTGCTGATATACATGCACACGCCGCCACCCCGTCCGACCCGCCTGTCCGTTCCAGGGGCGTCCGGTGAAATTTTAAGAAGGTGAAGCAATTTTTAGAAACTTACCTATTTGTAATGTAATTCGATTCTTCGATCATTTTTTGCAAATTCGTCAATGACGTCATTATAAAAATGTCGATGCTCCGACATATTTTGGAGAAGTTTATTTTCAATGGACAACAGCGATGTATGCGAAAGTCTGTCCTGCCCCGTTGAATTCCTCACGAAATTTTGTATACGTTTAAGTGTTAAAAAATTGCATTCTACTGATGAACTTGTGGCAGATATTGTTAATACTAATTCACACAATTTCGACACTTCGGTGTAGGCATCTTCCAGCTCCTTGTCTTTTAAAAATTGCATTAGTTGCATTATTTTTTGCGCTAATGTCATCAATTTCGTTAATCACTTTTAGTTCAAATCGCAGTAACACTCGGTCGAAGACTGGCCATAATGAAGAAGAAGATATTTAAACGCATCTTCTAGAAAAGTTTTTCCTTTAAATGCATCAAAATTGCAGAGCTCGAGGAATTTAAAATCATTTAAACCGTTAAATCTATAGTTTATTTGTTGCTGAATTTGATCGATTATTTCATAAAATAGGCATCTGTATTGTTTGAACATCTCCCACCTTGTCTGTTCGAAGACGCTTGGCTTGTGGCTCTACATTTAACGTCATCGTTTTCTCCCAAAATAGGTCAAAGTCATTTTTTGGCTTAACATGGACTTAAAATGATCTACTTTTTTTAGGTAAAAAGCAATATCATTTGTTTTAGTTTGTAATATATTAAAAACATTATCCGAGAATGGAAATATTTCTGAAAATATGTTCAACAAATAATTAAAATTAAAATCTCGTTTCAAACAGTCCAAAAACCCCCTCGAACTATTTATTGCTTCTGAGTCCCACGTTTCATTATTTTCTATTATATTCTCAAATAGTTCAATCAGTGATTCACGATTTTCAGATACTGTTAACACAAGTCTTCCATTATAGTTCCACCTAGTAGGAGCTACTTTGGGCAATCGCTTGTGGACAATGGAGTCCAAAACTTGTGTACGATTTGTCGACTTGAAAAAAAAGCAGCCTTGCAGTAACGAAAAACTCTTTACATTCTTTAATGTGATTGATGGACTGGGATAAAACTAAATTTAATTTATGAGCAAATCAATGAACAAACACAGCACTTGGGAAAGTTTCTCGAACTTTAGCTTGCAGACCCCCTAATTGTCCTGCCATCACTACAGCTCCATCATAGCTTTGAGCAACTAATTTTTTCTCTCCATTAATTTTTTTAGTAACGTTATAAACTGCGGTATATATTGCATCTGCTGTACGATTTTCGGACACATTCTTAAAACCTAAAAATCGCTCTTGAATACTTCCGTCTGTTTTAACGTAGCGTTTTACTGTACTATAGATAATTGGCTAACATTAGTGATATCAGTTGTTTCGTCCAGAACAATAGCAATGAACCGCGTCTCGCCAATCTCCTGCTTAATTCTTTTTAGAATAATGGTTGCAACAGCGGAAATTAAATCATTCTGGATTCGATTAGACGTTTCGCGAAAAACGCTAGACTGCTCTAAATGATTTTTTAAGCAATCATCATATTTAGCCATGAAACTAAGTAAATCTTAAAAATTTCCTCTATTTGAAGAAACCCTTGTTTCGTCATGACATCTAAATCCCAATTCGTGCTGTGCGAGAAAACAAACAACATCGATAAGTCTTCTTAATATTTTTATCGACTGGTTCATTGTGTTGGCGGTGACTAATTTCCAACTGTTTATTAAGGGCGTGTTCAATTCTGGTTTTGCCGAAGACATTTTCTTGTATGACGGCCTGCAAATGCGTCTTGGACATAATGTGTCTTTTTACAGCTTTATGGAAATTGTTTAAATCGGAAAAACCAGTTTTATTCCAGAGACCTTTTTCATTTTCAAAAAGTAAACATGGCCAATAAAATAATTTACTTATATTTTCACACCCTGTTAGCCATTTAAATTGTTCGTATTGTTTTTCCGGATAAGAATGTCTAATACGGTTTTTCATTTTTGTAGTTAAATTTTTCATAGGCGGTTTTGCCCTTCCTTTGGAAATTATTTGAAGCTTATCAGCAAAGTTTAATGTTGAAAATCCCTTTATTATTAAGACACACACCACACATTCACACACACTCTTCTTACTAAATTCTCCAACATGTTCAACGTTATTACCGACAGCCCAAGTTGACGGTATTTGTATATCCTAGTCCGTATTATTGTCTTCCATATCGCACCTTGCTTCCATGGACTTCACGCCCCTGGTCCGTTCTTAATAGCCTGTATCCTTCTATAGTAATAACATTGTCAGTTATAGCATTTGTTAGCCAAGTTTCGGTCAGGCACAAAATTTCGAATTTGAGTGAGCATTTCTCTAAAATCAACCATTTTTGGCATTAAAGATCTAATGTTAACTTGTGCTATAGATAATTAATCAACCATATCAAAACTGACAAATACAAATAATGTTAATAATAACATTTTGAAACTATCTATATATATAAGTACATATGAAAACATGCCAAAACTAACAAAGTATAAACTTATTCGTTTCAAATATATCCAATGTCTGAACGGCCATAACATGATTTTTCACTATATATTATTATTCTTAAGCTAGTATTAAATAAATCCCAGCAAAAAAACAAATACATTTCAGCAAAATAACCTAGGTAAAAAACTTATTCATGCTGCTTGAGAGAGAGACATTTTATTGAATTTATATTAGATTCTAAAATTGTGACGTTGCCAAATATATTATAAATATATATAAAAAATCACAAAATTTTAAGTAAGGTCAGTACGTCTGGAAAGGATAACGGCGGACTAGCTGGGACGTCAATATTAGATCTAAGCCTTTTAACAGAGGGTTCTCCGTTAACAAGGGAAATGGTCGTTGATGTTTTTCTCGAAGCTGATTCCTTTAAAACCGATTTTACTACTTCATAGCATGTGAGCTTCTTGCAAGGAAGAACTTGATGATTGAAATTCATTCAATAGTGGGCTATTAGTTTGTGTAACCGTAAAAATTGATGATTCACTATTACTCTCATCGCAGTTTTGAGGGTAGGAAGATATGCGTGCGAGCTCTTGTAGCTGTTCAACAGAGTACACTTCGTCGTTAACCATTAGTGAATTACCTTTCATTATTGCCCGGCAATTTTGGGATCGAAATGATTTTTGGTTTTGTCCCAAGACAATATTTGTTTGCCGGTCTTCATAACACATATCATGGGATATATAAATATTGGTTCCCTTTAATTTCTTGCAGTCTTTCAAAATAAGGCTTTTTTTGATATACGACACTAATTCTACTTTAATAGGTATTACGTTCCTGTTAGATTTTAGGTAATATATGTTATTAATGTCGGAATCTGTTAAATTCACTTGTAATCATTTTATGAATTGTTTTTTTTGTATTTTTTAGTCAAAGGTTCATATTATTCATGTTTAAATTTTCGACAATTTGAGTTGTTCGCCTAACACCCCTGGAAGGTGTTAAAAATATTTCCAACTGCAGCCACAGAAAGGAGATCCAAGCAGTTGGACTAATATGTTTAACCCTTCTGGTCCTTTTGTTATATGGGTTTTCGTCTGATATTTCGTGTGAAACTATATAATCAATACCTAATTCTCCTAGTTTTTGATCATTTATTTGACATCAAAAGTCAACTTAATTTGTCCACAATAAAGTTGCGAAATGTCGACAATTAAAAATAAAGACTTGTTTTTTTTTTCATTGGATCCTAACCCCAAATAATACACCACTTTATCATTAATATTTAAATATACACAATAAACTTTTAGCGGATTATTGTGCGATGGCAAAACTTTTCTGTGATTGTTTTACATTTTATAAAAAAATGTACTCAATATATTATTCTATATTATCTAAAGGAGTTATTTTAATATTATCTGAGGGTACATCCTGGTTTTCTCCTACACTTCAAAAACTCAAGTGAACAAAGAAAAACAAAATAATTGAATTGTTTTATTTTTAAACAAAAAATATTGAAATCAACTGGACGATATGATGCGAAGGACTCGAAGCTAAGTGATTTAGTCAAGATTCATAGATTAAGGAGTAAACAAAATTACCAATTTAAAGTGATTGCGCTCGACGAATTTCGTTTAGTGTTACGGTCACTTCTTAACAGTGAACATGATAGGTTCATTGTTGAAATTTTCGACAATTTTCGCCCTGTTAGTGGCTGGAAGTTACGGGAAGCAGAGCGTCAAGCAAAGTCTGGATGGCACCTGGATTGGAAAAGAGACAAATTATTGTAAGTGTCAGTGAATTATTTAGATATTATAAGTAGTGTCACAGAAGGCAGTTCTAACAGATTTTAGGAATTGAAGGAAATCTTTCTGCTCTAATCTCCTAATCAAAGCTCAGGATAATTAGGGAGCAGATTATTTTTTTAAAGCTCATTGCTAGACCTTGTGCAAGCACAAAAAAGTTAGATAAAAACGTTTTATTGCCAATATCTGACAAAATCTTGGAGATAAGGCAATTATTAGGATTTGAACGATTTTTGATAAACTTGGAAGTAAATTTTGGGGCGCTGATCATGAATCGAAGTCACATTTTTTCGGCGGCGTTTCGTTTTGAGATATTTGCCATCAAAGTTTACAATTTTATAATACAGTATTTGACCTGTTAAGTGGATCTGTCCCGTTGTGTTAGCACTAGGTTGGTCAATAAAACTACCATTAAAGGCATATTTTCCCATAAAAACCATCATTAAAGCCATAATTAATAATAAAGTGAAATCAGAAATATCCGGCTGCTAACCTGATACCGAACACTCGATTTTTAAGGCACGTGGATATTCCTGATCATTGCTTGTCAGTAACTTTTTATTATGTATCATGGCTTTAATTATGGTTTTATTGGCGAACCTGGTGCTAACCTAAAGGGACAGATCCACAAAACAGGTCAAGAACCGAATTATATGATTGTAGACTTTGATGGCGTATATCTTGGAAACGAAACGTCGCCGAAAAAAATGTTAGTACGGATTCGTGATCAGCGCCCCAAAATCTATTAGTATAGTAAAAATCGTTCATCGGCCAGGTGATACTATACTGCATAATTATCAAAACTGCTAAGGTCCGTTTTCATATTTTCATAAGTCAAAAAATAAACATCAAATTAGTTACGATGTTAGTAATGAAACTCTTGTTTGGCATGTTATTTTTTGATTAACAGCGCAATTTTAATTTGTTTAGAATACCTTCTTTATTTCAATTTAATAATCTTTATTAATATAGAACGAAAGCTTTCACGGCTTTGGTCAATTACGAAATCATGGTTCTTGGGATTAGACCGTGTGAAATTGGAATAACTATCCGACATTTCGCCTTCGATTGCACGAGGCATCTTCAGGGATCTTTACTCCACGAGATCTGAACACTGACTGAGCTCGAAGAGATTCAGGCGGGCTTTTATACCCGACTTGTGCTCGCCGAACCGTGACCCTGTGTTACGATCGGTTTCCACGTGTGATGTAGACCGTAACCCGTTGTTGTATGTTTAAATATTTCAATAGATTCTCTAACTTTTCGTTTATAAAAACCTGGAACCGATGCTAGAACCTTGGTTTCCTTACATACATTTATGAAATGACCAATGTTATGCTGGTATTCAGCTACAGCAGATTGAACAGTTTGTTTCTTTTTAATACATCGTTCATGTTCCTTAAGTCTAGTTGATATTGAGCGTCCGTTTCTCCCACATACACTTCTCCACAGGAGCAAGGAATTTTATATACTCCTTCTGTCTGGAAAGGTACAAGATCTTTCGGGGATCGCAAGCATGTATGTTGGACCGCCGAAGTAATCGTCCTATTTTGTCTGTAGTGCCATGTATGTAGGGAAGAACCACACTACCTAATGGTGGCTCTTTATCATTCTCCTTTGGCGGAGTTGGTTTGCTATGTCTTTTAATTGAACGCGTAATATCTTCAGTGCAATAGCCATTCCCTCTGAGAGCTTCGGTCAGTTTTGGACAACAACACCTATAAGGTTATGAAGGCAGACCCCACAAGTAGAAAGACGCATTACCAATTTGATCAACACATCCAGTCTATCACCAGCGGAGAAAAAAATCATTAAAACCAAGCAGCTCCAAGATTCCCAGGTTCTACGGTCTCCCGAAGATACACAAGGACAACGTACCACTTCGACCGATCGTCAGTGCAATAGACTCGCCCACATACAAACTAGGTAAATATCTTTCAAATTTTCTTAATCCATTTACTGGAAAAACAGATTCGTTTATTAAAAACTCTGCACAGTTCGTGGAAAAACTTAAGACAATCCAGTTGGATCCCGAAGATAATTTGGTCAGTTTCGATGTAGAATCACTTTACACAAATGTTCCTGTCAACGATTCAATTTCCATTATATCAGACATACTGGATAATAATAATATTGATAAGAACTTAATAGACCTAGTCGAAGCTTGTCTTACATCTACTTATTTCATTTTTCAAGGAACTTTTTATGAACAAACTTCAGGGGCAGCTAGAGGATCTCCTCTATCACCTATGGTAGCGGCTATCTTTATGGAAGCCTTTGAGGATATTGCTCTAACATCCGCTTCACTAAAACCGAAGCACTGGTTTAGATATGTAGATGATACTTTTGTTGTTTGGCCTCACGGACAAGATAGTCTTCTTATATTTCTGGACCACCTTAATCAGCAACAACATAATATCAAATTCACGATAGAAATTGAATCTAATGGAATAATTCCCTTTCTAGATGTATGTGTTCAAAGGAAGGAAAATGGGACATTAGGACATTCTGTGTATAGAAAACCAACGCATACAAATAGATACTTAAATGCAAATTCTCATCACCATCCAGCACAAAAGAAATCGGTTATTAACTCACTAGTATTCAGAGCTATTTCAATTTCTGATTAAGATTCTTTAACATCGGAAACATCGAAACTGACCGAAGCTCTCAGAGGGAATGGCTATTGCACTGAAGATTACGCGTTAAAAGACATAGCAAACCAACTCCGCCAAAGGAGAATGATAAAGAGCCACCATTAGGTAGTGTGGTTCTTCCCTACATACATGGTACTACAGACAAAATAGGACGATTACTTCGGCGGTCCAACATATGTACAATCTTCAATACATATAAGAAGATTGGACAATGCTTGCGATCCCCGAAAGATCTTGTACCTTTCCAGACAGAAGGAGTATATAAAATTCCTTGCTCCTGTGGAGAAGTGTATGTGGGAGAAACAGGACGCTCAATATCAACTAGACTTAAGGAACATGAACGATGTATTAAAAAGAAACAAATTGTTCAATCTGCTGTAGCTGAACACCAGCATAACACATAAATGGAAAGGAAACCAAGGTTCTAGCATCGGTTCCAGGTTTTTATAAACGAAAAGTTAGAGAATCTATTGAAATATTTAAACATACAAACAATTTCAATAGAGATACGGGTTACGGTCTACATCACACGTGGAAACCGATCTTAACACAGGGTCACGGTACGGCGAGCACAAATCGGGTATAAAAGCCCGCCTGAATCTCTTCGAGCACATTCAGTGTTCAGATCTCGTGGAGTAAAGATGCCTCGTGCAATCGAAGGCGAAACGTCGGAAAGTAATTCCAATTTGACACGGTCTAATCCCAAGAACCATGATTTCTTAATCTTTATTAATCTCAATATATTATTTTTTTTTACTATTGTAAATATTATTTCGTAATTTTATACGTCCATTAAATATATTATATAGTCGATAGTTTAGTTGGCAGAGCAGCGTCTCAGTGAGACGGAGGTTGTGGGCTCGAATCCCTATCGAAGGCAGATTTTTTCCACTTTTATTTATTGCCGTTAATTTCAAAATTTACTAACTTTCCCCTGAAATTTGCCTGATATTTTTTATAAGTCAAATAGTTTTGTAATTCCACTAATACAGTTTACGGTATTTATGGTTAATTTTTGTATAATCTTTAAAAACATAGCCAAGGGCACTAATTATATTAGCGCCAGGAAAATTGATAGTATTCCGGTCCATTCCCTAGAGAAAATCACCAAAAGGCATTTTCCACAAAAAATGCATGGGATTCTTAGGCTCCCGGACGGGTTCAAAATTTTCAGTTTTTCTTGAAAGGAGATTAGCTTTTGGTAATTTTTTGATATAAGCAGGGCTGGAAATAGTTCGGAACAGCGTTTTGGTTCGTAAAAAAATTAAATTACCATGTTCCGGTTTGTTACTTATCAATTTTCCTGGTGCTTTTCTAATGAATCCTTATGACAATGTCTTTAAAGATTATACAGAATTGCTGTACTTAAAATCTTAAACCTACTTACGTGCGAATGAAAAATGAGAATTAAGCATAAATACTGCAAACTATATTAGCGAAATTGTAAAACTATTTGACTAAAATAAATATCAGGCAAATTTCAGGGGAAAGTTAGTAAATTTTGAAATTAACGGCAATAAATAAAAGTGGAAAAAATCGGCCCTCGAGTGGGATTCGAGCCCACAACGTCCGTCTTACTGACACGCTGCTTTAACAACTAAGCCATCGAGTATGGGTCTTAAATTTAAAATTATATAACCTTTGTCTATTGTCACAAAAAGATTTCTATTTTTTTTTCTCGACTTGCTTAAGCCGTTTTGACTCACTAGAACATCTACCGTCGAGGTTTTGACGATTATGTATTTTTAGAGTAATTCAAAATTAATAGATACAATTTTAAATTATTCTAAAATAAGTTTTTTCACTAACTACTCAAAAAGTTTTTAACACAAAAATGGAATTGAAATGTTATTTCTGCCAAAGAGAATTTATAAAATCTCAAAACACATTTTACTGCGTATTAGTGGACCCCAGCCCAGTGAAGAAGCAATGCTCTTAAAATCCCATTTAGTTCAAGAGTTACAAAAAAAGTAAAAATATGTTTTGAAAAATCCAGAAACAATTTAAAAAAAAAAAACATCTAGTTGAAAAGATATTGTTAAAACGTAAAAACAACGTCCACGTCCTCAGGAGTGGAATTTCAAAAAATCCATACATCTGTTTTTAGATAATTATTTTTTGAAGGCCATTGGAAAAAGAATTCGTTTAAAATCTCATTAAGTTGAAGAGATATTGTAAAAAGTAAAAAACACCGTTCATACGAAAGAATCGTCATAAAATCTCCTTTAGTTAAAAACAATCTTTTATCTGGCGCCTACTTGACATTTGAACGTTTTATTTTTAATGGTGCATATTTATTTAAAGAATGCAAAAATATAATTTTAGATAATTATTTTTGCCGAAAGAAATGTTTTAAAATTTTATTTATTGAAAAAGTATAAACAAATTTCTTCCTTTTTCTCATTTCTCTAAAAATTATTTATAAAAGTATAGTTCCCCCAAAAAATATCAAGTGTCTACGTCAATGATTTTACAATTTCGTAGCACCAAGGTATGTGCGTAGCTATATTTTTTCCAAATTTAAATGAAATGTGGCTTAAGTGTTTTTGAGATACAAGGTGGCAAAATGTTAAATTTTTTAGTTCTTTTTCATGGATCTCGTACATTTCTAGAGATAAACCATCCACATTTGTCCCACACTATACTGTAAGCAATATCTAAGAAGTGAAGGATGAAATTTTTTTGTTCTTTTTAGGACTAAAAATGCAGATAAAGATGCGTTTTGTTTGTTATAGTTTTTGAGATAAGGTTTAAATTAATTTTTTTTACTCTCAACACCGTGTATCTCAAAAACCAAGTCCTTTCAGATACATGTTTATCTGAATTTTTAGGCCTAGATTGAAAAAAAGTTATATTCTACATGTTTAGCTATCAAAATGAAAAAAAATATAACATAAAATTTAAAATGTGTAGAGCCTTAACATGTTGCTAAACGGTTCAAAATATCGGAATAAAGTAAGAAATCAAGAAGTTAGAGAACAAAATGGGGAATCTGATTTTCTAAATAAAAACCACCAGTGACGTCGCAGTAAAAATTTCGAGGGGGGGGAGTAAAGGAGTCGCGACCTAAAGCAAATAACACTCAGTTGATTTTTGTAAAATATATTATAGTTATTTCGTAGACAATGCTTACAGCATAGTGTGTGTTAGATTTGAATGATTTTGATTTATCTCTAGAAATGTACGAGGTCTACGAAAAAAAAACAAAAAAATAATAAAACGATATCCGGAGAACACATGTTTTTATGAACTTTTAGTCCTAAAATAAGAAAAACAAATACGTTCATTTATCCATCAAATGAAATATTATTGTATATTGTTATTTAATTTTACCTGTCTTTTTCATTAGTTTACATTGCTACATACTTCCTTATGTTCGTATGTGTTTGTGAGACAAAAGATTATTCGTTTTGTTTGAATAAAGATTTGAGACTGTATCTCGGAAACGCCTTAGCCCATTTTTTAAAATTAAAAAGATTCTGAAAGACCATTATTTGTTTAAGCAATAATCTGGAGTGGTGTTGGTAAAAATAATTTTTTTTGTGTTATACAGGAGGTGAAAAAATATAATGTAAAAATCAAAAATTTTAACTCTCTACACCCCTTGTGATAGTTATTCTAGAACTTCCATAGTAATCACATTTAGAAACTTTGATCGATATCTCCAGCTGAATTTATCGGTTTTTTATTTTTTTTTTAGAAAAAAGTTACAGGGTATTTTCAAAAAGTCCGTATTTTTTAATTTAAAAATTTAAAATTTCTAGGGGTCCTTTTATTTATTGTGGAAATTCCGGGACTTTATTAGCTCAGTTTCTCTATACCCAGAAGTATAGAGGTTTTGCATTTTTTTGTTTAGAAAAAAAAGGTACCGGGTATTTTCAAAAAATCTTTATTAAATTAAAAAATTCCAAATTTAGGGTAGAGTGGGGCAGGTTCGGACAATTTTGGACAAAGTGATTTTCTGCATTTATTTAAGCTAAAGTAAATACTTTAAGAAAGCAAATGCATTGTTTTATGTGTTTGTAAATTAATAACATAGCGGTTTTTGAGAAACGTTGCACAGTTTTTTGTAAAAAAGGGTCTAGAAAAAAAGTTGTATTTTTCCGAAGGTGCCCCATAGTGGGGCAGTTTTGGACATACATGGGGTAGATTCGGACATGTACTTCATAAATAGTTTTTTCTTTGAAAACTTTATTTTAAATATGCTAACGTTAACAAAAATCAAAAAACTTAAGATCTAAAAGAACTTTTCCACTTAAATATGCAAAAATGAACATAGATATCATCATAAAAAAAGTTAACTAAAAATGCTTCTTTTACGAAAATCTTAGAAAATAATAATCAAAGAGGACATTTATTTTAAATTTAAAGAACTAAAATTAATATTAAACTTTAAAAAACTAGACAGACGAACATTCCCAGCAACAGAAGTGGGCGTGGGCAGTTTTGCCTCTATGTCAGATCTTGGGATGGTTGAAATATCATCTACAGTGGGAAAGTGGAATCGGATGCGTGAATGTCTTAAATATTTTACAACAAATTCGCCGTATTCTGCAAGATCTATGACTTGACCTACGTAATAAACAACTGTCCTTTTTGTGGGAAATTTTACCAGAACATAATCGCCGCATAAAATCTTCTCATGATCTGCAAAAGACAAAATAATTCGCTATATTATAAACAAAAAATAAAAACAAAGTTTTTTACCTAGAAGTTTAGCGAATTCATCGCAATCAGATTCCATATCAATATCCGAGTCAGATGAAGAGTCGAGAAATTTGTTCTTTTTTTCTATGGTTTTAAATAATTCGGGATCCGAATCTGAAGATGTGTCACTTTCTTTGCCTCTTTTCACTGCCTTTCTAATTTTTTTCTTATTTTGTTTCTCTTTGATATTCTGGTTTCTTGTGGATCTGCTATTTTTGAGTTTTTGAGTGTTTGTTTCGTTTATTATTAACTTTTTCTTGGTTTCAGATTTCTCTAACTTCAGTCTCCTGATTTCTTCTAATTCTTCGATTCGAGTTTTCTCTGGCGTGCTTGTATATATTCTTGATTTTCCTAGACGTGATTTTCTATTCGTTTTTCGGGGCGGTGCTTTGGGGAACGGTTTTATATCTGATGGCTTCAAGATTTGCATTGAAACAATATTGATGGACGGTTTTGTTGCTTGATGCACAATTTCATCAACTGTTGATCGAATCATTGCTGTTGCATCTTCGTTTCCAGAAGCGGTGTATAAATGATGGTTACATGCAGATGTAGACGGCTGATTAATATCCACATTGTCATGTTCAGATGGAGATGTGATAGCATACGGTACGCCCTGGTTGTTCGACTGTGATCTATAATATTGTCAGGTTCTTTATGATCTTCATTTCCTTCAGTTTGTGGGTTTGGCCGATCTGTAGCGTAGGCTCCAAAGAAATCTGTATCTGAAAAAATAAGTCTGTTGATGGGCCACAGACCAGTGCTTGAAAAACCGCTAATAATGTTTTTAGGCGTAAAACTTTGTAAGTAAGGTTCCGAAGTCAATTTAGCAATGTCATATATTGTTATAGGTGTTCCAGGGTGGCTTAAGATGTAATCGTTAAAAGATACTTTGCATTTTTGCTTAAATGGTCCGTACACTGCCTTATCTAACGGTTGCATCTTGTGCGTACAGTGTGGTGGGAAAGATAACAGCACTATACCATGTTCTCGGGAATAATTGATAGCCTCAACTGACACATGAGTCTCATGGTTATCCATCAACAAAAGTATGGGATTCATTGGACTGCTCTGAGTGTGGTTTTTAATGTGTTCTAATAATTTAACAAATAATGAAGCAGTCATCCACCCTGACTTAGACCCGTAACCTATGGCACCAACTACAGAACCATTTAAAAAATGATTTTTCATTCGAATGCGGGGATATATATACATTGGAGGGATTGTACTACCTGTAGCAGAAACAATGCCGCAAAACGTAACTAATGTGCCCCTTTCTGCAGAAACACATTGACCAACAACTCTTTTGCCAGTTTCTGCAATCACTTTAGGTGCCTGAATGACTGTTGATATACCGGTCTCATCCGTATTCCAAATACGACTAGGAACAAACTTGTATTTATTTTGAACCTGCGAATAATTTTTAAAAAATTCTTCAACATTGTGTTCATTGAAAGCTGACGCCCGTGCAACACTGGTGTTTTCGGGTTTTCTCAATGATAGTCTTGGATGACGCTTCATAAATGACCGCATCCATTCGACGCCAGCCATTTCGTTTAGTTTCCACTTTACAGGAAATGTTTTTCCCAATTTAAGTGCATATTCAAATGCCAATTTGCGAGTTGCCTGATATGTCAAACCATATAAAATTTGCGACGATTGCTTAAGATATGATTCCAGTTCATTTTCTTCGTTTACCGAAAATACTTGCCGCGTAGCATATTTTGATAAGTCTGAACCGAGGCCTGAACTCTGACCTGATCTCTCATCACTTTCATTTCCAGAATCAGAAAGGGCATTTTGACTCTTGGCTTTTTTAACTCGGTCATGGAGTGTTGATTTTTTCACATTAAATAAGCTAGCCGCATTTCGTATGGACATATGATTTTCAATTACATTTGAAACAGCCGTTTGGATTGTTTCTTCGGAAACCTCGGGTTGATTTCGTTTCTTAACATAGTTTCTGACCATCTTAAATAAATTGTATATGTTACATTCTAAACGAAATAATCTATTTTTTAATATCTTAAAATATTAAATATGTGGGGTACCTCCGGACAGTCCGAATGTACCCCACTCCATACTGTCCGGATGTGCCCCACATAAATCAAATTTATACTACCTAACAAATCTGAGAATTGCGCTGTTGCT
Organism: Kuschelorhynchus macadamiae; assembly: GCA_030620095.1. NCBI lineage: Eukaryota > Metazoa > Arthropoda > Insecta > Coleoptera > Curculionidae > Kuschelorhynchus > Kuschelorhynchus macadamiae. The sequence goes on from JAUTXW010005271.1 coordinate 613,096, forward strand.
GATTCTTAAAATATAGGTTATGTGCTGTATTACTCTTATAATATTCAGGAAGCAACTTCAAAATGAACCAAATTACAATATGAAATAGCTAAAAATCCTACGAATAGATGTTCATAATACTTACTTGGAGGTCACTGTTTATTATTTTTGATAATATCTCTCACACTTCTTAAAAGACTGGCACAAGATTTTACCACGCGGCGTAAACTAAGCACTGTTGCCAAGTGTTAAAATCCCAAATCGCTTGTCGTTTTGTAAAGCGGTAAATTCAAATTGTCCGGAGGTGCCCCATGTCCGAACGTGCCCCACTCTACCCTATATAATTTCTTTCATTTAATATAAAACTTTCGGGACTTTATTATCCCAGCTTTTGTGTATACAGATATATAGCAGTTTTGCACTTTTTTGTTTAGAAAAAAAATTACAGGGTATTCTCAAAAAGTATTTTTGAAATTACAAATTTCTATAGGCTCATTTTCTTACCGTCGAACTTTCGGGACTTTATTATCCCAGTTCCTCTGTACGCAAAAATATAGTGGTTTCGTATTTTTAGTTTAGGAAGAAAGTTAAGTACAGAGTGATTCACTATAAATGTCTACCCCATTTAACTTTCTTGCTTTACACATAGCTTTATATTTTAGAAATACAATTTAAATATAAAAATTATAGGATTTAATAAGTAGTTTTTAGCGCATATTTTTATGTATATAGGATGTCCCAAAAAAGGCTGACAGATAAAAGTTGATTTTTTTTAATGGAACATATTATATTTGACATGATATTTCGATTCTACTAATTGTAATAATTATTTTTAAATTCTTCATAACTCAAAAACAAAAAGTAAATACAGTCCCAAAAGTTTTATATTAAATGTACGAACTCATAGTAATTTGTTATTTTTTGAAAATACCCTGTAACTTTTTTTCTAAACAAAAAAATGCAAAACCTCTATAGTTCTGGGTATAGAGAAAATTGGAAAATAAAGTCCCGGAATTTCCATAAATTTTTAATTTTATAAATTTAAACAATACAGACTCTTTGAAAATACCCTGTAACTTTTTCGAACCAAGAAAATAAAATACGTCAAATACGACCTGAGATATCGAACATAGCTTCTAAATGTCATTACTATGAAAAATCTAGAATAAGTATTGCAAGAGGGGCAGAGAGTTAAATTTTTTCATGTTTACATTATACTTTATAACACCCTGTATATCGCAAAAAAAAAAATTTTATCAAAGACCACTCCAGGCTATGGATTAAACAAGAATGAGCTTTCAGAATCTTTTTAATTTTTAAAAATACAGTCTTCTAAAAATGACAAAAAAAAATTGCTGTACGATCTAATTTTTTGAGCAGTTTATATTATACATATCAAACGTGTGTATGTGCTTTTCTAAATAGGTTTTAATTTTTTGCTCAAAACAATTATAATATTCTATTACTTATTTATTACTTCTACAGAGAATGTTATAGGGATGCCCTGCTCTCCATGACAAAGAGTATTTCGCCGAATTTAGGGTACTCTCGATCTCTTACAAAGAAAACAAGTGCATTATGCATTTCGTTTTGAAGAGACAGAATTGGACACACAATAACATTTAAATACATAAAACAAAATAGAAAGGTATTCAAAGAAAATTAAGTATATTAAAAATATTAAATAACTATTTAACAGTAGTTAAAAAGTATTTAAGAGTGAAGTGTGTACTATATTGAAAGATTTGTGCACCCCTTGAGTTGAAACATAATCACAAGTCTGCTGGAAATACCATTAATACATCAAGTATTTATTTTTAGATTATGAATTCCCGACAACAGTTCCCGGGGGAGTATACTCCGATATGATGGACCTTCAAATCATAGACGACGTCTTCTACCAGTACAATGAGAACTCCACCAGATGGGTGGGCACTATTGACTGGACTTACGCCTTAAATTTTACAGGTAAACAACAAAAACAATTGTCATATGGTCTTAGATATAGCTTATTCCTTATTTTTACAATGTACAGGGTAGAATCAAACTAAACTAAAAATGTTTCATTGTCTCAGCAAAAGGAAAATCGTACTGACAAAGCATGAAGAACTATGAATCAATATTAAAATATGCTTACATCTTTATGAAAATTACTAGATCTATTATTTAAAATAACCGGCAATAGGTAAATGAGATGAAAAACAATAATTAAGTGTAAAACAAAACAAAGTAGCATATAAAGCATAAATAACAAATAAATGCTAATTTTATAAAAAGCAGACAACAAAAACATTATTAAATGTGTGAAATTAACATCCTAAGCACTCTCTATATATTTTGCTGGAAATGTTCATTATAATATTTATTAATAGTATACAAGGGTCTAGAAACAAGTAAATGTCTTATTGCTGTTCTAAACCTATGTGAAAAGGGAAAGTAGGAAAGGAATGCGAATATATTTTTAAGCTTTTAAATATAATTGAGTTCTTGGTGAGTGTCATCCCTAGAATTGGAAGTGGTACATTTTTATTAAATTTACATTGTTTTTATATATTTGGTGTCTACTTCATGCACCAGAAAGCTATCTCATCTTTTTTTTTTTTAATAATCAACATCAAGTTCATCAGCTCTCAACTTGCAAAATTCTGTGCCATGTCTTAGATGGCTCTCAATCAATCAAAAAGACACTATTTTCCCATCTGTATTCCTAATTCTTTGGAAGTAACCCTCTTCGCAAAACAACCAGATATCAACTGTCTTATTCAATGCAAAAATATGATCCCGAAATTTCAACCTGTTGTCAATCAGAATACCCAGTTATCAAGAATAATGTTTTCTAAAACTAAATTATTTAGGTCAAATTTAAAATTGATTATATTAATATTAAACACAACTTATTCGAATTAAACCACTCCTTCACTGGAAACAAATCTTCTTGAATAATATATTTTAACTCCTAAGGATTACTGACTCTACCTCGCCACAGAATAGTCGTGTCATCGGCAAAGAGTGCGAAGGCACCCCGTATTTTCAGCCAGAACAAATCATTCAAGCACAAGAAAAATAAAATAGAAGCCAGTACTGAGCCCTGCAGTACCTCACTACACGTCGCCGATGAATCTACCCAGACAGATAGCCAGTCTACAGTTTTTTTAAAAAAGAATAAAGGACATCATTAGTGATTGTTGAGTCTTTAAAACCGAACTGAAAGTCAGTTAGGAAATTATATCATACTAATCTTTTCTTAAAAAGCTTCTCCATTATCTTTGATAATGTGGGTAGTAAATAAAGGAAATAAAGGAACAATACCAATTTCAAAAGATTTCACTGTTTCCGCAGAGTGCATTATATATATTAATTTTTTGAGCTTATTAAAACCATCTAAACATATTTTATGGTACCTATTGTATACCTAAATTGAACTGTTGTCGATAAATTATCTCAAAATTTTGATTTTGGGCCACTTAGAACCATCTATATGTTGTTCTTGTACAATTTTTGTTAATGACCTGGTAGTTTAAATAACTATTTTTTTTGTTGCAGTTGAGGAAGGCTTTTTGGATTTCGACAACGTAAACCTAGTCTTCGAAGGTCTTGACACTTTTACCAGTATAGAACTCAACAACGTAACCATTGGAGAAACAAACAATATGTTCGTCAGATACGTTTTTGATGTAAAAGATATACTAAAGGTATTACCTCTCATTTTAATATCGTCTGTAGCACATTTCTATGAGAATTCAATTTTATAAAAATTAGATCAATAATACTTATATAAAACCTCAAGCTTGTAAGAAAATAGTCAATAGTTTATAAAGGCTTAATATTTATTTTGCAGTATTTTAATCGATTTAATATTATTTTATTTCGAATAATGTCGACATCTTTACTCCAACTTGAATTTTCATTGATATACAAATCTAACAATTTTGTAAAACAAGAATATCTTATTTCAGTATTATTTCAATTAATTGGTGTCATATCATTAATTATTGATGATTTTTTAGTTATAAACGTATAGAATATTTTTTTTGAATTAAGTGTCAATTTGGGAGAATAAAGCCAATTAAATGTAAGTTTGAACTCATTTCCGTTATTAGATCTAATAATAAAATAAGCAAAATATATAATAATAATGTCATCAGCAAATAACGTTATTTTATATAAAGAAAAATCAAATTAGGTCCCAAAACAGAACCTTGAGAAACTCCACAACGTCTTCTAAAAGATTATCTTGTTTTCCATTTCAACAAACCGCTTTCTATTGAAGTTTACTCCGAATTCCAATATCTAAAAACTGTGCATTTTTGGTCATTAGTTCTTAACCTATAATAACCTCTAGAAATGGCTTTATTAACCTATAATAACCTCTGGAGATGGCAACGATTCGTTCCAAAAAAAAATTTTGCTATTTATATTGTTTCCGCCGAATTTTGTTGATCATGAAAAACCCGCTTCTCTTATTTAGGATGTGTTTAGTCAAAAAAAAAGTGACAATTACTTTTTGACTTGTTTCAAAAATGTACAGGGTTAGTCATTATATTTTGACACCTAACTACAGTGTTTATTAAAAAAATAGATTATTAAGAAAATAGAGAAAAAGTGAAAACTTAAAAGCTTTAGGGTTTCTTTTAAACCGCCAGAATTTGTTATAAAAAAACAAACGACAATCGCATGCCTATCTATATGCTCCAAAAAATATAAAGAAATACGTTTTTTTAAATGGGACACGTTGTATTTTTATAATTTTTATGAATTTCCTTTTTTTCTTGATTTCAATCAGTAGAGAATGGCGTTTTCATAAAAAATAAATAATGTACAGGGTATTCCATTAAAAAAAAACATATTTCTTACCCTACACTCTTTGTATTTACACTTTTTCTCTATCTTTGTTAATAAATAACCCTGTAGGTGGGTGTCATGCCATAAAAAGCAAAAAAACGTTCCTCTTCCTTTATAAGTTAATAGGTTTAAAGCTGCTTTTTGATTAGAATAACAGTTAACGTTGTTTCTTTGATCTAGTTATTCAGAATTTTATAGGAATAAGTTTGATTTCTATAAAAACGTATGCTTACTTCTAGAAACTTTATTTGAAGCTAACCTGTATCAAATTCAACCCCAAAGACTAACAGCCAAATTTAATATTCCTCTTTTAACTAAAAGATCTCTTTTAATATTTAGTGATTGGAAATTGATTTGAGCATTGATGTCTCCGGACCGATTCAAGGCGTCCCATTTAAATGAGTTATCTATTGCATAAGCTATAATGGATCTTTGATAATACTAATTGAAATTTGTGTCAAAATTCCTGGCTTTTTTAATACTCAAATTTATCAATAATTTCTTTTATATTTAGTCCCGTGTTACCCTGTTCTGACAAAAACATGGAATTTTGGTTAACAGCTTCTTTTCTTTCTACAAAAAGAATTTTGCTTGACTACAATTATTTTCCAATGTTGTTAAAGTGACTGATCGTTTCTTTACATATTACTGCATCATCTTCAATGTTTACACAATTGACCAAAAGAGAACCTCTTCTTGTCTTCTTTTTTCTGAGTTGCCAGTTATTAAATCATTGATATTATTCCAAATGTCTTCTTGGGTTGCTTTGTTCAAATTGGTCTTTGTAAAAATTTTGTTTTACTAATAGTCTAAGAATCGAGTGTGTGATTACAACACTCATCTGTTTTTAAATCAAAATGTATTTTTAGAAATAATTATTAGTAAAAGAATACGTTTCTACGGAGGCGTATAAGGGCCACAATTTTTTTTTATTTTTAAATTCTGACTTTGAAGTCGGAATTTAACCTAATTTGTTAGTTTAAAGTCAGAAATTAACTAAATTCTTAGTTTAAAGTTCGAATTTAACTAGATTCTGAGTTTAAAGTCAGAATTTAACAAAATTCAGAGTTAAAGTCAGAATTTAAGAAAATTCTGAGTTTAAAGTCGAAATTTAATTAAATTCTGAGTTTAAAGTCATACATTAAATAAATTCTGAGTTTAAAGTCAGAATTTAACGAAATGCATTTTTGACGTCTCCTGCCAAACTTGAAATTGGTGTCAGGAGATAGATAATTAAATATTAAGACAGATAAGTGAAATTCATTTCATTACAAGTAAACTCGATTGAGATTTACCGAGCTTCAAAGGGTCAAAATTGTCATTGTTTAAGCGCCATTTTCTCGAAAACAGTTAAATTTAGGCATGAGAAAAGTAACTCAATAAGTGCTTGGATTTTTTAGAAAAATATAAAAGTTTAATAAAATATAGGGCATTTCATTTAAAAAACGGATGATGCCTCCGGTATGAGGTAGAAGCGGCAACACCGCGCAATTTAAAATATTTTATAACGAGAGTATATTATATTCATCTATGGTCAAAGCCAAATTCTCAAACATCCTATTCGTTGGTTCTCCAGATATTTCTAGTAGGACACTCAACTTGAATCACCCTGAAACAGAGGGAGAGATCTGTCAGTATGTTTCGCGAGACACCCTTACATCGTTGAAACATATATGAACCGTTTCTTAAGATTTATTTATCGTTTTGTATTACCTTTTTTATTTTGTGAACTTTTTAATGTATATGTATTCAGTTTGGCTTTTTTTTTCAGCAATAGAAATAAATAAAAATATATAAAATGAACTAATTGAACATATGTTTAATTTGTCAGGGACTTATTTAACACTCAAAAATCAAAATAGGAAACTTTTATTTTGTACCCTCCCCCCCTTTTATCATTTTTTACCTATCTGTAGTTTGGTGGAACAATTCATAGTGCATTTGCCATTATTCAAACAAGAATATTGAACTTGTTTTTTTGGTTCCAGTCTGTTATACAATCGTACGGACTAAATTCTGACTTTAAACTCAGAATTTTGTTAAATTCCGACTTTAAACTCAGAATTCTGTTAAATTCTGACTTTAAACTCAGAATTTTATTAAATTCTGACTTTAAACACAGAATTTAGTTAAATTACGACTTTAAATTCAAAATTTTATTAAATTCCGACTTTGAACTCAGAATTTTGTTAAATTCTGACTTTAAACCAGAATTTAGTTAAATTCCGACTTTGAACTCAGAATTTTATTAAATTCCGACTTTGAACTCAGAATTTTGTTAAATTCTGACTTTAAACTCAGAATTTTGTTAAATTCCGACTTTAAACTCAGAATTGAAAAATAAAAAAAATTGTGGCCCTTCTAGGCTTCCGCACGTTTCTGCAGGTTTGCGTATCAAAATTTGGTCGATATAAGTACTTTTAATTAAAATTTCAATAATTTTAATTATATTTTATACAGTTTCATTCACTTGATGAAGCCACCATTGCTATTTCCGAAACGGTAAGTGCTACAAGGTCGACTAAATTAGAGAAAAGTTGCCTGTTTTGATGACCATTCAAGATCCCTTTAACATTTTGCCAAATTCCTACTAGTTTCTGAGACAGGGTGTTTTGCGAAAACACCTAAATATATTTCGTCAAACATTTCAAAAACTATTAATTTTCGAGACACAGTTTCAATTTGCAAGTTTTATATTTTTTTTCGCCCTATAATATGGTGCCTTCGATCCTATAAAATGCCATCATCGGAATTCTCACTTTCAGAATCATTTTTTATCCCCTTTCCAATAATATACCGCACCTTTGACGGCGTTTCGATCCTATAAAATGCCATCATCGGAACTGAGGAATTATATTTTTTGGCACCTAGGGGCCGTAAAAAGTGGATATATGTAAAAACCTGGAAGGGCGATTTTTCCACAATTACAATAGTCTTTTAAGAAGAAAGGAAAATGGTGTGGTACAATACTTCCTTTTACGAAGAAAATAAAAATGCTCTGGATTTTTTACGTACGACTAATAACACTGACAATTGTTACAGGCCGAAGGAAACAACACCATCAGAATCTTCTTCACAAACTCAGTGGACAAGGCCCTAAGCCTCAACAACGAGCAAGTGAAAGAATACCCTATACCTTGGCTATGTCCCCCCGATGCATACCATGGGGAATGTCACATCAATATGATCAGGAAAATGCAAGCTTCGTTCTCATGGGATTGGGGTCCGTCACTACCCTCGATGGGAATATGGTGAGCATTCGCATGGTAATTTATTTAGTTAATAATTCCAAAACTCTGTCTGTACTACTGTAGTACAGTGCAGTATCGTAATTTCAGTCCAGGGACATGTCATTCTGTATGCTCTATAGGGAGCAACGTTGCCATTGTTGCCAAACCGATTACAAATTCCTGCATATAAGGAGTTCTGATGAAAATTGTTAAAGCAGGTATTATGCAACCAATATTATCTGAACGAAATAAGAATTACAAAAGTTTATTTAGATTCTTAAATAGGGCTCACTTTAGGCTTGTTCCAGGAAACCTGTGTTTCTTGAGGCTTTCGATGACACAGTCATTGAACATCTAGTCGTCCGAGTACAAGATGCAGGGGACACCGAAAACTGGGAACTTCAAGTTGACACGTACTTTACTCCAAACAAGCAAGGACATGTAAATGGGTCCATCAAGTAAGTTTTCCCATTTTTTAGATTTTTCACATTGAACCCTCTTCCTCCGTTATTATTAACGCAATTGTCCCGGGATATAGAACTATTAGAGTCGGGGTAAATAACATTCTCTCATTGGTTAGCATTAATTTTGAGTTCAGTGACGACCATACTTTTTTATACGTTGTTAAAGATACATTTAGGGCTAAAAAGTCGTATATAACAGAAGTTATATACAGGGCCGTATCTAGGTCAAAATTTCGGGGGGGGGGGGGGGGCAAGATAAAAAAAATTGGGAGCTAAAAAAACAACACTAGTATCCCCTAATAAGTTTTATCGGTCATGTCAATAAAAAGGTTAAACATATTTATGTAATAAAAACAAACAAACAAACAAAAGTATGCTTTATTGCCGCAGAAAAATTTTACAATTTTATGGACAAAGCAAAATATACCTAAAATAAGACATATCAAAACATTAATCGAAAAGAATTTCGATAGGTCAATGCGTTTTAAAAATGTAAATTATCAATTTACCAAATCGTAAAACACACGTTAGAATATAACATAACATTGCCGCAAAACAGTTAATGAATCCTAATAACTTTATAAAAGTAAACAAACACACATGTACGAGGTGAATAATTTCGATGACATTGAAATCAAAATTGCAACTATGCGACCTTAAACTCTATGTTATTATAGTTATACAAATAATTGTGACGTTAAACAGAAGGTATATTGAACTAGTGTAGAATGTAGTATACAAAAAAGAATTAAATTGTTTTTAATCCAATACCTAACAAAAATAATTAAGTTTTAAGTGAATGTTCGAGAGTTCTTTTCTCTATATAATGATTTTCAAAATTCTATGCTACGAGTTAGGACATGACTCACAAAAGATTTAAGTAAACAAGCGAATTTAGTGACACTTTAAAGAGACTTACTCACTGAAAAAATCATTAACGCTGTAAAATGGTCTCTCAATGAGGTATGCTTTGGTGTTTTTTCGAAATTGTGCAAGCATAGGGATAGATTTTAAATGTACTGGCAGATTGTTGTAAAGTTTTATGGCGTTGTAAATAATTGATTTTTTTATTAATTCTGAGGAAGGAATGGGAAGATATATATCATGCCTAGAGTTTCTGATAGGGTATACATGTTGTGGCCTTTCTGGGAGGGTGTTTATATGTTTTCTCAGTAAACATACCGTTTCCAAAATAAATAATGCAGGAAGTGTTAATATTTCATGTTTTTTGAAATAGTATTGGCAGTGAACTCTATTATTTAGACCAAACAAATAACGAATGGCTCTCTTTTGAAGCATAAAAATACTACGAAATTGCTCGGTGGTACAGCAGCCCCAAAAGGGAAGGCCATAGCGGAGGTGGAATTCAAATAAAGAGAAATAAGTAAGTCTGGCAGAAGGAACGTCTAGTTCTTTTGAAACTGATCGAATGGCGAAGCAGGCGGTAGAAAGTTTTTTAGTTAAGGTGTCAATATGATTAGACCATTTTAGGTTGTTATTTATATTTAAACCCAGGAATTTAACCGACTCTACGTATTCAATATTGCTGTTATGTACCTGAAGTGGTTGTAAAGTTCCCTTATAAGATAACGCCACCGTTTTATCGACATTAAAACAAAGGATATTGGAATCGGACCAAGCCTTAATTATAACCAAGTCTTTGGAGATACTAGAGTGTAAAGACGTTGTATCAAAATCACTCCATGTTATGCTTGTGTCATCAGCAAAAAGGGAAATTCTTCCATTAATTTTAAGGTTCGTGATATCATTAATGTATATCAAAAAAAGAATAGGTCCCAAGACTGAACCTTGAGGGACTCCACTTGTAATCAACTTACAATCAGAATCGGAACCATTAGCCCTTACAAGTTGTTGCCTTTTCCCAAGATAAGATTTGAACCAATTTAAAGAAGTACCACGAATTCCATAAAAATGTAGTTTGTTTATCAGAATTTCATGACTAACACAATCAAAGGCTTTCGCATAGTCACAAAAAACTGAGGCAGTTGGGTGGTTGTTATTGAGAGATAAGTAGACGCCTCTAAGCAACGTGAACATGGCGTCACTGGTGCACTTGTTGGGTAGAAATCCGAACTGCTCCGGGGATATTATCTGATGTTTCAGGAGAAACGGCATAAGACGATTCTTCAGTAGCCTTTCGATGATTTTTGATAGCACTGGTAGTAGTGCGAAGGAGGGAGAAACGAAAGAGGGTCCAAACTTGGCGAGATACTAGAGGTAACATTTTTGCTTACATTAATGAAATAATCATTTAGATCATTAGCCCCTGGCAAGATCTGAGTCACAGGGTTTGATTTGTTTCTGAGGTTATTGATGATGGACCAGGTTTCTTTTGAAACGTTATTAGAGTTTGTTAGACGTTTTCGGTAGTGTAATTTTTTTGCTGACTTAATAAGAGTAGTGTAGATCCTCCTATAATTAGAGATATAGTCGAGAATAAGAAAGGAGTCGGTGAATTTTTTTATATATGAGAGCGAGCGCATATTTTTAGCAGAAATTCGTATTCCTTTCGTGGTCCACGGTTTATGTCGCTTAGGTTTGATATTCTTAAGCGGGAAGGCCTTGTTAAAAGCACTTAAAGTTTTATTTAAAAAAGTTCTGAAGTTTGAGTTGACATTATCAGATTCAAAATTCCAATCGGTGTTAAAGCAAATATTATGAAATACTGAGAAATTTGCGGCCGAGAAAATTCTGCCCCGATGGCGAGATCTTGGTAATGGCCTAATAGGTAAACTAAACCTGGAAATTACCGCCTCGTGATCGGAAAGACCTGAGTTATAGACCTGTGATTGCACCTCTGATGGAGAAAAATCAGACGATTACATGATGATAGAAGAAGAGTTTTTTGAAATTCTAGTTGGCGAGGATACATGCATTGAAAGACCGAAAGAGTCGAATATAGAAATTAGATATTTTTGGATGGCACAAACAGTAGCATAGTCAATATTAAAGTCCCCGCATAGAATTTTTTTACCTTTAATCGGTAGACTGTCTAGCAAACTTACCAGGCTATTTAAAAATGATTGTACATCAGAGTTTGGTGATCTATAAATACAAATTACATAAAGATCAAGGTTTTGATTACATACCATAGAGAATTCAAAAGAGCTATCCGCTAACAAATGATCATATTTAGATACCGACATGAAATCTCCATTTAGGGATAGAATCAGTGTTGAGTTTTTTCTGTCATATCTAGCTATTGTGGTATACCTCTCAATATAAAAGGGTTCGTTTAGATTCAGCCAGTGCTCAGTAATTGCAACAAGTTGGGGGAACTCCAATTCTTCCAGAAATAGGTACAACTCGTCAGTTTTATTTCTTAAAGAAGCAATATTAATTAGAACCATATTAAGACTAGTAACAACAGGAAGTTTTGAGGAATCTAGTTCCTCAGGACACAAAAAATTTTTTTGGGAGAATTGCTGGTAAAATAGTTTTTATGGCATTCTCTGGTCCTCTGAAGATGGATCGTTCTCTCCGAAGATATGTAGGATCCATAGGCTGCAAGATCCGCTTCCACTTCTGCTGCGTTAAATCCGTAAGCAGCATGAAAATCGAAATATATCTTATGTAGGGTTCTATAATCTATAGGAATGCCTTCAGAAGCCAAAAACAGCCTGGTGCTTGTATTTGTAAACCCTTCAAAGTGAATTGGCGCAGATTGGTCGTGCAGGAAGGCGAGATATAACTTGAAGGCCTTTAAAATGGCTGGTTCTTTTAGTCTAGACATGAGGAAACGGTTATCAGAACTTTTATTCGGTTCGCGTAAGCTTCACTGTTGGGGGAGACATTGGATCAAAAATAGGTTCTTGGTCAGTAGGAGCTATCTTGGAAAGACTGTAGCAGTTGTCGCTCAACAAGACATTTGCTTTGCAGGCAGCAATGGCCTCTTTGTCAAAAGATATTATAGTGCCCTTTTGAAAAATTGGAGAGGAGACAACCAGTGAACTGACGGAGCTCGAGTTGGTGGGCAGTTTATAAATATGTTAGAAAACTAACTTGGTGTAACCTGTTTTCCCTGTGTATGTCAAATGGGAGTTGGGCAAAGTTTAACACCCTGTATATTAAAGACCAGGTAAATCTAGGAATATTTTCAACATCATATTCCTATTCAGCGACCTCAAAAACCCCCGAGTGATAAAATTTGGATCATTTTATTCATTATTTATCAACTTCAACATGCATTCTCTAAATGCATTTTTTTCAATGCACAAATGCAATTACATTCCGCTGCACGATAAAAAGAGGTAACACATTTTAAAAATGCCTTCCAGAACTGAATGCAAAAACCCATCTCAATCCGCCTTACTGCGGAAATTTCGAAAGTGGAATGCTGTAATTCCTCGACTAAAATGTGGAACTTCAAAAGCAATATATGCCAATATAACCCTAATATGACTGAAATTAATATCCAAATTTATTTCCGTCAGATAAAATAAACTGCTAAATCTTTGATTACTCATGGCGAGCCGCATAGGATCATCATTATGAACAATGTTAGGTATGCCAAATTTTAAACAAATTTTAGCTAAACGAGAATTGACAGAAAAATTTCACGATTCCATGCAAGAAAAACCGTAGGAAATAATAATGAGAGCAACTGTAAATTTTATTAAGGTTACTTGGTGTCCTTTGGCTAATGCAGTAGCGGTTTAATCACCAGTATCTGTTTACACGTTACACAAATATGAGTATTACTTAGTATCTGGTACACACTATTAATTATATACAGCAATGCACAATACATCTATACAAGGGGGGATAATAGGGGTAATTACCCCCCCCCCATACAAATCGATGACAAAATTATTCAAAATCCACAATTCACTTCCGCGGATTCTGAACATTGAAGTTCATGTAATATTATATTGTACAAAGAAGGGTATACGGCTTATGTGCTATATGAAAAGTGCCTTTTTTTTGGTCGTCACTTCCGATTCATATAGGAAAAGTCTCCCATAGCTCCAAGCTGTATACTCCCCTGCACCTATATATTTATTAGAGATCTTAATGAGTCACTTGCCTCGAATTTCCTTAACGTTAATCTATTCAGTTAACAGACCGGGGAATCCCCTATTCACTGAAAAAGTCTAGCCCGTTTTCCTGTCTGACCAACGTTACCGGTTGTTTTTTTTTTATTTCTTTTATTTTAGTATTATTTTTTAAAATTTTGTTTAATTTCGGGGGGGGTTAAACCCCTAAACCCCTGCCCTAAATACGGCCCTGGTTATATATGACGAAGTTACTCAAAAATTATAGCCCTTATAAAAATTAGTTTTTTTGACAAACCGACAACGGTATAAATATACTCTCTAACAGCTGCACGAAATGTCACTATTTAAATTAGATCAGTTCAAATTCTTCAGAAATTATGGTTATTCAAAAAAAGGTGTGAATAATTATTATTACTTTTGCGGGCTTAAATATAATATTTCATTAATATTCATTACTTTAATAAATAAAAATTATTAATAAGCAACACTTTTAAAAGAAAGTAATGATATTGAACACCATCACTGTTTACACAAGTATGGCTACATCGAATCAAGCTTAGACTATAAAACAAAGGAAAGACTCAACATTTCATTCATAAATAGTTTCGAAAGTTGGATCTATTATTGTTTTTCGCATGCTATTGGTGCGAGACAAAACATATATCTTCCTCTGCGTCGCCGGTCCCAAAAATGGCAACCCTGTTGGTTCTAACTATAGACTGAACCAGCGGCGGCTCGTTTCTCTTTAATTTAATATATATTTATATCAAGCAATTTAATATTTTTGCAATTTTAAGTATCTGTCAGATGCGTAGTCAGAAATTCGGACTGGGGAATTGTTTGAATCAGAAAGCAGGTAATATCAATATTTTGCGGTTCCTTTTCATTTTCCTTGTAAGAGGAAAGTATTGAAATCATATAGAAATCACCCTCCGAGATTTTTGCAGATTTTCACGTTTCAGGGATGTTGAAATTCTCAAATCCGTCGGTCTGTCTGCCTGATTGCGGCATAGCTAAAAAACTACTCATCCGATTGACTACAAAATTTGGTCAAAAATTAAGAGTCATATGGAGATGACATGGTAATATTTTTGTGAAAATCCAATATAACGGAACAAAACGGCGGCCAAATAAAGTGTTAAAAAACTACTAATCCAATTTACCTCAAATTTTGCCCAAAAATCAAGTATGAACTAGAAATAAACTGGTAAAATTTTGATGAGGAGCCTTTATGGCTAAACAAAATAGCGGCCTAATTAAATATTTAAAAAACTATTTATCCAATTCAATACAAATCTTACACAGAAATCAAGTATGAAAGTATTTTTCCTTCCTGTCTTAAAATTGTGAAGGTTATTCCCCTACCCAACCTAACTATCAGCCGATATCTCTCTATTTTTCACTTTGTCCAAACTGTTAGAAAAAATTGTTAATGGTAGAGTGTGGGAATTATTTACAATCTCAAAAGATTATCACAGTGAAGTGCGCTAAGGGAACGCATAATACGATATTCAGCTTCCTTGAGGGCACCTATCTTTTTATGAATAAGGAAGAATCAGTAGCGGCAGTGTTCTGTGATCTCTCGAAAGCTTCTGACTGCATGGATCATGAAATACTTTTGTCCAAGCTCGAGCGCTATGGCTTTAGAAGGCCTACTCACCGGTGGTTTACGTCCTGTCATGAAGATCGACGTCAACTGGTGGTTGTATCTGATCGGAGGTCGTCGTCACTGAGTGTTGAGTGCGATGTCCCTTAAGGATCTGTTCTGGGACCACTTCTTTTCTTAATTTACATAAACGACCTTGTTCGCGTTAATACCTCTGGAGAATTCACACTCTTTGCTGACGATACGTATATGGTCTGGCACAGTAAAAGTATTGAGGGTCTTAAGTATCAACTGACTTATTGCAGATTAAAAAATGGTGTAGCGCTAACCGACTTTCATTGAAATTAAAAAAACAAACTTAGTTGAATTTAGGTTTATATTCAGGGTGCAAGAATAGCCTACAGCTAAATTCTTAGGAGTTCTTATTGAGGCGGACCTCTGATTTGGGGAACAAATTATGGGATTGGGAAGAAACCTCTCATTAGAGTGCTTTGCTATTAGAGTCTCGAGGAAAGAACTTTGGCCCTGACTTGGCTCGGAAGGTCTATTTTGCAGTTTTTGAGTCCTATCTCATGGTATTTCATTTGGTGGTTTAGCAGCCACTATCTGCTGAACATCTTGCTGCAGAAGAAGGCTGTTCGTTTCATTGTTGAAGTCAGAGGGAATCTTGCAAACCCCACTTTCCCAATTTCTTACCTTCACATCCTTGTTTGTTCTCGAGACTTCTTCGTTGGTCTACAAGGGTCGCCTTGGAGTCCAGCGCCTAGCTTCCCGGAACAAACGTGGGGCTCAAGATTTGCCTTTGCCAATTTCAAACTCACATATATGAAGGAAGAAAAATTGTTAACCATCTGCCGAACCAACCATCTGCCGAACCATGGTAGGACGGCCATCTCCATTAGACTTTTTGGAAAGTCCCTTAAAAAGTTGTTAATTTTTAAAGCTTATTATGACCTGAGTGAATTTTTTATGGATGCGCTTGAATAAGCAATGTTCGTTTTTTTTTCCTTTTATTTATTTTTATTCTCTTTTTGAGTATTTATTAAGGCGTGTTTTTGACTCACTGAGTCAGCATGCATTCTACCATTTTAGTCTCTTTTAGCCTAGAATTAAATTTTTTATGTTTAAAATGATTTATTTCCTATTTTACTAGTCTAGTGAGTAGATATATTTTTCAGTATTACTGATTTTACACTTTGCCCCCCCCCCCCCACCCCGCCAGACGACTGGTAAGGGTCAATTAAACCATGTGATGTGGCGTGATTCTGCGAGCAAACCGAGCGAGGGGAATTTTGTCGTGGTGCACCGTTGAGGAATGGTTTTAGGTTTGTTTTTTGAGATATTTTGTATTCTGCTGTTACAATAGTTAATAGTTACAATACACGTAAGATAAAAACTTGAAAAGATTATCTCTTACTGTATTCCAACGCTTCTAGCGTAGTTTATATTTCTCTTGCATTTTTTTTGGTTAAGAAATAAACACAGGTATGTTTTGTTTTCTAATTTAATACCTTGTATAACCAATTGAATTTAATACTGTCTGGGCTTAGGAAAACGAGTCAAATTAAGAAGAATCATGCCTATATCAAAATATTTCTAGCGGTTCAGGGGGGAGGGGTCCAAACCCTCCAGAACCCCCCTCCTGGCTACATGCCTGATCGGCGGGTGCGTTTATTTTGAAGTTATGGATTCTATAAGTTTGAGAAATAGCGAAAAGTGTAAGCGGTATTTTTTAAGGGGGTGATTTTTTTAAGTAAAAAAAATAATAAAAATAATATAATAATATTTCTATGACAATAAAGTATTTTTAAATTGAATTGAATTGAATTTTTCAATATGTAATATAGATTAAATTAAAAATGTTTTTGAAATGTTTTTTTTTATTTTAGTGTAAGAATCTTTATGGGCCGCTTTGCATTATACAAGGATTACACAGTTAACGAAAATGTCAACGATTACGGCGAAATTATCAAGTCCACAATGTTTCTCGTTGACAAAACAATGGTAAAATTGTGGTGGCCCAATGGTTATGGTGATCAGCCCTTGTATGAAGTAAGAGTTAACTATACCAGTCCATCTGGAGATGACTTTAGTATGAAAAAAGTGAAGATCGGATTCAGAACTGTCGAATTGGTGCAGGAACCTCTTGGTAAGCAGGTGGTATTGTACAGAATGTTCATGGAGTAAGATAAAATATTTTAAATGGTGATTTCTCATGTAATTTAAGTCTATAATGACCATTCTTTACACATAGAAAATATTGTAACTGTGCAGGAGCGTCTAAAAAATAGAAAGTTTTTTTATGGAAATGAATGATTTGCTTGGAAATACTTTATGCTTAAGATCTTCAAAAATCACTGAGAATCATACCGGGTGGTCATGATATTCCTACAAATGAAGTAAAGTATAAAATTATCATGTTTTTATAAATCAACATAATTATAAATGTAAATTTTGAATATAATATTCGTTCTATTCAGCACATTTATTAATCCATTCCAATAGATAGTTGAAGGAATCCTCTAGCAGCTCCTGGGGAATCGCTTCAATGTCATTTCGGATTTTTCATTTAAAATCCTTTATATTTTCTGAAACGGGATTATAACACCTGTCCTTGACGTATCCCCAGAGGAAAAAATGCGGAAGTGTCAAATCTGGAGAATAAAGCGCCCACTCAATGGGACCAGCTCTTCCTATCCACCTTGCTCTAAATGCCACATCTAATGATTCTCTTGCTATAAGAGAATACTCCCTTGGATTTTCGGAGGCCCAAATCCTGCAGTTTTGCTTATTACAGCGACCGTTTATGTGGAATGTAGCCTCATCAGGCATAATCAAATTGATATTTGGGTGAGTTCTAAATAAATCTAATAGAATTTCGCAGGTGACAGGTCTTTTCTCGTAGTCGTCTTCATTCAGCTTTTGGAACGTTTGAATTTTATAGCGAGAGATCTAAAATTTTGTACATCTTTAACATCCATTTTTTGACAAACTTAGAGCACAAGCCATTTTTCGCAATAATATTCCGCAGTGATTATATTATTTCATGAACAGCTAAAAGCCTATTCAAGAAATTTTCATCATACAAATCGGAGTCTTCTGAAATCTCGTTCTAATCTTCTTCTAGAAGATACAATCGATTTGGTTTCGGTGTAAAATAAAACCGCAAGAGCTTTTTCAACCAAAAAAAAAAGATAATTTTTTAATACGTTTAACATGAACTGACGCTATTTTGATCGTGACAGAAAGAGTTTCCAGGCCAACGTATGCGGTTGTCAACTCAGGCATGATTGTGCTATCACTAAATATGCAATATTCGTAATGTGATTAGCAGGATGTCTTTGGATATCATATATGTATACAAGATTCCTTTGATCATCTATTTCAAAATACAAGAGTTCTAACCACACTACACCACAACTTGTTACGTTCTGGACGCGCGTTTCGCTAACCAAGTTAGCATCATCAGCAGATGAAATAAACTAAAGCAACTTATCCTAACCGAGACTATAGGAAAATGTAGTGACACTTGTTTGCACCCTACTGCACCGTTGTCAAGTAAGCAATAAAGGGGACTATATTTTTATATAGGCCCACTGTCTTTATTTAGCGCTTTCTTACCACATTTAACTATTTCTATACTCTCAAATGCATCCAACAATCTATTATTAGAAACATTTCTAATTAACTAAGATTGTTGATTCCTATTTGCTGATTGTTTTCCAAAGCATGTGGGGCAACGCTTGATTTTTCTTCCGTATCTTAATGTGCCATGTGTTCTTTAAAACGAATGTTTATGGAGCGTTTAGTTTGCCCAACATATTTTAGATCGCAGTGATTACAGCTAATTTCATAGATGCCACCAGGGGCGTGAGGTGAAATTTTAAGAAAGGGAAGCAATTTTTAGAAACTTACCTATTTGTAATGTAATTCGATTCTTCGATCATTTTTTGCAAATTCGTCAATGACGTCATCATAAAAACGTCGATGCTCCGACATATTTTGAAGAAGTTTATTTTCAATGGACAACAGCGATGTATGCTAAAGTCTCTCCTGCCCCGTTGAATTTCTCACGAAATTTTTTATACGCTTAAGTGTTGAAAAATTGCGTTCTACTGATGAACTTGTGGCAGGTATTGTTAATACTAATTCACACAATTTCGACACTTCGGTGTAGGCATCTTCCAGCTCCTTGTCTTTTAAAAATTGCATTAGTTCCTTAGAGTTATTTTTTGCCCTAATGTCATCAGTTTCGTAAATCACTTTTAGTTCAGATCGCAATAACATTCGGTCGAAGAACTGGCCATAATGAAAAAGAAGAGATTTAAACGCATCTTCTGGAAAAGTTTTTCCTTCGAATGCATCAAAATTGCAGAGTTCAAGGAGTTTAAAATCATTTAAGCCGTTAAATCTATAGTTTATTTGTTGCTGAATTTGATCGATTATTTCATAAAAGAGGCGTCTGTATGATGTTTGAACATCTCCCACCTTGTCTGTTTGAAGACGCTTGGCTTGTGGCTCTACATTTAACGTCATCCTTTTCTCCCAAAATAGGTCAAAATCATCTCTTTTTTGGCTTAACATGGACTTAAAATCATCCACTTTTTTTAGGCAAAAAGCAATATGATTTGTTTTAGTTTGTAATATATTAAAAACATTGTCCGAGAATGGAAATATTTCTGAAAATATGTTCAACAAATAATTAAAATTAAAATCTCGTTTCAAACAGTCCAAAAAACCCCTAGAACTATTTATTGCTTCCGAGTCCCACGTTTCCTTATTTTCTATTATATTCTCAAATAGTTCAATCAGTGATTGACGATTTTCAGATACTGTTAACACAAGTCTTCCATTATAGTTCCACCTAGTAGGTGCTACTTTGGGCAATCGTTTGTGGATAACGAAGTCCAAAGCTTGTGTACGTTTTGTTGAATTGGAAAAAAAAAGCAGCCATGCCACTTAAAGTAACGAAAAATACTTTACACTCTTAAATGTGATTGATGAACTAGGATAAAACTAAATTTAATTTATGAGCAAAACAATGGAAAATCCAGCACTTGGGAAAGTTTCTCGAACTCTAGCTTGCAGACCCCTTAATTGTCCTGCCATCACTGCAGCTTCATCATAGCTTTGAGCAACTAATTTTTTCTGTCCATTAATTTATTTAGTAACGTTTAAACTACGGTATATAATGCATCTGCTGTTCGATTATCGAACACTTTCTTAAAACCTAAAAGTCGCTCTTGAATACTTCCGTCTGTTTTAACGTAGCGTATTACTATAGATAATTGGCTAAAATTAGTGATATCAGTTGTTTCGTCCAGAACAATAGCAATGCACCGCGCCTCGCCAATCTCCTGCTTAATTCTTTTTAGAATAATGGTTACAATTGCGGAAATTAAATCGTTCTGGATTCGATTCGACTTTCCGCGAAAAACGCTAGATTGCTCTAAATGATTTTTTAAGCAATCATCATATTTAGCCATTAAACTAAGTAAATCGTGAAAATTTCCTCTATTTGAAGAAACCCTTGTTTCGTCATGACCTCTAAATCCCAATTCGTGCTGTCCGAGAAAACAAACAACATCGATAAGTCTTAATATTTGCCTATTTTTACCCACTAGTTCATTGTGTTGGCGGTGACTAATTTCCAACTGTTTATTAAGGTCGTGTTCAATTCTGGTTTTGCCGAAGACTTTTTCTTTTATGACGGCCTGCAAATGCACTTTGGACATAACGTGTCTTTTTACAGCTTTATAAAAATTAATTAAATCGGAAAAACCAGTTTTATTCCAGAGACCTTTTTCATTTTCAAAAAGTAAACATGACCAACATAATAATTTACTTATATTTTCACACCCTGTTAGCCATTTAAATTGTTCGTATTGTTTTTCCGGATAAAAATGTCTAATATAGTTTTTCATTTTTGTGGTTAAGTTTTTCATAGGCGGTTTTTCCCAACCTTTGGAAATTATTTGAAGCTTATCAGCGAAGTTTAATGTTGAAAGTCCCTTTATTATTAAGACACACACCGCACATTCACACACACTCTTCTTACTAAATTCCCCAACATTTTCAACGTTATTACCGACAGCCGAAGTTGACGGTATTTGCATAGCCACGTTCGTATTATTGTCTTCCATATCGCACCATGCACGACGCGACGTACGTATCACACAACACACGGATAACCATTCAAACAAAGAACCTACTCCAACAATAGCTTCCGCCCCCACTTAAAGCACGCGACTGAAATGCAAAAATTGGTGGAAAGTTCAATAACCTCTGGCTCGATTCACAGGAAATCAAGCATACAAGACTTGGCTGCAGAGAAGCTAGCGGCCCGCATAGGTACTATTCGATTTTCTATTGTGGCTGGGTCGGAGTCAAGGCCGCATTTATTATGGGCTTGATAATTAAGATAATATTTTAGCATTTTTAATATAAACTAAATTAATGGTTTTCTATTTCAAAAATTACATTTTAGAAGATGTTTTGTATTTTTTTTTTTGGGAAGCACTGCTTCCCTTGCTTCCATGGACTGCACGCCCCTGGATGCCACTCCTCTCCTTCAAGTCGACTTTTTCTTTAGGGTTTCCAAGGAGATTCTTCAGGCTACTCTAAAACCTACGTTTTTAAATACTTTTTCTAGACCTCTCATCTATCTGGGATCATATGGGACTACTATAAACTTATTGGGAGCCTCAGGTGCTTGAAGAGTAGTGGCATCTTCTAACATTTTCTTATGCTTATATCTATTTATTAATTTATGTACAAAATTATCATTATATCCATTACTTTTAGCTATATTTTTAATCCGATTCATTTCATTGTTAACGTGCTTTACTTAATGGAAAATTGACTAACCTGTGAGTTAAGAAATGAAATGCTGCCATTTTCTGTTGACGGCAATGACCTATCAGTATTAGTAAATTTCCTATAAATATCAAATTCTAATTTATCGTTATTTCTAATAACTAATGTGTCGAGAAAAGTAAATTGCCCATTATTCTCCTTTTCGTACGTAAAATTAATGGAAGGATATTTATTGTTTAATGTTTCTGAAAAAGTGTCCTAATTTTCTGTTTTGGTATCAAAAATAGC
The DNA here is from genome assembly GCA_030620095.1 of Kuschelorhynchus macadamiae. NCBI lineage: Eukaryota > Metazoa > Arthropoda > Insecta > Coleoptera > Curculionidae > Kuschelorhynchus > Kuschelorhynchus macadamiae. Next base: position 635,339 of record JAUTXW010005271.1, read on the forward strand.
AAATATATCGTCTGCGTATCTATACCACACCCTTGGGAAATACTTGAGTTCTTTTTTGATTTAGGCTTCTAATCTACCCACAAACAAATTTGCAAGGAACGGAGATAAGCAATTGCCCATCGCAGTTCCGTCAAGTTGTTTATAATATTTATTGTTGAACTGAAAAAAATTCTGATTCATCATAATTTTGTGAGAAGCAAGTATTTATCAATAATTTCTTTCTTCAAATTATTGAATTCAATCATCTATTGGTTGGATCATAAATGTGTTGAACATATACAACGATTATTCTAATAATTATCATCAGTGAAACAAAATTATCTATTTTACTTCACTTGTGGGAATATCATTGGTCGAATTATTAATTTTTTATTTGTCGAACGTTGACCAGTGTATTATTAATGATTTTTTAACACCTTAAGCATGAAACATTTCCTTTGCGTTAAGATATACAGGGCGTTCCATTAAAATAAGTGAGATTTTGTGATAAGTGATACAAAATCATTAATTTTCATAAAAAGAACTGATGTGTTACAGAATTCGATCAAAACAAACTGCGCAGATCTAACTATAACCGTTTAGAAATTATTATCCTTCAATAGCGCATATTCATTTCTGCAATTCTGCCGTCCTAGCCGAAAACGCAGTAAGTCGATTTTTATCGATTTCGAGATTTTGATTGACTGGTATTCTTGAATATTTTTCCCATTTTTCTACTATCTCAGATTTTTGAAAAAAAAATTTTTTGTACCCCAAATTTCAAAAACAAATTTGCAGTAATTGTGTCACGTCATCACATGAAAAACGCAGCAAATATAAATCCTAACGAGAAACGCAGTATTCTAGAATTTACTGTTAAAGCCTTAAGTATTCATATAAAAATACATCACATTATACTAACCTGAAATGCAGCGATTTAGTAACACTAAAAAATAATGCAGTGCAACAAACCTCGCGACAGTCCATACTTGAACACACACTCAAAAACGTCATATCTTTCCAAGAAAAAACGCAGTAGAGTAGATTAACCAAATTGTCATGCAGTATCTTCGGTATGAACATGAAATTTGCTACCCTATGATCTGGGACTAATGCTCCGATACGTAACGGTTTGCCAAGCAGAAACGCAGTAAAATTTCCCGCGTAAATGTTAACGGTTTTCGCATTAGGTGTGCTTTCTAACTATAATATTTTGAATAGTTTTTTTTTTTGGGAGTTTGGTACCTTTTAGTGCCTATAAGGGAACGCCAGGTAAGTGGATTTATTTGTTGTTATAAATGTAAATGTTATGTTGCCTCAATAGGTTACATAGTTAGAAATAAATAACAATAAGGTCAGGATATGTTGGGAGGTAAATTTTGATGTATTAGTTAAACTTAATTAATAGCTATTTATTTAAAAAGTGCGGAAAATAACACCTTATCGCACGCGACTTGAGAAATAAAAACACTTTCGCACACACGGGTAAAAATAACATTTGGTAGTGTGAGTGTTCGTCCGCGATCGGAGACACAATTTGAAATTAAATAAGGTCTTATGGCGACCAGCAATACCTTCGTGTCACTATTTGGCACGAAGGTATGGCCGGTCGAAAAAAGGAAGATATTATAAGCGCTTTCACCCCTTCTTTCAGGAAAATCGGGACGGTAAATCGATTACAATGTGGCTGGATAACTGTTCCGCTCAAAATAAAAACTGGCCAGTTTTTCCTTTCTAGTTTATATGGTGAACAGTCCTGATATACAAGCAGAGAGAATATGGATAAAATATTTTGAGCCAGGGCACACGTATATGAGCGCAGACAGTTTCCATCATCAGGTGGAACTCTCAGTGAAATATAAAGAGGGCGTATGCGATTTTAAAGATTTTTATTGTGCCGTCCAGTCTGCCAATTCGGGAAAAGTTAGAGTTGTAGAAATGGAGATTGCCCAATTGTATGATTGGGTAGACCACAACTCCCAGGCAAAAATACAATGATTATTGCAGAGCGGGGTCAAGTCAAAGTCATTAAAATATTTTAATAATTATAATATAGAAAATCGAAATATATTAAGTTTTTTAAAAACAAAGCCTGAAAGGAATGATTTACAAAAACCTTCCTCTCGTATGAATATCAGACGTATTAATAAAGAAAAAAGGAGGGCATTATAGGTAAATTATGTCCCTTAAGAAAGGAGAGAATTTTGGCATAATATTGAAATCAACGAGGACGCCAATGATTTAAACAGTTCTTTTAAATAATATTTTATGTTACCCAAAATAATTTAATTTAAAACGAAATGTTAATAAGAATTTTTAATACTTAACTTTTCATTTATTTTATATATAATTATATAAATTACAATTTTTAAATATTTTAATATGTATTATATAGTTTCTATTTTTTCTTCTCATTTAAATGTATTTTTTTTAATATAATGACTAATTTTAAGAGTTTTTTTTCTTATTATTGTATCTTTCATTTAAAAACAAATGTTAATCACTAATATGGGTATTAAAAAAGTAACTTACAAACTAAAATATGTATTATCAAAGTATGGTTTACCCTAATAGCGGCACATCAAAAACTACTAGTTAAGAACGCAGTAAAATGGGAGAAATGCTTGACTTACTTAATAGGTAAAGGTAATTGAACTACTAGGCTGAAATTCATTTTCTCGAATTATTTTTAACCAATATCACTTAATGTTGCAAAAACCACGCTAAAAAATAAATAAGTACCTATATTTTGATATTCCATTAAAAAAATAATAAAATTTCAACATTAATGTAACAAACAATGAGCAAACACTTAAACCCATTTTTCTCAAAACTACATTTTTTAAGTTACTGCGTTTTTCACTAGGACGGCAGTATAGTGGTGTCACTGCCACAGTAATAAAAAATATCAAATAATTGCTTTTTTAGGTTTGAATCAGTTAAAGGGCCAACATTTAAATCCCCACACAACACAATAACTATGTATCTTCGTTAACAAGAAAAACAGCTCTGAAATTCTGTGTGGAACGTTTCAGTGTATATGTAGGAAAATATAAACAAAAATCTTGCCTTATCATTTTTTTTCATTGTAGACACAGGTGCCACATTCTACTTGAAAATAAACGGACAACCAATTTTCGCTAAAGGTTCTAATGAGATTCCGATCAACATCTTGCCAGAAAAGGGACAAGATCGCCAAAAAATCAGATACCTTTTGCAGAGTGCTAAGGACGTCAACATGAACATGCTAAGAGTATGGGGAGGAGGTACGTTATGTCCTAAAGTCTTAATTTAAGCTTTATGAAACTGCTGATCACATCAGAAATTGAAGTGTTTTTATAAACTTTATCTAAATTCATATTTTTAAATATACCACGCTAAATATACATCAATGACCTTCATGATATGGTTTTTTTAATATAGTCAAACAAAACAAATATTGTTGGTACTTAACTAGTTTAAAGGTAAAGCTTACTTGAGATAAGAAACCTTATATACCGGGAATACAATAAGACTCAGTGGCGGCTATTCATGTGAAGTAGGTGAAGTGCTACTTCACCAGGAAAAATAAACAAGCAAACATCTAACTATATTTATTATATATCTCTTAAAATTTAAGTTTTTACTTATTTCACTTATTCACCTAATTGGCAAAAAATAAATTGTACATCTCAAATGAATATTTTTCTTGATCGTTGGCGGCATGTCTTTATTCCTATTACGTTGCCATGACAACGCGTACGCGATGACGTCGACCGCATGGAAGATTAATGTTAACCAGCGCCATACAACGCTCTCAGTGAATTGCTAACGCAGTACACTACACCCACGTGTCGTTCAGTTTCGGGTGGTTGTTTACTTTTATTTTCGCGGATTTCGCTGCAACAGGTTAGTTCCTTTGCAGTTTACTTGACTGTTTTGTGTTTTATTTATTTATGGTGTTGTTACAACTTTATTATTGATGAATCCGATCACGGATGTGGTTTGCATTTTGTTGGAAACTCCATTTAATCGATGGAAGGAACAAGGTTAGAGTTTTAATCGTCATCCTGGTTTTCGGCGTACAAATGGTTATGTAGTAGTCAAATATTACAAAAATTGTTTTGCAGGCCTTGTTTACTAGTTTCCAATAAATATTCAGTGTGGAATAAGAAAGAATTTGCAGGTATGTTAAAAATATATGGAGGTTTACATAAACATGAAGACTAACGGAGAATTTAAAATGCGAATTAATGCTAAAAACATTTGTAAAATGTTAAAATAGTCGAAGTGTTTTATGAAGAATAACTAAAATCACAAATAAAATAGTTTTCCATATGTTACCCAAATCTTCGTATTCCGATATAACGCCCTTTCGTAATCTGGAATAATATATAGCCTGCTCTATTAATAACAAATAACTTCATATCAACCCAGGAAAAATGCAACACTCCGTATAATAAAGCAAAAATTGAAACTTCAGGAGAAACAAAGAAATTCTTCGTTAAATTTATCTCTATCTTTTATGGTTTTCATGATAAGGGGACAGGACATCTTATTTTAGACATCCTATACTTAATACTCGTATATTTTCCAGGTGTCTACGAATCCGACTACTTTTACGAGATAGCTGACGAATTAGGAATCATGATCTGGCAAGATTTTATGTTCGCGTGTTCTTTGTACCCAGCGACAGAAGAATATTTAAGTAATGTGTTAGCAGAGGCTGATCATAACATCAAGAGACTCTATTATCACCCCAGTATTGTGGTGTGGTCTGGAAATAACGAGAACGAAGGAGTGCTGGCCGATAACTGGTAAGCAAAGATCTGTCTAAGAATAATATTAGTACAAAGTAGTTAGGGGGAAATTCGAAACCCAGCAAGTAGATCAAAGAAACCCAGGTTGCCATTGTCAAACATTATCTAAACAATCTTAACCACCACTCCTCCCATAGAATCTCCTGACCTTGCTCCAGGCGATTGTCCAACACTACTTTGGATATGCTTCTCTTAAATAATTTTATGCTTCACAGATGCAGATGAAATGTAGTGTTGTCTGATCTTCTCGAATTTCTGGGCACATTCTCCTTAGAAGCTGTTTAAACTTCCAATCTCAACCTCCATAGGTCAGCTGCCACTCTTGGTCCCCGAGGGATGATAATTTATCTGCTTTTTCACTGCCATCCGCGCACTCCCTAATGACCAAGGACCCAGACTAGGGTCATTGGCGTGCCTTGGGAGAGTTGTTCTAGGGAATCTCTTCGGGTATTGATCAAAGTAAAGCTTGCTCTAGGTTTATATATAGCTTTGATCTTGCGATGGAGTCAAACCTATTAAATAAAGAATGGAGAGTCTGGACCTCTCTAAATCGCCACTAATTGGCATCATAATCATAGTTTCAAATCAGGTAAAACTTATTAATTGTTTCAAATTTCCTATTTTTTTTCAGGTATGGTACCCAAGACAATTATGACCAATACAAAGCCGACTATGTTGCTCTCTACATTGACACAATTCGAACCGAAGTGGAGAGAATCTCTGCAACTCAAGGTGTTTTCGTAAGTTCTAGCCCAAGTAATGGAAACCTAACCGAAACTGAAGAATGGGTGGGACACAGTCCAAGCAACCAGTATTGGGGCGATGGTAAGTATATTCAAGTATGTTAAGAACTCATGGTTGTTGGGATTAAGCCGTGTCAAATTGGAATGGCTATCCGACGTTTTGCCTTCGATTGCATGAGAAATCTTGAGGGATTTGAACACTGATTGAACTCGGAAAGATTCAGGGGGGATTTTTATACCCGACTTGTGATCACCTAACCCTGAACCCCGTTTTAAGATGGGTTTCCACATGTGATGTAGACCCTAGGCCGTATCTCTATTGAAGTTTTTTGTACATTTAAAATGAATAGATTACTTTAAAATTGTTACTGACACAGGCGAACCTAACGTTTCTTATAAAAATATATTCAATTTAAAACATCAAATTTTTAATCGGAATGTCGTGTATATTATTGCATTTTTGTATTTTTCTAGACATTCTAAATATACTTTGTGTTATATTTCCAGTAGATAAATTCAAGTGTTTTTGAGAAAATCACGTGTGGTGGCCTACTTTTCTCTGCTCTATTTATTATCCCCTTTTCTAGTAGGTCAACACACGTAACCTGTTTGTACACAGTTTAGCTTACCAATATGGCCCGTAATGTACTTACTTCTAGTACGGCCCTGTTGTTGGTCCTCTTCAGGTTACTTTCAAGGGTCCGTAGCACCAGGCACCTTATTTATCCCTTCTTAAAACTACACTTCTTAAATCCTAAGTTGATATATTTACTCTTTAGATAGTAACATTAATTCAGGTTCCGAGCTAAGGTAATTTTAATTATGATGTTGTTATACGTAATAAGTGAAAGGGAGCTTTTACGGCATAATAACTTTAATTGTTTCCAATAAAGTCATTTAATTAAAATTACTTTAAAAGTTTATTCTACTATCTCTTTTCGTAAAGAATTCAATTATAATTTCGTTAATATTATTTGATCCAGTACACTTTCCTATATTTATTCCTACTGTTAATTAAAGTGAATTATTTTTAGTTACCCAGTCCGCATTCCTAACTATTTCAAACAGATAAAACTTAACTTAATTCCACTAGATCTTATAGTCAGATTTTATACGCTACCTAACATCTAATGTCTTAACTCAATAGGCTCTCCGTCCTTTCTATAATTCTTAAGTCGAGATGAAACACTTAAGTTCATCTGACTAAATTCCTTTTTACTAATTTATTTTCAAATCAATAAAATATCTAAACGCACTCATCAAGTTTCTTATTCCTCTTTTTTTTTTGTTAAACGTCATTAACACTAATTAAATTCCCTATCGAAGTTTATAGTTCTACCTATTGTTCATATCACCTGACAAAACTCAGCTTTATTTATAAGTTCCTATTCTTGTCTTAAATTTAAACTGGATTAATTAATTTAAATGTACTGAACAAAGTGAGTTTATACTTAAATTAATTTCTATCATTCTGTTAAACATTTATTTAAACTAGCTAATTATTAATTCGGTCTGACATGGTAATAATTCAGCCTGCGGCTTCGAACATAATAAGAGAATTTAAACTATAACTTTTATTTAAAATTAAATCTCTTTATTCCACTTTTATCCTAAATACTACTCTGTCGCGCTGTGAGCAAAATTCCTCGCATCGCAAAATGAATCTAGACAGATGGGTGCCCTATATGCTAAATACCGAGTCGCACTCATCGACGGCCTAAGTGTCTAACAGCTGATACGGAATTAGGTTATTGACCGGCCACTCGACGTTTATTTACTACCTAGCCTAGAGTCTAAGGATGGACTTTCAAGTACGGCCAAACATAAACACATTCTGAGATTTAAAAAAACACTATTTTTATTAAATAATAATTACGGCTGATTGTTCACAATTTGTTTCAAACGACATAGCCAATGACAATAAAAGTTCACAAGGCACAATGGTTTACATATTACTTACTCGTTAAGTCAATTGTTCTGTATTCCGGACTGAAGTACGCACAAAAATTTTCATAGTGCGGACGACAAAACTAACAGGTAAACAAAAAAAAATTAAATTAAAAAAATGAAAAACTTTAACTTTTTAAATTGACTTTAACATTTTGAATTTGGGCAGAGGTTCCCCTTTAAACTGGATTTTTAGAGTAACTGATTTTTCATTTGGGCATTACGACGTTTAGCAAATGGTAGTCGCTAATAAGACTGCTGATTTCCTCGCTCCGGCTGCTTTTATAGCCAGATTTGCGCTTCTTTCTCTGTGCATTTCCATATATGGCCGGGTTTTTGAGCGCTCGATGAGCCTGCTTGCGGCCGGCGTTTCGTCAGCGGAAAATTTTTATAGTCCGCGGCGCAAAGCGGTAAAACCAGGCGACATAGTGCGTATGGTGATGCCAGGAAATGGCTCTCACTCTTCTCCGGTTTTGTTTCGTCTCGCTGCTCCATGCTATCAGCGAGGCACGGGACTTAGCAATTTTCTACCTTTTGAGTTTAAAGGTGTTCTTGTGTTTCGACCACTTTGATGTATCGTTAATTAATTATGCCTGTTAAAATCCCGATCACCACACACGCTTGAAGGGAAAATGTCAAAATTTTACATTTACTCTCAAATCAGAAATTGTTATCAGAAGAACAGTTGAATTTATGTATAGGAAATATTTATAACACAAAATGTATTAAAAATGTTTCGGAAAATACAATAATATATAGTGCATTCTATTCTAAAAACGGATGTTGTCACCGGTTTAGGGTAGAAATTAACCAAATAAAACCAAATTTTTTAAGTAGTGCATTAATTGCTTTCTCAGATCGAGTGAAAGAAAATGCATAGGGTACTATTAATGGCAAAAAGCGTGTTAAAAAATAAAATTTTTAATTTTTTTCTCATTTTTGCTAAAAATTGGTTTTATAAAAAATACCATAAGATGATACATGACAATGAGGAGGCAAAAAAGTAGGAAACGCGTTTAAAGTTTGAAGTTAAATGTTTCACAAAAAATGATGATCCAAAAATGTTGCTCGGTTAGCGCCTGATTCAAATGAATATTATTATTTACCATACTTAGGAAATGACAGCAAATTTTCTTAAAGAGATCTTACTAAATTGGAGAAAATATTGCCCCCAAATTGGGGCTATCACCGTAAAACCACCCATATGGCCTCTCTTATTAATGACGATAGAGGGTTGCGTTTTTCGCGATATGGTGTTACTTTTTTGTGAAACGAAAGATGACCCGAACAAAATTTTCATAGCCCCCTTGGTTTTTAAAATACAGTGTGAAATCGAAAATATTGCATTTTTGGGACCCCCTCGTATTTCGGTTGTTGTTTAACTTATCGAATACGTAAATACTGGCTTTGATACAGTTTTTCACGTAGAATCCAGTGGCGTAGTCAGATTTTTTATTTGAGCTGTCGTTTTTAAGATATAACACAAATTTATAATTTTTTAAATGGGATACCCCATATATTTTTATTTTATATTATTCAGTTCACAAGAGGCTTCTCGAAAATATATAATAGTATATACTTTTCTAGTCGAATCGCCCAGTAATTTGCATTTTTAGAGTTTTTGGCAGTAGGCTGGAATTGCCTAAACAAAACAAAAAAAAATGTTAAATAAATTACTTGTCAAAAACCTCTTGTTCGTTATTTAAAAAATTATAAGTTTGTGTTATATCTCAAAAACGACAGCTCACATAAAAATCTCACTACGCCACTGGTTTCTACGTGAAAAATTGTATCAGAGCCAGTTTTTACCTTTTCGATAAGTTAAAGAACAATTGAAATACGAGGGGGGCCCAAAAATGCAATATTTTCAATTTCACACTGTATCTTAACAACGAAGGGAGCTGTTTCGTTTCACAAAAAAGTAGCTCCATGTCGCGAAGACCGGAACCCTCTATCTTCACTAATAAGAGAGATACCCCATAAAAACAACGAATTCAAAAGAAGGTGAAAACTGTGAGTACAAGATTGTGAATTTTGATGATGGATAGCTAGGAAAGGAAACGGGGTCGAAAGAAATAGAATTCAGATTAGTGTATTCTAAATTTCGTTAAAGTCGGAGATGGTAGGCGAAAGTGGACATTTACCTTCAATTTTAATAGTGGATAGTAGGCTTTGCATTTGTTAAAAATTATATTTTCGGTATTGGGTAGCACAAATAGTTATTGCACAAACTGTATCTATGTACTTATATTATACTTAATAAAAAATGAGAATCAATCATAATACCTCCAATCTCTATATTTATTTAATAAAAATAGAAATTTTCATTTTTCTTTCTGTAATGACATTGTTATCAAATCGCACAAGTTGGCAATCGAAGTAAAGTCGTAAAACTGAATATCCAATAAATGCATTTTTCCATTTCCAGTGCATTATTACAACTACATCCTCGACCCGTGGGACTCCAACACGTACCCAATACCACGATTCTGTTCCGAGTACGGGTACCAATCGCTGCCATTCGAGGATACCTGGATGACCGCAACCAATAACACGGCCGATTTGGAACTCACTAGCGAGTTCATGAACTGGAGACAGCATCATCCCGGAGGTACCGCGGAGATGGCTCTTTTGATCGCCGAGAACTTGAAACTTCCCGATGACGACACTGAATCCTATACGAGTGCTTTTATCTATTTATCACAGGTAACTAATGTATATTATCAAAGATGGGTTCATTGGGGAACATTTTTAACAAAATTTCTGTTTAGATCGAGTTTTCAACAAAACTAATTGCAAAACTTTAGTTAGTTTTCTTCTATCGCGTCAAGTTTTTACATTACAGCTTATATTAATATAACTACCGTTCCGACTCTCCGCTGGATCGAGCATGAATCATAGGAAGCAATAGAACTCTGCAATTGGCTAAAATAAATCTTTGGCGACTATTCAGGTGAAGTAGGTTGCGAAAGGATTTTTAGGTGAGATGAACGATTTTGAATTCATTCTGGCATTAGTGTCTAATGACATTTTCTCAATCATGGACATACTATTTGACGTTCTTCAAAAAAAATCGCTTGATATTCATTTTTGCAAATCCAATATAAAACGCTGTCCTGAGACGCTCTGTTGAACATTTTTTTAATACCATGTTGGATAAAGCAAATTCTATTACAGAAATAAATCATTATAAACGTGAGCTTGCTAAGCTTTCACCTGAAGAAATTAGGGCTAAGTATAGAACCCTTTTTTTATGAAATATTGGACCATATTTTAATGGAAATGACACTAAGATTTCAAGACTGTGAAAAAAACTTACATTTTCATGTTTGGCAGGTTCTGCTAAATTTTCCGAATATAGTTTAAATTTTCCGACTGGCCCTTTTGAAAATTTGTTACAGTTATATGGCGAAATATTTTCAAAAAGTCAACGACTTAAAAATGAGCTAGGTCTTATTTTTGCCAATGAGAGTAATTGGAATATATCGCTGCAAGAGCAAGTGAAAAAAATTAATAAAAATACATATATTTTTACCGAAGTACATAAACTGTTTTCTTTTATTTTGACAATACCGTCGATAAGTGCTTCAGTGGAAAGAAGTTTTTCTTGCTACAAATGTGTAAAAACTTATTTAAGAAATACAATATCTCAAGAAAGACTTACTTCTCTTTCTGGAGGAAATTATGGCAACTCATCCATTTTATGAGGATGTTATAAATAAATTTTCTGCTATGAAGGATAGGAGAATTGATTTAGTATACAAAATTTAGGTAAGTCGTAAAGAAATATTCTACCCCCTCCACATATAAAAAAATTCTGGAAAAAAAATTATCGCGATATTTTCTTGCTTCGTTTGCACTTGACTTACTTTTTCACTCGCGAGCCGCCACTGAATGACATCGTATCAGACCAGCGATCGCTTGATTCATACTAGGCTATTCTGTAGTGAGACGTTGTGTGTCGCTTTTTGTAGTAAAGAGTTTTCCGATGTGAAGTCCGAGTTCTTATTTTTATACAAAGAGTTAGCAATGTTTACTTCTTTTTATTATTGATATATCGTAAGTGCTTAAACAGTTTTGATTCGTTTTGTTATATATGTGACAGTTTCAACATTCCTACTCAAAGGATAAACAACAAAGCATTTGTCAGATAAGCCTATTTTATATGTTTCAAAGTGAAAATTGATGACCAGGATAAATATTGGGCCCCTCACGAAGTGTGCAAACAGTGTATCGAAAGTTTATCTACGATTTGGCGAGAGTGCAGAGATTATTCAAGTGACTATTACTTTTGTATGGCGAAAACGTCAGAAGAAAAACAAACATAAAATAGAGTAGATATCCTAGTTTATCAACAGTTACACGCCCAGTGCCTCATTCAGTTGAATTGTCCTCTTTCGAAATACGAGTGTGGTCAAGATGGAAGTGACCCCAGCGATAAAGATTCTGAAATTCAAGATGACTTCATTAAGCGTCCCTCTGAAATACATTGATTAGGCATGTCGGGACCCAAATGGATGATTACAACTTTAGTTCGTGGGTTATGGGACTCTAGCAAGGTCTAAAGTGAAACCACTGTTCTCAGCTGCTACGTTTAATATTATATTAACACTTTTTCAAGCCTTGGCCTAGGGTTATGACCCAGTTGTTGGGCATTTACAATAATATATAAATAAATAACCACACATTACGTATAACATGGAAACAAGAAAACTTTAATGACGGACACAATACGTTTACTTATCAAAAACTTGCTTTTTTAGATCATGTTTTATTTGTTCTCTTATATAATCCACAGACTTACCGAAATAAGTAATTATTGTGTCATAAGAATAGAGGTTTACTTTGCTCATTAATTTCAACCGTGAAATAAAAATAATACAAATTAAAACAGTGTGGAGCCCCAAATGGAGTCTTGGGGCGCACCGTATTTTATAGTCTAACCCTTAAAATCGCCAGGTTTAACAAATTGTTTTCCACTTTTTAAATAAATAACCGAGAACCAAGCCTGACAGACACGATGAATCCCCAAAGCTCCAACTTAAGCAAGAAGATCTTATGGTTCTCAGTGTCAAATGACTTTGGCAAGTCGAGCGATACGAGTATAGGCTCTTTTCCTTGATCAAATTTAATCTACACTGATAATGTTCCATTTAAAACTGCCTGTTAGGAAATATTTTGTAAACTTAAAATCATAATAAGTTTTGAAGTTTTAAGGCCATATTGGAATCACTTTGGTTATAACGTAATAAGTAGCAACCCATACTATCAGAGAGATATAATCGAGTTTAAATTTCCATAATTAATTTTAGGTATACACTGCCCAATCTATCAAAGTTGAAACCGAACATTACCGTAGATACAGAAGTTATTTGACTGATGATGGAAGAGGATACACTATGGGCGCACTATATTGGCAACTGAACGATGTTTGGGTAGCCCCTACTTGGTCCAGCATTGGTAAGTTGACATAATTGATTTGTTTTTGCTTACATTTCTCGTAAAAGTATTGCAACTGTGAAAAAATCAACTTCTCTGCTTTTTAAAGATCTTCACGTTTTAGGGTTGACTTGACCTGACTTTCCTGTTTATCCTGTTACATAACAGGACTTATTGGCTTTGCTACGAGGCAGTCGCAAGATTACTCTCCGTCCGGGGCTCAGAGTCGTTAAATCGGCGACCCTCGAAGTCGACCCTGCACCTTATTCCAGTTTGGAGACGTTATCGGTAGGATGTCCGGATGGCGAGCTCTAAACTCCCGGGTACCCTGAATCTTTAAAATACTTGACTTTTCCTCTTTTAATTTCTGAAATGCATCTTGGCTTCAATTAGGTGCCCCTTGAGAGTACTACTGATATCACGAGATGACCCTTTCTTTCAAGCTATGCCCTTACCCCTCCCACTCCCGCCACGTAGCGGCCATTACGCTAATATTCTTTGTAGAACTGTGGCAGACGAACGGAATAGGATGCAAGAACAACTAGACCTCACACGTTCACGGCGTCTGCTCCCTTTCTAGCGGGCTCGTTAGTTTCCACACTGAGCGGTTGAGTCTCCCGTTTCCCCCGAAATAAAGCAGCAAAACCGAACACGTGGAACCACTTATGTTGATAACACAGAGGTCTGCGTTCGACGAGACGAACCGGAAGACTGCGTTTTAGGGTTAATTAAAGTGGTCACAAATCTATTAGGTTTATTCAATGTTGGTTCCGGACTCGGTTAAAAACTCAACAACACTGAGAAAACAAGAAATATACTAAGCTCGCCAATCACAGCACAGCTTCCTGCAATATTTGATGATATGAATTTAGTTGATTTATTTTACTCTTAGGCCCAGGTTGATAAGTAAGTTGGTCGTTGGTAACTAAACACATAAATATTCCATAAATATAAAATGGAACCCAAAAGAAAGACATGTTTTGATTAGGCATTGCTATCTAATGAATGTGAAAAGAAAATAAAATAAATTTGTTTTCAATGTTATTTGTGCCTTTTCTAATTTAAATGATATATAAAACCCCTAAAATCCAGTTGCCAAAATTAATTTAATTTAATATTTTCTTCTAAATTAGGCATATGCTGCCAGCCATTAGGGTCACATCGAAGATGTAAAATGAACGTAATAGGGTTTGTCTGTAACATCATTTTCTTATATTTATTGTTAATTCATAGAAAACGTAGGCAATAAAAGATTTTAATATATAATGACTTTACCTTCTACAGTCGATTTTTTACCTGTTCATCAGTATTAGTGTCAAAATAATATTGTCGTTCCATGATACAATAAACAGAAGGTATGATATCGCCCATTCCTCTGCTACGTCATCGAGCGATTTACGCTGGCTGTCATTGACCTTCGACCATATGATTTCAGTGCATTTTCAGTTGATGTTTAAAAGTGTTTGCGGATTTCTGTGTCCTTTTTTGTATTTAGTTAATTAAACAGCAATAAATATGAGGTGTGCTGTGTTCGGGGTGGCGGGGATAACCAGGCAAAGAATTTTGATAAGAATATAAGGTTTTTTACTTTCCCTAAAGACAAAAAATGTTTACGTGAATGGACACGCTTGTGTAAACGCAAAGCTCAATTTAATACAAATTTGACGCGGATATGCTCAACACACTTTGTTAAAGATCAATCGCTATCAAAAAAGACAACAATGTAAATCTGGATGAAATAGTAATAAAAAAGAGTTTTTCAACTAGAATAAAGCTTATATTAAATCTGTTTATATAATTATATATAATATAGGAACAAATGGCAGCGTGTGCACATAAACGTTAAACTTGTTTAGTGTGTGTTGTTTTATTCCCTCCCATACCTGAATTTTTTTTAATTAGACCTACTCCCCCCCTCAAATGTCGTCCCTGTACTTATCAAAAAACAAAGATATTATAGCATTTTTTAGTTTTGAGTTGAACTAAATATAAACAACAAAATAACAGTATAAAATTAAATACTGTCGGATCTTATACAATTTTAACTCTTTCTTAAGCGTGTTTTTTGTATTTTTATTAAATAAATATATAACTATAATGTCATAAGTTTTATATTTTAATCAATTATATGTCAGTGTTTCATTAGAAAATCATTTTTAATTGGAAAAAATGGTAATATAATGTCTAAACGCTAGAAACGACATACATCTCCATAAGGATTTTAAAAATCTACGCACACAATGACGTCACTGCGCAAACCGGATGCAATTGAGACTGTCTAGAGATCGTACCTTCCGTTTATTATATCATGTTGTCATTCGAAATGCCGCGATATAACCAACAACCTTAATTATTAATTTTAACACTATGTCTCCTTCCTCGCACACGTGAACGAACTTTCTAAATTTTGGTTCACGCGAAACCAGATGTGACGTCATTAGCGTTCATGCTAAGTAATATACGCTATTTATATAGCATGTGGGTTCGAATCCCGACAAGAACGAAATTTTTTTTAGTTTTTTTTTTTAACAAAATTTATAATTAATAAAAATGTGGATTACTTATTTTCTTAAAGTTATGTTAGGTGTTAGGATGGGTTAGGTTGATTTTTTTTAAGAAAATCTATACTATAATGGCCTAATTTTAAATGTACTGGCATTTTTTGAGTTGGAAAAGCAGCAACTTAGAGTAGGGTTACCAACTGATTACAATAATGTACTAATGACCCATGAGGGCATTCATCACCTTGAATGAGATGCGATACACTTTAACTCTCACCACAGTGTTGATGATGAAAGTTTTCCAAGACATAAGTCCTTTTTAACCTGAATTACGTCACAGTCAATTCCTATTACGTTTACTTTACATTAAATACATTATACAAATTTACTAGGGGTAAACGCTCCGGTACATTGTAATGAGCTATATTTAAATTAATAATTACTAACAATATAAAACCCAAATTTATATAACGAAAACTGGTTAAATATAATTTAAATACATCTTAACGGTTAAATACATCAACAAACAATACTATTATAGCTAGTAATTAATAAAACAATTACAATATTAATAAAAACAAAACTATTTTTTGTTTTTTTTTTTTACAATATACAATTTAGCTCAGACTGTTTCTTAATACTTTTGTGTGTTTATTGTAACGTCGCAAATACCGTGTCAAAATTCAAGAGAAATCTGCAAATTCATAAGAAGTATGCGAGGGTCTAAATTCGACAACAGTATAATTTAAGATTGTTTATTCTATTACTTTTACAGACTATACTGGAAGATGGAAGATGCTTCACTATTTTGCCAAAGACTTCTTCGCTAATATCATCGTGACAGGCCATATCAACGCTGCAAGGGAGCTCCAACTTTACACGGTGAATGACCAACTATCACCTGTCGAAAATGTTAGTGTTCTTATCAGGGTCTTCAAATATGACAGCCCAGATTTCACCCCTGTATATGAAGATCGTTTAAGCCAAGACTTGGTAAGTTAGGTCAATGTTTTTAAGGGAAAACTAACTAAAAAAATCTAGTTTCATTGTATCTATAACGCGTTTATAAATTTAATTTATCTTTAATATGAAAATTTCTGGATATTTCTTTGATTGCATGAGGCACTATCAGAATTTCTGAAATTACCACGGCCAATGAAAAGCAAAAGTCGTAAAGTTGCTCTAATTTGACACACATAACTGTAAGATCTCTAAAGTGATCAAAGCGATTCATGTTCTAGAAATTATCAGCAAAAAAGTCTCTCCATATAAAATAAATCTAATATTGTTGTATTTTAGAACGCTAGCGCTTCTCAACTAATCCAAACTATCGAAGCGGACGAATTCCTGGCTGAACAAGGCTGCGATAAGAACAGCTGCTTCTTCCACTTCGTGATCCAGAAAAACGCTTCCTTGACCGACAGCGTTGCCATTAGTCCCGAAAATTACGTATTCCCAGGGAAATTGAAAGACTCTAGTTTGGCTGCAGCTGACGTAAAGGTAAGTTGATCTAGATCATCCATAATTTAAAGTTCTCAATATGTTTTCTAGCAAAGTTTATGGTTTTTAAAATAATCGTATTGTTTCAGATCGCATCTGTCACACAGTCCGGCTCGAAAACATACGAAATCACTGTCACCTCCGACAACATCGCCTTGTTCGTCTGGCTTGACCCTCATGATCTCACGGGGATATTTTCTGAAAACGGATTTTTACAAACCGAAGGCAGCAGAACAGTTTCCTTCAAGAGCGACCTGGACACGATTACTGCTGAAGAATTGGAAGCTGCTCTGACAGTAACTCATCTTATGGACCCACTTTGGTCTTAGATATATATATTTTTTTAAAATAAATTTTAACTAATGTATGTCCTTGTTTATTTTTCTTCAGCAAAATATTCGACTTTGGATGAGGTGCATATGTGTTCAGATCTCTATTCAGGCGTATAATTCCTTTTTTTTTAACAGAACCTAGTTAATAAAAATGCAGATTAGATTAGATTATAATTGGTTGGGTTTGCTGTAAAGAAAGCATGAGCCTCGTGACTTATTGGTAGGGATGTGCTTTAATCACAGTGGATGTATACTTGAATATCGGTTTAGGCGATGATTTATTTTTGTCTTTTTTTTAAACAAAACATAATTTTGTGTGTAGTTGTGTTATAAAAAGCGGTTTGCGCTTTGGTTTGCCCTGGTTAGGCCTTTATTTTTTTGAGGTGATGTAAAAAAGTGTATTTATATTAAATCGGGTTAAAAATAGACAGAAAATACATTACTGTGGAGAGACAATCGTTGACTTTTCTATTAATACACAACCTAAGTGCTGACGTCACAAACAGGCGGAGCTCTAAAAAAACCTTTCCAAACTTTTTTTATATATGGGCAACAGTGTTATTACAATTGTAACAGATCTTTGGAGAGACTTGTTACTTTTTTACCTTCTGATGAAATTTATTACCTTTTTACTCAGGTCTCGAAATAAAAAAAAAAATAGAATAACCTTAATGAGCAAAAGAAATTATTTATGTAGGAGAATGGCTAAATGACCAAATCGCCGTATACGGAATAAACGCAAGCCTTTTTTTGCTTGTTAAAGCTCAGTGTTCAACTAAAATAATCTTCAAAAAGAACTTGTTACCTTTATTCAAAATCTATTACCTTTTCGAACGTCTATCTATTACTGTTTAACAAAATGTCCTGGCAACACTGATGGGCAATGTTTCCAACGTATTCTATTGGC
The DNA here is from genome assembly GCA_030620095.1 of Kuschelorhynchus macadamiae. Lineage (NCBI taxonomy): Eukaryota > Metazoa > Arthropoda > Insecta > Coleoptera > Curculionidae > Kuschelorhynchus > Kuschelorhynchus macadamiae. The sequence continues at coordinate 653,486 of JAUTXW010005271.1, forward strand.
AACGCTTGAAACACAATGATTCTCCATAAAAGTATAACATGAAAAATAACCTACAAAAACGAAATTTAAAAAGAAAGTACACATTCATTCTTCCGGTTCGTCTCGTCGAATGCAGACCTCTGTGTTATTAACATAAGTGGTTCCACGTGTTCGGTTTTGCTGCTTTATTTCGGGGGGGAAACGGGAGACTCATCCGCTCAGTGTGGAAACTAACGACCCCGCTAGAAAGGGAGCGGACGTTGTGAACGTGTGAGGCCTAGTTGTTCCTGCATTCTATCCCGTTCGTCTGCCGCAGTTCTACAGAGAATATTAGCGTAATGGCTGCTACGTGGCGGGAGTGGGAGGGGTAAGGGGATAGCTTGAAAGAAAGGGTCATCCTGTGATATCAGTAGTACTCTCAAGGGGCACCTAGTGGAAGCCTAGATGCATTTCAAAAATTTAAAGAGGAATTATTAAAAAGTATTTGAAAGATTCGGGGTATTCGGGAGCCTAGAGCTCGCCATCCGGATATCCTACCGATAACGCCTCCAAACTGGATCAAGGTGCAGGGTCGACTTCGAGGGTCGCCGATTTAATGACTCTGAGCCCCGGACGGAGGGCAATCTGGCGACTGCCTCGTAGCAAAGCCAATAAGTCCTGTTATGTAACAGGCTAAACAGGAATGAAGAAGAAAAAAGTACACATTTGCGGTACATAAATGGCAGATAATTTTCACGTTGGACCTAAATAACGTATATTTCAAAAAGGTATTATCAAAACACCGAACAATACAAAAAGAAAAATAAAATTTGACGTATAACAAATATATTCCATTGCGTTCCATGCTTAAATAAAAAAAACACTGCAGACTAGACAAGGAAACATTATTAATGATTATTTTCCATAACAGACGGATATCTAACCTCAATTATTGTGTTTGATTTGTTGACAAACATTTTTTTGTGCAGTCATCTCTAGACCCTTGTTAAAATTAATTACTTTACAATGAATGAAAATCAATCTGATCAAGGAAGTATCAGGGCGCACGTCTTGCAACTTATGCAACAGAAGGATAAAATTGAAGCCAAAATTAGAGAACTTACTAGTATTTTAACACAGGTAAACTAGAGCTGTTTCTTCAGCTCCAGAATTAGAAATTAAACTTTGTGCTTTTAGAATGGAGTAGGAATGCGGGACCCTCTTGTTGACTCTGAAGGTTATCCGATTAACTCCATCGATATCTATCAAGTAAGACATGCACGTCACCGAATAACATGTCTACAAAATGACCACAAAGCCATAATGAAACAAATTGAAAATGGATTGCAAGGTACTATTCAGCCTCATCATCAGAGCGAGGTATGGATATACAGCCAATTGATTCAGTACCTACAAATGAAATAATCCACAAAATTCCTTTTGCTCGGGTTACACTTGTTAGTGAAGGCTCTCCTGCGGACTATGCAGGAATTCATGTGGGTGATGAAGTAGTAGAGTTTGGATCGGTAAATTCTAGTAATTTTACAGCCATTACAGATATAGCAACTGTTGTTCAACACTCGGAAGGCAACCAAATTAATTTAAAACTAAAACGTGGGGATAATTTTGTGACCGCTACATTAGTACCAAAGAAGTGGATTGGGAGAGGTCTTTTAGGATGTAATATAGTTACTATTTAAGTAAATTATATGCATGACTCTGATACATTTAGATACTTCATTAATTCAGTAATTATTTTTTTGTTTATATATATTATAAATAGTTATTTAGTTGCAATAAATTATTTACATACCTTTTTATATACCAATATGTATCCTACAAAGTAAGCAGGAATTAAATGGATGTAAGTTTTTTTTGAATTGTGAAATGAATAATAGCCTAAATAAAAAATTGTACATTTTTATTCAATACTCATTCAACCTTCATTACTACAAACAATAAAAAATGCAAGAAGGCTTAAACGAATATTTATAAAAGATAATTCATCACATATTTTCATTCTAATATCACAAAATGCATTATATGTGGGTACAGTTTGGCAGCGTACAATCTGCTGATAGACCATCACACATGCGCATTTACTTTAATCTGCTACAATGCCTTTATATTTTTGTTTCGCTAATTGTTCCCTTTTGAAAGGTCACCCTTCATTCTATTTAATAAAGATGGAATATATCCAATTTGTTTGTCAACACATTTTGTGGCACAGTCTTCAAATAATTTTGTAAATTTATGTACCTAAAATAAACAATTTATTATGTTTAGTACTACACTTTTGCAAAACAGATAATTAAAAAAATGTTATCTGAAAAGAAAGGAAGAAGTTTATAGTTACAAAATGTCTCAATGAAAGCTTACTATAATTAATATTTTAATTGAACATACTTATTCAATACAAACTATATTAAATGTTTATATTAAAGTTGTTTTGCACTAAAGGCTTAAACAAATAAATGAAGCTAAATTAAATTTAACCACAGCAAAATGAAAAATGATTACTTACCTCTGAATCAGTAGGATTTGGCCCCATTTTTACTCGAATATCATCATTACAATCCATAACGCACCTCTGCAGTTTATTTTGTAACCCTTCGAGTTCTTTTTGCACATAATTTTGGGCCCAATTTAATGGAACTGAACAGTTATCAACACACTTTTGGACTCGTTCTAATGATGTATCCCGATTGTCGCAACAAGTTGCGGCACATCTATGCATATCGGCCTAAAGAATGGTACCACATAAAACTGATAAAAGTGAAACTAATACAGGCTACCTCAAATTTTACCTGGGGTCTATAACGCTATACGTAGCCACGAATTTTGATATTTTTCAAAAACCATTAAAAAGTATTCATTTTTGGTAGTAATTTCCAGATTTAAAAAAGGGTGAAGGATCCAGTAGTTTTTGAGAAAATGCATTTTGAAAATCATAAATATTCAAATAATACACTGCGAAATCTCTTTTATTACGTTAGAATGAGGCGAGAACACAATTTCCCTACACTGTTGCCAATGCCCTCCAATTTTCTTAAAAATTAAGCTAAACAAACCACAATATAGATGGATAGTTGATTGCATAATCTTGGATTTATCTTTGTTTTATTATAGATCCGTTTTTTAAAACAAGACCTTAAATCCGCTGCGACTTCCACCAATTACACCATTTTTGAGTGCGCGCGTATTTCAGATCTTATTTGAAATGTGATTTTATGGCTTTAATGATAATTTATAGCTTTAACGATAATTTTATCGACAAACCTAGGCTAACCTAACGCTAACTTAACCAAACAGCATTTTTATTAATTAAAATTTTGTTTAAAAAAGTAATCCGACCTGAATTTTGGGATTAATTCGCTGCCCAACCATTTGAACTAACCTAACCTAAACAGCATTTTTATTAATTATAAATTTTGTTAAAAAACGCCTGAATTGTATTTAAATATCGAACAAATGTATTATCAAAGTCAATAACGTGAATTGTTTTTGGAAAACTCACAATAAGTTTTGGATTTAAGAATAACCTTAACCTAACACTAAAATTAACATTCCTAAAAATCAACAATCCCTCCCAACTTAATCAGTGTTGCCAATAGTTAGAAATATTATTCTAAACATGGTATCAAATCTATAGAATTCAACTGGACCACAAACATCTCATTCTTTTTGTGCAATGGCCGATTGCATTGCATGCAGCACGATTTTCTTCAACATTTTGCCAAACATGTTTATCCACACCACGGATAAAACTACAGTTACAATTTGTTATATGAAGAACCCAACAACTCTGTTGTAAGGCCCTAGTTTACTATACTACAAAGTTAAAGCTGACTATAGAAGATGGAATATGTACTGGCCTTGTTTATAGATTATATATAAACAAGGGTATTGGCTAGCAAAAGCAGCAAATAAGAAGAGAGAACAAGATAGCATATTTATTTAATTTAAAACGTAACGTTTTAAAGAAAGGCGCTTTTAGCACAAAAAAAAATAAGTAATACTTATTAGTTATTTATAATAGTAAAAAAATGCCATTAAAACTCTGCCAAATAAACTGCAGGTCTGTGCCGAAGAGATAAAGCCGTTTGAATGTTGAAGGCTTTTTAAACGGTGTATTAGTTTTGATGTGACAGTTTGTTCTAGTATAGTAATCAATTTTTTTTAAAGCTCAGTAAGAATGTTTCGGATTTTTATCTTTTTAATTAATTGTTTTTCTTAGTATCGTTTGTTGTTATGTATTAATTAGTTTATTTTACTTTTTACCTTACTTTGCTTTCAAAGTTGAATTTTTTTATTTTAATATAATTTCTGGTATATTGCTTTGCCAAAGGGAAAGACAACTGTGTTTGATAATTTAAGGTCTTGCTAAGATTGGTAACCCTACAATCAAACTGTCCTTGAACTTGTTTTTTTGGTCTGTTTGTTTGGTTGGTAACAATCTATTTTAAGGAAGTTTTTTTGATTTCTTCAGGCATTGTTAGATGCAAGCAGTGTTGCCAATCGGTGTTATTACACAATTTTCGTGTAATTTGAAGTTGATGCGTGTAGTATTCGTGCCCTTGCCAAAAGTGTGTAATTTTCGTGCAATATGAAACACAGACCAATTGTATTCTATGGTCAGCGTCAGCCAACTGGTTAAGACGAATTGAGCACGCTACTGGAAGTTCAACGATTGGCAAATTTTGCAAAAACTATGCTTATAGCATCGCAAGTAGAAGATAGAAAAATATGCGCATAGTCAGCGCTCGGATTCGTTTGACAATAGACAAAGATTGTTGGTTATTTATTGGGACAATGATTAAAATTGCAAGTAGAAGATACAAAAAGATGCGCATAGTTAGCGCTCGGATTCGTTTGACAATAGACAAAGATTTTTTGTTATTTATTGGGCCAATGGTTAAATAAATACCTAAGTATCTTGTTCTCGTACTGTCTCGTAGATTAATAAAAGTATAATAATCATTTAATATTTTTCCTGGCAAGCTTCAAGACCTAGTAAGCTCTAACCGCATGATGGCTATTTACCATATCTTTTTTTTTTCATCAAATTTGAGATAGAAAATCAGTTGCCGTCCACGATTTCACGTGCAAAATCTGAAAGCACTGATGGTGTGTAAAAGTGTGCTATCTGAAGAGCGCAGTGTGCTATTTGCCAATTTTATGTTGGCAACAGTGGATGCAAGGAAACCCGGAAATTTTAAAATGGCTTTTGAACGTCAAATTTTCTTTTACCCTTGTCATTTTTTTCCGTATTCTAAATGTAGGATTTTTCTTAAGTTTTAAACGTAAGCCAGAATGTCTGCGGACAAAAAAGTTCTCATAACTAGTAGTCCCGTAAGCCATAAGATATAATTCAAGTACCCGCCGAATATTAAATGATTAATTTTCAGTTTTCAAAATACGGACACGACTGTACTTTAGAAGACCTACCCGATGAATTCGAATACAATGGTATTCCAAGTAAGGGTTGTATTAATAAGTTTCGACGATGGTTGATACGATTATGTGTAGTCTCAGAGTCGAGCAAAATGTATACTCATCACATACGAAGTTTTGGCGCCATTGTTAAAGAGCGCCAAAGGCAAGTTTTAAATTACGGATTTAGGATACATCCCTTCAGTAGAGCATAGTAAGACCCTGTTCCATTTATATTCCTTTAGAATAAAATATATAAGTAATCATGTTTATTCATAAAAAATGCAATTTGTCAGTTGGTGTTATTTCTAATTCGACTAATATATTACTCAGTGTATTTGAATTCATACTTAATTTAATGTATGTTGTCTTTTTTAGCCTTATCTGGTCTTTTATCATGATAGTTGCTATAATTACAGTGATATTTTCTACTGCCTTAAACTTCTTACTTTTCGAAATGCATTATTCATTTATATACTCCCTGGAATGGACCATCTTTCAAATTACACTGAATGTTATTTTTGTCCTGAATGTAATAATTTGCTTTTTCACTGGTTATTATGATGAGCCCAAACAAGAAGTTGTACTTGATTTCAAACTGATAGCTTTGTAAGTATGGGAAACAGTTTTGGCGTAGATATAGTTTATATATCCACAATTATTTTTAGGCAGTACTTGAAGACATTCTTTATCACCGATTTTCTAGCTTGTTTTCCAAGTGTACTGTGTTACTGGCTAGAGTATTCCACAGCTTTTACAGTAGTTATAAACACAGTGGAGTGTGCAAAGTACCTCCTCATTATACGATTTCACAAACATTTCAAGTACTGTGCAGAGGTAAGATCTAATTCTGGCAACATAATATAGAAAATAATTTAAATTTAATTTCTATCTGAAGTTTTAAAATTTAATGGCCCAATTTTTGTCTGAAAAGTTTTCTTAATAACTTTATACTGGGCTTTCTTGTTGATGTCTTCGCAGTCAATATTTCATATGTATAGTATTTATCTAAAAGTAATAAAGACCCATTGCACCCTAAATGCATCACTGTTTTAAGTTAACATACGTAGTATATTTAACATCAAAATGGAAAAAACTAATAAAATTGGTACTAGCTTCTTTTTAGAATAGTACTATCTAGATCAACGTTAGTTTTAAAAAGGAAGTGTCTGGGAAGCTAAAGGTTCAGCTCAGTAAATGTATTGTGGGTGTGGGCATTTGTTAGAAGCCTTAAAAGCTGACTCCTTAACTCATGGTTGCAGAATTAATAGGAATAATAATTTGGCTGACTCATAAATGGCAATATCGAGGGCAATATATTCAATAAGTAAATTTGATTTTAAGATTTCAGTCAGAATTCCTACAATTTCACCTGTTTCAGAGATTTTAAAATGTTTTTTAATTTCAGTAAATGTTCATTAACCATTGTTTTATTTAAAAAAAAAAATCAGTTTTGTGATGTTATTTTCTCAGGGGATGTAAAATATAAAAGTATCATGCTAATAATTTCTCAGTATAAACCAAATCATTCAAATAATTAACATAGTTTCTAATATTGTATATATATATATATATATATATATATATATATATATATACCATATTTATATTTCCTTTTTTTTATCAGCCTGTGATTTTCCATTGTTGGACATGGGCATGTTCTAAATGTCCCCGTGCCTTCCTATCTGTTGCTACTCTCATCCATAGGTAGCTACAGGAGGTAGTTATGCAGCTGTTGTATAAGTATTTTGTCTTTTTAAGTACCATTGGCATACCATTTTGTCTTTTAAAATAAAATTAAATTTCCAAAAAGCAGCCCATTTCTATGAAAATATTTTTAAAATAGACATATAATTTAGTGTTTCAACAAAATATACATATGGAATTGTGTTATCAGCTTTCTTTTGTTCCCCCGGCACTTCCTTTTAGAAATAGAATTGAGCAGTAATCCTTTTAATTTATTTGTTTTTAACAGATTTTAGACGTGAACTACTACACCTACATGATAACTTTGGTAATTGTATCTACTCTGCTATACTGGCATGTTGTATGTTGTATGTTAAAGTTCTTAAGGGAACACCTAGGATCTTCATTAAATAAAATATTTTTAAGAGCAAGAACAATGTCCCACATTATTAAGTAAGTCTGCAGCAAATAATATTGTGTTTGTAGAAAATTAAGTGAATTATTTAAGGGATGAATTTTAATTCAACCCCTGTCCCCATAGAATATTGTTTAAATTTTGACGACTAATTGTTTGCTATCTAAACATTTTACTCCTAAATTTTGGTAGTAAGACATAAATTTTTAATTACTTAAGAGATGAATTTTAACCCCATTTTACCAAAAATGTTGTTCAAATTTTGAAGGCTAATTGTTTGGTACCTAAACATATTACTCCTAAATTTAAAGTGAAGAATTCTTTTTATCATATATAATTTGTTTTTATTTTTGACGGTATGAATTTCAACCCCTTTTCCACATATAATTTTGTTTACGTTTTTACGGCTAATGGTTTCATGAGGAAGTATGTACATTTAGCTCAAAATATGAATTTTACAAAAGAAATTGTTGAACAGCTTGCCACTCTACAAAAAAAGTGTACCGAATGCGAGCTACAGAAACGGTACTCGCAAAATCATTACTAACTTCACACCTATGATTGGGCAAAAACAATTTCATATTTATAAGCACCTGTACAAAAGTCAAAAAGTCAAGTAAAACTTGAAGTTATTGATGTAAAATCATATTTAATATTTTAAGTGATTTTCCATAATAAAAGTCCTTATTGTTTAAACAATTAAGTTACTATTTTGTTTCGCCATATTGAATTCCAGCCAAACATGTCCCACATTAAGGCCTCATTAAATACTATTGTATCTGTAACAATTAAGAATACATCCTCAAATGATAGAGAAACAGCTATACTCTCATATTCATAAGCAGTATAAAAGTCAACTGAATAGTGAATAAATAAAATAAATGTATCTAATATTTAATGTGGTCTTCCATAATAATAAAAAGGTTACCGTTTAAACAACTTAAGTGTCCATTTTGTTTCGCCATATAAACTTGATTTGTATCTTAATTACTTTTTTAAATATTAAATCACTCCGCAATTTTATTCCACCATTTTTGATAGGTACCAAAATATTACCAGTTCATCTCTTATCGTATATGATAAATAAACTTGATTTTTGTAGAAGTTTGAAGTTTTGAATGTGTTAACTGATATCTTTTAAATTATTTCATAAATCGTGAAACACAATGCAAGTTACGCATTCATGTCAAACTATTTTTATTTGGCTATTATTTTGGTGTCTTGCTAAATAATAATTTTTTGAAATGAGGGTTATAAAAGATTATGAGTATTTAGTTGAACGTCAAAATAATCATCCGTTTTTGTACCACAATGTGTATTTTCTTTTTAAATTTCGTTTTCGTAGTTTTTACGTTAAACCTGTACGTTGTGGAAGTTCCATTGTGTTCCAAGCTTTAGGTCATTATTTTGTTCCTAGGCAGGCATAATTTTGTGTATCTACATATCCCATTTTATTTCCGTACAATAGAACAATTGAAATCAACTGGGAAATAATCCCGAACCGAAGACCGACGACACGGAATTGGGAAAATATGTAGGCATGTTGAAAAGTGAAGATTTGAAGAAATATCGGCGGGTGTTTTTTGAATTTTTTTCAGAATTTAGGAGATTTTTTCTTTATCTAAGGTTTGAAACCTTCTTTCATGTAATTTTTCACTTACCAATTTATTTTTAGCCCTGTAGATTGATTTAATACATTTGTATTAACTCCTGATACTAAGTTTTGGGGGCATAATTAAGAAATATGGTTTTATCTAAATCTAAATTTATTTCGTATCTGTTCGATTTTTTAAATTTTGATATGATTGGGTTGGCAACAATGGTTTATGATATGAAGTTTCGCTGTTTGACATTTGTTTATTTTGTTTCAAGTTCAATTTCTTGGGCACTTTATGCTTATTAAACTTTTTGCTGTTACTATTCGCCTTATTTACTTGACGGTTTTATTTGTGATTTAGTGTTTTATAGTGCAGGTGTTGACAAGATTTTCGTTTGCATCACACTTTAGGTCCCTTGGAATTAACGGGTTTTGTAAACTGTAATCAGTAGTTTTTTTGCAAATGTAAACTGTTATCACAAATATTTCTCGGGATTATTCATAAATTAATTATTGCTCAAATTTTCGTTTTTTTATGATTGTCAAATTTAAAAGGGAACGACTAATGTACCGTCTTACCGTATTTATTTTCAAAGCGAGCCGATCGCGGGAAGAAAAGAAGGGTTCTCCATTAGGATCACTATCGACGATTTGTTCTAACTATTGACATTAAAATTTGTTATTTTAGTATGAATACACTTTATTATTATTTATTATGGCTTTAATGATGGTTTTATCGACGAACCTGGCCTGGGCTAATCTAACGCCTAAGGGACAGATCCACCTACAGTATGTTAAAAAAATCCTTGGTTAATGTAGACTGGGCAATTTGTTGGCGCGCTTTTTTTACAAGAAATCTAACCTAACTTAATTTGCATTTTATTAATTACAGACTAAAAAAAAGGGGGGTTTTTGAACTCATATCGACAGTCGACAAAACTTGCAGAGAAACAAACCTGTTTTAGGTAGTAGAGCTACTAGGGGGTGTTAATATAGGAACGCTGACCATCTCATGTTTGTATCAAATTTTGCCTACCAAATTCGTTATAAACTCAGACAGGGGTGGCAAGTTGGACCTTATTTTTTCATTAAAATTTCTGCCTTAAAAGCAATGAATGAACAATGAAATATAATAATCGTAAGTTACTAATTGAAAAGCACATGCATATTTATTTCAAATTTCATTAGTCGAACTCAGTAATAATTAATAACTACCATAGTTTGATGCAAATAATTTTTGCATATTTCTTGGTTTTTTTACCATTTTTCAAAGAGCATGCTGTTTTTTTTAAAATAAATTAGTTGAGAAAGTTAATTTCTGCTATTTCAAGGGACCTACAAAGTAATGCAGCCGGCTAGACTACCGCAAAGTGCAAACTGACTTCCTCTTGGGAGTTATGTGCTTCTTACACTATACAGGATGTCTCAGATCAAGCCCCATCAGTAATTCGAATCTTAGAAACTAATAGATAATTCAGACTAGTTGGAATTATGTGGTAGTATTTTTTTTTCATTATTCGTGCACAAAACTAATACATACATAGTATACATCAATTTATCACACTAGTTATAAAGTAAAGCTTAAATAATAAAAAAATTGATTGTGATAATGTCATCGAGATTAGCATTAAGGTACGGTACTTACATATATAATAAAATACAGTACATCATAATACAGTATAAAATTTTCTGTTTGGACAGCAATAACAATTTATCTTAGTATAGTAATATAAAGTTCATTGTGGAGATTCACAATCACAGAATAGAAGCCATTCTCCAGCAGATAATTATTTACATTAGAAAATTTTTTTATAAAGTATTTTATTCCCATATAAGTAGGGTAAATGGTGTAAAAAATATATATTAATAGTAAATGAAACAAAAACTTAGTTTGTTATATTTTCTGTGAGATGTCAGTTGCCTGAATTTACATTGTAAATGAAAGAAAATACAATGCAAGAAACCAAGGAATATAATTTTCTGGATCTAAAAATTAATGGGTATCTATCTTGGTATTCGCATATCAGTTTTGTAGTGGGAAAACTTTACTCTGCATATTTTGCATTTGTCAACTTAAAGAACCTACTAACAATTGCTCGACGTCTATTATACACTGGTCTATAGCCATCTAAAATATATGTAATTGTACTGGGGTCAGGCTATTGAAGTTGACGTCTTTTTTTTTTTCAAGAAATATATAACATATTGCTTCTAACTTTCATTCTTCTCTTGGAAGCATCAATTTTTGTAAAGAAGCAACCATTTGTTTCCCCATGTCTCATCTCAACGTAACTATAGAACCCTTTGCAACCAAAATAATTTCAATTTATCTACTTATAAAAAGAGTCCATTCTGTTTTTGCAGAAATGTTTTTATCAAACTTCCCAACACAATAAGAGAGACTAAATTCAAGGGGCTCTATCTGGTAGAAAAGACATTTTATTCCACAAATTAATACTTTGATGTTCACTAGTTAGTTTTATCTCTGTATTTTTTTGGCAAATGCTCTATTGTATTATTAGACTTACTATACTTGTACAAATATAATTATTTTATGTCGTATGTGGACAATGTAAGTCTTTCTTTGTTATTTGCTTAGACAAGGAAAGAGAGGGGACGGATAACGCCAGCTGTTTTACTGAAGGCCAACTGGCACCACGCATGTTTGCTCAGTGGCGTATCACATGATTGATATTAGAAATAAATGTACATTTTTTGTGATGTAATTTATTTATCGTTTTGGTTCACCGACGCATATATGAAAAGAGGTGAGAAGTAAGAGGACTTTAGACGAAAATGCAATTTATTTTCTATCAAAATGAAAACCATGTGCAAAATTAAAATCTGCTTAAACTTTTACCGAGCGCCTGTTAGCTTTAAATTTTTGTAATGTAAATTATCTTGGAAAAATTAGTATTTCGCTATTCTGCTTTTTATGTATTTATGGACCTTCTTAATACTGAAATAAAACTAGGTATATAATTTAATTATGTTATATTTTATTTCATATAGCTGAAATATTTTACAGGGTTTCTACATACTAAATACAATTACAAAAAACTTAAAACTAAAAAAATTATATACATTATTATAAATACTAAAGCTAAACCAATACAATAAATGTTATTGTCCCTTAAACAAAATTAGCTTGGTATATTGACTTCTGATGGGATCTACTACTTCAGATTGCCTTTTACTTATAAAATGCAAACGAATATTTAAATACTGTAAAATGATAGATTCCATCAAAAAATATAAGTGGTTTGTAGTACCTTCTGATGCATGTTCTTTTAAATAATTAAAATATTTTGATTGTATGCAGCTAAACATAATTTTGCTTTTTAAGATACTTAAAAAATTCTTCTTTTTGATATCGTGCTCATAAATTCGCAAAAAATGTTCGCTTAATTTACAAATTTCTATTACGTCTTTAGAGGGATATGTTAATCCACCTCGATTTTTTTGGGAAATTAAGGAGTTTAAATAATTTTCTTTTTCCCCAATTAAAGATTGTATGCACATTTCACATTTAATTAATGATTGTAACCTACGTGATACAAAACCCGCTATATAAATTATAATTTCTTTTGAACATTTACTAATTACATGGGTATTCATTATATATTCATGATCTTCCCAAATGCTTTGCAACATTGGATACTTTTCAGATACCTCTGGGAGAAAATCAGGTGGTGCAATATTGAGTTCTGGTTTTTCAAACCTGCTTGATCCACTAGTATAGGTATGTCATCTAAGGGAATACAATTCCCCATTCCCCCTTCACCAATTTCTGCTCGGACTAAAAGTCGTTTGTAAGCAGCCGTAAATTGTCTACAGGTAGAATTATTACTCCAACCACCCCTTGATCTTATGGATGAAAAAAATAGTTCAAGATGGTCTTGACTAATTTTATAACATGGAAGGTAAACAAGATAATTTTTTGAAATTGCTTCATCATACATCAGCAAGGCACTTTTTAAAGATATTATAAAACCTAGAAAGCCCGTTTTCCTTTTGGAATGTATTAGTAATTGATTGTTTGTAAATTTTAATGTTGAAATATAATCAATTGCTTCAGAAATAAACTTCCTAGTTTGGAATATATTTTTGTTAAAAATGGGTTTTTTATATCTTGGTGCAGCAAGGGTTCGGCTGTTTAATACATCAAAAATATTATTTAACATTTTAATAAAATTGACTGTAGCCCTACAACCACGAAATTCTTCAAGGCCTAAAGTTTCCTCACAAAAAGTTAGAGCATCTGCTACTGATTCGCTTAATAATTGGACAGCTAATCTAACTTTCATTTTTTGCTTAAAAAACTTGATGTGGGCTTTTCTAAGTTTGTTCCCTAAATGAAGTCCTTCAGATTGTTGTAAATTTTCTAATTTTTCTATGTACTCCCACTTAATTAAATTCCCCTGACCATCTACTAATTGTTTGCTCTCTCCGAATGTATTTCTAACTAGTTTAAGCATATGACATGGATCATAAAAAACAAAAATATTGCTGTTACGAATTGTAAAATATGTTTTCATATTTTGCAGTTCTGTGACACAGCCTAAAAGATTTGCCATTGCGACATTCGAAGGAGCACCGTCAAAAGTTAATGATAATACATGGGCACCAGTTTCTTTAATTAATTCTATGCATTGAGACACAAGGGAACTTTTTTGCATGCCAGTTAACCCGTCTACAAAAAAATACCCTACTGGTATTTTCCATGTACCATTTATGCAATCTCCCATCCCATTCCACTTGTTTTCGAATTGAAATTTCGTCAATAACAAGTGCAATGAGAGTAGGTCTATCAGATATTTGGACATATTTTCTTAAAGTGTCAAAACACTCTTTGGTAAAACCTGGTTCCGCGTTTATATTTTTAAACCACTTTCCTATGGTACTCCTATGGGGTAAACAAGTATCAAAAACTTTTCGAATGTAATCATAAGCTTTAGGTGAAAAAAAAACTGACCGTTATTGCAAACTTTCTTAATTCTGGAGAATATTTAGCATTTTTTTTCAATTTACGTTTTTGCAGTTCTTTGGTTATTCCAGACAAGTTGGAAAGTAATAGAGAATTTTCTGAGCTTATCAAATTTTTACTAGCTAAATGTTTTATGATTTGCTTCAATGACAAAACCTTCTTTTTATACCTTCTTACTTTCTGCGACAAGATTTTTATCTTCTTTGTTTTTTGCTGACTTTTTACCCTTTCCCTAAATAGCTGTTGACGTAGTTTTTTTTTCCTAGGAGTCTCTGGATGGATATCTTCCAGGGTACTACTTGATGTAGAAGCTACTGCTGATGTGGAGGCAGTATTCTGAATATTTTGTTCATGAGATCTCTTTGTTGTCTGCAACAATTTGATTTGTTAAATTTTTAGTACTGTACAGTCAAATAATATGCAGTACACCAATTAGTAACATTTTTTCCAACCAAAATATATAAAATGGTAAAGTCTCATTAATATTTCTTTAAAAAATGTGTGTTATATAAATGTTATAGTAGTTTTTTGTGCCACTTTAACTCAACATTTGGTTTATAATAGGTTTATATCTTGAACATCTATAAATAGTTATGATTTGTAATTAGCATACTTTATATATCACTTTAGGCATAAATAACTAGATGGTTTAGAAATTGTGGTTTAAAGGCATATATATATTGTTTTATCAATCAAATATACTCCAATTTCCATATCAGAGAGGTATTACTGTGTAACTGTTTAAACATGAACAATTATTAAATTTTGCCTACCATTAAAGAGAAATTAACTATAGTAATAGTAAATAACAATAAATATTATATTAAATACCTTATAAATTATATAATAAAGTAAAAAAAATATAGCAATTACTTCTACTAATCAAACAATGTTATTTGGATAGTTACAAAAACTATACTTTACCTTTTTTGGTTGCATATATTTGGGCAGTTCTGGAAATATTGTCGGTACGGCTTCATCCAAAAGACAATTTCTTTCGCCAATGCGATAAAAGAATTTTTTTTCAAAATGCTTGGAACAAAGTGTGTGATTCTTTGTTGGAGACCAGTCTGCAAGTTTCAGATTCTGAACCCAAAGTTCTCGCCTTACCAGATTTGTAGGAAATCTTAAAAAAAAACTTATGTGAAACTTCAAAAGAATATGTTTTATTATCAAAATAAACCAATTTTCCTATTGCAGAACTAATAGTAATTAGATAAAATAATATTAAACAAAGTTAATAATAACAATATTAACATTATGGTTCAAAAATATAGTAATAAACAATTTTTCATAAGCGTAATTATTAAAATATATATGAACGCCACCACTGCTCAAATGACATTTACTCGAGGAGATTAACCCAATTATGAATACTTAATTAGGTAATCATGAATGAAAATAGTCATGTTTATGTCCCACACTGCGCAGTATCGTGAAATCAGTCGGCTGTTAGATCATATTAAAATATTATACCAAATAACTACTTAGAACATGAGATAAATGGTTTTTTAAATGCAATTGAGAAATTACTTTATTATTTCTCACCTGTGAAACGTAACTTCAGGTTCCTTTCTGTCACTCCGACTTTTACAGTTGTAAGCACAACAAACCACCATTTTTCTAACACAAAATTTATAGTTTTTAACACACTTTCCGCTGAATAATCCACAAAAGAAACTGTGGTGACACCTCGATTGTCTGGCACCATAAAATGGCGTCCTAATGAATTTCTGCTTCAATTTGCGCCAGCGCCGTAAACGGGTGTTACGCGTCCTCTCTCTTTCCTTGTCTAAGGTTATTTGCAAATATTTAGGGTTGAGGTTTTCGCGACACTGTGCCACTTTTTTGTCAAACTCATGCTGCCGTAATCAGATTTTCCATAGCCCGCCTAGTTTCGGAGATACAGGACCAAATTGAATAAGTTGCATTTTCACCCCTCATATCTCGGTTATCTTTTAACGTATCGAAAAGGTAAAAACTGGCTCTTATAGAGTTTTTTACGTAGAATCCAGTGGCGTAGACAGATTTTTACTCGGGGCCGTCGTTTTTGATACATGACCCAAAGTCACGTTTTTTTAAATGGGACACCCTGTATATTTTTACGGAGTCCTATTCGTCTTATTATGAGCTTTTCAAAAATATATGGTTATCTATACTTATTTTAAAAAATAATGCTGCAAGTTAGGTTTGTAATAATAGCTATCTATATTTTTCATAGTAAGCCATGGACTGATTGTCAAAAAGTTTTGATGTTAATACTAATAGACGTGTTAAATTAGTCACTCTGATTATTACTTTTTAATAAATGGCTACAAATCAATTATTTGAAAACTTTTGATATTTCCACGCGAGCAAGAAGGAAGATTTGGCTTTAATGTCGCTTGTTTCGTACTAGGAACCAAAATAAAATTTCATATTTTTGAAGGAGGTCTCACTGCTAATCGCTACCTTGAAATATTGCAAAATATATTGCCAGAAATCATAGATGTCCCTTTAGTCATGTTTCCAACAAGACGGAGCTCCAGCACATAACTCCCAAATTGTGTGGCGGTATTTAGAAGAGAACTTCCCCGAACGCTGGATTGGAACGCACGGACCTGTCCGATGGCCTCCTAGGTCGCCTGACCTGTCAATATTGGACTTCTTTTTATGGGGTCACCTAAAAAATTTAATTTTTCATACCTGACATAACACAGTTAAAGACCTGCGTAAGACCACTGAGCAGGCATTTTTGCAAATACAAGCACGCAATGTAGTCATTTTTAATGCACTGGGTAAAATTGCAAGAGTGTGTGAGAGATGTCTAAGAGAAAATGGAAAACAGTTTCAGCAGTTCTTTTGAACATGGTTAATTACGAAAAATAGATATACGTAATATATTCTTAAAAACTTAAACTGTAGCCTTATTTTTAAAATAAGTATAGATAACTATATATTTTTGAAAAGCTCATAATAAGACGAATAGGACTACGTAAAAATATACAGGGTGTCTCATTTAAAAAAATGTAACTTTGGGTCATGTATCAAAAACGACGGCCCCGAGTAAAAATCTCACGCCACTGGATTCTACGTAAAAAACTCTATAAGAGCCAGTTTTTACCTTTTCGATACGTTAAAAGATAACCGAGATACGAGGGGTGCCCCAAAATGCAACTTTTTCAATTTAGCCCTGTATCTCCGAAACTAGGCGGCCTATGAAAAATCTGATTACGGCAGCTTGAGTTTGACAAAAAAGTGGCACGGTATCGCGAAAACCTCAACTCTAAATATTTGCAAATAACGGAGATACCTTGCATTTACAACCAAAATTGGACACCCTGTACAGTCTTACGTATTAACAATATAAATAAAGTATGTGAACGAGGTGTTTTTAACGTAAAAACCTCGAAACAAAGACAACATTGTAATAATACATTTCTTAAATTAAAAAGTATTCTAGTTAAAATTTTTATTTTTTTTCTTAATGATTTTGTTTATTTCATTGATAATCTATGTTGACTTTTTTTTCCCAATATTACAGATAGTTGAGATAGACATAAATGTTTTGTTAATTAAATTAAATTAACACAATTGCAATATTTACACAAGTATTGTGTTGACCAGTTTAGTCAAAAGTGATTATTTGACGGGGTCAAAATGTAGTTATTTACGGCAAAAATAATAACGACTCCATCTCCGCTATAGACGTCGCGACACCAAGAAGAAACAGAACAATTAAACACTGATTTCTCAGGAATTAATGAAGGCAGGCCTTTCACATGGTTCAGTATTGGCGCCTAGGTTCCTTTATTCCCCGATTGTCCCGATTATGGAATGAGTTATCGGCAGATGTCTTTTCCTGTTTTAATCTGATTAGTTTTAAATTATAAAAAATGTAATAATAACCATACATTGTTTGCCATCTAATTGACTTCTACTAAATTGACATGGGTCCTGGTGTAGGGACACCCTGTATAGTGTAAATGGCCCAGAATTTCCAACGGCAACGTCGATTTTTATAAAGCTTGGCCTCTTAACTAAAAATCAGAATAGTCAATTTGCACTATTCTAAGTTTGCCTCCGGAAGAACTCTTGCCCCTTGAATCATCTTTTTCTTACAGTTCTTGTGATGGAAGTTACATCTATTGAAGATCTCTTTCGTCTGTTTAGAAAAAATGACAAAGACGTATTACAGCAGATGCAAGAATGGAAACTAGTGAGATCTGTATTTAGATGCCCCAAGGCAAATTGTCGGCGGAAATGTAGCCTTCAAAGAAAAAGTGATGTATCTCTTGGACATGTTTTTTGTTGCAAAAGATGTAGATCAAAACATACAGTATTGAAAGGTTGTTTTTTCGAGCAGATACGTTTACCGCTACGACAGGTGATGTATATATTATATTCCTGGTGTTGCCTGGTTCCTGTTCGCAAGGCATGTCGACTACTAAACATGAGCCGTGTATCGGTTGGTCAATACTACAAGTACTACAGGGATATTGCTTCATGGAAATTACAAAAAGTTCACCACCTAATGCGAATAGGTGGAGTTGGACATGTCGTTCAGATAGGTGAAGGTGTTATTGCAAAAGCAAAGAACTATGTTTTGGGTATGGTGGATGTGACAACACGAAGGGGAGTGGTAGTCTATTTAGGAGATCAAGGTCCAGAATATGTTCTGAATCAGATAATGGAATACGTATTGCCAGGTAGTGAAATTCGGACTGAAGACAAACTCGAAATATGTAACTTACTAAGTTGTTTTGATGGTGTATCGCCTTACGTATACAAATTGAATAATTCAGCTGATTTCACAGATGCAGACATTGCAATTAACACTAATGTCAGAATGTTCCTGGCCCGTTTGAGAATATTCCTTAGAAAACTGAATGTCCTTCATTCAAATTGCTTTCCCGAATATATTGAACATTTTATGTGGTATGAGATATATGGAGGAGTGCTGGCAAAAGATACGTTCGCTAATATTAAGCAACATATTTCAGAAAAATATCCTGTTTAAAACAAAATAAATTATTTTATTAATTTCTGTCTTTTTTATTTTATTAATTGTGTGTTCTCTAGTGGAACAGGTAGATCATTGCAGCTACTGCACCTAGGCCCCCATTTCTGGCAATGCCGCTCAACCTAGGGGCTATAAATTCGGAAAATTAATGCCCAGTATACATGTGGTTTCTGAAATTTCCGTTCTAATGTTTAAGGGCTTAGCCTGGCATGAATATATTTAAAAAAGTTCCTATAAACATGGGTCCAGAAATGCTTCTTTTTCAAGATACATGGGTTTTTTTGTACACTTTTAGATATCTTTTAGTTTTCTTGATTTGCCTCGTACATTTTTAGAGATGTTTGACTGAGATTGGGCACATGATAAATCCTAATTAATATCTATAAAATGACGTACTTGATGGAGGCTGATAAAGATCAAAGGTTACACAGTAACCTGAGAGTTGGCAGCTGGAGAGTAAGGTGTGGGCTCAGATTAAAAAAGTGTCCTGTCCAGGTTAGCCTTGGTAGCAGAAAGGAGACGTTAAAATGAAGTTCGCAATGATTTTTACGATTAATTGATCAGTCGATTTTTTAAGAAATTGATATTGATTATTTCGTATATCGACTAATTGATTTGTTTGATAAAATATTTTTTTCGGGAAAAATCCGGAAAGAAGGATTTCTGTCTAAGTAATTTGTTTAATAAATAGCATTTTTTTCTCTAAAAAATCAAATGGTATAATATGACTTATTTGTCATAATTTAATTCAAGGTTATAAAAGGTATCGAATAATGAAGTAAAAGATCCAGATCTGTAAATAAAAAAAAAGTTGATGATGGTCGCCCTCACCAATTTGAAGGGGAGAAAAAGTGACACTGATGAAGTGAAAATTATTTTCATTTGTCATTTAAACTAAACCTACAATTTTAGAAATACTAAAAAATAAACAAAAAATAATGCGGTTAGGTTTAGTTGAAATGAGAGATGAAAATAATTTTCACTTCATCATGGTCACTTTTTCTCCTCCACAAATTAGTGAGGTTAGTTTTTCAATCCGACGTTTCGAATTCGGGTGACTATCATCAACTTCAGCACTCACTTGCGGTACAATTTTTTATAACCAAAATGGCAAAAAAATCCTGGAAATTATTTTCAGGTTTCTAAGATAGCCGCTAGGGGGCATCTTGAATTTAAAAAAATGGTGTTTCTCTTCGGAATTCTGCTCTATTAAGATAACAAAAAATATATGCTTTTTAAAGCTGAGATAAATTCGAGTCTTCTTTATTAAACATTTTTTGTTCTATCTCAAAAAATAAAGTGGTGGTGGGTGTTCAAATGTTTTTGTAAATAAACATCTGTAACTTCAAAATGGCTGAACGGATTTCAACAAAGTTGATGTCGATGACATTAGAGTTTACAGGCATTGGATGATGGGAGCTTTTCTTGGGCAACAGAACTTACCTTATTTCTGGTGATTGTAATTTGGTACGCCGCCACTAGTGGGCGTTTTTCGATATTACGACAGAAATTGCAAAATTTATTTCAAAAATTGAATCTATTGATTGAACTTTTTTTTTTCATGAAAAATAGCAAAATGGTGCCCAAACATCTAGTGAAAACCGCACCTCGATATCTCGTTCCTCACCTGAAATATCGGTGACAGAAGATTTAATGAGAATATTCAATGGAACGTATTTTCTACTGGGTGGCCAATAATAGAGGGCGTCGGCTGTAGCTCAGGAACCGTTAATGACAGAACTTAAGGAAAAAAATATTTATAGATAAATTGCTGTAAATTATTTTCAAGTTCGAAAGTTGGCCGCCAGGGGGCGTAACAGCAACACAACAGTGTAAATGCCAATTTTTTCTTAAATTTCCATAATTGCTATGACTTTTATATCACAATTTACTTGGTAGTTGTGAAAGGCATTGAATAGCGAAATAACATATCCAGGTTCACATTCAAATTAAGAAAACTGATGATGGTCCCTCGAACCCAAAACGTTCGATTGGAAAATTAACCTTCCCGTTTCGTAGAGTAGAAGAAGTGTCAATTATTTTCATCTCCCCTTTCGATTAATCCTAACATTTTAGAGAAACCAGAAAACTGAAATAAAAAACAAGGCTCCAATAGAAACTTTAGTAATCTTGCATAACTGTAAAGAATGAAACTTAACAAAGGAACAAAAAAAAACTAAAACTCGGTCTCGTAATCACATAAGTTTGGCAATAAAATAGTTAAAGCTAGGGCGAAGCAGGGTAGTACTCGGTGTGGGCAAAAAGATTGAACCGAGTTTTACCTTGCTTCAGCGAAACAACAAAAGAAAAACGACGAAATAACTAGCAATTAACAACAAATAGATTTAAATTATAAGAATGTGTTTTAGTATTTTCTGTTTTGTTCTTTACACTTTTACAAGATTATATACATATGTATTACTTGATTAATTGAAACGAGAGATGAAAACAATTTCCACTTTCTCCTCTACAAAATGGCAAAGTTAATTATCAAATCCGACGTTTCGGATTCGAAAGACTATCATCAACTTTCTTAATTTAACTACGGACCTGGATTTTTTATTTGACTATTCAATGCTGTTCATAACAACCAAATAAATAGTGATATAAAAGTCATAGCGTACCCTTTGATTTTTTTGAGAAAATCAGCATTATTTGGGAAATTCCGAAACAACGCCATCTAGTGACCACTAACAAAGTTATTACGATACATTTTATGGCTTCATGAGTAGAGGAAAAAAAGTTCAAATTCAAAAACATTTATTGTGTAAAGATAAATAAAATACAGTCATTATTACACAAAAGCACAAGGTACTAGTATTAACAACCATGCCCCAAATGTCAAAATAGATGAAAACATTAAGAGGAACAAAACACAAAAAAGACAATAATTAAAACATATTAAGAGTAAAAGCTTTTAACCTTTGACCTCCTACTTCAGTGTTCGTTTCACAGTGAGCTTTGATTTAGAAATCAAGCTTGGCAATAGTCTTGAGATTTGTTTGTTTGAAAAGTTTCGGTTGTAGGCCGGAGGATATCGAAGTTAGTATAAACTCCTCGAAGCTGTCTGTCATGGATATTACTTCTTCTAATAAGTTTTTCAGCTAAATACTTTGGAGTCTGAGAGTTGATCATATTGAACACAAAACAGATGAAATGAACAAATCTCGTCTCGTTTAATCTGAACAAGTTTAGCTTGTCATAAAAAGGGGTGATATGAGAATATCTTTGAACTTTAGTTATAAAACCGCTGCAATAGTTCTGCATTCTCTGTAACCTTATACGACTCTTATTCGTCAAACAACGTCCATAAACGACATCTGTATAATGAAAATGAGACAAAACCAAAGAGTTGACTAGCATTTTCTTTGTGTTCTCATCCAGTAGATCTTTAAATTTATATAGAGATTTAAGACTGAGGAATACTTTACGACACACCAGCGAGACATGATTTTCAAATTTAAGCCTTGAATTTCGAAGTAGCCCAAGGCTCTTGATAACTACTACAACATCTGCTGACTCTTCTCAGGATTCAGTATTAAACCATTGTTTTTCCACCAGCAACACTCGTGGAAGTTGGGGCAAAACAACAGAAAAGTTGGACGTCATCAGCATAAAAATTAATACTGCTCGTTTTAGGCGCAAACTGTAAATCAGCTAGCGCAATGGAGAACAGAAGGGGTCCCAGCACTGATCAGTGAGGAACCCCGGAAGTTATTTCAGCAGAATCCGACACCAGTGTGTTGCCCGCACATTCCAGAATAGTTTTTTGTTCGCGTCCATGGAGATAGCTATTCAACCAATCATGAGTGTGGCCATTTATGCCATAGTAGTTCAGTTTCGCCAGAAGACATTCAAAACTAACAGAGTCAAAGGCCTTAGACATATCCAAACATGATTCCGATCATCCAGAGCAATCAGACAATCATCAACAAGATGGCTCAGTGCTATGACCGTTCCAAATCCCTTGCGAAAACCAGACTGAGTCTTTGGGAGAATTCCACTCTCATCCAAATAGTCACAAAGCTGTTCGTGTAAGACTCCTGCAGCAACCTTAAAAGGGACACAGAGGAGGCTAATAGGTCCAAGATCATTAAGAGAAGTTATTGACATAGAAGGACTTTTCGGAATAGGTCTCACATAAGTTGTTTTCCCGAGTAAGGGACATTTGCCAGACAAAAGAGATACGTTAGTGATGTGAGTTAACGCGGCTGCTATTATTTCCAAAGAGAGTTGTCTGTCTTGAAACCAGTAGTTTAACTTGGTCGATAGTGCAGGGTCTAAGTTAAAATCTACATTTGCCAAACTGTGAGTTCCCAAGTTGCTCAACATAATCAGCCAACAAAATGCAAGTTAATTTCATCTGGAATAAAAAGATTATCGGGATCTTAGAAGATTTGTTAGACTTAGAGATACCCCATATATGAAGGTGTGACCAGATTACCTTTGAGTTGTTTCAAGATTTGAGTGTAGTCGAAAAGTAAATGTGCCGTTCCACATTCAAGGTACGGTTGTAATAATTTCGCAGAACTAAGCCCAATGACCAAAATTTCGCGATTTTTTATAACGTAGCCAAGTTCTTCCTTTCAGTGTTTTTAAGCAGGCTAATGTGTCCGTAAACCACGGTTGTCTACGTTTTCTAGGATTACACTTAGCTGCAATGACAGGAGCATGCTTATCCAAAAACCCGCAACAGACTTTCTGTAAGAAACAGAACTTTTTCGTCCAAATAATTTTGGCGATACAGATTATTCCAGTCTATCAGTGACAGGTCAAGTCCGAGGTCCAATTTATTTTCTAAAAACCATGAATTTGTTTAGAATAGGTTATAGGTTTCTGATAATGGAAGTTCACTGAACACTCTGAGGTCATCATTAGTAATGACATCAATGAGTGTTGCACCTGTGGATGTCACTCTTGTTGGTGAATAATGTGCTGGAAACATGCGTGACCTTTAAGGACATTACATGTACAGGGTGTTCCAGCGAGGACTGAACAGGGACCTATTTTCGACCTTCCTGGTATTTTGGAAAAATTCAAAATAGCCAATAGATGTATTTTTTCTTGTAGAATCCAAAAATGTCATCGAAAAAATATTTGAACCAGAAACAAAAGAGTTACGCTATGCATCAGGTGTTTTTTAAATGGAATGTATCGTTTTTTATACGATTTTTGGAAAGAGTGATTTTTTTTATGTCCGTTCTGATTAAAAGATTTGATTTTGCGATAGCTGTTTATATTACATTTTAATGTTTTACAAACTAAAATTTTAGCTTCACCTGTTTAAAATATACGATAGGTTGGTATAGGTGATCAAGGTAAAATGACGTTTGAATGCTTTGTCAATAAAAATTGACATTATTTTAATTATTGTCGAAGTCTTCACCTAAAAAATATATATTTGACTCTGATCGAAATGAAATACTCTTTGGACGAGAGACTACAGATTGTTATGCTATTTTACAAGTGCCAAGAAAATGCAAGAGAAGCAAGAAGAAGATTTATTGCAAATTTTCATAGAAATATATCCATCAATACAATTCTAAGGATAAAAAACCTATTTGAGGAAAATAAAACTTTACATGATAGAAAAAGAAATATACAAAGAAGAAGAAATCGAGACCAGGTCATTACAAATTATTTTCAAGTTAATCCAACCAAATCTATTTCGGATGCAGTTCGGGAAGTTCAGTACGGTGGCGGTGTAAGGCGCAGAAGAGTTACCCGAGGGACTGTTCACAGGACTCTGAAAATTCATAAATTTAGGCCTTTTCGTATCCTTCCACTTCAGCACCTAACACCGGCACAAAAAGAACTTCGCGGCTCTTGTAAAGAATTTTACCCATGGAATTTAACAAATTTAAAATATACATTTGAAAGATTACCTTTTTTTAATAATTCCTATACACAAAAATTTATGGATAAGG
Source organism: Kuschelorhynchus macadamiae (assembly GCA_030620095.1). Lineage (NCBI taxonomy): Eukaryota > Metazoa > Arthropoda > Insecta > Coleoptera > Curculionidae > Kuschelorhynchus > Kuschelorhynchus macadamiae. The sequence goes on from JAUTXW010005271.1 coordinate 678,491, forward strand.
CACTTTTTCAAATTATATCCAAAAAAAACTAAGGTTTCGGAAGGTTGCACTGAACTTGTTTTTGGCGTATCGCTAAAAACATATTTTTCACAAACTTAATTTATGAACTACGTAAAAGACTGATTATATTATAATGCTTTATAACACAAAAATGATTATTTCTAACTAAAAATTAGAAGTTATTATTATATTAGACATTATTAAACGTTTTTAAACATAATTACAGCTGCTAAATAAAAAGAGAGCGGCAGTGTCGTCTGTTGGACGGAAATCCAGTGTTCTGGGGATGCTACGTTGCCAAGATTATTTTATATATGATCTTTATAAATTATATAGGAAAAACAAAATGCATTTGTGGGTTGTACTATCAGGAGCGCGAAGGCACTAGGTGGATTGGTACCGGGTTAGCACCAGGTTAGGCGCCGTAGGCGTTATCGTTGAAGCCCTAAAAGATTAACAACAGCGCAGAGCATCATGGCGAAAGTCTAACATTCGGCATCGGCCCAGAGGGCCGATGTCGAATGTTAGGCTTCCGCCAGTGATGCACCCGCCTTTTGATTAGTGTTGACCGCACTTGGTAGATTGGTACCGGGTTAGCACCAGGTTAGGCGCCGTCGGCATCATCATTAAAGCCCTAATATAAAAGACGAACGACAGCGAAGTGCATCACTGGCGAAAAATATTTGGGATCGGCACAGGGATCCACATGCGTTACTAACGGGAGACAAACATGAAAAATGTAATACAATACAATAATGTAAGTTTGGCAACAATGCAAGATAGCCTTTCTTCAAATTGTCATATTAAGGAATATAACGCGTTGGAACACAGTGAAAATATCGAATTTCTTTTCGGTTTTTTTAATAGAAAAAGTGGTTCATCCATTTCTTTTATTTTCTTAAAACAATTAAATGAAGGTAAACTTTCTATTTTATATTAAAGAATTATCAAATTCCGTGGGTTTAATTGTTTACAAGACCCGAACTTCGCTTCCAATTTGTTTCTCAAATGGTAATTCGGCAAGAAAACGAAGACCCTGATTTATTCAAAAATATTGTGTGGACCGACGAAGCTACTTTCACAACATCGGGAGTATTCAACAGACATAATAGTCACCACTGGGCCGTTGAAAATCCAAAAAAGTTCCAGACTATTAAATTTCAAGGGAGGAATTCAAAGCATTCAAACGTCATTTTACCTTGATCACCTATACCAACCTATCGTATATTTTAAACAGGTGAAGCTAAAATTTTAGTTTGTAAAACATTAAAATGTAATATAAACAGCTATCGCAAAATCAAATCTTTTAATCAGAACGGACATAAAAAAAATCACTCTTTCCAAAAATCGTATAAAAAACGATACATTCCATTTAAAAAACACCTGATGCATAGCGTAACTCTTTTGTTTCTGGTTCAAATATTTTTTCGATGACATTTTCGGATTCTACAAGAAAAAATACATCGATTGGCTATTTTGAATTTTTCCAAAATACAAGGAAGGTCGAAAATAGGTCCCTGTTCAGTCCTCGCTGGAACACCCTGTACAAAAGCACACAAAGCGACACCTAGTTGTTTTATCCAAAACAGAGATTTCTACATTTGCAAGTAAAAATGTTGGACCTGGACGGTTCCTGTCCACACTGAACAGTACCTTGCACGCTTATTTGGCCATCCTGTACAAAATTTAACGTACCTTGTATATCAAATAAATAAGAAACATTCATATTCATTTTACCCAATTTCTGCTGTCATAGAATACTATCATGAATATTTTTTAAAGCCTGCTATTGGCTATTCGTTGATTCGTCAATTAATAGGAATGAACAAATTGGCGAATATTTCTTCCACATTATTCATCAATTTTTATTTAATTCGTTTGAATAGATTCGTTTCAATGTTTGTAAATACCTCGGTAAAATATACAAAAAAATTAGAATCGGACGAATGGTTCGCAGAGGTCAAAGCCTGCTTGATTATTCAGATTAATCAGACCCGCTGACGAATCAACGAATAGTGTGTAGCCGATTTACTCAGCACATCTTTTTCTGAAACCCTAAAGTCATAATGTCGCTTGATTTTGGGACACCCTGTATAGTGTTAGTGGCTCAAGATTCCCAACAATAGCTTCAACTCTTAAAGAATTTGAATCCTTAAATAAACATTGGAATAGTCAATTTGCGTTAGTCTGATTTCGCCTGTGGAAGTATCCTTGGCAGCACCTTTTCTATAATGTTTTCTTTTTAACAGTATTTGCGATGGAAGTTACATCTATTGAAGATCTTTTCCGTTTATTTGGGAAAAGTGATCAGGACGTATTACAACAAATGCAAGAATGGAAACTAGTGGGATTTTCATTCAGATGCCCTTCGCGAAATTGTAGGCGCTATTGTAGACTTCAAGCAAGAACTGACAAGGTTCTCGGGCATGCTTTTTATTGCAACAAGTGTAGATCAAGATATACTGTATTGAAAGGTTGTTTTTTCTCAAAAATGAAATTACCTCTACGCCAAGTGATGTATTTATTATATTCCTGGTGTTGCCTGGTTTCCGTTCGCGTGACTTCAGAACTATTAAACTTAAGCCGTAGAACGATTTGTCTGTATTACAGATACTGGAGGAAAATTGCGTCGTGGAAATTACAAAAAGTGCACCACTTAATGCGAATAGGTGGAGTTGGGCATGTCGTCCAAATAGACGAAGGTGTTATTGTAAAAGGAAAGAACAGCGTTTTGGGTATGGGGGATGTGACGACGCGAAAGGGGGTGGTAGTCTGTCTAGAAGATCAGAGCCCAGAATATGTTAGGAGTCAGATAATAGAATACGTTCTGCCAGGCAGTGAAATTTGGACTGACAAAAAACTCGAAATATGTATGTCACTAAATTGTTTTGATGGCGTATCGCCTTACGTACACAAGTCGAGCAGTTTATCTAATGTCACGGATGCAGAAACTGCAATTAAACCTATCGTCGGGTTATTCATTGCCCGCTTGAAGACATTCATTAAAAAACTGGATTCTCAGCAATCAAATTTCTTCCCAGAATACGTTGACCATTTTATGTGGTACGAGATATACGGAGGAGAACTGGCAAAAGACACATTCGGCAGTATTAAGGAACATATTTCGGAAAAGTATCCTGTCTAATAAAAAATAAATCTATTTTTACACATTCCTGACTTTTATTTGATTAATTGGTATTAATTTTACTTAGTTTATGTTAGATTTATCGTTCAAAAGATATAAAGCTCAATCCATTTCAATATAGGCCAGTGGTCGCCAACCTTTTCAAAGTGTTGAGCTACTTCGATAATTTAGAAATAAACCGTGAGCTACCTACTTGTAACCAGCGTTTAAGCCAGTGCAGTTATGTTTGACATCAGGGCCGCAGAGAGCTGCGTCGGGCCCCGGTACAAAAAAATTTCACGGCCCCCCCCCTAAAGATAAAAAAATATTTCTCTACGATTTTTTTTACATTTCAAGGTCAAACGATTTAAGCATTGCCCCAGTGTATGAAAATGAAGAACGACTGAGTATTAGAGTAAAGACAATACAATTAAAATGTTTAAAACTACAATAATTTGACTTAATATAAATATAAAGTATATAAGGTTTAGTTATGTATTATATGTAATACTATTAAAATAATTATAAAAATTAGATTTTAGGACAGGGTAAATATTCATATACCTAACTGTTTAAAACCGGGTTGTAATAAATTAAATTAGAAAACAATACATATTAAAGTAATTCTCAGTTATATTAAAATAAACTACACAAGGTATAAACGTTTATATACAACAAAACATCATTTTAACAACTACAAGGCAAGCTACTATTTACAGAAACAAAGATAATAAAATTTTCAAAATAAGATAAAAATCAGTATACAGTAGCTTTACGGCATTTTGCAGATGCAAAATTTTCAATGACTTCTGAAAAGTATCAGGCCCTAGCCATTTTAGATTCAATTGCTAAAATCCCTAGAGCACTTAAACGTTCTTGTATCATGGTAGACTTCAAAACATTTTTAATTCTGGAAAGTTGGCTAAAGGATCGTTCTGCTTGGGCCACGATAACAGGTAGTGTACAAAAAAGTCTTAAGGTTATAACTGTTGCATTCATTTTGAAGACATTTGGTCTGCTCCTCAATTTCTTTATCTTCTATACTTAAAAACTGCCATAACACACTAAACTTCTTTGCAATTTGTTTAGCTGCTTCAAATCTTGTAGATATATTAAGAATAACAGAATCTAGTATTCTATAAAATACATTTACTTTGAAATGTTCCTCCTCGCTTAGCTCTTCAAATGTATCCTTTAATGAGGTTTCGTCATAAAAAGCCTTTCCCTTGCGCGTTTCCTTTTCACGGATATATATAGGTCGGTTGACATATTTAAATTAAGGGCTACCAACTTACGTTCACTTAAAATGTTTCCCCAGCTATTCCTAATAATATCTAAATCTTCAAGCAGTGAATGCAAATTTTTAACCTCAATATCTAGAGTCGTGGAAACTGTTTGAAGAATAATACTCTTAAAATTGATTGCTGTGAGTACTTTTAACCAAGTTGAAGCCATTCGAAGGCATTCAAAAGTGTCTAAATAAGACAGAATGCCAGTTAACTCAACTCTTACTTCTGGTGTTAAATTAAGCTCCAATAACTCGTCAATGGCATCTTTTATTCCAGGTAACTTCTCGCAGACTGGCTTGAGGGCTGAAGGGATTGAGAGTCAGAATCCTTGCCTGCACGCCCTTATATTGTCCGCTCATGTTACTACCATTGTCATTGCCTCATTGTCCACGACAATCTAATATTAATATTTCTTTTTTTTTTTAAGTGTCCAAAATCATGTTAGTTATTGCCTCCCCAGTTCAAAAGGCAAATTCTAAAAATCTTTCAAAAACCTCGTATTCGTTTTTGTCATTCAACCACACATAACGTAAAATAAATATTGTTTGTTCATCGTGTGAAGAATCTGGAATAGCGTCGACGATTATGGAAAAATACTTTGCGAGATTTCTCTTATTAAAAATTTTTTCTATAACGTATTCTGCACAAAGTGAAATAAATTAATTTTGAATGTCTGGCGAAAGGTAATGAACTTGCATTCGTGTTTTAACTTCTTGAGAACCTTTAACAGCTTCTAAATGCTCTGCCTATAAAGCCATTGTTTGGATTTCCAATTAAATGCGACGATCCCGATCCTCTAAAAGCTAGTCCTCTTTCCGATAAAAATAAAACAACGTGAAGAAATCTTTGTAAAAGTAATTTCCACTTTTCTTTCTCCTTTTTTAAAGATATGAGGAGCAAACTGTCAATTTTTACTCAAAATACTTTGCTCTAGACTTCTCCGTTCCAAGTATGACGAGCGATGAAAGGAACTATTTTCATGTTCAGATATTCTATTGCACAATTTTGTGTAGCCATCAGAAGGGCACCAACCATTTTCAGAAAAAAAATCGGGAAATTAAATGCACATTTGCTGATTTACAGAAAACAAAATAATGACTGTTTCTTGGAGCTCCAAATTAGCCAGTCTCTTGATACAACTTCTCCATTTTTCATATGTCTGTTCATTAAGTATTTATTATATTTCATTTCATTGTTATCCAGAGGAAGTTCGGACGGAAGGGGCGCTGGTCCTTTTCGTATAGCTTCTTCTATATCGGTAGGAGTAGAGTGCACTTTTAAATTTCCTATATCAAAAGTACATGCGCTGTCTGTATTTAAATCGTAATTTGTCATATTTTGCTCGATATTAAGTAAATTTGAAAATTTCGAAGTACTAGGAGTGGTACTTAAAAATACGGACACAGCATCGGGTTTGAACATGGGTAAATCAGTAGTGAAGGAGGAGGAGGATTCCCCAATTTCGGTATCGGTTTCGTTAGATGTTTTCTTCAAAGGAACAAATCCAAGATTTTCAAGGGTCCTTTCCCCTTTTTTCATATGCTCGCTTTTTTCCTTACGTTTTTGGGAACAAAAAAGCTTTACAATGTCGCGACCAAATTAATAACCATAAAGAAAAAAATTAACCACCCTTATTGGTCCCTAAATAAAGGAATCCGTTATACTTAATAAAGTTCGAGTCCTGCCATATTAGCAAAGCGCTTGTTCACAATAACGATAACGAACCGGTGAAATAAACGTCTTAAAAACTCTCTAATAATTGCTGTTATGTACCTACCTTTATATAAATGATCATTCCAGGCAAATTTTAGGGCATGGTGAGGTATAAAACCTTTTTATTTAAACCCAAAATAATTGTAGTAAAAGTCAATTAAATGTAGCGATTGCCAAACAAAGCGTAAAAAGATCAAGCACGCACGGAACGCTGTCTCAGCACTTTACACGAATGCACGATGAGCACTGGCGAAATACGCAGAATACGTGAATCGCGGTGTTGTCAATCACAGAAAGACTTTAATATTGTTTTAAATTTCTTTAAAACCTAATTTAAAAAATTATAAATTAAATATTTTTTTTTGTAAAAGAAAAACAGAAAAAGTGTTCCGATACGATTTGTACCGCCTTCACCCGTCTCTCGTCGGGCCTGTTTGACATACATGTTTTTATGTAAATAATAAATGGTGGTAGCTCACAACATATTTTGTAAAATAGAAGCGTTCATAAATGTTGAAAAAAATCATAATATGACAGCTAGCAGCGGCAACACTGTGGTGAGCGCTCTGGGCAACAGCTGCCAGAATTCACCAGAGCGCCAGAACGTGTGATATTTTATCACATGTTCTGGTTTAAAATTTTAATTATAATGTTTTGTTTACTTTTATTAAGTCGTATGTGATATGCCATTATAGCTATATGAAAATTTTGTTTATTTTTTAGGTATGTATTAGTATTAGTTAAGTACTTTTTAATTACATAAAAACACGTACTTATGTCAAATACAACTGTGCATTATTTCGTTTCAGCTGGTTACAAGTAAATAGCTCACGGTTTATTTCTAAATTATCAAAGTAGCTCAACACCTTGAAAAGGTTGGCGACCGCTGGTAGAGGGTCCGTCAACGAGGACTGAACAGGGACTTATTTTTTGACTTTCCCTGTATATTTGGAGAAAACGAATGTAGCAGTTTATTTTAGTTCGCAGGTTCTGGGACGGGGCATTTAATCCTCCCCCTTGAATATGCAGCTAATTAATATTTTACAAACCTGTTTGCTTGTAAACTGCCACACTTAGTTCCCAACTAAATTGTCCAGTAAAATTAGTCACAAATAGGGATGGGCGTTTTATCGATATATCAATAGTTATCCATAGGTCAGCGACATATCGAATAAGAATAGGTAAATAAAAGTACAGTAATAATGTATCCTTTGGACCACCCCCCCTCTTACGTCCCTGCCCCCCTCATCCTGTGACGTCATTTGACCTTGAGGGAGGCCCGCGAACTTGACCTTGGGTCCATTTGACTTTGAATTTTTGAAGGTCAATACCTTCACCTACGCCCCTACCCCTCGCCTTGTGACGTCATTTGACCTTGAGTGTACCCCCCGCCCACTTGACCTTTATATTTTGAAGGTCAAATTGTTTGACCTTGATGTTTTGTATTTTGTGTGAATATTATAGATAAAAATATTTATTTTTTTTGTAATGTCAACTTCACATATTTTAAAAAATGCAATAGATCTCTTGGTTCTAATTAAAAAAATCAGGGAAAATGAGATAATTGATGAAAATTAAACATATTTTTGACTTCCCTCGTGAAAAGGATCGTGAAAAAATCATCATCCTCACTGATTCCAAATTGTGTGGCATAACTAATTCTGGTATAGAGATGAACCAGTAAAACTGGTAGTTATTCAAGATGGCGGAACAAAATGGCGTCCAAATAAAATGTTTGTAATCGTAAAAAAATCGCTCTCTGAGGTTTTATATATCTTCAAGGTTTAGCGTCCCTAGACGCAAAAAAAATATGTTTTATGATTTCCGTCTATCGGTTTATCTGTCTGTCTGTCAGTTCACGGCACAGCTTAAAAGCTGCTTATCAGATTAACTTCAAATTTTAGTCAAAAAGTAAGAGTCAGTTGGGGATGGCCTGGTCATATTTTGGAAAAAATCTTTAAAAAGGCCGTATATGTGTTACTAAATGGGTATTTACTGAACTAAATTGGGACACATGTACTTCACTATTCGTAATAAAAGAAAAGATTTAAAACAAGGACGTTCCGGCTAAAGGAAATTTACCGATTTTTTTTACATTTACAATAAAAAATGTATTTTGTTTCCCTTTCCTTAATTGCTTTATTTGGAATGATGAAATCTATTGAATTTTCATCAAAAATGTAAATATTTTTCGCATATATAATGTGATTTTAAAATTTTACATGTCTGTTTTCTCTTACAAATAAGATTTCGAAAAAATGATACTCTTATGTTAAAATCAACATACTGATCACCCACGCTTCCATAATTCCCCAGGGTGTTTCAAAGCAGTGGCGGATCGCGGGTGAAAAAGTGCAAATGAAGCAAGAAAATATCTCAATAACTTTTTTTCCAGAATGTTTTTTATATGTGGAAGGGGTAGAATATTTTTTTACGACTTACCTAAATTTTGTATACTAAATCAATTCTCCTATCCTTCATAGCAGCAAATTTATTTATAACATGCTCATAAAATGGATAAGTTGCCCTAATCTCCTCCAGAAATTCCTTTTGAATTGAAATATTGCCTAGAGAAGTAAGTCTTTCTTGAGATATTGTATTTCTTAAATAAGTTTTTACACGTTGGAGGCAAGAAAAACTTCTTTCCACTGAAGCACTTGTCGACGGTATTGTCAAAATAAGGGAAAACACTTTATATGCTTTGGTTAAAATATCTTTATTTTCATTAATTTTTTTCACTTGCTCTTGCAGCGATATATTCAAATTGCTGTCATTGGCAAGACCAAGCTCATTTTTAAGTCGTTGACTTTTTGAAAATATTTCCCCATATAACTGTAACAAATTTTCAAACGGGCTAGTCGCAAAATTTAAACTATATTCGCAAAATTTAGCAGAACATGCCAAAAAAATGTAAGTTTGTCTGTCTTGAAAACTTAGTGTCATTTCCATTAAAATATGGTCCAATATTTCATAAAAAAAGGGTTCTATACTTAGCCCTAATTTCTTCAGGTGAAAGCTTAGCTAGCTCACGTTTGTAATGATTTGTTTCTTTATCAGACATGGTATTAAAAAATTTTCATTTCTTTTTTTACAGAGCGCCTCACGACAGCGTTTTATATTGGATATGCAAAAATGAATGTCAAGCGATTTTTTTTGAAAAACTCAAATAGTATGTCCGTGATTGAGAAAATTTCATTAAACACTAATGCCAGAACCGTGAATTCAAAATCGTTCATCTCACCTAAATATCCTTTCGCAAGCCGAAATTGATTTTTCATGAGATTTGTCACAGTTTGTAATAAATTCAAAGACGTCTTTTAATTTATTCCAGTCTTGAACAATCACATTTACTAACTTCGAATTTGAAGACCAACGAGTTTCTGTAATTGTTAATATACGCCTCGTAGATGCAGATGTAAGAGCATACGTTCGTTTGGCTGAGTGATGAAAAAATGAGCGAATGCCACTAAGACTTGCAAAAAAAATTTGACATTTAGAAATATTTTTTAACTTTGCTGCATCACAAGGTTAAGACGATGCGCAAGACAATAGACAAATACAGCCTGCGGCTTTTTCCTTTTTTTTTTTTGAAGGCCATATAGATGGCCAGACATCACACTTGCGCCATCGTAACATTGCCTAATTAATTTATGTTTATAGTCAAATTGGTCCAAAATTTGATCCAATATCGGAGCTGACATTATAACATCCTAAGAAACCCTCGACTTCTGAACCTTCTGAATTAACGTATCTTAAAATTATGGAGCACTGGGAGGTTTGCATAATATCAGCGATGTCATCCACTTGCACAGAAAAAAACTGTGTGCTCATATTTCATTTTTTACATGATCATTTGAATAATCAGAAATGCATTCAACTATTTCGTTTTGAATAGTTTTCGAGTCACCAGTAAAAACATTTTTAATTTTTTCGTGATGATCTTTTAGTTTTTAAGAACTTCTCGATATTAATAAACCTAAAAGCTTTTTAAAATTCCCCCTATTTATTGACTCGCTGCTCTCATCATGGCCGCGAAAGATTAACTCTTGTTTTGCAGGGTACAAAACTGCGTCAATTACCAAGCACATAATTAGTCTATTTAATCGGAAATTTTCGTTAAAATGTATTTTATATAGTTTAGCATTTTCTTTTAAAGTGTCAGCTATACTGCTTTGATTTTTTACAAATGTTTTTAGCATTAATTCGCATTTTAAATGCTCCGCCGAGTCTTCATATTTATGTAAAGACATTCATATATTTAACATACCTGCAAATCCTTCCTTATTTCACACTGAATATTTATTGAAAACTAGTAAACAAGACCAGCAAAACAATTTTTGTAATATTTGACTACTACATAACCATTTGTACACCGAAAACCAGGATGACGATTAAAACTCTGATCTTGTTCCTTCCATCGATTAAATTGAGTTTCCAACAAAATGCAAACCACATCCATGATCGGAATCATCAATAATGTAAATTAATAAGCCCGACACCAAATAAAGTTATAACAACACCATAAATAAATATAATATACTAAACAGTCAAGCAAACTGCAAAGGAACTAACAAATCCGCGAAAATAAAAGTAAACAACTACCCCAAACTGAACGACACGTGGATGTAGTGTACTGCGTTATTCTTTTCGTTCGCTCGACGTCATCGAGTACGCGTTGTCATGGCAACGTAGTAGGAAAATCGTAAACTAAACATAGCACCTCCAGCAAAGTCGAAGCAGTTTGCGCCACTGTTAGAGTTGTTATAATAAAGTTCGATTGAAAGTTTTAAAAAGACATGCCGCCAACGGTCAAGGAAAATATTTATTCGAGATGTTCAGTTTATTTTTTGCCATTTAGGTGAATAAGTGAATGTAAAACTTAAATTTTAAGAGATAAATAATAAATATAGTTTGATGTTTGCTTGTTTATTTTTCTTGGTGAAGTAGAACTTCACCTACTTCACCCTGAATAGCCGCCACTGTTTCAAAGTTATTGTACAAAATCACTGGCGTATCAGGGGGCGGTTTGGAGGTCCTTTTTTGAACTGAGGACCTCCCCAAACAAAATCCTAAAAAATTAGCCTTCGTCTGTTCAGCGATTATAGATCTTCACGTTTCAGGGTTCCTAGATGCCAAAACAAGTTTTCATAATTCCGTTGGTTTGTTCGCGACGAGGCTAAAAAACTATTTACCCGATTGACTTTGAAAATTTTGGTCAAAAATTAAAAGTACAAATCCAATATGGCGTAACAAAATGGCGGCGTAGTAAAAAATGTTTTAAAAAATCAGTCTGAAAATACCACTATCCGATTCAGATTATTAGATTATTAGAAAAGGATGGAGATGAACTGGGAAAAATTTGATACGAATTCAAAGTGGTAGAACAAAATGGCGGCCAAATATAAATTTAAAAAAATCAGCATAAGAAACCTTTTTATTCAATTTATTTTAAATTCTGCACAAAATTTAGACGAGATATGGGGATAAACTGGTAAAATGTTTCCACAAATTCAATATGCCGCAACAAAATGGCGGCCGAATAAAATGTTGATTCCATTGATTATAAATTTTGCACAAAAATGAAGTGGGACATAGGTAGAAATTAGTAGAATATTGGTACGAATCCAATACGGTTTGAAAAATAACATAAAATATTGAGATATTTGATTTACCCGGAACATACATAGTGGTTAATCATAGCAGTAAAAAAACCTTTAGGGTAATTGGTTAAAACCAATCAACAAAGGAGCTTAACTGGAAATTATCTTGTGCTATGCGCGGAGCTGAATAGGTTCATAATTCACTATTTTAATAAAAGGAAATATTCATAATGAGAAAAATTCCGGGTAAAGGAAATTTACCGATTTTTTTGAACATAATAACTATTTTCCTTAAAAATTTAACTTTTTGCCAAATACAAAACAAAAAATGTAAGGCTCAAATTTAGGGTAATTTTTAGTATTTGCATAGTAAATCAAAATAAAAATTTCCGCAAAAATCAAAACCTAACTTTATTGGGCTAAAAGTGGCATTATTTCCTTTCGTTTCAGACTTCTATTATTCGATATTTGATAGATGGGACAAATTTAAATTGTTTTAGGAGAGAAGCTCAGAGTGAATATCCCGTCTTGAACACACTTCTCGGCGCCTTTTACAGAGGATCCTTGATCATTTACAACTCCAGCTACGGCAAAGTGTTGCCAGCTACCGAAGCTGAAATCCTATTGGTTTGGTTTGGCTGGTACGCATCTAGTCTGTTTTTTATATACATTTTAGGTAATTAGTTTTATTTTGTTTGTATACATTTTATAAATTAGAATGTACAAATACCTGCATTATAAATTATGAATTTCGATAGCCAAAAAAAAAAATTCAGGAATAATTACGCTCGTGTGGTATTTGGGAACAAAATTCCACAACAAAAGTATGAATAAAACCAAAAATCAAAGCTGATATTTTGATTTACAATTGTAAAGAATGTCATGCTTGTGAAGTTTCCAACTTTAGTTAGATAATGTAAGATAAATTGAGCTGAGCAGCAATAAGCGAAAAACAATGCATATAAAAACTAAGCTAGATGGCCATGGAAATAAAACAAAAAAGCGTATAGTTATGTCAAGCCCTTAATACTAAATTATTTGATGTCAGATATCCCTAAATAGTGGTCTTATTTTAATTTAATATATTTTGGTAGTTTTTAAATATTAAAATTAATTTTTCCAAGGAAGAAATAATATCTTTGTGTTAGGGATAAATGACAAAAACACCTTACTGGCGTTACGAATTTACAAACAGCGGTATCCCAATAGAAGACAACCTTCCAGAAAATCACTTCACAATCTTAAAACACGTTTTAGTAGAACAGGAATTGTTGCATATGAAAAGAAAGAAACAACAAAAACGGCCAGAAATGAACAAAATTAGTTAGATATATGCTAAGCTTCAACGAAAATCCAAATGTAAGTGTAAGACAAATTTCTAAAGATTTATTAATTTCTCGAAGTTCTGCTTATGCAATGTTAAAAAGAATATAAAATGCTTCCTTATCATCTTCATCTTCATCAAGATTTAAATAAACAATATGTTATTTGGCGATGAATCTACTTTTCACGAAAATATCTGTGTTACCAATACAATTTCCATTATTATGCAAGTCATCAGGGGTTTGTGATATTACCCCACAACCAAGAAAGGTGGTCCCTAAACCTTTGGGGTGGTATATTGGCGATTAAGTGATAGAGCTGAAGTATATAGAAATCCTGCAACGATGAAAGCAAACATGAAGAACGGGATACAGGAAGTTTTTCGGAACATAAATATCCAAATGTTAAGAAATGTAGCTGATTCATTTAAAACCCGTTTAAGAAAGCTTGTATTAATGAGCTTTGAGCAGCTACAGGTATTAAATTGATTATTGTGATTGTATTGCCTATAGTTAATTGTGTTAAATTTTTTCTCTAAGCAGGTTCCCGAGTTTTGAACTGAAAAATGTTAAAAAATTCTTATATTGAGAATGGTGAGTGACTTAATAAAGTATCAGAACTTTTTTTGATTTCTGTCGATTGCCATCTTGATTAGTTTTTGAATGTATCATTTCAGCTTTATAAATATCTCAGCAAATATCAAGTTTAGTATGCTTAATGAAACTAACAGGGCATTAAAAGTACCATTTGAAATTCTTGAAGAAGTGTATTGTTTTTGTTTTAACTCCCTCACGTTGAATAAGGAACAGGACGATCTTGTAAAACTTGCGACAGTGAAATAGCCTTTGGGGTATTGTCAAAAATACATGAATATATATTTTTTTTCCATCTCTAAAAATAAAAGAAATATAGAGCTTTTACACACTATTTGCCACACTGTACTGCCACGGACATTCTATTGCCACTACTACCTATTGTTAGCAGCACAAGCGGTACTACCCGCATTCGACGATGCTTGCCGTAATTGTCATTTAGGAACTTTTAACAAACTGTAGAGAAAACTTGTTACCTTCTTACGAAAAATATTAAGACTGATATCTAAACACAGAGTCAAATAAAAAAATAAAATTCAATGTTTTAAATAAATATTCTAAATAAAAAAAAATATTCGCGCTTTGTGGGTATTTAGCTTGAATCCTTTAAAAAATAACCTGAAACATTATTCTTATAATATCGGATAGTGTGATATTTTTCAGCCATGATAATGGAAATAATGAAAGGAAAAACATCGGCTGCTCATAAGTACGTGGAAATGGAACGGCAGCTGAAGGATTATATGCGCCACAAACAACTACCGATGCAGATGAGGAGCAGAATTCTGATTTACTATGAGTTTCGATTCCAGAAGAGTTATTTCCGGGAAAACGAAATTTTGGATACAATATCTGAACAATTAAGACAAGTAAGTTTCTCAAAAGATTAAGATACCAAAAATGTCGCAAAAATACAGCCGATCTTCCTGTCTCCTTAGCAGATTTGTAACTGTAATACATGTATGGTAAAGTCCAGAGCGTTTGTTTTGACAAATTAAAACCCTTTGATCAAGTCTTTCATGGCGCATTCTTGACCGACTCAAATACTTACGATCTTCCTCTAAAATTGGACCGAGTTTCTTTTTTAATCGAGTATTTTCTTCCATGATTATTTTTCTGAGGGATTCCCTTCAGGGCTCAATAACCAATATCCACACTTACATACAATTTCCCGCGCCAATCGAAAAGAAATGCCAAAGGTGCTCTAAGATTGTATGTCAATTAACTGGCCTTTTTAAAAAAATTAATGAAGAATTCTTATACAGAGTTGGTTGTTTCTTTGTTTGCTTTACCATATAACAGCCAATATTTTTATTATTAATACACCATATAAGCTATATCGGGCAAACATTGAAATCGCCTACATTTTCGAAAATTATAAGTTGGCATAGAAAGGAAGCTTTCACGGCTTTGGTCGATTAAGAAATTATGGTTCTTGGGATTAGACCGTGTCAAATTGAAATTACTATCCGACGTTTCGCCTTTATTGCACGAGGCATCTTCAACGAGATCTGATCAAAGTCGAAACGTCGGATAGTAATTCCATTTGACACGGACTAATTCCAAGGACCATGATTCCCTAATTATAAGTTGGTGAGTTGAGTTTTTACAACCTTTTAGAACAAACGTATTTTTAGTGTTCATGCATCTAAACAAAATTTTTTTCAGCAATAACTTGAGAACGATCAAACTTCTTCGTTTCAAATTTTCACTAAAATAGTCTAGGTCAGTATTTCCTGGTAATTAGGTTTTGGCATAGGCTATAGGTATAAATCTTCGATATTTGCATAGACATAATACCAGAAGACCCAAATCGTGTGCTGCTTAATTCAATGCGTGTATGTGTATGCATCAAGCAGCGAGGTAAATAAATATGTACTGCAAGTAAGTGTAACAAAGCATCAAATACGTCTCCTCCTTGTCGGACACCACAAAAGGCAACGCTGTAAAGTTATGTCAGACTTCTTTGCTTCTTGCCCTTGACATATATGTCAATGGCCATGAGTATGATATTATAAATATTTATTTCGTAACCCATTTGAATAACAGTCGTTTAAATGTGAATCAAAATTAAAATCGATTATCACAGCGGGTATATTTACCAACATACCTAAACTATTTTTTACGTAATGCGTAAAAACGATATACCTAAGCTCGTTTATCCAATGTCGGCCCGCGGGTGAAAAAGTAAGTGAAGTGCAAATGAAGCAAAAAAAATATCGCAATAATGTGGAGGGGGTAGAATATTTTTTTACGACTTACCTAAATTTTGTATATTAAATCAATATACCTATCCTTCATAGCAGCAAATTTATTTATAACATCCTCATAAAATGGATGAGTTGCCCTAATCTCCTCCAGAAATTCCTTTTGAATTGAAATATTGCCAAGAGAAGTAAGTCTTTCTTGAGATATTGTATTTCTTAAATAAGTTTTTACACAAGTGAAGCTAGAAAAACTTCTTTCCACTGAAGCACTTGTCGACGGTATTGTCAATTTATATGCTTCGGTAAAAATATATTTATTTTTATTAATTTTTTTCACTTGCTCTTGCAGCGATATATTCCAATTACTCTCGTTGGCAAAAATAAGACCAAGCTCATTTTTAAGTCGTTGACTTTTTGAAAATATTTCCCCATATAACTGTAAAAAAATTTCAAACAGGCCAGTCGGAAAATTTAGCAGAACCTGCCATGAAAATGTAAGTTTTTCACAGTCTTGAAATCTTAGTGTCATTTCCTTTAAAATATGGTCCAATATTTCATAAAAAAGGGTTCTATACTTAGCCCTAATTTCTTCAGGTGAAAGCTTAGCAAGCTCACGTTTGTAATGATTTATTTCTGTAATAGAATTTGCTTTATCAAATATGGTATTCAAAAAATGTTCATTTCTTTTTTTACAGAGCGCCTCACGACAGCGTTTTATATTGGAAATGAATGTCAAGCGATTTTTTTAAGAACATCGGATAGTATGTCCGTGATTGAGAAAATGTCATTAAAGACTAATGCCAGAAACGTGAATTCAAAATCGTTCATCTCACCTAAAAATCCTTTCTCAAGGCGGATTGATTTTTCATCAGATTTGTCACAGTTTGTAATAAATTCAAAGACGTCTTTTAATTTATTCCAGTCTTGAACAATCACATTTACTAACTTCGAATTTGAAGTTGTAACAACAGCATAAATAAATATAACACAAAACAGTCAGTTTCATCAAACAACCACCGCAAACTGAATGACACGTGGGTGTATGGCGTTGGGCTCGACGCCATCGGATACGCGTTGTCATGGCAACATAGCAGGAAAATCGTAAACTAAACATAGCACCTCCAGCAAAGTGAAAGCGGTTTGCGCTACTGTTATAGTTGCTATAATAAAGTTCGATTGAAAGTTTTAAAAAGACCAACGGTCAAGTAAAATATTTATTCGAGATGTATAGTTTATTTTTTACCAATTAGGTGAATAAATATAGTTAGATGTTTGCTTGTTTATTTTTCCTGGTGAAGTAGCACTTCACCGGAATAGCCGCCACTGCGTTTATCTTAGTTTACTTTGTTTTGAAAACGACGCAAACATCTCAGAAGGTATTTTAAAGTAATTTATTGCAAGAAATCTATATTTTTTTATATGAAACGTGTATAAAGACATATAGGGATGTATACAATGTGCATGTCCTTTAATGTACATTTTGGCACTGAGGAGGCCAATGCATTGCAGCTGTGCGACACACTTATGGGTTTTGGTTTGCAAAGGACCATACATGAAGCCACTAGAGAGAAGGCATGTCTGGACAGCATCTTTGTAAGTGTGAGTGTGGACATTTTGTCAGCCCAGGTTGTTGACCCAAATATTACTGATCACTTGGGTCAGATGGTTGAAGTATCTTGTCCATCTCGGAATGATTTTCGTCAGTCTGAAAGGATATGTAGACCAATCAAACAACAAGGCTTGTTTGTCTTTCATGGTATTGTGGCAAACACTTCATGGAGATTCGTGGAACAAACCAACATTGATATCAATAGTAAGTTACATTTTTTTGTGAGCATTCTGGAATGTGCCTACAAATAGTCCTTTCCTGAGAAGAAATACATTGTACGTGCTGATCAATCGAACAATTTAGGTTGGTTTAACAATGAGTTGAAAATGATGAGGGAACAGTTGCAATTTCTTGGAGAACTAAGCAGACAATACAATCAGGTTTATTTTAGAGGCAATACATGGAGTACAAAAAATTTTATAGGGATGCTATTAAAAAAACTAAAATAGCCGCAAATGACAACTTAATTCGATCTTCCGCAAACCCATCAAGAGCAATGTGGCAAATAATAAATAACCATAGGGCCTGTCATAAAAATAGCCCGGAAAATACTAATTTGAACCCTGAATTGTTTAATGATTACTTCATTAATGTGGCTCATGATCTTGTAAATAATATTCCAAAATCAAATGCTGATCCTTTAATTTATCTTAAAAGTTTTTTGCCAATACCTCATGGATTTTCATTTGCACAGGTAGGTTTTAATGAGGTCCGTGAAGTTTTGGACAATTTAAAAAATAAAAATAGTCATGATGCATTTGGCTTGACAGTGAAAATTATTAAATCTGTAAAGAACGAAATTGTATTGCCTCTTACTAAACTCATAAATCTATGCTTTAAAGAAAATACATTTCCATCTATATTAAAAAATGCCTTAGTTATTCCTCTTTATAAAAAAGGAGATGTAGGTGTGCCTGAGAGTTACCGCCCAATATCATTACTTCCATTTATATCAAAAATAATAGAAAAATGTATGTCTAGGCAGATTGTTGATTTTTATGAGAGAAAGGGCCTGTTTAGCTCTTGTCAATTTGGGTTTAGGAGGGATAGGAGTACGGTGTTGGGTATTTTGGACCTGGTTTCAGAAATTCTTGAATCTTTTCATTGTTCTCAGTATAGCGCGGTTCTCCTCTGTGATCTCAGCAAGGCATTCGATTGCGTTGACCACAACATTCTTTTGAGTAAACTTAAGGCTTATGGTTTCAGCCGAGAGAGTATCGCCCTTATAGAATCTTATATAAGGGGTCGACACCAGGCAGTGAGATATGCCGGAGTGATATCAGATGAGAGCGAGCTTGATATTGGAGTGCCACAGGGTTCTGTCCTAGGCCCAATTCTCTTTCTAATATACATAAATGACCTGCCACTTTGTGATTCATCATCTGGGTTTACACTCTTTGCCGACGACACAACCGTGCATGTGAGGGCTGATGGTCTTAATGCTTCAGTGGATGCTTCCTTGCGGGCGCAAGAGAGGGCTGAGGACTGGTTTTGCTGTAATCGACTGCTGTTGAACGCAGATAAAACTAACAGAGTTGTCTTTTCTATGAGGGACTGTGGTATGGTGAACTCTCATGTGACTGAGATAAGGTTTCTTGGTGTTCATATGGATCCAAAGCTAAGGTGGAATTATCATGTTGATCACTTGGCTTCCGGCCTGGCTAGGACTCTCTATCTGTTTCGTAATCTATCATCCTGTGTGTCCTTGAAGGTGCCGAGAACAGCTTATTTTGCCTTATTCCATTCCAGACTCTCCTATGCAATTCTTGTATGGGGTCATGCTGCTGATGTAGATCGCCTCTTTGGTCTGCAACGGAAGGCGGTAAGGATCATGGCTGGATTGGGGTGCAGGGAGGACTGTAGGCATGCATTTGTGGAACTTGGAGTGCTAACACTACCATCCATGTATATACTAGAAAATCTAGTGTACATTCAACGAAACCAGAACCTGTTCACTGCTCATGAGAGTGTCCATTCTTATGATACTCGAAATAAACTGGATATTGTACCTAACTACTGGCGCTTGAAGAGGTGTCAAACGGGCATTGGTTATTGGGCTATTAAATTTTACAATGCCCTTCCGCATCAAATTAAGAGTTTACCGATGCCCCAGTATAAATATAAAATAAAAGAAATTTTAATTAAAAATAGCTCCTATTTATATGAAGAGTTTTTAGCGTTTCATTTTTAACATGTTATAATGTGTATTTGTAGTAACTTTTAAAACAGTATTTGTGTGTATTTGTAGTAACTTTTAAAACATTATTGTAGTGTGCTTTTAATATGTTCTTAGTAATAGTACTTTATTATTTATTAATTTATTTATCTTTGAGGCTAGACTTATGAAATTTTAACTTTTAGATTTAATTAAGTACTATTATCTTTTTAGACACTGTTACTCCATCTCTATTGACTTGTGTAAATTACTTTGTAATGTTGACATGATTAAACTATTTCTATTTCTATTTCTACATTCCGAAGGACTCGCTCAAAACTCAAAAATCGTCAAAAATCATCCAAAAACTCACAAAAATCGCCAAAAAACAATGCTTTTACTCAAGGCAACACCGCTTTATTTGGGTTACTATTTTACTATAGTTTTACACAGTGATTCAAAAAAATGCAGCGGTGTTAGTTTGCAAGCAATGACATGATATGGAAATAAACAGGTTATTTGAATAATTATTTGTTATTATCATTAACATAAAACTAATGAACTATTACCGATGTTATTATTATAGTATTAAAACCATCTTAAAAATTAGTTTTAACTTTGCCAGCAAGTATAAATTTTATTCTGTATTATGGATATTTGTAAGTGGGTATAAAAACGTAAAAATGAATATTTTGAGAATGCACAAACTGATAATAGTTAAATAGAAAACGCAAATAGTTGAAGTAACATTCTGACATTGAAAAATTATGGAAGTTATTGGCATAGACCCTAGTCTACTATACAAAAGGAATTAGGCAGCTCCCTTAAAACGGAATAGAAATGTTCCAGAAACGATAAAACATGTCACGCTTCTTTTATTTTTTATAAATCATTTTTCAACTATACGGGGAAAAGCCCTAAGTGGATTAAAGACCCACCTGAAATTGAAAAATAATTATTTCAGAAGCATTTAATTTGCCCAAAAAAAAACACGTAAAATGTATTTTATTTTTGTATACAAGTTTAGAAGTTTATTTTTTTCACTGTACAGTGTTCCAAAGATTTCCAACGTGTGAAAATAACTTCAGGCCTTTGCTAATAGTAATTGACCTGTGAATTGCAGATTTTCTCACAGCTTATTTTTTATTACATGTCAGCAGAGATCTTGTTATAAAGCTTTAGCAACTGTGTTTTTTAAATCTATGAACAGCCCACGACGACGGCCGAAAGCCTAAAGTACTAGGTACCATGGCTGCTTAAGTTAAGAAAGAGAAAACCCTTTGCTAGTAATGCATTGCATAATTGGGGTACTCTGGGAATAAAGGTACGAACAAAGTGGGAGGCCTTTGGTCTTTGCAGTTGCATGTAGGGCTATGGTAGTGTCTGTCAGACAGAGGTAGATGGCCCGCAATTGGAAGATCGCTCTAGTGAGGCGAACTTCTTTGTCATGTTTGAGTCATCACTTAGGCGAATAGCCTTTCTTTGGCCAGAGTCGAGATTGTTAAGGATTGAAGGAGAGGGTGTTCCTTACATATGCGAGAAACAATCAAGGCTGTGTTTTGATTTGGGTTAAAGGAATATTTGGTGTCCAGGGTTTGGAGGATATGGCATTTTGTTCCTCAACATTCTAAGATTTTTTTTAACTTTTTGGATAGTCTCGCCCACTTCACCCTTGGGAGCTGGTCACCCGGTTTTACTACCTCAATATTTAGTTAAAATGAGCATTTAAGAACCTAAAACAATTAACCTCTCATTGTTTTTTTATACCATAAACTCAAATATACTTTATTGTTAAAAGAACATAGAGTACTTGTCAACAAAGTAAGCTCTGTAAAAATAAAAATATTGGAGTCATTGGAGAAATAAAATAAACATATACTATAAACTAAGTAACTACATGTTATACAAAAAGGCACAAATATATCCATATTAAAATCCACCATTAAATATATAATATAATAAGTGACTTAAAGCTTTTAAGTACAGATTTTAGCTTAAAATACACGAGTACTGAAAAAAAAAACAAAATATATGGTATGTTCACAAACAATCATCGTAAAATTCTTATTATATGCTTTTGCCTCCAGGCTACATTTCACCTTTTTTTCACCTATATTTCTAAATATTTGTGGGAGGTGATTGTAATTTTTGATTTGTTTTCAACCTTAGTATCTGATAAGTAAAGATTATCAAAGTTAAAACTAAAACGTTAAACTATTAGTTTTTGATACATTAACACTAAGGTGATTCGCATCACACCATTTCTTAATTAAGATCAGATCTCTTGAGATATTTTATTTCAACAGGCGGAAAATTTGATTTGAACAATAAATACAATAGTACAAACCTGTACTGGTTTTGGTTTTGTAATAGAAAAAATATATTTATAGTAAAAGACAATACATTTTCAGGAAATCAACATGCACGCCTGTAGAAAACTAGTAGAGAATGTAATCTTCTTTAGGAACTTGCCGATAAACCTGCTCGTACGCATCATATCTTGTCTGAGGATAGAAGTGTATCTAGTGAATGATATTATCATAAAAGCGAATACTCCTGGTACCAGCATGTACTTCATATCTACGGGCACCGTAGCCATTTACACGAAATCAGGTAAAGAGGTAAGGCTTTGACAGGTATTTTCAGGTTGTACCGATGTATTATATTAAGAAAAATTAAGACTGTTTTTATATAATGCATAATAAGAGTAATGTGTAATCGTTGTTTCAGATTTGCCATTTAGAAGACGGCTCCCATTTCGGCGAAATAGCCTTGATAATTAAAGGCACGTTAAGGACAGCTTCCGTGATCGCGGTGGAAGTTTCAGAAATATACAGGTTAGATCAAAAAGATTTCGTGAAAGCTATAAATCCATATCCGGACCTGTTGGCTAACATCCAACATATCGCCGCGGAGAGAATGGAGGTAGCCTCGATGCTCGACGACTACAACAAGAAAGAACACTCCACGAAAAGATAACGACAGTGTTATTGGTAATTTTAAGTGGAATAATCGTGATTCGATCTGGGCTATGCTACATACAAGGCTTTCGAATAATACACTGAAAAATATCTGAACCGTGCAGGGTTTCACTGACAGGAAGTATGTTGGGTTTCTTATTGATAGGATTTTATATGAG
Source organism: Kuschelorhynchus macadamiae (assembly GCA_030620095.1). Taxonomy (NCBI): domain Eukaryota; kingdom Metazoa; phylum Arthropoda; class Insecta; order Coleoptera; family Curculionidae; genus Kuschelorhynchus; species Kuschelorhynchus macadamiae. The sequence continues at coordinate 701,243 of JAUTXW010005271.1, forward strand.
AAATGAAGGCTTTGTATTCTGTTTTGAAGATATTCTGCATTCAGCTCAGGTCTTGGAAAATGTAGATAAGCGAAACGACTAATTTAGTTATATTCTTTCTGAATGTATTTTGGTTCGGTTTTCTTCTTTGTCATGGTGACGAGGCCAACATTTGGGCAAATTTAATGAAACAAGTATAATAGAGTAATGATACCTTATGCATTATTGAAGATAATAAAATGTTGATTGTCCAGATTTGACAATAAGCGCCTCGTTGAAGAACTTGGAACCATAGATTTGTAAATAATTGTAAAATAAGAGTTTTAGTGATACCAAATATAATCAGTTGAACTTAGTAGTTTTTTTCTTAATCAAGAAATGGTTTTTTATCTCGTTCATAAAACATTATAATATCAAAACGATTCTATCAAATTCTGTTAATAATAGAGTTCCATGTGTCGATCTGATCTTGCTGGGGCAGTTGATACGATGACATATTTACTTCGTTTTGAGAGAAAAATATTTCTTTGAAAAATACTAAATTAATTAAAAGTTCTGGAAAAAACTGGTATACGTCACCGGGCGACCGCGTACCAAATATTAATCGATAGCACTATCTTTTTCGTTAGGTCAAGAAAGTAGGCGATCCTAACCAATTTCATTTTTCTACTAATAGTTTTAATAAAATAGAATTTGTTAAAGAAATATTAACAATTAGAAATTAGTAAAAATGTTTGTGGAGTAAATTTTAATTCCCGATTTATTAGACACGCAACTAGATTTAGTGATGACCAAATGAAAAAAACAAATTAAACTATAAATAGGTAGTTAGGTATGCCTATATAATCCTAATAAATAAAATAGTTAAATATTTAGACACAAATGAAATTTACGAAGTTTAATTGAAATTAAATCTTTATCCCACATGTTTTGAATAACGATAACTATACAACAGGTAGGTATATTTTTAAAAAAAGTAAACGTGATATTAATTATATTTGTTGTTACTATGAATGTATTAAATATTTTTGACGATTATGAGATCTCTCTTAGAAACAGTTTGAATAGAAATTTAATTCCAATTAGACTTTATGGAGGAAAACTTCATGTTTTATTTGTGTCTATAATATTTGAACTCCACTTTGAGAATGGAATATTTTGCCGAATAGATCTTTATTTAAAAAAAATATGAATTTTACATATCAAAACAATTAAAATTAAGTAATTATTTTCTTCATCTTTTTACTAACTTTTTCGTCTGTAACTTCGCTCGGTACTTCCTGTTCAATTATCCTTGCCTGTTGAAGTTTGGGGTAAAGCTGAATATTTGTCAGTTAGTGTGAAGTAACTGACAAAAATTTAAAAAGTAAGAAGTGAAGGTGCAGCTGAAATAAAAAAATATTAAAACAACTTAAACCTTAAATTTTAATAAAATACAGTAAAAAAGAACTATTTTGGCAGGTATTTTCGTTGAATGGTGATTAATAAAATGCAGTTAGTAAATGTAATGTAATGTGAAACTGGTGTTACATATTTTTTTATATAAAGAGGCAATGTTCTTTAAAAACATACATGAGAACAATATAAACTTGCTTGGAATGTAATGGTGTATACATAGGTCAAACAGGTAGATACTTAAAAACTCGAGTAGCTGAGCATTAAAGGAGCGCGCTGCCTGTGAATCTGGTGAATGATAAGAAAAAGCTGTCTGGCAGAACATTTCGAAAATTTACATCTCTTCAATTTTGATAAAATCATTATTTTAGCTAAACAAAACAACTTTCAAAAACGTCTGCTAAATGAAATGATCGAAATCAAAAAGCACACAACCAATATTAATACAAAACTATATATAGAAGGCTTGTATGTGGAACCTACTATATTTTAAAATTGTGTAGAACATCCTGTGCAGTAAATATATAATATATTTTAATTTTCATCTTATTTTTATTACTGACCGCAAATAATCACACCAGAAAGTATAAAAAAAAATTATATTGATAATATTCAAAGCCTACCTGTTGACCAAACTCTTCCGACAACAGTAATTTTATTGTTCTATATTAAATGGTACCAACAACCAACAACACTCCATAATACTTACCATCAAAATAATATTCCGCAAATTGTATATAGTTAAGATTTACACCGTAAATGGCATTTGAATGTAACTATGCTAATGCCTCGAGTAATGTCTGCTAGTAAAACTTAATTTTAATCTTAATTTATTTTATCCCTATTTAAGTCGTTGTAGTTTAACCGTGGTATCCTATGTACATTGTGTCTTGTTTTTTTTTTTAAATACTTATGGTGTTTTAATATGTATTTTAACTGCAGTCAGATACGCTATGTTTTTTACTTATACACATATAGCAGTTTTTATTGTTCTCATATATGTTTTTAAAGAACGTTGCCCCTTTATATAAAAAAGAATTGTAACACCAGTCTTAAATTTTGGAGACCTAAAAATGACCTCTATGAGGTCGAAATGTCGACTAATTACATTAGATTTTCTAAGAGCATTTTATTGATCATCACTATATTACTTACCTGTAGGTTTTAATTTTCTTTTGGGTGGCAGACCAAGAAGTTCAGCTTGCAAGTCATGCTCATAATCTTCGGGTTTAAAATGCTCCCAACAAACACGACAGTTCCCATAAATTCCATTTGCCACCCCTCTTACATCTCTGAATCCATATTTCTTGAATAAGTTTTGTTTTGGGAAATCGATAAAATGAAATCTGTTTGCCAGATTTATTAATGCTTATTTAGGGTTGAGGTTTTCGCGACACCGTGTCACTTTTTTGTCTAACTCAAGCTGCCGTAATCAGATTTTCCATAGCCCGCATCGTTTCGGAGATACAGGGCCAAATTGAAAAAGTTGCATTTTGGGACACCCCTCGTATCTCGGTTATCTTTTAAGGTATCGAAAAGGTAAAAACTGACTCTTATAGAGTTTTTTACGTAGAATCCAGTGGCGTAGACAGATTTTTACTCGGAGCCGTCGTTTTTGATAAATGACCCAGTCACGTTTTTTTAAATGGGACACCCTGTATATTTTTACGGAGTCCTATTCGTCTTACTATGAGCTTTTCAAAAATGTATCGTTATCTATACTTATTTTAAAAAATAAGGCTGCAATTTAGGTTTGTAATAATATTTATCTATATTTTTCATAGTAAGCCATGGACTGATTGTCAAAAATGGCTTTGTTGTCACTGCTTTGTCATAAAGTAAATGAAGTTTTTGGTATACTAATAGACGTGTTAAATTAGTCGCTCCGATTATTATTATTTAACAAATGGCTGCAAATCAATTATTTGAAAACGTTGAGCAATATGATATGCTGACCTGTTTCATAGAGAGTCATGAAAATATAAACGCTGCTTCTGAGCTTTATTTCATTAGGTTATGTTTTATTTTCATAATTATTAATTGCAATCTTTTTTAAAACCTAAACTTTTATTATATAGATATCCGGAAAGGAGGCAGCCAAATAAATTAATATTCTATAGGCTGAAATCGAATTTAATAAATTTTGGCTCTTTCAAAAAGCCCAGATCAAAGAAATATAACAAATGGAATCGTGAGGCTGATGAAATTAACGTCTTAGCAAGTGTAAATGTAACGCCTCTAACGTCCTGTAGAAAAATAGAGAATGAATATATTTTAAAGAAACATAAGTATAAAGTCAGAGTTGTGCAAAATCTACATCCTGAGATGCAGAACAACGTATTGATTTTTGCCAGTGGTATTTACAAAAAATTAATACGAACCAAAATTTTGGAAGGGAGGTTATATGGTCCGACGAATCGTATATAAGTAGTGCTGGAATATTTTATAGGCACAATATGAGACACTGGTTACCTGAAAATCAACATTTAATATTTCCACGCGAGCAACAAGGAAGGTTTGGCTTTAATGTCGCTTGTTTCGTACTAGGAACCACAATAAAATTTCATATTTTTGAAGGAGGTCTCACTGCTAATCGCTACCTTGAAATATTGCAAAATATATTGCCAGAAATCATAGATGTCCTTTTAGCACATGTGAAACAAATATATTTCCAACAAGACGGAGCTCCAGCACATAACTCCCAAATTGTGAGGCGGTATTTAGAAGAGAACTTCCCCGAACGCTGGAATGGAACGCACGGACCTGTCCGATGGCCTTCTAGGTCGCCTGACCTGTCCATATTGGACTTCTTTTTATGGGGTCACCTAAAAAATTTAATTTTTCGTACCCGACATAACACAGTTCAAGACCTGCGTGACACCACTGAGCAGGCATTTTTGCAAATACAAGCACGCAATGTAGTCATTTCAAATGCACTGGGTAAAATTGCAAGAGTGTGTGAGAGATGTCTAAGAGAAAACGGAAATCAGTTTGAGCAGTTCTTTTGAACATGGCTAATTACGAAAAATAGATATACTTAATATATTCTCAAAAACTTAAACTGTAGCCTTATTTTTAAAATAAATATATTTTTGAAAAGCTCATAATAAGACGAATAGGACTACATATAAATAGGGTGTCCCATTTAAAAAAACGTAACTTTGGGTCATGTATCAAAAACGACGGCTCCGAGTAAAAATCTTTCCACGCCACTGGATTCTACGTAAAAAACTATAAGAGCCAGTTTTTACCTTTTCGATACGTTAAAAGATAACCGAGATACGAGGGGTGTCCCAAAATGCAATTTTTTCTCAAATCTGATTACGGCAGCTTGTGTTTGACAAAAAATTGGCAGGGTGTCGCGAAAACCTCAACCCTAAATATTTGCAAATAACGGAGATACCTTGCATTTCCAACCAAAATTGGACACCCTGTACATCGCATTCCAGGCATACTTTCTGCCTAGATGTAGATCTAGAAACAAAACAAAGTATTATATCATTACATTTGCATCAACAAAAAATCTAGCAAGTATATCAATGTTAATAATAGGCTATCCTACCTATAATTTATCATAAAAAAAAACAAATATACCTTACCTAGTCGTTATTAAACCAAAATTCAATGAATTTATATTTTATTATTTAATAATTATAAAAATCGCTCTAAATCAACAACACGTTCCCCTTGACTAGAACCCCGGGCGTTGTGTAACCTATTAGGGTCAAAATAGCTTTCATGATAAAAGACAACTTAAGGGAGCCGTGATTGCATAGAAGTTCCGGAAATATACAGGTTAGATCAAAAGGATATAAAGCTATCTGGAGCATATGTGTGGACCTGTTGGCCAACATCAAACATATGCTGCGGAAAGACTACTACCAGAAAGAACACTCTACGAAAATATAACGACGGTGTGTAATTTTAAGTGGAAGAATCGATCTGGGCTCTGCTATGTACAAGACATTCAAATAATAAAGTGAAAAATATCTGGACCTACAGGGAAGTAGATTGGATTTCTTATTGATAGGATTTTATCTGAGAAAGAAATGCCTTGTATTCTAAACGACTAATTTAGTTATATTTTTCTGAATGTATTTTGGTTTAGTTTTCTTCTTTACCATATATTTTATATTTTCCAAACAATGATGATGGAAAAAATATAGTAAGAATTTTATGAAATCAATGAATATATATTTTAAAAACATAGGCAGAAGTCTGACGATGGAAATGATAGTTAAAAAACCATTGGAATTGTTGAAGTAAAATATTGAGTGTCCTGTGTAAAATATTTGATAATATGCGCCTTTTTGAAAACTTGGACCTTGGTGTTGCAGAGTTTTAGCGATATCAAATATAAACAGTTGAACTTGGGGTAGTTTTTTCTTGATCAAGAAACTGAAAAAAATGATGATAACATTTCCTGTGTCAATAAATATATAGTTCTGTGAGAAAAAAAAGGATTCATTGAGAAGAGTTGATTTTGAATAAAAAAAATCTGTCTTCAAATTAAAAATATTATTTTGCAGATGATACGGTTACATTTATACTGGTCAACATAGCTTTCATAAATAACAGGACAGCTGTCGAGATTTCGGGAATATACAGGTTAGTTTTCTACCACCGACACCTTCTGCCGAAATAAAAATGAAAATTTGGAACGCGTCGGGGGGGCTAAACGTACAATATTCCGCCAAAAATTGTTTTTTATTGCTGATAAAATTTATGATGATAATTGGTTAAGTAAATATTTTTATGGTTTCGCGGATTTAACCCTTTATAAAGTTGTTTATTCGCTTTGTTGTACTTATGATATTACTAATAAATCATTACCTTTGCTCATCTTGCTTGTCAGATGTTCAGTGGAGGAAAATTAGCTATAGATTCTTCTCCGACCATCAAGTATCTATGTATGCGTCTACTATGCATTGGGCTGGGTCTAGTGGAAGAACTGGGTATGACGAAATCACTTTTTCAGTATGAAAAATTTTTCGTCAAATTTAACAATGCAGTACAAGGCAAGGAATAGTGTAGTCACCTTTCGTACTATCATTTACGCCGGTAACTAGACCGGAGAAAACCTGATGTTCCCGTGGTAGTTTGGGGGTAGACATAGACATAAATGGGGAGTCCGACAAGGGCAGCACTTAGGCTCACTGGGGTCCATTGTGCTATCCCCCCAAGTAGGCGTGTTAGGCCAAGAGCCCACTCCTTTTTAGAAAGGAAAGGACCCTTTCAGGTCGCGCACGTCCCACAAACTCGGGTTCCACACAGGTGTCACCCAAACAAAGCAGTCTGGCGTTGACTAAAGCGTCACACCGACAGACTAGATGCTTGGTAGTTTCATCTACTTCAGCACAAAACCTGCAGTATGGATCGTTGTCGAGTCCAATCTTATGCAGGTAATATTTCACTAGCCAGTGTCCAGTTAGGACCCCAGTAATAGTTCTAGGTTGGCTTCTGTTTAGATTTAGAAGTCTATTAGACTAAGAACGGCTATAAGGGCCTGATATCAAGACCTTAGACTGTCTTGAGTCCTGCTAGCTCGTGCTATTCAACACGGAATTCCTTGATAGTGCGATTCTTAATCCTACCCTTGACAGCTGAAGGAGCAATTCCAAGAGCAGGTTCCGGCCCAGTGCCAGCTGATCCGCCCCTTCATTACCCACAATGCCCTGATGGCCAGGCACCCAAATGAGGCTAACCCTATTGGACTCACACAGCCCCTCTAAGGCTCTCCTGCATTCAAGTGTTAGCAGCGAATTGACCCTGTTCGAGGACAGAGCTTTAATCGCGGCTTGACTATCACAGCATATATAGATATGCTTGTCGTGATATCCTCTGGAAAGGTTTTCTTGTACGCAGTCCAAGATTGTTGTAATCTCAGCCTGATATACAGTCGCATACTGTCCAAGAGCAAGACTAATTCTTGCTCTGGGACTCTCCCCATAAATTCCCGCCCCAGATCCCTCCTTCATTAGAGAGCCATCTGTAAACCAGACAAGACCCTCCGGTTTGAGGAAGGATGGGGAGGAATCCCTCCATTGTTCTCTCTCAGGAACAATTACACAAAACCTTTTAGAGGCAATTGAGACCGGAATGATGGCATCTCTCCTTGCTAGGAGAGGGTCTAATCTGATCAGTTCAGTCCAAACTCTGCCCAAAATTCCAGTCTCTGTGTATCCAACGACCCCAGTCGGAGAAGCCTTCCGAGCCTCTTCCTCTATAAGCAAGTCCAGAGGACTTAGTTGCAAAATAGCCTCCATAGATCGGGTCGGTGTGGTTCTTATGGCTCCAGTTATGCCTAAACGCGCAAGTCTCTGGGGCTTGTCAAGCATCCTCCTGTATGTGGCCTTGCGAGTGGCGGGCCACCACACAAGAGCGCCATAAGTGATCATTGGCCTTATCACTGACGTGTAAAGCCAATGCACAATGCAATAGGTTTTAAACCCCAAGTTGATCCGAAGGACCGTCTGCACGCCCATAGACACCCTGTGGTCCTTTTTGTGACCCTTTCAATATGATCCCTCCAGGTCAGTCGGGAGTCTTTTAAGACACCCAGATATTTTACCGACCCGGAAGGTCTCAACTCTTTTCCAAAGAGGGTGAGCCTCTCAAGGTCCACTTTTCTCTTATGGCTAAATGGTACCATTTCGGTCTTATCCGGATTAACAGACAGACCGTGTTTTTGGCACCACTTTTCCACCATGGGCAAAGCCCTCTGCATGAGCCTTATAATCGTGTTTGGGAACTTGCCTATTACTATAATGGCAAGATCATCAGCGTAGTTTTGAGCATAAACTCCGCTCTCGTTGAGAGTATGAAGCAGCCCATCCACAACCAGTCGAGGTTTGGATTCCTCAACTACCTGTAGAGCCCGTAGACATAATTATTATTAATTTATTCATAACCAACTATAATAGTTTGTTACAGGAAAAATAAACTAAACTAAAAATAATAAGAAAATGTTCATAATACAAAGAGAACTACAAGGATTATTATTATTATTACAACAGGGGAGACCATACATCTCATGCTGTTTCGTTTATAAAGTTGTGTATGTTGCAATGAATAAATTATTGGTAAAAACGTATAGACAAGCTCGTTTTTTTAAATTTCATATGTATAGATTATACCTTTATTTTTTGTATCTACATACATCAGTTCTGCTCTAGAATTTATGAATACAAAAATGCCAATATATAATTTTACTTCCTAGAGGACGATAAAATCGCAATTACAATTCCTGTTATCCCTTAAAGTAATTAACAGTACTTACAAACTAATAAAATATTTGGAAGAATCTCGTACCGCGCGCGCCAATTAATGCAGAAAACAGTAACATTTTGACTTACCCGAGAAAATAACGTTAGCGCTTAAATAATCTTCTGCCATAAAACACCATTTTGTATTTTCATTTTCCCAATATAATCAAACATCACCTGCTCCTGATCAGTTTATGCTTGGTTAACTAAAAGCGGCATCTATATGAGGTCATTAACATTTCCCATATGATACTCTTATTTCGCGAAAACCTTAGATTAAGCTGTTAACCTAAACCGATTATGTTAGATTAACCTGGATAAAATTTGGTATGTCTATGGTAAAGCTCATCTGGCTGACAGTCCCCATTCCTTGAAGAGCGACTCAAGTCTCCCTTTTCGCACGCCCTTCCCTCTGTATATGTTTGAACAAAAACTGAACGGTAATTAGTGAGAATGTTCATGGTAACTTAAACCAGCAAAACCAAACCAATTGATCTATCTCATAAGCCGAGCGACACGACAAAAAACATATGATACTCGGACGAAATAGATGTGAAAAGTTGTTTTTTAGGTAGGTAAACAAAATTGATGTTGCCTGTTACGAACCCGAAGTGATTTCAAAACTGACTTCAAAAATTCTATATTTTTAGTCAGGAAGTGAAAGAACTAACATAACTTATAAACAACACTTAATAATAACTAAAGAAATAATCTTATTTTTAGTGGTACAAATTTATTTACAACAACGACATTTTCCTATGAACCAAGGACAAATTTTCAATATATGCTTAATAAAAAAAAATGGTAAATCACAGAGAAAATGTTAAAAGTATTATAAATTATAATTGTAAAATAGCTAATATATCTAAAAATCTAACTATATACAAAACTACAATATATATAATAAACTGTTATGAATTAAAAAAAATTATGGTGGTCAAGTTCGGGAGTACCACAAAAGTAGGAAACCGACAAATACATTTCAAATGCAAATAAACATATGCCTCTGTTAGGCACTAATAGGGTGATTTGGTGGATATTTATTGTTTTGAATATCATTTTAAAAACGAGTAGATTTTTTCATAAATATAATAAGTCATAAAAAACAATATTAAATATAAAACAAACAATACTGACGCAGGTTAATAAACTCTATTCGGTATCCACATTTAAGTCTATCCACCTGTGACGTCTTACTATAACCAACTTGTTAAGGCAACTTTATTAGATTTACACATTTACAGAACATCTATCTGTGACGTCACATAGTCTCTTTGTTAAAGCAGCACTAGAAGATTATACATAGAGTGATTTTTTGAATTTAATAAAAAAAGAATAAGGCTTGCAAAATCATAGGCAAAGGAATTAGGTGAAGAGGTTAGTGCAAAATTTTGGGTCTATCAAAAATACAGATAGTTTATGGTTAATATTATGAGAAATATACAAAAATAAATCGCGGGTACGCCTAACATTTTTCTGACCTCAAATATATTTAATTAAATTAATTAGAGTAATTAAAGCTTTGTTTCTCTGATTACTCAAAACATATGAATGCAATTTATATGAGATTTCAGCAAACTATAACGAGGCCAGTGGTACATTAATCTCAAGTCTAAGAGAACTTCACTCTGGAGTACCTCAGGGATCAGTACTTTTATTTTCAATTTTTACTGCAGATTTAGGTAACGTCGAACAATCTTGTCAGATACATAGGTTCACTGACGGCATTCAATTAACATTTCAATTTGCTCCCAAGGAGAGTAATGATGCTTGCTTGTGTATTAACAATGATTTAAGCTTTATAAAAAATTGGACGGATAAAAACTGCTTGTTTTTAAACCCTTCAAGTACTGTGACATTGTGTATGATCAATGGTGCGGCTCGTCATCAGCTGCAGAAAATGAATCGTGCTGTTTGTTTTATAACTCCTGCACCCCGATTTTCTGAAATTTCTCCCTACATCCGTGAACTCGGTATGCTTAAGCTTAATGAATTGCGTTTCATTCATTTTGCTTGCTTTGTGGTTAAGATCTTAAATAGCGGTATTCCTCCTTATTTAAGGACTAGGAAATTAGTCTTCCTTTTCGTTTCTAGCTCCAGTGGTGTACAACAGTTTGTTGCTCCTCGGGCATCTTTCTCCCAACAATAAAGACTAAACTAAAACAGCAGTTACTGACAAATACCTTTAATTTGCATGCCAACCTGAATACATTTTAGTTTGAATAATACCTTTTAATGATATGATAACATAATTGTGATTTTAGTCTAATTGAATTTTATTAGTAGTATTTAGTTTTGCTTTTGCAATCTGGTTTATTATCTTTATTGTTTTTTTTTGGTATTGTGTTTTAATTGTTTGTATTCTATTTTAATTCTTTAAGAAAGTTTTATGTTATTTGTACATTTACTTTGTCAGATAATAGAGCTAGGTTGAAATCATTTAAAATGTATGCTATCCTTTTGTGTTCTTTTTTGTTGCAATAAATATTTTTTGAATTTGAATTTTGAACGTAGATGAAAACAATAATACCTATAAATTAATAACTTGGTTGGCCTTATTCTACCTAGTCGGAAGTACCCGGCAGACCACCTCCGAGAAAGTAGGTTCACTTACCTTACCAAAAATATCTAAATATAAATAAGTTTCGAGTCGAGAAACAATACTTTAGTTACTCTAATTAATTTAATTAAATATTTTTGCGGTTAGAAAAATATGAGTAAATGTACTTAAATATAATAATGTAAAAATCACGGTTCCTAGGTTTAGACTGTGACGAATTGAAATTACTTTTCGACGTTTCGCCTTCGATTGAAGCAGAAACCTTCAGCTATCGTAACTGCGAAAGTAACTGCAGTTTGATATGGTTAATATAAAAAACAAAATGCTGCTGAAGAGTCAATAGCTGAATATTCCCCAAGTAAAGCTGATCATCCTTGGGTATGACTGTATGTATTCTAAAATATCTAACAAACCTAGATATGTATAAGAGCTGTGGGTTTACTGTTCATTATAAAGGAATTTTAAAAGAAATCAAAAATGTGGCAGGTGATGTAATTCATAAACTTAGTATAGTTTTTTGTAAAAGAATGAAAACATAAAGTTTAACGAAGATTATGTTTGTTTGATTTCTACAGAGTTATTAACCATGTTTTGACGAATAGTTGGTCCATTTAAGTGAGTAATTACTTAAATACAATTTACATTTCTGGTTTTTCTGGACTTATTGATGATTTAAGGATATTTTTGCAAGCAGTTTTGAATAATAAAACTGAATTTTTATATTCACTAAAATGGTGTTCAATTTGAATTTATAATTATATATAAAAATACATACACAAATACTTTATTTCTAGAGATATGATTGAGAATTGCCAAAAAAAAATAAAAAATATATTTCAACCTACTACCTGATGGAAAGATCAATTTATATCATGATAACATAATAAACTGCCATATATCCTTTTGTTTTGCAAATATAACCAAAAAACATTAATTTTACAAGATATTACCACAAGTATTTTAAAATGGGACACCCTGTATATTATATGTCCCTCAAATGTGTCTCTTCTTGCAAATTATAAATATATCTGGTTTGATAGCTTTATCTTTAAAGACACCTAAGAAATTTAAGAAAAACCTTGCCATAAGAAGCAGTGTGTTGGAGAATGCTCTATTACATAATGGAGTCGATGGGAATACACTGCTTCTATAATAGGGTTTTTCTCGGGTGTCTTTAAACATAAAGTTATCAAACCAGATGTATTTATATTCTACAAGAAAAGACCCATTTGAGGGACATAATACACAATACAACACCAATTAAAAAAAAATACAGCTTATTCTCTTGATGATTATAATTATACTAGGTTTGATCTTTACCCTTAAACACATTTAGGAAAATTAACATAAATCCTCGCAAAGGAGAGAAAGGGAGAATATTCTAGTTTTGGAACACAAATTTAAAGTCAGTAGGAATACACTGCCTCTTAAAGCAGAAATTTTATCAGCTTTCTCAGTTGTCTTTCAAGATAAAGATATCAAACCTGATATATTTTAATGGTCTGCGTAGGTGTCAAAATTAAAATCGGTAGTCTGCACTCGTGTCAGCTAGATAAGTTTTTATCCATTTAAGCACTGGTCCTATGTCCTAGTTTTATTCAAGAGAACATTATGATTTATCATGTCAAAAGCTTTTGAGAAATCGTAAAAAATTTCAGAAAAAAACAAATAACTATTGTTTAAACCCTGTACACAATTTAAAATTGTATATATAGCCAAATTTTCGCGCTAATTTTCAAATATTTAAAACGAAAATTTCACCCGTTTAACAGAAATTCCACTTATATATTATCTACTCGAATTTTTTTGTGTCAATTCCGATGATTACAGAGGTCAATCGTTCAATTCTATGATGTCATTCGATCTACCGGGAGCCCCCCTGGGTTGTGGTGGATGAATCATGTTCTGTGATGCCTGCGCCATCCGTAATGCCTGCAACTCTTGCGGAGAGATGGACATGTTGCCCAGCAACTTGTTTGCCATCTGCTGCTTTTGCAGCATCTGCTGCAGCTGGTACTGCTTCATGAGGGCCTCCTGCATGCGCTGCGCGTGCAACGTCTGCATCAGGCGGATCTCCTGCTGGACCCGGTTGTACATGCTATAGTCGTTCTCGGACATCTGCATCTAGAACAGATAAAACAAATCACTCTAAATACTAGAAATCGCATAATATAACCATAACATGATTAATTTAGAAAATATTGTTAGTTAACAACATTACAATATATAATTTAGTTAAAACAATTTCTTCTTGGAGGTATGTTTAATAAACAAAACTGTACTACTTGGGGTTCCGAAAATCTAAAGTAGTCATAGAAAAACCAATGCATCTTAGAATAGTGACTGTTTGGGATGGGTTCTGGAGTAGTAATATCATTAGTCCCTACATCTTTCAGAATGATGGTGGTAAAAGCATTACGGTGAACGAAATACGCTACAGAGACATGGTAACTGATTTGTTGTAGACGATCTGGATTCATGCGAGTTTTGGTTCCAGCAGGATGGTGCAACGTTATCATATCGGCCGTGCTTTTATGTACTAACTCACTATCCGTACATATGCTTGTTATAGCTGTTTCGGAAACGTTCATTGGTCAGCGCGCAGCCGTGATGTGACGTCTTTAGACCAGTGGTCGCCAACCCGTCGATCGCGATCTACCTAATTTCTGTTAGCTCACAACATATCTTATAAAATAGAAGCATTCATACATTTTGAAAAAAAAATCACAATATGAAAGCTAGCAGCGGCAACACTGCGGTGAGCACTCTAACCAACAGCTGCTAGAATTCACCAGAGCGCCAGCATCGCCTGAATGTTTGAGAACGCGAGAACGATCTGGATTGCTTTGAACGCGATAAATGCGCATGTCGGGGATACAAGGAGTTCAGTTTAAAACTAAAAGGCATTAGCTATGTTAGTACACAGAGTGAGCAATACAAAAAATTATGGAAAGCAGTAGTAAGAAAGTAAAGACAAAGAATTTTTTTTACAGAAGTTAAACGTAAAAATGTATGTTTGTTATGTAATGCCTGTGTTTCGGTTGATAAAAAAAGGAAGTATTAAGAGGCATCATAAAAATGTACATCCGAATTTTGAAAAATATTTCCCATTACATGCTGCCAGCAGAAAAGAAAAATTGAATCAATTAAAGATCCAGTTAATTGGACAACAGTCAATATTTTTAAAAGCAAATGACAAAAATAAGTCTGCAACGCAAGCATCATACCGTGTGTCCCAAATAATTAAACAAAAAAAGAAACCGTATGAAGACGGAGAAACGATAAAACAGGCGTTTCTAAAAGCTGCAGATACCTTATTTTCCAACTATAAAAATAAAGACGAAATAGTTTCAGTAATAAAATCTATGCAACTTTCTGCTAATAATGAGCCAGGATTTTTATCACAGTTAAAAACTGACTTAGATAACTGTGTTTATTTCTCTCTTCAACTGGGTGAATCAACCGATGTGCTGACACCTCCCAGATGGCCGTGTATGTTAGGATGGTTTTTAGTGATTTTATAATTAAAGATCTTTTGAAGTTTATTCCACTGAAAGAATATACCACTGGACAGGAATTGTTTTCTTATTTTAACAATTTTATATCTTCTGAGAAAATTCCAGTTTCCAAAATGGTAGGCTTGACAACTGACGGGGCTCCAGCTATGGTGGGTTGTGATGTTGGTAGCATTTTGTCGTAAAGATGAACGCTTTCCACAATTTCTGTGTTACCATTGCATTATTCATCGGCAAGCATTATGTGGAAATTTAACTGGAAAACTAAACGTCATGAAACTGGTAGTAAAAATTGTAAACAAGATTAGAGCTCACGCATTACACAAATTATTCAAAATCTTAGCTGATGAAATTGATTGTCAGTATGGAGATCTACTTCTTCACTCTGAAGTGCGATGGTTAAGTAGATTACGAGTGTTAACACGTTTTAATGAAGCCCTATCTGTCATAGTTCTATTTTTCAAACAACGCGGCGAACCGATTCAGGAACTAGAAAATTCAATTTGGCTTAGAGATTTTGGGTATCTTGTGGACATTACAGACCATATTAATGAACTCAATTTACAACTTTAGGGAAGAGATAAAGAACTGGTAGTAATGATTTCCGATATAAATGCATTCATAAAAAAATTTGAGTTTTGGGAACGAACCCTAATCAACCGTAATGTCAAGCATTTTCCTGTTCTCTCAGAGAAGATATCTCCAAATCCAATAGAACCTTATGACAGTAAATCTCATGTAGAAATAGTTTCTAACCTGAAGGATAACTTCAAAAATCGGTTTAATGATTTCAACAAAATGGCATTGGTGGCTTAATTTGTTGTTTCACACTGCATGGAAATTGATATCTAACAGTTTGCAACTTGTGTTATGCAGAACTTTGGCGAAGACATCGCTGCAACTGAAATGGAAGTGACTGTATTTCAAAGTGATAGCATTGAAATCGTTAGTTTCAAGTACAAAATGTATCTGGCCTATAGTAAGTAAAGAGAAATATTCAATTCTATGTCGTGTTGCCTTAAAAATGAAAGAATTATATACTTCAACCTATTTGTGCGAATATGAAGTTTATTAAGAACAATTACCGCAATCGCCTTACAGATGAACATCTAGATAATTGTGTTTGAATGGCTATATCATATTACACTGCGAATATCAAAAAAATTATCGATGAGTCCGAGTGTCAACCTTCGCATTTTTTATCAAATGTTCTTGTTTAAAATTTTAATTATAATGTTTAGTTTTATTAAGTCGTATGTGCATTATTTCGTTTAGGCCGGCTTAAACGCTGGTTACAAGTAGGTAGCTCACAGTTTATTTCTAAATTATCGAAGTAGCTCAACACCTTGAAAAGGTTGGCGACCACTGCTTTAGGCTATTGTTTATTATAGTGACACGTTAAGGACGGTTGTTATTCCCAACGAACCACAAACAATAGATAATGTACTGCAGAATTGGGTTGATAGAATAGGTGACTTAATGCCAAGCCAATCACAGCAGCCATTTGAATGAAATTGTTTGCCATACTACGAAGGTATACTCTAATAAAGCAACAATCATTTAAAAATATTGAATGATGTTTTAATAGTGATTATTATAAAAACCAGTAGATGGCCTGGTCAGGATAGAGGCCAGAGTTTTGAGAACCTAACCTAAGCTTTTTAATTTTAAAGGTAATTTGGGTCATATTTTATGGCAAAACTAGTACTGATCGAAGGGGGAACTAAGAAGTTTAATTTCATCAACAGAAGTTAAATGTGACCAGATAAACCTGAAAAACATTTTTGAAAACAACCTATCAACTATTCAACTAAAAATTAAAAATAATAAAATTTACGTAAAACTTATGTTGTGTAGTTGAGGAGTTACTATGGCTACTTCTGAACAGACCAGATCCATGGACCCATATTAGTGCCTTATTACCGAAATTACATAGGCACACATTTTTAACCTGAAATACAGAGATACGAACCGGAAGACAGGCATACGAAGAAAGCAAGTTAAATAAGAGTTTTCAAAAGGAGCTTTGGCAAAAAAATTGCCTCTTGTGCGTATGTTGAAGGCATTTTTGGCGTCGAAAATTATGCAAATGTAATTGCTTGCCTCATTTTTAGCCTCTCTCGATTTTTTGAAGCGATAACTGTTTTTGAGTGCGAATTTTCTCTAAATTTATTGTTTTGTTGGTTTACATTTCCCAATTTAGGTAAATACCTGCAAAGAAGTATGGATTAAAGACAGATCATTTAGAAATGTAACTTGTGAAACTCCTGTGATAACATTTGCCCAGTCAGAACCAATGTTTTAATGCATGTTGCAAATTATATATATAAAGAATCATAAAATACCAAATGAAACGAAAAAAATGCAACTTTTGTCTGTTAGTTTTTTTAACACACCCAGTATACATAAAAATATATGCGTTAAAAACTACTTATTAAATCCTACAACTTCTGTATTTAAATTTTTTTTCTAAAATGTAAAGCCTTGTGTAAAGCAAAAAAGTTAAATGGGCTAGACATTTATAATAGATCACCCTATACTTAACTAAAAAAATACGAAACCACCATATTTTTATGTACAGAGGAACACATTAATAAAAAGAGTACATAGAAATTTGTAACTTTTGTAATTTCAAAAAATACTTTTTGAGAACACCCTGTAACTTTTTTCTAAACAAAAAAGTACAAAACCGCTAAATTTCTGTGTACAGAAAAGATGGATAGTAAACCCGAAAGTTTTATATTACACGTAAGAACTCATAGAAATTGTAACTTTTTAACTTCAAAAATACAGGCTTTTTGAAAATACCCTGTAAGTTCTTTTAACAAAAAAAACACAAAACCTCTATACTTCTGGGTATAGAGAAACTGGGACAATAAACACCCGGAATTTCCACAATAAATAAAAGAACCCCTAGAAATTTTGAATTTTTTTATTTAAAAAATACAGACTTTTTGAAAATACTTAACTTTTTTCTAAACAAAAAAATTAAAAAACTGCCAAATACTGCCCGAGATATGGAACAAAGCTTCTAAATGTGATTCTAGAACTATTGCAAGAAGTGCAGAGTTAAAATTTTTCATTTTTAAATTATACTTTTTCACACCCTATAGAACACAAAAAAACTACCAAAGACCAATCTACGGGCTATTTGTTAAACAATAAACAAGTAATGGCCTTTCGAAATCTTTTTAATTTTTAAAAATCGGCTAAGGCGTTTCCGAAATACAGTCTCCTAAAAATCACAAAAAAAATTGCTATGCCGACTAATTTTTTGAGCAGTTAGCTTTAACAGGTTAAGGATCTGAAATAGATGTATGACGGTATTCTTACCTGTAACTGTGCAACAAGGGCCGGCAATATGCCCTTAATTTGAACATCCGACCAGGTGGGATTATCCTTGCGAACGATATTTCCTAGGGCAAGCTGTATCATTTGGGGCGAGAAGTTAAATGCATTGTTCTGCATAGCTGAAAAATAAAATATTTTAATTTCATTTATCAAATACTTCGTTTGATGATGGACAAAGTTAATTTATACTGAATAACCGACTTTTGACCGTAGATATGGTGTACTGTAATGTTTTACTTCAAAGTAAGTTTTTTTTTGTTTTCTAAATTAGTTATAACTATTGCTATAAGCCAATTTGGATTAGATCATCTTACTGGCAATGTCTTGGAGGATTTTGAAAACTTCCTTGACACTTATGGTTAGTTCTAAGAAGGCTTAGATCTAACTAAAGCTTTCAATTGTAAAACATATAATCTATGGAAAATTGGCTTTGTATAACTTCACTCATATATATATATATTTCACTAATAAAATCCTACCTCTCAGACCGAATACAGTATGTTCATTTTAATCATATATGTAGATATGACGAATTTTGTATCCATCAAATATATATAAAAACGTCGATATTTTTTTTTCATCATGTATAAAATGTATTTAAAAAACGGTTTTTTCGCGACTAGTTATTAGGCCCATAGAGAATTTTCCGTAGATTCAGGATTTGTCGCAGACGATTATCTAGGACTTACAGTTTCTGAGATATCGATGATTTTCCCAACCCTTGTAAAAAATCACAAATGTTCCGATTTTTCACGGGTTGTGAAAAATCAGTCATACATCCTGCGACCAAACGAGTGTTATTTTCGGTTTTTCGGTATCAAATTAGTATGTAAACCATGTCTTTTCGAAAATGGGTGGAAAATATACGTTTACATGGATACAAGCGATTGATATTTTCGGATATGAATACATTTTTAATTTAAACATTTTTGTTTTACGTTTTTCGTCAAGTTAGCTCCATTTCGTTAGGATATGTTTTAAAACGATTTTTTCTTAATAAAATAACGTAAACCGCACCCCCCTATCTCTTTTAGTTTTCGAAATATGAATTTTTTTCTAAACAGCTGCATACGGCGGTGCGCGGTATTTTGTCTTGAAAGTGCGACATTGGATATAGAAGAAAAAAAATGAAGCAGGTAAGATATCGATCTGAAATTGTACACACTCTTTACTTATACTATCTATATGATATTTCCAAAGGTTCATGTTCCAAACATAAAGGAAAACATTTTTATCGTACCATATACGTAGGTATAACGAAAAATATAAATACATTTTCAATTTGAATTTTTTTTACATTTCCCATTAAGTTACCATCATCTGTGTAGAATATCCTTTAAAATGGTTATTTCTTAATAAAATAACGCAAACCACATCTTCTATCTCTTATAGTATTCGAAATATGAAGTTTTTTCCGGATCGCTGCATACGGCGGTGCGCGCTATTTTGATCAAAAGCATAACACCAGATACAGAAGATAAGAAAAAATGATACGGGTAAGATACAGACCTGAAATTGTACACACTCTTTAACTATACTATATATATCATATTTCCAAAGTTTCATGTTACAAACACACGAGAAAAAATTCTTATCGTACCATATATGTAGGTATGACGAATTTTTTATCCATATAAATACATATAAAAACGTCGATATTTTCATGATGTATAAAATGTACTAAAAAAGCGGTTGGTTATTAGGCCTATAAAGAATTTTCCGTAGATTCGGAATCTGTCGCGAATGATTGTCTAGGATTTATAGTTTCTGAGATATCGATGATTTTCCGAACCCATGTAAAAAATCACAATTTTCCGATTTTTCACGGGCTGTGAAAAATCAATTCATACATCCTACGACCAAACGAATGTTATTTTCGGTTTTTACGGTATCAAATTAGTGTATAAACCATGTTTCCTCAAAATCTGGAACCAAAAAAATTTTCGAAAATTTTACATGTATTGATTTTTTTGGTCGGAAATTTTGGAAAAAAATTTTTTTTTCGAAAATGACAAAAATATACATTTATATGGGTATTTTGAGCTGCTGAATGCAGTAGAGACATTCAAATGTACGGGGGATTAATATTTTCGGAGATATAACTAAATTTTCATTTAGAAAATTTTTTTGTTACATTTTACGTCAAGTGAGCTCCATTTCGTTAAGATATGTTTTAAAACGATTATTTGTTAATGGAATAACGTAAACCGCGCCCACCTATCTCTTTTAGTTTTTGAAATATGAATTTTTCCCGGACCGCTGCAAACGGCGCACTCACCATTTTGTCATAAAAGCGTCTTTATTTTTCGAATGGTTTTAGTTGAGATAATAATTTGATGCCAGTATAGATTCATTCTTTCTGAATCGAATGGTGAAAACCGCATCTCGCTAACTTTTAAGGAAAAAAAGTTACGGACATTTTCGCGAGACCTTATAAAATCGCGAATTTTCCTCAGGTAGTGAAAATTCAACCATACATTTTACGACCAAACCAGTGTTATTTTTCGGTTTTTACGGTATCAAATTAGTATATAAATCATGTTTCTGCAAAATCTGGAACAAAACAATTTTTCGAAAATTTTTCTGAATATGAATTTTTTCCCCGACCTCTGCAAACTTTGCATTCACCATTTTATCATACAAGCGTCTATATTTTTCTGATATTTTTAGTTGACATATTTTAAATCACATTTCTGGTCGTTATGGTGAATGCGCCCTATATTCTTACATCCACTGCAAAGTCATCGCACCATTCAACTGAAAAGGCAGAACAAGGTCTGTCTGGCCAGCTAGTGGATTTATTATAGTCCTAGGACCGTAACGGATTCATTATAATCCTGAAACAATGAACTGAGCAACGAAAAAACGACTGCCTTTCTGGAATATTTTTTAACAAAATTTGCACAATGTTTGACTCAATTGACGCCAGAAGATAAAGTTTTGTATGTTATTCGGATCGAAAACAATCATTTTGAGACAGGGTATAGCCTCATAATGATCGTTATTCATAAATAACTAGTATTGCCAATATCTGAAAGAATATTGAAGATAGAACAATAATTAAGACATCATGGTTCTTGGAATTAGACCGTGTAAAAAAATGGAATCACTTTCCGACGTTTCGTCTTCGATTGCACGAGGCATCATCAAGGATCTTTACCCCACAAGATCTGAACACTGAATGAGCTCGGAGAGACCCAGGCCGCCTATTTATAGTCGACCTGTTTTCACATATGATGTAGACTGAAGCCCTTATCTCTATTAAAATTGTTAGGAAGCTTATAAATTTCAATAGATTCTCGAACTTTCCGTTTACAGAATTCCGAAACCGATGCAAGAAGTTTGGTTTCTTTTAGCTTTATGACATGCCCAGTGGAATGTTGGTATTCAGATACAGCTTCTGATACATCGTTTATGTTCCTTAAGCCTAGTCGATATGGATCGTCCAGTTTCTAAAATATAGACATCACCACAGGAACAAGGAATTGCATATACTCCTTGGAATTGAATAATGGAATTTGGAAAGGAATAATGTCCCTTGGCGATCGTAAACATTGTCCAATTTTCTTGTGTGTTGAAGATGTCCATCCTGCCGAAAAAAGTCTGGGACAAAGAAGTATCTTTTTAGCACCTAGACTTTTAGAAAAAAGTTCATGGTTTCAGGTGCCGAAAAAAAAACTGGCACAGCAAATCTTCCGGACTATTAGCTTGTTTTGAAGTTATTAGTTTGATCAATTTTGTGACTGACGGACCTGTCAAAAAATATGTATATACAGGGTTATTCACGCAACTCGTTCATTAAAAGTTTTTGATGATGCCATTTAGATAAAAATTTCAAATTTTGGGATTAAGGTAAGGTCAAGGGGTACTTCTTTTTTGAAATAGTTTCCACTTCCTGTCACTTCCGGTTTAACCGGTTTAAACTGTATATATTTAAATGCCCGCGTTAACCACCGAGCAAAAAGCGATTGTTTACACACGATTGAGAAATGGACATCAAATAAGAAACATCGCAGTTGAATTGGGAATTAGCAAAAACACCGTGCTGTTGGCTAAGCACAAAATTGCAGAATATGGAAGTATTGTTAGAAAAGCCGGTTCCGGTAGCCCCAAAATTTCGAATAACGTTCAAGATATAGAATTAATTAATTTTCTAAGAGATCATCCCTTTGAAACAGCAATAAAACCTAAAGAAGACACATTTTCCTGGTTCGGCTAATACAGCTAGTAGTAGAATTCGTAGTTCGGATATAAAAAGTTGCTGTGCTGAAAATAAAATATTTTTGACTGAAGCAAATAAGCGGAGAAGAGTAGAAATTGCTCATGAATACATAAATGGAAATAATATGTGTAAATATGTAATATTTTCCGATGAAAAAACCTTTCAATCGTGTAACAATGGGAAGTTTACAGGCCTTCCGGTACGAGATACGATGAACAATATACTCATAAGACAAATCAAAGTGGACGCTTTTCTATAAACGTTTGGGCCTAGATTAGTGCAAGGGGCCCAGGAGTTTGCCAAATAGTACAGGGAAGACTCAATGCACAACTATATTGCACTATACTAATGCAGTATATGGCCAAGATTTTATATTCCAACACGATAATGCTCCTATACATAAGGCCCGTATAGTTCAACAGTATTTAGAAGAAAATCATATTCGTCTTCGGCCGTGGCCTTCGTAGAAAACGTTTGGGGTGAAATGGTAAAGTTTATGTATAAACACAATTTCCAAACTAGAAATCAGGACGAATTGCGCCAAAGGATAACGGAAGCATGGGATCAAATAACGCAAGAGTATACGAGAAACCTAGTATTAAGCATGGCGCGACGTTTGCGAGCATTAATCGATAATAACGGTGCAGCTACCAAATATTAACAAGTCTTGTTTTTATTTTTGTTATATCTTAAAACAATAAACATTATTTTCATTTCTCCTCGTATTTTTAAAAAAGGTAGTATTATTATTTTGGTCTTTAACCTTTTCACTTCCATGACAACAACAATAACCTATCCTTAATAGATTTTACATACTCTTTATAGTCTAGTAGCTACTCAACAACGAGAATTTTGTTGTCCCAGAATTTTTTCGGCAGGATGGTACGTATGTTGGACCGGCGAAGTAACCTTGCAATTTTGTCTGTGGTTCCGTGTATAAATTGAAGAACTACACTTCCTATCGGTAATTCCTTATTAGTATCATTTCGTGGAGTAGGATTATTATATTTTCTAATTGACCATCTAATATCCTCAGGGCAATAACGATTCCCTTTAAAAGCTTGAGTCAGTTTCTCTGTTTCCAATTGTAAAGAATCTGGGCACAAATCGCGAGGGCTCTTTAAACCAATGCAATTAATAACTGATTGCTTTTATGCTGGATGATGATGAGAATTTGCGTTTAGATACCTGTTCGTATGCGTTGGTTTTCTATGTACCGAGTGTCCTAGGAAACCATCCCCTTTCCTTTGTACAAGAACATCTAGAAAGGGAATTGTGCCTTCTGATTCAATTTCCATTGTAAATTTTATATTAGCATGTATCGGATCTGATTGAAGCATGTCTCACATCAACATATTTTGTGTTTCAAGGAACTTTTTATGAACAAACCTCAGGAGCAGCCATGGGATCTCCACTATCACCAGTGGGAGCCAATATCTTCATGTAAGCTTTTGATGAGGAGTCGTCTCCATTAAAGCCAAAATCATGGTTTAGATATGTACATGACACTTTTGTAATATGGCCGCATGGTCCAGAAAGCCTCCCTGGGTTTCTTGATCATCTGAATCAACAACATGCTAATATAAAATTTACAATGGAAATTGAATCAGAAGCCACGATTCCCTTTCTAGATGTTCTTGTACAAAGAAAAAGGGGATGTTTTCCTAGGACACTTTGTATATAGAAAAATAAAGCATAAGAACATGTGACCAAGATTCTTAACAATCGGAACAGAAAACTAGATGGTCAATTAGAAAATATAATAATCCTACTCCACGAAACGATACTAATACCAAATTACTGATAGGAAGTGTAGTTCTTCCATTTATACACGGAACCACAGACAAGATTGCAAGGTTACTTCGCTGGTCCAACATACGCACAATCTTCAACACACACAAGAAAATTGGACAATTTTTGCGATCGCCAAAGTATACTTGCAATGTAAACCTCGACTAGTTTAAAAGATGTCTCAAATGGCTATAATTTTGAAAAAATAATGGCCTGCTTCCTAATATTCCTGAGCTTGACCTGGAAATATTTTTTGACCATACCCATCATATTGATTCCTCCAAAGTTAGTAACGGTAGTCTTTCTGACGACTTTCTCGTTCTCGAACTCCTCCCACGCGGCCTTGCGCTCATCCTCGTTCAGTTCTTCGTCTTGCTTGTTCTCCAGCAGCGACTGGTGTTCGTGGTACTTGTAAATAGTCTGTTCATGTTTCTGTAACATTTCGCCCAGCAAAACGTCTTTGGGTACCAGCGGAATGGGTCTGTCGGTGGGTTCTAGGTCAGTCCTGCAAACGGTTAATAACATTTTTTTATTTTAAACAATACAGGATGTAAATTAAAGTCCAAAACGTTGGGAGGTAGTCAGGTGATCTCAAACACTGGGTTCTCGAGATCCAGGGTGTTAAAATGTTATTTTTTGCACTTCATTTATTTCTAGAGGTTTTTAAGTCAAATTTGGTACAATAATCTATAGGATATTTTTTCTGGATTTCCATTTAACACAAAAATAGTAACCTGTAGATTTTTTAAAATTATTTTTTATTTTTTTTATGAAGGTATCAAAAGTCTTGAGTTATTTGTGAGCAGTCTAAAACTGCTAATCCTAAGAGAGTGGCTTTTGTCGCAAGCCGTGTTGTCAAAAGTTAATTTCTATTCACAAATATAGGCAACTTTTAGAAGTTAAGGTTTGAAAAGAAATATTATTCATAACAATTCATATCGGGAATAAAATAAAAAGGTATAATTAAAGCTCATTGGCAATCAATATTTATTTATAACGAAACATAATATAGGTAATTATTATTCAACCAATTTCAATTATTCTAAACAGATATGCAACGTTTGTCAACCATATAACAATCTTACGTTGACATGACACTGTTTGTATTTCTATTCTTAAGTTGATTTTGAGCGCTGTTTCAGTAGTTATGAAAATATACTTACTGTATAATCTGCAATTCCAGTAAGGAGCAATTTTCAAAATTCATAGATATAAAATTTACTTCTTTTCAACTGACTACCAATAAACATGAGTAACATAAATAACAGTCAAAGGTATATTACAGATTCCTAAATAACACAAAAATGGAATATACTTAAAAGAATGAATAAACGAATTTTTGAACTAGCATTCACTGGATGGTAGGTTTCTTTTAGAATTTAAGTGAGCAGTCATTGCCCTTAAATTCTCCTTTTGGTCCAATATATTATATTTAAAAAAAAACGGTTTCGTTTTTAAATATGAAATAGAAAAATATAATTTATCAAGTATATAAATGTCATTTCTGTTCTGTTTCTTTTTTTGTAAAAATAGCTTTATATATGGTTAAATTGTTAACATAAAGTAAGAAAATTATCGGGCCAATTACAGAACCGTGCCGTAATCCGCAAGTCATATGTATCCCCTCCGATACCACCGAACCCCACAAACCCGCTGACTCGGTCCCTGGAGATATTATTTTAACAACTCAGCAATACTTCATGACTCATACAGTCAAAAGCCTTGGACAAGTCACAAAATACCACAGCATTAAAGGGCTTAAAGGGACCACTACCAAATCTAACTTTAAAAAAGACATGACATGAGAAAATAAATATTCATCTAAAACAAGTTATAATTTAGAGAGAAAGCGTAATGAACTTACGTGTACAATTCCTGTATATCGTTTTGGCTGTAATGCCTGTCGATTTGTTGCTCATCTATGACCCGTTTGGAGATGGCTTGTTTGGTAACCTGCCTTTCGTATATCTTCATCTCCATAGTGCCCTGAAACATTATTATTAGGGTGACACAGGAGAAAGGGGTACAGGCCGCCATTCTTTTTTTAATTTTAAGAATATCATTTTGAAATTTGAGACATTTCAAAATGTCTCTGGAAAAAACAATTAAAAGTTACTTCCGGTGCCCCTACTTTTTTATTTTATATCGGATCCTGTATATTTATATCGACTATTCAGCCTAAAATTAACTGCTTGCTTCAAAATGGCGGGCAAGGCAGCCAATTCATACATTGCAACTTATGAAAAAATGCAGTCAACTTTTACAATATACTCATTTTAAACGATTCAAAATAAGTTTTATTTTAACAACAGAAAAATTTACTCCGATATTTTTAATGGCACTTTATTTTAGTATTTTTCGCCGAAATATTACTTTATTTTCAAAATGACTATAAATAACCATTTATTTTAAATAAAATATTTCTTGAATTGCCTGGCATATGGCCATCTTGAAAAAAAAAGGCTAGCACCCGACACATCTTTAAAAAGGTAATTTTACGGCGAAAATGACTAACAAAAAATATAATAGATGCCATTAAAAATACTGGAGTAAAATGTTCTTTTGATTAAATGAGAAGTGAAAAAAAAATGTTCTTAATTCACCAAAGAATCGAAATGTTCTAAAAAATGAACAAATAAGTTTATTTTGGACTGAAAATTGGGGTCACTTCCGTCAAAACCATTATATACTCTTACTCACATATGTCACAAACCGATAGATGTAGGACGGCTTGGTCTGTCCGAACCTGTACACCCTGTATATACTCTGAATGTCGTGAGACGGATTCCAAGAAACGTCGAAAATGATCACTCTATTTGCTGCTACTAAATTAATTCCTAAACCCCCGGCTTTCGTGGATATCAAAAACAACCTAAAAATTATATAAAAATTATTTTCTTTATTGGTATATTATTGTCTGTGATGAAACAAAGAATTTAAACACAATGGACTCATTATACATACATTTTTATTATTAAGAATTCTAAAAAAGCAAGCTCCAAGGATAAAATCCTAAGTACTAAGATTTTGGTTTTGTTTACCTTATTTTACTTCACTTTCTATTTATACATATGCTAAATAATAAACGTTATTATTATTATAATTTGAAAATGTGTTTATTCATTTTATATTGATGGTTGAAAACGTTTATTTATACTGAATACCCGAATTTTGTTCAAAGATATATGGTGTAATGTTTTACTTGAACAGTTTTTTTTTGTTTTCTAAATAATTATTTATTACCATTGCTATAAGCCAACTCGGATTAGATCATCTTATTGACAATGTCTTGGAGGGTTTTGAAAACTTCCTTGACACTTATGTATTCTTCTTAGATCTAACTAAAGCTTTCGATTGTGTATCATCTTTATAGAAAATTGGCTTTATGCAACTTCCATAATGCCATTTTATTAATAAAATCCTACCTCTCAGACCGAATACAGTATATTTATTTTAATCAAGAAGTATGAACTAATCAATTGCTCAAATATGGAGCCCCACAGGGCCTCAGTGTTGCGATCCACACTATTTCTTATTTACGTCAACGATCTGGTTCATTCCCAAGATTCATTCTCAGATCATAAATTTCTCTCAGCATATCATGGATACTTCCATCCCAATCTAACATATGCTATATTGTCCTGGGGTCATTTCACTCACATATTTAAGGCTTTTGGACAACAACGCCCTTATCATCAGTGGTTTGGGTAACTGCTGATTGTCGTCAGTCTTTAGTAGACTAGACTAACAATGCCATCAATATATACTGCAATGTTTGCTGCATGTTAAACAACGCTTATATATTTTTAGAATGCATAAAGATGACCACGACTATCCTACCAGAAATAATGATAATCTAGCTCATAACTTCAACCGACTTGAGAGAGCCAGGAATGGCACTAGGTATTTTGCCATTAAGTTCTTTAACTCTCTATGAATAAACATTAGAACTTTAGATTTTTGCCTGTTCACGAACAAAATTAAAAGTTTTTTGATTTTTAGTGCTTTTTTAGCTTTGATCAATACTTGATGTCAAATGTTAATGTGTAATCTCGTTCTTAAACAAATTTTAATCTCATACTGTCAGATCAAATTTTATTCATTTTTAAATGTAGCTATTGTGTATAAAATCCAAAATTATTGAATAATTTTATCAATAAAACTATGACTATTATAAGTACTACCTTTGGCAAATGGAAGAAGTTTCATATAAATAAAATTGAACCTTTCTTCCATAATACAATTCAACAAATACACACATTTTAACACCTTGCTACTAATTAATGCGCAATAATTCACTAACAAAACGACTAATTCTAATGTTTTTTATGTCTAGAATCTACAGTTTCTCTATCGACCACTACGTATATCTAGAAACATACTACATTAAATTCCATTTTGACACAAAATAGCTTAAACCCTATAAAAAATGAGAGGGGTTTAAACTGAATAATTTAAATATACAAAGCCGCTTTTTAACATAAAAACTCGGCTATAAGATTTAAATGTGCAATTGTGAACTGTCGAGTTTTAAAAAACAGTTTTCCAAAAACAGAAAACAAACTTTTTATAAGTATAGGGTAATAATGCATAATGCTCCTCCTCTTAATTAATTATTTTTGTCACTACAACAAATTTTAAAAATGTACCCCTAGGATTTTCTGAATATATTTTGCATACTTATTATATTTCTAAACATAGCACTTTGTTTATTACTATTGCTTTAAATAAATATCTTCTTGTTTATTATAAATATATTAGGTTTAGCACATTAATTTATCTTCACTTTCGAAAAATTTGTAAAAAATTCTGCCATGGAAAAGTTATGTATTTGCTTTGTTTCTTATGGCAGGGGGTTTCTCAAATTTCTCAGGTGTCTTTTAAAATAAAGGTATCAAACCTAGTATATTTAAAATCAACAAGCCGAGGCCCATTTGACGAACCTACAAAATATAGTATGTATAAATACAATTATTATTAAAAATAATAACGTTTCAATCTACCCTGTTACTATTAAGTATACATCTCTGCTATTTTTGCCATTACCTGGCTCTAGTATTTTCAGGATCATTGAACTGATCACACCAACTAGCCCGATTATCACAGCTCGACGACCCATCTAATCGGAAATAGTCCAGACCGATGGACCAACTGCCAGTATAGCCTCCCACACTCTCAGAATCGCCCTTTTGGGTGGCTTCGTCTATTCTCGACAGGAAATATTCTATACAGTTCAACGTGTACAGAGATTGTGAAAATATTAAACTAAAAGGAGAAATGAGTTCATTTAATTATGTCATTTAAATACTAACAGTACATCATTACAAAGATGTAAAAATACGCTATAATAAAAAACATCTAAATTAAACCAATTTAAAGTTGAAAAAAAATGGGTGCATTTTCTTTATATGGAACTTCCCTTGTACACATATATACTGTCTATAAATATTTTTATTGAACGCTATTTTGTTCCACCATTTCTACGCCACAATTTATTCAAAATAAATTGAATAAGTAGTTTTACAGTAACACAAATCGCCAGTTAGTTCCGCCGTGTAGAATTTGTACCAGTTTATCCCTATACTTCATTTAATTTTTCTGCAAAACGAAAGTCGATTGAATAAGATTTTTTTAAACATTTTATTTGGCCGTCATTTTTGATTTGCCATCTTGAATTCACACCACAAATTGACCAGTTTATATTTATAACACGTTCAATGCTTGCATGAATTTTGAAATTAACCTAATAAGTAGTTTTTTCAAGCCGATTTTTTTTAATATTTTGTTAAGCCACCATTCCTAACACTTGACTTTGTGCAAAATTTGAGATAAATGGATAATTAGTTTTTTAGTAATATTTTTCTTTTAACGGAGAAGGAGCTTGACAACGAATGAAGCAATAAGAGCAATTTTTTTAGAGTTTAAACGAGCTTTTGAAACCATTGCCCGGGAAAGATTATTAAATAAATTATACAAATATGGGACAAGGGATCATGTGCTAAATTGGTTTAGAAGCTACTTGACAAACAGATATCAAAGAACAAGAGTACCAAATGATATTTCGAGAGCAAATGTATTAATATAGATGTTCCTCAAGGTAAAGTTTTGAGATCAATACTTTTTATTATATATATATATATATATATATATATATATATATATATATATATATATATATATATATATATATATATATATATATATATATATATATATATATATATATATATATATATATATATATATATATATATATATATATATATATCATCAATTTTAAAACATTGCCATATTCAATTATTTGCTAATGACACATTTAATTTATGTTCAAGATAGAAACATATTAGCAGCACAAGATTTTATTAATTTAGATCTAAATGTTTTATCAAATTGGTTTAAAGTAAATAAATTAAAATTAAATTTATCTAAAACAAAATGCATGGTTTTGGGTAAAAATTTTAACACTAACTATTATTTTTCATTAGAAGAGTCAAATTCAGAAATAGCAAAATCCTTTAAATGTTTAGGCTTAATTATAGATGATAGATTAAATTTTGACACTAACACTTTGAAAAGACTATTAGTAAAATTGGATATTTTAAAAGAGTTTCTTTAAATTTAAGTTTTGTCACCAAAAAAATGACCATAATCTATGCACATTTCCTATATGGTTTTACATTTTTGTATTTGGCAAACGAAGAAATAATTGATAAATTACAAATTTTACAAAACAAAATTATGCGGATTTTACTAAATTGTAATAAATATACAAAAATTGCTTTAATGTGAAAAAAATTAGAATGGTTAAATATTTGTAATTTAATTTTTTATTTAGTTCAAATTTTTATTTATAAAATAAAAAATAATTTATTATAATATATTTATTAAATTTAAGAACATTTATAAATAAAAACTGCGAAGAACACAATTACCAAACAAGACAAGACAAAGACTTACATTAAAATTATGTTTTTAAAGGGGTTGCTTATAAGTCATTTTTCATAAAGGGTCGATTCAATATAATAAACCACCATTTATTATAAAGTCTCGGAAATCTTATACAAAATTTAAAAATAACTTAATTGATTATTTAATTAAGAATCAATTTTAAAAGCGATAAGGAACACAAATGTATGGTTTCTGAAGCTAGTTTAAAGTAGACTATAATATTTAGATTTCATGCTTTATAAATGTAAACTGTAGCATTTATACTAAATAAAGAAATTAACCAACTAACTAACTAACTAGGCCACCATCTTGTTGCGCCATATTGAATTTTTACCAAAATATTACCAGGTCATCCTCATGTGACTATTATTTCTTGATCTAAATTTGAAGTCGATCGGACAAGTATTTTTAAGCTATGCCGCTTACAGACTGACAGATGGACAGATAGATCGATGGAATTAATAAAACATTTAGGCACGCTAAAACGTAAAGATATGCACGAGGGTGATTTCTTCACGTTGACAAACATTTTATTTAGCCACCATTTTGTTCTGTCGTCTTGAATTCGTAGTCGCTATTTTGTTTCGCCATCTTGGATTCGTACCAAAATTCTGCCAGTTAATTTCTGCATAGTACTTGATTTGTGTGCAAAATTTGAGTGAGGCAAACTGGATAAATAGTTTTTTAGTAATTCTATTAGGACACTATTTGGTCATATTAGATTTTTGCCAAAACGTTACCAGGTCATCCCCATATGACCCTTAATTTTTGACAAAAATTTTAAGTCAATCGGGTAAGTAGTTTTTTAGCGACAGTCAGACCGACAGATAGACCAACGGAATTGAGTTTTTCGGTATCTAGGGTCTTTGAAAGATCGGAAAAAATCTGGGGGTGATCTTTCACGATTCCAATACTTCCCTTTTACTAGGGAATTAAAAAATCAACTCTATTTAGTTTTAAAGATATTGTGAATATGTGCTATAGCTGAGCTTTATTCACAAAATCTTTTTTAGATTTACACTTTATAAAAAAGCTTAAATTGGTCCTACTTACATTTTATCTCCTATTTCTTCACACTCCTTCAAAATCTGGAACATAAGGAATATTTTCGAGCTATGATTAACATTGTCCAGTTCATCTTTACTGATATACTCTTCCCACCAATGTTTCGGCTCCTGTATCAAGCAATCATCGGTATCCGAAATATCGCCGTTCTCCCTTTTTTGCGCTCTCTGGGCTCTGGTCAGTCGCCCCCCTCTAATGTAACATAATAAACATTAAATAAAATATTAAAGATAAAATTAATTCAAGACTTATCACAACAATAATATACAGGGAATCTGGTTATATTTTAAGTGATTAACTTTTAGAGATATCAAAAAATATTTTATACAAAATTTTTCTATGCTAAAAAATAAAAAAATGACAATGGAGAGTAAAAATGAGCATTGACATTGTTGTTTTAAATGGAACACCAAGTATAATATTATTTCAATAAATGGGGATTATTTCTGATTATAAAAAATACATACTTTTATTTGTAAAGACAACTGAGAAAAACTGGGCAAAAACCCTTCCATAAGAGGTATTGTGCTAGGAAGACAGAAAACATAGACATAAATCAGTAGAAAGTAATAGCACAGTGGGGGGGGGTAACCGCAGAAGCAGACCAAAGGCATCCTCAATGGGAGAAAACCCACTGTTTCACACAAAAAAGGTGATGCAAAATCTAGTCGGATAAATTTCCAGGGAAACCGCAGGAGTCTAGGCCCATGACACTGCCTCTTATAGCAGGCTTCATGTTAATTTTCTCAGTTATTTTTAAAGATAAAGGTATCACCTGGTATTTTTAAGGTCAGCAAGAAGATGTCCATTTATTCAAATATTTTACAGGGTGTTCTATTTAAAATAACAAAATCGATGCTCATTTTTAACTCTCCAATTGTCATTTGTTTATTTCTTTACCAAATCCTGACAGTTCAAAGAAAACCAAAATTTTTTTTGATATCTCTAAAAGTTGATCTTGCAGACCCCGTTTAAAATATAACCAGCCACCCTGCACAGAGTCTTTCCTCATATTTAGCCTCCATTGGTTTAATTTAAAGATATAGAGCAAAAAATGTAAAAGTAAGTCGTAGGGTTTATGGTTTATAGCAAATTAATCTTTATGTATACAAAACCTTCAAAAAATTTAAGGAAAATGAGAACAGTATTTGTGTGCACATAGAGGTTAAATGGAAATGTAGAAACTTTGTATTTCGTGCAAATATTTATTAAATAAAATCATAGCAAAGCTGTTTTGGCTTTCGCCATCTTCAGTGCTACTTGTCAGGGAAGCACAGATTACATTCAAAAACGATCCAAACATGGATAAGGACAACAATAGAAACATTTAAATACTTAATTACATCGAAAAACCTAAAAGGGGGTATAGTTTTAAGCGATCTAGTCCAACATTATGTTAAAAACTGTAAACATGCTAATAGCAAAGCTGTTATTTTTAATATGAAAAAATTAATTAAGAATTAACCCGCCTCTTTGTCTTGATCTTCTTTTCCTTTTTATTCCTCTTCTTCTTATTATTATCACCCGATCGTACCGAAGCATCAGAGTCGAATTCCTCATCCGAATCGTTAGAACTGCTCTCATCTTCGTTCGAGGATGATTTGGCGCTAGAATCGTCATCGATAAAATCCTTTAAAGAACCTTCGGACTCTGATTCATCGTCTCCCACTATCTAAAAAATAAAAATCTTCTTACAATGAGAACACTCGACGTTAAAATTATATTGTTAAATGAAGAAAATCAAGTTCCCAAAACTTGAAGACTGAAGCTCTATTTATAAAGTTGAACAGTATAAAAACACTTCATGATTAGTTATGCGGTGATGTACATGCTTTATTTTGCTTTCCTTGTTTAGTTTTTTCAGATAATGAAACAAGTGCAAAATGGACAAATGCAGCTGTCGGATATCGGTAATGTTGACGTTCGTCAATTATTAGATTCTGCCTATCGAAAATCAATAAAAGAATGTAATCAACAAGTTACGGTGTATTTCAACTGGCCTTGCGAGGACATGACGAGTCATCAGAAAGTTTAAATCCAGGAATATACATGGGGCTTATTGATTTAGTATCAGAAATCGATATGGCAACATATCAACATTTGCAATGAAATAATATTTTAATAGGTACATCAAAATCAGTTCCAAATGACGTGTTTGAGAATTTTTAAAACCTGTGTCACATAGTGTCAATGATATCCCTAGAGAAAGAGTTAGAATTAATTAATATTTCCGCAAATCAACTAGTAGGTCAAAGCTATTACGAAAAGGCCGTTATGTCAGGAAAGAAAAAAATATCTATATAAATTCAATTTTACAGTTTGTGTTAATACAAATGTGGCAATTTTTTTGTCAATTTACTGCATTCTCAACTTTTTTCGAAATTAGCAAACGCGACTGGCGTGCTAGCTAGTGAAAAAAAAAAGGATTCCTGTAGCATCAGCAAGAATATGCAATTTTAACATACATACTGTGAGAGTGGTTCATGCAAACAAAGAGCAACTAAAAACTTGTTTAGAAAATATATTAGACATCCCTGGAAAAGATTTTAATACAATTAATCAAACTGAGCCATTATTGAACATTTTAATTACTAATTTACATTTTTTGCTCAAATAATGGCACACTGGAAATTATTTTTAAACTATTTCACTCTCGGTTTCTGGATGCTGTTCAAATGAAAGAATTTTTAAACAGTATTGACAACGCTTTACAAATATTCCTAACTTAGATCGTCCAACTTTACCACCAAAGAAGCTAATAAGTCAATATCTTTTTCTCACAAATGTTCCCTGTATTATTTACAGTTTTTAATTTACTCATAATTTATAATAATGTGTGTACATTTTTATATTTTTCTATTGTTAATTAGTTCCCTACTATAATGAACATTATTTCTTGGGAATAAATGATTTAAAAAAAAATGATTTTGATAAAGTTACACGAATCTATAATTTTTTTGAGAAAGATAAGCTTAAAAGTGAACTGTGTGTTATTTACGGCAGAAAAGATTTCCATCATGCAGGAAGCGCATTATCAATTTTACAACTATTTATAGATAGAAACCTGACTGAATGTTTAAGTGAAACTATCCTGTTATTAAAATGAATCCATATGACTCCAATGACAAGTATGAAAAGTAAAAATTCTTTTTCTACATTCAAAAGAATTAAATCTTTGCTCAGAAATACAATAAGCAGGATCAATTAAATTAACTTGTCATGTTAAGCATTGAGAAAGAATCGATTTCTTCAATGACAGACTTTAATGTCCAAATGATTGAAGCCTTCGCGAAAAACAAAAATCATAGGAGGGATTTTTTGTACAAATAAACAATAAACTATACATACTGTCCATCAGGCTGTTTATATTAGGTAGATATGTATTTTTGCAATTTTTTTTATAATTTAATAAATAAAAAATATGAACACCCATTTTAAAATCGCCTTTGGCCACACCGATAAGTACAAATAGACCTGGACCACTGTCTAATAAATTAAGCCTTGTCACTGCCAAAAGAATGACTTCTAGATTGACTCAAGCCAAGAATGTTTTTGTTCTATGTTACTTACATCTTTCTTTGCCTTATCCTCTTGACTCTTATCTAATAATACTCTGGGGTGCGTACATATCCTCTGGAGTTCCTGGAAATCCGTAAACAAAAAGGAAGTCCTGCTAGATCCATCATTTTTTCTGGCAAAATTGTCCATGTAGTGTCTGTACAGTTTGACCTGCAAATACGAACACTGCATAAAAATATGGCTCCAATATGGCGAACGCCTAATAAAATTTTAATATGGAACTGAATGCAGAATGACATGTTAAAATTAGGAATATGCTGCAGTATGCGTTTTTAGACTAATAAACACTACAACAGAATCCGAATAAGACACTGTGTGACGAGATACTTATTGCCTTGCTTTAGTGTAATATAGCCTTAATTAAAGGCGTTTTATTTAGTGAATTGTGAAATATTTTCGAAAGCGATGTTAGAGCAAACATATGTACAAGTTAGCAATATCTGAACTACTTCAGAATAATCCTACATTCAACATACCTGTACTTCAGTCAATTTTAAGAAGAGTACGTATTCGTACTTGGGCGGCAGGTAAGGGGCTAGTACGGCGTAGTCCTGCCGTTGCACGACACCATCTAACAACTTGTGCAAGACGTGGGATCTTCGTCTCATCACCATGATATCGTGCTGCGTGGAGTCAGTGTACTGGCCGTTGATAATGGGATTCACGAATCTATGTGAAGAAATATATATGTTTTAAAAGCATGATATGTTTTTAAAATCTATGTATAACTAAATTTTACAGTTAACCACAAAACGGCTTTCACTCCCCTTCTTACCTTTTTCGAATGTATCATATGGTCTCCAAATTCTGACATTTCGGACAAACTGAAAATTGACTAATAGATTTAATAAAAGTTAACACAGCAAGTCATTTTTCTCCAAGTTTAACCAATTGACCAACAGAGGGTTCTAAAAAATCCAAAATGACGACTTTGAGACGCCATATTCTCGAAAACAGTTGAAGTTAGGTACAGGACAGAAAAAATAATATGTTTTTAGAATTAATAGGAGAATCTTTAATACTTAGGGGGGAGAGGGTTCATTTAAAAAAACAAAAGTTGTCAGTGAATACATCTCCATGTATTCTTGGCAATCCAGACATTTTGGTCCTTCCATTGAATAAGAGAAATACTGTCATCATGTACAAAACAGAGTATGTGGAGAACATACAACTACTTTTTTAATCATTCAAAATAATCTAAACAGATCCAACAAACAAAATCGCAACCTACTAACAGAGGAGAAAAAGACATTAAGATAAAGCAACTCTAGGGTTGCCTAAAATAAGTAAACATCATAATACGCTGACGAACAAAAAAAAGCTTCCAACTTTCAAAATGGATATTTCCTATATAGTCAATTAAAAATATTTTCTAGCTTCTATTTCCACATCTTTTCGGATCATTCTGGCAAAGCCCCTATCAGATTAATTACCACAGAGCTTTAATAGAGATCTAAATGTGCAAGCATGTTTTTTTTTTTCTAAAATTCATAATCTTTATCGAGTCAAACTAATTGAGTGGATTTCTCAATCCTTTCTTACATTTTATTTTTTAAACCACCTTTCCATCTGTCTAAGAGAGGCTGTGACGTTTTTGAAAAAAAAAACAAACATTTAACGAAAACTTCAACTGAGCATAATTTGTTGGCTATGAAACGTTATTTAATGTGTAATGTGTCATAGTGACACATTACACAAATTTGACATCTAATTAGTTTTCGTGTTGCACAAATCGCAAAATTTCTGACGAAAAGGTAGGCTTGTAGCTCTAGCTTCACTGAAAGGGTTGGTGTTACTTACACAACAGCTAAAAGGGCAATAGCAAGATATCAAGATAATGATCAGTGCTTCTGGTAGACGTAGATCATTATATAATGTCCCTAATCGATTTGTAGGCATGCAAACCTTAAGAAACCATTGGCAAACCACTGAGAAAACTAACCAGTTACTACGTGAAATCGTGACAATTTTAAGCAAAGCCTTGGAAATCGTCCAAATTACATTTTGAAAATATGAACAAGATAAATAAATCTTACCTGTTCAAGTACTCCTTGTATGTCCCCAGTAAATTCGGTTTAATAAACTGGACCATACACCAGTATTCTCTTAAATTGTTTTGTAAGGGGGTACCCGTAAGGACTATCCTTCTAGCAGTCTTGATCCTGTTCATGGCTATGCTGAGATTCGTTTTTTCATTTTTGAGTAAATGACCTTCATCACAGACAACCAGATCAGGCCCTAAAACCCACATAATTTATGTCTGTTCTAATACCCTCTACTAGAACACAAAAAAGAGATATAGCTACGAGGTAAAAACACAGACAATTTAGAGCAAACAACTTTTATAATAGGAAGTCGACAGTCAAGGGCTTTGGATTTATTTTAAACAATTTTTTTTATAAGGCGGCAACATTGTAAGTATACTCTCTGAGCGTTGAATGAATTGTCACTGCGAAGGCTAGTTTGATTAGAATGGGTTATTGAATTCGACTTAGAAATCAGATTTTAATTTTTTACAATATTTAAGGCTTCCTCAGTTGAGGAAATTATCTATTTATTTGCAGAATATTTTCCTCAAATGTATAGTAATACTAAATTTCCTATTCCTTCTAACTCACTATACTCTAGTAATGCTATTTAATAGATCTTATCAAAACTTGACATTGAAACGGGTCCTCGGCCTAATGGTATTCCACCCAGTTTCATCAAAACTTGTAGTTTTATTCGGGCTCGACCACTCCATATTATATTTAACCTATCATCAGCTTCCGGAAAGTTTCCAATTTTATACTAACTACAGACCCATAAGAATACTTAGTATAGTTCCAAAAATATCTGAAAACTTTGTGTGTGACAACTTATCATCTCTGCACGGCCAGTTTTTGAACGAACAATTTGGATTCCTTCCACATCGTTGAACCAAGTCAACCCTCCTCACAGATTTCCTGTCAGAGGCATGCCATTTATACTAACTTCTCCAAGACCTTTGATAGGGTAAATTATGCAGTCCTCATTTACAAATTGGTGGTGACGGACGACACTTTTGAAATGGCTTGAATCTTACCTCACCAGCAGGTCACAGACAATAAGGGTCCATAACTTCAAATCTAGAGAAATCCAAGTGCCCTCTGGATTACCACAAGGTTCACATCTTGGCCCTTTACTCTTAATCAACAATATTCCTTTTGAAACTCTTTCTCAGATCAAGGATCTTGGTATTGCTTTGGAAAGTCAGTTGAGTTTCGTACCCCCACATCACATCCATTACCTCTAAATCTTTATGTTAGAATTTGTAAAGATTGTTTGTTCCAACAAACTTCTTAGTTGATTGGTTTGCCCTTACTTGGACTATGGATTTTGTGTTTGGTTCACCTTACTACAATGTTGAAGTTCAGGCCCTGGAGAAAGTGCATCACATGTTTCTCAAATATGTTCAATTTAAACAAAATCGATGTGAGTTAATCTCAATTGGAGCCGAAGCTGCTATATAGTAATAGTTTTTGCCCTGCATTTCTTAAGAAAAAAGACATACAAGACACGTTTCGTCCTTTTACGCTCCTGCCCATAAGACTATTTATGGCTATTTCATTTTTGTCAAGAGGTGCCAGATTTGCCAACCCCTATTCATTGAGCTTAGGCTGCCTGGCAAATCATGATTCTTTTAAAAACCAACTAAAATATTGTCCGTAATTTGTTCTGAGATTTGTTTTTGTTTTTTCAGAGCTTTAAATCATGATCTTATTAAATGACTTATTAAATTTTAAACGTTTGTTATTAGTAATATATATCATTTCTTAAGTCAATTTATAGTAGATTATGTATGAATATTTTTACTTTTTTATAATGTTCGTCAATTTACAAATAATAATTATATTGGACTAAGGCCCATAGATAAGTAAGTAAATAAATAATTATTCTAAAAACCCTATCAATTAATAAAAGTTATAAATGGGAAACACTTATAATTCTTACAATTTTGCACCCCATGCAACACTTTTTGACCGTGAAGATCATTTTTCAACAATAATTTCACCATCACGGTACACAATGTATTTCATATGACTCCAAAAATTAAAAAATGAAATTTGTTCGCTGGAATTAGATTTTCCATTTCTCATATGTGTTGATACTGGCACAAATGTTATAGTGCTATCTAAAAATATTTCCCCATTAATTGTGGCAGCTAAATGTATGTTTTGTCACTTTTTACTTTACAAAATGAAATAGTTTTTTATTCAATAATGGGTAGTCCTTATCTGTTAACAGTAGCAATTTATAGAAAAAGATAGTGTGTTCTGAAATACAGGTCAATCAATACTTTCAATCAATTTTGCCACTATAACAAAACCTTGATCACTGAATAATGATGTAACCAATTGTTTTGGATAAGAAAATAATTAAAATATTTAATAATTTGCTTAAATTATACTATAATAAATTCAATATTTACCTCTTTTTTCTGAAATGGTTAAGTTTGAATCTCCGGTTATGTAAGACTTTTTTTGTTTAAAACGATTCATATTTTCATGTGCTAAATTATGTGTGGTCATATCCATGCATCCTGTATAAAATACTTTCACAGAAAATGGTGAGTCACCCTTAGTTTGTAGAACGCTCACCTGGATCAACCAACGTTGTCTGGAATGACTGTCTGAGCTTCTTGGATATGGACTTATTCTCAGGGTTACTTAAAGTCCTGAACATGTTATATCCTATAATCAGGATTCCTCCGTCTTCGTGCCAACATTTAGCTATGTAATTCCTCTCTTGATTCACGGCACTTGATTTACAAGAAACCATTTCATATACCTTAAAATAGAATACTTATAGTTTATTAGAAATATATTTGAAATATATAGCAAATCATCTCGATTAAACTCTCTAGAATTAGAAAGAGGTGTTTATATACAACATTTAAATTTTCAAATTCAAATATATATTTCAAGTTAATTACATAGCAATTATTCCTTACTAATCAAGAAGTGTCAAAAATATAAGACACACTAAGACAAAAATCTAATTAAAATCCTTTAAAACTCGTTAAAAATTTCTATACAAAAGCATGTTCCACACACATTCACAAGCCATTAAAAAATCTTCTTAGTCTCCTAGTGAGTTTCCTTCATATGGTAGGTATTTAAGTTGAAATGTGCATAAAATATTTTATATTATATATATATATATATATAGATTCTTTATAATTTCACGGCTGTTTGAAAATGAAATGGACAACACGAAATAGCGGGGTTGCAGCCTAATAATCCTATTGATGTTACTGGGACATTAAATAGATGACTCTATTTACTTTGTGAAAGCTTTCGGATTTATTTTAATCCTTCATCAGTCACACTACAAAATGGTTTGTTAATATAAAGTAAAGTTTTACAAGACAAAAAGCAACAATCTTAAAAAGATTGACGAACTTAAATCAAATAAATTAAATCGCATTAAAATTAAGGACTGTTGGTTCAAAAATCTTACACCTGTCGTTTTTCCAACAGAAGCAAAAAATATCCTATCATTAGGGCCCAAGTTTTGTCTCCCCGTTTCCAAAAAGGACGTCTCAGTCCCACATATTTTAGCAGACGTTGAATTAACAATATCACACGTAGACAATATGCGTGAAAAAAATATTTACAGTGCACAGGCGGCCAATGTCATCACCAATTATTTTCATACAGAAGAGGTTACTTTCTCAGAGACAACTAAATGGTATAATAAAACCAAGATTTTTTTAAAACAACACCCAGATATCTACATTACGAGATCTGACAAAGGCAACGTCACGGTCGCAATTTACAAAGAACAATATTTACAACTGGCTATGTCCTTACTTAGTGACGAAGTTTATTACAAAAAAATTCCACGCGATCCTACATCTACAATTCAACAAAAAGCCAACCAAATAATTTCAAAATTGAAAAAATCAAAACAACTATCGGACGCTACTGCGAAAAAATTGATGATTTATAACTCTATTTGCCCCAAGTTTTACGGTTTGCCAAAAACACATAAACCCACAATTTCTCTTAGACCAATAATATCCTCCATAGATTCCCCAACTGCTCAACTAGCTGGTTTTATTACAGAGGTTTTAAACACTGCATACGATTATAATAACGAATACTACATAGCAGACTCTTTTAATTTTGCAAATTTTATTAACGAGTTTCAGCTACCGGAAAATTACCACATTATAAGCTTAGATGTTACGTCTTTATTTTCCAATATCCCATTAGAATTAGTCAAAGTTAGTATTAAAAAAAATTGGTCCAAAATCAAAAATCACTGTTCTTTAAATCAATCAAACTTCTTAGAAATAATAGAATTTGTTTTTAACAATACCTGTTTCTCTTTTGACAATCAATTTTACAAACAAGTTTTCGGAACCCCTATGGGCTCAAAAATGTCTCCCATTTTAGCGCAATACGTAATGGATGATTTATTATACGATTGCATCCCAAAGCTGAACTTTGAAATACCCTTTTTAAAAAAATATGTTGATGATTTAATTTGCGCCATTCCGATTGGAAGCGAAACAGAGCTACTCAATATTTTCAATAATTATAATCAGTACATTAAATTCACAATTGAAATGGAATCTGAGAGAAGTGTGCCATTTTTAGATACAAGACTTATTAGAACCAACAGTAATAAAATTATATTGGACTGGTACATAAAACCAAGCAGCTCAGGTAGATATTTAAATTATTTCTCATACCATTCCGAAAAAATGAAAATAAACCTCATACTTGGCCTAAAAAATAGAATTTTGTCAATCTGTCATCAGTCATTAAAGGATCAAAATCTAAAACGTCTAAATAACCTACTATTGGACAACTCTTACCCTCAAAGCCTGCTAAAGAAATTAATCTATTCAACTGACACTATAGTACCAAACAATTCACCAACTGTTTCTACTAGCCCTCCAATAATAAAAAAGTATGTTTCCTTTCCATACGTTCAGGAATTAACCCCTAAATTAGCGAACATATTCAAAAAAGAAAATATTGTTATAGCCAATAAAGCCGTTAAACCTACGAGCAAACTTTTTAGTTCTCTTAAAGATAAAACAAAAAGGCATAACAAATCAAATGTAGTATATAAAATAGATTGTTTACATTGCAATAAAAAATACATAGGGCAAACCTCAAGGCCTCTAAAAGATAGAATAATATCTCATAAAAGTGATATAAGAATAAAACCCGAAGCATGTGCCCTTTCCCAACACGTAAGAGACACAGGTCATTCAGCAAATTTCGCAGAGGCGGAGATTCTCGAATGTGAAATTAATTATTTTAAAAGAAATTTTCTCGAAATGGTGCACATAAATAATCAGGAAAACCCGATGAATAAAAAATCGGATATACAGAATCTCAATATAATATATAGCAATTTATTAAACCTTAAAACCAAATAATCGTCCTGGCCTTCAAAACACAAAAGAAGGATTATTTTTTTTTTTTTTTTTTGCTATCTAAAAAAGAAACAAATAGGTGCACATATTTTATTCTTAATATTCTAGTTAAGCCTCGACCGGTCGAATACATTGGAAACCTACCTTTCAACGGTTTCGTGTGTAATCAAAAAAAAAAAAATTTTTTGTTATTGTTTTTTCCAGTCTGTTTGTTTTGTGTTAAATACTTATATAAAGAGGTGTTCCTTTCATTCACAGAAATGAATTTCCTATTGGATAGCTGTTTATATTTGTAACCTCACTTACAGTAAGTCTAAAATATTTTAATAATTTACTTTATATTAACAAACCATTTTGTAGTGTGACTGATGAAGGATTAAAATAAATCCGAAAGCTTTCACAAAGTAAATAGAGTCATCTATTTAATGTCCCAGTAACATCAATAGGATTATTAGGCTGCAACCCCGCTATTTCGTGTTGTCCATTTCATTTTCAAACAGCCGTGAAATTATAAAGAATCTGTTAATCAGGAATGGGGTTTTACCAGGAAATTTCTACTACATATGGTTTAAATTGTGCAAATTACTTGAGAAACTGGGCAAAACTCAACATCAAACTAGCTTCGCTGAAAAATAGGAAGATATTTCTTCTCCAGTGCAGACGTCTTGGGTTAACCCCTAGGCATATTACCGATCAAATCAAAGGAGTTACAGGCCTCGTGAATGTCCAAGAAGGAAGAACTGGACAGATGATTTTTAGTTTTAGAAACAAACTTAGCCGTAAGATTTTAAATTTAGAGATTAAGATAACACACGGAAATGTTGAAAGAATGGAAAAGGCACTTAGCACATATCGACTGAGAATAGAGGAAAATATACCTATAAACATTCATCTTGAGTTTTTCCGGAGACAAAATATAGTGTATAACCAGGCTTTTTACAAGACAAAAAGCAACAATCTTAAAAAGATTGACGAACTTAAATCAAATAAATTAAATCGCATTAAAATTAAGGACTGTTGGTTCAAAAATCTTACACCTGTCGTTTTTCCAACAGAAGCAAAAAATATCCTATCATTAGGGCCCAAGTTTTGTCTCCCCGTTTCCAAAAAGGACGTCTCAGTCCCACATATTTTAGCAGACGTTGAATTAACAATATCACACGTAGACAATATGCGTGAAAAAAATATTTACAGTGCACAGGCGGCCAATGTCATCACCAATTATTTTCATACAGAAGAGGTTACTTTCTCAGAGACAACTAAATGGTATAATAAAACCAAG
The DNA here is from genome assembly GCA_030620095.1 of Kuschelorhynchus macadamiae. NCBI lineage: Eukaryota > Metazoa > Arthropoda > Insecta > Coleoptera > Curculionidae > Kuschelorhynchus > Kuschelorhynchus macadamiae. The sequence continues at coordinate 745,612 of JAUTXW010005271.1, forward strand.
ATTTTTTTAAAACAACACCCAGATATCTACATTACGAGATCTGACAAAGGCAACGTCACGGTCGCAATTTACAAAGAACAATATTTACAACTGGCTATGTCCTTACTTAGTGACGAAGTTTATTACAAAAAAATTCCACGCGATCCTACATCTACAATTCAACAAAAAGCCAACCAAATAATTTCAAAATTGAAAAAATCAAAACAACTATCGGACGCTACTGCGAAAAAATTGATGATTTATAACTCTATTTGCCCCAAGTTTTACGGTTTGCCAAAAACACATAAACCCACAATTTCTCTTAGACCAATAATATCCTCCATAGATTCCCCAACTGCTCAACTAGCTGGTTTTATTACAGAGGTTTTAAACACTGCATACGATTATAATAACGAATACTACATAGCAGACTCTTTTAATTTTGCAAATTTTATTAACGAGTTTCAGCTACCGGAAAATTACCACATTATAAGCTTAGATGTTACGTCTTTATATTTTCCAATATCCCATTAGAATTAGTCAAAGTTAGTATTAAAAAAAATTGGTCCAAAATCAAAAATCACTGTTCTTTAAATCAATCAAACTTCTTAGAAATAATAGAATTTGTTTTTAACAATACCTGTTTCTCTTTTGACAATCAATTTTACAAACAAGTTTTCGGAACCCCTATGGGCTCAAAAATGTCTCTCATTTTAGCGCAATACGTAATGGATGATTTATTATACGATTGCATCCCAAAGCTGAACTTTGAAATACCCTTTTTAAAAAAATATGTTGATGATTTAATTTGCGCCATTCCGATTGGAAGCGAAACAGAGCTACTCAATATTTTCAATAATTATAATCAGTACATTAAATTCACAATTGAAATGGAATCTGAGAGAAGTGTGCCATTTTTAGATACAAGACTTATTAGAACCAACAGTAATAAAATTATATTGGACTGGTACATAAAACCAAGCAGCTCAGGTAGATATTTAAATTATTTCTCATACCATTCCGAAAAAATGAAAATAAACCTCATACTTGGCCTAAAAAATAGAATTTTGTCAATCTGTCATCAGTCATTAAAGGATCAAAATCTAAAACGTCTAAATAACCTACTATTGGACAACTCTTACCCTCAAAGCCTGCTAAAGAAATTAATCTATTCAACTGACACTATAGTACCAAACAATTCACCAACTGTTTCTACTAGCCCTCCAATAATAAAAAAGTATGTTTCCTTTCCATACGTTCAGGAATTAACCCCTAAATTAGCGAACATATTCAAAAAAGAAAATATTGTTATAGCCAATAAAGCCGTTAAACCTACGAGCAAACTTTTTAGTTCTCTTAAAGATAAAACAAAAAGGCATAACAAATCAAATGTAGTATATAAAATAGATTGTTTACATTGCAATAAAAAATACATAGGGCAAACCTCAAGGCCTCTAAAAGATAGAATAATATCTCATAAAAGTGATATAAGAATAAAACCCGAAGCATGTGCCCTTTCCCAACACGTAAGAGACACAGGTCATTCAGCAAATTTCGCAGAGGCGGAGATTCTCGAATGTGAAATTAATTATTTTAAAAGAAATTTTCTCGAAATGGTGCACATAAATAATCAGGAAAACCCGATGAATAAAAAATCGGATATACAGAATCTCAATATAATATATAGCAATTTATTAAACCTTAAAACCAAATAATCGTCCTGGCCTTCAAAACACAAAAGAAGGATTATTTTTTTTTTTTTTTTGCTATCTAAAAAAGAAACAAATAGGTGCATATATTTTATTCTTAATATTCTAGTTAAGCCTCGACTCCGGTCGAATACATTGGAAACCTACCTTTCAACGGTTTCGTGTGTAATCAAAAAAAAAAAAAATTTTTTGTTATTGTTTTTTCCAGTCTGTTTGTTTTGTGTTAAATACTTATATAAAGAGGTGTTCCTTTCATTCACAGAAATGAATTTCCTATTGGATAGCTGTTTATATTTGTAACCTCACTTACAGTAAGTCTAAAATATTTTAATAATTTACTTTATATTAACAAACCATTTTGTAGTGTGACTGATGAAGGATTAAAATAAATCCGAAAGCTTTCACAAAGTAAATAGAGTCATCTATTTAATGTCCCAGTAACATCAATAGGATTATTAGGCTGCAACCCCGCTATTTCGTGTTATATATATATATATATATATATATATATATATATATATATATATATATATATATATATATATATATTTATATATATATATTTATATATATATTTTTTGACAGATCCGGGAGTACGTCTGTTGGTTTGTGTATTTTCGATGCTTACACATTGACTTACGTCAGTAAACTGTTTACCTGAGGTCTACTCCCTCAAAATGTTTAACTACTTACCTTCCCAATTAACTAATACTCAAAAGAACACATTTTCAGACTTAAACTGAAGGCCATATTAGCTAGTAGTCTTTTTTAATCTCTGAAAGAATTTTTTAACTTTAGCTTCCCTCTTTTAAAGTTTGGCACACGAATCTGAGTCTATGAAAAGAAGAAACGGCCTGCTTTTGACATACCTCCCCCTTTCTTCGACGTTTTAGATCTGTGTCGTTTACTTTAGTAATAGTGAGGTATCTTAGGTCATTAAATCTTAGTTTTTGCTGAACCGTCATTTACATTATTGTGTGGGGTATTGGTTTAATGTTGATTTGTAGATGTACTGTCGCCCTATTTTATCTTAGTCAAAGTCAAAGTCAAACATGCTTTATTATCAAAAGATGTAGATCTCATTGACAAAGCGAAAAATCTGTATAGAAAAATTAAATTAAAACTACTTATTGTCTAATTGAGAATAAAAAACACACATACAAAATATAACTATATATACACATAAAACAAGATGCTAATTATTATATTATAAAAATTAATATATACATACATACACACCAATTACTGTTATACAATCAAAAGGCAACACATTCAGACCATAAAAGGGAGATACGGTCTTAGTCACAAATAAAGACAAACAAATTAAAACCGATCCTTAAAATATTCTTTGACACTATAATATGACCGTTGAGATAGAAATTTTTTTGTTTCATTTTTGAATTTTGTATATTTTTGATATTAATAGGCAGATGATTGAACAACTTGTTCCCATTGTATATAAAACTATTTTTTATTTTAGTAGTTGTTGGGATTGGCAAAGGAATATGTTGAGCCTGTCTAGTGCAATATGCTCCCTCAGTAGCTAAATACTTATACTTCTTAAAAACTAGACGAACACACTCAGCAATATACAAACTTGGAAGGGTCATTATTTTCGCATTTATAAAATAAGGCTTACAAGAGTCTCGTCTTCGTACGCCATACATAAATCGTAAAGCTCTTTTTTGCAACATAAACAAAGAGTTAAACAAGTATGCACTGCAACCACCCCAGAAGCAAATTCCATACCTCAAAGGAGATTCAACAAGAGCATAGTATGCCATTCTTATAGCATAAGGTTCTAGTTCATTAGCTATCGTTCTTAATGCATAACAGCTGGAAGATAGCTTTTTTTAAAAGTGCTTCAACACGAATATTAAAACTAACTGACTTATCTATATTAAGCCCCAAGAACTTTACATTATCTGTGTTGTTGATAGATATTGAGTCTAAATCTATCTTGTCAATAGTGTATCTAAAGGTTACGTTTGTTTTGGCCACATTGAAAGTCAACAAATTACTGTCAAACCAGATTTTGACCCTTTTCAAGTCTTCAGATAACACTCCATCTAGCCCATCTGAGCCAGACGTGTGCCACAAAATGGAAGTGTCATCCGCAAAAAGAGTGAACTCGCCTTCAATATCAAGTGCAGCCAAATTGTTAATATAAATTAAAAATAAAAGTGGTCCCAGGACAGATCCTTGTGGAACACCACAGTTCACTGTGACATTATCAGACAATGATCCATTTATATACACGCTCTGCGACCTCTATGAGAGGTAGGACTTAAAACCAATTCAGGGACACATCACTGAAACCATAAACTTCCAGTTTCCTTAACAGTATTTCATGACTGACACAATCAAATGCTTTAGTCAAGTCACAAAACACCGCCGCAACAAGATCTCCCTCATTTAGACTAACATATAAGTGGTCCAGAAAGGTAAAAATGGCATCATTTGTTCCCTTCTCGCTCTGAAATCCAAACTGGCTTATACTCAGAACATTAAATTTAGTTAAAAAAGACATAAGTCTGTTCTTCACTAATTTTTCAATTATTTTAGACAAGGTCGGCAAGAGGGATATAGGTCTGAAATTAGATGGAGACAGATCTTTGCCACCTTTATGCAAGGGTATAATTATAGCCTTTTTTAGAAGTTCAGGAAATTAACCATTAGCAAAAGAGCAGAGTGATTCAACTAAAATACCCTGACTGACATGTCATCCCACCCTGAAGCATTCTTGCTTTTGGTGTTGTGAATCACAGACCTTACCTCGAAGACATCAGTGGGGTACAGAAAAAATGTTACGGGGACATATTTATTGGTTAAATATTGTAATGGGTCATTTTTTGTCTTTATCTTAACCGAAAGATTATGACCCGCAGAACAGTAGAATTTGTTAAACTCATCAGGTGGCCGTGTTGCAAAAGTCTGTTTACTGACACCATTCTGCCTCATATCATTAATAACAGACCGAGTTTCTTTAGAAATATTTGACGACTTAAATATTATTTTTTTATGACAATTCTGATACATTTTTTTTAGATGTCAATGGAAATAAAAGATTTGCATTCATATATCATTTATGAATATCAGGAAGAGAATTGATCTCTCCTTCCAGAAAGCGTATTATCAAAAAAAATCCTACCAGTTAGATATGAGTACACCAACTCAACACTTTCACCGTCAAGAACTATAGTGTTCAATGCCTTTGACAAGTGACAAAATGCCACTATCAAATGCGTTCGCCAACACGCCCATAAGATCCACGAATGCAAAAATGGTAGACTTTCCCCTCCTGAAACCATACTGATAATGATAAAGATCGGGAGGACCGTGTCAACTTGAGACATCCAGGAACAATTAAATCAATACATTGGTTAAAGAGCTTTAGGGGTGAAAATGGCTGGCTCTTTAACCTTTTAACCAAGGTTACATTCTTGTTATAGACATCTTTACTATGCTTATTTTTTAGTTTATCTATAAAAGATCAAAAATCTAAGATTCTTTAGTATGACTCCAGTATAAACTTACTTCGAATTCATCCGTCTTCGGCATCCACTTTTTAAACTCACTCTTCCAATTTAGTACGGTATTTACAGGGCACACTACTAGGATTTTTTCAACTTTAGTCTTCCCTGGATGAGTCAACAATGTGTGGGCTAGAGTTATAACCTAAAAATATAAAAGCATGTCAATATTGTTCAGCTGTGAAATTGTCCGTAAAAATTAACAGAATCCAGAGTATATATCTAATGGCTAACAACACTCATAAGGTCGAGAGCAGTTACACTAAAAAAGTTTTTATCAAAAGCTGGACAATGGTGAAGATGCAGCTAGGCTCTTCTTTGACCTGTCGTGTGCATTTGATTGCATGAATATAACTTTTAGTAATAGTAAAACCTGAACAATTAAAAATAAAAGGGTCTACACAGCGGTATATTTTCTATATCTTTTAGTAACAGAAAATGTGTTGTGTTTGTCCCATTTTTTAATCATTAACTAGTTTTTTTACAATATTAGACAGACATTTCAGTCAGCCTCGAGCACCTATCCTGACGCTAACCCAGTAACGATACACATATGTAATGATATGAGCAAATAAAATTATGCTTAATGTACAGGGTGTCCCAAATTAGGGCAAAGTTGCGCAATTTCATGCCAATCAAAATGCCGCCTTAAAAGTTTGAAAATTCCGAACACTTCCAAAGATATTCAAGAAAAACCAAACATCCGCGATTCCGTTTTTATTTTTTTCTGACCCTATTTGAAGAGACAAAACAAATTCCACATTCTCATTGTTACTTCTTCTGCTTTACAAGATGGCGCTGCTAGATTTTAAATTCGACGTTTCGTTTCTTCGCAACCATCAACTTTGTTTTTTTAAATAAGCAAAAAATTCAATTTTATGCTTAATTAACTCTAATTTAAAATATAAATTCAATGACATAACACACTTGATACATCCGACGTTTCGAGCCGAAAATCCATCATCAGTGCTAGTTGCTGATAATGGCGATGGAACGAAAAGCCTGATGACGCCATCTTGTAGAGAAGAAAAAATGGCCATGAAAATGTCGAATTTATTTTGGCCTACTTCTTTAAATATTTTTAATAAAAAATAATTTAAATAAAAAAAATGAAATCAAATACATTACTAAATGTATTTATATATACTAAAAAATACAGCAAAAATATAAATATTACAAGTATTCAAATCAAATCAAATTGCTTCAATACATTTTTGGGTTAATCGATTAATTTTGTAAATTGCGCGTTGAATGGTTCTTGCTCGTATAGCTTATTTCTCTCACTAAATTATAACGCAGTTCTTCGATATTTTCAGCAAATTCCCATATAATTTTGCAAAAAAACCCAGAGATAGCAATCTAAGGGCTTCTTGCTGGCCAGCGTATAACCACTCGATTCCAAATCCATTTACCGAGAAATAAAAGATTGAGAATCTCTGTCACTATTTTTAAGATGTAAAGTGATCATCCCAAAAAAAGGGGCCAATGATTTTGTTACGCCACATTCCCACCCATACACTAAACGGTTCCCTTCCTTGAGGTCTCAGTTCTTGATTTTGTCGCGGATTATTCACAGACCAATAATGCTCATTAAATATTCCGGACGTGCAAAAAGTGCACTCGTCCATCCAAATTATTTTATACAAAAAATCACCATCTTCTAATTTATTTTGCATTCAACGACAAAATTCTAGAGGCCTTTCAGAATCACCAAGTCTTAAAGTTTGATTCACGTGAATTTTGAATGGCTTGTACCCATGCGATCTAAGATTGAAGAAGATCGCGATAGTTCAGTGAAAGAAAAAATTCCGTTTGAATGCTGTAAAACAAGACAATTTAACTATATGTTATGTGTTAAATGTGGAAAAGGTTTTCATCAATCATGTACAATAAGAGATTGGGCTGGAAAATTGAAAATCATCGATAAAACACGATTAATTTGTTGTCAAGATGACATAATCACAAATTCCAAAGAGGTACAAAAAAACCAAATAGAAGAGAAAAACAAAGAAATTGTATTACTAAGGGAGCTCATTGATGAAATGAGAGGCAGAAACTGTCTCTTGGAAGAAAATAAGAAGCTACTGGAGGAAAAATTGGAAAATGTTATGAAAAGTAAGGTTAGTGTGAGTCCAAAAAGCCCGCAAAAAAATGACGCAGATCCCGCAGCTGTCAAATCTGTCGTTTCAGTCCAACACAAAGTTAGCTCTGTAGCAAAGGCCAAGGAAACTGAAGACAGGAACGAAAACAAACCTGAATATAGAAACGAAAATGAAATGTCAATATTGTCAATGTCTACCTCAACGTCATTAACACTGGCAGAAAAAAATCTGAAAATAAAAAATTTTCAGAGGCCGTGAGGGAAAAATCAAAAAATTCCAATGAAAATCTAACAAATCAACAAACCGAATCTAAAAACATAAGTCCAAACTCCACATCTAACAAAAAAGAAGTGGAAAATGAAGTAGATGGAAGAAAAAACGATAGCTGGGAAACTCAGAAACGTCGAGGATTCAAAAACAAATCCCAAAATGTTACTCGAACAAAAAACCGCCCCGAGCCCCTACAAGGATTAAGAGAGGGTGAACATATTTTAAAAGCAGCAGAAAAGAAGGCCTATCTGTTCCTATCAGGCTTCGCACCTGAAACGGAAGGTAAAGATATTTTAACTTACCTGGAAAACATGAAACTTGAAACCGGATGTCAAGTTGAGAAGATAAAGACACTAAAAAGTAAACAATACAGCTCCTTTAAAATAGCCGTTCAATATTCAAAACGAGAGGAATATATGTGTTCCAATCTGTGGCCCATGGGTATCCTGATTAACCATTTTCTGAATTTGCAAAGCCGGTGAACGGGGAGCCATGTTATAAACCAACCATTTCCAGTGATACTCTACTGCAGTTCAAAGTCCTACATCTGAATACTCAAAGCATGAACAATAAGCATCTTGAACTAGAAGTACTTCTCTCTACAGTTGAGCCAGACATGTTTTGTGCTTCAGAGCATTGGCTACAGGGAGATGATATAGAACATTGTCATTTTTCTCAGTATAAGCTTAACAGTTACTCTGCAAGATTGAAGTATAGAGGTGGGGGAACTGCCATATATTCTAAAAATAATCTTAATTTCTCAAATATCACAACAAATTGTTCTCCCATTGAGAAGGATTTTGAATTCTGTGTGTCAGAAATAAAACATAACTCAAATTGCTATATTTTCATATGCATTTATAGAGCACCTGGAGGGGATATCAATCTATTTCTCTCGAATGTATCTGAATTACTGGATGAGCTATACACTCCAAACAAATATATCATTCTAAGTGGCGACTTTAATATTAATTTCGCTGTTATCAGTGAGTCTACCTGTTTATTATTGCAGCTATTTTCAAGCTATGGCCTTAAGCCCCATGTCGAGGGTATGACTAGGGTAAGTTCTGTTTCTAGTTCACAAATTGATAATATATTTAGCAACCTCATAGACGAACACATACTTGATTGCACTATATATATTACTAATATATCTGACCATTATGGTCCAGTTCTCAATTTTATAATATCTAAGCAGGAAACAGGGTTAACCTATATTAAGAAACGATTTTTTACCCACTCAAATATTAACAGATTTATAAGCTATCTCAGATCTGAAGACTGTACTGAAGTCCAAGCTATTGAAGGGGTCAATGAAAAATACACAACATTTTTTAACATATTCTTTTATTACTTTGACTTACCCTTTCCAATTTCATCCTCACGAATAAAAAATCACTCAGATACCTGGGTAAATACCGAAATTAAAAATTATTCTTCTTATATTAAGAGTCTATATGTCTGGTCTAAACAAACAAATAATGAAATTATCTATAAGCAGTACAAAGCAGAGAGAAAACAGTATAGACGGTTCCTAACAGACTTCAGAAAAAGTAATAACGATAATAAGATTTGTAACTCGAGTAACAAAGTAAAAACTGCGTGGAATATTTTCAATACCGAATCTAATAAAAAAAGGGCAAAAACGGATATCTCGTTACAATTGCAAACGGATGAGATTACTGAAGATGCAGTAGTCATTGCAGAGTTATTCAGCAAACAGTTTAACTTTTTACCTATCCCAACTAACGATACAGATACTAAGCACCAAATTAATACCTACAATTTTTCTTGCACCTGTTGATGAGAGAGAAGTACTCAAAATTATGATGGATTTACCAAATAAGTTCTCCGCAGGACTTGATGAGGTACCCGTTTGCATTCTTAAGTCAGTGGGTAACTGGGTGTGTTCTCCACTTGCTAACCTGATAAATGAATGTTTCTACACGGGGATATTCCCAAACGAACTTAAAAAAGCCAAACTGGTTCCTGTTTTTAAGAAGGGTGATCGCCATAACGTTGGCAACTACAGGCCGATGTCACTGCTGTCGGCAGTGTCGAAGGTTTTTGAAAGAGCCATTTACACAAAAATAATGAACTTTTTAAATTTCCATAATATCCTAAATCCAAATCAATTTGGTTTCAGGCCTAACATGTCCACGGAATTGGCAATTTTCAAAACAATTTCATATATAATGGAGAAAATAGATAAGGGTGAGCAGGTGGCAGGGCTATATTTTGATCTTTCAAAGGCCTTCGATACCATCAACCACCAGTTAATGATTTCAAAACTGGAAGGGTATGGGATTAGGGGTGTTTGTGCTGCTTTGCTAAAATCGTATCTTACCGAGAGGTATCAATCTGTGTGCGTAGTCAGCAAGGGTAAAAATCACTTTTCAAGCGCTGTTGAAATGAAGCAGGGCATCCCACAGGGCTCAATCTTGGGTCCAATATTGTTTCTGTTGTATGCGAACAGTCTCTGTGACGGGGTAACTACTGGGCTTGTCTGTCAGTACGCTGACGACACATCTGTCATGTTGGCGGGCAGGTCCGTGGAGGCCCTATCTGGAGGATGTTCGACAGCAGCAGAGAAAATGTACAGATGGTGTCAGAATAACTATTTACAACTTAACACGGGTAAGACAGGACTAATCACATTTGAAAAAATGCTAAACCAGAGCTATTCCCTTTATGTAAAACTGAATAGCAGGTCAATATCAGTGGTGAATAACATCAAGTTTTTGGGGGTAGTCATAGACTCCAACTTAAGCTGGGAGGACCATATTAATTTACTACAGGGTCGTCTGAACAGTATGTGTGCACTGATACGCAGACTACGGGATTCACTTTTTATAGACAGCATCCGAACTTTCTATTTTGCATGTATCCAATCACTAATAAATTATGGGATCTTGTTTTGGGGCTCTTCAAAACACGCAAACAAAATTCTCAAGACACAAAAACGTATCATCAGATGTATTCTTAAAACAACCCCTCGAACCTCTTGCAAGACTCATTTTGGTGACCTGAATTTTCTGACTGTGCCTTGTTTATATTTCTTAGCCTTAGTTATGTTTGTCAAAAAGAACCCACATTTATTTAATGTAAACTCAGATTATTATTCAGACTCAATGACAATGGTAACTAGAAACAGGACAGGTCTTAGTATCCCCTCACATAACTCAGCTTTTTTTGAGAGAGGTCCTTACTATCGTGCAGTGGGGGCATACAGGTCACTACCAAATAATATAAGGCATATTGAGGGTGTGAATCAGTTTAAAAAGAGTGTTATATTTTACTTGCAGGGTAAGTGCTTTTATTCTTTTAATTTTGATTTTTATCTACTATTTTAAACTGTTTGTGAATGTACTTAATGTTTAATTATGTTATTAGTGTCCTATTGATTTATTAATTTATTTGTTAATTTTATTTAATATTAAGGTTTTAAAATGTATACACCAAATTTTTAATTATTGTATTTGATATTAAGTGTGCCTATAGCACCATATCATTTGTTTTTTCTTCATTTTTTTTTCCTTGACGTTGCTTTGTCTTGTACTGAGATTTCGTTGGCAATAAAGTGTAATGTCATTGAATTTAGAATTTAAATTAAAGTTAATTAAGCATTAAATGGAATTTTTAGCCTATTTAAAAAAACAAAGCTGATGATGGTTGCGAAGAAACGAAACGTCGGATTGAAAATCTAGTAGCGCCATCTTGTAAAGCAGAAAAGTAACATGGAGAATGGAATTTATTTTGTCATATCACTTTAAATAGTCAGAAAAAAAAAACGGTATCGCGGATATTTGGTTTTTTTTAATATCTTCGGAAGTATTCGGAATTTTCACACTTTTAAGGCATTTTGATTGCGCAACTTTGTCTTAATTTAACCGACTTTGTATCTCTTATAGTTTCCGAGATCCCAATGATACGCCTCTAATTTCGGACCCCCCGTACAAAAAAAAAATAAAAGTACTGCTTTGAATAAGTTAAAAATTAGTAATTATTAGGTAAATTTTCTTGGAACAATTGTAAATAATAATTTGAGGTGATTTAATACAAGTTAAATAAATCAAATTCCTTCAGACAGTTATACAATTTGCTTATAGCCTGCTGCAACGACACATAACTTATAATATTGTAGTCTGAAGGAATGTTTTCACCAGAAAACAAACCAGAAATAAACATATTTCAACTAGTTTCCACGCCTACACCAAGCACCAACAGAAATGTGAAATTTTACCTGCAAAGTTTTGCCCAGACCCATGCAATGCGCCAAAATGCATCCCGACCCGTTGGTTTCCTGTGTTCTTTCCAACGATTCAAAACAGGCGTCCCACATGAACTTGACGCCTTGCACCTGATGGGGTTTCAGATGTTTCACCAGCTTCTTGTGCACGCTCAACAGAGGTTTATCTGTTTTCTCATCAAAATCTAGAACCACCTTGTCCACGGTCGCGTCCTCTTGTAGTTGGAAGATTTTGTTATACTACAAAGTTAGACACTAATTATTGTTTTAAAAATAAAATTGTTGAAAGCATTTTTAATATTTAATAATATGCCAACTAACTATGGATTTAAATTATATTTAAATATTGGTCATGTTGTCCGAGCACATCGCTAAACGGCTCTGTTGGAATATATTGGAAAAGATTACACGAGGTCACGCTGTACATGCAGAAATCCTGTGAAAAGTCGTATAAACGGGGCCACCTAATTGAGCGGCTCGGTTTTGCATATTTTATTTTTGTGAGATATTGGCGTTTCGAGTAATTGCATCGCGGCCGGCGGGTCGGTACACGTAAGTTGAACATTTTGCGAGTTTTTTAAAGTTTAATTAACTTAATTAAATACCTAGGTACCTATTGTTTTCAATTCGTTCGAGGAAAAATGAATAAAATAAACAGTCTATTAGTGAAATCTTTTTCTACGCGATCGCTCGAGGAAAAAAATTCAAATCAGGGAGCTTGGAAGACCTCTCTACGATTTAGATCTAACCCGCTTCCACCTGTTCATCAAGCTTCAAAGGTCGTGTAAGGAAGTTTAATCAAAATTGTATTCGAAAAACAACTGGATTTGTGGATGCGATCAAAAAAATGCATTTTTCTGTTTCGTGGTGATTCTACATGAACAAGGCATGGCTTTACTGATTTAGTGCATATTTATGAGGAAATTAAAACGCATGAAAACAGCAAGGTACATATAAATAACATTTTTAGTTTTTCTTTGCTCGGAAAATCAAATATAATGACTCAATTAAGTCAAGTTGATAAAAACAGATATATTTTTAAACATCATTATCAACTGTATTAGATTTTGTGGTGCGTTAGAATTGGCATTGAGCGGTCATGATGAAACCGAAGAATCCGGAAATAAAGGAGTGTTCCGAGAATTGACAGATTTTAGTTCTCAACTGGATAGATTTAAAGATTCAGATTTCAGATTCATTTATTGGTAATAATACAAAGCTTTTTCACGTCAAGTACAAAAATACAAATTGCAAAATATATGTCCAAGAAAGACAGTTATACAACATAAAATTAAAACATTAGGACCATTAAAACTATACATAAGATACAATCACTTAATAGAACTCACAATAAAATAATACAATTATAATAAAGATTAAAACTACATTAAGTCACTGAAGTTGTTATTGAGATACTCATCAAATGAATAAAAAGCTTTTAGCAAAAAGTAGTTTTTTATTTTGGTAATAAACTGTCTATCTTCCAGAGCTCTTACATGATCTGGAAGTACATTAAAGAATTTTACACAGTAGTAATCAGTTCCCCTTCTATTCCTCACAAGCCTGTGGAAGTCAGGGAGTATGTTATGTCGATTTCGGGTTAAGTATTCATTTATATTAAGAGTGAGCACAGAACAGTGACATGTTTGCCTTTATATGTGTTAGGCATGTAGAGTGATATAAATGTAAGTATATTTAGATCTCTAAACCTTTGGCGACAGCAGTCGCGCCATCCAAGACCCGAGATAGCACGCACACACCTGCGTTGGATTCTAAAAACATTGCTTGCATGTGTAGTTGATCCAAAATAACCATGATAGGCCGCCATCAATGTAAGTGAACACATTTGGAGAGTGTTCTAATGAGGAATGTTATCCTTGACAGCCTACCACACAGTTGGGATACATGTTTTTCCCATGAGAGCTTCGAATCCAAAATAACTCCAAGAAATTTCACGTGATCATCACACGGTACAACTGAAGCAGATGTTCGGAGAGAAAAGTTCATGTTTTGGGTCTTAGAAGCATTAAGACTAAGTCCGTTAACCAGAAACCATATGAGTATATCTGACTGTGTATCATTAATCATGGTTGTAATTCGCAAAGGGTCAGATGGATTATACTTAATGGTGTTGGTCGTATCATCTGCAAATAGAATAATTTTTGACTCATTCTGAAAGTTGTTTAGGTCATTAATATAGATTAGGAACAATAAAGGACTTAAAACCGAGCCTTGCGTTACTCCATGACTAATTTGTTGCTCTCTCGAAACATTCCCATTGCAGGAAATGCATAGAAAATCCTCTTGAGGCTTATCATGCTAAAATCATTGAAATATTTAATATGTCTTTTCCTGTAGTAAACATCAAACATAAAGTTAAAAAACCTTGGATCATTAAAGGATTGAAAGTCTCATCTAAAAACATGAGATGTCTTCACATGTTAAGAAAATATTTTTTGAACAACACTGCTTTTATTAGTCATTTTAATAGATACAGAAACATCTATCGAAAAACCATTAAAGTTGTTAAACAACTTTACTACTATAATCGAGTTAATACCGCAGGCAATAAACAAAGGGAAATCTGGAATATAGTTAATGAGCTGCGAGGCAAGAAATCTGGTCATTTGATTAACACTAATTTAAGGGCAGATGAATTGAATCATTTTTATTGTACTACTGCACAACAATTGAGTAGTAATCTTACTGAGGACTCCATCGACCCCTTATCCTTTCTCAAGCATGTGTCTGTACCTCAGACATTCTCTTTTACACCTGTTAGTCAAAATGAGTTGAGAGCCATTCTTCAAGACATAAAAATAAAAACTCCTCAGGTTGGGATGAAATTTCAATCAAAATTTTCCAGAACATCCCCAACTCTGCGTTGGAAACTCTTGCAGATGCTATCAATTTGAGTATTCAAAATGAAACTTTCCCTTCTCTCCTCAAAATGGCCACTGTCATTCCTTTATTCAAAGGAGGTGACAAAGACCTACCCTCTAATTTTAGGCCAATTTCTTTGCTACCTACACTCAGCAAGATTGTGGAAAAAGCAGTAAAAACTAGAATGCTTGCTTTTTTGGATAAACACAAACTGCTTTCCGATGCACAGTTTGGTTTTCGGTTCTCCAGAAACACTGATGATGCTATTTTTCATTTTATGGAAGAATTGTATCTGTGTCTCAATGAGGGAGAGGTGGCTTCGGCGGTGTTCTGTGATTTGACGAAGGCCTTTGACTGTGTCTGTCACAGGATACTACTGAGGAAGCTTGAACTCTATGGTTTTAGGGGCGCATTTTTGGAGTGGCTTACATCATACCTTAGTGACCGTCATCAGAATGTCCGTTTTCAGGGGGAACTATCATCTAAACTTGGGATAACCGCGGGTGTGCCTCAAGGATCTGTTCTTGGACCGCTTTTGTTTTTGATATATATTAATGACCTGCCTTCCTTCATTCGCAACGGACAGTGCACCTCATTTGCCGATGATACCACAATTTTATGGCATCACAAGAATCCCGACATTCTAAATGATATGGTGAGGTCTGACCTGCGTAACATACAAGAATGGTGCAAAGCGAATCATCTGTCATTTAATGTGCCAAAAACCAACATTTTAAATTTTAAATGCCACATAAATGAAATTTTGTTTGATGGCCAGACTATGAAAAACATGACAAAAAACAAATTCTTAGGGTTGTTTATAGACAATAAATTGAAATTTGAGGTACATATTAATAACTTGTACAAAACATTGAGTTCTGGATGTTATGCCGTTCGTACAGTCAGAAATGAATTAAACGAAACAGTGGCAAGGAATGTCTATTTTTCAGTTATCGAGGCACATTTAAGATAAAGAATATGTTTTTGGGGCTCTTGCTGCAATAACTTATTTCGGTCGATTTTCGTCCTGCAGAAGCGTTCTATAAGATACTTGTACTGCATGAAACCTCGTGATTCATGTAGGCCTGTATTTAAATCAAAAAAAATTCTTACTTTAGCAGGTCTGTTTATATTGGAGTCAGTGTGCCTGATGTACAAAAAGTATTTGGACAGAATTCATACCTTGTCTTTGGTGGGCACCCGCAGCTCTTTCAATATTGGTCTACCTATACCTTCGTCAGCTCTAACTAAAAATTCTATTTTTTATACCTCGAAAAAGATGTTTAATAACCTCCCAGTCAGTATTCGAAGCATCAGTAATTACAGATTGTTTAGAATTAGGGTTAAGAATCTAATGATCTCTGAGGCTTTTTATAGTGTTGAAGAATTTCTGTCTAAGAATTTTAATTAATGCTTCTTATGATATGTGTATATTTTGTACTAATAATTATACTTTAGGACTTGCATATGTTAAGTGTATTAAGTATGTTATTTTAGTTTCTTTTTTTTTTTTTTTTACTTGTTGGACAGGATATAGTATGGATGAATCTGTTTATTGAATTTTTAATCTTGTGTATTATGTTGTTATATATTATGACTGATAATCATTGTTGCAATGTGATGTGATATATTTTTTTTTTCTTTTTTTAGTTTTTTTTTATGTTTTGTGCAGTTTTATACTAATGTTGTATAATTATTTTCTTTTATTCAGGAATTTGTCTTTGGGCTTTTTTGCAGTGATTTAATCATACTTGTCTCAAATTCTTTCTTGCCCATTCATTTATTTATTATTTTGATTGTTAACATATTTATTTTTATAGCTTTGTCATTGAGTACTTTTTACTTTAGACAATAAAGCATATTTTGACTTTGACTTTGACTTGAAACATACTGAGTACGGTTACTGAGGTAAGATTTAACAAGTACTATACTACTGGGGTCAAAGTTGTAGTAGGAGAGTTTGTCACCTAATATGTTATGTGAAACACAGTCAAAAGCCTTGGTTAAATCGAAAAATTGTGTTCATCCCCTCTTCCATACCCTCAGTTATGTAATCTAGAAGGTTATTGATGGCCAAGGTAGTTGATTTCTTGTTACGGAAACCATACTGACTCTGATGGAAAAGAGTATTTTTTTCAAAGAAATCATTTATTTGATCTTTTAGAATAGACTCAAATATTTTAGATAGTATAGGTAAAAGAGATATAGGACGATAGTTTGTGGGGTCACTAGGAGACCCTTTATTCTTAAAAATTGGCACCACTTTGGCTCTTTTGAGAGAGGATGGAAATATTCCTTCAGTTATACAGTGATTTATTAGTTTAGTTAGGGGCAGAATTATGAGGTTCTTCAATGTCTTAAAAATTTTTGTATTAATATCGTAGCAATCATTGCTCTTACTATTTTTTACAATTTAATATTTTAGTTCTTACTTCGTTAAAGGTGGTTTTTTTAAACGTGAATTTCATACCATGATTATTATTATGACTGTTGTCAGGTAGAAAATCTAGAAATGACTTAGGTGAGGGAGGTAGTTGTTTGAGAACCT
Organism: Kuschelorhynchus macadamiae; assembly: GCA_030620095.1. NCBI lineage: Eukaryota > Metazoa > Arthropoda > Insecta > Coleoptera > Curculionidae > Kuschelorhynchus > Kuschelorhynchus macadamiae. Next base: position 762,885 of record JAUTXW010005271.1, read on the forward strand.
CGTCTGCGATATTCACGAAGAAATCATTAAGAGTCTGGGCATTTGGTATACAAGACGATTGATTGTTTTCAGAAACCTTCATGCTCTTTAAAATATTCCACATGGCTACCTGGGGATTACTAGAAGTGTTAATGTAATTGTCGTGAGCCATTTTTTTAGCAGCGCAAATTTCAGCTCTGTAAGAAAATTTGAATGTTTTAATATGTTCATTTGCTACCAGATTAGGATACTGCTTATTGATGGAGACCAAAGTGTGAAGGGTTTCTCTCATTTGACGAAGATGGTCGTTGAACCAGTTAATTTTTAGAGATTTATGACTACTATCTGTCTTAAGTGGGAAGCAAGATTTTGCTGCATTGGAAATAATATCAATAAAAACTTGAAATCTGTCGCATACACTTATACTATCATCATTAAAGGAACATTTCAACAAAGCAACAGCATTTAAAGGGACCTCTAAGACGATACAGAACGAATTATTGGACTGCATGATTAGCGTTATTATGTAACGGTAATAGCCGACGAAACTACCGATGTCGCCAACGAATTTCAATTAGTCATTATTTTACGATACATTGTCTCCAGTAAGCCAGTAGAAAGATTTTGGATATTTGTAACTCCTTCCGGACACAATGCCATTTCAATAGCAAATTGCATTTTAAAGGAAATTGATGCTTTAATTTGTGACACACCCAATAAGTTAATAGCGCAAAGCTATGACGGAGCGTCGGTTATGAGCGGAGGTGTAAATGGGGTACAAAAAATAATTAAAGATAAATATTCTTTAGCAAATTTTGTGCATTGCAATGCTCATCAGATTAACCTTATAATTAGCAATGCAGCTTCAATTAATGCATCGATTCGGATTTTTTTTAGTCATCTGTCTAGAATTTGTTTCTTGTTCTGTTCTGTTCTTTGTTTTTTTCTACGTCGCCTCAAACAACAAAACTATTAGATGATATAGCTCATAGACGATTACCACGATCATCACAAACGAGATGGAACTTTAATTTTTGGGGAATTAATACAGTTTATGAATACCGAAATAAGCTGATACACGTTATGGATATTTTAAAGAACGACAAAAATATTAAATTGGATTCAACGATTGAACAATCATGCCACATGTCGAAATAATTTTGAAGCAACTGCAGATGATTCATACAGACCCTATCAAGGCTAAACAAGATCTACAAAACTTCGAAAACGCAATGCAAAAAGTTCGTGATGAAATGGACACAATTATTGACCAAATAGACTTGGAGCTTTTAGAACACGAAGATGAAAATGTTCCTCAAAAAAGGCGACGTTACCCTCGTTCCGATCTATCTATTTCAACAAATAAAAAAATTGAAGCCTTGGAAGTTTGCGATTCCATAATACAACAGATTAAGGCTCGGTTTACTTTTACAGGTCATCTGACAGCTACCGCATTATTTATGAAAGAAGATGTTATCGAATACCAAAAAAAAAAATTCCCGACAAATTGCTCTCTGATACAGTTATGTATGTTCTAGACAAAAATCGTCTAAAAACGGAACTGCAAGTACTTTATGAAAGAGAAGAATTGCAAACCATTTCTGAAGCCGTTCCTCTTTTATCGTTGCTTTCACAGGAAGATATGAGGTGCACTTTTCAAGAAACTATTAAGTTATTGGAAGTTTTAGTGACAACACCTATGTCAACCTCTGAAGCTGAAAGATGCTTCTCTATGTTAAAAAAACTAAAAACTTTTTTGCGCAACTCTATGAAAGAAGAAAGACTAAGTGCCTTGGGTATGTTATGAGCTGAAAAAGTGTTTCTTAATAATATTGGGGACTTCAATAAACGAGTCATTGACCTTTTCGCCAATAAGGCAGAACGAAGACTAAAACTAAAAACAGTTCAGTGTAAAATATTCTTCCTTTTACTGTATATAGTTTTGGACTTATTCATTGCGACTAATTATTCTGGTATGTTTTTATCAAAGTTTTTATGTTGTTTATTACTTTGTAAAAACGGTATATATGCATACGTTATCGCATAAGTAGAAATACGTAAAAAAATTCACCCCAACACAAGAATAGAAGAATTGATTTTATTTACAAACACATATGTAACTTTAACTTTTAACTTTATTATCTCAAGGAACTGAAGATTATTATTAAATTTTTTATAATGTTTAATTTTGTATTAATTTAACAAGTAGTATAAATGGTATATAATGGATGTAACTAGTAATTTTTTCTATTAAAAAAACATCAAGCATCGCCAAACTCAAATCCCACGAGCCGCCCCTGATATCAAAAGTGTTCGACAAGTCCAAAAATAAACTAAGGACTTTCTGAGGCTGTTGAGGGCGTCTTTACAATTTACTTCTCCAATTTAAACGAAGCAAACTCTGCTACACGTTCACCCTGAAACCCTCCTGATATGAAGTAGCTCATTTGTTGAATAAAAAAAAGATTTTAATTTAGAACTTCATACATTTTCCTATTAACTGTCTAATGCTAATAATAGTAATCTTTTAACAGTGAACTAGATAGAATTAGTATCAGACACCGACTATAGCAACAGATCCGAGATAGAACGTTTACGGGCAAAACAGTCAGGAAGTGATTACCGTTTTCATTTCCTGATATTGTCTTTTTACTTCTTTTGTAAAGGGAAGTATTGTAATCGTGAAAAAAACACCCTCCGAGATTTTTGCAGATCTTCACGTTTCAGGGTCCTTAGACGCCGAAATACATGTTTTCTCAATTCCATTGGTCTGTCTGTCTGGGGTGACATTTTGGTAAAAATCCAGAAACATGTTTCCTCAATTCCATTGGTCTGTCTGACTGGGAAAGATCTGGTAATATTTTGCTAAAAATCCAATATGGCGGAGGGTGAAATGTTAAAAAAATTATTGCTATAAAACTAATTACTCAATTTACCTCAAATTTAAGACTTGAAAAGTTTTTTTTTACCGATAATATTAGAACCCAAAAAGCACATACCCTCTTCACACCGTAATAAGGCAGAACGAAGACTAAAACTAAAAACAGTTCAGTGTAAAATATTCTTCCTTTTACTGTATATAGTTTTGGACTTATTTATTGCGACTAATTATTCTGGTATGTTTTTATCAAAGTTTTTATGTTGTTTATTACTTTGTAAAAACGGTATATATGCATACGTTATCGCATAAGTAGAAATACGTAAAAAAATTCACCCCAACACAAGAATAGAAGAATCGATTTTATTTACAAACACATATGTAACTAGACATAAAAGGCGAATAAATTATCTCAAGGAACTCAAGATTATTATTAAATTTTTTATAATGTTTAATTTTGTACTAATTTAGCAAGTAGTATAAATGGTATATAATGGATGTAACTAGTAATTTTTTCTATTAAAAAAACATCAAGCATCGCCAAACTCAAATCCCACGAGCCGCCCCTGATATCAAAAGTGTTCGACAAGTCCAAAAATAAACTAAGGACTTTCTGAGGCTGTTGAGGGCGTTTTTTTACAATTTACTTCGCCAATTTAAAGGAAGCAAACTCTGCTACACGTTCACCCTGAAACCCTCCTGATATGAAGTAGCTCATTTGTTGAATAAAAAAAAGATTTTAATTTAGAACTTCATACATTTTCCTATTAACTGTCTAATGCTAATAATAATAATAATCTTCTAACAGTGAACTAGATAGAATTAGTATCAGCCACCGACTATAGCAACAGATCCGAGATAGAACGTTTACGGGCAAAACAGTCAGGAAGTGATTAGCGTTTTCATTTCCTGATATTGTCTTTATACTTCTTTCGTAAAGGAAAGTATTGTAATCGTGAAAAAAACACCCTCCGAGATTTTTGCAGATCTGCACGTCTCAGGGTCCTTAGACGCCGAAATACATGTTTTCTCAATTCCATTGGTCTGTCTGTCTGGGGTGACATAGTAACATTTTGGTAAAAATCCAGAAACATGTTTCCTCAATTCCATTGGTCTGTCTGACTGGGAAAGATCTGGTAATATTTTGCTAAAAATCCAATATGGCGGAGGGTGAAATGTTAAAAAAATTATTGCTATAAAACTAATTACTCAATTTACCTCAAATTTAAGACTTGAAAAGTTTTTTTCTACCGATAATATTACAACCCAAAAAGCACATACCCTCTTCACACCGTATTTTAATTGGATACAAACAAATTTGTTTGTTGTCAATACTATCTAGTTCAATGTTCGAAGTAAGGAATTGGAGATTATGTAAAAATTTCTAGGAAGACACCCTCAGTAAGGATCGTATTTACAAGATAAAAAGTGTTTATAAGGAGTCTGTTATTGTGACCCTTTCACAAGTCGTTTTAGAAGTATTTAATTGGTGAATCAGTTTTTCCTCAGTAACTGGGGCAAGCAAACTATGCAAAAGGATTGACTCAAGTAACTAGTTGCTTAAAAAAAACTATAATTTACCTTTTTCTGCTTTTCGGCGATACGGGCTTTGCGTTCTTTTTCCTCCTCTTCTGCTTTCTTGGTTGTTGCAGATAATGAATCACGATCGATCATCTAAAACAAATATTTATGTCAAATAGAAACAATTTTGAAACATATTTTCTTGTAGACCTCGATCATCTTGGAACTCATCAATAAAAATCTAAAAGTGTTGCTAAGCAGAAAGAGTACCTACCCTTCGGAGATGTTTTCTAGTTGATTTATCTTCTTCGTCACTACTGCTATCCTTTACTGTTTTAATTCTTCGTCGCGTGGGCTTACTAAAATGTACAAACGTGGTTAGTTTAGTCACAAAACATCCTCCTTTAGAAGTATTTCTTAAATGACTAGGTGTGAAATGATATTTTTATGAGAATGATCACCAGAGGCGCTGTAGTGTGATTTTTGACGCCACGCTACTAACATTTGACGTTGTTTTTCGTCTTTGCTCATTGTCAGTGTCAGTTATATTTCTTGTTTTTATCTAGCGAACAAGTGATTTGTGTGAAAAATAAAGATCATATTTATTAATTATAGTTTTCGCAGCTGGTGAATCTAAACCTGCTGTAAAACACGCGTAAAGATGCTATGCAGCATGGTCCAAGCTGTTTGAGCGACATAAACTCTTTTAATATTGGTTTTTCAAAGAATTTTATTCTTAATGAAATTTGGGGCATAAGAAAACACTAGTTTCAGGATCAAATTTTATATCAGCTGTAATTTCCTTAAATTTTCCAAAATTTAAGGAGATTAAATTGTTTAATAGCATTTCTAGAGAGCATCTTAAAATATGAAGAATATCTTAATATAGTTTTTTAATTTAAGGTATGGTTACAGACAAGCTAGTCTTAAGACTCCATTTTTTTGACTTTTGATTTTAAATTGGATTATATTTCCATATTGCTTCTTGATCCATACATTATAATTTAAAATTCCAGCTTATTACATATTCAACTTATCCGCTTACACTACCCTTGGCTCTTCTGTTAGTATCAATCACTAATGTTGCAGGTACCTTTCTAAAGAATGTTTTCTAACTCAATTTGATTTATTCATAAATGTATAAGAATTTTTACAAGTCAATAATACATAAACATAAAGTAAATTAGCAACCTAAGATACTTCATTAAACAGTAAAAAGGAAAAACAAATTATTAAAGGTACAGGGTGTCCGGATTTGGTTGCAAAAGCAGGGTATCTCGCTTATTTTTAAAGATAGAACCTTGCGGTTTCCACGAACCTGAGCTAATTTTTTGTGAAACTCATGAAGCCGTAAACAAAATTTTCATAGCCTTCTTCGTTTATAAGATACAGGGCCAAATAGAAAATTTTGCATTTTGGGACCCCCCTCGTATCTCGGTTATCCTTTAAATTAACGCAAAGGGAAAAATTGCTGCTTATGCAGTTTTTTACGCTGGATCCAGTGGCGTAGTCATATTTTTCATTTGAGTTGTTATTTTTTAGATATGACCCGTGGTTGTGTTTTTTTTAAATGGGACACCCTGTATATTTGCCCAGAAATTGATTTGTCCTTTTAAAAGCTTCTCAAAAATATATAATAGTATGGGTCTATTTTAATAAACAACAACAAAAATCCTAATTTTTATAATTATCATCCCAAATTTTGCAGTAGGCCATGCAAAACGATGCCGTTTTCTTTTGTTTTCTTGGAAGCAAATGACATTTCCCAATTTTGTACGCGTATATAAAATATAGCTCTAGTTTTTTGTATTTATTTATTGTGTAAAAATATATTTGTATTATTATGGAAGAAAACCAAACTTTCGAACATTATGAAAAGTACGATATGTTAGCTTGTTTTATATTAAGTAATGAAAATGTTGAAGCGGCTTCTGAGATGTATTTTAACAGGTAAATAGTTCATTTTTAGGTATGTTGAAATACTATTGCTTAATTTTTATTTAGATATCCAGAAAGGAGGCAACCTAATATATCTACTTTTTAATGGATAAAAAAGAATTTACTTAATCATGGATCATTTATCAAACCTCGTACGAAAACATATAATAAAGAAAATCGGGAGGCTGAGGAAATTACGGTTTTGGCTAATGCAAAAGCTTACCCTACAAACTCTTGTAGGGCCAGTGAAAAGAGCATAGGGATTCCAAAAACTAGAGTTCAAGAAATTCTAAAAAAGCACAAATACCACCCATACAAATTTAGGCTCGTGCAGCACTTACAGCCAGGGGATGCAGAGCGTCGGGTAGTCTTCTGCAATTGGTTTCGAGAAAGATGCGATATGGTTAGAGATTTTGAAAGGAAGGTTATATGGTCAGACGAAGCCCATTTCAGTAATTCTGGTATACTCAATAGGCACATCAGTTTGAACAGTTCTTTTGATTTCCTTGGTTCCTGTAGTTCTTATACGACAGTTGATTTTTGCTGAAAGGCTTGTTACATAATAATTTATTACTGTTTTGTTCTTGTGTTACATAAATCTAGGTAGGTGGTACTTTTTTGGTGCGAAATTATCAATACATATTTTGATGAATAGATTTAATTACATATTTATTTTGATTTATTGTTAGGATGTAGATATTGCTAACGACTTTAAATAAAAGGCAGCATTGTTTTGCATGGCTTACTGCAAAATTTGGGATGATAATTATAAAAATTAGGATTTTTGTTGTTTTTATTAAAATAGACCCATACTTTATATATTTTTGAGAAGCTTTTAAAAAGACAAATCAATTTCTGGACAAATATACAGGGTGTTCCATTTAAAAAACACAACTTTGGGTCATATCTAAAAAATAACAACTCAAATGAAAAATATGACTACGCCACTGGATCCAGCGTAAAAAACTGCATAAGCAGCAATTTTTCCCTTTGCGTTAAGTTAAAGGATAACCGAGATACGAGGGGCAAATTTTCGCCCTGTATCTCATAAACGAAGAAGGCTATGAAAATTTTGTTTACGGCTTCATGAGTTTCACAAAAAATTAGCTCAGGTTCGTGAAAACCGCAAGGTTCTATCTTTAAAAATAAGCGAGATACCCTGCTTTTGCAACCAAATCCGGACACCCTGTACATTAAGCATGACCACCATTTTACCATAAAAACTATATTTGAAATCTAATTAAGATTAGTGTTGCATCAATGATTTAATCACTAATGAATCTTCTTTTATCAAGCATTATAAATCGACACACAAAATTATTCAATTATATAAAATTTTACAGCAGTGATACAATAAAATGTGCACCGAATCAAATTCTCAAACTATACATTTGAAACACCAAACAGGTCAGGAACTCCCTTGATCTCAAGCATCCCTTAATTCTCGCCTTAAACTGGGTAACGTCAAGGATTCTTACTTCTGGCAGGTTATTGAAGAACTTAATAAAGTAATAACGCGTGCCATTCAGTTTTTGACAAAATTGGAAGAATTAAAATCATTAGTTATGAAGATACCAAATATATTTTCAAAATATATTTGAATAAGCCCAGATTAAAAAAAGGCCCAGTAAGGGGATGAAAACTCAATTTCTATTATATTCAACAAAAAAAAAACAAGTTTTTGTTTAATTTTAAAGGGGGTCTTGTTTAAAATACTATGTGTTTTAAACTCTTGTTTTTATAGTTCAAGCTGTGTATTCTGCTTTGTTTATTATTACTACTTTGATGTATTCTCTGTATAACTACGTTTTTTTATTAGATTAATATTCTATCGTTTTTCTGTAATGGAAATCCTTTTCAATAAATTGTTCGAACTAAATTTGCGTTTCATCACACTTCACCATACATAAGCATAGTCAACTATTGTATACAATTTCTAACATACACCAATGTCTGTGAAGAACAAAATCCGAAAATTACATGAACATAAATAGGTATTTACATACATACAAATGTGTTTTTTTCTTGCTCAACAATGGAAAGTTTTTATTTGTCTACAGTAGCAATGTGGAGAAAATTATCATTAGACATCTTGTGGTGTTTCATTCATACAATTGTGCATGTTGCACTGATTAAAGTAGATAAACCTGTACTGCAAGTAAGTGTGACAAAGAAAAAAATATCTATCCTCCTTGACGGACCTCTCAAAAGGCAATGCTGCAAAGTTACAATGACAGACTTTTCTTCTTCTTACCGTGGACATATAATATGTTAATGGCTATGAGTGTAATATTAGTGATATTTCTTTACCCATTTGTTTAACAATAAACGGCCAATCAAAATTAAAACACATTATCTCAGCGGGCATATTTAATAACATACCTAATCTAGTTTTTTACGTTATGCATAAAAACGTATACGTAAGCTCGTTTATTTCTGTTTACTTTGTTCTGACTGCAAAACAATGTACCTACCTCTCAGTATTTTAAAATAATTTTTTGTAAGAAATGTATATTTTATATGTCAAATATGTATAGATATATAGGTTTTGCCTCGGAATATATAAATATGTTGCTTAGGGAAAAAGCAGGTATGCAATTTTGCTGCGTAAAGAACGATAAAATAGTAATTACAAGTCCTATTAACCTTTAAAGTAATTAACCGTACTTACAAATTAATAATTATTTGAAAGAATGTTGTACTGCTTATGCCAATTAATACAGAAAAACAAACATTTTGAGTTACCCATGAAAAGACACGTTAGAGGTTACATAGTGCCAAACTTTTTCACACTTATGCACCATGATGCCCAAGAACTCAATGGTCTCTCTCAAGACAACACCACTTTGTTTGGTTTACTGGTTTATTAGTTCTACGATTGTATTGGAAAAAAATTTATACAGTATTAGAACCACCTTAAAAATTAATTTTAATATTATCAACCCCTATACATTTTGTTCTATGTAAGATAGTGGGCAACAAACACCCCTTCCAATCAGCCAAATCAAGATGATATAATAGAATAATTCTGATCATGTACGACTGCATTCCAATCAAAACAATTCCATCTCCCTATTATTATGTCTATGGATAGTTCTATGCCGCAGGATGATGTCTTTTGAAATAAAGGTCATTCAATACACACTTAGTTAATAATGCAGTAACTAATAACCTTAGAATGCAAAATGAATACACTACAGTGAAAGCTCTCACAAGCGGACACCGACGGTTCTCAAATTTTTAGTCGCTTATGGGAGATGTCCGGTTAAAAGACAGTAATTAGAAAATTATGCCCCTGAAATACCTAGGTACTCCAAACATGGATATTTGGAGAATATACATATATAATATTTACTAAATGTAATATAGAAATAAATACAAACATTTTATTTTCAAGCTATTTATTTGTTATTTTTAAAATAAAACAAGTATGTACATAGGTATACGCATTACAATAAATACTTGCATATACATATGTATGCAAAGAATATTTACTACTTTATAGGCTTATAACATAAAACAAATAAACGTTTTTGCTCACGGCCATACATACATAATTTTTATACGAAAAATATAGTCGACTTTCTTTTAAATAATAAAGCAAGAAATAGATACGAGTATAAAACAAAATTATAAATAAATGTGGATAACCTAGGCAAAATTATTTGGAACAAAACTGAAAAAAATCAAAATTGACGACTGCCGTAATTTTGACCGCTTTTCTTGCATAAATAAATAAATAAAATAAATAAATAAATAAGTTCTTTATTTCCAACAGGCCAAAGCCCAATTACTGGAAACTGTATAATATGACTGTAATAACAGATAAATTATATAATATGTAACAAATAAAAATAAAAATCTCAAAAAAAAAGAAAAAATATATAAACAAATAAAAAAATTATGAACTTAAACTAAGTAAAAATGAATATGAATATAAAACTCAAATCAAAAACAAAATAAAATGGAATAAAACAAAACAAGATAACAATTAAATTATGTATAAAACAGAGAAGCGTGCTCGACAAGATTTATTCTTTGTTTATTTCAAATCTTACTGAACGATACTGGGCCAAAATAAACGCACCCCCGATAGTAAAGGGCTACGAAGAATTGCGAATGTTTAATTTTATTGAAAGTGGTGAACACAATACTAAGAGCATATTTGAAATAAACTACCATAACATTTTTGTTACTCCTGAAGTTACCTTTCCGTCATATCCAGAAAATCGAACTTCAACTCAAATACTTTTTAAAGAAATCATATCCAGATACCCCTTAAATTACCTTATTATTTATACTGATGGTTCAAAAACTGAGAACAGCTTAGGTGGAGCTTTCTATCGCCCCTAACCAAATTATCAGTGGTCTTTTACACTTGATCCAAATTTAAGCATTTTTTCTGCAGAAGCCGCAGCAATCTATTATGCAATCGAATGGGCTTTAACTCAAAATTATAATTATATAATTATATGCTCTGATTCACAATCAGTTCTTAAAAAGTTATCAAATTTTATTGAGAATACAAATATTTACCCTCACATATTTATAGTACGAACATTAGACTTAATACGTCAAGCAAAAGCCAAAAACATTGAATTTTATTTTATATGGACTAAAGCTCACTCTGGAATAACTGGAAATGAAAAAGTCGATTTCATAGCCAAGAATGCCCAATTAAATAATAACCAAGATCCTACTATAATTATCCAGGATTACTATGCCTTCTTAAAACAAAACATTTAAAAAAAAGTGGAATAGTGAGTGGCAAACTTATGGAACTAACAGTAATACCTTCTATTTTAAGATACATAGAATTATACCTAATAAACATTGGTATTATAACAAATCGATGCCCCAAAGACTGGTATCCACAGTAAGTCGTATAAAACTGAATCATGGCCGTTTTCCCAGTCACTTACACAAGACTGGAATAAAGGACGACCCACTTTGTTTATGTGGAGAGTTTGGCGATTTAAACCATATTTTTTTCAACTGCCAATTACACCAACAACATTCAAATGAATTGATAAAATATTTAATTGAAAACAATTTTTTTTTACCTATATGGCTACCTGATATTTTAATAACAAATAATATTGGCTTTTTTACCTGCTTGTACAACTTCCTTAAAAAAATTAGCTTTGAAATTTAGCATACCTTCAGAGAATTTTTTCCCCACATTTATAACTTTATGCTACTAAAATAGATATTATATCCTAAACCTTTCCTAATGTATATTTCCTTTTTTAGAGGTCTTCCATTGTTTGTCTTGTTTAAAGTCGTCCTGACAGACCCCTGGACGTGAAATGTGTGTCCCCGTCTATATGTGGCTAGGTTTGAATTAAAACGTGCAATTTAATTTTACCTTCTTTTCAAATTATTGAAAGCTAGCTACATGCTTTCACTAAATATTTATTTATTTCGTGGCTAAAACACATAGTTTGTAAGGCCAAAAACCAGAAACAAAAAAAAAGATAACAATGCAGGCACTCAACCCGGTAATCAAAACTAACAGCCAGACAAGGAGACATAGGGAAGATTAGTGGGGAAAGCCAGAAGCCAAGAGCAAATGCTGAATGATATTGGGCAGATTATCTAAATGGATATTGCAGGATTCAGATATAGGATTAAAGTTGCTACACATAATGTGAACGGGGCTTTGGTAGAGAATGTTGGAATGTGCCAGGTCGAGAGCAAACATAGGTTGACGTCTGGCCGCCAATCGCGGTACATGAAAGGGAATTTCTCCCAACAGAAAAGGGCAGTCAATGTTCCTATTAAGTAGACCATATAAGAATGTCACCGCCTGAATGTCTCGGCGGAGCTCCAATGGCAACTCCCCAAATCTGGACAACAACAAGCCATGATCGAACCCTCTATCAGGGTAGGCACCATCTTCCTTGAACATAAGGTATTTAAAGAATCTCCTCTGAACGGCCTCAATGGAAATTTTATGGCAATTATATATAGGATACCACACGATGGAACCGTAGTCCAACTTGGATCTGACAAGAGAGTAATAGAGCAGCCTAAGAGCCAGTGAACTGTTAAAATTCTTACAAGTCCTGACAACAAACCCCAACATTCTGGAAGCACTAGATACCATCTGTTCAATGTGAGAAACAAATATGAGTCTATCATCAAATACGATTCCGAGGTCTCTCATGGTTGTGGATCTGGACAGAAAATTGTCGTTTATAGAGTAATTGAAGATAAGTGGTATGAGATTAAATATATGGCATAGTGGACTACATAATGCTAGTGAACATTCCCTTACAATGAGGCTGGGAATCCCGTCAGGGCCAGAAGTGATCCTGTTCTTGAGTCTTTTACTCATTTCGATTACATCATCGGTAGTAATTGACGGGATGTCTATAGTCAGAATGTGCTATCATACGAATGTCTTCAATAGGCTGTTGGAGATATTTTATAAATAGTCTGGAAAAACGCAGAGAGGGCTGAAACAACACTGTCCAGACCAGAGTGAGTAGTGTCATTGAAGTCGGTCATAGCAGCTGCAATGCGAGAAAGCTCATTTTTTTTATTGTATAAAGGACCAGAAGTTGGAGGGATCAGAGGTTAAGTTGGATTCAGCGCGGTGAATGAAATCTCTATAGGCTATGTCAGACTTCAACCTAATTGACTTAAGCAGTGTCCGATAGCTGGCCAGGTAGATGGCTGACTTTCGAACCTTGAACCTACGATAGACCCTCTCGTTCTTGAACACCATATCGATAATTTCTTTCGTAAACCAGGGAGGAAACCTCCTACGTCTATGTACTTTTAATGGTGTACATGCTGCAAAAATATCATTTAGAATGGCATAGAAGTTCTGACAGGAGCTGTCAACGTCGGAGCCATTAAGAACTGGAGACCAGTCGGTGCCAAGCATTAGCTCGTACATTACAGGAAAATCAGCCTTTCTGAAATTAAATTGTGGAAGCTTGTTCCCGTTCACGGGAAAGCTGGGAACATGTGGGAGAGCACCTTGGAAGCTTACCAGCAAGGACAGATGATAAGGGTCCTCATCAACAATAGGCACATCATTCCTCGACACACTGACTTCAGATCTAATCAGCGATCGCTGATGTTAGGTATAGTGTTGATTTGCCTTAGATTAAGAAAATCGCTAAAAGTAGACAAGGATCTATGCTTGGCATTGGGAGGAAAGTCGGAGGTATATGATGGAATGTTAAAATCACCAAGGAGTAAGATATTTTTGTCCCTAATCATATCCACTAATGAAAGTGTTTCCAAAAAGCTGTCTACTTCGTTGTCGGTAGCTGAGGGCGGCATATAAATAACAAAGACATAAAATACAAAATAACTCACAACTATTCTACAACCTAAGACGTCTATAATACAATTTTGGAAATGACTTTCAAGGTTCTTTATATGCTGAAAGGCTATGTAGTCATCCATTGCAAATTGGACATAGGACTTTACTGAATGGGCATCTTATGTTACATTAGGCAGATCATCATCCAATTCATCTTTGTCGCCATCTTCACTGCTGTCTTCAGGTTCCTTAGTTAAATTTTCAATGTCAATAGTTTCTTCCGTCTGTATGTCATTATTTAAGCTTATAAAATTATCCAGATTTTGTTCACGTGTATCACCTAGTTCCTTGGCGGTTCTCAACATTGCAAAAAGTATAGACAATGGCAAATCGTCCTCCGGATCAAAATCGGTGAAAATGCACTCGCTGTTTTTGAATCGAGCTTTGTCGAAACAATTCTTTATGGTGTTGGAACTTACGTTTTCCCATGCTGTTTTTGTAAAATATAATGCTTCTAATACATTAATATTTCCATTTTTGATAAAATTTTGTATGATCCCATGGTCTAAGGGCTGGCAAACGGAAGTTGTATTAGGCGGTAAAAAAATTATTTTCACATTTTTTAAGTTTAACTCTCGGGGATGAGACCCAGCATTGTCCAAGAACAACAAAATTTTTCTTTTGTCCGGTAACGCACGAAAAAATAGTCCACTTTCATCCGCGTTGTAAATATTTTCTGGCGGGTAGCCTAACAACATAGAAGGAAGCTTCTTCATAAACTCACTGACGTCGCTTTGATTCACATCAGCAGATTCACCTGAAATGCACTTAAAACCTATGTTGTGTCTTTTACGCCACTTTTGAAGCCAACCGTCAGACGCACTACAACTACGGTAGCCTAACTTTTCTGCTATTTCTTTAGCCTTTGCCTTTACTAAATGTCTGGATATGGGTATTTTCTGACTTCTAGCACTTGCAAACCATTCAAAACACATCCTGTCTATGTTCAGTCCTTCGGTTTTTAAAAAGCTTTTCTTCTGGTTTACATTAAGTCCAGATTGCCACTTTTGTCAAATACTTTCTTTATTTTTTGCAATCTCCGCTTGGGTTTTTCCTATGTTAAACCTTTTTGCTAAAACACGAACTGATATTTTTTCCCGATCTAATATGTTCACCACTTCCATTTTTTCTTTGAGAGTCAACAGTCTTTTTTTCTGAGCCATTTTATTAGCATACGATACGTCACGTTATTATCAAATAATAGAACTGGTAAACAAAGACAAGTACAAGTACGTCATATAAAACGGGGAACCACAGAACTCATAATGATAAACGGGGGGAATCACCGAATTTATTTACATAGTCGTTCGGTTATTAGAGCTACGCGTCCGCATATGGGAAATTTTAGTTGCCACCTGAGATAGTAAAAGTAAAATATACTCACATACATACATGGCTTTGTCCACGACCGTTTGTAACAGCGTCCGCTTATTAGATCACGTTTTATATGTAAAACTATATGACTAAATTTCGTTCTAAGAAAATTGTCTGTTTAAGGGAGATGTCCGCTTATTAGGGCTGTCCGTAAGTAGAGCTTTCACTGTATTTTCTAATTTGCTTAAATTACAAGGTCAATATTTACCTTCATTATAGGAATGATTAAGTCTTAACCTCTTGTTTAACACTTTTTTGTTGAACATTATCTGTACTTTCAACTGATAAAATATTTGCAATCATTTCCCACTATTTATAATAAATAATCAAAGAAGCTAATATTACCTCTCCTCCTTTTCTTCATCTTTGTCATCATTTTCAGAATCACTAGAGTCAGAGGAGTTGTTATCTGATTTCGGACCACCAATATCCCTATCTTTTTTCTTGTCATCGTCTTCTGAACTGGAATCTGATATTACATGTACCTTCATTCTGCCTTTTGCCTCACTAAATTAGAAAAAGATAATTAGCAATTAAACGAATATAAATGTTCTTTTTGTGCGTTGATACCAATACTGTATATACAAAATGTAATAGTTTAATTTAATAATTACCTGACTAAATCTCTCTTGGATTTACCCCTTTTCTTGGAAAATTTAGCAAAGTCATCTTCGCTATCACTTTCAGTTGCGCTTTTTTTATTCTTTCCTTTTCTGTTATTAAACTCCTCCTCACTACTATCATCATTCTTGCCCTAAAAATGTAAGATTGCTCTTAATGAACTGTACAGATTTGTAATGAAAATTTTTTTATAAGGAATCTAGAAAATGATCTAAGTTATCCTTGACAGAGACAGTTGAGGGTGTGAATACATTAATCTACTTATGACAGTGTTGCCAAATTGGGATAATATTTGTCAGATCAGAGACAGACAATGACATCAGTTGGTGCTTGAGTCAATTAGACACAGAGAAGAATTACTTATTTTTAGTAAATTTATACTTTAAAATGACATCCACACATTAGTGTGGATGTCATTTTAATGGACGGAAATGTCAGAGGGAGGTAAGTCCTTTGGAGCAAAAGAACACAATTTAATTATTGGGGAAAAGGAATATTTACAGGAAGTTTTATGACACATGGATATAAAATAAAATATTTTCAGAAAAACAAAACAGAACAGATAAATTACCAGCAACCATTACAACAAACATCTGATGAAAATAAAAACAGAACTTTTTTTGTTCACTAATATATTACCTTTTTATTTGTCTTGTTGTTTTCTTTTTCACTATCATCAGATAGAATGCCATTGGGCAGAGATTTTTCGCTCTAAAAATATAACACAAGTCAATATCAATATTATCTTGCTGGCAGTAAATAAGTATATTAGGCTGCCCATATTACATTTTTTAAATGTAATATGCGGTGATAAAAGCTTCTAACTGATCTTTTAAAAATATTATGACAGATGAAGTTTTGCCAGATCTATCTTAAAATGACTACACCTTTGATACTCTTAATGGAATGCCCTGCATATCAATATACTTTCAGATTTTTAGTTTTATACTGAATAGGTGATCCCTATATCTGTATCTTTATGTCTATATTTTATCTGCTTTAAATTTGACAACTGTGAAACTGACATTTCATCTGTTTATCAATAGTTCAACTCATGGCCTACTTTTGATTTTTTTAATACTCAAATAATCCACGTTTTTGATGAACCCTGTATGAAATTGGCAAAACTTTTACACCATTTTCCGAGAGCGTATGTTCATTTAGTTCTAATAAAAAATAAAATATCTTTACAAATCTGAGCAAACCACTATTAAAAATAGATCAGATTTTGCATTATTTTTTCCTTTAACTTAAAATATCTCGAACATCATATAATATATACGCAAATCATATATAAAATGGCATAATTCACTACCCACCCAGGACTAAATATATGTTTAAGTAAGTAGAAACTATTTGAGAATGTACAGGGTTTTTCCTTATAATTTGCTACCCTTTTAAATCTTTTATTTCAAAAGATACAAAAAAGTGGCTAATACGAAAGTTGTAGGATTTCATCTGAAGATTTACATAGCGCTAAAATCAAAAACAAATGACTATCGGAAAATATAGAAATCACCACAAACTTTGTTATTTTAAATGAAACACCCTGTATATTTTTAAATTTTTAGATGTGCATCATTGTCCTCTTTGCAAAAATATATAACATGTCTATATTTAGAACAGTCGTTTTTGAGCTATTCACCTTCAAATTAACATATTATGAGGGGCTTAACTTACTTTATTGGATCTAGATAGCCGTGAATGGCCGTGGGTGCAATTCGGCCATTATGATTCGTGAATCACTCTAGCCATGAAATGTCAAATAAAACCAAAATTACCTATTCTTTTTGATTAAAAATAATATATTTTATTTACGTTTTACCTTAAATTTATATATTTATAGCAAATTAAATATTAAAAGTTATAAAAAAACAACTATTTTATTCTGACATTTTTTTTTACATTTGGATTTTAATTACAATGTGGATTTCGAGTTCAAAAATGTGTGTTTTTGCTGTTAAACATGCCGGCCGTAGTGAAAGTAGCTTCATCAGACCACAGAAATTTGTTAAAAAATTGGTCATCATCTAGAAATCTCCTGAGCATTTCTTGACAGAACTGAAATGATTCAATTATATTATTTTCTGTTAAATATTGCACTGGCCTAATTTTATAGGAATGATAACTATATTTTTTCAAAATGCTATGAATTGTTTTCCAGGATTTCCCTGTGAGTCTTGAAACGTCGGGAATTGACAGGTGCGGATTTTCTTCATGTTTATTAAATAAATAGAAAATTACCTTCAAAATATAATAAAATATTAAACTCTTCCTCTAAATTTGCATTTGATCTTTTTTTTCTGAAAAAGTTTTTCCTTTCCACAAGATTTTTTACCATAATATGATACTGTCTTTCTAGATGGCACTCGTACCCCTGGATTTTCTTCCCGGTATTGACGCACTACCCTTGATGCGTTATTTCGATTTGCGTAGTATAACTGAATTATTCTAAGTGTTTCTTCTTCAGTGAAAAGCATTATTATTAGGTATTATTTTTAATTTGATGTAAAACGTAAATATAATATATTACTGTTATTCAAAAATAATAATAATTTTGGTTTCATTTTACATTTCATGGCTAGAGTGATTCACATAATGGATGAATTGCATCCATGGCCACTCACGGCTATCTAGATCCAATAAAATAAGCACCCCTTAAGGGGTTATTTTGAAGACAAATAGCTCAAAAACTACTGTTCTAAATATAGACATGTTATATATTTTTGAAAAGAGTACAATGAGGCGCATCTAAAAATTTAAAATATACAGGGTCTTCCGTTTAAAATAACAAAGTTCATGGTAATTTCTATATTTTCTGACAACATCGATTTTAGCGTGGTGTAAATCTAAATCCTATAACTCTTGTATTAACCACTTTTTTATATCATTTCAAATAAAAGATTCAAGGGGGTGGCAAATTATAATGAAAAACCCTGTACAGTACAGATTACAAGCTTGACATGTAGCAATGTTAATATGCTTAGCCATTCCAAAGAACTTGAAACATAAAATTTGATTTGAATTTGACTATTAAGTATAGAAGCTTAGAAGATTGTGGTGTATAAAAATACCCCAACCATCCAAATAACAGCTGCCGGTAGGTATATTCTTATCAAAGATATTTGATGACTGAATCATTTTACGGTAAGTAAAAAAGATAACATTTTATATTTTAATCTTATAAGAATTGAAAACTAAAATAATCTTTTGAATTATTGTACCTTGTCTTTTCTATTATCTTCTTTGGTTTTCTTTTTACTATTTTTGATATCTACTACATCACTATCATCACTTTGATTTTCATTATCACTGTCCTTTTTGGCACTATCTTCATTGCTATCTTCTACTTCACTTTCATTATTTCCTCTACTCTTCTGTTTGTGCTTCTTTGCTTTTGTATTTACATCGCTCTCTTCCTCGTCGCTACTTTTACTGTCTTCATCCTTCTCTTTCTTTCTTTGCTTGCGCTTTTTCTTTGTTTTCTTGCTGGCTTCACTGTCTTCGCCTTCACTCTTTGCACTTTCTTCATTTTCTCTGCTTTTCTGCTTGCTTTTTTTCTTTGCTTTTACTTCTATGTCGCTCTCCTCCTCGCTACTTTTTTCAGATTTTTCTTCACCTTCTTTGCTTTTCTTTTTGCCTTTTTTCATCGATTTTTCCTCTATCTCACAATCTTCTCTCTTTTCTTCTTCATTAGTTTCTTTGCTACTCTTTTTGGTCATTTTATCTTTTTTACATAATTCTTCATCTTCTTCACTAACTTCTGCTTCAGTATTTTTAATTTCTTCTTCGTCCGACTTATCTTTGACTTGTTCCTAAAAACAAAGATTTCCTAACTAACATAACTGAAGATGTTTATATTAATATACATTATTACTGATAAGTTGATTTGATAAACACTATTACTGCCATGAGTACCCAACATATACCAAAACATTTTATTAAAAAATTGGTCTAATAAAATAATATACAGTGTATTCTATTAAAAAAAAACTTCGGTCAGTCACTCTTTTCTATTTTACTCTGTATGGATAACAACATGCAAACCTATCAATTTTTATGTTAAACATTTTATTATATTTTTACTGCAAAAGTTCAAATTTCCAAGTAAAAAGTGGATCAAAGAGTACATACAGAGATGATTCTTAAAGTTCATGTAATATGAAGTATATTACATACTTTCGAATGTCCTTAAAAAAAAAGAGTTCTGAATGGGATGATATATCCTTGAATATATTTTTAAAGCGGCCCGATAATGTTCTTGAAATCCTGGCGCATGTCATAAACCATTCATTCTATACAGGAATCTTTCCAGCATGCCTTAAATATGCTATTATTATTCTTATTTTTAAGGGTGGGGATGTGGAAAATCCATCAAACTTTCGACACATTGCCTTATTGCCAACACCATCAAAAATTGTAGAAAAACTGATTAAGAAGTGTATGATTTTTTTTAACTTCACATAAATTACTGACTGCAGAGCAGTTTGGCTTCCAGTAGGTAAAGGGTATGCATGATACAATATTTCCATTCCTTGAAAAAGTACATATATCTAAAACTAAATGATGGAGAAGTTGCTGCAGCGGTCTTTTATGATTTATTAAAAGCTTTCGACTACGAGAATCACAAAATATTGCTGAGAAAGCTGGAACTCCATGGGTTTAGAGGTGAGGTGCTGGGTTGGTTTAAATCATATTTGTCTAATATATGTCAGAGTGTCACATTTGACAACGAACTTTCGGAGCAGCGGAATATCAATTTTGGTGTCCTTCAAGGCTCAGTTTTGAGTCCGCTCTTATTTCTTCTATATATTAATGACTTAGTGCATGTCAATATAACTGGTGTATTCACACTTTTTGTGGACAATGCAACAATTTTATGACAATATGGACAGCTGCAAACTTTTGTGTACTATAAATTCTGATATGAAGAAGTTAAAGATTGGTGTATTGTAAACCGCCAGTCATTAAATATTTCCAAAACGAGTATTTTGAATCTTAAGTGTGAATTTGGAGATATTTTACTGGAAAACCAATTGATTAAACATCTAGTTCCGAAAACATGCCCAGAAAATGATGTCTCTGTTTGAGAGCACATATGTGTGCAAGCAGCTGTTTTCTCATATGAAGAATGTGAAGTCTAAAACAAGGTCGAGAGTTACAGACGCACATCTGGAAGGAAGTTTGCTGGTTGCAACTACAAAAATAAAACCAAATATTGACACACTTGTCAAAAATCGCATTGATTGATTAAACTTTTTAACCAATAATGATTATTACACTTTGAAATTATGTTTTTTATTTTATTGATATGGTGGTAAAGTGACGTGGACCATTGTGGCCCTACGGACGATGTGAAATCGACTTTTGGCCTTTGCACTAAAAAAGGTTGAAGACCCTTAGTCTAGACACTCTGGGATTTAAGAAAAAAAGTTAAAAAAGGAATGTGTTTAACCAACAATTTCAAAATTAAAATAGGCACATCTTTACGAACAAAACTGATTTGAACTTACCAAACAAGCCATGGCAATATCTTCTAACCCAAACATATTGTGTGGGGCATTATCAACTAAATCTTTGGAAATAATATTCGCCATATCAACATCGACATCAGATTTCTCATCACAATTATTATCTTCGTTATCTTCTGTGCTGAATCTTTCATCGCCGCGGTTGTCTTCTTTTTCCTCGTTCCTTTTGTTCAACTTTAAGGTTAGCTTGATGCGTTTCCTGTTATGATTGTCCGAATCTTCGGTGGATTTCACGGAGTCCTGTTTTTTACGAACGTGGATGGGCATTTTGGACAACCTACAAAGAATGTCAAGCATGAATGCCGTACATCTACCACGCAATGATCAGTTTGTTGCATTTACAGTATTTTCTTAAATATTGAGCAACAAAATCGATCTATTATGCGAATTCAAATAACCAAAAGTTGGAAGTTTGTGAAGTAAATGAAACTACCTGGCTTCAGTTACGTTGTCAATTTTTTTTTATTAAATTTAATAGTCTAGGTGACAGATGGTGTTGAATAGAAAAAAAAAATTAGAAAGTATAATTTTTTCTTTTTTATAGTTTTGAAACAATCTTAATTGGTTTATGTAAAGCCTTAGCTTTTTTAAGTTGACTTCAGAGGCGTGTCAGTAATTTGAGTGAGAGAGTGGGAAAAATCAATAAATTGACAAAACATATGGTTATGTTGCTTAATTGGTTAGAATATTAAAGCAATACTATAGCAATAATAAGGTGTCACAAGTTCACATTAATTGGTTTTGTTCCAATCCCCCATTTTTACCAGGCTTCGGTATGCCCCTGCTTTACTTCAATACAACTTATTCTTTGAATCTACCAGGTGCCACAAAAAGTGGCTCACCATTATAACTTTTTTCTTTATCAAGATATTAAAATAAAGTTTATATGTGTTAAAAATGACTTAACTGTACAATTTTTACTGTAGCAGTGTTACCATATCTTCTTTTATTTACGACTTTCTGCTACTAACGTTTGATTTTTAATAAGATTCAATCATACATGTTTTGACTATAACAGCTTTGCCATATATTTTTTATATTTCCAAATGTCCGTTACCAACTTTTGATTTTTAAATGGATCACCACCCTAATTTTTATTCTTTGTGATATTCTAAGTACATTCATGTCTGTTGCTAATCTGTTGTGATTCAGCAAAAAGGGTTAATTTATGTCCGAATAGACTGGGAAAAATTGGATTTTTCCTCTCTTATTCACTAAACATGTTTTATACCCATTCGAATATTACTTAAACAATTTTTTAGAAATACTTAATTTTTTTTTATGAAAGGTGGATCACTGGCAAAAAAAATTTTTTTGCAAGTAATTTGATACATTATTTGCAGTATATAAAAGACGGCAAATAAGGCGCATTTAAATCCAAGCAATACCTAGACACCCATGATACACAGGGTGTCCCGAATTGCAGTGTCGAAACTTTAACAGCGCATTCTGCATTCAAAATAAGCCCTAATTTTCTATATAAACATATATCGGCAAATGCTTCGTTTTAGAAATACAGGGTGTTAAAGTTTTAAGAAAAAAAATGTTATTTAGTCATAACTTTTTTAGTACTTGAGATATTGTTATTAAATTTGCTAAACAGCCTTGGAGTAACAAAAGGCATTTTTTGATTTGAAATATTTTTTAATTTTTCATCAGTGGCGTCCGTATGGGATTTTTTATTGAATATTCTTGAAGAAAAAATGGTACGCTACTGCTTTTTCTGAAAATAAAAATCATTCCTAAAATCCACACTCAGTTTGGAGCAAATTTGATCCCTTGCCTTATTTTCGTGCGATGCAAGGATTTCGAGTTAAAAACTAAAAACTATTTTTATGTATGGCGTAGTTAAAATTTCCATTATTGTTAATTATTTCAGTGGCAAAACCTTTAACATGTTGGTATGCCATGATTGCATTTTTGTGACAATTGAACAATTGCTAGTTTCGTCTTTAAAGTGTGACATTTGAGTTTTTAGATTAAATAAATGTCAGGTACATTACAGTTTACACAAAAAGGTAATTATCAATCTAACTGATTGATTTGATGTGTGATATCAAAATGTTGTTATTCAGTAACTTTGAGTATGCTGATATTCATTTCGTTTAAGGTTTCTGTAATGGAAATGCAAATGCAGCAGTACGGGAATATCAACGAAGATTTCCAAATAGAAGATTACCTTGCAAACAAGTTTTCTTTAAAACGCATTTAATGTTTAGGAATTTTGGACTCAAAAAGAATCCGAGAAACGAAGGTAGGCGAAATGAACAATATCGAAACGTAATTTTAAATAAGTTTGACAACGATAGAACATTAAGCCTATGAAGAGCAGCTTATAATTTACAAGGCAACACAGTTTTTGTTTCTAAAAATAAGGTTCATCGCGTTTTGAGGAAAGATCACAGGAAGTCATTTCAGATGCAGCCAGTTCAAAACTTACAACCTGGTGATTCCGAAAAACGTGTCAGTTTTTGCAATTGGTTTTTGCGCCAAATAGAGGAAGACGAGAACTTCTCAAAAAAAATTTTATGGACTGATGAAGCCACATTTACCCGAAGCGGCTCAGTAAATTTCCATAATTTACGAATCTGGAGCCATGACAATCCACGTGTTGTACGAACTAGATCATTTCAGCAAGAATTTTCTGTAAATGTTTGCTGTGGTGTAAAAAATGAAATTTTTTGCGGGCCCCATATTCTACCACCACGCCTAGATGGACAGTTATTTAATGATTTTCTGCAAAATGAGTTATTTCAATATCTAGAAATTATTCCTCTAAATCTTAGAAACGAATTCTGGATTCAAATGGACGGGGCTCCCGCGCATTTTGCACTTGTAAATCGCGAGTGGTTAAATAATAATTATCCAGAACGGTGGATTGGACGATTAGGAGCTACAGCCTGGCCACCACGTTCCCCTGACCTCACACCTGTCGACTTCTTTGTGTGAGGTTATTTGAAAAATTTAGTTTATTCCAGACCAGTTCATACAAGAAAAGAACTGATTCTAAGGATAGAGCAAGCCTGTGAAACTTTGCGAGCCAATACGAATTTTATACGCGCCATGCCACTGACACAGTTAGGAGCAGACGCCGAAAATGTGTCGAAGTTAGAGGAGCTCATTTTGAGCAATTATTGTGAATTTTAAGGCCCACATTAATCCTTAATGATATTTAAAGTGCTCTATAAATTTTTTTCACAATCTAAGTTAATAAAAGTTATGAATTCTAGTTTTTGTAAAATTAATTACAAACTTAGTTATTAAAGAGTAGTTTCTGTAAAATGAAGTATCATCTTCAAAATTGAATTAATTCTAATTACCGTTTTACAAAATGAATCGACGATTTTAGAATTATAAACTCATCTGTCATACTTTAAAGACGAACCTAGCAATCGTTCAATTATCACAAAAATGCAATCATGGCATACCAAGAGTCGACAATGAAGGAATGGTGGTAAGTACCAAGGACATTAGATTTTAATAGGTTGCCTGCTAACTTCTGCGATGTCACCCTGATAACCCAAACATAATGCAAATCTCCATTACAACCGGTCGATGACGTCATCTCTCCTTAGTTGTCAGACAAGCTTTTATTTTAGAAACCCTACATATGTTGTTCAGAAATTATGAACTCACCCGGAATGCATGAAATAAATATCGGAAACCAAATAATTTTAAAAACTTGCTGTTACAATCCCACCTTAAAGGTTTTGCTACTGAAATTAACAATAATGGAAATTTTAACTATGCCATACATAAAAATGGTTTTTAGTTTTTTACTCGAAATCCTTACACCGCACGAAAAAAAGACAAGGGATCAAATTTGCTCCAAACTGAGTGGGGATTTTAGGAATGATTTTTGTTTTCAGAAAAAGCAGTAGGGTACCATTTTTTCTTCAAGAATATTCAATAAAAAATCCCGTACGGACGCCACTGATGAAAAATTAAAAAATATTTCAAATCAAAAAATGCCTTTTGTTACTCCAAGGCTGTTTACCAAATTTAATAACAATATCTCAAGTAATAAAAAAGTTATGACTAAAAAACAATTTTTTTCTTAAAACTTTAACACCCTGTATTTCGAAAACGAAGCATTTCCCGATATATGTTTATATAGAAAATTAGGGCTTATTTTGAATTCAGAATGCGCTGTTAAAGTTTGGACACTGCAATTCGGGACACCCTGTATTAAGATTCTGTTTTAACACATGGTAGAACTCAGAATAAACAAAATTTAGTAGTAGAAATTTAGAAATAAAAGACGACATGGCAACGCTATCATTTTTTTGTCATTAAAAAATATCAAGAGCATGTTATATTTAAAAGAAAAAAGTTTTAGGGTGGTTATTAAGGTGGTAGCCATTTACTTAAGGCACCCGGTATAAATAAAATTAAATACTTACCTAGTATATATCTCACAACATAATAATTGTAAAGTAAAATAAGATTTTTTCTATGTTAATTTCTGAATCATATGCATGGGGACTGTTTTCTGTCCAGTCAAGTGAACGCAGGAGAACGACAAGATACAATACTAGCGCCTATTCTATTCTCATCCATGTTAATCCAGATGTCCAAAAATTGCAGAAGGGGAGAGCGAATAATGTTAATTTTTTATTAAGGAACAATTAGATACATTATCTCACAAATTTCCTCAACACCCAGAAATGAAATGAATAATTGTGTCCTTGAAACACCTGTATACACTTTACTGAAGTTAGACTGAATCTTGTTAGTTCTCATAGTTCTTTGGTTTACACTGTGTCAAATTGGAATTACTTTCCATGATGTTTTAGTTAAAACTTGAACATTCTCGGTATGGAGGCAGGGTCTCCTTCAACTCTTAACATCCTTAACACTCCGTACAAAAGGAAGCCTCCACTGGTTATGCACCCCTGAACTATTAAACAAAAGCTGGCGAAAATGCATTAAAATGCCACTGCTCAGTAACATGTACTGATAAAAATTTATGAAAACCTTTTGGTAGCCTATATAACATTTTTGTCTTAATTATGCCAAGGAATTTATTATTAAACGATGACCCATGTTTTTTTAAATACCCTGTACAAATACATTATTCCACCTGAAGAAAGTAAATTAATTTTTTTAGTTTTCTTATGTTTGGCTAATAACATATTTGAAAAAACAATTTTTATGCTTTTGCTACAAGTACATTCTCTAGCGGGTAATTTATCACACTGAATTGTAATCGATTTATATTTCTTTTATATAAATAAAAAAAACATATGGCGACAAAAATTATATTTTTTAATAGCAAACTTAATATTTCCATTAAGTATTTTATTTAACTTAAAAAATGGTACTTTTTTATATTCTTGAAGAGAAATTACAAACACTGCGTACAAAAAAAACCACTAATGTTTTAAAAATGAAAATAAAATCAGTTCATATTTCTACCTCATAAAAGCAAAAAAAAACATTGTGCATGACATACGAACTCCACATTCTTTGCTTACTGTTCGCATTGTTATTAATTCTAAGATTATATTTTACTTGAAGGTATTCAAAGCACATTAATCAATCTTTGCAATTCTGGTCAATAAACTTTGGTGTTCCACAACATCAAATGCTTTGGACAACCCGAAAAACATCACGGATTTTCTACTGTCTAAAAAGCAATGGTTGATGTGATCCTTTAAACAAGCAACAGCATCTTGGGTTCTTCAATTATCTTTAAATCCCTACGGACTTCTTGAAATAAGGCTGCTTTTCTTTATTTGAACTTAACATTCGCTTTACTTTCAACTTTTTGATAAGCAATTTATCTCTGATCATTACAACTGTTTGATAAAAATCAGCAATATATCACTAAGAGACTTGACTAAGTTCAGTTTTGGCTTTCGGATTGATTGTTATGAGCTGCTGGCTTAACTTAATTTTAAAGTACCTTAGAACAAGCCAACCTGAAACTTTTTTCCTTTAATTACAGCCGTACTGTATTTATGTTCTAATATCACAAATAGCTATCATTCTATTTTAATGTTTATATATTTTTGGTATTTTTTATATCTGTATATTCTCGCCTACTCGCTTGTAATTGTACTTGTTTATATATAAATAAATAAATAAAAACAAAAAAAAACAAATTTTGAAAAATTTTAATTTGCAAATTGACGAGGTGACTATTACTGTTACAAATTATATGTATTCATTTCAAGGTAACAATGATACAATAATGTAATCTAAGAACACAAACAGAACAAAAATATAACAACTATAAAATAAATACTAATGACTGATGTCTTTTACCTGAACAAAAAGTGTTCTTTAGGGTTAACTGCTTGCCACATATTCTAGTCTTCTTAAGCTTTTATAACACAGAGGTGGACAAAAGATATCTCATTAATGAGGGCTTTAAGAGTGTATCAAACAAACCAAACTTTATTTTCAGAGTATATCCTCTAGTCTAATTAAAGTGAATTTCAATTCTATCTAATTATGCAGATGAGAAGTCTTAAAAAACTCTGTTTCACCCAAAAATTTTAAATGCAAAAATATTTGTGTAAATTCATTTTTTTGTCTTGTTTGCATTTATAACAACACCACACTTTAAAAGTACCATATGCTTAATACTTCCTCAAATATTTAAGTCTTCATTTGTTGTTTGCCATTTTTCTTTTGGAATGTGAAATTTTTAATATTAAAATTTCATTGGAAATCTATCTAACTGTCATAATATTTAAAACTTCTAGTTCAACAATTATGTAGTGCTTATGTCATCGACATATTTTAGAACAGTGACATTTAGAAAAATTATTTGTCCCTTTGTTGCATATGTCATGTTAAACCTCTAACTCTAGATTACTACAAATCTAAATTTAAACTCCAAGTATGCCTATGTTCAAGTTAATATAAGAAAAGTGGACAGAACCTCAGACTAAATAAAGACTAGATGGTTCCGCCCACTCATTCAGTGAAGAAATAAAACGAAGTTTATTCCCTGGAAAGAATTAATCAATGAAATATGAAGCAGTTTAAAGAGTTGGTGCCAACATGGTTTTGTTTACATTTACCCATGGAAGGTAGGATTGGGAAAATTTCACTCACGCTTTTTGCACACCACAGACATAAAAATCATAATAATATTAAAAAATACAATTCTTGTTAATTACAACATAAAAGGATCACTTGGTGGGCACTAAAAAAAAGCACTTGTAATCATTCATAACTATGAATGCTAAATAAATGCCATTATAACCACTATATATAACCGTTATATTTTTACTTTTTTTAGCCAGACAGCATTTTAAATTTTGCTTATATAAAATTTCTGTTATGAGTTTCAACTATGTAGGTACTTATTGTTTGAAGTATTATTGTCTTTCCGATTTAATGTTTTGCAAAAATAAAATTACAATAGATGAAATATATATGAAATTATATATTTATCTCCATTTTTTCATATGTTTTCTACAGCAACCTGATAAAACACACATCTGACGTTAGGAACAAGTCGTTTAAAATGTGTAATAAGGAATGACAAAACCCTAAAAAACTAAGTTAAATTTATTTTGTCCTCGAAGAAATAAATTGTTTCAAAAAAAGTTTACTACAAAAGGTCATGTTTGAAAATTAATAACTAAAATAAAAACTGCTCAAAATAACTGAGCACCA
Source organism: Kuschelorhynchus macadamiae (assembly GCA_030620095.1). NCBI lineage: Eukaryota > Metazoa > Arthropoda > Insecta > Coleoptera > Curculionidae > Kuschelorhynchus > Kuschelorhynchus macadamiae. The sequence continues at coordinate 791,704 of JAUTXW010005271.1, forward strand.
TCAGCTATTTCTCCTTCAAGAATTGTTTAAAAGTATATTTGTTAAAAAAACATAACATAACAAATTATAAACAATTTATATTAATTCAGGAATGTCAGGATCTTTGTGTTTAAACTCAAAAGGCTTTACAACGTTTCACGCTTTCGAATAAACGACACATTTTCAGGGAATGTTACTACTAGAGATCAAAACACTTAATTCCAAAACGCGTCAGCATAATACCTTTTTTTTGGGAGGGAAACTAATTGTTTGCAATATTAATGTCATAGTGCTAACATCATTTGTTAAATTTAATCATTTATAATTTAATTTTTGTGACTTGTAATGCAATTTTTTTGCCAGAATATTTACTGTTTCACCCTTAGTAGCAGTCAACTGTCAATGATAGTTTAAAAAGTGGAAATTAACCTCTACTTTCATTATCTGACATTATAATGATGGGGGTGATGGACTATTTCTCGAGATACGGGTACTCACGGGCGTACCTGCCAAAACTTCAGTATTTATATAATCTATAATTTATATTATTTATATTTACTTTATATTCAATTTTGAGTTTTCTTTTAATGTGGTTGGTCGAAGCTATATTTTTGTTTGTATCAAGGGTGACATTGAAATGCTTTAAAATGAAACTTTTAAAAATGAGTGGATATACGATGTTACATAAGTTATTAAAGTGAAATGTATTTATTTAAAGCTCAGTCTTACTGTTTTGTGCAAAAATCCATTGAGCAAACTTCAATATTAATGATAGATGTCAAGATATAGTCCCAACAGATTTTAGAGGCAACAGGAAACTCTAATATTTATCTTAAAACTCAGCTATTAATGAGATATTTTCTGGTCACCCTGCAGAAGGAACTTTCACGGTACAAAACATATAGCCTGTAATTATTTTTCAGAATTTTATCCCTAACTTGAATAAACTGGTAACAATTTTATAAATTACAATTCGATAAAAGTAAAAATACCCGAAATTAAACAACATTTGAACATTCTTTAAAGCTTATTTTCTAATTTCCGTCTTTGCTTGTTTTAGAAATTTCAGACAACTTTCCACATTCAAATTTAGGCAACCTTACATACACTTCTAACATCAATTTAGAATCTCTTTTGCCAGGTTCTATAAGGGCAACTTTTGCTGAATTAACGGAAGACTGGTTGTTGGACTTTCTAGCTTCAAAATCTAAACTTTCTGAGCGATCAAGATTCTTACTTATTTCTTTGAGAATCTGCTCCCCACTGCTCTTCCATTCCATATATGGTCTCTCAACTCCGAAAGTAATGCTGTAAAATTTAAACTATTTTATAAGAAATTCGCCCAAACAACTTTTACAAGTACAAGGTTTATCTGAAAGAAATAAGAAACAATGACGTCAAAATAATAATAATAAATAAGATATATCACTGAAGATTTTTTATGAAAACATTTTCACCAACCAAGCAACATCTAAGCAGGCTGAATATCCAACAAAAAAAGCCCATTCTTTATTTGGCCACTCAAATTTATGTACACAAATGTATTGAACAAAATGCAAGGATATTCAAATGATTTTCATAAACCTGTCTAACAGGATCTGAACATTTTCCAATATGAGAGTAGAATTTTCCTGTTTATCATCTTGTTTACATAAATGATTTGAAAGTTTACAAACAAAGACACTCAGTAGCGATGTAGAGGCATTTGTAAACAGTCTCTTACCAACCTTATTAGGGAATCTACCAGGTAGAACAGAAAGTGATTATACATGAGAAAATCGATAGTAGTTCCAAGGGATTGAAGCTTAAAAATTACCGAAAATATAAAACAAACCAGTCTCATAAACTCGGTCTGCCTAAATTGCTTAAGGAAAGGGTTTATGTTGAAAAACAGATGATTTTAGGATATCGGTCATATGTGCATTTGTATACCACTTTTGTCTCTTGAGTTTTCAGTGTACTTATAAAAACAGTAACCTAAAAGTTCTTCTAATGACACTTACACATTTGAAAAACCAGAAACAGTTTTAAAAGTAAATGGTTATTTGGAAAGAGATACTTTTAACACAAGAGGCCATTTAATGGCCTTTCAAAAAACGTGCCAGTCAACCCCTCTCTCTATTTAGTTTTTTTCTCCAAAATGATGTCTAGCCTGTATCCTTCAAATGTTTTAATTTGAATTGAAATGCCACACTATATATTAATAACTATCGAATTATGTACATAACAAAAAGGCAAAAAAATTATAAAAATATCAACTTGCTCAGGCTAAAAAGAATTTGCATAGGAACATTTCACTATGGATCGTTATTTTATAATAAATAACAAACTATAATAAAAGAAAAAGTTAAATCTTTATTTTTGATGTAAAACATATGTTATTTGATTTGGTAAGACCAAATTATTTCATTTTATATTAAATGCCCTTGCAATGACGTTCAAGTGTTCCTGTACAGAGCGAAGAGCATTGATGATGAGTTATGTTAAAAATTCTGTTAAAAATGTAATATACCTTTTACGTGTAATACAAACTTTTTCTTTGTACTCTCAATGTGTATGCATGTACCACTTGCCTCCTAAATATTTTGTTGTGTATATAACAAAGGTGACAAATAAATAAAATTTAAAAATGTAAATAACAAACTTAGGTCTCTATATACTTACTTCTTAACTTCAAGTAGTTCCTTTTTCCTCTTATATATCTTGGGCAATTCCTCGCATCTGAACTTTGGCAATAGAATATACACTTCAGATTTGAATTTAGGATCATTCTTATCTGGTTCTTTAGATGTACTCTTCACTTTTTTATTTCGTGAACGACTCCTAGAAGACTTCTGAACCTCAAAACCTAAATTTCCTGAGCTAGCGGAATTGTCAGACAAACTACTCTCTTCCAGAAGCTCCTTTCTCCTCCTCTTTTTGGTACTAGATGTAGTATTGTGTTTTTCTTTCTCTTCATTTTCACTTTCACTACTAAGGACCATTTTGCTACTTTTCTTATGAGATTCGTCATCAGACGAGTCATCTACAAGTTAAAAAAAAAGTGAAAATGAAATGAAATTTATTAGGAAATAGATAACTAAAAATAATTACTTATATGGTAACTAATCAAACACATTTATCACAAATAATCATTATACTAAACACTTCACGACCTGTCAGACCATTATGGTTTTTAAATTTGAAACAGAAAAGTTAGGTAAAACGGCAAATTTTATTAAAAAAAAATTTTACAAAGATAATATTTTACATTTCATTCTAATTCTAAATTCTAAATGTTTTCTAATATTTTTTCTTACTATTTTGATATAGCATTTCCAGTCAGTTATTTATGGATTAACCAGATTTTATGAACAATATAAGGCAACATAGATCATATTTGTCAAACTGTAAAAAATCAGTCAATGATAATAGAACAAAAAACTATAAAAACAAGTCAAAATCAGCCTGATGCATACTTAACTCACAAATAAACAAACAAAAAAACAGTCACATAATTTCTTTAAAAAGTAATCATTGTAATTCTATAAAGGACCCCGCAATGCTTATGGAAGCCTTCACTAGGCAATGCAAATTTCCCTACTCAAGCAATAAGGCAGAAAATATAGCATTAACAGATAAGATTTACAATTAACTCTCTTAAATCCAACAAACGAACTTAAAATTTTGTAAAGTTTTCATGAGTCTTCCAAATTATTTTTTATCAGGATTGGATGAAGTACCATTTTAGAGTAGCAGAGCCACTTAACTTATTAATAATAATAAACTTTTTTATTTCAGAATTGTTACAAAAAACAAAATGAAATAACGTCAAAACAAAAAGGAACCATGCAATTAATTACACTGACAAACTAATCTATAACTAATAACATTACATATAGTTAAATTTACATATTTAAATAATCATCCAGCTCGTAAGGTTCAAGTTGAATTAAGAGTTTTTTAATTTCTCTTTTAAAAATTCTTATGCTAGTTATTCTTTTTAAGTGTGGCGGTAATTTATTATATAATTTTATACACATATAATGGGGTTATCTTTCTGTTAACTGAAGTCGGTGTATGGGGTAATTAATGTTATCAGTTCTGGTATTGTAATTGTGATTTACATTTACTGTTTGAAAGAGGTTTTTATTTCTGAAGAAGAACATTAGACATTCATACACATACAAAGCATATACTGTCATTATATATGAGTTTTGGAAAACTGATCTGCATGATTCAATGTAGTCCATTTTTTTTGATGATCCGAATTACTCGTTTTTGTGCTACGAAAGTATTTTGAATCATACTGTCCCGACCCCAGAAAATAATTCCATACCTTAATACAGACTCTAAGTTTGCAAAGTACATAATTTTTAATGTTTTTTCATTCGTATACTTGCCAATGACTCGCATCCCGTAACTTATTGAATTTAATTTCTTTATTAAAGCAGATATGTGAGATGACCAGTCCAAATATTCATTTATGTAAATGCCCAGAAATTTTGAGTCCTTAGAAACTACAATGTCACCTTGATCATCGGTCTCCAGACACTCAACATGGTCTGTTTTGGACTGCTTAGTTCTAAATAATATGGCATTTGTTTTGGATGAATTAAGTATTAATTTATTTTGATTAAACCAATTAATTGCTCGGTGGAGAAGATCTTTACTGCTAACTTGTAACTGATTAATACATTTACTTCCTATTAATAGGTTAGTATCATCAGCGAAACTAATAATTTTATGGTTAGGTCCATTTATTATTGAATATAAATCATTAACAAACACAATGAACAAGATTGGTCCCAAGATGCTGCCTTGTGCTATTCCTGAAAAATTGGATAGTAGTTGAGAATTGTATGTTTGCCCATTTTTCGTTATACTTACTGATTGCTTTCGATTGTCCATATATGAAAAAAACCATTTTAAAGCATTGCCCCTTACACAGTACAACTCCAGTTTTTTAAGAAGTATATCTCTATTCAGACAGTCATAGGCTTTAGATAAGTCAATAAATATACCAAATGCTATTTCGCCCCTTTCGAAGATTTCCAAAATTGATTGTATAAATTGAAAAATAGCAGTTTGCGTTGATCTACCCCTTAAATAACCGTGTTGGCTTATATTAAATAAGTTACATTCATTCATAAAAAGCACTAATCTGTTACACATAGCAAGTTCAAGCAGTTTTGAAAACGCTGGCAATAAACTTATTGGCCTATAACTGTCCAAATGTTCAGGATCGCCCTTCTTATATAGAGGTTTTATGAGTGCTACCTTCATATTTTCTAGAAATATGCCATATTTAAAAGAATTATTCATTAAAAAACACAACACTTCTTGCAGTTCACTTAAAGCGAGTTTCATGATACTAGTTGGAATGTCATCTAGTCCACTGCTATGTTTATTTTTGATATTAGTTCCTAGCTCATTTATTTCTTTAGGGGTTACTGGCCTTATATAGATTGATCTATCATTTGTTGGTATATTACACAGATGAGGGTGATCACTCACAGATTGAAACAATTTTGGAACTACATCAATTAAGAATTCACTGTATTTGTCTGCTATTTTTTCAGCATCTCCCTCTAATTTAAGTTCATCTTTTTGTTTTGTTTTACCTGTGATTTCGTGGCAAATTCTCCACATACATTTCATTTTATTATCAGATGTGGATATTCTAGTTTCATAGTTTGTTATGCGTGATTTTTTCAAGAGAGTGTCATACTCTTTTTTTGTTTCTTTATAAAGATCCTTGTATTTATTATCACTTTTACACAAAATTAATAGAACATCAAGTTTTCTTTTACATTCTGTTATTTCTGGGTTGAAACCAATTTTTTTGTTATTAGTATTTTTATTAACTCTTTTTAGGGGGAAATGCTGATTAAAAATATTTTTAAAGGTAGAAATAAAATTTTCCCATTGTTTATTTACATCAAAAATATCAATTTTATATACAATATCCGACCAGTTTTGCTCTCTCAGACTACACAGAAAATTAGCTTTATTTGTGTCTGAGAAAAAACGTATGTACTCTTGTTTTTTGATGTTGTCATCCATCGTTTCAAAAACAACCTTCTGTGCAGTGTGATCCGATACAAAACTTTCAAAAACAATGGCCTCAATAATAGATGAATTTGTGAAAATGTTATCTATACAGCTGGAAGAAGTGGATGTTATTCGTGTATTTTCAGAAACGGTAGGTATTAAATTGAACGAACTCATGATTGAGAAGAGGTCTGCTTTTGTTTTATTTTCTCTTAACATTTCAATGTTGAAATCCCCAGCTATATAGATTACCTTATCTTCGTTAAATATAGATGTTAACATTAACTCTAGTTTTTCCATAAATACCTTTATGTCTCCGTTTGGTGGCCTGTATATAGAAATAATAATTGCATTTAAACTTCCTATTTTGCACTCTATGGAAGCACACTCAAAAATGCCGTGAAAGATATATTGTTTAATTTTGACTTAAATCTACATTTAATATTTTGTTTGACGAATAAAGCCGAACCACCATGTTGCCCTTCTTCACGACAAAACATAGACACTAAATTAAAGTTTTTAATTGCATAATTTTGCAGTTGATCTTTGGATTTCCAATGTTCTGAGACGCATAGCACCTTACAGTCAGAATGAACACTTAACATTGCATTTATTCTGTCTATGGAGTTACCAATGGACTGCACATTTTGGTGAATAATACTCGATAAAATGCTTGTTTGTGTGCAGTTGCTAATGTTGTTTTCTTTTATAAAAAAGATCCAGAATAGTTAATCTGGTTTCTGAACTGATCTATCCTCCTCCTATATACTGGGCAATTCATATCTCTCGCTGAGTGTTGATTGTCTTCAGGTTTATATCTCATTTTTGTACAGTTTGGGCATTTCATTTGGCTGACATAACAATCTTTCCCTAAGTGATCACCTCCACATTTATGACAACATGTTTCATCTTGACAATATTTGGCTACATGTCCAAATCCAGCACATCGAAAACATATCGCTAAGTTTATGTGTTCTTGCACATACACTTTTACAAGGTCAAATATAACTGTCTGTTTTTTTAGGAACCATTTGGATATTTCAGCAGGCGCTTGAAGTATCCAGTTTTCTTTACTAGGATTTCTGCAGGGTTTTTTATATATAACCTTAATTTTGTCGATAACATTATACTGCAGATCTTTTTCAATTTCATTATTAAGTCGAATAAGTTCATTAATAAATTCGTCATCTGGTATCCCTTTTTCAATGCCAGTTATTACAAACATAGGATCTGTGTTTTGGGATTCCTTAATTTTCATATCATTTCTACTTTTGAGGGCTTGTCTCAATTTCTCTTGTTGCGCCTTTGTGCAGCTTTCTACAACTACTGCTCCACTCTTTAGTTGCCTTATATTCTTAAATCCCCCTTCTGTCTCTCCTACTGATATCTCGCCTTTCAATTGACGCACCGTTTCTTTGGCATCTGTAATTTGATCGATTCATATGACTGTCTCAAACTTTTTTTTAGTTTGTGGAGTTCTCCATTCTTCAGAATTTTTTGCTGCCTCCAAGCTGGGTGTTGACTGCTTATGTGTAACTGTCGCGTAGGTTCGTTCTGACGTTTCTTTGGGATGTATTATAGAGGATTCTTCCGCTTCTGCATTAGTATCTTTCCTTTTTCTATTTTGGCCTAGCGTAATAACTTGAAATTCAAGCGCCATTTTGTCCTTTTCCAAAGTACCAATTTTATGCACAAGTAAAGATAGTGATTTATTATAAACACTTCTTTTAACAAACCTAAACAACATGACCCATTAAACCTATATATTACCATTTAAATTTTATATTTTTTATATAGTTTTTAAAAATTCCTGTACCATTTAAAATTTATTTTCAGTAATGCATATGTAGAGTAAATAAATAAATGTTACTTTTGGTATCTGTGTCTGTTTAGAAACCTATGTCAGAGGTATTTTAAGGGGGTTAAAAACAATAGACCAAAATCTTACCAAATAATTAATCTTAAAATAATGCAAAAAAAATGGATCAAGACATTTCTTCTGTTTTTTTGAATATCCTTTTATGTTACTAAAAATAATCTCAGATAACGATTTTTGAGTCACTATTATGACTCATTTATTAACCCAAAAAGCCTAGGTATCAAACCTTACCTTTTTGCTTCCTGCTAGCAGACTTCGATTTTTTATCGCCTCGTGCTTTGACCAAATCGGAAAACTTAGCTTTGACAGATTGTTCACGATTCCGCAGCCTCTTGCCTCTACTATTTTCCTCAAAATCTGAATCATCCGAAGAGTTCTCGCTTTTTTGTACGTTGCGTCGCCTATTTCCCCGCAAATCTCTGGTTTTCCTTGAGTTTGATTCATTTTCTGAATCTGAAATTGTTTATTAAAAATTGACAGGGTCTGGAAAACTTGAATGAAAAACAAAATTTTGGCTGTATCTCAACTTGTTCACCCTTGGATCTCGTTACAATATAAACTATTATCACAAACAATAATATTGTTTTTCGGTTAGGTTTAAATACCTACAATTTAAATTTAAAAAAAAAACATTTTTTACTAACCTGAATTACTTAATTCGATAACTTTTGGGGTTTTCCTTATGGCACTCTTCAGTGGAGTGGTTTCCTTTTTCTTTTGGCTCTTCTTGGGTTTATCTTCATCCGAACTAGTAAGAACGATGACTGAATTGTCAAAAGTGACAGATTTCCTGCCTTTAACTATTTCTGGTGTCAATTCCAAGGGCTTCGTGTTTGGAGCCAAAAGTTTACTTATGTCAACTAGCTTAATTTTAGGCACCTTAGGTACATCTGCATCTTTTTTATTTTCTATTTCTGTTGACTCTAAAAACAATTGTTTGGTTAATATCAAGTTATTTTTGTAAGGCATTAAATTACAATGCTGGCCAGAGCAAATGGGGCAACCGAATTTTTGGGTAAAATTCACAATCGAATATTTCTAACGTGAGAAAAGATATTGAGATGCGGTTTTTAGTCATCTCCTGCAAAACTTATTGTATATTTACGGTTTTAAGAGTATACCTTACCTAAGCTAGAAAAGTATTTATACAGAGTGGTAAACAAGACTCTACAACATTTCAAATAGCATAACTGTTCCGAAAATTAACAGAAATCATTTTCATTTTCTGTTTGCTAGATCAGTTAATCCTTGATAAAATTGAATAAAACAATTTGAAAAGTTTTTCTTATATTTTTTGGAAAAAAAAAAATAGTTTTTTTACATATTAAGCTGTAACTTTTTATTAGACGCTTGATGTAAAGATTTTTTACTATAGGACCCTTAAGTCTTAATTTTTTTATAATCTGTAGGATCTGCTTTAAGCATCGGGTGCAAAAATTATTACAAGATTAGGTAAAGACGTGGTAATCCTAATAACTGCCACTACCCTTCAAACACCTGAGGCTTCCAATAAATTCATAGTAATCCCATATGATCCCAGATATACGAGAGGTCTAGAAAAAGTATTTAAAAACGTATGTTTTAGAGTAGCCTACAAAACGGAGATTAGTTTGAAAAACCTCCTTGGAAACCCCAAAGACAAAGTCGACTTGAGGGACAGGAGTGGCATCTATGAAATTAGCTGTAATGACTGCGATCTAAATATGTTGGGCAAACTAAACGCTCCATAAACATTCATTTTAAAGAACACATGGCACATTTAAGATACAGAAGAACAGAAAAGTCAAGCGTTGCCCAACATGCTTTGGAAAACAATCACCGAATAGGAATAAATAATCTTAAGCTGATTAAAAATGTATCTAATAATAGATTATTGGATGCATTTGAGAGTATAGAAATAGTTAAATGTGGTAAGAAAGCACTAAATAAAGACAGAGGGCCTATTCCATATAGTCTCCTCTACTGTTTACTTGACAACGGTGCAGTCAGGTGCAACCAAGTGTGACCACATTTACCTATAAATAGTCTCGGTTAGGATAAGTTACTTTAGTTTATATCATCTGCTGATGATGTTCACTTGGTTAGCGAAACGCGCGTCCAGAACGTAACAAGTTGTGGTGTAGTGTGGTTAGAACTCTTTTATTTTGATCTTATATTTAAGTTTTCATTTAGGTTTTTTTGAGTACTGAATATTTTCGCCGCCAAACGGGTTTTTAGAGCCAAATATGCCAATTTTTAAGGACTTGTACATGGGTCTTTGTTAAATGATGGCCAAAAATGCAGGACATAATTTTTTGGTGCATTTTAGGGCTAAAACTTCATATAAACATGTGTCCGCCAAGCCTTTTGTTTTTGAGGTACTGGGTGTAAAAATTTTTTTTTCATAGACCTTGTACATTTCTAGAGATAAATCATTCAAATTTGATACACTCGATGCTATAAATAATGACTACAAAATGAGGGAGTCTATTACACTGAAAAACAAGTTATTGGATACACTTTTAGGAAAAGTAAACAAAAATACATCTAAACATGTTTTGGATAGTTTAGAACAATCTAAAATACTTCTATTTTAAATGTTACTTTTTAAAACGATGTTTAAAATGATCAGCTGTTAGGTTTAGGTGATATTTTATGTAAAGAAACCATGCCATAAGTAGAGATTTTATGGACTTCATGTGACATTGAAAAGCAGTGTTTTCAGGATAACACTAGGTCTATTGCATTAGATTTTAATTTAACACTAACAAACATAACATCTTGTTACTTTAATAATAAATAAAACTTGTTATACATGTTTTATTTATAACTCCGTAAAATAAATTTGATGCTGTTAAGAGTGTAGGCCTCACAATGACAAAAAGACACAGAATAAGGTCTGCAGGGCCAGCTACTAATTTATAAAAATAATAATTTTTAGATACTTTTGATTTATATTAAGATATGATTAAAGCCAACAGATCAAGCAGAAAAAAATTGTTATTAAAAAAAATGTTCCATATTGTCATTGAAAAAACAAACCTTTCCACTAAAGTTCTCACTTTTATATATTAAACAGTTTGGTGCAAATAACAAGTCTTAGAAATAAGCCTAAATTTGAAATTTAGAATTTTAAAGATGGCATTTTTTTTTAAAATTACATTCTACTCAATTAAATAATTAACTACTTTGACCAACTCCCAGTTAATTTCAGAGATATCATGGTGTGCAGTTTCAGTGAAACATCCTACATATCTCAGTAACCAACATAGTAATTAAGTGGATGCAAATACCTAATATGTCGTTTTTGAAATCTTCAAGTCTTTAAAAACCTTGCAATTGTGTTTCTTAAAGTGATTTTATTTTAACCACAATAATTACATTTTACCCCCTAAATAAAAAATCTTTATACCAAATTTTGACAGATATTATTTCATAAGAAAATGGTGTTTGGAATTTAAGGCAAAACAGCCTGTATAGTTCTACTCTAAGATTAACAAAATATTACCTTCTTGGTCAGAATTGGTCTTTCCTAGGTTGCCTTCTATTTCATTTACAGTGTTTTCCACAGACTTGTTTTTGCCTACTGTTTCATCATTATCACTTTTTTTATCTTCAATGCTATCTGAAGTTTTTTGCTTTCTTCTTTTGGACTTTTCTTTGGTGCCTTCCTTTTCATTTACACTGTCTCCTACAGACTTGCTTTTGTCTACCATTTCATCATCATCACTTTCTGTATTTGACTTCTTATCATCATCACTATCATCGAGTTTACTTTCTTTATCTTCTATGCTCTTATCTGAACTTCTTTGCTTTCTTCTATTAGATCTTTCTTTGGTACATTCCTTTTCATTTAAAGGCTTGCTTTTGTCTACTGTATCATCATAATCACTTTCCGTATTTGACTTCTTATCATCCTCATCAAGTTTACATTCTTGATCTTCTATGTTCTTATCTAAAGTTCTATGCTTTTTTCTTTTAGATTTTTCTGCGGTGCCTTCCTTATCATTTACACTGTTTTCAACCGACATATTTTTGTCTACTGATTCATCATCACTTTCCACATCTGTTCTCTTGTCATCCTCATGTTCTATGTTTTTATCCGAAGTTTTCTGCTTACTTCTTTTAGACTTTTCTGTGGTGCCTTTGTTTTCATTTACACTGTTCTCTACAGACTTGCGTTTGTCTACTACTTCATCATCACTTTCTACATCTGATTTCTTGTCATTATCATGTTCTATGTTCTTATGTGAGATTTTTTTCTTATTGTTCTTATCTTTACTGTTGTTCTGGGATAATTCCTCCTCAGTCTCATCTTGTTCTACATTTTCAACTGAGATTGTGTTTTCATTCCCCACATTTTTCTTCCTTTTACTTTCTTTCGAGGACATTTCATCTGTAGTTACTTCAGTACTTGTTTCAAGATCTATTTCATTGATATCTCTAAATGGATCATTTTCAACAGTGCTATCCAAGATTTCCAACAACGAGGGATCTTCATCAACTCCACTTTCATCTTTGTCTAAAATTAAAGACCTTCTTGACCCAGCTGGTTTTTCTGGAGTCTCTTCAATTATTGTCTCCTGACATGAATTGTAAGAACCGTCATGTGATTCATCATCTTGTTGGTTGTTTCCATGATCTAATGTGTTATGTTCATTAGTATGCTCAAAATCCTGAAAAAAATCACGTATTAAAATTTAGATCTAGATGTTGTAGAGTAAAAAAACTTGTTTTGATTTTAACATCAAGTAGTATGATTTGGGAAGGACTTCAGGCAAAAATAAACTCATTTTTATACAAATTTCATTATGTATATGGATACAAAGATAAGGATTTTGTCATCTATTAAAATTTGTTTGTACAATAGCTGCAGCTTCAAACCAAATATGAGCCCCAATATTCTCTTCTGACACAAAAATCCTATTTACTTTTACTGTCCGACCCCAGAGTATGATATTATATGAGATGTGGGTATACAAGGACATAGTAAGCTGTTAAAAGAGTACTCAGAGGAAGAGTGTGATTGTCTCTCAGCAATACAAAATAGCCTGTGTTAAATTTTTTTAAAATGTGTTCCATCTGTGGTTCCCATTTTAATCTTCAATCTAAGAAAGTAACCACATGAGCAATATCCTGAATGACAACCCAGTTGATTGGAGAAGCACCACTGGTTCATAACTTGGCAGGTCCTCCTAACTTGCTGTAATATTACATGTTCTGATTCCACTGATATGGCCACTGATGTATTATGTACAAACTTTATTGTTGTTCCTAGAAAAGTAAGATCATTCATAAACAGAATAAAAATCAATGGTTCTAGGACAGAACCCTCAGGCTGAGGTGCACCAATATTAATATCATGCTGGTCCAAGACCTACTCAGCAACTTTTGTAGTTTTTTGTTATTATGTAATAAACTTGTCTACTTGTTTATTTATTATATATTATTTTTATTAGTCTTGCATTTATAGTAAGATTGGGTTGATACATTTACCACCCCATCCAACAAAGATAGACTGAAACCTTTTTGATCAATGAAAAAGCATAGTGACCTACCTACATCTTTTCAACAGATGTTCACAATTACTGGTGGGATGTAAATTGCAGAATTCATAGACTTACATATCTGTTTGTTCATTATTTGATATTGCTTTTATTCTTTCTATATTACTTACTTATTGACTTATTCATTGTTCGGTTTATTTGCCTTCTTGGTGTTTTTTATATATTTTTATCATTTTTTTTTACTTTTATTCTTTATATATTACTTACTTATTGACTTATTCATTGGTCAGTTTATTTGCCTTCTTGGTGTTTTTTATATATTTTTTAATTTTTTTTTTCTAACTAGATTCACTGAAAGCTTTCAAAATAAAAATTTTGTTGTAATAGCTTTATAAACCAATAATATATATCTGTTAAACCACAACCACCGATCTATGGTCCCAATTCCTAATTTCGCAGGCACCGCATTGGGCCTAAAAATTGTAATGATGATGCGAAAACAGAATGTTTATCCGAATTTCAATGTTCAATGAGGTCAAAAAGATACATCTTTACTAAGGTGACAAATTTTGTGCTTTTCAAAACTAAAGGGACATTTTTTTTTTTTGACTTTTTGGCATTTATATTATTTTTATTAATAATAGGAATTACTAACTGTAGTAAACCTCTTCAATTGTGTTTGTTATAAATGTTTTTTGCGTTACTTCATTGTAAGTATGGTAATCAAATAGACATATAATGGTATAGTTAACCACGAATTTTGAAAATATTCAAAAGTGTCCATTTTTAGCAGTAATTTCCAAATTTAAAAAAGGGAAGATTCCAGTAGTTTCTGAAAAAAAATACATTATGAAAATCATAAATATATAGCAATTACACTGCGAAAACTCCTTTTTATGACATTACAATGTACACTGTTGTCAAAGCCCTGGTTTTATCTATATTGTTTTATTATAGATACACATTTTTACATCAGCAAATAGTCAATTAACTCTTAGTTTTTGCAGCAATTTTGTAAATTTCATCACAATGATTTACTTCCATAATTATAATTCAATATAAAATGCAGTTCTTCATCAAAATATTGACACAAATGTTTTTTAGGTTAATATGCATATTTTTATGCTTTCTTCAATTAATTTTTTTTTCTTTTTTCAAGTAAAATATGACAAGATAAATTAAGTATTTAAAATGCTATTTGTAGATAATATATCAAGGTTTTCTGATCTAAATATAAATATCTTCGTTATATACACTGTTATACATCCAGTAAAAGTTACAAGAATCAAAAAAATCAAGTAGAATGCTATAAAATTATTTAAAAAAATAAGATGTTTTATTTATTATAATTCTGACTGAAGGGGCTATTTTGACGTCACATATGTGGTTACATTATTAAAATGAGAATTCTGTATTAAAAGGTTAAACACAATTATCTAATTCCAGAGAAAACTGAACAAACAGACCACTGACAGAAGATATTACTCAACACAAAGTTTATTTATTTTTCTTATATGTGTTTGTTCAGTGGGCAAAACCATACAAAATAACAGATGATAGTATATTAATATGTAAAATAGAAGTAATAAAAAAATGTTCAATCTACTAATTATAAAACTCCCAGACATACTACTGATGACAAATTTGGAAGAGGGAAGTCATTTAATATATACCGGATGCTTATTGGTGATCGGGTAGGGTAAAATCTAATTACAAGACTTTTTTTTATGTATTTTCCACCAAGTAAGTACGAAGCAAGCACAAGAAAGGGATACCAACACCCACCTCTCAAAAGAATGCAATGATTTATCCTGTCAAATGCCTTGGCAATAATACCTCTATCAAGAGTAGGAATTTATAATTTAGATTACAAAACCTTAGTGCCTATGGCAGTAAAAGACATAGACTGAAATTCCTCAACTGGTTAACTTTAATCACATCTATTTGTTTTTTTAATCTACTTTGCTTACCTTATTTGCAGCACTGTCAGAAGTCTTATCCATGTTTTCAATATTCCTGTTTCTAATTATCTTAATTTTACCTCCAATAATAGGACTACATTGATTTGAATCATTTACCCTATTTCCAAGCCTACCTCCTAAATTTCCATCAGAATCCATTGGGTTATCTTCTCGGGCACTATCCTCACCATCGCTATTTCCCGACACCTCACTTTCAGAAGTTTTTCGAATCTTTAAAGTTTTATATGCTTTCGTGACCTTTTTGTTTACAGACGTGACTTTAGCATGGAGATTAGAAAATACTTTTTTAATTTTTTTAAGATTCTTGCCTCCCAACTTCTCTATCAGGCTCTCATCCTCAAATTTGGTCAAACTGTCAAGAGTTTTTTTAAAATTCTCCAAAAGTAGCTCTACGTCTGTATCATCCGACATAATTGCTCTT
The DNA here is from genome assembly GCA_030620095.1 of Kuschelorhynchus macadamiae. NCBI lineage: Eukaryota > Metazoa > Arthropoda > Insecta > Coleoptera > Curculionidae > Kuschelorhynchus > Kuschelorhynchus macadamiae. The sequence goes on from JAUTXW010005271.1 coordinate 807,484, forward strand.
TTAACTGTAAATAAAAAAATATCAACAAAAAATTGGCCTAATCTATAGGGAAAGCCTTCTTTCCCGCCTTTTCAACGAATTATGTCGACATTGCAAAATATTAAAATTCACTGAATGAACCACTGCACTTACAACGTATAACTGATGAGAGCAAATAGGAATTTTTGCTTACCATTAATTAATTACCAAACAAAACCTAAAACTTTTAACACTCAACACACAGAGGTAACATTTTGCGCTTGTCTGACGAGGAAATTTCGAAGTATGACAATTTTGACATAAAAGAAAATTCTAGACGTAACGGTACACACCCCGCCAGACTCCGGCGTTGCCTTTTTCTAAAATATATGTTTATTTCGGCGAAGTATAGTGTGAACTACAGTGACTTGAACACCCCCATAAACTTTTATCAATGACTTGAATAAAATCACTTTAGTATGAATAGCCTTTGTCACACTCTAAACGTGGAGCATCGCGGCGCAGATGGTAAGGTTCTTCGTCTACGTCGTAGGGTATGTGTGTTCGACACCCATCTCGAACTTATAACAAAACTTGTAATTAATAAAAGTACGGATTAGGTTAGGATTGGTTAGGTTTCCCTGGAAAGAAAAACCAGCCAAATTCCGAGGCAAGGATATTTTTCTAACAAAACCTGTACTGTGATAAATCCCGTTAACATTAGGTTACATAGTTTCGTCGACAAAAATCATCTTTAAAGCCATAATAACAAAAACAATAAATAATAATCGGAGCGAGGTATATACAGCAACGGAAATTCGAGTAGCAGTGTTGCCAATAATTGAAAATATAATTAACTATAACGTCAGCAAAATATACCAGAATTCAGCTTTTATTTCGTTCGGAAGGGCAAAATTTTCCCCGGTTTTCTTCTAAACTTTGATAAACCCATGAAATATCCAAAATATAAGTTACCCTGACCGATTAGTACACTAGTAGATTTTGCATCTCAAATAAGAAGTTTTTATTGGAATTTATATTTCGAAATTTTCATAATCAGTATAGAATGTATTCTTACTGTTTACTTCTTTTATACAATACTTGGTCAAATTATATAATAAAATGGTAGAAAACACTAGCATAATGTTTAATGAACATGTTTTTTTTTTATTAAATGCCTTATTTTGTATCAAAAACATATATTAAAATTACGTTCGTGCTGACTACCACCGATTTTTAGTCCATGAGTAGATTTTAAGGTGCTGATCTCGGATATATAGTCAGATTTTGTCAGCGACGTTTCTTTCTTGAGTTATTAATCATCAAAATGTATATTATACTTATGCTCTTTCTTCCCTCTTTTTACAACCATTTCGTCAAATTTTATACACAACCAGCAAACAGTAGAAGAGACAATAAAACTATAGAAATTAAATACATTTTTTGACTTGCTACGTTATTTTATACAAAAAACAGTTATAAGAAATTAACATTTGACGTTAGAAAAAAAGGTTAGAGTAAAAACTAAGAAATCGTAGCACCCCTACTTGATAAATACATGGAAACTTTGGTAAATAGAAGATCTATTTTGTTGTAAGCTTTTAATGCAAAATAATGCGATCAAATAAAAAATATGTATAACATGTAAAATATGTATAACCAACTAACCGATTTTCTAAAAATTTGCCAAATTATTTGTGAAAATATGGAGAAATAATGAAAACAAGTTATAGATTTTAATGATGAGTATTCCAGAACAAAACGTCGTCAAAAAAATCTGACTTTTGGTATAAGCAATCTAGCAGCACTGGGGTTGTAATGGAGACAACGACCCAAGGCCCAATAACTCTATAGGTTGCCTCGAGCGATCTGGACCTATCCCAACTCGGTGTGCGCGATCTACGTCACTCGGCGACCGGCTTGCTTTAGCCCGGCATTGTCCAGATCTCTTCTGGGTGCGTTTAATCACATATATCAATCTTTTTTTGTTCAAAATTAATTTTTTTTTGTTACAATAAAATGCAGCCTTCAAGATTACTTACTAACGTTTCGGGATGTTGGTTCAAATATGAGCTTTGTTTGCTGAGTGCTTTTCAAAAAGTTCGCATCGTAATTGAAAAAATATGATATGTATATGTATTTTTAAAGTTCCAAAAAATTATTTTTGTAAAAAGTTTTAACTTGACAAATAGTTGTATAACTTTAAAAAATGTACATTTTTTTACAAGGTGTTCCAGTAGGATGTTTTCGGTTTTGGTGATAATGGGTAGAGATAAAGAAAAAGTTTAAATATAAATATTAGTATATAGGATGATTTATATACCTACTTAAACAGTTTTTCATATATAAAACACCCTTCCCTATATTTTATAACATTTTTGAATTTTATCTAAAATTTTACTTCTTTAGTCTACTTCGTACAATGTCCAAGTTGTTTTCGAGATATTGACATTTAAAAACTAGGATTTGCTAAACGATTCAAATTAGAACAAAACGGTTTGCACTTTAGTTTTTAATAAATTTCTTCTCAATTTCTAACCAGTATAAAGATATCAACCGAGAACACACTATAGGGACACTTTATGTATATTATAAGTATTTTTTCTTATTTTATTAACTATATAGCATAACTATTTGATTAAATACAGTTATTTAACTGTTCAAACATATTTTTTTAATAATAGGAAATAAATCAGCACACAATTCATGCTTAAACGGTAACAAATTAAAAATTCAGTTAATAATTTTTATACAGCTTTTCGTGGGGGTCCACTTCAGAATGACCTTTTTTTTTTTTTCGTTCGCCAGTTCATTTAAATATTTCATTATTGAAAATAACCTTTGTCTTAAGAACACACTTGCCGCATCTACGTTCATGTTTTTGTGTCTATTTGTAATTATTTTCAGTAGTTCTTTCGGTTGTTTTGGTTCCCTTTTTTATTAATTTCTTATTAATATTAATTATTAATCAATTAACACTAAAATGTCTTAAAACTTTAACTTGAGGAAGTAAAAAAGTACTCTGAAAAACACAACTGACAAGTATTGCACCGAAAACGTCAAACTGAATAAGCAATAAACTGGACGGCTTTTCAGATCGGGTCGCCAGTCTACGTCACGACCTCCGCCTGATTCGAGCGTCCCCCTCGACCGTTAGCTGCTCATCGAGGTAGCCTATAGAATTAATGGGCCTTGACAACGACCGACGTTGACAATTTTTAATAACCTCACTTTATGAAATGTCATAACATAACATAAAAATACACATTAGAAATAATTTTTTCAAATTAATTTCTAGCAACCTGCAAGTCAAAAGAAAGTATGGAAAAACAAACGGACTTAGAGACAAAATATCAAAGATTAGCAACTGAATATTCCAAGGTATTAAAATGGTTGAAGTGTATGGTTAAATTTTGATTTGCCTTTGTTCAAACAGGAAATATCAATTTAAGAAATTTTAAATATCTTTCAGGTGAGGTCTCAAGCCACCGTTCTTAAAAAAGCCGTTCTGGATGAGCAAGGAAAAAGTTTAGAATTAAAAGACATTATTAGAAAGCATGAGCAGACTATTAGAAAACATGATCAAGAAATGGAAAGTCTTACATTTCGAAATGAACAGGTACAGAACAAGTACTGTTTGTGTCATAAAATTGATTTTAAAAACATTTAACTATTTTATATAGATATTTGTATTTATGTTTCAATCTTGTTTAAAATGCATTAAGAAACAAACTACATTTTTATATGTTTTGAAGGTATATACATTTGATGGACTTGCCTTTGCTATTTATTTTACTACAAAGTTTTGACTAGTATGGTAGGTACCTCTACTTGTTATCAAGAGTGAAGCTTTTGGGTTCTTTTCATAATGCAGTACCACTTTAAGTGAATCCTACTGTGAAAAAATCACAAGTTATTTTTATATAAAACTTTTGATTGGCATAGTACCATGCACAGTTGTTATGGTCTTCAGTGGGATACTTTCATACATCTGAGAATTATTTTTAATCTTATTTTAAATAATGGTGATTATAGTTTTTAACATTATTATTGTAGATATTGTGTAATTTTTATATTGACCATTTTTATTGTTGTATAATTTTTATTATGCCTTAACTTAATTACATTTATATGTATTTGTGAATTATAGCCCTGGTTGAACACATCATTCCTTGTTTTATTATTATTTTATTTAACTGACTTAAATATACTTAAAAGTTGAATTATTTCTCTTTAATATACAGCTGACAAAGAGAATATCCTTTCTGCAACAAGAACTCCAAATTAATAGCCACAGCAAAAAGAGTAAACAAAAAACAGTGGAGAATAATTCGACAGTTGACTTTGGTATATTGGATGAGGAATTTCAAAAGAAAATTCTAGAGAATGCCCAGTTACTAAGCAGTGTAAGTAAGAAAAAAAAATATATATATATATATATATATATATATATATATATATATATATATATATATATATATATATATATATATATATATATATATATATATATATATATATATATATATATATATATATATATATATGTGTGTGTATAGCCACATAATGAACCCGTTGCATTGTTGCCAGATTGTTTTTCATGGAATGATCTGGACTAGGCTGTATAACTGCCCTATTTTCTAGAACTTTAATTTTTTTAGATTTGTTATGCCACAGGTATCCCATATACTAATTAAGTATCTTATGTTACTTGGTATATATACATTATAAATTAAAAGTCTATTTGCTGAGTTCAGTTATTTTGTACATCTATGCATGGCTTTGAAAAAAGTTAAACATTGAATTGCATTTTTTATTTTATATTATTCTATGATTACCCAGTGTTCTTTATAAACTAATGGCAATAAAGTATTTTAATATGAATTTAAATTTACTTTTGATAGATATCTGATAAAGACATAGAACTAACAAATTACAAAGAGAGAATAGAGTGGTTAGAAGAAAAAGTTTCTAATTTAGAAAAAGAGTTAGGCAATCGAGATGAACTGAATAGATCAAGACTTGATAGGCTTCAAAAAGAAAATGATACTTTAAACAGCAGAATAAAAGACCTAATATTACGGGATAGTGAAAGAAGAAGTTCTGTTAACGAAAATGATGAAAAGGTAGGTAAAACATAATTATTTGGTTCCTCTAAAGGAATTGAATTTAAAGTGACATATTTTTATAAATATCACTCCATTTCTGACTTGATTTTGAAGGTTTCTTTTTGGAAAGCAGAAGTGGAAAAACTGAGGGCAGAATGCCAAATGTTAAGAAGCAAACCGACATCAAATGAACAGCTAACAGAATACTATGAATCTCAGTTAAGTGAAATGTTAGAAACTAAAACACTAGCATTGGCAGAGACCAAATCTTTGTTTGCTGAAAATCAAGCACTTAAATCTAGGTAAAGGATCTATTTAAAATTTAAATTATTAGCATGATGAGAGATGGCAGTATATATGTAAATTGTATGTCTGTTTCAATTGTTGTAATGCATTTTCCACTTAATCAATTATCTTAGAGATTTGATGTTGGTCCTTAGGGTGGAACATGTTGCCAATTTATGATTTTTAAATTTGTTTTGACTGAGATTTAGACTATTTGTATTGTGCATTACCATTTCTCTTTGAGATGGAAAACCTTCTTTACTTTCTTGCTGCAGTATTTTTGGCAGAAATGTTTTTTAATGTCTCTTCTCTTTGCAGTTTTAACAATAAAGCTGTAAATTTTCTTTAAAAAATTATATCTTCCATAGATATAATTTTTTAAAGAAAATTTCCATATAAAAAATGAATAATGATCTGAAACTTAACATGCATGTATGGTCTGCAGAATAACCCTGTTGGACTCCAGTTGTCTTCACTCCATATACTGGAGAATCATTATATAGGCTGGTATATTTCTGAACAGTATTATTATTTTTTTTTTTTGACAATAATTTGGTCAAATTATGTGATTTTTTTGCAAATGCACTTAATCTCTGCCTTACCTCAATACTATCCAGGCAATGAACCTGACACCAACTAAACATATGTGGTTCCAACCATCTCATACACAGTACCTGTTGGGAAATATTTTCTAACAGGGGATTAAATGACGTGATCACATTATTACCTATGGTCAGTTATTTTATTATATTTTGTATGTTCATAAAAAAAAACATTAAAACATGACAAAACCATATCCACCTGCAATTTGACATCTTCGTGACTATTGCAGGTATATTTAAAAATCTGCAATATTCTAAATTAGAAAACATTGAAAAAATGTGTTAAATCTTTCCTAAATTTTAAGTGCAATCATTTTCAAATGAGTTGATGGAATGACACCAAATTTAGTGTATATATTCAAGGTGAAAATATCTTTCAAAAGGGGTTTCACATAATAATAATAATAATTAATTCTTTATTGTCTAACTGGAAAATATTCCAATACAAAAACAATCATAGCTAATATCTTTACTGAATTGGGTACAGTGTTTTTTTTTAAATATTGATGACATAATCAGGCACTTTGAAATGTTTAACCTAAGTTAAATTAGTTCAGGTAATGAAATTGCAAGACGTGTGTTGGAATTTGAAAAAATCTTGATAAATCTCATAACTTTGACAGATGCCAACATAGAAACAACTGAGTGTTACTAAAAATATGAAAACTTAAGATCTAAATTGACATGTATTTTTTATTTTCGATATAATTCGAGGTTTCGAGACTGATTACGTCACTTTATAAGACATCTGAAGCACAGAAAGTAAGACAACCTTTAAATGTTTCTAAAATTTTAGATTAGAAAATGCCATTTTGGATTACACCGAACTTCAAAGTAAGTTAGATATGAGCCATGAAGAACTGGTTACGACCAATGATAATTACAAGAGTCAACTTGATGCCATGACGGAACATTTAGCTGCTCAAAATGAAAAAATCACCCAACAATGCGACGAAATTCAAATATTGAAACATTTGTTGTCCGCTAAAAAATAACACTTAGCTAACAAAAGAAATTAATTGTTACCAGAAATCAGATCTTTTGTTTTTGAGCAGTGTTGAATGGATAATTTTAAAAAATGCAATAAACCATTTTCTTTTCAAGGTAAAAATTGTAAATATTTTTACGTGGTATGTGTGAGGGTAGAATTTCCTTTATAGAAAGAAATTTATTGAATTTATTGAATAATATTAAAAAAAAACATAGAGCCACTATGTACCCGAAAAAATTACTTTCAAATCGTTATATCTAAAAATAAAATAGGTGAATATTCCAGTAAGAAATTTATTGAATTTATTGAATAAATTGTAGCAAGGTATTATAAATAAATATGGGACAGACACCACTAAAATATTAAAAACTGACGACTGAGACACTGTTGAAATACGGTGGCAACTATAGTTTTAAAATTATATCTCCCCATATCCCGATACTTGGCTGTGTGGATATTTACAATCACTTATATTATTGTTATAAATATGGGATTATATTAAGCACCCATTATGCCATATCTTTAATTTATCCCTCGAAAAAGGTATATTTCCTCGTGAGTTGAAGGTAGGGGAAGTTATTCCACTTTATAAAAAGGGTGACAGGGAAAAAATCGAAATCTATCGATGTGTTACGGGCCTGCTCACCTTTTCTAAACTTTTTGAAAAAGTAGTTTTATGCAAGATAAAAAACTTCTTAAATGCAGAAAAATTAATAAGTAACAAACAACACGGTTTTAGAAAAGATTGCTCTACTTCTACAGCTGCTTTTGCTATTAAATTTTGTTTATGAGGGCTTGGACACATCAAACTACGTTCTAGCCATCTTCTTTGGATAAGGGGAGATATCAACAAATGGTTAGTGTCTTATTTGGAGGAACGTAAGATAAAGGTTAAGATTGGGGATGTTATCTCTACTGGACATAATATAAACTGTGGTGTACCTCAGGGAAGCATAATTTCACTTCTACTATTTACGCTTTTTATAAATGATCTGGAAAATTTCTTGCCTCTGTCACTATCAAAAAATAGAATAATTCTCTATGCAGATGACTGCACTATAGCAATTTCTGATAATAATTTCGAGAAATTGGAAAATAATGCCAATATAAATAAAATAATTTCTAGGATTAAATTTCTAGGATTACATCTAGATCCACACACAACATGGTGCAACCACATAAACCATGTCACAAGTAAGTTAAATACTGCCTACTTTGCAATAAGAAATCTAAAAAGCACTTTAGAAATAAAACTACTTTTAAATACCTATTACGCACTAACAGCCATCTAAGCTATGGTATTATTTACTGGGGCCAATCAACAGATTTAAACAGAATTTTTATATTACAAAAAAGAATAATGAGAAAAATTTTCTCATTAAGTCCATTAGACTCAGGTAAACCCTACTTCAAACAGTATAAAATTCTCCCTCTTCCATGTATTCTAATTTTACACTCGGTATTATTTGTTAAAAAACAATTCACCAGATTTTCTCGCATCTAGAACTACATAATTATGGTACAAGAAACTCCACAAACATTTATATACCGCCCTATAGGACTAGCACTTTCCAATAAAGTCCTTACTGTTTTTGTGGGAATATGTACAACCAACTACCAGCAAGCCTAAGAGAAATAACTTCTTTTCTTAAAAATTTAAGAAAAGTACAAAGAGTTATCTTCTTGAAAAAAGTTATTATCATGTTAGAAATTACTTTTCAATTTTGCAATAATTATTTTCTATTAATTAATCCAATTTTAATATTGTTTTAAAAATGTCTTATGTTATCTTTTATTTTTACACTTGTTGTTATATCTATTTAAATCCCTCATATCTATTTAGATCATTTGGCATAAAGTGAAATAAATAAATAAATAAATAGGGTATATTTCGACTTTTAATGCTTTAAATAGACATAATAAAAATCAACTCCTAATAATAATTCTATAATAATTAACCCAGCACGATTAAACTAAAATCTTCTTTGGAAGGACGTCCTGCCTTCGCAGTGGAGTAGAGTGAGGTGGGTGGAACTGAGATGGGTGGTTGTTGGGCTTGTCTCCCTCATATCACTACTACTTGGTGCTGCTTTATAGATATTATTGTAGACATTTGCTGGACAACATAAAATGCTTGACAAGTGTTAAAAAGGATGTACAATATCGATATATTCTGTATTTTAAGTAATAGGTGTTTGTCCAGTATTTATTTATTTAAACCACACACATATTTTACATACTTAGAACTGAAGAAACTTTTGACTGTCTTTATTTTGTACCAACTACTTTTGAATTTCAATCTTAATTATGTATTGTATAGAAATGGTGCTTTCTGCCTAACAGGGTAAGCAATTTCACTAATGTTGATTGTTGGCAAAGAAATTTCTTAGCCTTTTAGAACAAACTGCTGATGTTTAGAAATACTAAAGTGCCAAAGATTAAAGCATAACCAATTCCCACATTATTTCGTACAGGAAAAAAATCTTAATATTAGGTATAAAGGCTTGACTGTATAGATGTAATTTTCAACTTTTAAAGGCAATATTTTAATTTCACTTGAATTTTTGATGTTTCTGGGTACAAGTTGGACAACTGAAATAAAGAAATGTGATATAATGTGTGTATTTATTGGAAGGTAGTAATTATTAACTTTAAGGGGAAATAACCTTGATTTTTTCAAATTTCAACCCTTTTACTATATTTAATATAGTTGGAGATGTCATTCTGCTTTTTGTATAAAATATTTTTGATAGTTCTTAAATTCTTCTATTAGGTATTATGAAAACATTCCTTTAAATCAGAGCTGGTCAGTAATCTAATGTAATGTAATCTCATTACATTTTTTCAAAAAGTATTTAAATTCAGTTACGTTTTTAAATGTACATGGTATTTCATTTTCAGCATTTTTGCGGGGTATCTTCCTTATTTTTATAGATAGGTTGCGGTTTTCGCGATAGTGCGTTACTTTTTTGTGAAATTAAAGATGGCGCCAGCAGAGTTTCATAGCCTTTTTGGTTTTTGAGAGACAGGGAGTTTCGGAAAATGTTGCATCCCAGCTATCTGATCAAAAAGAGGAAAACTGTTCCTTATATTACTTTTTCTGTGAAATTCAGTGCCGCTTTCAGAATAAGTATACCAGGTCAGGTCAAAAAGTTATTGGACCCTACTTTATTTATTTAGATGGGACACCCTGTATATTATAGCGCTCAAAATACTTTACCTTTGTAAATATATTTCCCAAGCTTCTTGGGGATTTTGATTAGATTATATGAAAGAAACCAATATATTCTTTGCATAATTTTCGTAGACCTCCATTAAAAAAACTTAAATATAATATATCGTTAAATAGAAGCACCAAAACAACAAAAATATTTCATTAATAATCAAAAACTGACAAAAGCGTAAAATTTTTGACATTTTAGCCTACTACCTGTTAATTGGACATAAAAGACAATTTTAAAAAATTTCGAATTCTGAGCTTGTTTTTTAAAGTAACTACATACATGTATATATTTTTTGACAGCCCACATTACTCCTAATAAATATTAAGAATAATATTCAGGGTGTTCCATTTAAAAAATAAAGTAGTGTCCGATATCTTTTTGACCTGACCCCGTATACTTAGTCTGAAAGCGGCACTGAATTCTTCGTAATAAGTCATAATGAACAGTTTTCGTTGTCAGACAGCTGGGATACGAGGGGTGGCTCAAATGCAATATTTTCAAAAACGACCTGTATCTGAAAAACCAAAAAGGCTATGAAAATTCTGCTGGCGCGATCTTTAATTTCACAAAAAATAACACACTGTCGCGACAACCGCAACTCTCTATATGTAAAAATAAAAATACTCCTATACCGGGTGTAAACGAGATCACTTTCGGTCTGCCATTTCTTTATTTATTAGCTGATTATTTTGAAACTGGCCCGAGGTGTTAAACTACCAAAATGCCTTTTTATGACGATTACTTCAGATTTTAGTGACTTTCGGTTTGACCGGAAGTGACCCTAACTTTCGATTTTTAAATGAGACGCTCTATATATTTTTCAATATTTCGAATTTATGGATCATTTTACGTCGATTTTGGTAACGAAAAAGAATTTATCACGATATTTAATTTTTAGTCTAGAGGGCCATGACCAACTCAGAATCATTCTAGTGAGTGTGTACATTGTTAGAAAAATGCATTTTAATTTTTTTCACTGCTTTCTTGCTTTTCAGAAATGTTTTAAGTCGGAAAAATCAATTTTTGGTTAATAACTTAGTTATGTCAAATACAACTACCCCATTTTATAATCACGGTTAAATGGAGTTTTTCAAAACGCATAGAATGACATAACACAATCATACATGTTGTTTGAGTTTTTTTGTAATTTATTTATTTTTGTCTCCAATAACCATAAAGGACATTGCTTAACATACAGCCAACTAATTAAGTCTGCCATTACAAAATAGATAAAAAAGAAATTTTTAACCATAAAATATTTTTAACTAACCACCAATAAGATTTTCAAAATGTCCTCCCTGAGCAGCTCTACATTGCCTAATACGGAACAAATTTTCTTCTACAACATTTTGTAGCATTTGCGGAGTAATGCTTTGAAATGCTGCTCGTATTCTATGTTCCAATACTTCAAGTGTTGCTGTTGGTGTCTGGTATACACGATTTTTTATGTACCCCCATAAAAAAAAGTCCAGCGGAGTGAGGTCTGGCGACCTTGGTGACCACTGGATCGCTCCATTTGTGGCATCGCTGTCCAAATCTTTGCTCCAAATAAGCAATCACAACTCGGGCATTGTGGGGTGGAGCCCCATCTTGTTGGAAGTAAATGTCCCGATTTAAAGCTAACGGAATATCTTCTAAAAACCCCTTAATATCGTTTTGCAAAAACTGTAGGTATCGCTCTCCTGTTATAGGTCCTTGAAAGAAAATTGGCCCAATTATCCTGGTTCTCAATATCCCAGCCCAAACATTTACTCGAATCTTTCTTGAAAATTTCCAACATTTAATCTATGCTCTTTTTGCACAATATCTTGTATTTTGTCGATTGAACATACCATTGTTTGTAAATCTTGACTCATCTGTGTATAGTATCGTTAATGAAAAATTATTTGGGCCATTATTTTCCAAAAACCAATTAGCGTATTGAAACCTTCTTTCGAAATCACCCTCGTACAAATACTGGTTTAATTGACTTAAAGGAGCAATACTTATACTTTTTTAATATTTTCCAAACTGATTGGTGACTAATGTTTAGTTCTTGAGCAATTTCTCTGGTTGAAGCTGTTGAATTTTGTTCCACAAAACCTAATACATTTATTTCTGTCTCCTCGTCAATAATAAATCTATTTCTTTGTTCATCAGGCACTTTTCTCTAACGTTAAATAATTAATGTACTGCCTTGACGGATGGCGATGTCGATCAGGATATTCCATTCGATACACACGTTCAGCTTCATAGGCACTTTTGCCGCACAGACCGTATATTATTAAAATATCGACTTGCTCACTTTTCCTGAATAACATTTTTATTTAAAAGTCACGAAAGAAAAATTACTAGGTAAAAAACAAGCACAATAAAATTCGGATGTCAAATAATAAACTGTCAAAATGAAAAATGTTCTTTTTTCCATGGCCTGCTTGATAGTTTTTTGTTTTGCATAGACCATTATCTTGTATCATGTAAGTTATTAACCAAAAATTGATATTTTTTCTACGACTGCTATGAAAACTGTCTAAAAACGCACGCCAAACAAGATCTGAAAATTACTAATTTCACATGATGTGTGAAAACTGCTGTGTGAAATGTTTGCACACAGTTTTGCTTAGGTTGCTCATATTATTCGTCATTTCATTTTGACATAAGCGTGTGAAAAGTTTTCACACGGTGTTTGAAAAAATTTCTCACAGTCTTGTCAAAGTTGAAAGAATAAAAATAATCAAAATTGTATTTTTATTTTTATTTTCTGCAGTCGCAGAAAAAGTATCGTGTGCAACACGTTTGAAAATGACTCTGCACACTCGTGTGACTTGTACAAACCTCACACTCGTGTGCAAAGAGTCAGTTTCTAAACTTGTTGCATAATATACTATTTCCGACTTAAAACATTTCTGAAAAGCAAGAAGGTAGTGAAAAAAATAAAAATGTATTTTTCTAACAATGTACACATTCACTAGAATGATTCTGAGTTGGTCATGGCCCTCTAGACTAAAAATTAAATATCGTGATAAATTCTTTTTCGTTAGCAAAATCGCAACAAAACTAGTATTATCGGACGTAAAATGATCCATAAATTCGAAATATTGAAAAATATATAGACTGTCTCATTTAAAAATCGAAAGTTAGGGTCATTAATTAGTCACAAAAATTTGAAGTAATCGTCATAAAATGGCATTTTGGTAGTTTAACACCTCGGGCCAGTTTCAAAATAATCAGCTAATAAATAAAGAAATGGCTGACCGAAAGTGATCTCGTTTACACCGGGTATAACATATCTTTTTCTACGTCCGTGAGTTAAAAGGCTCTTAACCCAAACGTTTTGCGTGAGTTAAGAGATTCATTACCGCACGTATTTTCACTCATTCATTCTTTTTTAGTTTGAAACTTGTAATACAGAAAAAGCGAAGAAGATTTTTATAAATTATTTTATTAAAAAACTATAAAATATGAAAAATTATTTATTATAAATATTAATAGTATTATCTTTGCAATCTTTCAAATAAAATCCTGACGAAGCACCCACTTTTGCTACATTTGTAGTTAATACATTGTTTTCATTGTTTAATCTGGTCATCTGATGGCTTTGTTTCATTTTTTTCGGGTCTCGTCCAAAGTTTCTCTCGTTTCACTCAGAATTTTGGATGCTATTTTTCTTTTATTTTCCGCAACCGTGTTGGATCGCCACCCACCATGACGCTTTACTTTTAGAATTTCAGCTCCTGAATGTGCCAGTAGGGACGTAGATGATCTTCGGAAGCAATACCCCAGCTATTCTTCTGGATGTTCAAGTTTGAGATACAAAGCAATTGGTTTTGGCAAGGATCCAAAAAAATTAATGCCAATCGGTTGCTTCATACACACACCATTACGAAATTGGATGAAAAACCTACCATGCTCGATGTTACATGGGCGAAGATTAATATATTTTTCCCCCTCCATGTATTGTAAGCAACCTATTTTGACACTGCTTTGACAGACGTAAGTGAAAGTTACTCAACAAGGTATTGGTTGCCCTTAACGACAGGATGTAAGTCAACTTACATCTCTAGGGAAATAATAATCTAAAATTATTATAAGTAGCTTTAATTTTTACATATTATTAAAAATCCGGTAATATTAATTGAAATGAATATTAATGGTACACATATTCACATTATTAACAAAAATTGGAAACACGTTTGCTCGTTTCTTCTCGAAGTGTATTACATTTTCTGACTCCACAGATCCTTCATTTCTAACCAATGTTTCTGTTACTGTTGAAGCACTGCAGGAGACTTCTGGCTGGGTCTTATTGTATAAAATTTTATTCGCTACTTCCTTTTTATTATTGAGGTTCTCAGCTACGTAACTTTCCGCAATAGTAGCGGATTTCCATCCACCATTGCCTTGGTAGCTAATACATCAACTCCAGTATTTGCTAATAAAGTTGCCGACGTTCTTCTAAAAGAGTGTCCAGTATACAGGGTGTCCCATTTTCATAGGTTTTACGGGGTTTCCAGCTTATGAGTAGAGATAGAGAGATGCGGTTTTCGCGACACCGTGCTACTTTTCGATGAAATAAAGAGGCCGCAAACAATTTGCCGTTTTTCTACAGGGTGATTTTAAAAATTTGTCATTTTCGGAAAAACTCAGCTATCGTAAAATATATTTAAAATGTTTCAACTGGTATTTATAGATTTTTTCACGTAGAATTCAGTGGCGTACTCAGATTTTTGCTGAGAGTCATAGTTTTTGACATATTGGCATAACCTACTATTTTTTAAATGGGACACCCTATATATTATTTTTTCAGCTTATTCTTCGTGTCGAGAGCTTTTCAAAAACATACCATAAGTCATATTTATTTTCATAAATAACATGAAAAAATTCATTTTTCTTTAAACGGATTTATGGCATAGCAGATCAATCGTGTGAAATAAGAGAAGGTGGCTGTGGAGCCATGGAAAAAGTTAACAAATATTTATTAACGAAATAACAAATAACAGCATCAGAAAAAATTAGGAAGTAGGTAAAAGGTAATAATTAAATTTATTAAAACTACAAATATTGTTCAAATTGTAGACCATTATGTGTCCTACAAGTGTGACAAACTTTAAAAATTCTTTTTAATGCATTTTCTATTGCAAAATGACTGTCTTTGTAACTCTGCAAAAGCGTTTTCGGTGGCCATTCTTAGTTGTTCTAATATATAGATCGCCTTACATAAACCTTGTTTTCTAAATAACCCCACAAAAAGAAATCTAAAACTGAGAGGTCAGGGGATCGTGGTGGCCATCGAACAGGTCCGTGTGTTCCTATCCATCTTCCAGGAAAATGGTCGTTAAGCCAGTTTTGACTTATTCTGGCATTGTGGGCTGGAGCTCCGTCTTGCTGGAAATAAATCCTATTTAGTTGAGCCAAGGGAACATCATCCAAAATTCCTAATGCGTCTTCTAGGATTCGCACGTAACCAATCGAATTCAGATTTCCTTCATATATTTGGTAAACTATTTTTCGGTTGAAAATAAAACAGGAGACATTGAATCCAAATCTGCCCTGACGCTCCCTAGGAAAAATAACATGGTTGTTTTCTTGACTCCAGAATCGCGTGTTGTGTCTATTTAAAATCCCTGAACTAGTAAAATGTGCCTCGTCTGACCAAATAATCTTTTTTTCAAAATCGATATCTTCTGCCTTCATATTTGTAAACCAATTGCAGAACTCCAATCTGCGCTCTGCATCACCAGGATGCAGATGATGCACAAGTTTGTATTTATAGGGTTTGAATTTGTGCTTTTCCAAATTTTCTGCACTTTGGTTTTCGGTACACCCGCCTCTTCGTCTATTTTCCTGCAAGATGTTTCAGGAGCTGTCTGAACGAGGTCTAAAACGTTGACCTCAGATTCTTCGTTGTCTTTATTGTAAGTTCGCGATTGAGGCTTGTTAAAAGATCCATATTGGCAAAGATTATTTTTAATTTTTTGAAAAATTCTTTTTTCTGGTTGTCTTCTCTCGGGATATCTAAGATAAAATAAAGCGAACCAATAAAGTCAAAATGCAGGAAGATAAAAAAGAACTAACCTGTTCAGATAAAGCTCTGCCGCCTGATCTGCATCTTCATTAGACAATATAAAACACGCGTTCATATCATATTTCTCAAAATATTCAAATTTTTGATTCTGAGCCATATTAAAAACAATAATTATAATAGACGTCAAGAAAAATTTAAACGCAATAATGCCAAAAATGACAGTAGTAATGGCTGCCTGATCATATTTTTGTTGGCGTTGCCATGGCTACCACAGCCACCTTCTCTTATTTCGATTGATCTGCTCTGCCATAAATCCGTTTAAAGAAAAATGCATTTTTTCATGTTATTTATGAAAATAAATATCACTTATGGTATGTTTTTGAAAAGCTCTCGACACGAAGAATAAGATGAAAAAATAATATATAGGGTCTCCCATTTAAAAAATAGTAGGTTATGCCAATATGTCAAAAACTATGACTCTCAGCAAAAATCTGAGTACGCCACTGAATTCTACGTGAAAAAATCTATAAATACCAGTTGAAACATTTTAAATATATTTTACGATAGCTGAGTTACAGGGGGTGTCCGAAAATGACAAATTTTCAAAATCACCCTGTAGCACGGAAACTAAAATGGTTAGGGCAAATCTGTTTGCGGCCTCTTTAGTTTCACCGAAAAGTAGCACGGTATCGCGAAAACCGCATCTCTCTATCTCTACTCATAAGCTGGAAACCCCGTAAAACCTACGAAAATGGGACACCCTGTACATTTTGAGGTTCTCAAACTTTAGAAATTTCGCAATTTTACTTGGAATTGACGAAAACGTATTTTTCCCGACAGGCTGGTTTAAGCACTTTTCATAGTCATGTGGGATTTTGTTTCAGTGTACTTTTGAATTATTTTGAAATGACAAACCTGAGTGCCGTTACTTTTTGTCACTGTAAATGTATGTGACATTCCATTTTTGGTGTCAGGAATGGTCACAATTATGACTTCTTGACTTATTTTAACATTGTCCATTTTCATTTCACAGAGTTCATTAGAACGGCACGCTCTAGCAACTCCCATTACCATTACGACCTTCATCAATAAGTATATATCATCGGGGGCTTCAAGCATGAACTTATTCACATCTTTCCTGAGAAACACATTCGATTTTTTGGGTCTATAACCATCATTTTTTCTTTTCAAAAATGCTCGAAGTTTTGGATACTTGGAAATATCTATATTTTCCTCTATAAAAAGGATAGACTTCAAAATCGAATACTCACACCATAAGCTTGATGGGGACTTTAATATAGCACTTTTCTCGTGGAAATACGCCAAAAACAAGGTTTCTGAGACTACAGACGGCTGTCTTGCTTTCGCACCAATTCTTAAAGGATTTATATGCTGCTTCATACCTTTTTTTCGACTTTTCCGGTAGTAGAGATAAACAAGCAATATTCGCTGCTTGTTCTATGTCTGAAACATCCATTTTATCCACACAAAATCAAACAATTCGACTTCTTCAAACTTTTCGCTTTGTTGACAAGTTGACAATTGACGTTGTTGATAAAATAAAAACTGGTTATGTTGCTCTGGCAACGGATCACGGCTGCCTTCATAATCTAGTGAGAATACTATCGAATGTAATGATAATGAAAATCCATAAATATATCCAGCATTTTCTTGTAAACTTACAATACAGGGAGGGGGAAAAATGTTATATACTATATGGGATGTAAGTACATTAACCAGTCTCGAACTTTTTTGCCAGCCCTCGCCATCGCTCGGGCGCAAACTCGTCCTCGACTGGTAAATGTTACTTACATCCTTTATAGTATAATTAACTATTTGCACTAGTTGAACCATGTGTATCTCCTGAATATTTCCAGATGTTACATAGAATTCCCTGGCTATTTTCATTTTCGTTATCGGTAAAAAAAAATAAAACCATCGCCCTTCATCCATGACATTTTCCAACAACAAATTTGTTAACTCCTCTCGCCTACAAGCTCCTGTAAGCCCAATAATCAATGCTACTTTCATAAATAAGTATTTTTTGTCATCCGCTTCTAGAAGGAATGTTGTAATATTTGTTTTAGTTAAAACCCTTGACTTTTTTGATTGATATCCCTGAGATTTTCTTTTGAGGAGGGCGACTAAATTTCTAAATTAGCTGATATCAATATTGAGTTTAATAGATATCATTGTTCTTATCATAAAATAAAACGCCCAGAGAGATGAAGGCCTATGGTTAGTAGATAACTACCCGAGGTATACAATAAGTACCTTTTCATTCCCATGGTTCTGCAAATTCTCTCTACACCATTTTTGGAACCTATTGAAAATATGCTCATATTTTAGCCTGGATTTTTCGGGAAGCAACCCTTTATTTGCCCTGGATGCTTCCTGCTCAATATTCGAAGGATTGTGAATCACGGCGGGATTGAAGTGCAAACAGGTAACAGCTAATAGAAAAGTGTTTTATGCTTGCTTTAAACTTTTTGAAAAATTTGTATATTTTAACAGCCGTGCGTCAGACGTAGATAAAAATGTTGTACAATACATGTGAGTTAACCTCATTAAGATACTTGTGTAGTTACAAAACTCGAGCAACGTGAGAAATAAACATAGTCCACGTTTATTGCGAATTGAGAATTATAATATCAACAGTACTTGCTGATTTCTTTGTAACTTATAATTTAGTCAATAGATTAAATAAATAATGTTTCTGTTAATGACAAAAGCTAGGCAGTAAACCAACAAAAAATATAATAGTCCAGTATCTAGAGGGTTACACCTCAGGAAAATCTCCGATCGATTTATTTCAAGAAACTATTTCGGAAAAAAAACGCTTCTGTACAGGTTGTTTCACCATGTTTAGACTTCATTTACTGCCCTTATTTTAAGAGATAAAAAAAATGTTAAACACAAAAGTTGTAGGGATTTGCCTAAACCGCCAGGAAGTCATTTTTATTAAAACAAATGAACATCGCAAAGCAACTAAAAACATAACCTTTGTATTTTTTAAATGGGACACCCTATATATTACATTATATTTTAACAGAGAATATTTCAAAAATGTATAATATGCCTATGTTTGGTTCAGCAGTTTTTGGAATATTTACGTTTAAAAATCGCGATAATATCAGATTTGGGTTTACGAAATCACAGTTGCCATGGACAAAAACAAAACAAAGCGGAAGATTCAAACGTCTTTAATACTAATTAAAACTTATTTAACCGTCAAAAGGAAATAGTTTAATCTGTACAATAGGTTATACAGAAGAGAAAAAATTTTACATACTTCGCATATTTAACAAAAACAGTAATATTGTTGAATATAAATATTTAATATTTGTCTATATAAATTACAACTTAATTAAAAAATGACAAAATATAACAAATCAATAATAAAGCAAATTTACGGTCACTACGATATTAAACAGAACCACACGATCACACGAATACAGAACTACCAATAGTTATTGGAAAATTGCATTTTACAATAATTATTGTGCGCATTTTACAATTGTTGAATGTGACCGTCATCATTTTGAACTCTTTTTCTATAATTATTACCGATTTTAAGCAAAACATTCTTAATAATTTGGGGATTTTCATTTAAGAAATTAATACTGGTTTCGATTCTTTCCCTTAAATTCTCTAAAAGAAAAAACTATCTAACGGCATCAAATCTGGACTATTCGGAGGCTAATTTATAGGTCCATAAACTCCTATCCCCTCGTCATACTGTTCATTTAAGTATTCTCTTACATAAATAGGATTATGAGGCGGCGCACTGTGGGCCACAAATACCCTAAACTATTTAAAAAGTCCAAAAATCATTTTCGTATTTTGCCTTTATTTATTATCACAAATTGGTTAAGTAGGCCATGAAGATTCGGAAACAAGTGTAACAAGTCGAGTGGTTGTCATAGTAATGACAGAAATAATTTTCAAAGTTTGTTGTCAGTAATATTCTTGTACTGTTATATGATATTTTAATAGTTTTGTCGGCTAAAAATCGAGCAGTTATTATAAGATAATTCTCTTTTTACAAAAATTAAAATGCAAGAAACCATCGAAGGTGAGTTTTTATCCATTTTTGACGCTGATAAACTAATTCTTAAAGACAACCAGATCATAATCAGCATTCAGCTTATAAAAAAATATCACAATAAACTATTTTCTGACTTTATTAAGCAATATCTTAAAATGTTAGCATTTGTTAGGACTACCATTACTATTAAAAGTTCTACTAATATCTCATAATGTTTGCTGTATAATAAAATCCTGCTCCTAGCTGCTCCTTTTTCAAAAAAATATTTTTTTAGATAACTAAGTATATCATTTTAATTTTTATATTTTCTGAAAACACACAAGCACACAATATTCATATATGCAATTCTCCTAATAAATGACTGATTGCAGTGAAACAAAAAACATTTTATGAAAAATAGATTAAGTACTTATCCAATTACTAGAAATGACCGCCATTTTGAATACCAAGATGGCGGCCAAGTTCAAATACATCGCTAAGTGATTTTACACTTTCGTTGTACTTTTATTTCTCTATTTCTGAGTTAGATATTCTTTTTAACAAATTTGTAAAATATGGCGCTTTTTTTTTAGAAATTAGACATTCGATTCAGATAAAATCACTATATGAATTCCGTCATCAAGAACGTGCCATAGAAGATATCTTATCTAATATTTTATGTGCAAATTGTCGAGATCAGAACCAAAAACGGGTAAAATCTTTGGCACATAATTATTTCGTTCAATTCCGAAAAAAATGGCAAGCGGCCAATAGAAACGCAAATAGGTTTTTGACAAGTCATGCGGCATGGCTGGAAACAAATATTACAATAACGTGCACCAAGCCAAAAAATTCTACTTTGGGTCGACCAAAGGTACCATTTAATAGTTTAAGTTATGGTGGAAAGTACAAGAGAACCGAGAAACTGCGAGAATGTGAAACCGATGAGCTCGTATTTGCTGCAGAAATGGGTCTGAGGGGTTCCGGCAAGCCACCAGCTGCAAGTCTATTGGCTATACATTTAAAAGTATTAAATAAAAACAATACAACAAGTTCACCGCTCCAGATGTCTCCAGAAAAAGCACTATCTTTGATAATAGATACAAATCTTTCCAAGCGTCAGTATCAACTCTTAAGAAACAATGCAAAAGAAAGTAATGTAAACTTGTATCCATCATACAATATTGTAAGAAAGGCCAAACAATCTTGCTATCCAACAGAAATCACTGCTACTGAACACTCTGTCTCTGTCACATTACAATCTTTACTGGATCATACGGTATCCAGATTGTTCTTGGCACTTGACCTCTCCTCCGATAATTTTCCTCAAAATACTAATACATTTACTTTGCTGAGTAAGTGGGGTTGTGATGGTAGCTCAGGGCAAAAAGAGTATAAGCAAGGTTTTCAGGGTGAGTTTTCTGATACTAATTTACTTTTGTCCTGTTTGGTTTCGTTAGAATTATATTATAAAAATTTATAAAATGAGAAAGTTCTTGTTCGGCAAAATCCGCGGCCTTCTTCCACTGTTTACTGCAGGCCTATAAAAATGCAGTTTTTAAAAGAATCAATTCAAGTATCTAAGACTGAAAAGTATAACATGGATACAGAAATTCAAAAATTGGTCGAAACTCGGGTTGTACTGAGTGAGCATGTGTCTGTTGACATAAATCATAGTTTAATCATGTCAATGATTGATGGTAAAATGGTCAGTGCTTTGACAGATACATCTTCTCAAACGTGCTATATTTGTGGGGCCTCACCGTCACAAATGAATTCCATAGATGATATTTTAAAGAGACCGATTAATGAACAATATTTAAGTTTTGGTATGTCTACGTTACACGCGTGGATTCGCTGTCTTGAATGTCTCCTCA
Organism: Kuschelorhynchus macadamiae; assembly: GCA_030620095.1. NCBI lineage: Eukaryota > Metazoa > Arthropoda > Insecta > Coleoptera > Curculionidae > Kuschelorhynchus > Kuschelorhynchus macadamiae. The sequence goes on from JAUTXW010005271.1 coordinate 829,560, forward strand.
AAATAAGTTACAGGTTAAGTTTACAAAAATGGCAGGCTCGTGGAGAAGATAAAATAAAAATTAAAGAAGAAAAAGAGAGAATTCAGAAAGACTTTAGAAATCGTTTAGGTATAATTATAGATCAAACAAAACAAGGGGTGGGGACAAATAATGACGGTAACACCGCTCGAAAATTTTTTCAAAATTTCAAAATTTCTGCCGAAATAACACGTTTAGATCAAAATTTATTATATCGTTTTTTTGTAATCCTACAAGTAATTGCCAGCGGACATAACATTGATATAAACAGTTTTAAATCGTATTCCTTAGAAACCGCCAAACAATTTGTACATCTGTATCCATGGTATAAAATGCCTGTCACTATACATAAAATTCTTATCCATGGAGCAGAAATCATCCAATCATGTCCTGTGCCCATTGGTCAATTATCGGAGGAGGTTCAAGAAGCTCGAAATAAAGAATATCGACAATACAGGGAACATCGTTCAAGAAAAATGAGCAGAGTGGAAACTAATATTGATGTCTTCCACAATTTGTTGATTTCTTCCGATCCTTTCATTACAAGTTTACGAAAACTTAAATTGCCGGTAAAGAAAAAACTCGTTCCAGAAGCATTAAATTTGTTAAAATCATTTAATCCAAATCCATCATCTTTAAACGACCGTGACAGTAGTGACAGTAGCAGTGATTCTGAATAACTGTCGATATTATTTGCTAACAAATGAGTTTTATTCTATTGTTAATAATATCGTTTTATTTGTTTGTTCTTAAATAAATATAGTTCAATTTTTATACCGTTCCCCCGTTTTGACCTTTGACAGCCTTTAATTGACAATTATTATGTCAAATTTTAATATAAATATGTCAATAATGTCATATTTTGTCATATGTCAAAAGGGGAACGTTAAAAAAATTGAACTATATAAGTTTATATAGTGTTACTGTTATAGGTATAATGATAAAGTTTAATTACTGATACTTCTTTGCCGTTACGTGATGAATGTCACCAAGCGTCATCTTATGGAATTCATCGGTTGCCATATTATGGCGTAACAGCAAAGAATCAATTAAACCATAGTTAATATTTATTTGTTTTACTAGGAATAAAAGTCTATGAAAAATAAAAAAGTTTGTCAACTGTTAATCAAATTCTCACACACACTGTTACTAGGTTTATAAATATATAAATTATATAAAATTATATAAAATATAATTTAAAAATCGTTTCTGAATTTTGGTTATTCTTATCAAAATTATTTATCAATACATTGTTAACTTCAGTCAATTCAAACGACTGATCTGTTTTGTAATATAGATATTTTTGAGATTACCCTGTATAATAATAAGTTTTATGAATGTCAAATAAACTCAAAAAAATCAATTTTTCGTTATTCAAATACTTATGAATTTTTTTTTTGTCATTTAAACATATTTCGAGTTTTTCAAGATCACAGGGTCCCTCTGGCCCACTGTGCGGCGCGCCACAAGGTCCATGAATTCCCTAAGAGGAAGCTCTTCTAAAAGATTAGCTACCTATATCGTTTTCTAGAAACTGTAGGTATCTGATTCCTGTTAAAGAATTCCACGCTAATACCATTCCACCCTTCAATACATCTATGAGGATTTTCTGGTGCCCACATGTGAGTATTTCTTCTGTTATACGCGCCTGCTGTAGTAAACACCTCTATAACATTTTGTTAAAAAAAATCATAGTCTTCCTGTTTTATGGTTAACATATAATCACAGTATTCCAGTCTATATATATATATATATATATATATATATATATATATATATATATATATATATATATATATATATATATATATATATATATATATATATATATATATATATATATATATTTATATAGGGTGAGTCGGGAGGATCGCCCCAAACTCCAGGAGTGTGTTCTATGAAAGATACTGATTTAAAAAAACTCATATGTTCTTATTCGATTTTCATTTGTTTTCAACTTACAACAAAAATAAGATTTCAAGCATAATTCCATACATACAACATAATAATTATAGGGTGCTTAGAAATCAAGATAAGTTAATGTTCCATTTACTGGTACTATACCTGTCAGTGTCATTTTTGAATTCGTACCTGTCAGTGTCATTTTTGAATTCGAGCTGTTGAACATATTCCAAAATGCCGAATTTTTACTCACACTTAGAGTATGCGAATATGATATTTGTTTATGGTTTTTGCAATGGGAATGCTACAGCTGCTGCTGAAGAATACCGTCAACGATTCCCATTTCAACGTCATCCTGATAAGAAAGTATTTATGAGAGTTTTCAACAAACTATGCGAAAGCGGAACACTTCCCAGTGCCAACACAACTTCTGAAAGAGCTACTCAACAAACTTTAGAAGAAGTAGAAAATATTCTGGACCTAGTAGAAGAAGATGCAACCATCAGTTCACGCAGAATGGCTGCTCAGTTGGACATTCTACAAAAAAGAGTGATAAATACGCTCCACGAGCAAGGTTTGTATCCTTACCACTTACAAAAAATCCAACACCTACAGCCAGAAGATTTTGCCAAACGTATGGAGTTTTGTCGGTGGATAGACAATAATCGTCATCTTATATCGCGCATACTTTTCACGGACGAAGCAACATTTACTCGTGACGGTATTAATAATAGTCGCAATTGCCATGTCTGGTCAGAGGAAAATCCGCATGCAACAGTCGAGAGCAACTTTCAACATAGGTTCTCGGTAAACGTATGATGTGGTATGATAGATAGTTATGTCATTGGCCCTTTTATTTTGGAAAATCGCCTAACAGGGGACTACTATTGTGAATTTCTCGAAAATGAATTACAAGGACTACTGGAGTATGTTCCCCTAAACATCAGAAGGCAAATGTACTTCCAGCATGATGGAGCTCCAGCACATTTCGCACATCAAGTCAGGCAACACTTAGACGGGAGGTTTCCAAGGCGTTGGATTGGTCGCGGTGGTCCTATTATTTGGCCTCCAAGATCTCCTGACCTCACTCCACTCGATTTCTGTTTATGGGGCTGGTTAAAAAATGAAGTGTACAAAGTGAGAGTGGACACTCGAGAAGCACTTATTCAGCGTATCAGAAATATTGCAGATGAAATTAAAGAAAGGCATGAGGCAATTAGAAGAGCAACAGGTTCCCTACGTAGACGAAGCCGAAAATGTTTAGAGCTCAATGGGGGCATTTTTGAACATTTAATATGATGAAATCTAATGATTGAAACGTTAATTTGTAGATCTTGTTTATATTCTAATTTATGCTGTAAGTTGAAAACAAATGAGAATCGAATAAGAACATATGAGTTTTTTAAAATCAGTATCTTTCATAGAACACACTCCTGGAGTTTGGGGCGATCCTCCCGACTCACCCTGTATATATATATATATATATATATATATATATATATATATATATATATATATATATATATATCTGTTAACTTTTGCTCTGGCAACATTTTATAAGGATGATATCCATGTATAGGTAGGATTGTGTAGATTTTGCTTCTAGATGTATTAAAATGTTTACTAGCATCTGATATAGATCAAGCTGGATTTTCTAAAAAAAAAGGAAATAAACAGGCCTTAAATTACATAAGTAATTAATAATACCATTGTTTTAAGTCTTAGTGCGTGTTTCCTTTTAAAATGCTTGCTCTCTCTGATGCATCTTTCAGTGTAATAGAAGGGTAATTAAGTTGACTTGGAAGGAACTTCCCTGTCGGGATAAATATGGCGATATTCTGCTTGGGCTCTATTAACAATATCACTGTTATTGTAAAATATGCAAACAATGTCAAGTTTTGCGTCTTCTGTATAACCCATTTTACAGTTTAAACTATATCGTTTTGACGTCCAAATAAGTTTTAATTAATATTAAAGACGTTTGAATCTTCCGCTTTGTTTTGTTTTTTGTCCATGGCAACTGTGATTTTGTAAACCCAAATCTGATATTATCGTGATATTTAAACGTAAATGTTTCAAAAACTACTGATCCAAACATAGACATATTACACATTTTTGAAATCAGAAAAATATCTATAGAAATATAATGTAATATATAGGGTGTCCCATTTAAAAAATACCAAGTTTATATTTTTAGTAGCTTTGCGATATTCATTTGTTTCAATAAATTTCCTGGCGGTTTAGGACAATCACTACAACTTTTGTATTTAACACTTTTTTGTATCTCTCATAATAAAGGCAGCAGATAAAGTCTAAATTTGAACCTTTTTGCATTTTTTTTAGCTTGTGGAGGCCTATAGCAATGTAAACTTTGATTAATTCAAAGTAAACGAACAGAATTAGAAATGTAATTGAATATTTAATTACCAATCACAAGTAATTTGTAATTTAATGATTATTTTTAAAAGTAACCGTGCCCAGCACAGCTTTAAGTACATTTCTGTCCCAAAACATTGTCATATATTTTCGTCACTTTTTGCCAATCATGCACCAAATATATTATAAATAAGTATTTATATCAAATTGTGATTTACTGTATTGCTTTATTGTTAAAATGTGAATGCACAACTGTTAATTCAGTTTCAATGTAAGTTTTTTTAGATTAGATATTATACAATTAATCCTTTCTGTGTAAATATATAGATTTGATGTCCGAATCTATTACTTCTTGTGATAGTTGTTATATTTAATAGCTTATTTATATGTTACTTAAATATATTATTGTCTTCATTTTCTATATTAAGATAACAGTAATATATTGAGATAAAACAAATATACATATTGATAATACAAGGTTCTAAATTTATTTTTTACTACCCTTTATAACAGCCTTAATATAGGGGAAGTTGTAATTGGCAGAATTTACCGGTTAAACCGATTCGTTTCGAATTTCCACTAAAAATAACTGCTTGTACAGGGTGGCCATTTTATGGTGATACAGTACCTTATCTAGAAAACGGTAATAGTTACGACAAAAAGTTAAATACAAAAGTTGTTTGGATTCAATTAAATTTTCATTTTATTTCACTGTTGCTTATACAGGGTGTTTCGTTTTGACGTGACACATGTCAACTTTCTTTATTTAAATGGGATACCCTATATATTATTACATGTTCCGATTCTACTGTTGATATGCGAAAGTTTTTATAATAACATCTATATTTAAATTCTTTATCGTTTTTGAGAAAATTGAGTTTTTAGAATTTGTTTTAAAAAAACATATTTTTTTTAAAAAAAATTTTTACCTATAAAACTTTAATGGAACTGACTAATATCCTAAACATACATTACTAAGGGTTCAATTCAACGAGTTTCCATGCTGGTCTTATCAATTAATATACAGGGTGTTAAAAATGGAGAGCAAAACAAACAGAAATTTAAATGTAAAAATCTCCTGTTTTTCAAACGTATATTTTTACACGTATACACCCTGTATATTTTTATTTCATCTGAATCAGTGTTCAATTACCTATCATTACTCATATATATGTCCTATACCTAAAATGAACAGTTTCGATTTTATTAGCCGTTTTCTGATTTGACTTTTTTTTTTAATATAAGTAAACAGATGAAGTGGGCTAAAATAAAATAAACTAAGCCTTATTCCCATTTCCTTAACACAGATAGCGACTATAAATAATGTTAGAAAATACAAATAAAAGTGAAATATTATGTAATTTATGTTCTTATTATTTAATGTTTACGAAAATAAGGGAGAGACAAAAAAAACATCTTGTGCACACGGTATAACTAATAACTAACTGAGTATTAAACATGATTAAAACAGATTATAAAAAATTTTCAATATGGCCACTGTCCATTACGATAAATGAAGTGTAAATAGCCTCCATTTTTCGAATAGCGTTCCTTACCGAATTAGATGCATTAAAATTATTGATCTCTTCCCTGATTTTTATTTTTAACTCATTTCTATTATTAGATCTATTTTTATAAACGTTATTTTTTAGTGCACCCCACAAAAAGAAGTCTAAAGGGCTTAAATCAGGGCTTCGTGGTGGCCAGGATATTAAACCATGTCTTCCTATCCACAATGGAAAATGTTAATTAAGGAAATTTACTATCGGTGCAACTGTGTGGTAAGGGGCGCTATCCTGCTGAAAAATGATATTTTCTCGAATATTTGCTGGCAAGTCGTTGATAAGGGGCATGATTTCATTCCTAAGCAGCTCCAAGTATCTTTCGCCATTTAATGACCCGCCAAAAAATATTGGTCCGATAATACGGTCGCAAATAATTTTGCACCACACATTTACGGTTTGACGGCCTTGTTTTTTAATTGCTTTTGTTAGATGTTTATTAGTTTGAGACCAGTAATGAGTGTTTTTCCGATTAAAAATACCCGCCGTATTAAATGAGGCCTTATCAGTCCAAAGCACTTTTGAAAAAAACACATTTTCGAACTGCCGCGCCGGTCTATAATATCACAACAAAAAGTCAATCTTTCATTAAAGTCTAATTGTGATAATAATTGAGTTGGAAGAAATTTATAAGGATGATAACCATTCACCTGCAGTGTTTTTTGAATACTTCCTTCCCCGCACAATTCGAAAAAATATAGTCCTGGAGGGAACTCGATTATTAGGATATTCCCTCGAATATTCTCTAAGGGCTAACCCTGGACTTTTATTATTTTTTATGAAACAGTTGTATAATTTCAAACGTTCATCTGAACTATATAAAGCCATTTTTTAACAAATTTCGCAGCAAAAATTTGACAAAAACGACAAACAGCAAATGTCAACTTAAGTCAACAATTGCATTAGGTTACTTCCTAAGCCTATCTTGATTTTTTTAGTTTCTAATCTCATTTACTGGCAAAATTCCGGGATAAATCAGAAAACGGCTAATAAAATCGAAACTGTTCATTTTAGGTATAGGACATATATATGAGTAATGATAGGTAATTGAACGCTGAATCAGATGAAATAAAAATATACAGGGTGTTCCATTTGAAAAACAGGAGATTTTTACATTTAAAGTTCTGTTTGTTTTGCTCTCTATTTTTAACACCCTGTAAATTAATTGGTAAGGCCAGCATGGAAACTCGTTGAATTGAACCCTTAGTAATGTATGTTTAGGATATTAGTCAGTTCCATTAAAGTTTTACAGGTAAAATTTTTTTTTTTAAAAAATATGTTTTTTTAAAACAAATTCTTAAAACTCAATTTACTCAAAAACGATAAAGAATTCAAATTTATATGTTATTATAAAAACTTTCGCAAATCAACAGTAGAATCGGAACATGTAATAATATATAGGATGTCCCATTTAAATTAAGAAAGTTGACATGTGTCACGTCAAAACGAAACACCCTGTATAAACAAAAGTGAAATAATATAAATTTAATTGAATCCAAACAACTTTTGTATTTAACTTTTTGTCGTAACTATTACCGTTTTCTAGATAAGGTACTGTATCACCATAAAATGGCCACCCTGTACACCATGTTCCACATAAAAGTACCCAATATACTATCTGGAAATCTGTAATAAATACGAAAAAAAGTTTCTTTAAATTTTAAGTTCTTTTAAAATATAATGTTTCTATCTATACAGGATGTCCCAATTTTGCTAGGACGATATCAACTATAAAATTTTAAATGGGACAAACTGTATTTTTGTTCATTATTTGATTCCTTTTCAAAAACAAACATAATTTATCAATTTAAACTATAGTCGATTTCTTCGTAGTTTCAGAGATAATTAAGGTTATGTGTAATTTTTTGAAAACGAGCTATTTTTCTAATCAATATAAAAAATAGCAATAATCTGAAATTGGGCGTTTGGGTGGTAATTTCCAGTTTATAAAGCCTCAATGCATAAGGAATACAAAATTTTTGTCCAAACCTATACAGGGTGGACATACTACGAAATCAATCTTGCACCTCTTTAAAGTGAAAAAAGTTGATCTTTTTAAATTAAACACCCACTATGTTTTTTATTCATGCAAATGATCATAAAAATACCTATACTATATTATGTTCTATACCTAAATTCAATGGTTACAGAGAAAAACGCAATTTAACACAAAATATCAATTACTTCTTGAATATTGTGATGCTGTATACTCAAAAAAAATTATAGGAGGCCATGGAATAGATAATATTTCTATTTGCGTAACTATAGTCCTAATTTTATTCTATATTTATTTATTGCTAAATTTTAAATTACATAAAACAAATGACTATGCAATTGATTTTCCACATACTGTCTGTTTTCTGTTATACACAGTGTATATCGCACTTAAATGTTTGTCACAGCTTTTCGGACGGCGTCACTATTATTAAGATAATAATTTCTTTACGAATTTTTTGTTTTAATTCACTTACAGAATAATTGTTTCGTTTTTTAAACACTCTATCTTTAAGTGTGCCCCATAAAAAATAATTTGAGGGTGTCAAATCGGGACTTCGCAGCGGTCATGGAATCTCACCGTTACTATATATAAGTAAATTAAATTACTCGTTTAAAAATGCTCTTATATGTATGTTCTCCACAGTGGTATGTAGCATTATTTTGTTGATATACCAAGTCCACACGAATATGTTTGTCTGTTCAAATAGCGGTCAAAAAACACCGGTTCTATTATGCGGTTGTTTATAATACCACACCACACTTTACCACATTGATGTTGTTGCCTTTTTAATTTGCTTTACCAAATGTTTATTTGCCTCAGAATAGTAATGAGAATTTTTTTTGTTATGCATTCCCGCAGTGGAAAATATGACCTTACCTGTCCAAAGGATTTTATTTCAAATTTTTCTCAGAAAATGTAGCTCCATCATTTGTATACAAAAATCCAATCCGGGCTGATAATCAGCTTCACTTCAAAATTGAACTGGAAGAAACTTATATGGGGATATTTTGTTTTCTTTTAATACTCGATGTATGCTGGTCATGGAAAAATTCAAATCCCTTTCTGCGTCTCTCAAAGAGTTGGTAGGATATTCAATGAAATCTAATAAAACCTCCATTTGAAAATCTTCAGAGACGACTAAACGGGCTTTTTCCATTTTTCTAACTCCATGACTTCGCAGCGAATGTCAAAAATTTTCTTATTTGGTATCCTTGCCGTAAGAAATATTCGGCGATAATCTCGTGCTGGGCTTTTATCACTGGCGGCTTGTGGTCAACTTTTCAGGGGGGTCAATATATATAAACCACAAAGAGTCATCTGAAAAAATCAGAGACACGAAACAATAAAATGCCATTGTCACTTCGCAACCGCATATCCACATAAATCGTACATATTTCTACGAAAATAACGGTTTACTTCTTTGTTTTTGTCTTTACCTGTTTGCTGAATTTTAAATTTCGACAGCTCGCCAATATAATTGAAAACGGATTATAAAGTCTTAATATTCTAAAACAATGTGGTTACCGTTCTTTAAAACATTAATTTAAACCACAAAATCAGCAAACAAAATGTAAAATCTTCAAAATAAAATCTATAAAAATACCACAATCTATCACACTATCCACATTAAACACATTAACTGACAAAAATATTTAAGTTTCCTCGGCGCAGCTGTTGACCCAAACTTCGCCGACGTAAGCCGTATCTTATCTATGCGCCCCTATGCGAATTTGATCGGTAAAAACTCGCCTACGTTTATAACCACGAGGTCAACGCGGGCCGCCAGCCGTGGTCGATTCCAAATGAAACGAAACCTCTCCGGAGATCGCGGTGCGAGGCATGGATACTGTGTCGTGGAATTAAGAGAACGGTTTATACGCTTAGAATAATAGAATTTCCAAATTAAAAAAATATATAAATTACATATTATTTTATTTATTTGTTTCTGTTTGGAAATATTTATTGAGGGGTCATGGACCATTTGACCTAATGGAGGAGCCGACACTGGCTTTTATTATTTTCAATGTAAGTTATAATACAAATTTAGTCGGTCTTGACTTGAATATTGAGTCATTTTTTAAAATAGATCAAGTAAACAGTAAACACCGATACAAGGAAACCTTTAAAATTTAAATGATTTCAATAAAACAACCACTAAAAACACAAATTAATTGAAAAACTGTCAAATTTAAAACAAATAGTTACTATCCATTCCATGGCCTCCTATAGTTTTTTTTGAGTATGCAGCATCACAATATACAAGAAATAATTGAGATTTTTTTCTGTTGAATTGCGTTTTTCTTTGTAACCACTGAATTTAGGTATAGAACATTATATATGTGAAAGAATAGGTATTTTTTTGATCATTTGCATAAATAAAAAACAGTGGGTCTTCTATTTAAAAAATAGACTTTTTTCACTTTAAAAAGATGCAAGATTCATTTCGTAGTATGTCCACCCTGTATAAGTGTGGGCAAAATTTTTGTATTCCGTATATGCATTGATTCTTTATAAACTGGAGATTTTTATAGTGATTTGAAAAAAGCTCCAGTTTTCAAAAAAATCACACATAATCTCGGAAACTACGCAGAAATCGACTATTGTTTAAATTGGTAACTTATGTTTATTTTTGACAAGGGATCAAACAATGGATAAAAATAAAGAGTGTCCCATTTAAAATTTTATAGTCGATGTCCCAGTAAAATTGGGACACCCTGTACTTTTGAGCATTATTTTTTACGCACCCTGTATAAGACTTTCACGATTTGACTCCATAATATTGTATTGTCATCCGGTTTATATCCAAATCTCAATTAGTTCCAATTATTTTATTTTGTACTTTTGGGGAACTTTTTATTTACCCACCCAGTAACCTCTATTTTGAGTCTTGAGTATTCCAAATATTCCCCACAAAAAAGTTAAGTCGATAATTAAAAAGACTAAGAATTAAGGTCTATAGCAGAAGTTAGTGGTGTTCGGTTATTTACGTTCAAGCTATATTTTCTGTGGCTCTGTTCATTCGGTTCTAATTTAAACTAACCATTTATCTTAGCAAATTGAATTCTTTTTAATTTTTGGCGATTCTTAGATGAAGGAAATATTTTGACACCCAAACATTTTAGGTCATTGGCGTAGGTACATGATTTTATTTGGAGTACATATATTTAAAAAAATGATACAATATTTCCAAAAACATGTCAAGTTCATTTATTTTTTATATACAAAGTAACTTATTTCCATTATACAGGGTAGCCCTAAGGAAATGAAACAATACTCTGAAAACAAAAACAAATAATTCAGTTGTCTTTAGTTTAAAAAAAGGGTAAAATGTCGTTTATCCTGTTGTATATAAAATATATTTATTTTTCGCTGTAGAGGTTAGCTTTAAGGCAAGTGCCCACTGGTCGAGGAATTTCTAATATAATGTAAATGCTAAGGGAACAAAAGCATTTGGCTTTCTCAAAATGGGTGACATTTGACAAATTTCTTTAACCTTTTTGCACTTAATTTTTTTTTCTTTTATTTAGGGTTACCCTATTGGAGAAAACCAAAATGAAATTAAAAAAACATAGTTCTTAAACTGTGGAACAGGCGCAATTTGTTTTATTTTTTGATTATGCAGTACATTTGTTGATAAAAAAAATTTGTACTTCTTTTTATTAAATAATGTTAAAAACCAAAAATATATTTTTACCAAGTTAATTATAGAAGTCTTTAAATGATAAAAGATTCTTGTTTCATTTCTTGTACATCAATTTTTAGCAACTAAAAATTATTTTTATGTAGTACATCTCCATCTCAAGTATATTTTTGTGCTTGTCATCTGACAATCTTAATACTATAGTCAAATCAAATAAATTTTATTAAATTAAAAATAAATTCTTTTCAGATGCACTCTAAAAAATAGGACATTTATTTACATGCTCCAATGTTTAAAAGTTATTATCAGTAATTGTTATTCTGTATAACAGTACTGTGCGATGGGAACTTTTGGAGAAATTTGAAATAACAAAAACATATTTTATTAACAAACAAAAATATTTACAAATATATCCAGATCACATTTCGAGTATATATTTTAATCAAGCCTGACCGCAAAGGAAGCTCCGCAGGAACAGCCCTGTTCTGCCAAAGGGTTATTTACTACTTTAAAGGAAGATTTGATTAGCTCTTCTTGATAGTCAATCGTAGATCCTTTTATATATTCTAACGATGTATCATCTATAACTACTTTGGCACCATTCTTCTCAAAAATTCTAAAAAATACACAATGTATTATTATAACACATTAATAAATATATTTGTTAATGTAGAAATTCAATGGATTTAGCTCTTTATGTTGACTTACTTGTCGTCATTATTTAGTTTGGTGTCCAAGTCAAATGTATACTGAAATCCGGAGCATCCACCACCTTCAACAGCCACTCTTAAAAAACTATTTGGGGTATCATTTGTGATTTTCTTCAGTCTTTCAGCGCATCGTTCCGTTAAAATCAATTCAGCCTTAACGTTTTCCAAGGGCTTGACATTTGCTGTGATATACCGTATCTGAGGTTTCCTGACAATTTCTTTTATTATTCGAGGCAATATTTGCCCATTATTAAACATTTTTCTTTTAATATTTACTATAAATTTTAAATTTTGTCAATTTTTTTAGGTTAGAACCTGGATTACTCTTGCTAATTATTTCTTCTTTTGCTATAAAAAGCTTCACAATAGAGAGTTGTCGTCAATATGCAAGCATAAACTGTTTTGGTGCACATATCCGAATATGACGAATACCTTCTGATACGGTATATCCGAACGAAAAACTCAGTTTCCGAAGATAGTGCAATCTGATGATTTAGTACCCTTATTAAATATTCTTCGTAACTATTTACTTACACTTACCACCGCCGATTTTGATGATTTTTTGTAGACCGTTCGATTTTCAGACGCTGATAACGAATCCGAAGTCATATTTATTCCTTTTTGAGATATACGCCTCTAAAATTTAATAATCTTTTAAATACAGTTTTTCATCTTTTCTACTTTCTTCAGTAATTTTTATATGAAAACGATTGAATACGCAATTAAAATATCAAAATTACACATATTTTTCAATTTACGACTTTATATTACTCAAAAATTGCATCAATAAAATAGAATCTCTCTGTTGCTATTTTTAATAGTGAATTTTTCTTAACTCTCTATTTTATATTGGGAACTATTGTCGGGCAAAAAATGAAACGTAGTAAATATTATAATTTAAAATCGGCAAATTATTTAACAATGAAACAGTTTATTATGGATATTTTGTTAAATAGTTGGTCGGTACCGATTAGCAGACCGTCCGCCGGTTGCCGGAGCAGGACAGGGTGGAGGCATCATCTTTACATCTATATTACTAATGTCCTTAATGTGTTATAGCTGTAACGATGATGACTCCGCACTTCGCCGCCTCACCTTGTGCTAACCCGGTACTGGTTCACCTAGTGAATCTGTCAACATGCCACTGATCATAATTATTTAACAAGATATTCACAATAAACAGCACCAAAAACTGCTACCTTGATAACATTTTAATATTTGAATATTTTTAGAATAACAATGGTTGCCAACATAAAACACGAATAAAGAAAAATTCCCTATTAAAATAGCAGTTGACATACAATTTTAATGATGTGATTTTTAAGCAGTATAACATCTTAAATTGTGCTTTTAATAGCTTTCTTATAGAAATTACTGAAGGAAACAGGAAAGAATGTAAAAAACTGTGTGGATAAAACTGAGAAATTTGATGGCGTATATCTCAAAAACGAAACGTCGCCAAAAAATATCTCTTCGGATTCGTTATTAGGGTCTGAAAATAAATCGGTATATCAAAAATCGGCGACGGTAATTGTAAGTAGATATTTAGCTAAAATACATTGATGTAACGAATGAATTCACCATGCCCTCTTTTAGAGATATACGTAAACAAGGACCATGTTACGATGCATCCTAAGATCTAGATTTTTTCACTTATTGGCAACACTGTCTATGATGGTTATGTTATGAATTGATATCTAAAATTCGTAAAGTTTACAAAATATATTCTAATAGAAAATGCAGTTATCACTAAGAGGTCATATAGATTAAAATTGTTGAAAGAATAACACAATGTGACGCAGTAAAGAATATAAGAGAAATGAAAGTTTCGTCTGAAATGAGAAGTCCTCCCCATTTCTCATAAGCGTCGCTAGTAGGCCAATATGAGTGAATTTACCTTAAACGTAAATTTAGCCCTAGAACATGAGAAGGTTATCAATGTTCCTTACACATCTACTACAACAGCCGAAGATGTGTGTATTTATGTTTGCAAACAGCTCAACATTGGGACATTGGCTCGGCATATTTTTGCCTTGCGAGTCACAGGGAAACCAATTTTTCTGATGCCTAACGCCAAATTATCAGAATCAGATAAAATAAGCCATTTAGATTTTCGAATACGGTTCAAAGTGGCCCACATAGCGAAACTGAGAAAGTGTGATATTAATGCCTATAACTATTATTTCCAACAAGCCCGGGCTGATGTGCTGGAAAACAAGATAAGCGATTTAGTTTATGAGAAGTACAGAAGGGAATTGTTAGGACTGGGAATTACAGATATGTACAGGATTATGTTAGAGAAGGGTATATCAAGAGAGATAGTAGAAAGTGAGTACAAAAAATATGTTCCTAAAGATGTCTTAAAGAAACACGCTTTCTTTATTAAAAAACCAATTCATGATCATTTGGTTCAGCTGGAAAGGAATTCGAGAAAGAAACCTATGGATGCTTCGTAAGTAACCAAGTTTAGTTGTTTAATGTTTTGACAAAACATTTAAGTATTTTTTTGTTTTTAGGTATGTTAAGGCCCAGTATATTAATCAGCTTGACTTGATAGCCCCAGAATATCTATCTGAAACTTACAAAGCTAAAACTGAGTTGGATGGAAATTTGTGTTCAATTGTGATCAAAATAACTCCTCCCCATGTTAGCGAACCTGGTATGAAATATTGTTTAGAAGCCAAAAAAGATGTAAGTATAATAATGTCAAAACTGAAATAATTAAAATTACTCAGTCATTATGGTTGTTAAATAGATTTTGGCTGCTGACTTTCATAAATAAATTTAAAAAAATTACATCTTAATAGCCATGTAAATACTTTTCTAGATCCTGTATAAGTTACTCAGAATATCTCAGTTATCTACATTTAGTATTAGTTTGAGTAGTTATACCAATTTCGTAAAAGTAATATATTGTACTATGTGCAATATCACTTTATAACTGTCTTCTTTCCAGCAGTGGATTTTAATGTGTACAATAGAAGAACTGGGGTTCATATCAATACGAGACGATGGCGCAATTGAAATAAGTAGAATAAATGGCATACCCATTTACCTAAAATTTGACTCACTCCCTGTTATGTGGTCGTTCATAACTTTTTTAGATGGCTACTATCGACTGACCTGCAAGTGGACTTTTAATCTGTGCCAAGAGTTGTTGACTCCTTCTCTGAAAAAACTGCATTATATGAAGTGTCATGGTCCAGTTGGGTAAGTGACAAGGGGTGTTTATCCAAAAAAATGTAGTAAATTTTGTTTATTTTATAAAAAACTTTTAGGAATTATATAAAAAAAATAGTTGTATATATACTTTTTTTCATTTCTGAATTGTAAGTAGATAGCATTAATGACCTGGTATGGAATTAAACCAACAGAAACTCGAAGGGTTGTAGTGAAGGATTAGTGGTCTTCATTTGTCATCATGATAAAAAAAAACAAAATTACAAAATATCTTTAAAATAACACAAGTCTCTGTAATCATAAGGTGTAATATTAGTTATGATATCTACTTTCAATTAAACAGTTTGTTTCATTTTCAACTCTACCGACTCCCAAAGGGATGAATTTATAAATATTCAAAAATATTTTGTTTCAAACTATTCTTTTATCTAGAAAGTTCTGTATAACAATATTTTTTTTCAGTGGTGAGTTTTCATATGCAAAACTGGAAGCAAAGACATCTAACAAATTTGGCTGCTTTATTATTCGAGAGAGTGAAACTAGCTACAATACTTACTATATGGATGTATGCGTGAAGGACAGGTAATATTTACTTTTTGTAAGAGCATACTAGAGAGGCTCTTGTTTCACAATTTTAAGTGACCATTTAAGTCAGTAAAGGACTGTTCGGAATATTAAATAAATTTGGCTGCAGCAAATATCATTTTTAGGAATATGGACTATTAAGTAAAAAATAATACTATGAATTGCAGTATTTTTAAAAATGCCTGCAAAATGATTATAACAAAATAATGCATATTCTTTGTTTTAGAATTTGCACTTAAATGTGTTTTGCATTCAGTTCATTTTATTGTAATATAGATTATTTTTATATTATATATTTTAGTTCGAAACCAAAAACCTTCAAACTGGAAAGAAGAAAAGATGACGAATTTATTTTTCATGATGATGTAAGACGATTCAGAAGTCTCCATCAATTAATACAAGCATATAATGACCCTGAGGGCTCTATTTTTCTTAAAGAATGCCTGCCACCCTCCGAATATGGTAAGAAATGTTTTTTAGTTGATTTCAGAGGACTTCCAGCTATATATTTGATGTGTGGCTAGTACCATACTTCAAAAAGCATAAAATGTGTTTTAAATTACACAATCTTAGTTTACATTTGTATTTAATATCAGTGGAACTATATTTGGGGGATTATCATTTTCCTTCCCTTCCCGACAAGATAAATTGTGGCCCTGATAACATACCAAACATATTTATTAAAAACTGTATATGTACCTTGGCTGGACCTCTGCAGACTATTTTTAACATGTCTCTTCGTGACTCCACGTTTCCAGATATATGGAAACACAGCTATATAACTCCAATTTTTAAATCTGGCGATGCTGAGGATGTTAGGAAGTACAGAGGGGTTTGTATTCAGTCAGCTTTATCCAAATTATTTGATAGTTTAGTATATGACCAACTTAGCTGGGCTTGTGGCGGTCTTGTGCACAATGAGCAGTTTGGGTTCTCTATTGGCAAATCCACCACAATTGGTCTTGTTAGGTTTGAGACGGACCTGTTAGAAGCTTTGGAGAATGGAGTTCAGGTGGATGCAATCTACACTGACTTTTCCAAGGCTTTTGACAGGGTTGTCTTTAAACTATTGCTGGCCAAGCTCGATGCCCTGGTTTTCTCTTCTCTAGTTAGGTCTAATCTTGAATATGCTTCTGTTGTGTGGTCTCCCTTTTACCAAGTCCATGCAGATGCAATTGAGAGGGTCCAGAACAGGTTTTTACACTTTGCTTCTGTTCAAGCTTAACATTAATGTGGAGGATTATCACCGCTCCGATATGCTCCAAATATTGAAACTGAATACCCTCAGTGATAGGCGCTTGCTCCATGACCTGTGCTTTGTCTTCAAGATTATTAACGGTCAGACCAACTGCCCAGAGCTCTTATCATTAATAAAACTAAACGTCCCCTCTCGAACATTACGCCGGTATAACTTATTCTATGTAAAACACCATGCCACCAATTACGGTATGTAATATATATGCGCCTATTGACAGAACTCTTCAGCTTCTCAACGAACATCAAGATGAGCTTGATGTCTTCATTTGCACGCTGCCTGGTTTCAAGAGCGCCATTAAAAATTGTTGCTTAATAGAAGGTAGATTTATTGTATATTTTTGAGATATGCTCATTGTCTGTACATTGTTCATTTAGTGTTTATTATTGAATTTGATATTGTAAAATGGTTTATCCGTATATTTTGTAAAATAAATAAATAAAATAAATGACTATCCTAAATAAAGGACAAGTAAATATTTTATAAGTGCCTAAATATGAAATAGCAATATATGAACACCTAGTAAGTAGGTATTTAATGTTAAATAAATTGCTTTGTATAAACATATCATGCAAAATTGGCTAACTGTTCATAATATTTATTAATTGTTTCCTTCAGGACCATTTTGCCATTTTTTAGTCTGACTATATGATTTTTCTAATGAAAATTTGCAGATCTCAATGTTAGAATTACAGAAATTGGAGATGCTTTAAAACAACTTAGAGGGAGCATGATCAAAAAAACCAAATGTAGAAACAAATCAAGTGTTTAGCAAAATACCTCTATTTTTTTTATTAATTCTGTAGATCAAAATAAGCAACCCCTGACATTTTTATAGCTATACAGGGTCTATAATATAATACTTATAATAGGTATATTTTGTTAATAGTATAACTTCATTTTGCCATGGAATTTATTAGTCATTTTAACTCATATCTTAAAGATGTTTTGTTTAGCGGACAGGGTCCAGTCAGAATTTCAGTTAAAAACTACCAGATTTTTGTCAAACCTGCTGATACTAGTTTTATCACTTACTTTTAGATATACTTGATACAGGGCTTCTCTTGAATTCGCCCCCCCCCTTTATTTTTTGGACTGTTAAATGCAATTAAGATTTCTAAATTATGTAGTGTTACTAACTATAAATCCATACATTGTAGAAGCTTACATCTTTCACATGAGAGTTAAAATTTTAATTTGGCACCCAAATCTTTCATTTTATGTACAAGGGCAAGTAAGGATATTATTTAAGGAGTAGGGAAAAGTTACAGCATTAGTTTTTGTAATAAACAATACTACCATACATTTTTTGCAAATACATTTATTTAATGTAACTTATTATGTATTGACTATTTAACAATATTCTTAATATTCTTTATAACTGCAAGGCAATCATCTATATCTTCATAAGGACAAACAGTAGACAGGAAGCATTTTCTACCACTTCCATAATATTGTTAATAAATAAAAAAAGAATTGGAACTAAATTTGATCCTTGCAATATGCCAGAAGTTCTGTTCAATCTAAAGCCCTAGCACTCAACAGCAATTTGACAGTTGCAAAGATAGAACATTAGAAACTGTACAAAATTTTTATGGAAGCACGAATTTGTGCTCCAACTTATACAACAGAATTTTAAATGAATCTCTAGCAAATACTTTCTCAAAATTCGTATAGACCATATCCACTTGCTCACTTTGCTTTAAACTATCAGATATTTTTTGGATTATTAACATAAAATGCTCAAAGAGATTCAGTTTTCAGATCTCGAGGAGAAAGATCCCTGAAGATGCCTCGGGCAATCAAATGCGAAACGTCGGATAGTAATTCCAGTTTGACACTGTCTAATCCCAAGAACCATGATTTCTTAATTGAACAAAGCCGTGAAAGTCAAATCCATATAGACCACATCCAGTTGCCCACTTTGATTTAAACTATATAGATATTTTTTAGATTATCAACATCAAACTACTCACTGTTGACTGGTATTTAACAAAACTATGTTGAAATGTTGATGTGCTTCTTTGTGCAACATGATCCTTCAATATGCCAGAAGTTATCTTTGATCTGCAGCCCTGGACCTCAACAACAATTTAACAGTTGCAAAGATAGAACGTTAGAAACTGTACAAAATTTGTATAGGAGCCAAATTCATGCACTAACTTGAAACAACAGAGTTTTAAATGAATATCAAATGCTTTCTCAAAATCCAAATAGACTACATCCACTTTCCCACTTTGCTTTAAACTATTTGATATTTTTTTGGATTGAAATTACTGACTCTTGACTGGGATTTAACAAAACTATGTTGAAATGTTGATGTGCTTCTTTGTGCAACACTATATATAGGCTCAAAGATAATAGATTCGAATATTTTGGCAGGTGTAAAAAGAACTGCAATTGGTCTATGTTTAAAAAACATCTGGCTTATGTTTTTTTTTTTTTATAAAACTTGGCAAGTGTTTGCTTTTTTCCATTGATTTGGAAATGTATTACTTTTCAAAACTAAGATTAAAATAGGAAGGGATAGCAAAACCTTCAAATATGAAAGAAGATATTTGGTCAAAACCAATTGCTTTGCCATCCTTTAAACTTTTTCTGTCATCTATAAATTCTAAACTAATATTATTTAGGGTTATGAAGATTTTATGTGTTCTATGATGTTAGAAATACTAGAAGAATCATTTGAATACACACTGCCAAAATAGATGTTAAATGCTTTACATGTGTCATTTCCATTGTTAGATTTTACATTATCTATATTCCTAACAAAATGTGTTAGGAATATGAAGGGAACTCCTTTTAAAATTATCCATAGAGGACCAAAAACATCTAAAATCAACAGCTATGTTCTATGGATTGAATATTGTTTTCTTGAGCATTATTTGTATTGTTTTTAATTTATTTGCTTAGTTTTTTTAATTGTAAATATTTTTCTATGTTTTTGCTATTCTATATTTTCTGTCTAATTTTTCTTTATTAAGTTTTTTAATAATTGAAACATACAGGCAGGATATTTTTAGTTCGTTTTTATTGGTAACAGTTATGTTAAATAGATTATAATTTTATTATAAAAAGTTCTTGCAGCTTTATCAACATTGGTGTATGAATCGAGAAAACTCCAGTCATTTTGATAAAAAAAAACATTTGATATAAACAAATAATCACCTTTTTGAAAGTTGTGTGTTGAGGATGCTAGCGGTAACTTTTTCTGTTTTATTTTATCCAAGCACACAGAAATGTGAGAGAGTGGGTGAAGTTTATCTTCACTGAAATTTTAATTTAGTAATTACCAGGTCTTTCTATTCTAGAAATAGCAATAAATTGTATAGTGTCCAAGAAGTTCTGCTTTTCATGTAATTAGAATTCAGACCTTTTATATTCTGATACACTATTTGCAATAAGTTTTTAGTACTTAATGCTTGAGTTCAGCCATTATATCCCCTTTCGTTGGGTTATCTGATAGGTATTGTCGATTATTGGATCTAATTCATTCTATAGGGCAGAAGACGAAAGGTCCATTTAATTACCAATGGCTGGCATTGTCAAATAGTTAATTTTAACGTCCTCGTAATTTAGCTATGAATTAAGGTTCAATCAATCAATCTCTATTCAAAAAATTGCACAATACAAAAATATACCATACAATTGAATGAAATGGCATCAAAATTGTAAGTTATGGTCAATATCCTAAATCTGAATGTAAAAAAATGTCCCAAATCTAAATAAAATAAATCTTACAAGAAAAATAATACTTTTTGATAGTGATAGAACGATATCACTTTTTTTTGCCGATACGATATATCGGCCGATACCGATATACCGATATACCGATATATCGTATCGGCACACATATCGCCATCTATTTATACACGATCGAAGCAAAAAACCGGGGAAGTCCTGTTATATAATTAAATTGCGAGAAAACGTTTGGGATTGCGCCATCTCTTTATACACGACCGAAGCAAAAACCGGGGAACTCCCGTTTTATAATAAATATAAGGAAACCTTTATTATTGGTCGTACGTAAGTGACATTTCGGATTTCGGGGAAACCCCTCATATTCTGTTTCTGTTGTGCTTTATAACACTGTGTGACACTGTGCCCGGCGTTTTAAACTTAAATAACTGTGGAGTTAAAATAAATAATAAATACAAAAATATATTCTATTTAAATGGAGAGTTCAAAGGGAATGGAAGCGGGAACGGGAGTTGGTAGAAAGAGAAGGATTACAGATTATTTTGGACAGGGTAGTAGTAAAGAAGCGGAAGATAAAAAAATTAAATGTAATGACAAAGGTAAAAGGAGCATCTTTTGGAATCATTTTGAGAAGTTGCAGACAGATAAATCTGAAAACGATAAAGCGATGTGTAATATCTGTAAAAGGAATATCTCTTTGGGTGGAAGAGGAAGACATGCGAATACTTCAAACCTAAAATCACATTTGGAAAAGTATCACGATGAAGAATTTCGCAATGTTATGAGAAAAGGTAAGTTGGTTTTATTTATTCATTATATTATTTTAACGCAGTGATAGTTATTATGGCCAACATATGGGAATTTTTTTTTATTAGGTAATTGCACAATCCAAATACAAATATTGCCGAAAGTTGGTGCATTTTTGATATTAGTTTTTGAGAGTTTTTGATGCAAAATATTTTAAGGAAAATTTGTTTTTATTTGTAAGGTATGCCTAAATAGTCTAGATACCAAAATATGGCCTCCTGAAAAAAAAATACTTGTAAAAATAATTCTAACTTTCACTACTTCAAATGTTATATGTAATACTTTTGTATTTCAGTAAATAAGGGAGTATTGTTTTCAAACCTAATCTGAATAATTATCGAATATGCATCAATTTGAGGCAATACCTGGATCTTAGTTGTGCCATTATAAAAAAAAACATTATGCTGCACACTTAAATGTTCCCATATGCAGTGTGTCTATGCAATTTTTTTTTTTCGGTTGAGATGCCCCGTATAGTGAAACACGCATAATTTTTTTTTCTTTATTTCCAGATGTTGGGAGGCCCAACGAATCTACACAGAATTTGACAGCAGAAAAGACAATTCTTCTCATTCTGATATTGTGGAATATTTGGCATCAAAAAATGTATGGGACATAAATAGCAATAAAGCAAAGGAGTATCACAAACTAATTGGAGAAATGATTGCAGTTGATAACCAGCCATTTTCAGTTGTTACTGATATGGGTTTTAAACACCTTATGGCAAAAGCTGTTCCTAAATATAAAATACCTTCAGAAAACTATTTCAAAGAAACTATTTTGCCTAATATTTATGAACAATGTAACAGGACTCTGCAAAAGAATATTGAAGCAAGGTCTGGAAAAATATCATTTACTACTGACATACGGACCAGTAACAGCAATAAAGCATTTATTTCTCTAACTGGACATTGGATTAGCAATGGAACGCGATATTCCTATGTTTTAAACACAAACAGTTTTCCGGGAACTCATAGTGGTGAAACCATTGCCAGGTGTTTAACAGAACTGCTTAATGGTTGGAATCTGGCTATAAATGATGCTCATGCCGTAATTGCTGATAACGCAGGCAATATGAAGAAAGCAATGCAAGAAGTAAATATAAACTACGAACCATGTTTTGTTCATACACTTCAACTAATTTTTCATGATGGTATCAACAGTCAAAGAGCTATTAATGATGTAATCGCAAAATCTCGGAAAATTGTGGGACATTTCAGTCATTCTCAATTGGCATGTGAAAAACTTGAACAATTTCAAAACCAGTTGAATTTAAAAAAAAAGAAGTTAATTCAGGATATTCAGACGCGTTGGAATTCTACTTACTATATGCTTGAGCGTATGTTGGAACAAAAACAAGCAATCAGTTTATATATTTCCAACAATGATGGTCTTACCAACCTAACTTACTCTGAATGGGAATTGGTAAAAAGCATCCTCAATATTTTAAGGCCATTTGAAGAAATAACAAAAACCGCAAGTAAAGAACAATGTTGCATTTCTGAAGTGATTCCATTAGTCGTAACCTTAACAGAATATTTATCCAAAGAGGGACCTAACTTTGATGGTGTAGGTACAATAAAGAACGAACTTCTAACAAGTTTAGAGAGACGACTTGGTGATATGTTATTTCAACGAGAAAATCTTTATGTTGCCACATTCTTAGACCCTAGGTTTAAGATGCATTTTTTCCCAAAAGATACTAAAGAACAAACATTATTTCGTATTATAAATATAATAAAAAGGCACTATACAGTAGCTGAAGCGGATCCACAATCTTCGGAAGATGACGATAACGATAATATTCCCTTAAGCCATTTACAAAATAAGCAAAATACATTTTGGGAAACTTTTGACAGTATTGCCTCTACTTTGGCTTCCGAGACCAGCACTATGAAACAGATGAAGCAAGGATGGGAAAATGAAATAATATTATATTTGGCATCTACAACTCTAATAAAAGATAAATCTCCTTTTGAATGGTGGGAGGCGGAAAAACAAAAGTTTCCCAGTTTGTACAAGGCAGCTTCAGTCTACCTTTCAGCACCTGCTGCCAGTGTGTCAAGTGAACAACTTTTTAGTGAATTAGGTAATATTTATGAGCCTAAAAGAAATAGATTAAATGCAGATAGGGCTGAAATGTTGGTGTTTTTGTATCATAATATTAAAAAATTAAATTTTAAGTATTAAGCATAAATAATCATAATGTATTTAGTTAGTACCTGTTACATTAGGTATATTTTTAATATTATTTTTTGTTAGTAGTGTTAGGATTTCTTTTACTTTCTTAATAAAAATGTTACCTTTAGAATAAAAAAAAGTTATTTTGTTTTAAGTGTTTCATTTATATGCACTAAAAAGAGCGAAAAGCGCAAAAAAATTTTTGACGATATATCGGCAATTAGCTTGCCGATACGATACGATACCGATAATCGGCAACAGTTGCCGATATGCCGATATACCGATATCAATATCGGTATCGTTCTATCACTACTTTTTGAAGATAGATTAAAAATAAGACTCTAAAAATTTGTTTACACAGTACGGTTCCATCTCATGTTCATTCATAAATATATTGATTGATATAGTTTATTGATTTTAAAAGTGAAGCTATTGATTACAATTTTCAGATATTTCTCCCTTATTGTTGTGCCGAAGCGACAATGTGGTAGGAGACGCACTCACAGACAGTTCATCCCTGCCTCAGTTGATTCCAGATGGGCCAGTATGTATAAATTATAAAGATTTACAGGTGTACAAAGGTAAGTGAAATATTGGATTCTGTTGTGATATATAGGTATATGAGCTGTTTTCAAATATTTTATTGAAGTTTTTTAACAAGAGTGAAATTTATTATTGAGCGACTAAGTTTCCATACTAATTTAAGAATGTAAATAAAATTCAACTTTATATTAAGAAGCACAAAAATGTATAAACATGGTATTACTTTCTATATAGTAAAAACTGTTTTATTAAGATCCTCTAATTTTGTTATATTTTAGACATACTTCTTAATATACAGGTAGTCTCAAAAGGGTGGCATATATTTATTTATGTTTTAATTTTGTACTTTCCTCAAGATTATGTATCATATCCTATGCCTATAACTCAGGTAGCTGCTGTACTTAATCTTGGACACATCTAGTTAGAAAAAATGTATAACGTATGTAGTAATAGTTTACTGTAAAATTCATAATTTGCACTCTTAAAAATATCTAGAGATAACAATTTTCACTTGAACCTGTATAAATGCCCCACTTAGTTATTTTGAATTTTTAAAATTTGACTAAAAATACATAACATAATCTTATAACGATTTTCAATCTAATCGGAGCATAAATAACAATATGTGTCGAGCTAATAAAAGAGTGATAATAAACAAATGATTGGGTAAGTCAATAAAATATATTTATTATATAACTCTTAAAAAGAACTAAGAAAATCGTCTATTTCTTTTATAGCGAGACTTCAACGTGAAAAATCTAAAATACAAACACACAAATCCGACCACACCCAAAAACACCAGAATAGTTATGACAATAACAGCCGCCAAAACGGCATCTTCACTTTTAAACAGGCCGAAAAAAGGCCTGGTTAATTTGTCTTCCATTAGGTGAGTGTAAAAATTCGGTTTCTTCTTTACATTCATCTTTACATAATTCGTTATCCATTTTAGTTTCAAGTCTTTTTGCTGGACAATGCACTGCCACACCCCCGAGTGCGACCGATTTAAAGGGTCTAATTCATGCGTATTGACAGCTGCCAAAGTGGTTAAACCATGATCCAAAAAAACATTATCGTTTAAAACTAACTTCAAGCTCAAGTCTGAGTAAACATAGCCTAGAATAACCGAATGACATTGGAGGCTATACGACCAAGTAGCCCTAGTGTCGACATCGAATTTCTTAGCGCGTATAGCTAGGGTTATGACTTTTAAAACCACTCTGTGACCATTTATTCTATATATCATGGATACATAGGTTCCTGCGTCTTCAGGTTTGGCTGATTTTATTATTATATCGTCTCCTTGGTGGTTAACTCTATCATTTATATTGATGAAAACTCCGTTAAGCGTCCATTCGAAATAAGCTTCTGGCGATTCTTTTCTGACTTTTGCCTGAAGTTCCCTGTCATTCATCAGAAGGATTGAGGTCTCTTCGTCTATGACAAAACTGTATGCTTTCTTCTTGAGTCTTTCTCTGATCTCATCGAGGGTATCGGGGCTTAAGTCTCCACAGGGGAACTCGTTACATGCTCCTGTAGCTGTTGGACTCCTAAAATTTAAATTCAAAGTTTTAACATATAAACATTTAATCTGTAAAACACTCCCCATGTTTACGGGAACTTACTTTAAATAGGGTTTATAAGACATTGATATGTTAAAAGTCAAAATCCTTTACTTTGACATGAAGTTTTTGTATGTGTTTGATATGAAAATTTAACTTTGATACCCCTTATATAAAAAAAAACTTGAGAACATATAAAATGTTCAAAAATATTTACTGAAAGCCATTTCGTATAAGAATTGTGGGAGGCCCTGTAAATTTCTGCATTACCCTTCGCACAGTTTTCCAAATATATTCGGATGTGGGTTGGAACAAGTTCTAGTTCGAAATCCTTCTCCGCCTCCACATGACACTGAGCAAGTCCAAGGGGACCATTCGGACCAACCGCCATCTATTGGAGGGCCATCTAAGTCGAGGGGTTCGCAATTAGCACTCCAGGTCACCTACAAGACAATCCCCAAAAAACATAATAAAATCATTTTGGACTGAGGAGTGCTAAAATAATTTGATGATGACGTTGATAAAATCCTGTAGTTTTATCAATATCAAAAAAATAGATTGTCACACAATTTGCAGCACTTATTATTGGCCTTTAAGCTAAAGGTAGTAAGTAAGTAAGCTTAAGTAAAATTTTCGAAAATTTCGTGTGTCATTGATGATTTTTGTTAAAATCATAGCAAGCTCTAAGGATTTGAGAATTCTGTTTCAACTCTCTCTGAATATTTGGTAAATTCTTATGAGGGGCTAGTAAGTGAATATTTTCCCATTAGGAGGATTTTTGGGGCTCCGAGGCGAGCACCTGTACACTGGTTTACTCCTGAACTTCGCGAAATGAGAAACACATTGTCCGCTGTTAAAACAATAGCTGATCATTTAAATAACCCCGTTTCACTGCAAGTCTATAAAAATCTTAAAAACTCTTATAGAAGTGCTATCAAGCAACTAAAAAAAATGCCTTTAATAGCTTTATTGAGAATTCACAGAACAAGGCAAAAAATGCTTGGCAATTGGTGAACTATGAGTCAAATAAAAACACACACAAGGTCGTTGGGTGTAATCAGATAGAATCGGATACTTTTAATACTTACTTTACTTCTGTCGCGGAAAACATAATTAGAGATATCCCAAAACATGACCGACCAGGCACTTCCTATCATATGTCAGTTTGCCCTACAACTTTTTTCTTTGGAACAATAACTCCCTCTGATATATCAATCGCCATAGATAATTTAAAAACTCAAGTGCTGTGGACATCTATGGCTTAAACAGTAAAATAATAAAAAAAAACAAAATCGTTTCTAATTCTACCACTAACATATCTCTTTAATTTATGTATTGAAAAAGGACAATTTCCATGTAATTTGAAGGCCAGCAGAGTGGTCCCAATTTTCAAGAAAGGTGACAGAAATGAAGCATCAAATTATCGACCAATCTCAATTATACCAATCTTTGGAAAACTGTTGGAAGCCCTAGTTAAGTCCAAATTAATTAACTACCTTGAAGCTAAAAAACTTATAAACTCATGTCAATTTGGCTTTAGGCAAGGATATTCAACTATACAGGCTCTCCTGGATCTTGTTCACAGCATTGTCGAGGGCTTTGAGGAGGGGAAGGTGATTGGTGTCACTTTGTGTGATCTCAGCAAGGCCTTTGACTGTGTTGATCATGGACTGTTACTGCAGAAAATGGAAAACTTATATGGCTTTCGAGGAGTTGCTCTTGCTTTTCTGAAATCTTATCTCTCTGGTCGAACACAGTGTGTCGGGCAGGGTGGTGATGCATCCACTTTTAGAGAGGTAACATATGGGGTACCCAAGGTTCCATTCTTGGCCCAATTCTGTTTATTCTCTTCATCAACGATGTCCCTGACTATTTAACACCAGGAAAATGCATTTTATATGCTGATGACACTAGCCTGATGACTTCGGCAGGAACCATTCAAGAGCTTCATCTAAGTTTGACTGGATTAGAATCGAGCGCAAAAAAGTGGTTTGATCAGAACACCCTGAGTATGAATCAGCAAAAAACACAAATTTTCATCTCAAGTAATCCTAGGATAAACTCACTCAGAGCGTCAAACTTTTAGGAATAACCATTGATGATGGGCTTACCTGGAGTGTCCATGTAAGCCAGTTATGTCGACAACTCTCAAAGAACATTTTCCTCTTACGAAGGCTCAAAAATTTCCTTAACAAAGATAGCATACTGAATACTTACTTTGCCATTATTCATTCCCACATTTCATATGGTATAATTTTGTGGGGCAAATCAAGACATGCAATTCGCATTTTTCGCTTTCAAAAAAAGGCTGTCAGAATTATAGCCAACGTCGCTTTCCGAGAGCACTGTAGGCCACTATTTGTCAGGTACAACATCATGACTGTCCCTTCGCTCTACATTTTTCAATGTTTGTTGGAAATTCATAAAAATAAAAGTAACCTGGAATACAACTCAGATGTACATGAATATAGTACAAGAAATGCGTGCCTATTAAGGCCTCCAATGCTTAGACTCCAAAGAAGTATTAACAATTCTCTGCCTGTTAATCTTTACAACAAGCTAAGACCAGATACTAAGGCTGCCAGTGAAAAGAAATTCAAAGCCCTAAAAAAAAATGAGCTGATTAAAAAAGCCTTTTATAGCATTGAAGAATATGAAACCACACCCCTAAACATCTAATTTCCTTTTGTTATTTTTTAAATTTTTCTGTTTCTTTGTTGTCGATAGTTTTTATAGTATGTACTAGATTCTCTGTTTAATATGTTTTTTTTTTCTCTTCTTTTATATAATTGTGACACTCTATAACTTGTGCTTATACCTATTATTTTATGATGTTTCATTTGTTACTTAAACTTTATTATTAGATTAGCTTAAATTTTATATTATTTTATATTATACCGTTTTGACAAGTGTAAAACTGTATTATAGTTAATGCACGTAATATATATTCATTCATTCATTCATTCATTCATTTTGTTTCCTCATAAACATTGTGGAGCTTGACTTTTTCCTATAACTAACCGCTTCAGTTTTTCAGTTCCCTCCATATTTGCAGCGACCATGACTCTAATCCTTTCTTTACTTTGCTTGCCACCAAAACATTTGTCATTTCTAAATGTAAGTGTCTTATCTGGCATACATTTAAAAAATTCTCCTCTAAAATTTGCAAACGCATAGTTTCCTCCAATTTTTCCATTCATAAACTTCTGCACTTTTACCGACACAGATTTTTAAACTATCCCATGACGGCTTTTTAATTTGTCGAGCCATCCAGAGCTTGCTTGAAAATCCTCGTACCCATTCTCTTTCCTGAAAACTCTTGCGCTTTTTATCGGATTATGCTGCCAGATCAGGGCAAGTTTTTTTTCTCTGGCTAGCTTCACCCAGTTTACCATAATGTCATCTAAATCTTTAAATTTACAAATTTTCGATGAGGTCCCAGTTCTTCAGATTGTGCAACTGCTTGGTACAATGTCATATTTAATAGCTCCATCCTTCTTTTTAATTCCATTATCAATGTCTTTTAACATTTCCACTTTATCGAACACATTTAAACACTGGCGGTTTCGCTTGCCACCAACACCTTTTATTCAAAAATTAACGCCTTTCTAAAAAACGATACTACATTCCAAGATCTTTTCAACAAAAAAGCCAAGACTAAAATAAAATATGAATCAAGATTGTACAGCTTCGAATTCTTTATCTTTTAAATACATAATGAGAATTATGCTGAAATAGGAAAAACCCTAAGCATAAATAAAGGTATTTATTGCCCTACCAACTTATTGTTAACAATTTTTGGTTTCAATTAAGTTCAAGTAATTCGGTGCATATTTGAGGGCATTATTTTCATTAAATAGAAGCTATTGGGTAAAACAGAGCAAAAATAACATTGCAGACTGTTACTGCTCTTAAGAACAGTTTCAGATGTATTAACAAGTGGATTGAATCAGACTGTAGATCCCATGACCTATTTAAGACATGTCAGTTCAAAAATCCTTCTTTTTTCTCCCTACTGACCCTTTAGAGGTCATAAGAACTATTGCCGAAATAAAAAATAAAAATTCTTGTGGTGAAGATTGGATATCAATCAAGATATTCCATTCCCTTCTGGATACTGCTGTTTAGGCTTTTTCCAATTCTATCATTCATGGGTTTCAGGTGATATTTCCAAATTACCTAAACAGTGCCAAAGTAATCACTAAGAATATTGATCTGGATAATCCATGCAACTTTCAGCCCATCTCACACCTGTCTGTCTTTTATTTCGGTATCAATCATCGGGAGGCTGTTACGACAGTATTCTGTGATTTGTCGAAGGCTTTCGACTGCGTGAATCACTGAATATTGTTGCAAAAGCCTGCTTTATATAACTTTAAGGATGCAGCATTGCAGAGGTTTAAATCGTTTTTAGGGGGTCATTTTCAGAGAGTTTTTTTAGATCGAACATGTTGGAGCTTGCCAAGGTAAACTGTGGAGTACCACAGGGCTCTCAGTATTAGGTCCAATTTTTTTTTTATTTTATATTAATGATTTGGATTTAGTTGATATTCGGGGTAAAATTTTGTGGCATAACTCTAATTCACAAATGCTTCTGCAAGAGCTTTTCTTGGATTTACCCAAGATCAAGGAATGGTTTGATTCTAACCTTCTGTCTCTGAACGTTGACAAAACTGTGAGATCGAGCAATACAATGTATACATAGTTTCTAGGTGTTATTGTAGCTAACCAACTTTTACAAGTTTTACCAATATATTTTAAATGTCTTCTGGTTGTTATGAGGTTCAACTTGTTTCATTCGAGATTGCAGCAAAGATGGTTTACCATTCTTTAACTGAGTCTCACCTACAATACAGAATAGCATTTTGAGGCAACACATGCGAGTATCTGTTGAAAACTCTTTGAAGAGAGAAGTGAGATATATTTGCCATGCAGATCCTAAAGAAACATGCAGACCTTTATTCAAGTCAAAGAAAGTCTTAACACTACTATCTCTTTTTATATTGGAGACAAACTGCATGATTTAGAAAAACAGAAAAAAGTTCCTCATGTCTATTCATTTTCATGATACCCTTGGCTCTAGTAATTTATGTTTGCTTCTTCAGCTCTCAAACTTGCTCCACGTTCGGGGACTTTTAAAGCGATAACTAACTAGTTTCTGTTGGATAGAGCTTATTATGAGTTAGGGGAATATATTAGGGTCAATTTTCAATGAATTCATTGTTTAAGTTTTCTGTGCCATGTTCTCGATTATTTCCGGTCCTGAATTTTTTTTTATATATTATTTATAACTTTACTGTATTATCTTTATATTGTTGACTTTTTATGTGTATTTATCATTGACTTAGTATTATGGTAGAAAACGGAAACAAGTTTTTTAATGTTATTACACATCATTGTGTACGTATGTCATTAGTTTGTATACAATGTAAGAAAATATAGTTAATATTAGAACAGTTGAGTACTAATAACTAATCACAATTGAGTATTATATAGTTAGTTAAATGTTGTTATACATAAGTGTTTACATATGTGAATAGTTTGTGAATAACTGTATAACTATTTAATTATAAAGAAATTATTCTAGAGTATAGAACACACAAAATAAAGCTAATTATTAGGACAGTTAAGTACTAATAACTAATAACATTTGAATATTTTAATAGTATTAGATCACTGAAATTGTTGTTGGAAAATTCCTCAAGTGCATAAATTGTAATCATGACGCTGTTCTCTCATAGTAGTTTTGTTTAAATTGATTTTTTCTGTGGCAATAAAGCATAATTTGAATTTTAATCTGCCAAAATGTCAAAGTCCTTATGAAAAATTCTTTATATGGGATTTTTTGCCAAATAGGACTTCGCTGAGTAGAAGTTCTATTGTAATACTAAGATACACTACCTACCCAACCAGACGCGGCAGCTACAGAAAACCAGTACACTAAAATAGGTTTGTCGTTTTCATGGTGTAAAATCAGTTCATTGTTTCGCTTTATATCAAAGATGCGTTCAGACCAAGTTAAATAGAATACCGTCCAGTTATTGGTGACCATGACTTGCGGTACTTCTTTTTCTAGTAAAGTATTGATTTGAGCCTCCTTAGCCCTAGGGGGTGCTTCTACTCTATATAGACCAATCATTCCTAAAATGTATAAAAAATTCACAGACACAATATCAAGTTAGATAGTAGTTAATGTATGAAATATTAGATATCTGTTTCGTGAGAGAGAAATTAAAAACGAAAAAATTTCAAGTAAATATGATTTGGCTGCATTACCTCGATCTGTATCAATCTTGATCTGGTATGAATTTAAATTGTTAGTGACCCACATCAGGGCTATCCAGGTTTGACCTAACCCTCTCATTTTTAGTGTGAGGTTAGTGTGTATTATGTTTTCTTCCTCTGAATACAGACCAATAGGAAGAAACTTCAGAAAGTTGTTCTCGGTGGTGTTTTCAGTATGACATTCATCCTTCTGAAAATAGGTTAATACTGTAATTTGATAATAAATTATATTCATAAATGACTACAAAATATTGTAGTATTGTTGGTAGTTTAAAGCAAAAAGTCTTAACAAGAGGTGGTCAGTACTCAAGGGATTTGGAGGTTAGAAATTAGATTTTTTTTTCATAAGAAATATATATTACACAATGATAAAATGAATGTTTGCGACAAATCATGGAAAAGGTAAAATAGAGTAAATTATATTAGTGTCAATAAATATACAATGTTTTCACACAATTTAGTAGTCATCACAATAGCTTAAAATTACCGTTAAAAGTTAAAATAAAACTAGATTGAGATTACCTCCTGGCAGTTCTCGGCAGTGAAACATACTATTTTATTTACAAATAGTATTTAAAAATC
This sequence comes from Kuschelorhynchus macadamiae, assembly GCA_030620095.1. Lineage (NCBI taxonomy): Eukaryota > Metazoa > Arthropoda > Insecta > Coleoptera > Curculionidae > Kuschelorhynchus > Kuschelorhynchus macadamiae. Next base: position 862,446 of record JAUTXW010005271.1, read on the forward strand.
CATCTGTACTGTACAATGGATTTGATAATAAAATCTTTTTTTTTAATGCTTATATATTGTTTTATAGGACAATTGTTCGTAATCCAATATTGGCTCTTTCAGTCTATGAAATTTTATATTTGTATCATTTTCTTTTATTATAATCATTACATATATTAAACTTGGTTATATTTCTTTTAACATAAATAAGTATATTCTAATATATATCTACTTGGGTTTGCAATTTTTATAAAACTTCTCTTGCATCAGCTCTAAAACTAAAACCTTCATTGACTCTTATAGCCCTTATTTAAAGCTTTAAAACCCTCGCTGCCTGTGTTGAGTGTCCCCAAGTCATGAGTGCTTAGCTACATGCAAACTCAATGAATGTTTAATAACAGTTTAATAGCATACAAAAACGTAAAAAAGATCAAATCAGTACTTAGACACTTATTAAAAGCTAAAATATTTGAACACATATACTTACATACATAAGCAGTATAAAATAAGTACTCAAAAAATTTCAAAATCAAGTTAAATTTAATTCTAAAAATCTATAAATAATTATTATTGAAAACTTAAAGGGCTGTGTACACGAGCAAAAGTAATGAATTATGATTATTAGTTATTAATGTCGCTTTTTACTTAAACAGTAAAAAACATCTAGTCTTATTTTCGAATCACATCCAAACGTTTATGATGCTTCTCACAATTGCTGTAGTTTATTGACATTAAACAGGTTTTTGCACGTTTTCAATCTATTATTTCCAATGTATTTACTTATTATTACTTAACAGGCCTCTTCAACCAAGGTTGCCAAGTCAGTCTTTAGCGGCTTGTCTCTGAACAGTGTCTTTCTCTCACTATGACGTCACACCGGGGTTTCCAATCAGATTTGTAATCAGTTCCTATTGGTTGTTTTTCTCTTTTTACCAGTGTACTATTTATTCTATATTTTAATTTCTATTTTGGTTATACTTATTAAGATAACTTGTCAAATTTCGCGGCCGTTTGTTACTATGGCTCTCACACTCAGGGACTAAAACCTGGTGTGGGGCGTGTCATTTCATAAAACTTTTTTCGGCCTTTCGTCGGGCATATCTCGGAAAATATTCGATATAGGAGATTGAATTTGATATGTATTTTTAGAGGAGACGTGGATCTCGAGATGTGTTGTCAATTGACCGGGTAATTGACCAAAAAGAATTTGACTGATCAAATGCAATATTCATCTTTTGCATACATTTTCTAACACACACTTCTATCACTTTAGCACAACATTTCTGTGTCCGAAATTGTGTGTTTTGAAATAAGGGGCCTTCAGTATATATATGGGTTTTTAATCTTGACTGTTTGCTAAATAAAATTTAGTATAGTTAGTACAAAAAAATGACATAGGAATAATGAATAAGGGCAACTAGCTTAACATAAAAATGCAATTCAAAAAACTTTATACTATTAATTATAATTATTATTGTGTAAAATATTATAAAAATCAGATTACAGTAATTTATTGAACTCTAGTAGATTTAATAATTTGTTTTAATCTGCGGTCGAATACTGCGAGGTTTCTGTCAGATTTCCTTTATCTAAAGTCAACCGTTTAAAATGACGGTTGAAAATCGACATTTTCTACTCTTTGAGCCCTGTATCCACGAAATAACTTTGGAACAAAATGTATTTTACTTTCCTATATTAATTTTTAATTATCTATTTTCCCACACCAATTTCCGGTCTGGCAGTGTCAAAATCTTGACATTTGTTTTGTAAATTAGAAATTGGTATCTATAGGTAACCAAAAACTAAGATTGGAAAGTATCCTTGGCAGTTTGAGGGGATCAAAAATGTATAGGAATAAAAAAATATTAGAATAAATATATATATACATATACAGGTTTATTCACGCAACCCGTTCATTAAACGTTTTTGATGATGCCATTTAGATAAAAATTTCAAATTTTGGGATTAAGGTAATTCAACTTCCTGTCACTTCTGGTTTAACCGGAAGTTGGTATCAACTTGCTTATTTTAAATGGAACACCCTGCATTTTATGATATTTTTGGATTCTACGGAGAATTTTAATGCTATTTTATGTAGCATGTCCTATACCTAGGTTCAAGCGATCTTAAGATATTTGACCTTGAACCGAAAATGAGCCTTCGGGGTATCAAATTTTAAAATCTCATATTTTTGTAAGTTTTAAAGATATAATCTTCATATTTTGCAGACGATCGGGAAATAATCTTAGGTTTCTATTTTTTGTATTGAATTTGTCTATTTTTATACAGGGTGTCCTAAATTCAGCGGCCAACATTCACATTTTCAAAGCCGCTAAAGTCCGTTTTTTTAAATGGGACACCCTATAACTTTATGCACTATCAAATGTAGAATTTCATTTTCTATCAAACTGTACTAAAGTTCCCTATACCTATTTGTAACTATTTTCGAAATAATTGGGTTTTATAAAAATATCCTATGTATTTGCTTAAATGTTTACATGTTCCAATGGTGAGCCATGGAAAAACAATTGAGATCCAATATCCAATATGACAGATGATTAGTATGCGTTATTTATCGAAAGCTGTCAGTGATAAACTAAATCTTCTAAATCGAAATGGAAGAATACTCAAACGCTGATATTCTCAATCTGGAGAATGTTATAAAATTTTGGAGAGAACGTGTCGTGTGTTTAATGAACACCACCCTGATTTGCCGCCAATGAACAAGTCAAAATTCAAGAGGATTGAAACGAACTTCTTGCGTTTTGGCAAGGTTAAAGTTACAAAAAATGTTCCGAAACCAGTTACAAATGCCGAGGATAACGTAATAAACACATTAGCTTATTTCCACGCAAACCCGCAAAGTTCAATACCGTCTGCAGAAAACGATTTGGGAATTTTTTCTTCATCTGTGCAAAAAATCTTGAGCGAACATCATATGCACCCTTATTCTTTCCAAAACGTGCAAGCCTTGAGACCTGGTGATGACGTCCGACGAGTAGAATTTTGCGAATTCATGTTTTTGAAAATTCAAGAGGACCCTCAATTCCTTTCAAAAATATTTTGCACCGATGAAGCGAAATTTTCTAGAGAAGGAATAACAAATAGAAGAAACGAAAATTTCTGGGCAGCAGAAAATCAGCACGCTTTACGCGAAACCCGTTCTCAAGAGAGGTTTAGCTTCAATGTTTTCGGTATAGTAATAAATGATCAGGTGCGGTACTCTATTTATGAAGACAATTTAAACAATGATAAGTATTTGGAAACTCTACGAGGGACGTTTTCTGAATTTATAGAAGAAATTCCTATTGGTGAGCTGCAAAATTATTGGTATCAATTAGATGGGGCACCAGCACACCCCACACAATTCCGCTGCAGTTTATCTCCAATTATCTCGAATTTTTGAAGATCGCTGGATTGGTCCCAATGGCCCTTGGAGATGGCCCCCGCGATTGCCTGATTTAACACCCCTAGACTTTTATTTATGGGGATTTATCAAAGGTAAAGTCTATGCTTCCCCAGTAAATAACCAACAAGATTTACTGGACAGGATACGAACAGCTTTTGCCGAATTAGAAAACGGACAAATTCAACGGGCCACAGCAACTGTACAAAGAAGAATTGAAATGTATCTTCAAATGAACGGACCGCATATAGAACATTTGTTATAATTCAATTTTATTATTTTATTTATTTATTGTTGATTGTTAGATTGCTATAATTTTTAAGTTCACTAAAACAAGTTTAGAACAGTCTCGAACTTAGTAGATATGGTTAAAAATAATGTAAACAATTTATTACATTTTTTATAACTTTAACTTTTCCGAAACGAAAAAATTTCGTTTCAATCCTTTTCAATTTTCTCTTGTTCATTGGCGATAAATGAGGATGTTTTTCATTAAAAACATGGCACGTTCTCTCCAATATTTTGTAACATTCTCCGCGAATATAAAATAAATTGGGAATATCAGCTTTTGAATGTTACTTTATTTTAATTTAAAAGTTTCAAATCAGCTGTCATGTTGAATAGAAAAGCACAACAATTGTTTTCCATGGCTTACTACGGGAAGGTGTAAGCATTTAGCAAATACATATGATAGTTTAATAAAAACCAGATTATTTCGAAAATGGTTACGAATAGGTATAGGGAACCTTAATACAGTTCGATAGAAAATTAAATTCTACATTTGATAGTGCATAAAGTTATAGGGTGTCCTATTTAAAAAAACGGACCTTAGCGGCTTTGAAAATGTGAATGTTTGCCGCTGAATTTAGGACACAACAACACTTAGAATATCCAGGAGAATACCAAAATCAATAATATACAAGGCATTCTTTTTAGAAAACGGATGTTGCCACCAGTTAAGGGTAGAAACGGCAACACCACGTAATTAAAAGTATTTTTACAAGAAAGTTTATGGGTTCTCTAGATAGTTCTAGTAGACTACTGAGTTTTGCCCACCCTTTTACTCCGTAATTATTATAAAAACAGTACCTAAAAAATGCTAGGACAGAATTAACAACGACATTATTGCTTTCATTTAACTCAGTTTGATAAAAAAATTATAAAATGTTTCTCTTAAGACAGTAATATTTACTTGAAAGAAAATCCCAATCGGCATTGTATCAAAGAGTGAATTATAGGCAAGGAACATTGGTTCAAATGCCTTGCTCATATCTGTTTCTCTCCATTCAAACAGGGGCGTGGGAACGCCTTTAAATCCAAACATGATTTCACCTGAAACATGTAAAATTACTAATTCCCTGAAATGCAAAAGATATTGACTAAAACTGAGGTAAATTTTGGAAGTTCAAATATATACAGGGTGCTCGGAAATATGAGGGCAGTCTCTTAATTGTTAAGTTTGTCATAAATAATATAGTTTTCTCTTAAACTGTTCATGAACTGTGATATTCTGTCTTAAGCCTAATATATTGGAAAACATTTTGTGTAAATAATTTTTGTGTCTTTTGATGTATCCCAATATGATATCTATACATCAAATTTAATACTTAAATCTTGAGCAAAATTTGAAATCAATCGAACCAAGTATTTACCAATTCATTCATATGTCAGACTCAGTTTAGGGGAGCAAAAATGTCCCTCCCCCAGAACTAGTAACCCAGGCAAATTTTTTGAAAGTAAAATTTTACAAGGCGTTACCACGATTGTAATTTAATTTTTTATAATCGTCGCTAATTATCATGAGGGTATTAAGCTTGTGTTGTGGACCATTTTTTAGTCGCTAAATGTAAATACTTCCCTCCCCGACAAAGGCATTCTAAATACGCCCAAAAACGATGCTTTTACTCAAGGCAATACCGCCTTGTTCGGTTTACTATTTTGCTACAGTTGTGTAAATTCGTGCAATCTGCAATTTAAAAGTATGCGGCGGTGTTGTCAGTTTTTAAGCAATGATATTAAATGGAAATAAAAAACAGGTTATTTGAATAATTTTTGTTAATAATAATTATATACAGCTAGGGAAATCTTACATAGGTTATTTTTACAGTATTAATACCGCCTTAAAAACTAATATTAATTTTACCAATAAGTATAAATTGTATTCTATGTATAGACATAGAGGTCTTTGTAAGATAGTTGACAACATCCTTTAGAATCAACCAAATCGACCACACGACAATAGTAATAATTTTGATTTGAACGCAATGATACATGCGTTCAAATCAAAACAATTCCAACTTCCTGTAATGTCTATGGTTACTTCAGTTGGTGCACAGTTTAGGAAAAAATTTTAACATTATTTTTTCCTTGTTTTATTGTATTTTAAGATATTGCCCACATATTCCAGGACCCCCTTGTATAGCGCACCTTTCCTTATCTGTAACCAAAAATCAGTCCATACTCCAGCAGATATTAAATGGGGATAAGTTTTCGACTCCAAACGTTGTCCATTCGAATATAGATCTAATTTTTCGTTCATTTCAGCTCCTGAAATAAACATAACGACTTAATACGATTTTTCCAAACAACCCAAACGAGACGCATTTACCAATAACCAATGCCAATTCAGAACTATTGTCTTTCGGGTATATTTCAAACACAAGTCCCGCCAGTAAATCTGGATTCCACTCTTTTACAGAAAACCTTAGACCGCCGTGGATGCCTTCCTCCTTCCACTGAGGAAGAATATACAACCTTCTACCTTTTTGATTTGTTGAGGTTATAATAATTAATTCTTCGGGTCTGTCGCAGTCTCGGATGCTACAAACATCCTGAACAACTTGTGGATCTTTAGTATAACACCAACTGCCTAAAATAACAATAAAGTAATGATTAATAATAGGAACCCGTAGATCGCGATCTACCGGTAGCTCGCGAACACTTTTCTGCTAGCTCAAAACATATCTTGTAAAATAGAAACGTTCATAAATTTTGAAAAAAAAATCACAATATGAAAGCTAGCAGCGGCAACACTACGGGGGCGCTCTGGGCAACAGCCGCTGGAATTCACCAGAGCGCCAGCATCGCGTGAATGTTTGAGAACACGAGAACGATCTGGATTGCTTTGAACGCGATAAATGCGCATGTCGGGGATACAAAGCGTTCAGTTTAAAACTAAAAGGCATAGATATGTTAATACACAGAGTGAGCGATACAAAAATTATGGAAAGCAGTAGTAAGAAAGTAAAGAGATACAATTTTCATTCGGAATGGGAAGAATAGTATTTTTTTACAGAAGTTAAAGGTAAAAATGTATGTTTGTTATGTAATGCCTGTGTTTCGGTTGATAAAAAAATGAAATATTGAGAGGCATCATAAAAATGTACAGGGTGTCCGAATTTGGTTGCAAAAGCACGGTATCTCGCTTATTTTTAAAGATAGATCCTTGCGGTTTTCACGAATCTGAGCTAATTTTTTGTGAAACTCATGAAGCCGTAAACAAAATTTTCATAGCCTTCTTCGTTTATGAGATACAGGGCGAAATAGAAAATTTTGCATTTTGGGACCCCCCACGTATCTCGGTTATCCTTTAACTTAACGCAAAGGGAAAAATTACTGCTTATGCAGTTTTTTACACTGGATCCAGTGGCATAGTTATATTTTTCATTTGAGTTGTTATTTTTTAGATATGACCCAAAGTTGTGTTTTTTTAAATGGGACACCCTGTATATTTGTCCAGAAATTGATTTGTCCTTTTAAAAGCTTCTCAAAATTATATAATAGTATGGGTCTATTTTAATAAACAACAACAAAAATCCTAATTTTTATAATTATCATTCCAAATTTTGCAGTAGGCCATGCAAAACGATGCCGTTTTCTTTTGTTTTCTTGGAAGCAAATGACATTTCTCAATTTTGTACGCGTATATAAAATATAGCGCTAGTTTTTTGTATTTATTTATTGTGTAAAAATATATTTGTATTATTATGGAAGAAAACCAAACTTTCGAACATTATGAAAAGTACGCTACAAGTTAGCTTGTTTTATATTACGTAATGAAAATGTTGAAGCGGCTTCTGAGATGTATTTTAACAGGTAAATAGTTAATTCTTAAGTATGTTGAAATACTATTGCTTAATTTTTATTTAGATATCCAGAAAGGAGGCAACCTAATATATCCACTTTTTATCGGATAAAAAAGAATTTACTTAATCACGGATCATTTATCAAACCTCGTACGAAAACATATAACAAAGAAAATCGGGAGGCTGGGGAAATTACGGTTTTGGCTAATGCAGAAGCTTGCCCTACAGACTCTTGTAGGGCCAGTGAAAAGAGCATAGGGACTCCAAAAACTAGAGTTCAAGAAATTCTAAAAAAGCACAAATACCACCCATACAAATTTAGGCTCGTGCAGCACTTACAGCCAGGGGATGCAGAGCGTCGGGTAGTCTTCTGCAATTGGTTTCGAGAAAGATGCGATATGGTTAGAGATTTTGAAAGGAAGGTTATATGGTCAGACGAAGCACATTTCAGTAATTCTGGTATACTCAATAGGCACAATAGTAGATTCTGGTCCCAGGAAAATCAACACCAAATATTTCCCAGAAGACAACAGGGCAGGTTTGGTTTAAATGTGTCCTGCTTCATATTAGGAACACATATAACATTTTATATATTTGAAGGAAATCTAACAGCCAATTGCTATATAGAAATTTTAGAGGCAGCTATACTTGAATTACTTGACGATGTTCCTCTAGCGCAAATTAACGAAATTTATTTTCAACAGGACGGTGCTCCTGCACACAATTCTGGAATGACGAGATTATTTCTGGACAATAATTTTACCAATCAATGGATCGGAACAAATGGACCTATAAGGTGGCCCCCTAGGTCCCCAGATTTGTCGATTTTAGATTTCTTTCTATGGGGATATCTGGAAAATAGAATTTACAAAAACCACTATGATAATGTCCAAGATTTAGGAAATGCAATAAGAGAAATTTTTCGCTATTTACAAAATCATCCCGTTATTTTGCTTAATTCCCTAAAACGAATAGGAAAATTGTGCGAAGCATGCATAGAACAAAATGGAAATCAGTTTGAATAGTTCTTTTGATTTCCTTGGTTACTGTAGTTCTTATACGACAGTTGATTTTTATTGAAAGGCTTGTTACATAATAATTTATTACTGTTTTGTTCTTGTGTTACATAAATCTAGGTAGGTGGTACTTTTTTGGTGCGAAATTATCAATACATATTTTGATAAATAGATTTAATTACATATTTATTTTGATTTATTGTTAGGATGTAGATATTGTTAACGACTTTAAATAAAAGGCAGCATTGTTTTGCATGGCCTTACTGCAAAATTTGGGATGATAATTATAAAAATTAGGATTTTTGTTGTTGTTTATTAAAATAGACCCTACTATTATATATTTTTGAGAAGCTTTTAAAAGGACCAATCAATGTCTGGACAAATTTACAGGGTGTCCCACTTAAAAAAACACAACTTTGGGTCATATCTAAAAAATAACAACTCAAATGAAAAATATGACTACGCTACTGGATCCAGCGTAAAAAACTGCATAAGCAGCAATTTTTCCCTTTGCGTTAAGTTAAAGGATAACCGAGATACGAGAAGGGTCCCAAAATGCAAAATTTTCTATTTCGCCCTATATCTCATAAACGAAGAACGCTATGAAAATTTTGTTTACGGCTTCATGAGTTTCACAAAAAATTAGCTCAGGTTCGTGAAAACCGCAAAGTTCTATCTTTAAAAATAAGCGAGATACCCTGCTTTTGCAACCAAATCCGGACACCCTGTAGATCCGAATTTTGAAAAATATTTCCCATTACATGCGGCCAGCAGAAAAGAAAAATTGAATCAATTAAAGAACCTGTTAATTGGACAACAGTCAATATTTTTAAAAGCAGTTGACAAAAATAAGTCTGCAACGGAAGCATCATACCGTGTGTCCCAAATAATTGCAAAAAAAGAAATCGTATGAAGACGGGGAAATGATCGTTTTTAGAAGATGCAAATTCCTTATTTTCAACTTTAAAAATAAAGACAAGATAGTTTCAGCAATAAAATCTATGGAACTTTCTGCTAATATAGTGATGAGACGAGTGGAAGTAATGAGCAAGGATATTTTGTCACAGTTAAAAACTGACTTAAATAACTGTGTTTTTGTCTCTCTTGAAATGCATGAATCAGTAAATGTGGTTGACACCTCCCAGATAGCCGTGTTCGTCAGGATGGTTTTTAGTGATTTTATGATTAAAGATCTTTTGAAGTTTATTCCACTAAAAGGATATACCACTTGACAGGAATTGTCCAAACAATGTTATATCTTCTGAGAAAATTGCGATTTCAAAATTGGTAGGCTTGACAACTGACGGTGCTGCAGTTATGGTAGCACTTTGTCGTAAAGATGAAAGCTTTCTACAATTTCTGTGTTACCATTGCATTTTTTATCTGCAAGTATTATGTGGAAATTTTTTAAAACTAAACGTTATGAAATTTAGTAAAAATTGTAAACAAGATTAGAGCTCAGGCATTACAAAGATTATTCAAAATCTTAGCCGATGAAATTGGTTGTCAGTATGGAGATCTACTTCTTCACTCTGAAGTGCGATGGTTAAGTAGAAGTCGAGTGTTAACACGTTTTTATGAAGCCCTATCTGTCATAGTTCAATTTTTCAATCGATGCGGAAAATTCAATTTGGCTTAGAGATTTTGGGTTTCTTGTGGACATTACAGGCAATATTAATAAACTCAATTAGCAACTTCAGGGAAGAGATAAAGAAATGGCGATAATGATTTCCGATATAAATGCATTCATAAAAAAACTTTAGTTTTGGGAACAAACCCTAATCAACCGTTATGTCAAGCATTTTCCTGTTTTTTAGGGAAGATATCTTAAAATCCAATAAAACCCTGTGACAGTAAATCTCATGTAGAAATAGTTTCTAACTTGAAGGATAACTTCAAAAATCGGTTTAAGGATTTCAACAAAATGGCATTGGTGGCTCAATTTGTTGTTTCACACTTCATGGAAATTGATTTCCAACAGTTTGCAACTTGTGTTATGCAGAACTTTGGCGAAGACACCAGTGATTTAGCATTGAAATCGTTAGTTTCAAGTACAAAATGTATCTGGCCTATAGTAAGTAAAGACAAATATTCAATTCTATGTCGTGTTGCCTTAAAAGTGAAAGAGTTAATTACTTCAACCTATTTGTGCGAATCTTCTTTCTCCAATATGAAGTTTATTAAGAACAAATACCGCAATCGCCATACAGATGAACATCTGGATATCTGGCTGTATCAAATTACACTGCGAATATCAAAAAAAATTATCGATGAGTCCGAGTCTCAACGTTCTCATTGAATGCACGCATTTTTTATCGCATGTATGTTTTTCTTAAAAATTTTGATTATAATGTTTACTTTTATTAAGTCGTATGTGACATGCCATTATGGCTATATGAAAATTTTGTTTATTTTTTTAGGTATGTATTATTAGTATTAGTTAAGTATTTATTAATTACATAAAAACATGTATGTCAGATACAACTGTGCATTATTTCGTTTAGGCTGGCTTAAACGCTGGTTGCAAGTATTATTTCTTAATAATACTTAATAATAAATAAGTAGCTCAACACCTTGAAAAGGTTGACGACCACTGACCTAAACACTACTGTGGGGAAAAAACAAAAAAGATGTGCTCTACCTTTACCGGTAAAGCTGTAAAACTGAGGACCGTGAAAGAGGAAATCGGTCAGCTTTAACATTTTGTGATCTGACCAAGGCATTCGACTGTGTCAAACATTTTTTTATGCAAAAGCTAGAACGGTATGGTATTAGGAAAATACCACTGGCTTTTTTTACCTCGTTTTTAAAAGGAAGACTCAGGATATAGATCTGATGGCAGGTGCTGTTTTGGGGCCCTTGTTTTTCGTAATTTTTGACATACACTTTAAGAGGTTCACTGTGTGCAGATGATACATCCCTTTTAATATCTTGTCTTAAAGATTGTAACTTGGAGGCTGAGGTCAGGGAGATAATGAAGCGAGGTAATTTGGCGAATGTATCTCGGATAAGTCTCAGTCCTTAAATCTTTTTATTTTTGCCTATATATCAACATATAAATGTGACTGATGTTGTGTTTCACTGTTCGTTAACTTGGTCAAGTCATATTGATGTAGTTTTCCAAAAACTATCATGCATTTTTGTTTCTTTTAAGGCAGTTATTGGCAAAGTTGTTATTTAATGTTTTAAAAATTGTACAAATGTTTGATTTCCGTCTCATAATGGGGTATGGTGCGGATTGACTTGAAACCAAATAATAATAGACAGACAGTCTCTGTCCCATATATGTTTACTGTTTTTATTTTACTATTGTGGATTGTCATACTAAACGTCGTGTTAAATTTACTTACGTGTAAAGGCTAAAACTAATTTGTGTTTTATGATAAATTATCCAGGAAATTTATAGTTTATGACTGAAGCAATGCATTTTGCTAGATTGATTGTTCCTAGTTTCTAACTTTAATGTATTCTGAAGAAGGTCAAAATAGACCGAAACGTTAATAAATATGTGAATAAGAATATAAACACATCTTACTTTTACAAGGACCCTAAGAAAATCCCAAAAAAATAAAAAACCAAAAAAAAAAATATATATATATATATATATATATATATATATATATATATATATATATATATATATATATATATATATATATACATACATTTATATATGGAAATAGTGTTCACAATGTAACACATCATTAATGTTGGATGATTTTATTTTTTTTTAATTTCGACCATTTCATGGCCTTCATCAGTTATCTAAAATATATATACATATACATATATATATATATATATATATATATATATATATATATATAGTTATTTATTATTTACATGGGAATTTATTGGATCCTATAAATCCTTATGTCCTTTTTCAAGTCATATAAATATTGTATTGCACATTTTTATAACAGGTATTCTCTAAATTGAATTAAAATTTTAAATAATTGAATATCTACATTAGACACAGAACAAATATTTCAAATCACAATTTTTCGTAACTTACCCTATACGTTCGACTATAAACGAATTTAAACTAGAATCAGGGACGCTGACTACACGTAGAGCAAAGATTTTAGACTGGCACCAGTCTAGCGGGAAGACGGGGAATCGAGAGGTGTATTTTGACGGCCGACCGGAGTGACCGAACTTATATTTAATTCTGTAAACTTTGCTAAGGGGTCTTGCTGGTACTGACATTGTCAGATTGCCACAATCATTTAACTAGTCTGTGTTAGTTTTGCCCAACAAAATGGGCTATTCCATTGAAGACAAATTAAATATAATACTCTTATATTATGTAAATAATAGAAACCATACCCACACTCAAAATGAGTATCATAGGCGATTTTCCAGTAGAACCGCCCCAACACGAAGCACAATAAGCAAACAAATTTGAAGATATGAAAAGTTTAAATAGAAGAACTGCAAATCCAAACAAAAACTTTGACTTAAGCGTGTTCCTATTCTTTACAGGTAAATTATTGTTGTTAGTTTCCTATGCTTAGGACTATATGTTCATTTTATTGCAGAAAACCCTGAACGATCAATTCCTGATACCGGGATTTGTTTTCAAAAATCATTTGGCAAAATTCAACAAACTCTTCATCGTTATTATTATATATGATCACCCATATACATTTCTACCCGTTCATGGTCTAACTGAAGAACATAAACAACAAATATTAATTTTTTGTCAAGATATTTTAAGATGCTTGTTAAATCCGCTCTTTTTACACAATATACTTTTTACCGATAAAGCTACATTTACTACTAATGGTCTGTTTAATCGTGGCAATAAACATTTCTGGGCGACAAACAATCCTTATAAAATTCAAGTAATCAAAACTCAACGACGATAATGTTTGGTGTAGCATTCTAAAAAATAAGGTTATCGGACTAATCTTTTTCCGTGAAAGTCTGGTGTCAGAATATCTGGAAAATGATATAAACAGCAGTTAGATAACATAAAACTTTAAATCAGAGATTTACATTCATTTGGCAAAAAGATGGCGCTCCAGCGCACAATGTTTTAAATGCTACACAATTTTTGAATCGGAACTATGACCTGTGGATTGGACGAAATTGACATATAAGATGGCCAGCAAATAGTCCAGACCTGACGCCGCTTGTCGTATTCCTATAGGGTTATCTAAAAAACAAAATTTGCTACAATAGACTCGAAAATATAGCCGTATTGGAACAGACAATCAGAGAGGAAATAGCAAGATTTAACGAAAATCACTCTGATTTTATTTTTAACTGCATAGATGGCAAATTATTACAAAATATTGAGAGGTGCTTCGCCAACTAAGGAGGGCATTTGAATAACTGGAATTTATAGTTTTTAATTTTATTTGTCATTTTTTCTTTTATTTTATACATTTTCATGTATTATTTATTGTTCATTATAAAATATTTCTTTACTCTAAAATCATATTAATCATTTTTTACATTATCGCCTTAGACACGATTTCACCTAAATTAACTAGGATATTATATGATGAATTTCAGTTAAGGGGGAATTTTGAAGTCGAATAGCTCAAAAACTACCGATCTAAGTTTAGAGATATCACACATTTTTGGAAAGGCAATAATAAGGAGAATCTAAAAAATCAAAAATATACAAAATTAAAAAAGAGTTTGTCAATATTTTTTTTTTGCGTATAAATTTTACTTTAAAATAAAACGTAAAGTTTTATATTCAGATATATTATACATAAAAATATAGTAATGAAAAACAATTGAATATATTGTACAGAGTATATAAAAATTATTTGCAAAAAAATGGATAAAGTATCATAGGTCGATACTGTGTAGGCGCAAAAAGTGCCAAAGAATCATATTTTAAGTAGTTTAAATGTAGCATTGGCAAAATGTATGAGGCTTTCACAAAACATGTTTTAAATGAAAATTTAAATGGTGAAAATATTGAAATAGAGGCGAATCTACAAAACGTGTATGTGGAGAATACTAATATTACTTCGGGCAGTTCATGAGCAAAGACATTAAGCCAAGAGGCGCGGAAAATAATTTTAAACGTTTATAAAGGACTTTCGCAAAAAGCAGACACCGTTAAAGAAACATATTTTTAACCAAAACATCTAGAACGATCGTTTATAGCCTTTTAAAAAAGGGACTAAACGAGGAAAGACTCGAACGATTGTGGCATTAGCCGTGTTATAAAAGAACATAACCTAGAAGATATTAGAGAAGTTATATACAATATGAGGGCTCTATAAAGAGACAATTAAGAAAAAAGAAGAAATTGTCGAGTGTTCTAAAACAACTTTATAGAGATTCGTAAAAAAACATGATGAAGCTAAACGAATCAGTGTACTGTCTTGAGCATCGGTTCTAACTGTGTGGAATTTCCTTACAGCATTAATAATATAGTTCTAAAACATGTACAAGAGCAAAACGACCTCGGGGTTATCATTACAAGTAACCTTAAGTGGGACAATCATATAAGCAAAGTTGTTAAGAAAGCAAATCCCTTTACTGACTGCATTCACCGCGCGTTTGAAGACCGTTTTGTAGAATTTGTGCTTAAGATCTATAAATCCTTTATACGCCCAAAACTGGAATATGCACACTCTGTTTGGAATCCATATTTTATAAAAGATATTGATTTTCAGGTACAAAGGAGAATTACCAAAATGCCCACAACTTTGTTAAATAAATTGCGTTTACTAAAATTGAACTTGCCTACTTTAAAAACTAGAAGGGTGAGAGGAGAGCTCATAGAGACGTATAAAACTTTACGTAACCACTATTCCGTTCCAACAGTGCCGTTTCAACTTAGTGAAAATGTACGTTTACGGTGACATACTTTCAAGTTAGGGACAGTAACCAGTAAAAACCCTAGAAAATACTTTCTTGTTACTCGTATTGTTTACGAGTGGATTGCGCTTAATGAAGAAGCTGTTACGGCTCAAACAGTGAACACATATATTGATCGTGAGTTGCCTGAAATTGTAACCAGAACTGTATACTATGAAACAATCTAAAATACGTTCTGACTAATAGCAATAGTGTCATCGGTTTAAACCACTTACTATTGCTTAAGCTAATAATAATAATAATTAGATATAAGGCATAAGATATAAGAAACGACAAAGTAAAATGGAAAGTAGCAGACTAGTTAAATTCAAAATTATGAGAAGATGGTAGACCAATTTATTATCTGAAGGAAACTTGGTATGACACCCATGAATTTGTAAAAAAAGGATGGGTCAATGAAAACAAACAAAAATGTAGTGTTGACGTGTCTTTTAACAGGAGTAAGAGGATTAGAATATTACATTGTGGAGGATATGGCGATTGGGTACAAGGTGCTTTACTTTTGATGTTCTAGGATTATAAAAAAATGTTCATTGGGTTACCATAAAGATGTGGACAGCCTCTTTTTGAAATCAATTTATAATAAAGATCCATAAATAAAATATATTTAATATACATCGGCTTGGTCGTATTTGCGTTTTCATACAATTTTGTGGCGTAAGGTCTATTAATCAAATCTTTTAAGTTATTTTCTGAAGCTATTATTCTGTTTTTTTTTGTCGCTGGTAAGTATTTATCGCTATTAATTAGTAATAATTTAATTAATTTAAGTAGTTCTAATCAATCTGATCGAATATTAATAATTTAAGTAAGTTTTGATTTGATTCGTATGAATATGAATGACGAAATAAGAAAGTAAAGAAACAGCCAGCGGTCCAAATGTTGTTATAATTTAATATTACATATATTTCTAACCTATTTATCCTTGTCTTAAGCTGATAAAAGGAATAATAAAAAAGATATTTTTTACCACCTGTAGTACATAGTTTTGCGACTTGATATAATGTATTTACTTACAAATGTAGTCAAATAAAACCTAAACAAAATAAAAGGTAACAACCTGATATGTCTCTGTTGGGGTTTCTACAGAAGTTTCTTGCATCTTTCGAATTCATTTCGGCGAAATACGACCCATTAAAGGAGAACATATACTGAGGATGAACGGATTCGGGTAAAACGTCCCACGTGTCGCATTTCCGACCGGATCTAGAAATAATAAATCCCGATTACAGTAGTTAGTATTTTAGTGGCAATACAATGTAATAAAAACGCAACCTCTTTAGAGGTAGCACATGCAGCACTCTTTAATTTTGACCTAGACAACAAAAAGATAAACATATTTAAACCTATTTAGGAAAATAATTTAAAATATCGTCCCCTTGAGCCCCCTACTTCAAAAGTTTTATTTGTATTTGAAGAAATACAAACGAAAAATCGAATATAAAAGTTGTTGACTGTTTTAGGCATATTATGTAATATCGGTTTATCAAAAATCCCCTCATTTACTTTTTCTTTGTATCTTTTAAAATAACAAATAATCGATATCTGTATCAGCCTGTACAAACGTACAGGGTCTTCCATTGAGGAGGAAAAACAGTATTTTTTTTTTTTTTTGAAATTCAAAATAGCCTCTATATTGTCTTTTCAACTGTTTGGAATTTATGGACTATCTTATGATGCCAGCAAAATAACATTCACAATCTTACTAAAAAAACGGAAATTATTTTGCTACCTACTTAATTGAATATATTCATGTGAAATGCAGTTGATGCGGGTGATCACCTTACTTCAAAATCACTGTAATTTTGACGTATTAGTAGTTAAATGGAAAACTACAGATTGTAACGCTGTATTATAAGTGTCAAGAAAATGCCAGTGAAGCAAGAATAGCATATATATTGCCAATTTTCATAGAAATATACCCTTAAAAATAATTATAAATCATTAAATTACACAAAAAACCCTAGTTAATATTAACAATAAAGTAACAAAACATAATAACTAATAATTTAAATGCTCAATGTGGACCCCATTATTCTCGAAGCAACATTGGTATCCTCATTGCAGCCTTTGCAAACTTGCAGTTATAATTTCATTTTCTTTATTAAGTCTATTAATTTCGTTCACAATTGTTTTCATAATTTCATCAATATTTTCGTTTCTACTTTGGTATGCCACGTTCTTGAGATGCCCCCAAAGGAAGGTATCCAAAAGTGAAACACCAGGGCTATTGGCTGGTCAAGCGATGGTTCCATTCCTTCCAATCCATCCATTGTGGTGTCGGTTTCAAAAAGTCTCTAACATCACGCGTGGCATATTCCGATATTCCTCTAAGAGCAAATCTTCCAAAAGGTTTTCAATTTGATTTTGAAGGAAATTATGATATCGTGGACCACTTAGTGATTCATTATAAAATATTGGACCCAAAATTTTATTATTTTTAACACCACACCAAACACGAATGGAACTTCTCCCTTGAAATTTAATGGTTTAAAATATTCTCGGATTACAGCCCTGTGATGCGTATTGTGTCGATTAAATATTCCTGAGGAGGTAAATGTGGTCTCGTCTGTCCAAACAATTTTTCTAAACAAATCAGGGTCATTTTGTTGCCGTATTATAATTTGAGACACGAATTGAAAGCCACTTTCTTTCTGTGCACATGTTAAATGCTGAAGTGGAAGTATGTGAAAAGGCCTGAGTTTATAAATTTGTAAAGTTCTGTGGATGGTTGCCTGGCTAACCCTTCGACGTAGAGGTAGACGGCTGTACCGAATGTCCCAAACTGCATCCGAAATTGACTTGGTGTAAGGGATTTCTTATAAAATAATTTAAAATAGTTCTGTCTTGATATACTTTTCGTCCTGAGTTTCTTTTTTTGTTGTGTAATTTCTAGTTTCTTCACATAGGTTTTTAATCCTTATAATTGTTTTCACGGATATATTTCTATGAAAAATGGCAATAATATGTTCTTCTTGCTTCACTGGCGTTTTCTTGACACTTATAATACAATCTGTAGTTTTTTATTTAATGAATATCATTACGGCAAACTAATATAATATCTACTAATACGTCAAAATTACAGTGATTTTGAAGTAAGGTGATCACCTGCATTTCGTATGAATATATTCAATTAAATAGGTAGTAAAAGAATTTCCATTTTTTTTTTGTTTAACTGGCATCATAAGACAGCTTATCAAAAACTAAGATAGGAATGTGAAAGTTATTTTGTTTAGGTCCAACCGTTCAGGTGCTATGACGGCTCAAAGAGGCAAAAATGTAAATTTTCAAACATCAATAAATAAAAAACAGTTGAAGATAGACATATAGTATCATTATTAAAAAAACACTTAGAATTGACCACAGAATCCAAAAATGTAATAATATATAGGATTTCCCGTTTAAGAAACGCAACATCCTACGATTTTCAAATTCCCCGAGCTAAAATACATCGATGGCTATTTTAAATTTCTTGAGAAATACGGGGGAAGTCAAGAAAAAAATCCGTATTACTTCCTCAATGGAAGACCCTGTACAAGGTGGTTTTTTAAGTTTTTGATCTGCATTTTTGGACTTTATTTTTTGAGATGCAAAAAAGGGTAAATACAAAGCTTGTGGATTTTGACGTGGGATAGCCATATGACAGTAAACAAAACCTGCGAATTTAGACAACAATTTTTTTAATAGTTTTTGACGTCTGTATAGATATTTTTTCTCTGATTTCAGAAATATATGGTGACATTTGCTTTAAAGGATTTTGAGGTACTTATCTTTTAAACTTTAGTAAAGTGTGCAATTTTGTTTTAGATATTGTATTTACGCTTTTCCTGCATCTCAACAAATAAACGGCGAAAATACATGCCAAAATAAATAAAAAGACAGTAATATATGTCACCTACCTGGTAACTGTGAGTGGTCCAATAAAGTCATTTCCGGTGCCTGCCATTTTGCACTGTTGCGACTTGCACTTTCTAAGGTGGCAAAATTGCTTTTCCACTTTCTTCTGCTTATTCTGAGTCTGAGTTAATGCGTAACAAAAAGTTCCTAACAGAGGAAAATCATTAAAAACTGATGCCTTTTTATGTGTATATAAACTTACCTTGAGCCTCAAGAGCAGGATCCCTACAAAAATTTCTGGAAGATAAAATGGACGACTCATTCCTAAACAGCGTTGACATATCGTCGGGAAGCATTTTTTTCCCTGACCATGGTAAGCATGGCAACCCTGAACTAGTTATATCCTAGAAATGAATCTTACATACATATTTTCGTTGCCACCAAGACCCTTTTTCGTTTTACATTTACGGATACTTTTGAATATTATACCTGTGTTCCGGAGTAATCCGGCTCGTTAGGATTTATTGCGCACTCCGGCAACACCGCAGTTGGGGGCTGGGCGAAATGAGGGGGTTGACAGAAGAAACTCCAATGCGCTACTGTGTTGTCGGAACTGACGCTGAACCAGCGCATCACTCGGAAGACCTCGTTGGTAGATTCGAGCAAAGCATGCATTCCGATAGCTTTCTTCATATATATCTAGAGTAAAAGTTAACTAAAAAAATCAGTAAATTTCCTTTTCCCGGAGCTTCCCTCGTTATGAATTTTTCCTTTTATTAGGAATAGTGAAGTGTGACTCAATTTAGCTCCGTATATACGCATTTAGTAACACATATATTTATTTATTTATTTATTGAATAAAGCATCTACAGCAGGGGTGCTCAAACTTGAATTGCTGGCAATCTATCTCAATATTTTTAGACTACTTACGATCGACTCTGAGAGGCTGCAAGTATGTGTGATGCAGGGTTGTCGTACATACACGATACATACACCCTACCTACCTACCTACCTACCTAGGTAGGGTGTACCGTAGCATATATAGATATTAGCTTTCCGCACAATATACATTATTTTAGTCAAGGTTTGAGTTAGGTTTAGTTAGGTTCTTCTCTACAATATCAATGAAAAAACTCATAGTTGTTCAAAATTGCGAGTTTATTGGTTGTTACAAAACAAAAGAGTTACATATGGTGTTAAACTTAACTAAGGAGTGACTTTGGGTATTGAAGCGTGGCACTGCATGTCCTCAGCATACTTTTCATAAGATGGTACGTAACCACTGAGTGTTAATCGCAAGCATGATGACATATGATCGTCAGTTAGTCGATTGCGATATTTTGACTTAATTATCTTCATTTCAGAAAATGCAGACTCGCACAAGTAAGTTGTCTCAAACATTGCTGTCAGTTGAAGGACGATTTGTCTTAGATTCGGATATTTATCTTCAGATATAAAACACCAGAAATTTGTATCAGATGTTGTAGCTTTGAGATGTATATCTGATATAATCTGCAGCAACTCATTTTCAACAGAACATGAGTTCATATTAAACTGACTTACTATTTCAGTAGCTAATTCCTCAATGTTTTTACATGAAAAAGGATAACTCATAAATGATGCTACATTTGCCAATTTATTACAATCATAAAAACGCATTTCGAATTGTCCGAAAATATTTGATAATTCAGCCTCATACGTATCATAATTCAACTGAGGAATCCTTGCTTTCAAAGATGAAAAATTTTTCAGATCCTTTCTTTTCAGTTGATCTATCATAAGTTGCAATTTACTTTTGAATGCGTTTACTGCGCTAATCATCTCAATAACAGTTTTTCCTTTACCTTGAAGCTCCAAGTTAATGGTAAACACCATTAACTGTGCATTGTGATGTCAGTCAAAAATGTCAAATCAGTCAGCCATTTTTCGTTTTTCAACATCTGAGTGTCATCACCTCTTTCGTCTAGAAAAGCTGTTATTTCGGGCAATAATTCTTGAAACCTTTCTAGGAATTTTCCGCGACTCAACCACCTGACGTCCGTGTGAAGAACTAAATCAGTGTGTTCAGCTGACTACCTATCTTCCAACTACAACTTAAAGAGCCGCCGTTGCAAGCTACGTGCACGGATGGAATTCACAATTTTTGTTGCAATGCCCATAATTTCCTCCGTGTTTTAAACTTTTGAACACAAAACTTGTTGATGTATAATGCAATGGATTGAAAAAAATGAAGGGAAATCTTCATTAGCTCAACACAATGCCACAAAACCGTTTTTGTTTCCAGTCATTGCTGGCGCTCCATCGGTTGTAATGCACACAAATTTATATATTGGTAGCTTGTAGTTTTTTACAAAAGTGAAGAAAACGTCATATATATCTTCGCCACGGGTCTTCCCCTTCAGAGGAATGATTGTAAAAAATTCTTCCTTAGCCAACATGTCATTGAATACCATCCGAATAAAAATACACAGCTGGGCAGTGTCTGTCATATCGGTGGATTTGTCGAACTGTAAAGAAAAGTATGTACATTCCATGATATCATTTTTTAGTTTATCTGCCATGTCCTGACTCATGACTTCAATACGCCTTGTGACAGTCCGACGAGATAACTGAAGTTCTCTAATAGCAGACATGATTTCTGTTTTATTTTTAAAATCTCCAAATAAAGTCTCACCCGCTTCAATAAATGCTTCCTTCACAACCGATCCATCTTCTAATGGTTTCTTGTGTTTCGCCAATATATGAGATATTTTAAATGACGCGATCGTAGCAGCTTTTGATTGTTTGGCTGGTCTTGTGAACATGGTTTGTTCTTTTTTCAAACAAGATATCAAATCACGTACTTTTCGTTTTCTTAATTCACTCTGTGGCGGAAAATCCTTTTCATAGTTTTTATGAACCGTTTTATGAGGCCTTTCTAAGTTACCACGCTTAGGTATTGCAACTGACGCACGACAAATAAGGCAAATGCACTTATCCTTCACCATACAAAACAAAAATTCTTCCTCCCAATCGTTATTAAAATGATACGTTTTAGATTTCTTCGCTGCACTCATTTTGTACTATTCAATAATAAACTTTGTATCGACGTAGTATTGCCTTCAAGTTGCAATTCAGAATGACTCCAACTCCTGCAGGCGCAACATTTATATCGCGTGAACGAAAGTCTCGAATGTTCCCGTCAAACGCGCCGCCCGAAATTTCTAGAATAGCGGCAAGAATAAAAAACGCGGCCTTTCTTTGACTTTAATAAAGCCGCCTTTTGCCGCTAGCAGAGTGTTATTTTATAACGTAATAAATTTTTGTAGTTTAGTTAAGTACCTACTTATTAAAAATTTTTTTTTTCTCGAGATCTACTCAAAAAGCACTTGCGATCGACCGTTGAGCACCCCTGATCTACAGCATTTAAGCCAGTTACAGATACCTCGGTTATAATATACTAAACTATTAGTACCCTAACTCTACTTAAAAGTTCAATCCTGAGCGTGAGAAGTAAACAATTTTTTATTTATAAGGTCAATAAATTTACTAACACCAATGTTGTCTATATCTATATCGTTAGCATAAATATTAAAATAGTTGCACATTCTATATACTGATGAATTTTTATAAACATTTGGAAAGTCCACATAAAATGTCTTGGTCTGTCTTGTGATAGATCTGTTTATCAAAAATGGCAGCTGCGAGAGAATATCCGGACAGTCTATTCTATTAGTTAAGATCTTGAACACATACAAGGGGCATGATTTTATTCGTCTATTTTCAAGGGATAGCCGTCCAAAAATATTTAACAGATTAAAGTGGTTATAACTTTGTTTCGGATAGTAACCAAATTTTTTAAAAAACATATATTCTAAAAATTTTCTCTGCACTCTCTCAATACTTTTAATGCACATTATGTGGTGACCAAACCAAACTAGCATATTCTAATCCAGGTAACACAAGACAATCAAACAACCTTAAACAAACGTCAACCTTAAAACTTTTCGTAGATCTGATGATGAAACCCATGATTCGATGGGATTCATTAATTGTATTCATAATGTATTCTGAAAAGTTTAAATTAGGTCGAATAACACTCCCAAATCTTTTTGAGTAGAGGTTTGCTCAAAGCCACCTCATCAATAAAATAATCTTTGTTCACAATATTCTTTTAAGTGCAAAAGACATTGCTGAGCATTTTCTTACATTAAGGTTAAAACTATTGGCCTTGCACCAGTTAACCACACTACTTATATCCTCCTCTAATCATTCAGTCATGGTCACATTGTTGTAATTAATCTCTATCGGAATATCGACATAATCCCTCTGGTTCTTTAAATAAGACCAGAAAATTTGGGAATCATCACATAAACTTAGCTCAACTTGTGCAATATAAGCACTATGCGCCTTTCTTATTTTGTTGCCTTAGCATTTTATATTTACCATAACAATAAGAGGATTTTGACTTTTTGTATTTTTTGTAATATAATTCTTTAGTTTTAACTAGTTTATACACATCATATGGGATTCCTACCCGTTTTTACCTATACTAAATTTGATATTTGGGCATAATCTAAAATAAATTCAATAAGTAGTTTTTACATTGACAGACACGGCCATTTTGTTTGTCAGGTTGAATTAGTACCAGTTTATCCCTATATCACACTTAAATTTTCTGCAAAATTTAGTCAGTTGAATAAGATGTTTTTTACGTTGAAAAATTATTTGTCCTCCATTTTGTTCCGTCTTCTTGCATTCTTACCACAACCAGATTATCTCTATATCACACTTAATGCTTGTACAAAATTTGAAATTAATCTAATAAGTAGTTATTTCAGGTTGATTTTTTAAATATTTTATTACCAGTTCATTCATATGTAACACATAATTTTTGTGCAAAATTTGAGGTAAATTGGATTATTAGTTTTTTTAGTAATAATTATTTTAAGTTTTCGCTAGGCCATCATCTTGTTCCGACATATTGAATTTTCACCAAAATATTACCAATCATCGCCATATGACCCTTAACGTTTGGTTAAGATTTGAAGTCAATGGGATAGGTAGTCTTTAAGGAACGCCGCTAATTTATAAACAGACAGACAAACCGACATAATTATTAAAAACATCTAGGGACGTTATGTTATTAAGAAACGAAGCATATTTTATCCTATTGTACAATTTATAAAGTTCAAGGTAGCCTAAATCTTCGTCTGTTCAGACTCCCCCCCCCCCCTAAACTAAAAACCTGGTTATACAACAGCCATAGTGATATTCCTGTGTAGGTAGCCCAAACTATTTATAGCGAAAGATTTTTAGATAAAAGAACAATAAAATATTATTTCTGTCACTATCAATACGTACGAGAAACAGGAAACGAATTTCCAGCGAAATAATTTTCTCAATTTTTTCATTTTGCCGTCATGAAAGACATTAGTGTACCATGTGGTTTATAAAAAACTTGATTGGTCGTTGCCGTGCATTTAGTTTTCGGTAATGGTGCAAATTAAAACAAAAATGTAAGTGTTTTTCTGAGAATATTTAAGTGCTAGCTTTAAACTAAACTACCGAAAATTGTATTACACCTAGATAGTTATATATATAAAGATTCCTTTATTCTTTAAGTATGTTCATTCGAGATGTAACATCC
The DNA here is from genome assembly GCA_030620095.1 of Kuschelorhynchus macadamiae. Lineage (NCBI taxonomy): Eukaryota > Metazoa > Arthropoda > Insecta > Coleoptera > Curculionidae > Kuschelorhynchus > Kuschelorhynchus macadamiae. Next base: position 887,250 of record JAUTXW010005271.1, read on the forward strand.
GAAGAAGCTACTGTGTAGCGAAACATGTTACGTGTCGTTTAAAAAATAGAGTTTTTGTAAAAAATGGTTGTGATTTTATAGTTTACATAATAATAACAAAACAAATTTCCTTTGCCATTTGCCAGAATTTTGAGAAAAAAAAGTAATTTTTTGCCATTTTTTTTTAAATGTCAAATATAAAAGGTAAGATAAATCACGTGATCAATTTTTTTATTAACATTTTGCATTATTTTTCAAGTAAAAATTCATATGATGTGGACTTTACTGGTCACTTTATATATCATGTAATATTTTATATAAAAATAAAAAATGTAGTTACAAATTAAAATAAAATATTGCTAACAACCCTCGAACATACCTGCAGACCATTGGCAAAGAAGGATATAGAAAATTCGTTCCACTCCCAATAATTGACTATGCTATCCAGTTGTATTTCTTTCAACACGAGTTCCGAGGCACCCGGAAATTCCCGGACTGTAATTCTAGTGTATCCGTTTGGGCCTAAGAATACAATCTTAAAATAGGGATAGTCCACTGTAGGCGATGGCGTGATTAGTATGGCGGCAGAGTGAAATGCCCTGATATGAACGTATAGATCGAATACTGAAAAAAAGAAAATAAAGCTATTTAATACTACATTTACTTATATCAATGCCCCAACAAAAAAATAGAATTTTGTGGTTTCGTTATTACCTAGATCAGCCGTGTCAAACGTGCGGCCCAGTGAGCATTTTTCTGCGGCCCAAATCAGTTTTGAAAACAGCCAGATAATGCGGCCCGCGAACAAGTTGAAAACCGTTTTTGAAAACGCGCGCCGCTGCAACAACGATTAATATAATAAAATGTACAATTGTACATAGTGCCATCTATGTTTAGGAGGATGAACTACACATACTCAACCTAAAGCCAAACGTTATCTGGCTTGTTCCATGGTATTCTATCGCGCAAAAACACAGATGACGCTATCTGAACATTCTGGAAAGAACTCGAGAAACCACAATCCGTATATCCGTGTTCGATTGAGTTCAGTCGTTCAGTATTTAGTCATTTATGAGTCAGTTGCGATAGAGTTTCGAGTTGAGTTGCGCACTTATTGTTACAACATTTAACATTACTTATTATAATTTATTTCGGATACAGTTTTTAACATGTCTTTTTCAAAACCAAGTGAAAGTAAGAGGAAACTTGAAGATGAGCATCGTATCTTTCAAGAAAAGTGGGAATTAGAGTTTTTTTGCTGTGAAGTGAAAGAAAAAATTATTTGTTTGAGTTGTAATAGTACAGTCGGTATCCCAAAATTATATAGTATAAAACGTCACTATGATATTCATAAAACTATGAAATAATCACGGTTGAAAGATCAGCAGCTTACACGTCCAAAGCAAGAAAATGAATCTGTCCTTCAAGCGAGCTACGTACTGTCGGAGTTGATCGCGAAACACTTAAAACCATTTGTTGAAGGTGAATTTATAAAAGAATGCCTTGTAAAGGCCGCAGAAAAAAGTCCCTGGAGCGTGAATAATACTGTCGCTGAAAGAGTTACTGAGTTGGCTGCCAATATAAGTGATCAGATAAAAACAAAATGAGACTCTTTCATTGCATTTTCTATTGCCTGTGACGAAAGTAGGGATGTGTGTGGTGTGGCGCAACTCGCTGTTTTTCTTCGTGCCGTTGATACAGATATCAATGTGGAATTATCAATGCTGTTTATGGACTTCTGCAAAAGTACAATTTAGATTTGTCGAAACTGTGTTCTGTTGCAACAGACGGAGCTCCTTCAATGACTGGAGTAAAAAATCGCTTCGTTAAAATATTACAGACAAAGATCAGAGAAACGGGCAGTGACAAACCAGATTTTCATCATATTCATTCTATAATCCACCAAGAAGTTTTATGCTAAAAAATGATCAAGTTGGAAAGTGTTTTAAAGTCAGTGAAAATTATAAACTTCATAAGGTCACGAGACCTTAATCAGCGACAGTTTTCTGCATTTTTACGTGATTTAGAAAGTGAGTACACTGGTTTACCATATTATGCAGAGGTGCGATGGCTTTCGTGTTCTATGGTACTCGACCGGTTTTGGAAACTGAAAGAAGAAATACGCGTTTTCATGGAAACAAAAGGAGAAAATGTCAGCTATTATGCGATGTACCTTTTTTACAAGATCTTTCATTTATGGTAGATATCACAAAACACTTGTCGGACTTAAATAAGAAATTGCAAGGACCACGTCAAGTTATTACGGATATGCATGATCATGTGAAAGCTTTCAAGTTTAAGATGATGTTGTGGGAAAAACAGTTAGCAGAGGATAATCTGTCACATTTTCTGACTTGTAAGGCATATCAGGAAAGTACAAGTGTCCCAATATCATACAAAATATATTCAGATTTCACTATCGATATTGATAAAGTTCCCCCTCACTTGCAAATGGAAGTAATTGAGATTCAGTGTCAGACCCATTTAAAACAAAAATTTGATAGTGTTGGTACATTCGAATTTTATAAGTACTTGCCTGTTCAATACCAAGAAATGAGAAAATTTGCCTGTAAAATCCTGTCAATGTTTAGAAGTACCTATAAGTGTGAACAACTATTTTCTTTTATGAAAGGAAACAAATCTCCCGCAAGATCGCCATTGACGGACGCACACTTGGACGCAGTTTTAAAAGTTATTTCCGCCTTTCCGCCGATAAATTCGCGTCACAAATAAACAACTTAATTAAAGACAAAAGATGTCAAATATCTGGCAAAAGAATTTAATGTTTGTAGTTTTTTGTAATGTCCTTCTTATTGGAAATTTAATTAACAGACTTGTCCTATAATAGTACTTTTTCTCAATATTTTCAGTAGTTTGGCTTCTTTAAGATAAGGTTTTGCGGCCCACCTAGTCGATGGTCTTCATGCTTTTGGCCCACCAGTGACTTTGAGTTTGACATGGCTGACCTAGATAAAGAAAACAGACTTTTCATTAACCAAAAAGCCTGATTCCCAATTTGGGGAGGGGGGGGGGGTTGACCTTTCAGTTACTGGCTAGAATAAGAAATACTCAAATTACTTTTAAGCTGCATTTTCTGCTCTCTTACCAATATCTTTTTGCCTGAGCGGCCAAAACTGTTGAAACTGTCCTCCAGTGGTAGTATGCACATCGCATTCATCGTCGTCCAAACAAAAAGGGAAACTCCAGATTATGTTGCTACCCTGCACCGAATAAAAATCGAACTTGTCTTTTTGATAACCCACAAGGTTATTTTTGACTTTCATCTCTGCGAGGAAGATCGGTTTGATCTGCCCTTCCACGCCGAATGTTATAAAACCGCGGTCCCAGTTCAGAGTAAAGGTAGTGAAATTGGTAGAAGTCAGTATACCGGGGGTAGATTCATATTCCGGTTTATCCTTGTTGCCATATCTAAAATAATGGAATGGAAGGTTATTTATAATAATCAGGTCACAAAAAAATACAAAAAAATTTCATATATGACCTGATATGGGTTTGCTATAATATACACATATGAAATTTTCTTAATTTTATATACATCACTAAACCTTTAACTAAACACTGTAAAGTGACGCCAAACTAATTGAAAACGATACCATACGAAAATCTGAACCGTTGCTTGTAAGAAATTGGTTGTATATCTATTATTATCGCATTAAATAATCGCATTAAGTTTAAAAAATAATTTATTCATTACAAAATTCGAAGACTACTACATTTTTAAGCGGCAAACTAATTGGAAACGTATTTCTGAATCAACATTTTCTAACACTTTATAAGTTTTTGTTTCAATCGAGTACCTAGTATTTAGTTGGATATCCATTGGCTTCAATTACTTTTAAACACATGCTAGGCATGGACTGGAATTAGACGTCTACAAGTCTCTGGTATAAGCTTCTTTCATACCCTCGAATACTTCGAAAGAAATTTTGGAAAGATCTTGAACCTAATTTCCTTTTAACTATCATCCAAAGATTTTCTATTGGGTTAAGACCTGGACTACAAGATGGCCATGGTAAAACATCTACATGATTATCCTGAAGCCAGACAGTCACCCTCCTAGCAGAGTGCTTTGGATCATTATCGTGTTGGAATTTCCAAAGTACTGATACATTTTCTTCTGCATATGGTTGCGTCACATTTTCCAGTAGGTTTTCCAGAGAAGCAGCCCCATACCATGATACAACCACCACCAAATTTCACTGTTTTCATGGTTCCATCAGAACCAAATTTATTTACCTTAGATTCATCTGACCATAGTATCTGCTTCCATTGTTGGACGTTCCAAGGAAGGTGATTTCTAGCAAATTCCAAACGGCCCCTTCGATTCACTTCAGAGGCTTCTTTGGTACTCTGCCAAAAAGTTGTGTCTCGTTCAAACGAACACAACGAAGACTCAATTCCCTTGGATTTTCAACAAAAATTTATTTACTAATATTCTAACAGTCAATCGGTTGAGTAGTTTTTTAGATTTTCCGCGAATAGACAGACCGGCAGACAGACAGACCGACGGAATCGGGAAAACATGTTTTTACAATTACAAAACTTCCCTTTTATGAGGGTAAACTAAGTAAGTAAGAAGAAAATTACCTGATATATTTAATAGGCAGTCTTAAGTTGACGGTCCACTGAGAAGGTACCCGAGGAACGACACTGAAAAATATCTGTTTTCTGGACATACACTTGAGAATGATAACAATCTTAGTGAACGTACATCATTAAAAATTTATACTATTCTAAAATTATTAACTTTTAAATATAAAAGCGAATATTACCAATAAAATTTTAGCATGGTTCTGAGCTCTGCTTTATCTGCTTTGCTAAATAATATTTTTATGGAAAATTTTGAGTTAAATTATTCAAAATTACGATCATAAGCCACTTATTTGGTGATGACATTTTTTGTATCTATGACTAGTAAAGTGCGGGATACGAAAGAAAACCGGGCGGAGTCAATCGGTTTAAGAAGGTCGGCCAAGAAATCTCTTTAAACCAGTGGTGTCCCGTCGTTCTTTAAATAATATGGCACTCCTTTTTGACTATACGCACTTCAGATAATTAAAAAATGTAACTATGCTTAATGAACTTTTATCTGTATTTGTCTGTTTTCTTTCGTGTACCGCACTTTTATATCTCTTTTGTGTTGCAAAAACGGCGAACTTTCGAATTTTAAATTGATTTAATTTTGATTTTTCTTGATCGATTTACCTATAAATATATTTTCTCTTGAGTTCTGTCATTAACGGTTCCCGGGTTACTGCCTACGTCCGCTGTTATTGAACCACCCAGTATAGTGATACACGATTTACAAGGGCAGCCAGCATCAGATCCAGTGAACGAGATTTGTCATATTACTTTATACAGGGGCCGTCATTGTGAAGTACTATACAGGGCGTTTCCTAATTGTGTGTGTTGTTTCCTAATGTCCTAAAAGGCTTGACTTTTGAGATACAGGATGGTAAAGTTTAAAAAGAAACATTTTTTTTTCATCCCAATTTTGATGCTATTGTAGATAACTGCATGAAATTTGATACACGTCTTCTATGCATTAAGGAGCATACGGATTTAGCCAGGTTAATTACATATGCACGCCACTGGTAGAAAATTCAAAAATTGATTGTTAATAAAAAATACCCTTTTATGCATAAAAGACGTGTATCAAATTTCACACAGTTATTTATCTATAATAGCATCAGAATTAGGATTTAAAAAAATGTTTTTTTATGTATCTCCAAAGTTAAGACTTTTAGGTTCATATTAAACTTTTTTCTTAAAAAGGTCCAAGAATCACCCCTCTTTAACATTAACACGCAATTAGGATACGCCCTGTATAGTACTTCACAATGACGCCCCCTGTACAAAGTAATATGACTTACACTACAATGTGACACTTTTGGCATACCGGAATAGCCCAAAGTCGAACTGCATCAGTTGAAATTTTGATAAATCTTGTTCAGTGGAATCAGTGCTGGCTCATCTACTATAACTACATTGATGTGTTAATTTTGGAAAAATATGAGTTCTTTAGTTTTTCACATATTAATTGCAATATTAGATATTTTTTGACACCCGGTATTGAACAGAAAATTAATTATTTTGAAGCAGTTTATTGACAGCTACTTTATGAACAATTTTACAAAATATATGAAAAAAAAACTAAGCCATTTTTGAGGTTGACGGCTGTGATTCTAATGATTCGTTTCCTTCTAAATCGTTGCCTTCCTCTGAAAATGATGAGGTTTCGTCGTCACTACTTGAAGATCCCAGTGTGATAACTAAATCATCAAAAACCCTTTCAATTTTGCCATCTACTTCCCAGTATTTATCTTCAATAGAACGAACATGTTTAATATACGATTTCCAATTTTCAGCCGATATTGAGTCAATCGCTTCTCATGTTTTTGTTTTTTATTTAAATCTTTAATTAAAAGTTCACCGGTGTTGCGCTCTCGAATATATTTTTTTACTCCTGTCCGTGCAAGTTCAATAGGGTTGAGGTCGCACATGTGTGGAGGCAGCCTTAAAGGTGTATGACCGAGGTTACGTAAAAGATCGTCAGTTTTATACTTTTTTTCTCTAGGCTTGTCGGGTGATATTATTTCATATAATTGATATTTTCTCCATGTTGGATCACATACATTGTTCGATTTAAGCCACGATATCATATGAGCTTTTGTAGAGTATTTAGTTGGCACTTTATCTCCTAAGTGAGAATGATAAGACGCATTATCCATTACCACGACTGATTTGGGAGGAATGTTAGGTAAAAGCTTCTCGAGCAACCACTTTTCAAAATTATCTCTATTTATCTGTCAATGATAGTCTCCAGTTGTTAGTCCCGAGCGAAAAACTAAAGCAGCACTTGGAACAAATCCGGCTTCTGAACCAGCATGAACTATAATAAAGCGACTACTAGAGCGGATTCCCTGAACAACACCTGTAACATTTTCACTTTGCCAGCATTTGTTCACTGTCATCATTATCTACCCAGGTTTAGTCTACATACACAATATTGCGTCCTTCTTGCCTATATTGACTTACAGTTGATAGATATTTCACCCGCCAGTGAAAAATATTTGGAAGATTAACATTAAATTATTAACAGGAACGGAAGTCAACAACCCACTAAAGCTCTAAAACGATTGTCAATTTTAAAATAAGCCTACTTGTTAGAAAATGTTGATTCAGAAATACATTTCCAATTAGTTTGGCGCTTAAAAATGTAATGTTCTTCGATTTTATAATCAACACCATCAATAACATTAGGTATTTTATACTTTAAAATAACTGTTTAGAAAAAGTTATGTAAGTTATGTCAAAATATGAGTATATTAGAAATGTATAAAGTATCCAATACGTCAATATAATTCCATATAAAATCTCGGTTCTCAACTTTATTGCACATTAATAAACGTCATATCTTGTATTTTTTGTATCATAGTTGATATGGTTACAGTGCTACCATATAAATACTATTTTTTATATATCGCTCAGTTAACGCTTCGAATTGTCATAAATGTACACAAAAAGCCTCAGTTTTTGTTACCTCAGTGCTGAATCTTTATTGGAAATAAATATTTCCATACCAACGCCCAGATCATTTATTTCCTTGCCTGTAAGAGGCAGTGCTAATACGCTCAGTACCAGACGAGCACTAGCTTCATTAGAACTATCTGAATCCCAGAGCTTTATTCCAAACTTAATATCCGTCAAAATACTTCCTAAAATTATACACAAAAACAATTTGGTATATTTTTTTAAATAATCTATACATTCATATTTTTTACCATTGAAGTCTGTGTAGTGCATATAAGTGTCGTAATTTTTGGCAAAAACAGAACACTCAGGGTCATAACAAAAAGGGATATCACAGTACTCCTTCTCGATGTATCCTAGTTCTTCGTTTTCGACAAAACACCATGGTCCACCTACAAATATTGCAATATAAGCATACAAATTATAAACAATACAAAAAACCCAATAATCCATTAAACAACCTCTTTGCCTGAGGGCTGATGGCAACCGCATAAACCTTTTTAGATTGGACGGGAGAATTCTTATTTGGAGGGGAAAGGTTTGAAGGAGAAAGAACATCGCCGTCATCCAGCGGCCTCTTGGGAGTGGAGGAGTAACAATATTGAGGGAGTTTTATGCATAACATCTGGTGAAATTTTAGCCACTAAGTACAGAGAGATGCATGTAATATATAGTTGCTTACTGTAGATCTATAACAAAACCCATATCTAAGTCCCTGTTTTAAGTATTGTAATTGACATTGACTCTTGTAAGTTTTACTACCCACTAAATATGAGATCAAATGAACAGTTAAACAAAAAATAATAATTGGGACAAGTGTACTGGGGAGGTGCTGAAATCTGAAGGTACCAAAAGATTGCCTTGGCCTGCCAACTTTCCCCATTTGGATTCCATTGAAAACGGATGGGATATGCTTAAGTGCGAAGCATTAGAGATTGAATTCAGAGTTGCATTGCTGCTGTTACTAAGTTGTAATACATAATACTGGTTTTTAAGATTGCTTACTAATATTGTTTAAATAAAATTTGTTTCAATTTTTTGTAATTACAAGATCCACACAAAGCATTACTCTTAGAGTTTTGCCACCCAATAAATATTAGATCAAATAAACTGTTAAACAAGAAATAATAAAAAGTTGAATGATGTGGCCACATATTATTTTAGACTACTGAAGCTGGAGAAGCTGTTAAAATTATCCCTGGACACCTGACACATACCATGTTTAGGTCAACCAGAGCACGCCCATAGGGAGGTGCTGAAATCTGAAGGTACCAGAAGATTGCCTTGGCCTGCCAACTCTCCCCATTTAGGTCCCATTGAAAAAGGATGGTATAAGCTCAAGAGGAAAATTAAATAGACAGTCACCACCAAAACTAACAGCAGGTTAATGTTTTTATGTCTCCCAGCTGTGTAACAGTAACAAATAGAGCTTTGATGAATATTTTCAAAATTGCTTGAATTGCGCAAAATAAAACCTAAAGTTTTCATTGCACTGCTGCAGATATTATCAATATAATATCTAAATAAGAGCTTTGGATCGAAAACAATCCGAAGGTCTCGCATCTCGAAATGTCAATTTTGTTGAGTATATATTGATAATGGATAAAAATTAACTTATTTAAAAATGACGTAATGAAGCATTTACCAGTGTTTAAAGGTAGGTTGTTTGTATCACACCAATGCTGGATGGTCTCGAGATCATTTTGTAGGGCAAGGAAATCCTGTAGACTCCCGATAACCCAGAACAGTTTTAAATCATTTTCAAATAAGATGCTACTGGTTAAACTAGTACTTATATCGTTAATAAAAAGTAAATATTAGTGGAGCAAGATTGCTGCCTTGTGGAGCTCCACTTGTAGCAGTAAATTTGGCAGACTTGTGGCCTCGAAAAGTGCCACTAGATTATTACTGAAACCTAGGTAAGTTAATTTATGTAAAAATATCGAATGATCTACTCGATCAAAAGCTTTTGGGAAGTCATTATAGACCACATCAACCTATTGCTGGTTATCCATGGCATGACCAGTGAAGTGGGTAAAGCAAGCCAAGTTACTAACTGTACTTCGGTTGCTGAAAAAACCGTGCTGATTTATGGAGATTAGATTTTTAACCTAATATATCGCCATCTCAAAGACTAACAAAAGCAGGCAGTAACGTTAACTCATGGAGAGGGATTCCTGAAGGGTTTAGAGAGTGTAGGAACTCGACAGGATAATTAACCGCATTTTCTAAGTCTATAACTACATATATTGAGTAATATATCACTTGTGGAGCAGTAATTTTTTCCAATAAAGCTAGATTTATTTCATCTGTTGTGCTATTTTTTGGAGTTATTATAGCTCGTTCTTTAAACCAAGAAGCGGTTTTATTTTGACAACTTTTGAGTCCACTATAAACATTTAAGGGGTAGTTTCACACCCCTTGGAAACTGAGTTTCGAAGAATCCCTTCTTATCGAACCTCTGCACTCTAAAATCAAGCTGTTTGCACAAGCTCAGCTTTCTACGACAAACGGTTTGAGAAAGATCGCAAAAAGTAATCAATGACCCGATTTTTCCTAGTAAACCCTGTACGAATTCATAAAAAAATCTTAAAATATGTAATAAAATAAAATAAAAAGCACATGTTCAAGTGTTTTTTCGAATAGCTAACCTTTTTTTAAATAAAAAATATAATATTAAAGGGGTGGTTTTAGCCCCATGGACACCCTGTCTGGGTTTTTAAAATATGTAAAAAAAATAAAATATAAAACATTATGTTCAAGCGTTTTCCAAATAACTAACGGTTTTTTAAATAAAATATATTATAATATTTAAGGGATGGTTTTACCCCTTTGGACACATTGTAAGAATTTTTTAAAAATACTAAAATATGTAAAAAAAATAAATTAAAAAACACGTGTTCAAGCGCTTTATCGAAAAACTAACCGGTTTTTAAATTAAAAAATATTGCATTATTTAAGTGGTCATTTCACCGCTTTGAGCACTCTGTATGAAGTTTTAAACCTAAAATATGTAAAAAAATAAATTAAAAAACACGTATTCAAGCGTTTTTCCGAAAAACTGACGTTTTTTAAATAAAAAATATTGTAATATTTAAGGGGTGGTTTCAACCCCTTGGAATTTGAGTTTTGAAAAATCCCTTCTTATCGAACCTCTACACCCCAAAATCAACCTGTATGCCAAAATGCGGCCTTTTACCTGAAGCGGTTTGAGCTGGAGCGTGATGGGTGAGTCAGTCAACTAAGTCTATTATATATTAGCATAAATATGGAGCTGATGTTAATACTTGATTACTGACCTATATTTCCATCTGGATTCCTGCAGAATTTTCGCGCTTGTGACAGGCTCTTATCTGGAAATTTGCTGGAAGAAAACTTTTCATACTTCGTATAATTTCCATTAACTAATACTTTCTTTCTTTCTTTATCCCATTTAAGACATCTTCTATCTAAAAAAAAAAAAGTTTTACTTATTATTTTGCTTCATGTGATTTTATTTACATCATATTTTACCCTCTTTCGATACTATTTTTATAGCATGAAAAATTAAAAGTAAAATGTAGCGGGGTCGTTTTTTTTGCATATGATGTGCCAATTCCAGACAATACTAGCCGCAGCTTGATCTTTTTGAAAGCCGGATTAAATATTTAAACATCCAGTTTCAAATGGAAATTCAATTTTGTATGAGTTGTGGAGTGAAATCTCTTCTTTCAATGAATGAAAACTTCATAGTGATGATTCTGAGTTTTCTTCAGAAAAAGTGTTTTCATCATGCTCCGGTTCCACTAACCGCTGGTCTCAAACGTCTAGCATTGGTCAGATAATGACGTCTGGATTGCGTCATGTATAGAACATGGTGGTTTGGTTACCCATTCCAAGTGACAGCTAAAGTAAAGGATTAATTGTGTTTTGATTTTACAAGAAAATAGTAACAGATATGGAAAAACAATTAGCAATTTATGTGCAAAAGTTTATTTTTTTATAGCAATATTCTCCCTGCTATAAGCAATTTGTCATTTTTTATTAAACTTTTAACACCAACCTTAAAATATGCAAAAACCCAAATAATATTAAACACAGAAACAGAAACAGAAACAACACTAGAAGACTATAAAAATCATATATTTAATGACAAAAATAAATAATTTCGCTGTTTCCAATTTCTAAACAAACCTCCATATTATGTTTATTTCTGGAACCGCAATTGGGACCATATCCCCGACATGGTTAGCAATTTGACAGACCAGTTATCGAACTATTAAGCCGGTGACGTCACTACTTGGATCGTGAATTTTTGCGTTTCGAAGCGGCCAGCCCAACGGGAGCATGGTGAAAACTTGTAAACAGAAACGTTACTGATAAATAATTCACAATGTTACATCTCTTTAATTTTCACAAAATGATTTAATGAAATATCCTGTATACATATATTAACATATTCAAATAAAGCTATTTAAGTCGATGTGGTTTCAATTCACCGTTTGGGAAGCAGCAAATGCCAGATTTTATGTGTTTCATTGTATATATGGACGACACTTCTTTTCGGAGTTTTAACAATGTTGAGAGGTTTAAAATAAAAGCGTAAATATCTCTCCACGGAAAATAGGTCAAATAAGAACAGTAAGAGATACTGCGATTCATTTAGCAACGGCGCATGTGACAGAGTCCACTTTATCAGTGCAGAATCCAGTTACAAAACCAGTTTCTTATGTTGTAACATGAAACTAGAGGCCATATGAAAGTGCACAAACGAAAAAGTTATTTTTATTATTAACCTGATATTTCATTATTTTGCCTTCCATTTTTTTTCTACAGTAGAAGAAGATACTGAATGAGTAAACTTTTTACGAAATAAGCCATTTAAAACAGCATTGGCAATGAAGTAGGAGACCAATTTTTCAGGTCCTTCCTGCTTGATACTGTTTGTTGTATATTTGAATAAAACCAAGTAAGTTTGGCAACGGTGTATATAATTTAGTTTCTGTATTTTGTCAAAAACATAATTGACAGATTTATCATTGGAAAAGCATTTCTGAAGTTTATTGGTTATTTATAGAAAGTTTTGTGATTTTTTTTAATCAAAAAAATGCTTCATCCACGCTTTTATTTGGTTAAATATAGTAAATTTAAGGTAAGACATTTAAAGTAAGTTTCCAAAAAAAGGTAAAAATCGAGATGTATTAAATAGTACCAGAACACGCTTTCTGTTCTAGACTTAACGCAGGCGTTTTTGAAAGTAAAAATTATTTGCCAAATTTGGCAACTGCTGCCATATTTCTATTTGACAGTAGTTATGATAGTTCAGGTGAAATAATTATAAATGTTTTGTCCTAATTTTTTTTTGACTCCATGGTACTTTTATTTCGCAAACATTTAATATAAAACCCAATAACAAAAATGAAACGTAAAAAAGAAAGTATACACTGTGATACACAACTGGTGATAACAAGAAGTAGAAAAGAAAAAAATTAGAAATAAACGTTTCGTGTAATTTGTATTGGTTTTATTCAGCTGTCATTTTTAGGAGTTTAAACAATTGTGTTCGGTATTTAATTCACTATGAGATAATGTGTGCTCTGACGAGGTAAATGGTATCTATTTTTATTTTATTTCTTCTCCGCTGGTACAAGCTATTCTCGATATTTTTCCCCCGCTTTCGAGGGCTAGCTGAAGTTGCTAGGAACCAGATATTCGATCGGATCGCATCGCTACGTTCCAGCGCGGCCTCTAAAAAGACGCGAACCGCATGTTCGTTGCATCTGATGCAAGTCAGTGATCAAATATAGCTCGTGTTCAACTCACTTAATTTTGTTTGGCTCTTTTGGATTCTGTAACCTTTTTTTTAATTAATTTAAATTTAATGCTTGATTCGCATACGAACGAACGTATACAGTTCTCTTTCAATATCTACCACTCATGAGCTAGGATAATCGTAAGATTATTCTGCAAATTGTGTATGTTCAAAACCATGTTACTTCTAACTCAAAAACATGCATATTAATTACGGTTTTTGACCTCAAACTTTTAATTTGAAATGAAATATATCAAATTAGGACGCAAAGTCTAAATTCAATGTCCGATGATAGAACAACATTATTCGACGTGCTTTTTGGATACATATGGTTATTATTCGATAAATTCTACAGAACAGATAATAAATTCTTTTTATTAAGCTAAGGTTTTCAGCTCTATAATTTACACAGTGTCAATGTTGCCTTCCAATACTAGATTAACACAACGTTAACGCAATGAATTTTGAGAAATAAAATATGTTTTTCTGTACCTGATACTCCTTTGTCAAGGGTCCCACCATACTCCATTCCAGGACCGGTAAGTCTGCATTCTGAATAAGAGCATAACGGAACGGAACAGGTTTCGTCTATAAGATCCGTGTTCATGGTATAACACCAGGGACCAGTGGATTTTCTATCTAGAAACCGAAACTAATTTTCAACTTCAAAACAATTTTGGTTCTGTTTACTTTTAAACTTTTTCATTCCAATCCAACTTTTTATTACATGAAATGCGTATAACAATAAATAATAATAATCAAGTTGTAATAAATAAAAAAACTCCTATGTTATAATTTAATATAATATAAAAATTAGGTTAAAATAAATGTTTTAAAAAATCTATTCATTTTTATTTTTGTAAAAAATGCATTGTTAATTGTTTTTTAAATAATGGCAATATTGTTTTATGTCTGATACTAAGTAGGTAAGTTATTGTATATTTTTAAACCATCGTGCAGAGCTGATTTTTGTCCAAAGATGCTTTTTAATAATAATCATTTTTAAAACCTACCTGGATTTCGACAATAGTTCTTGGAGGCCTTCTTTGAGTGAAAAGGAAATTTGTCGTCGGTGAAGCTCCCATCGACTTTATGAGGATTGTTACTGGTCCACGCTTGGCATCGAACGTTGGACTCCGTTTTTCCGACATCCCCAGAGTATTCCACACCTAAATGACTCACTTTGCAAACCGACAGGTCTGTCAGATTTCCTGGCGGCGCTTCACATACCGCGGGAAATATAAACGCAAAAAATACATAGGCCCTTCTCAAAAGCATTTTTGAGAGTACCTGTTCGCAACGTGGCTCAGTCAAAATGACTTAATAACCAGCTGTTATTTCATTAAAAAATACCTTAATTATTTTTACCTATTCAAATTCTAGCAATTGTTTGTTACATTTTAGATGTAATGCGCCTAATATAACCACACGAGTGTCAATTAACATGGAGATACGTACATTTTGCTTTATCTTTTATTTTTATACCGCATTTTCATTATAATTTCTATCAATTTCATATAAAATAGTAGTAAACTGTCTACAATTAGACAAAATTTTGAAAAGTAGAATTAAAGTAGTATCAGTTTTAAGGACGAATTACTGAAAAACAAAGAGTAGCCAAAAAAAAACGGAAATTGAAATCGTTATAAATATTACTATATTAGCTATTTTTAAACTCGGGGGCAAACTTCTCTAGTTTTTTTAAAAAAACAGAGAGGTACACCAGTGACTTTTCCTCAGTTTTGTAACTCAATAGACACAGCAAGTAAAAAAAACGTTTAAAGGCTGTGAAAAACTTTTTCTGATATTTTCAACATACAAAATACGATTAGACGCCTTGCAATTTTGTATTTTTATTTTGACACCTACACATTTTTATTTTTTTATTTTTAGATTTCTTGATACTT
Organism: Kuschelorhynchus macadamiae; assembly: GCA_030620095.1. Taxonomy (NCBI): domain Eukaryota; kingdom Metazoa; phylum Arthropoda; class Insecta; order Coleoptera; family Curculionidae; genus Kuschelorhynchus; species Kuschelorhynchus macadamiae. The sequence continues at coordinate 902,481 of JAUTXW010005271.1, forward strand.
GTCTAATTTATTATCTTTTATATTAATATATGGTAATATATTTCACCACGTTCTTAATTGCTTTTGTAATTAGTTGAAAACAGCTCATTTCCACAAAACCTAACAATTTTTTTATATATACAGGATATTTGACTGAATTTTGACCAACCCCTTAACTTTGTTATTTTTGAGGATAGAAAAGTTATTCTTTTACCAACTTGTAGGGGATGAAATGTTGCATATATATATATATATATATATATATATATATATATATATATATATATATATATATACAGGGTGATTCATGAGGAAATGTCAATACTTCAGGTACATATTCAGGACCAAAAAAATTAACATAAAAGTCTATATAAATAAGTGTCTGCAAGGCCTTAGTTCTGGAGATACAGGGTGTTAAAGTTTTTATTTAATTTTCCTATTTTTAAAAAAAAAACTATGATAATGTAAATAATGGAATGAAAATTGATATACGGCGGTTTTTTGGTATGACAAATTCGAATCTAATATTAGTATTGCTCTTACTTGTAGGGGGCGCCACCTACATGTCTTTCTACTCCTTCGAACAATCACAACTTTTTGGTACAGTCTTGTATTACATTTTTGAGCAAAACAAATTATTCCCTTGCCATTTCTACGTCAAAAAAGTATATGTGGTAAAAGTGGATACGAGCAACCGTTTTCGAGATATTTGGATTTAAAACAATTTCAGCGCATGTAATTTTTTATCGCAAAATTTTAAAAGTTTGTTATTTTGTCCAAATTTAAACGCATCTTGGCACAAAAGCTGTGAAATGAAAGACTAACACATTTTTTTGAGGTGTGTATTCAGTGCCTCAGACATAAACTAAACAAAAGGTATTTAATTTTTACTAAAATTGTTATTATTAAGTTGTTTTTAATAAAATCTAGGTTACGTTTTATAATTTTCAAAAATTCCACCCCTTGCTTCTAAGCACAGGTCAGCTCTATGGTGTATAGCTCGGGTTGCTCTGTGGATACATTCGGGCGCATTTCTTAGTGTTTGTGCTGCGTTTGTTATCCGATCCAATAATGCTTCTCTTGTATTTACTTTAGTGGAATATATCAGTGATTTGAACCATCCCCAAAGACAATAATCCAAAGAATTAAGGTCTGGCGATCTAGGTGGCCAATTAAACGGACCTCCCCCACCAATCCATCGGTTTGGAAAGTCTTGGTTTAAAAAATCTCTTACAAGTAAACTGTAGTGTGCAGGGGCTCCATCATGCTGCAAATACATGTTTTGTCTTACATTAAGGGAAACATCTTCTAATAGATTTCGCAAGTGATTTTCAAGAAAGTTTAAATATTTTTCTCCTGTAAGACTACCGTCGATTATAAATGGTCCAATTAAATGACCATTTAACATTCCACACCACACATTAATGCTAAATTTATGTTGGAAATTATGTTCTACTGTAGCGTGAGGATTTTCATAGGACCACTGGTGTTCATTGTGGAGATTATTTATACCATCACGCGTGAACTGTGCTTCATCAGTGAACAAAACATACCTATACAACCTTCGATCTTCATTAATCCAGTTACAGAATTGCATTCTCAACTCAAAATCACTCTCCTGCAAATGTTGAACCCGTTGTAAATGAAATGGGTTTAAACAATTAATGTGAAGATTTCTTCAAGCAGACGATTGTGTAATTTGATAAGTATCTGCAATCCGCCTAGTGCTTATGCTTGGATAATTTTCGACGTCATTGAGTATAGCCTCTTCTACTTCAATGTTGGGTCCCGATTACCTTTCAGACACAATTTTCGCACTTAGAAACATCCCAGATTCTCCAGCAGTAGTGAAAATTTGTTGAAAAACTCTTCTATCTGGCACCCTTCTATCTGGAAAATGACGCTGGTACTCCGCGACTGCTTGAATTGCGACCCCATCTGCATATTCACGATTCGAGAATATCACAGGCATAATGACGTATTTAGATCTAAAGTTTCTTAAATGATTATTGTCAGATAATAAAAGTTATGAACAGAAATTGATAGTGACAAAATTTGATCTTATTATTAACTGACATTACTATTGCTAAGTAACAGGAAAAACGATGAGAACACCAACCAACAGTTGTTCTGTCAGGCAAGGCACACTTCTATTTTTTTACAATACGTGCATACTTTATGTGATTTTCCCGATTTTCTTTTTATTTTTTTCTGATTATTTGAAAAGATATGAAAATATAAATTTCACATTTTGTTATTTGATGATGATTACGAAGGAACAAAACGTCTGATCAATAATTTAATTACGTCATCATGTAGGGGAGAAAAATTGCATAGGAGTGGCAATTTTATTTTGATCTATCTTCTTTATTAAAATCAGAAAAGAAATAATTGCGAAAATGTATGTTTAAAATTTCACGAATTCATTCAATTTTTGATTCTAAGTTTTCGGTTTTCTCGACCTCTCAATCAACTTTTTTTAAATAATCCGAAAATTGTTTTAACTTAAAACCTATTATTAGTGCAAGTAAGCAAAATATCAAAAAACAATATATTTTATTTTATACACTAAGAAAAAATTCATTAAAACAATCTTATTTAATCTTATTTTCAAAAGATCCTCCCTCATTCTCTAAACAAACATGGCAACGGTAAACAATTTCATTCATTACGTTTTCAAGCATACTACATTTTCGTACCTTCTCCAATAGACTTCATCGTCAAGAAAACCTCACAAGAAAAAATCCAACAGAGTGATGTCGGGAGATCGTGCAGGCTATTTTATGGGGCTCTTAGTGGCGATGAATTTATTCTGGAAACATTCGGTTAGATATTCCATGTTGTTCCGAGAATTATGGGGAGGCTCCCCATCCTGCTGGAACCAAATATTGTTGTTTTCGGCCAGAGGAATGTTGCCAAGAATATCTTCTAAATCATTATTCTGAATTTAAAACACCTTCATACATTATTGGTCCGATAGTCCGTGTTCCTAAAATAACGCACCACACATTAAATCCGAAGCGATGCTCGTGCCTGCGTTCGTAAACAATGTTCATTTTTTGTTGACCAATAATGTCGACTAAATATTCCATTATTAGAAAAATAACTTTTATCCGACCAAAGAGTAGTATTTGGAAATTCACGATTTTCATCACAAATTCTTGTCAGCCACTCGCAAAAAGACATTCTGCGCTGTTTATCACCAGGGACTAAACTATGACAAATCCGGAATCTAAAAAGACGATAACCTTCCATATGAAGTATCCTTTGAGCATTGGACTTAGGAAAATTTTGCTCTTTTTCGATTGACCTTAATCCTACAGTATCGTCTTCCTGTACAGCCAACAAAACATTTAATGTTTGTTCTGGATTGTTCGTCTTTACCCTGTGCAACACTGGTTTTTAAAATGTGTCATGTCCCTTTATATTTGTGAGAAGTCTTTTGAAAATGTATAGATTGACGTCGCTTCCGGATATTTGAGCAGATATTGCCTTTCAGTCTCGGAACAATTTTTATGGTTTTCAATATTTGAATTCATAATATCAAGGGCAATTTAAATGTGCTAAAAACAATTTTCGGATTATTTAAAAAAAAGTTGATGATGGTCAAGAAAAGAAAAAACGTAGAATCAAAAATTTATGACGCCATCTTGCAAACGACTTATTCTTGAAATTTTAAACATAACTTTTCGCAATTTTTTTTTTCGGATTTTAATAAAGTATAAATCAAAATAAAATTTACACTCCTATGCAATTTTTTCTCCCCTACATGATGACATAATTAGATTTTTGGTCCGACGTTTCGTTCCTTCGTAATCATCATCAAATAACACTGACGATGGTTTTTTTCTTCCGAAAAGTCGGATAAATATAAGTAGCGATATGTCGTTGGATTTAGAATTAAAATTTGAGTTTTTTAGGAGTGAAACAATTTTTTTTGACTACTTAAAAAAAAAAGAAAGTTGATGATGGTTGCTAAGAAACGAAACGTTAAATTGAAAATCTAATAACATCAACTTGTAGAGCAGGAAAAGTAGCAATGGGAATATGTAATTTGTATTGTCATATCTTTTTAAATAGAGTCAGAAAAATAAATTCGGGAAAATTCGGTTTTTCCGAAATATCTTCGGAAGTAATGGGAATTTTTTAGATTTCCAAACATGATATTGTAGGGTACAGTAAGGCGCAACTTTTCTCTAATTTCATCATCTTTGTATCTCGTCTGGTTTACGAGATCCCTGTAGTGTGCATTCTTATATGGGACACCGCGTATATGAAATATATATATATATATATATATATATATATATATATATATATATATATATATATATGTATATATATATATATATATATATATATATATATATATATATATATATATATATATATATATATATATATATATATATATATATATATATATATATATATATATATATATATATATATATATATATATATATATATATATATATATTTATATATATATATATATATATATATATATATATATATATATATATATATATATATATATATATGATATATATATATGTATATATGATATATATATGATATATTTCCCTTTTTTGGTTTTGAGATATTTAGGCTAGTTTATTATCTAAAAAAAATAGAGTATCAACAAACAGAAAATATTAGCTTTTTTAAAACTGGGGTGAAACATACCTTGTATAGTACTTTTAAAAATGTCTTTTAATGCTCTTTTAAAATACCTATAAATATACATGTTTTATTTTAAAAAAATACAGCTTTAGTTTTCCCTGTTTTTCTGAAACACCCTGTATAATTTGCCTACATACCGCAATAAATAACACCTCATTCACTACAATTTGAAAAAAAAACATTTTTCTATCTTTAAATAAGAAAGTTTAGAGGGTGGTCAAAAGTTAATCAAAGACCCTGTACACTTAAGTTAGTATACTCATGTTGTCTTATTTAGGTCAAAGAAAAGAAGGTTTGAGAAGAATAACCCACGTATACAGGGGTATGTGGAAAGTCACCAGAGGCAAGAAAGTGGAGGTGGCCCTGAAATTTTTAAAGCAAGAATCTCAGGAGAGGCATTTAAAGGTAAGATACAAGTAATGACATATGTGAATCATCAGAGAGCGATTTTTACATCTATAATATAACAGCTCACTTACATATTTTATTCATATGTGTGGTATTCTGTAAAGGAAAGTTCGATTAAAAGACCAAGTGCAATTGCAGGCGCCACATCGGAAAATAATTCTAAATGCGGTGTATAGACAAGAACGACGATTCCCAATAAATATCTAATCTACCGCTGATTTAAATTGACTACTCCTAATTGTTTCAGGATTACCTCAATTTGGTGGGCCAGTGGTCTTTTTTAAAATCATCGGCGATCATACGACTGTTTGGAATCGCTTTTTCGGTGAACGACATGTGCTTAGTAATGGAATACTTCAAATTGGGCCCCTTGGACCAGTACCTCAGGGACAAGAAGGGTATTATAAAAACTGTGGACCTGATCGAAGCAACTAGCAATCTGGCATCTGCTATTTGGCATCTGGTATGTGTCCATAAAATATTAATTAATATGTTCTCGTTTGGTTTGAGGATTTTACGAAAGGAGTTTCATGCAACTTTCATGTTTGTTATTATTTCAGAAAGAAAATGACATAATTCACGGTCGAATAAGGTGTCGGAAACTCATGGTTAATAGCCACGAGGAAAACTCCTTTACCGTTAAATTAGCTGATCCAGGAATTTACACCAACTACGAGCCAGGAGAGTAAGTTGAGGATTCTAATTTATATTTAATTCATTACAAGTTGCTGTATATATAGTAACAGTGGATAACACCAGGGGTGTCAAACTCATTGTAGATGACAGTGGCGGCTCGTGGTCAATTATATTGGTAGCTCCATAACAAATTTAAAAATAGGCATACTTAAAAATAAATATCTTAGCTTTAAATTGAGCTTGAAGTTCAAGTCTACTCTTCGCTCTTTAGAATTGGAAAAATGCTGACTGACACGTTCGTTAAAATTGCACATTCCTTTTATAAACGATTTCTCGATAATTAACATTGCTAAAGTGGATGGTCTGTCTTGGCCCATGGTGTTGCGTAGAAAAGTCTTTATTCTATTTAAGGTCTAAAAACAACGCTCGTTTTCTACAGTTGTCATTGGCAAAGGACACAGTAAAGTTAATATTTTGGCGGTTTCAGAAAACGTATGACTTAGGTTATTATTTATAAAAAGTTGAAGCATTGAAATAGCTCCAGAACTTACACGAATATCAGCATGACCATAAATAACTTGCAGTTCAGTTTTTAGTTTTAAGTAATTTATACAAAGAAAGTTTTTTTTAACTAAATTTAAAATATTATCTGGAAAATTATTGTTGTAATCTTCAAATTGATTACTATAAAATAGTTGGCTAATCACTAAATGATCACTGAAACTAAAGCAATGGTGCACTTCAGAAATTATTATGCCACAGACCTCCAAAGCCACTCGACGTTTAGAATCTTCATTTTTACATAGCCGTTTACTAGCATTAGATGAAATTGAAGGCCTTTCTGAAGATAGGTCGTTTAGAATTTATCGCGAACTGCTTGGATGGAACGTTTAAAGGAGATTTTTTTACTGATAAAACATCGATAACACGTTTTTGAAGTTCATTAAAAAGTATTTCACAATGGGGCATTATAAGATGGAAGAAGTTCAACCAAAATAAAAAATCTACATTTTGTAAAAAGCCTTTTAAACCAAAGGCTTGGTTAATTGTGTTGGCATTAGGGGTTCGCGAGACCAAGAGACTAGTCTCGCTCTCGGTCTCGTTTCGAGACCGATACCGAGACTCTCGGTCTCGATCTCAAGTGAAGTAGCAATATAACTAATGTTCGTAAATTATTTGCTTTGACAAAATAATTCAAAAAATATATGTTTAGGGGCAAATGAATTGATGCAAAAAATAATTTTTCTATAATCGATTATATTATACTAGCATTGTATATCTTCTTATAACAATGATACTAGTGAAAGAGTCGTTTAAAAACGATATAAATAACCATAAAAAGGGGATTTCCCAAATTTAGAAATTCTAGTAGCGAAATTCCACTTCACATGTCGAAAACCGTAAATTTCTACCCTGTTCTCAAAGAGAGGCATTTTATTACAACTATACTAAGGTAGCCTGGGGCAAAACGATTATAAAATTTGAATAGTTCAAATTAAATCATAAAATATGTATTTATTTTCTTATTTTAATAAAACAGTTGATACCATATTAAGTTTACCGCTTCCTGAGATATGGGATTCGTTTACTAAACCCGATATTGAATAAAGTATAAAAATAATGTTACATTTTTTAAAATGTCCACAGTATCTTACATTTGCCCCAGGGCCTGGGGGCAAATGTAATAAACAGTTCTATCGTGGTATTAAAATGGCATAGAAAAACGTCTGGGGCAATTGTGAAAAATATGTTTTTTGCTATAAAATTTGCTATTTAGTTTATTGATTTATCTAAAAAAATAACAGAACTGCATAATATTAAAAAAAAATTGAAAAACAAGTCGTTGTTTAAGACGTAAAATAACTTGTAAAAAATAATAAAATATATTAACATAATAAGTGAGAATCAAATAGTCTTAACTCCAAACATTACATTACGTCGTAAACAAGTAAAAACAGAAATTTCTAAACTAAAATTTTAAAATATTAACAAATATTCATTCCAGCAAATTTAACGTTAAATGTGAATCCGAACCCTCTTCTATCTTCTGTAGGCTGTGGAAGAATGCGTAAAATATCTGCCGTGTCTACCAAAGATTTGTCTTCAATATTGGGCCAAACGAATTTATTTCTTTTTAGTCTAAGAAAATTAATCAGCCATACTTCCCTTTCTTTATTTTTCTCCAGGAGTTTACCAACAAAATGTACAATTTTCTTTTTTGTTGGGAATTGAACAAGGACCCATTTATCTTTCTCTAGAATTGTGTCTTCAAAGGAGTTCTGATTTTCTTCTGACTGTTCTATCAGTTCTTCTAAAAAATCACCGTCATTATCTGATTCTTCATAAATAATGGGAAGCTCATCATCAGATTCACTCGAAGGTAGATGCCCTCTTTTGATGAGAATGTGCAGATTTCACTTTACGTTTTAAGGTTTCTTTTTCTTTTGACTTCTCTCGTGCAATAATCACTTAGCACCAGCTGCCACTCTTCGTTTTGGTACTTTGGGTGAAACTTGATTTTGTTTGACACATTGTAGTAATAGCTTTTCAAAAGAAACACTTTCCAATTGAGACGTAGAGTTACTGTCAATGGCAACGTTACTTGATAATCTATAGGACCAGGCTCATTATTCGGAAATATTACTTAATATAGTCGGACCAGGCTCATTATCAGCGGAAAAGCTATTTGATATCAAGCTCGAACTAAGCTCATTGTTAGGGATGACTGTTACATTTTTTGCTTGAACGTTTTGCGGATTAGGGCTTTGAATGTTTTGTGATTCCCACCGTTTTAATGCATCAGCGTCGAACTTCTCTCTTGGTACGACTTTGTCATTGAAAGGTGAAATTCCGGCCTTCCTAAACCCATTTACAATAATACTGGGATTCGTTTCGTTCCACACTTCAGCTATAAATTTAGAAAACATACTTTTTGGTAGCTTCCTACCTATATTATGGCGCTGCCACTTTACTAATTTTTCGTTCCACCTAGCTTTCACCGAACGAAAAACTGCAATATCAAGCGGTTGCAATAAATGAGTAGTGTGAGGCGGTAACTTTAAAATTGTAATGTTTTCTTGAGCTGCTCATTCAATTACGGATGATGAGACATGCGAGGAGTGACCGTCATATAACAAAAGTACTGGTCTTTTCTGACCCAACGCAGGAGTAACCGTATTTTTAAAGTAATTTGAAAATATTTCACTGTCCATCCAACCATTCTTACTTGACGCATAAGATAGTCCTGGAAAAATTGAATCAGGTGCCTGCCATTGATCCCATACGTAAGACCCTTTAAATATTATCAAGGGGGGTGCCGTTTGTCCATCAGCACTTGTTAGTAGACAAACCGTTGTATTTTCTCGGCCTGGGGTACTGATTATGCGAGCGCAAGGTTTTCCTCGCTGTCCTACGACCTTTGTTTTACTTGGGTTTATACTGAAATATAAAATTCCAGATCTGTCCGGGTTGATTTTCAAGATTTAATTCTGTTAAAGTTGACTTTAATAGCGAAAAGTAGCCATAAATTACAAATGGATCGGTGGCTTTCTTGCGCGCATATTCCACAGATTGTGGAACTTTTAAACTTAAATTATTTCTCTTCTTGAAATTTAAAAACCAATCAGTTCCCGGAACGCTATCCTTAAAAGGAGTCTTTATTTTGTTTTCCCTCACATAATTAGCAACTTGCTGCAACACCTCTTTTTTTGACAAGCCAAATCCCCACTTCTCCATAGTTTTTAGTGCTGTAGCCAATTGTTTCTCCTGTTCTTGAGTGAAGACAGTCAGTCGACCCCTAGTTTGCTTTTTTACACCACGAAGACCTTTCGCACGGCTGTATATTGTCGAATAAAGTATATTTAGGTTTTGTGTGCTCTGTAAATAGTCATTAAATACCAGCCATATATTCCCGCACGGCCACTTTTACGTCTTCTTCCAAATATGAGGGATTTGGGAGCTTTTTCTTGTAGGAACGCACCATCTGTAAAGAAAATAAAAAATAATGGGGCAAATGTGTTATATGGGGCAAAAGTATTTTAGTCATACATTTCAATTGCCCCCTACCATAAAAATATGCGAGGTAAATGTAATATATGGCATTATTAAAAAAACAGTTAATAAAACCACAAATTTAAAAATATTCTATACAAATATAACCCTTCTGTAGCAAAATAGTCAAATATATAAATTACCTACTCTAATAATGCAGATTTAAACGATTTTTATATAGACACGTGACAAATTAAACTTTTGACCTTGACAGCAGCACAACATCGGTCAATAATACTGATCAAACTGAGGCGAGCGGCGAGGGCCCAAATTTACTAAGCCATTCGGTGGGAGGTAAATATTGAAGAATAACGATACGGAGCGACAAGTTTTGGTTAGAGGAAGGTATTATAGACTACTATTACATTTACCCCATTTTCGCATTTGCCCCGGTTTACCTTATATAGGATTTTGACATTGTGATCTTTATAATTTTATAATCGGTTTTTATGTTTAATTATTGAAAGTAACAAAAATCCAAAAATTTTTGGTTTTTTTGTTCAATAATTAATAACTAATAGACTGTAATAACTAAAAACATCGCAATATCATATTCTTATATAGTATAGATACGGTAAAGTCTCCAACAAACGAAGTAATTGTGGTGATTTTTGTTTAAAAATTTTCGGACTTAAAATAAACAAAAAACATTTTCTTCTTTAATAGCTTCGATGGCTTGCTAATTAAAGAAGGTACTAGTTTTATAGAACAATATTTTTGTACTGATTTTGTTTGTATTTGAAAGTAATGGACGATATAAAATTTTTAACTATATGTGTTTATTTAAATGTGTTCAGATTATTTGTTGCGTTTAAATTGACAAGCAAAAATCTTTTTTTGGCTTTTTCGCAACTGAATAAAAATAATTTAAAGTTAAATATTTTTATTCAGTTGCGAAGAAGCCAAAAAAGATTTTTGTTTGTCTATATCTGTGTAATAAAAATAATACATATACATACGGACAAGATTTTCAACAAACAAAACACAAAGTAGAATTTGGCTTAGGATTTTAAATAGATTATCAGTAAAGCTAATTCAAATATTACGCTTATAAAAAAACGAACTGTTCTAATAACAAACTAAAAATTACATACGTTATAAGCATATTTTTAGATTTTATTTCAACCTATTTCAACCTATATAATAAACCTAAAAATATTACAGAAAATTTAAACTAATATTTTCTAATTTCATTTTTAAAGTTACTTTTATACTGGGAATGAATACATAATAAGCTTTTGTTTGAAGTTTCATTTAACATGCTTCTTAGTTTTGTATTAATTAACCCTGCTTGTGAAAATAAACGCTCTACTGCTACAGAGGTCGCCTGTATAGACAAAAGATCTTTAGCCATTTTGGCTAAATTTGGAAATTGTTTATCGTGTGCTTTCTACCATTCTAAAATATCTGTACCTTTAGAGCGCGCTTTAATTGCAAATATTCTATTATTTCTTTTCTCCAATTTTCGGAATCACTTTTTTTTTCAAATAGTGATGTATAATCGAAAAAGGCTATAGATTGATCTTTCAGGCGAAAAATTGAACAAGTAGATATTTGTATAATAAATAAATTTACTTTTAAAATCTACTCCACTTTTAAAATTTATAGTTAATTTACCAAAGAACAAAAATAGCCGCCTTTGTGCAAGCACAACGTGCAGACCCCTAAGAACGGTCCTGGTTAAGAAAGTAACTAAGCATCAAAGTAATAAAAGTTTGGTTCAAAATAGCAAAGTTTACAGAATACCTAAGGGTGCTCTACTTGGCCATCGATCGTTTTTTACCTATTGAATTATAACGTCTGTCCCTAGAATGCCCAGCACGTTGCTTGCATGAGTTCCGCAGCATTATACAGTGTGTCCTTATTTTGTGTTTAATATATCTTATTCCATTTGTATATCTTTCGAAATGTCAAATAATTATTGTTCTGTGGATGGTTGTTTAAGTTACTCTAATGATGTGTGGCCTTTCTGTTGATATCCAAAGAACAAGGGATATGTGATATTTATTTACATACACCTACTATTGTCCGTATATCTACATTTACTGATTCCATCTGTTGGGAACATCATTTCGAGTTATAGATTTTTGGAATAATTTTTTATATAAAAAAACCTACATTTTTTCTACTTTACTGAAATGTTCAAACATTGGGTTTTTTTTACATTAAATTTTTAAGACTGGAAAAACTCTGGGTTTCGAACGTAGGCTTCCATGTACTTTTGTCTAAATAACATCTCGGAGAACAATTATTATTTTTAAAATGTTGTTTTCGAGACCGATACCGAGACTAAGTAGGCCTCGGTCTCGAAGCATCGAGACCGAAACCGAGACCGTAAACATTTTCCGAGACTGATTCAGTCTCGATCTCGGTCTCGCGAACCCCTAGTTGGCATCTTCTTCCATTTCAATTATTTTTTCTAAACACAATAAAATGTCTGCCTGATAAACAAACACAGTTTCTACGCAACGTACATTGGAGATCGATTAAAGAATGCTGAGAAACTGTGTAAATTTGCAAAAAAATCTTTCACATTTTTATCTTGACCTGCTGCTTTCTATAATGTTAAATTGAATTGGTGGGCATAACAATGTATAAAATTAGCGGCAGGATAATGCTGTTTAATTTTTGCTGTACGCCTCCTCGTAACTTTGCCCAATTAATTTCTTAGGGGTATTATTAATGCCTAGATTTTCTAATTCATGAAGAATTACGTCTGTAAGGTGTGAAGCTGTGGTCCCTAAAGGATTTACAAATTTAACAAATCGTTCATGGAGAATGCCAGACATACTATAACTTATTATAATAACCATTTGGGTTTTGGTGGAACTGTCAGTTGTTTCGTCTACTTACACAGCAACATATTTAGCTGACTGAATGTCTTGCTTAATTTGTTTCTGAGCCACAGCCAGCATAGAGTCAAATAGGTCATTTCGGATGGATTTAGATGTTCCTTTAAAGACAGTTGCATTCTGCATATACTGTTTAAAAATTGGATCCAACTCCTCAACAAAACTAAAAATTTATAAGACCTCGAAAAACCCCTGGATTTTCAGACAAAGCCGATTCATCATGGCCACTTTGTGCCAGCTCGAATGCCTCCACAAAATTTTACACAATTTTTGGGTACATTTTCATTAAAATCTCTGAGGGATTTTCTATAAGCTGTGCCTAGCTGAGTGCGAATACCAGCATTTCCGACCGTAGCATAGTTCACCGAACATTTCATGTCATTGTGATCTGTAGAAAACGCATGTAATTTTTATTTTTTCTTTTAAGTGTTTTAAGCCTTTAACACCGGTTTTGAACCATAATGAGTCCGACGAGTCCTTAGAAAACAACAAACATAACAGTAAAATGAGTTAAAGACTTCACAACCACATATCCAGTTAGCTAGATTGTACATACTTTTGAGAAAGTTTTGATGAACCTCTTTATTTTTGTCTTTACTAGTTTGTCGTATACTAAGTTCTGGCAAAGAGCGACCACTTACCTTGAATTCGGTTATTTTATCAAAATTAAGTTCGTTAGCACTCTAGTTGTTTAATTTTTTGCACTACCGACATTTTATTTCCTCTACATTCACAACTCAAACATAGACACCTTGAAATTGGTTATTTTTGCAAAATTAAGTTCGTAAGCACTTTTTAGTTGTTTGTTTTTTTGCACTAGTCACTACCAACATTTTATTTCCTGTATATTTCCGACTCACACATGGATCATAAAAATAAAAAAATATATATTACAAAAAACAGTATATAAATCAATTTTCATGGATTAAAAACGTCCGAAACAATATCGAGTTAGATATCGACCGCGCGACCTCTGAACAATTGAACTGCCGTATGCCGACGTGATGCCGCGACCGATCGATCGAATTATGAGAAGAGACCGGCTGATGACCCAAATCGCTATTTCATATTCCATTTGCTATCACGTTCGGATGCCGCTCGGTAGCTGTGAAATCTTCGGGTGCTTTCGTCAAGCTTTAAGGCAATCAGGGCAATTCGGACTGCCAGCCTAGCTTAGTATAGCGTATTTTATTATGCCAAAGGAACGCAACGAGACCGCTTGAACCGCCGCGCGCGGCTAATAGTGTAGGGTATTTAAATTTTCCAAAGGTTCGCGTTTTATTACGATTATCAGGAGGGACGGTCAAACGAATAATTTATTTTCTGAAATATTTTTGACCAAATGACCCTATGGAAGAGCCGCCACTGGTAGGTGACGGAATAATCTGATGGTGTTGGAAGATATTTTTTAAATGTAAGTTGTAATAAAGCAGTTTTAATATAAAAAAATTAATCGTAAAGTCTTAAAATATCTCAGCTATTGGTAAGCTGCATATCTGCTTTGTAGGACTTATGTTTATTTTATTTGGATGCAAGCCTAACGAGAAAAATGTATAAACAACACAGAGAACTAATTCTATAAAAGCAAGGTCTAAAATTTCTAAAATATGACAATTTAAGTCAATTTTTGATCTCTAGACTTTCTTTGTCACACATCTAATAATTAAAATTATTTCAGAAATCAGCATTGAAACTATTCCTCACTTATTGAAATATTTGATGCATTCACACTACTAGACTGAAAGATATTTAATATTTATCCAGAAATGTATCTATTTTTTTTTCAAAATGCAATGACAGGAAAAAATTAGATCCAACATCATTAATTTAAGTGATTTTAAGTTTTAATTTTACCTACTTACTCTTCTTTTATATCATTGTCATATATTATTATTATATATCATTATTTGTCCTTCCATCCAAAGAATCATATTGTGTTGTGTAGTTTTTTGGTTGCAAAATATAGTTTATCTGTTACTTGTAACTTATTATTTAGACGACAGTTTTTTTGACAAATTTTGAAATTCATTTTAGACTTTTTAGGGACAAGAGAGGGGCCCAAAGGGGAAACTGGGGAGGGGGAGATTTTTACTTACCCCATTGCTAGAGATCAGTTATTAAAGGTAGATGTTTTGTACTTTAAATACAAATTGTTTGCAGGATTCATTGGATTCCAATAGAGTGTTATTCAAATTTAGAAAAACGATCCACCGCTGCTGATGTATGGGCGATGGCCACGACTTTGTATGAAATATTCACTTACGGTAAAGAGATGCCACAGACTGACCATATGCAAACGATAAGGGTAAGACTCCACTCTAAAATTTGTTGTTTGGATTGTTTTTTTTTTTCATTTCTCACGTAAGGGACACGAAAAAAAATTACATATTGAAATTCCTGTCCATCTGAACAAAAGATACCACGGGTACGCCAAAATCGTATGTAGGGGAAATGGCTTAAAATACTAAAAACTAGCGTCTAAAAAATATTTGGTTTTTCAATTTAACAAAAATTGTGGATGTCTAAACGTGAAAAGAATATTTTTTAAACAAGAAACATTTTTTATGAAGCATAAGTTTTTCTCCAAAGTTTAATTTTTGGTTAATTTGTCCTCTTGTTAAACCTATTCGTGAATACCCTGTATATTTCACCTTAAATATATCAAAATATATTTGTTCCATCAATATATGACTGAAATATAGTCATTTCAGTCATATTTTGATGCAATATGAGCTTAAAGTTAATACTTTAATCAATTTTTGCACTAATCAACTTCCTTAAGAAACGCCTAGTACAATTTTGACGTGTATCTTTTGTCTAGAAGGTCAAGGACAACAACATATAAAATTATATATTTCCTAAAATAACGTCCGAATGCATCGTCGACATATAGCGATTTCAGGAGAAATCGAAGGAGATCTCTGAATAATCATATCAAGCCGGACTAGTTTAATTATTATAAATTTTATAAAAATTAAAAAAGTTAACTTGTCTTCACTGGAATTCGAACTCAGGACCTCTCACTTTCTAGGTGAACACTTGGACGACTAAGACCATTTTAACATATTTAATTTTATGTTAGTGGATTATTACGGTATTGCAGCCTTCGGTGGCTACAATATAAACTTATAATAATATACGGATCATCAAAAAGCAACAACAATTTTCTATATTCGACTATTTCGGTCTTGCAATGCATGTATTGTCTAACTAGAATTTCAAAATACTCTTCTTCTATCATTGATTACGTGGCGTCTGATTTTTCTCCATCAGAGGTTCAATCTCAGGTTTGTAGCATAGGTCTTTACGATCACGAAGCAATATTTTATAAATTTAGTATTCCTCTCAGGCCCTTACAGAGACCTCGCCATAGGGGCAGAATTTTCTCGGCTGCCAATATTTCAGTATTTCATAATATTTGCTTAAACACCGACTGGAATTTTGAATTTGAGAATGTTAACTCAAATTTTAGAGCTTTCCTAAATAAAAAAGTGCTTTTAATAAGGCCTTCCCGCTTAAGACTATCCAACCTAACCGTCATAAACCGTGGACCACCAAAAGAACTACGGATTTCTGCTAAAAATATGCGTTCTCTCTTATATATATAAAAAATTCACCGACTCTATTCTTATTTTCGAATAAATCTCTAATTATAGGAGGATCTATATTAAACTAATCAAGTCAGCAAAAAAAATGTACTTTCAAAAACGTCTCAACGGAAACCTAGTCCATTATCAATGACCTCAGAAACAAATCAAACCCTGCGACTCAGATCTTGCCAAGGCCAAGTGGCCTAAATGATTGTTTTATTAATATAAGCAAAAACGTTACCTTTGGTATCTCACCAATTTTGGACCCTCTTTCGTTTCTCCCTCCATCGAAAAATGTCGCTGATAGCTTTTTCCTAAGCCCCGTTAGCAGCATGAAACAAGCAAATCTTCGTGTAGCACTGATGGCCTATCAATTAAAATATTCCTGAACCTGCCGCTTCCAGTCATAGAGGCTCTTACAATACTAATAAATGAATCCTTTTTAAAAGATATATCCCCTGAATGCCTTAAAATAGCTATAATTATTCCTCTTCATAAAGGCGCCGAAAAAACTAACTGTTGCAATTATCGCCCAATTGCTCTACTACCAGTGCTATGAAAAATCATTGAAAAGTTATTGAAGAATCGTCTTATGCCATTTCTCCTTAAACATCAGATAATATCTCCGGATCAGTTCGAATTTTTACCCAACAAGTGGACCAGTGACGCCATGTTATCGTTGCTTAGCGACGTCTACTTATCAATTAATAATAACCACCCCTCCACCTCAGTTTTTTGCGACTATGCAAAAACAGGTATATTTTTAAAACATGCTAAAACCTATTTGTTGTCAATCTATAGATCCCATCTGGTTCTTTTGACTTGTTTCTAGACGTGCTGGAGCAGGTCCTGGGCGAAATGGGTGAGAGTAACATAATCCTTGTTGGGAATTTTAATGTACGTTTTGGAACGGGTGAGAGAGAGTGTGTAGCATTGTGTACTATGCTTTCTACCTTTGGTCTTCAACAAAAGGTTTTTGATGCAACAAGGGGTAATAACTGCCTAGATAATATCTTCACATAACATAAATATCACACTAACATAAATATAATTTAAAATGTATGTACTATCAGTGCAGGTTTTTCAGACCATCGGGGAGTGGGTTTTACCGCAAACATTCAAAACTTTAATAATCTGCCCCCAGCACAGTATAAAAAAGTGTGTAGACCAATCACTCAAATCGGTAGGTTCAGTTTTTTCAACTATTTACAGAACTTAGTGTTTGATTTTATTAACGATGAGTATCTCAGCATCGATAATACGTTTAACATGTTTCTGTCGCAAATTCAGGATGTATATGAATTATCTTTCCCAGAAAAAAGTTATACAGTAAATAAAAATAAAAACCTTAATTCAAGTTGGTTTAATAATGATTTGAGAAATATGAGAGCATTTACGCTTCTTGAATGATTTGTATAGATAATCTCCTACCCAGCTGTTAAAACAATATCAAAAAAGTTTCAGGACTCAGTACCGTAATGCTCTGAAAAAGCAAAAATAAATTATAATGACACTCTTATAAAAAATTCTATTAATGCTGTAAAGTGTATGTGGAATATTATAAATGTTCATAGGGGCATTCCTGCGGGAAAAAGTAATCCAACTAACCTTTCACCCGACTCCTTTAATGATTTTTTGTTAACATTGCTAAGGACTTGCAAAGAAATATTCAAAGAGTTCCTACTGACCCTCTTCACTACTTAGGTGGGTTAAATAACATTCCGGAACGTAGCTTTACTTTCTCTGAAGTATCCTTTAATGAGGTTAGAGATGTCATAGACAACCTTAAAAATAAAAAAAGTAAAGACATATATGGGTTGGACGTTAGTCTTATAAAGGAAGTTAAAAATATTCTTATCTCCCCATTAAAGGCATTAAAACAAGCCTTAGTAACACCTATTTTTAAGAAAGGAGACTCGGATGACCCTTCAAATTATCGGCCAATATTACCCATATTTTCCAAGATTATTGAAAAATGCATGGCTTCAAGAATTGCCCAATTTTTTTTCTAAGAGTCAATTTGGATTTAGAAAGGACTTAAATACTTGCTTGGGGATACTTGATGTTGTGAATTACATAACGGATGCTTTTGAGAACTGTGAGTATGCTTCTGCAGTATTCTGCGATCTGAGTAAGGCGTTCGATTGTGTATAGCATTCCCTTCTGATCGGGAAGCTTGAGCATTATAACTTTCATCCACACAGTATTAGCCTTTTAACATCATATCTGGAAGGGAGATCTCAGTCGGTGAGAGTTGCAGATGCTTGGTCTGAAGAGAGGGATATTGCAACTGGCGTTCCACAGGGCTCTGTGCTAGGGCCATTGCTGTTTCTTATATATATATATATATATATATATATATATATATATATATATATATATATCAACGATATACCCTTAACTGCTGTCAATGAAAAGTATACTCTCTTTGAAGACGACACTACCATTCTGATCAGGGGGGGGGGTGCCTTGCTTAGTCGACGCAGGATTCACGAGTGGTTCTTTCAAGGGCAAATGAGTGGTTTGCCTCAAACTGTCTATTCCTGAACACGGCCAAGATTCACGAGATGTCCTTCTCAACGCGGACGCTAGAGGATGCCGAGGGGTCTGTTTGCTTTCTGGGGGTAACACTTGACTCGAGACTTCAGTGGGACAAACACACCGACATCATTGCCAATAAACTTGCCAAAAACATTTTCTTGTTAAGAAATTTGGCAAATTACATCTCAAAGTCAGTCTTGGAGCAAGCTTTATTTCAGTCCCATCTAAGGTATGCAATCATGGTGTGGCGGCATGCTCCCAGTGCTGCTCGCGTCTGTCGTTTGCAGAGGAGGGCTGTTCGGGTTGTGGCTGGTTTGGGATACCGGGATGACTGTAGAGAAGCTTTTAGGACGAACCGAATACTCACATTGCCATCCTTATACATAATGGAGATTTTAATGAATGTTAAGAAAAATCCTGAGTTGTACATAGCCCACGTGGACGTGCACCAGCACGGCACGAGACAAAAACAGGACCTGGTTCCTGTATATAGGAGACTAGGACGGAATCAGAGTGGACCGGGGTATTTTGGCGTACATTTCTACAACAAACTATCTCAAAACACAAGATCATTACCACTAAAAGAATTTAAAAATCATATTAAAAAATTTCTTATTCAGAATGCATTCTACTCGATTGAAGAATTTATCTTCTTTCGAGGTTTGTAAGAACTGGTTTCGACAGCATACTGTTAACTGTTGTATATTATTTTAAAATATAATTTGTTTTGTCTTTTTAACGATTTATGTAATGTCTTTTAAATGTATATTAACTTATAAACTTTTAATTAAGATTTTTTTTTCTTTTTAGTTAGTAATGTAGATGTATTTTATTCTATATATTTGCCACTGTGCTTTTGACTTGTGTAAACAATATTTTGTGATAGCATCAATAGATAGTTTGAGTTAAATTGGTTTAAATCTTATCTCGGGAATAGGCAACAATTTGTAAGGGCAAATGGTTCTGATTCCGATTGTAAATTAATTACAAGTGGAGTCCCTCGAGGTTCGGTCTTTGGACCTATTCTTTTTTGGTTATATATTAATGAAATCACCAACCTAAAAATTAATGAAAACATTTCTCTCTTTGCTGACGATACAAGCATAACATGGAGTGATTTTGATATGTCTTTACATTCTAATATTTCCAACGACCTTGTTATAATTAAGGCTTGGTCCGATTCCAGTTTGCTTTGCTTCAATGTGTATAAAACGGTGGCCTTATCTTATAAGGGGACTTTACAACCACTTCAGCCTTCAGTAGCTAAAATACAAACTTATAATAATATACAGACCATCAAAAAGCAACAACAACTTTCTATATTCGACTATTTCTTAACAACAATATTAAATACGTTGAGTCGGTTAAATTCCTGGGTTTGAATATAAATAACAACCTAAAATGGTCTAAGCATATTGACACCTTAACTAAAAAACTTTCGACCTCCTGCTTTGCTTCAATGTGTATAAAACGGTGGCCTTATCTTATAAGGGGACTTTACAACCACTTCAGCCTTCAGTAGCTAAAATACAAACTTATAATAATATACAGACCATCAAAAAGCAACAACAACTTTCTATATTCGACTATTTCTTAACAACAATATTAAATACGTTGAGTCGGTTAAATTCCTGGGTTTGAATATAAATAACAACCTAAAATGGTCTAAGCATATTGACACCTTAACTAAAAAACTTTCGACCTCCTGCTTTGCTATTCGATCAGTTTCAAAAGAACTGGACGGGTTTTCTGCCAGGCTTCAAAAGAGAGTAATTCGCTATTTGTTGGGTCTAAATAATAGAGCTCACTGCCAATACTATTTTAAAAAACATGAAATATTAACACTTCCTGCATTATTTATTTTAGAAACCGTCTGTTTGATGAGAAAATTTATAAACACTTTTCCGGAAAGGCCACAACACGTATATCCTATCAGAAACTCTAGGCAAGACTTCCCATTCCTTCCATAGAATTAGTAAAAGATCAATTATTTACACCGCCATAAAACTTTACAATCATCTTCCAGTACATTTAAAAACTATCCCTATGTTTGCACTCTTTCGAAAAGAAAAACAAAGCGTACCTCATTGAAAGACCTTTTTACTGGGTTAATGATTTTTATAATGAATAAGTCTCTTTAAAATGTTTTTTATTTCTTTGGTTACTTAAATCTTTTTGGGTGTCATGTTCCAGTTGCTAGCATAGAATTTGAAAATCATTTTATATAGGAATGAACTGTCTGTTAAAACTAATTATTTTGTTACATATTAGATTAAAGTTATACATTTTCTTCTTTTTTATACACTTTAATTACTATATCAGTTCAGTACACTTTTTGTTTAACTTAGCTTATTTTGCTTGTATAACTATAACGAAATAGAGTTTAAGGTTTTTAATGTCATCAAAATTATTCACCTAGGATATATATTCTTTATTTCCTTATAATTACGGTCATCTAGATTCATTGACCGCTTAACGGTATATTTACAATTTATGTATTTGCATTGACATGTTTGTTTGTTTAAAAACATGTAAAATATTTATCTTTCGCTGATGCCGGTTTTTCATAAGGTTTATTCATGGTTGTCTATCAAAAACTTCTTATATGAATTGCAATAAAACTTTTTCCGTCTTAGTGGTATTTGAGTGGTAAAAGACTCCCGCAACCGCCTGGATGTCCTGACGAAATCTACACGCTCATGACGGAATGTTGGCATGAAGATCCGCACAGGAGGAAACAGCCTCAAGAGATCAGTCGAGACGTTAATCAGCTGCTCTACCAAGTCTACAACTCGAGGAAAAAGCATTCGTATGATACACTTGGCAGTAAGTCTTCAACCTACAGTTTGAACTCCACCTCAACTGGTAAGTAACATAAATAAGTGCTTGATTTTCAACCATAATAACAACGGAGGTACAAAGCTGTTCATTCTTTTTTGGACTTTGTACATATTTTCTTTTTCTTGTAGAAAGTACAGATGTTTCTCAGTTAATTTCTGCCAGCGATCCTGAAATCAGCTCAACGCGTTCAGAAAGCAGTCTGTCTGAGGCTTCCTCCCAGCAGTGGATCTCGCCATTGATTCATTTTGATTCAGGTAAGTGTAGGTTTCGCGGTACTTTAATTACCCTCCAAACCTACTACTTTTACTAATACTAATATATTTGTATTTGCCAGAGATATTTCATAATATACACTGGACAGAAAATTTATCCGGATAAAGTAAATTATGATACAATTCAACTCTCAGTAAGTTGCTGATTAATATATCGATTTCAATAATACAACAAATTGGAGCTTACTATATTTTGTTTATTTACAATGTTAATAAAATGTGCAAGAATTTAGTGTAATACACGGGTAAACAAATCAGTGTTTTTTTGTAGAGTAACTTTGAAACACCCTGTGGAACCATTGAGGCTTGAATGGACGGTATGTTACTTTCACATGAAAGTCTTAGCTCTTTCCAATTTTGTTTTTTTTTATTCACCAAATCTTTTTCGCAAGAAGAGATTTAGCCCATACATCAGAAAAACATGTCTCATTGACAAAGCAACCTTAAAAATAGAAATGTTCTATAATACCTTATGGAATAACTTAACACTATATTAAAAAAAGTAAACTATACATTGAAAGACTCAAAAAATATACAAATATAATAATAATAATAACAAAATAATAGACAACAATCAATAATTAAAATAAAAACCATACATCTTTATAATAACAAATGTGTATCAGGTGGGTAGTGAAAAACTATACATTTTTTATGGACTAAATTGAGTGATTTAACCATCACTGTTTTAATATCTACCTGTCCATACCGATTGCATACGATATCCAGTATAAAATGTTGGTGTAACAGTCTTAATGCTCCATTTGTACCAGATGTTCCAAATAGGAACTCCTGTCAAAAAAATAAAAGATTTCAACTTATTTAAGATTTTTTTGTTATTCTAATTAAATTGTTTTTAAAAATGATAGACTGTGTCTGTTTTCAACTAAAACGGTTAAAAACTGATACAAATCTCGGCATGAGGAACTTTATTTAAAATTTCCATAGTTTGGTCGTCTGAATGTCAGCTATGTGACATGGATATATTTTATGTCAGTTATGAAGTACACAGTCAAATAAATTACAGGAATGAAATATTTTGCGTGGGATACAAATAATAGCCCACCTGAATCTCATTCTGTGTTGAAATGCACATAGAGGTTTTGATTGTTGCTCGTTTGGTGAATGTGTTTATTTCTGGAAACAAAATAAAATTTTAACTGAAGATTGTCTGTCTATTTGGCGGAAAACCGGCTTAATGTATCCGCCGTTTAAAACTGGTGTTTTAAAACTCAATAATCAATATAATTTTATTTTTTTGAGTGATTTATAAATTTCGTTCTGGTACTTTGCGAAGTTTCTTCTAATGATGTCTAAGTTTCTAAATCTTAAATCTTCTAATGTTAAATCACAAAAAGTGCAATTATATGGAGGAAAGGGGAAATAAAGCGTCGGCCCTAATTAAGTTGTATTTGCCGTATTTTTTTATTGAAATCGCTATATTAATCAAAAGATATACTGAACATTGTATTTTTCTAATAATTTTTTTATCCAGATACATTTGTTCTCCAATGTATTAGCTAAAGTAAGCTATTTTCAGATCTTGGCGACTCCAGGGACTTCTCACAGATATTTTCGAATATGACTTTTTCGACTGCCACAACGTCACTGGACAGTTTGAGTTCGATGCAGAGCATATTCGAACTGGACGACAACTCCAACGTAGTCCTCAAAGGAAGAATAGGGCAGGGATTTTACGGTGATGTTTTCAGAGGCACGTCACCGATGTCTGTAGAAGCTGTAGTAAAATGATAAATTAATTTTGCAACAGTTTCTAACACAAAACAGGTTCATCCAAACTTTTTTGAATAGATTGCCAAGCAGTTTTATTTCCGAGTATCTCTTTTTAAGTAATTTTTACCTCCTACAAATCAATCAATTGCTTTTTTTCTCTCAAACTTCCAGTCTGCATGAATATCTCCAACATTTGGTTCTAATATTTAATTGACCAGGCCTCTATCCAATACTGATGTGAATTGTAGACTTGGTCCAAAGTCATAGAATGGGGAGCAAAGAACTTGTCAGTTTAAATCCACATTATTGAAAAAATCATCCCAACTAAAGAAACTCATTAGCTTTCCATGTTTTCACTTAAAACCACAACATTACCTAGCTAAACCAGAGTACAAAACCAATATTTAAATGTAGTTTAAATTATTAGATGTCGAGTATGAAAAAACGCTTTGAACATTTTTCTTATTTATTTTAAAAGATTTTGACTTTATTTTTAACCCGCTTAAACATCTCTGAAGTTACAGGTTTCTAAATAGAATATCCCTGACAACATGGCATTTATTGTATGTGTATAAACCGCAGGTGATTATAACTTAAAAGCTTTTTTGCCTTAATATAAGTAAATTAAGCTATAGTTGTTCTTAATGTGATGTAAAAAACCTTTTGGCAGGTAACTTTCTTTTAAATTAACAGCTCTCTTTTAAATTTATAGTTGCATATTTTGTAGTTTTATGTTGATACTAAACTATATTCACCGATGTTGCCAAATTTCAGAAATCGTTTGTAATGTTATTAATAACCTGATCAAAAACCTTTTTAAAAAAATTAAATTATAGCAAAAAGAATTGTGTTTTTAGAATTCTAATAGTGCTAAGTTGGTGTGGATAATTAGGAAAAAAATAATGCAAGTAACGTATTTTAGCCTGTGTAGTCTGTTCATAAATAAATACTATAGACTGCCTGCCTAATCTATAAAAGAGTTTTTGAGTTCAGTTTTAGGCTGAATAATAATAGTTGTCTCTTACATAGGTACTTTAGAAGATTTGAGTGATGATGCTAGTGAACCGAGAACTGTGGCTGTAAAGAAGCTGAAGTCGTTCGCAGTGAGCAGCTGTGTACAGGACTTTGAAAGGGAAATCTCTATTATGAAGGTAGACAGAAATATTTCTAATAACATGTATCAATTATCGTAACAAGTAAGGAAAAATAATTACATTTTTTAGAGAGATTTTATACTCGAATTGTAAAATTTTGCTCCAGACTTTCTACAATTTTCAGATGTCCTCTTGAATTTCAGATTTTTCTCTTGACAGTGGATGTTAGTTAAGGAAATTAACTAAAGTTTCCCATCAATTATTCTCAGAATCTATCAGAAATTTTCGTTCTTGATTTCCTCGCCTTCACTTTTTTACATTTACACAATTGGATATTCAACCTTAGATCAATAAAATGGTTTTATTACTTACCCTGTCAAGTTTACTAAATAATTATCATATCTGGCCAAAGAGGAAGTTGGATAATCTTGTGTTATTATAGCAAATTGAGTTTAAACTTTGAATCTTATTTTCCACCAAATTCAGTGACATCAGAAGTCATTCGGGTTTTAGTTATTTCGATGTTATGTAGTTTCGAAACAATGCGACAAATAACCATTCTTGTCAAAAATCAAAATTTAAAATTGGTGTGCCAATTTTGTACCTACAGGATAGAGTATTTTGAGTAAAATAGCTTCATCTAGTCAAATCATTAGTGGTTTTGAAAAAAGCAAATTCTAATAATTTACCCATCAAAGTTGACATGTTTATGATGCATGATTTTTTAAAGCTAGACCAGGGGTTTAATATTGTAATTATTTACTTTTTTACACCATCGCCGATTTTGATGATTTTTTGTATATAGGGGAATTTTGGGGTCCTTATCATGAATAGGAAATCAATTTTTTCGATCACGTTTCGTTTTTGGGTTCATGGCTCATCCTTAAAGTTCATAGACATTCTAACCCCAATTTCCTATTTTTTCTTTCTTTTTTTATAAAAATTGACTAGCTCTGTATGAGGATACTACAAACAATTTTAAAAATCGTAACAAAACTCTTTTTTGTCTTATTTTATTTAAAAAATTGGGATATTGGGAACCCTCAAAAAACAACATACTTCATAATTTTTGGACAAGTAACTTTCCCCTCATGTTCGCCTTTTGACGACGTAATTTCTTGAATGAACGTGCAACGTCGGAATTAGTCGACATTTGCAACCGCTGAATTAACAAATCAGATTGCGGTCCTACCTATTCCTACCCAAACACCATAATAATACAATGCTGCCGTGTTTTCCGAAATCATAAAATATTACCACTTATAACAGGCAATAGAGAAAACTCTTTATAAAATAGCAATAAAAAGACAATATTAGAAAATGAAAAAAACAGGCATAGAAATTTTATGAGCAACAATTACATCAGGCGATATTTAGCTAGAATAAGCTATTCTTACATATAACCCAATTTCCTGACTGTTTTGCCCTAAACTTTCTATCTCCAATATGTTAAATGTTATGATATTAAGTGCAACAGCAAATTTCCAATAGTCGGTGGCTGATGCTAATTCTGTCTAGTTCAAAGTTCACAGGAAGGAGGCTAAAAACCTTAATGCTTTTTTACATTAAAAAGTTTTTGGTAAGACTTCTTTTAGGAATTGACAGTGGTGGATGGTTATCCTGCCTTGTGTTATATACACCTTGACGTAGCGATTGCACCAAAGTTTTCACCCTTATACTTTACAAATGTACCTTATTGCCCGTTTTTGCAATACAAAGGTAAAGACAAAAAGATCGTTATAGAAGCCGAAAATGCTATCCCATATCTAAGATGCCTTTCAGTTCATGAGAAATACACCGATTTGGACACTGTTTTGTCCAACTACTACAGGCAATCCTACCTGCTTAACATCCCTTGGCCTGGCCCACATTTAACGCCCTTATATGATCCTCAAATGTAAGGTTTTTGTCAATTAACAAGGCCAGAAACTTATTATACTGCTTCCTTTGAATATCACGGCCATCCAAACTTACACAATCACAGTCAAATCTAAAGCTATGCTTATTGACATATTAGGACACAAACGATTTGAATCACCCCACTCACAATTTTTTTTTATATCCTAACATCCTCATAGGCAATGCTCATTAGTGAGTTTGGTCTTTTATGGGACTATAAAACAGTGGGTGTCATCAGCAAAGGCTGCAAATCCTCGAATGTCAAGATCAGTCAGGTCATGTATTTATGTATAGAAGGAAGAGTATTGGTCCTAGCAAAGAGTCCCTTCATGTCTGATGAAGCAAGCATCCGATAGTTCATCTCTAGATCAAACAATTTGTTTTCTATCAGATAGATAAGACTCAAATTATTTCAGGGTGATCCCCTTGAAGCTTTAGTATGAGAGTTTCCGCAGCAATATTTCATAATTCACACAATCAAATGACTTGGAGAAATCACAGCCGATGCCACATCGCTGTCATTCAGGCTTATATATAAATCATCTACAAAGCCAAATATAGTATCATTTGTACTTTTAAACTCTTGAAAACCATATTGACATTTGCTCAAAATATTGTGCTTATTTATAAAATTAACCATTTTGTTATTAATAAGCTTTTCTATCATCTCTGATGATGACGGTAATAATGAGATCTTCAGAATCACCTCCCTTATATATTGAATTGACGACTGCAATTTTTAAACGAGGCGGAAATGTTCCAGTATTAAATGAATTATGTTACCTTATCTTCAACAAAATAATAAAATTGGTTGAGTTTGTTACTCAATTATGTAATCCATTTTAATTTTCAGACTCTTAAACACCCGAACATCGTGGAAATTCTAGGCGTTCTTAGAGAACCAGAT
The DNA here is from genome assembly GCA_030620095.1 of Kuschelorhynchus macadamiae. Lineage (NCBI taxonomy): Eukaryota > Metazoa > Arthropoda > Insecta > Coleoptera > Curculionidae > Kuschelorhynchus > Kuschelorhynchus macadamiae. Next base: position 929,970 of record JAUTXW010005271.1, read on the forward strand.
CTCCTGTTGGTGATGGAATTCGTCCCGCACGGGTCATTACAAAGCTATCTCAAAATAAACAAAGAAAAATTACGGCACAAACAGTTGCTGAAATATGCTTCCGACATTGCGACGGTAAGTAAAGAAATATACACTGATAAAATTACATTTCCAGATACCAGTCAGTTGTCTTTTGATAATGACCCTACATCTCATTCTTTTTTATTCATAAAATCGTGTTTGTTCTTGTACAGACATAATATCAGGAAGACGGAATTGTTTTAATTTGAACGCATTCATATAAATGTTATACTTGTGATAATATTAAAAAAAAAATTATACTTGTGATAATATTAAAATTAATTTTTAAGGTGGTTCTAATACTGTGATAGTAATATATGTAATATTTCATTTACTATATATGATTATTCAAATAATCTGTTTTTGTAATTCCATACAATGCCATTACTTATAAAGCGATAACACCAATACCAGCCAGGAAAACCAGCAAACCGGTGTTGCTTTGTACGAGATACGAGATTTTTCCTAGTATATTATTAATTATTATGACTTGTCATTGCTATGTTATCGTTCTCTAGAAAGGAAAATTACATATATGCTCTTTTTCTTTTTCTTAATGTTCGAGGGAAACCCGATTCATATTTACCATAAGTGAGATACATTTCTTACAATAAATTATTTTGCAATACTGAGGTAGGTACCTTGTTTTGCAGTCAGAACAGAGTAAGCAAAAATAAAGTGCTCTTGTTACATTTTTAAAAATCGCTCAAATTATCATAGATGGAGTAACATAAAAAACACAAACATACTCTATGTGCCTGGTGCCATACAGTATGTATATGTAAATGATTTAAGATATGCTACTAATAATACTCTCATGGGCATTGACACATGTCAACGGCTAGAAGAAATGACACAATTTACACAATTGCTTAATTTTAGGCCCGACAAGGAGTACACCATATCGCTGTAGCTTTTCTGTAAGTATGTAATGGTCGAAACTGTCAAAAGGTTTTGACAGATCTAGAAATATACCCCAAGGCTAAGTTCCTGTTTTTCTACCCCTTTGCAATGAAACTATTACAATTGCCTTCTCCTTGAGATAGCCATGTTGTGAGTGATTCATAAGTTTTTCAGCATAAAAGAAGCTGAATAGTCGCATTGATCATTTCAAAAATTTTAGGGAATGTTGATATCAAACTTATGGGTCTATAATTTTCAATCAAGGTAGAATCGCCATTTTTATATAGTGGTTTTACTAGAGCTTGTTTGAGTTGGTTAGGAAAGAAACCAGCCTTGAATGAGATTAATTAATAGGGCTCTAAAACCACCTTAAGATTGAATTTTAATATTACAAACAAATAGAAATCCCTTTCTACGTGAGATAGCTGGCAACAACTTTGACAATGTTTAATTACTTTTAAATCAAAATAATATTTGTGTCCCCCTAATATGTCATGAAATTAAAGAGTGTTTAAGAAAATGGATAAACTTGTATGCCACAAAATCGCATAAAAAATCACGAATTAATAATTTTTTTCATTAATTTTAATTTAAGTTGTATTAAATTATATTCCATTTATGTTTTGTAGGGTATGGATTATTTAGGGAAGAAAAATATAGTGCACAGAGACCTGGCTGCTAGGAATATCCTAGTTGTAGACGAAAACCACGTAAAAATTTCCGATTTCGGCTTGGCCCAATTTATGGGGGCTAGCAACTACTACATCCTTAAGAGTCCAAACAGGGAACTTCCAATAAAATGGTAATTTTAACATTTTACCTGGGTTTTTTTCGACGTTTGAGAGTCCCTAGAACATGAAAAACATCTTTTTAGAAACAAGAAAGATTTCTATTGCGGTGTGTCTGTGTAAACAAAATTTGTCCCAAAAATAGTCTAGGTTAATGTATTTTCTAGATTTTGGATGTCATGAGCGTAGATCTTTGTTATTATTAAGGGATTTGAAACTTGAAAAAAATACCTTGTCATGATCTAAGAGGAAGTATTATGACAGTTTAAGAAAGAAACAGTTTTCTCACTCCTTTGTTGTGCTCCCAAAAGCTGGCTTTTTTTGCGTAAATCACAGCGAACACCTCCAATCCAGCTAGATACGAGGTCGCCCGTATTTATCGCAATGAATACATCTACGGGAAACGTTCAATAACTGTATTAGTTACTTTAGGTGTTCATATTCATATTTAGAGAAGCAGATGTTCAACTTAATAAAAGGTTAACTTATGGATTAAATTTGATAGGTATTAACAACAAACGTAAAATAAAAAGATATAATTATATTTGAGAAATGGCGTCAACAACATCTAACAATTAGTTTATTCTAATTTAAATTACAAAAATTATCCGAACGACAATCAATACGTTCTCGAATGCATGTTCCTTAAAAAATGCAATATCCCAATAGCATAACACTTAAATCGCTAATTCTTAAAACTAATAGTCGTAAATCTAATAGGTGGTGTAACGGGAACTGGGTCTCGTTTGGCGCCGATATCAAATGTTCAAATTCCATGAGAACTAGATTATTTCCAACAAAAATCAATGTTTTTAAAAAATTCAAATTATCCACAAGATTAAACTGGTTTGCATTTAATAAGCCAAACCAAGAGCAAGTGTCTTCCCCTTTTCTCAAGACCTTCTCCACACTCTGGATGTCATCTTACATTCTCCAGAAATTATAATCTAATAAGAACTGAAAGGCCCTTGCGCCATAAATACTAGGAAATAAATATAATTATTTTTAACTTTATATAACTACCAAATAAACATTTTTTAAATGCCTTAAATGGATTCATGATAACTTTATCGCAGTTTTGAGTCGGTAACTTTATACGTGTCTTAATATGAGTCAAAAACACTACAAGAGCCATTGATTCAATGCAAGGGTTTTAACGCTCACGCACATAAAATCAAACCACAAAACCTGTAAGCATTTATATTAAATAAGTTTTATATGAAAACCCTATTGTTGCTATGAAATCTCTTTATTAAACAGTTTGCTCCTAACAGCTATCTTAAAACATTTTGCTTTTATAATATTAAATCAAATAATCATAAGTGCTTTAAAATATAAATTAAAATGTTTTATAAAGCCATCTTAATCTTTTTTTGTGAATTGATTAATGCAGGACAGTAAGGAAACTTATAACTTTTCTATAGTACAAAAACGGATTTTCGTGAAAATAAGTGATGAAATACGATTTAAATGGTTACTTTAAATATCAGAAGCAAGGTTAATATCTTAAAATAAGGAATAGACAATTTACAACTCCACACAAGTCAACGTCCCCACAATGTAGCAAATCGTTTTCCTCTTCAAGTTGCATCGGACACTTAAGAGAAGAAACCTTTCCCCGTTAAGACTGAGGCGTAAGAAACTTGAATTTTAAATTTTTCAAATAAACTACCCCTAATTTTGGCGATAGGTAAATTAACAAAAAATATTGATATTTAAAAGAACTCAAATTGAACACAATCGTTTCATTGCTAGGCTAGGCAGGAGTCATTTATAGTTTTAAAGGCTGAATGTAATTTTTTAGAGCAAAACTAGTAATGGTATATTATTAACATACAAAATTTCAGAAAAATCGTTATTATGCCCATTTTACTGGAATTAAGTTCTTGGCCAAATTTCAGTAATAAACACCTTTTTAAACATGCCTTGCTTTATCTTGAGGAATTCAAAAAGATAATCCATTTCCCCTATTTATGTTAACGTCACATCCATCAACACTGCAGTAAGAAGAATGACTAGCTTGAGAAGCCATTTCCAAAACTATCTCCAAAAAGTTACATTTAAACCCACTCTTGTTCCAAATTCTATATTTTGGCTCACCGCAGGTTTAAAATCTTAAGACACCGGTTATCTAACCACTGCGAAGTGACCTGTCGACTGACCGCTAGAAGCGGCAATTCGTAGGTGCGGGAGGCGCGTCGGCAAGAGGGAAATTTATTGCGGAATAGTCAAGTGCTTGGATTATTTAGAATATATCTAGTATTATGTTTAACAAAACATATTTTTTTTTACTTGTATCCACATGTGGCCAATGCTTTTCTGGTCATTGTAAGAATTTCTTTTATCAATCTCATTCATGAGTGAGTAAAGAAAAAGTAATTATTGGCGAACTTTTGAAGGTACGCCCCGGAAAGCTTAGCCGAAGGCAAATTCTCTGTAAAATCCGATGTCTGGTCCTATGGTGTCACACTGTACGAGATGTTTGACTACGGAGAAGATCCTCCCTATTTAGGCAACATCGACAAAGTTCCTGAGGGACAACAGCAACAGGTTCTGTTGACTGCAATACAGAGTGGTGCTAGGTAAGTGTATATTTCTACCTAGAAATGTCTTTATGTTATTTTCCACTATAATAGACATATTTTCGTTGTTAATATCAATGGGCATTTCGTTTCGACCTTGGCTAAGCTCGCTTCGCCTCGAGCTCGATTTTGGTTGAGACAAGTTCAGGGTTTTCCCTTGTTTCATATCAATATAAAGTATTTTCCTATCCTGGTTGAAGGTTTAATAAATATAAGAAATAGTACAAGGAAACGATGGGTTTTACCTGGACGCAAATGTTACTCTGTATGCGGGTGCCATTTGCTTTAGGCTCTCACACACTGCTAGAAAATAATTTCGTTATTCAAAAAACCTTAAACAACGTCTCCAACTGGTGTGCAGCAAACTATCTTTCTTCAAATATATCAAAGACTAATGTTATGCTGATTAGGCAAGAATTACAAAACGTTAACATTAATAATGAACTATTGTTTCAAGAAAATAATAAATGTCTCGGGTTAAACATATAATAAATTAAATTGGATTTTACAGGTAAAAATTATCTCTAAAAAATTAACTCTAGTACGTTATGTCCTTAAAGCCTCGGTGAAAATATGCGATAATTATGCTCTTAAGCAAGTGTACTATGCATTTATTTATTCTCAAGTTTCATATACAGTGAAACCTCTCAACAACGGACAGTAGCCGTTCCACAGAAACTATCCGTTGTATAGAGGTGTCCGTTATGGGGAGTGAACAAATTAAATACAAATGTAATTTTATTTAAAAAAGTATTTTATTTTTAAGTAAAAAAATAATATGTTTAGTACAAATTATTAATACAATTGTTACTACGTATACACCAACATCTTTTACATACATATATACCTACAATAAAAATGTGGTACCTAAAATAAAATATTATACTACCTACATATACAGTTTGATACAGTTCTACTTTATAAAAAGTTTCTATTTAAAAAAATTATCAAGTGTTGTTTGTCTTAAACTAGTTAACATTTTATATGCTTCCTTAATGTTCTTAATATTGGAAGAAATAATTTCTTCATCATCACTGTCAGGTGAAATCTGACTGTTCTCTCTATTTTGAAATTCACTGATGCACTCACCTACACTTACGTTAGGATTTTCCGTGAATAAACTTTTATCAATTTCTGAATATGAAGTTAAGTCGGAATAGAATACATTGATGTTTCTCTATAATTCCGATAATGGCACATCATCTTCACTATCGTAGTCAACGTTTTCCTCGAGAATTTCGTCGAATCCAGCTTTGCGGAAGCAGTTATTGATGGTCTTGGATTCGACTTTTTTCCATGTAGCAACAATCCAAATCAAGGCACTTACAACATTTATGGATTTCTCCAATTTTTCGGTAGATTCAGAATACTCCATGAATGATAAAAGTCGCTTGATTAAAAACTTTCTGTAGTGTTTTTTAAAATTTTGAATCACGCCCTGATCCAATGGCTGGCAATGTGAAGTCGTATTTGGCGGTAAAAAAATTATTTTAACATTTTTTAACTCCGGTTTTTTTTTATTTATTTATTCATAACAAGTATCTACAGCTTATGCCAATTACAGACACTTAATCTAGCTTAAAACGAACATTACAACAATTATTTGAGAACAAATGTAGATGTATTTGATATACAATAAAAGATGCACGATGGACTTTGGTCTGTGTGTGCACCTTACATGATTGCCATTTAGAATCTAACAATAAACAAACAACTATTGTAGGTCTAATAAAACTTCAACGTTAACCTTATTATGAATACAATTTAAACATTAAACAATAATGCTGGAACTATAACAGATTTCATTCTAGTTAATCTAAAGTAACTTTAAATAAACTGTAAATACCTAGTTATTACAAAAAAACAAGAGTATTCTCAATTACCTCCCAGTTGTCTTTATTCCATTCATTAAGTTTATTTTTGATATTAATATATGGTTTGAATTTGAGTTGTGATGGTAGTAAATTTATAATTTTAGGGGCTACATATTTTGGGTTGGCGTGAGATGCAGCGTTATCCAAAAATAAAAGTACATTTCGGTTTTGCCTTTGCATTTTTCGGTCAAATTTCATCAACCGATCCGACATTATATCCCTTGTCATCCATGCTTTCTTGTTATAGTACCATTCAAGAGGCAATTTGTCCGCGCTTGATCCTTTAAATTAACGGGGTTTTTTTTACTTTTTCCATTCACCAGTGCATTTTCTTTTTCTCCATTCATAGAGGCGCAAAGTAAAATAGTGAGTCTTTCCTTGGAAGCTTTCCCGCCAGCACATGTTTCGCCTTTTAAAGAAAACGTTTTATTTGGCAAGGCGCGGAAAAAGAGTCGCGTTTAAGCGGCGTTATAAATGTCTCTCGGTGTGTAGTTTTTGATAATAGCACATAATTTCGTCCGCCAATCAGTTACCTGAATCAAGTCTACAGTAGCTGCTTCGCCACAGATGGATTTGAAAGAGATATTATGACCATCCATTTGATCCTTTAAAAACATCAACTTTTAGATTCTTCGCAATTTCTTGTGCTTTTTCCTTTATTATTGTACCGGATATTGGAATGTTTTTGGAGCGTACTTTACAAAACCAGTCGTAGACAATTTGGTCTATGGTAGCATCCTCAGTTTTCGCAAATTTCTTTTTTTCTTTCATGTTCCCGGTCTCGGCGAATCGCTCGTTAAGATCGTTCTTGTTTCTCAAAATATCACTAATTTGAGATTTTCCTACACATAATTTTTCGGCTAATACTCTAACACTAAGTTTGTTTTTTTCCGCGTACTGGATTATTTCAACTTTTTCTTGAAGACTCAAGAACTTTCTTTTGTTTAAAGACATATTGATCGCAGCAAAGTAACATCAAAACTAAGATATTCTATTGATGAAGACTACATTTTATAAAAATAAGTTGATCTATTTATTATGCAATTCACCGCAATTTACCTACAAGCCAGACAGCATAAGCTAGCCTATTGTTAAACTCAAACAAACAAAAGTATGCTTTATTGCCGCAGAAAAATTTTACAATTTTATGGACAAAGCAAAATATACCTAAAATAAGACATATCAAAACATTAATCGAAAAGAATTTCGATACGTCAATGCTTTTTAAAAATGTAAATTATCAATTTACCAAATCGTAAAACACACGTTAGAATATAACATAACATTGCCGCAAAACAGTTAATGAATCCTAATAACCTTATAAAAGTAAACAAACACACATGTACGAGGTGAATAATTTCGATGACATTGAAATCAAAATTGCAACTATGCGACCTTAAACTCTATGTTATTATAGTTATACAAATAATTGTGATGTTAAACAGAATGTAGTATACAAAAAAGAATTAAATTTTGTTTTTAATCCAATACCTAACAAAAATAATTAAGTTTTAAGTGAATGTTCGACAGTTCTTTTCTCTGTATGATGATTTTCAAAATTCTATGCTACGAGTTAGGACATGACTCAAAAAAGATTTAAGTAAACAAGCGGATTTAGTGAAAATTTAAAGAGACTTACTCGCTGTAAAAATCATTATCAATTGTGCAAGCATAGGGGTAGATTTTAAATGTACTGGCAGATTGTTGTAAAGTTTTATGGCGTTGTAAATAATTGATTTTTTTATTAATTCTGAGGAAGGAATGGGAAGATATATATCATGCCTAGAGTTTCTGGTAGGGTATACATGTTGTGGCCTTTCTGGGATGGTGTTTATATGTTTTCTCAGCAAACATACCGTTTCCAAAATAAATAATGCAGGAAGTGTTAATATTTCATGTTTTTTGAAATAGTATTGGCAATGAGCTCTATTATTTAGACCAAACAAATAACGAATGGCTCTCTTTTGAAGCATAAAAATACTACGAAATTGCTCGGTGGTACAGCAGCCCCAAAAGGGAAGGCCATAGCAGAGGTGGGGTTCAAATAAAGAGAAATAAGTAAGTCTGGCAGAAGGAACGTCTAGTTCTTTTGAAACTGATCGAATGGAGAAGCAGGCGGTAGAAAGTTTTTTAGTTAAGGTGTCAATATGATTAGACCATTTTAGGTTGTTATTTATATTTAAACCCAGGAATTTAACCGACTCTACGTATTCAATATTGCTGTTATGTACCTGAAGTGGTTGTAAAGTTTCCTTATAAGATAACGCCACCGTTTTATCGACATTAAAACAAAGCATATTGGAATCCGACCAAGCCTTAATTATAACCAAGTCTTTGGAGATACTAGAGTGTAAAGACGTTGCATCAAAATCACTCCAAGTTATGCTTGTATCGTCAGCAAAAAGGGAAATTCTTCCATTAATTTTAAGGTTCGTGATATCATTAACGTATAACAAAAAAAGAATAGGTCCCAAGACTGAACCTTGAGGGACTCCACTTGTAATCAACTTACAATCAGAATCGGAACCATTAGCCCTTACAAGTTGTTGCCTTTTCCCAAGATAAGGTTTGAACCAATTTAAAGAAGTACCACGAATTCCATAAAAATTTAGTTTGTTTATCAGAATTTCATGTCTAACACAATCAAAGGCTTTCGCATAGTCACAAAAAACTGAGGCAGTTGGGTGGTTGTTATTGAGAGATAAGTAGACGCCTCTAAGCAACGTGAACATGGCGTCGCTGGTGCACTTGTTGGGTAGAAATCCGAACTGCTCCGGGGATATTATCTGATGTTTCAGGAGAAATGGCATAAAACGATTCTTCAGTAGCCTTTCGATGATTTTTGATAGCACTGGTAGTAGTGCAATTGGGCGATAATTGCAAGAGTTAGTTTTTTCGCCGCCTTTATGAAGTGGAATAATTATAGCTGTTTTAAGGCAATCAGGGAATACACCTTTTATAAAGGACTCATTTAATACTTATTTACTCATTAATGTTGTAAGGGCCTCTATGACTGGGAGTGGCAAGTTCAGGAATATTCTAATTGATAGGCCATCAGTGCTACACGAAGATTTACTTTTGATATTATTTATTACCTTCAATAGTTCCGTGTTGCTAACGGGACTTAAGAAAAAGCTATCAGCTAAATTTTTTGAAGGAGGGAGAAACGAAAGAGGGTCCAAACTTGGCGAGATACTAGAGGTAACATTTTTGCTTACATTAATAAAATAATCATTTAGATCATTAGCCCCTGGCAAGATCTGAGTCACAGGGTTTGATTTGTTTCTGAGGTTATTGATGATGGACCAGGTTTCTTTTGAAACGTTATTTGAGTTTGTTAGACGTTTTCGGTAGTGTAATTTTTTTGCTGACTTAATAAGAGTAGTGTAGATCCTCCTATAGTTAGAGATATAGTCGAGAATAAGAAAGGAGTCGGTGAATTTTTTTATATATGAGAGCGAGCGCATATTTTTAGCAGAAATTCGTATTCCTTTCGTGGTCCACGGTTTATGCCGCTTAGGTTTGATTTTCTTAAGCGGGAAGGCCTTGTTAAAAGCACTTAAAGTTTTATTTAAAAAAGTTCTGAAGTTTGTGTTGACATTATCAGATTTAAAATTCCAATCGGTGTTAAAGCAAATATTATGAAATACTGAGAAATTTGCGGCCGAGAAAATTCTGCCCCGATGGCGAGATCTTGGTAAGGGCCTAATAGGTAAACTAAACCTGGAAATTATCGCCTCGTGATCGGAAAGACCTGAGTTATAGACCTGTGAATGCACCTCTGATGGAGAAAAAACAGACGCCATGTAATCGATGATAGAAGAAGAATTTTTTGAAATTCTAGTTGGCGAGGATACATGCATTGAAAGACCGAAAGAGTCGAATATAGAAATTAGATATTTTTGGATGGCACAAATAGTAGCATAGTCAATATTAAAGTCCCCGCATAGAATTTTTTTACCTTTAATCGGTAGACTGTGAACTAGTATGAACTAGTGCTATTAACAATAGATATCCGCGCCGCTTATTAGCATAGATCTAAATATTGCCCATAATGTACAATAAAAAGACCGGCATTAAATGTGGGTTTTTCAAAAATTATCTCAACATCTATCCGTTCTGAGGAGGTAAATTTTACTGTTTTTATTAAAAATGTTCCAAATTTTCCTGTCCGTGTCCGTTGTTGCGAGTATCCGTTGTCAAGAGGGTTTAATACACAGGAATACATATACTGACGGTCGGTGACTTCAAAATTGTCCGTTCAGCAGAGGTGTCCATTGTTCGAAGGTGTCCGTTAAGGGAGGTTTCACTGTAGTGTGATGTTCTAGGGTTTTTCTGATAACAGGAATGTCATCTTAAAAAGGGCAATTCGTAATATCTCGAAAAAATTGCTTATTTCTAAATGCTATAATGAACTTTTTTGTAGATATTTAGTAATTTCTGTTTTTTTTTAGGTTGTTTATATCTTGCTCACACAATGTAAATTGTTTTTTTTTTAGAAATAAAAATGTAAAGTAAAGTTTCGCTCATATTAATTACGAATTATAATTGTAATAATCCACAAAACTTTCATATTTAAAATGTTCTTCCATCTTTATAAAGTAAGAAGTAAGGACCAATCACTTTTATTTGGATATTAACCCTGTACATAATGTTCACAGGTTCCCATGTCCAGAACACTGTCCACAGGCCGTCTACGTCAGTGTGATGCGACCCTGTTGGGAGACAGATCTTCATGAGAGACCCACCTTCAGACAGTTGACTGTGGAGATAGAAGACTTGATGTTGCGATATTAGGCAGCAGGATGCCTAAATCCATTCATTGGAGTCCTATGTGGTTACTTAACACATTACATCCCGTTTCACATACTCACGACTAGGGATGAGCATATTATTGATATATCGGTAGCTTATCTACATATCGAGTAACAGTAGGTAAATAAAAAAAGTTTGAAAATTATCCGATAAATACCGATAGTCAATAATTGTTAAATGGTTTACATTTTTATGCAGGTGAGGACCATTTTTTTGCTCGGTGATTTGATTTATTGGCAGAATATTCCCATCCTAGGAATGTCTGCTAAAACCTCCTTGGTCACAACTTCGATAGGTACGAATGACTATCGATAACTAAAATTTATCGAATATTGCCTATCGTCTATCGATAGGTAAAATCTGTTATTACCCATCCCTACTTTCTTGCCTATTTAAGAAAAATATGTTTTTTTATATTTGTGCAGTCTTACGAGGACTAGTCTCGCGTTGGAATTGCAAAAAAACCTAATACATACAGCTGAATATTGTATTTTTTGATGATACTTGAGAAAACAAGGATTTTAACAAGTTTTCTATGCATATTTGTTTAGCGTAAACGTTTTTAAATCGAAATTGCAAAGAGATTTTATGGCTACCAAGTACAAATTTTTATGTATTGAAAACTCAGATATGGTAATAAAGTAAGCTTATACAGTTTTCGAGATAAGGGATGCATATTTTGGTAAACTGGTTATAAACAATTTTTTTCTTTTATGTTGAAAAAATGCAATTTAAAGCCGCACAAAGGACCGTAATGCCCTGATACTGCTCAAAATCGAGATTTTCCCGAAATTCGACATTAAATTGAAACCGTCAACAAAAATTCTAACCTCAATTTGAATGTACTAGTTAAGCCAGGAATACAATGTAGTTGTTGTTGCTAGGTTGTTGGCGCGGAAACTAGTCCATTTGCCAGATTGCTCCCCATCCAGAAGTCCAGGTGGAACGTTATCGCAGGGATGTGATGGCGAATGATGAGATTCCCGGTCACCCCAAGGAGTTTTAACCGACTGTACTCTCTATTTCTTTGTTAAAGTGCTCTGTGGTCATTAAGTTTCTCTGTAACAATACAAAATAGGTGTTGCTTGGTGAGACAATGCCCCGTCCTCATCCTAATTATAGTGGTAATGTGTCTACAACTATAAAAAGGGATACTTTTAAACCATATTTTTTTTAGGAAATTAGATTGGATCTTTGAATAGAGTTTACTTTTCGTTATGAGATTTTGTTTCCATTCTTGTACAAATTTGAAATTTATTTTATTTTTTATTAAGTTGAGTATGTCTCCTATTTCTATTTTGATAGCTTTAGGGATGTTCAGATTTCTGCCAATGTTGGGTAGTGTAGGCCTGCATGTTTCCATTTATTTCACAATGTCCTGGTATCCACGTTAGGAGTATTTCAGATCCTTTATGGCATGCTTCAAAGATACTCTTTTTTATTTTTAGTATCTGGAAGCTATTTTTGTGGTTGTAAACGTTACTTTACCTTTTTCAAAAGTCATTTTTTTTTAACATCAATTCTTCAAAACTACGTAACTTCGAAATGAATTTGAAGTGAAGAATTTCAAATTTTTTGGCCTTTTTTGTTAATTAAAGTTTTTAATTGAGATTGATAATCAAATAGATAGGGAAATTGATTATTGTTGGGTAAATTTGACAAAATAGTACATTTTTTATGTGGATTAAGCATTTTTTTTTAGCAACAACCTTATTCTTGACCCTAGTATGTGACTAATAGAGGGAATTTGGTTTTTCAATAACTACAACACGTTATATTTATAATTATTCTAACTAACAAATGTGAGGAAATTATGAACTGGACTGTCCGTGCAAAATATAATAAAGGGTTATACACATTTGAGTATGGCATCATCAAACATCATTAAAAAAAAGGTGGGCCTTTAATTGATATTACATTGCAGAAAACAAAAATAAAAGAAACAATTAGCAGACATGGCTTATTCTTTTTTTACTTTCCCTCGTAAGAGATAAGTATGGGAGTACTGAAAAAATCCTCCAAGATTTTCGCTGATCTTTGCATATTAGGGACCAAAAAAAAACATGTTCTCCCACTTCCATCAGTTCTGATTGACTTCTAATTTTTGTCAAAAATCAAAATATAAGATATAAATATAATAAAAACATTTATATTCTCATACGCTCTGAATTCATTAAACACAGGAAGTTACATCCCAATGCATGCAAGGAAAGACTCACCATCGAGAGAAAAGAAGGAGGGAGGGGAATTATAGATATACTATCGCGAAATAAAAAACAAATTTACGAACTCAGAAAATTCTTCTACAACAAACATTTTAACCTCCATAAGGCAATAATGACCTATCTCAAACGTGCCACGCAGCAGACTCACACAGTCACATCCAATCACGATTAGAAAAGATGAACATCTGGTCTGAAAAAACACTCCACGGAAGACACAGATACCACATAAAGCAAGACCACATACATAAAAAGCTTTCATATACGTGGTTACAAGAAGAGCAGCTGTTCCTGGAAACAGAAGGCAGAATTTACCAAAAGCACAAAATTAAGGACACAGCCATTGAAGACGACAGGTGCAGGAGATGTCATCAGCAGAGAGAAACGATCGATCACATAACGAGTGGATGTAGAATAATGGTTGGAACTGAATACACCGCGAGACATAACTCAGCAGGGAAAGTCGTTCATCAAGCATTAGCCACAACATACAAACTGGCGAAGAACACACACCCCTTATTACCATTATACACCAACATCTATACTTGAAAACGAAGACTACAAGCTCTACTACGACATTGACATCCACACAGATAAAACAATAACCGCAAACAGACCCGATATCACCTTTCAATTCAAAAAAGAGAAGATCACTTATTTAATTGACATGGTTGTCCCCAACGACGAGAACATCCAAGCGAAATACAGTGAGAAAAGCGCCAAATACACCGACTTGGCAATAGAAGTAAAAAGGCTGTGGAAACAGGAAAGAGTCATCATTGTTCCTCTCGTCATATCAGTAACAGGTCTCATCCCAACAACGTTTACACCGCATTTGGCTCTATTAGGACTTAATAAAGACATTCATAAGAACATCCAGAAATTGGTCATTTTGAAAACATGTAGCATCGTTAGATTTTTTTTTCTGATTTGGTATAATCCCGTCGGTATAAAATACAACCACAGGAATACTGTGAGACAACAAGTATAATAATAAACATCTTTATTTGTTGTCTTATCTTTTTTCTAAATACAATAGAAAATAATTGAGAGATTAAACGAACTTACCTAAGTGATGTTTAATCCTAATTATATGAAGCCTCGTCGAAGAAAATAATACAGGTGTAGTAACTCCGCTTGGCGTCTAATCTCACACTTCAAAGATAAAATTTTTTGTGTTTGTCGGGCTCTCCAGTCCTCAGAGCGCCAGTCGGTTCGTGGCCAAATCATTCCAGTTTAAAGTATTGTTGCAACAATTTTGGGTTCGGGAAGGGGTGGGACATTATTTTCTTCGACGAGGCTTCATATAATTAGGATTAAACATCACTTAGGTAAGTTCGTTTAATCTCTCAATTATATTTCAGCCTCGTCTCGAAAATAATACAGGTGTAGTTGTTTAAAGCAGGTTGCAACAATTTTTCTAAAAGACTTTTATTGGAGTAAAATAAGTGTAACAAAAACAAAAAACAGTTAAATTAAGTGCAACTAAGCACTGCCCTAGCAAAACTACTTGTATCCTTAACTAATGGTTTGTTATAGAAAACAGCGAAAGTTCTTGAATGTTCTGTCCAGCCGGCTGCTGAACGAATATGATCATAACTCACACCCTTTCTTGCGGCCGCAGATGTAGCCGCGTGTCGGGTGCTATGGGCGCCAAATGAATTTATGTCCAACCCACTCTGTTATAATGTTATAAAAAGGTAACCAATGCTTCCTCGAATGGACTCGGTTCTTTCTAAATAAGAAAGTAATGATTTTGCTGGACATATGTTCACATCATCAGTGAAAAAAGGTAGTATCAGAGTGGGTTGAACCCTATTGATGTTTGATGTTTTAAGTCGTTTTGTAATTCTTATTTCTAGCCTATCTGGAAATTTCTGAATGTTGCATAATTCAATGTTTGCCAGAGTTTGTACTCGTTGACCTGTGGCTAAAGCGAGAAGTATGACAGTCTTATGTGTTAAAAATTCTAATGAAAATGCTGTAGAAGATAACTGTTTAATGTGATTAAGGACCACAGCAGGATCCCAAGTGTTACTGTATTTAGGTAAAGGCGGCCTTAAAGATCCTAAGCCTTTAAAAAACCTTTTAATTCGAAAGTCTTCACTTAAGCTTGGACCCATTATCTGAGCAAGTGCTGCTCTGTAAGAATTTAGGCTGCTAAAGGATGCCCCCTGTTTGAAATGATAAGTGAGAAATTTTAAAACTGCAGGAACTGACCGGGTAAGGAGATTAATGTTATTGTGACTGCAGTACTCCCACCATAGCCGCAGGCCAACGTTGTATTGGGTGATGGTACTTTCAGTAATGGATGCGAGGCATATACTCAAGGATTCGTTGGGAACTCCTCCCTGCTTCAATGCTTCGATGATACAATGCCTGCCACCAGGGTAATCTTTTCCCATAGTGGATGAGGTATCCTGTTAAAGGACATTAAATTTCTATTAGGTTCGAAAATAATAGGCTTGCTTTCTAGAAGAGACGTAAAAAGAGGATACCATGACTGAGAGGGCCAGAGAGGAACGACGAGAATACCTCTTGCCTCTTCGGAAACTATTTTGTTTAGTACTTTCAAAAGTACTGAAAATGGCGGAAAAGCATAAAAGTAGATATTTTTCCAATTTAAAGTAAAAGCGTCAATTGCAAAACTCTCTGGATCCCTCAGCCATGAGACAAACCTTTTACATTTCGTATTATTTTTGCTGGCAAATAAATCAATATCGGGTTGACCAAACTCAAGAACTATTTTAGCAAATGCTGACATATGTAGAGACCATTCGGTTTCCATTGCCAAACTACGAGATTCAGCGTCAGCAATCTTGTTATCACATGACTTAATATATGATGCAAAGAGAAATAAATTGCGTTCTTCGCACCACTTCCATAATATTCGAGTAAGTCTGTTAAGTTTGGGGTATTGTACGCTGCCCATTTTATTAATATAAGCTATTGCAGTCGTGTTGTCGACTCGACACAAAATGTTACAATTAGATAAATTTACTGCAAAACATTTTAATCCGTAGAAGACAGCTAAGAGTTCTAAATAGTTTATATGGTGTTGTTTCTCTACTTCAGACCAAAAACCATGAGCTTTCTTTCCCGCACAACTAATACCCCAGCCAGTCTCTGACGCGTCAGAAAAAATCTCTAATTTAAAGGTATCGGTCCGGATAAAATTTTTTGCAGTAGGTAAATTTCGAATCCACCAGTGGAAATCACCAGAGAGTAAAGATGAAATGCTCATTGTTTCATCATAATTTCCATGGGACTTGCGCAATGCTAAGAATTTTTCACGTTCAAATGCCTTCGTATACAGCCAGCCATACTTAATTCCAGGACACACAGACGTTAATTTTCCTAAAAACATAGCGAAATCCCTGATGGAAACATGCTGTACTGAGGAAAACTTTTTAACTAACTGCAAAGTCTTAACAATTTTCTTCGATGGTAAGCTGATAGACATGTCTGAAGAATTATAAACAAAACCGAGATATTCTATCGTTTGAGAAGGGACTAATTTGCTTTTCTCGTAGTTTTGCAAAAAACCAAGGGAAGTCAGAAGATTAAGAGTTTCCGTAACATTATTTAAGCATTCAGCATATGTAGCGCCAAATAAGAGCAAATCGTCTAAGTAAATAACTGACATAAATCCTTTTTTCCTTAAATGGCTAATTACTGGTTTCATTAATTTAGTAAAAACTAACGGAGCAATATTTAGCCCAAATGGCATACAGTTATATTCATATAAGTCTCCATTAAATTCAAATCTTAAATATTTCCTGTATTTTTTATTGATTGATATTAAGAAATAAGCATCTTTTAAGTCTACCGAACACATAAAACAATTTTTTCTCATCAACTTAGCTACAGTTCGGTAGTCTTCCATTTTAAAATGATTACATTTTATACCCTTGTTAACAATTTTAAGATTTAAAATTAACCGGTTTGAGCCATCAGGTTTTTGCCTAAGAAAAATAGGGGAAATATACTGCTTGTCGCAAGGTTTTACTAAACGAATAACATTATCTGAAAGGAGTCTATTAACACAAGTTTGTATGGATGACTTCTCTTTTGCCGACCAACAAGTCTTTCTAAAACTTCGTTGTTTTGGAAATTTAACAAAGGGTATTTTTAACCCCTGGATCCAACTAAGAATCAACTTGTCGTGACAAAATTGAGACCATACTGAATAAAATAAATTTAACCTTCCAGCAATACACACCTTTACTGTTGGTTCTCTTGACGTCGACGGTATTTCCTGCCCCGTGGAGTGTTGTTAAAATTGGCTCCGCTGCCAACGGTTCCCATGCTGACGTTGAAGTGGAGCTTTTAAGTTTAAAGCAGAAGACTTATTTGCCACTTTAGTTTGCTTTAACTTCAAAGTCTTCCCGGTACTTTCCAACGTTTTGGAATCCTTGAGGCGCTGTTCAAAATTTTCGCCAAATAAAAAAGAGTCTGTGGGGATATTTTTATTGACTTCTTGGAAGTCTTTATTTAAATTTACTGCAATTAAGCCCCTACGAGTCATAGTTTGCTCGTGAAGAACATCAACTAATAATCGGCTTGCATCATTGAGCAGCTCAATATATTGCCTATTGCCGCCCCCCTCCTCGGACAGTATTAAAGTAAAAAGGTGTCCGATAGCAGTCAAGCTTGCTGCTACTTGGTTTTGTAAACCGGCTAACCTCTGGTCCCGTAACAGATTTGAATTGGAAGTAGCTTTTTCGATAATTGGGTTAAGTTTTGGAGCAGTAAGGCTTCGGAAGTTTTCAGGAGGAGGGTGTTTAGCATTGATTTTATTTTTGTCATCGTCTGACAAACCTGAAGATAAAATGTTCTTCCAACGTAGCAATAAATCATTGTGCAGATTTGGTCCCCAATGTTCAGAAGAGCCCTCTTGACGACCCAGAATTTCAACAACGTCCTCGCTTAGAGTTGACTTTTGTTGACTGACAGACAGATTTTCCCCTTGAACATTTTCAGTTTTGTCTGAAATGACGCAAAAAATGAAGACAAATTAGATGTAAGCAAAAAATACTCGTCATCTAAAAGAACGTGGTTTGATGATTGGCAAAATGTAATAAACACTTTTACCAAAGGGAATTCGTTACCTACATTTCCATCCACGTTTAGAGTATTTAGTATGCTCGTTGATACTAAGTTGTTTGTTAAAATGTTTTTTTTTTTTTTTTTTTTTAAATTTTCTAGAACGTGGTGTGCTCATCGACACCAAAATTAGAAGACAAAATGTGGTAAACATTTTTACCAAGGAAATTTCATTGTTCCTTACAATATTTCTCATCTCCTTTAGAAAGAATTGGTATGGTCATTAATACCAAGTTATTTATTACTAGATTAAAAAATCTAGAAAAGACTCAATAAATAAATAATTAAAACCGGGAAGTTCGTTGACTCGTAAAATATTAAAAATACGTGACTAAATCTCAGTCAGTGAAACAGAATTATCAACTTCGGTAAATCGATATTTTTATTTTCTTTTTTACTTACCGCCAGATAAAGACTGGGCTGTGTTAACATAAACAACATCGTCGAGTGGCGATGGTGACTCATGGCCTGTGGGACGATCCACTGTAATGCTGTCGGGGAAGGAACCATCCGAGAGAGAAAGAGACTGTGATCGTGACGACGACGTGGATGACGAAGACGAAGATGAAGTGAGTCGTCGAATGCGGGTACGATGGCGGTTTTCTATATTTGATAACCTTTTATTAATATTCTCGAGGGTTTCCTCGAGTTTTTTAAATTTCTTTGACTTTCTTTCGCGGGAATCACTAGAACCACGACGATTCCGGCGTTTACTTGATTTTTTCGGCATTATTGACGCACTAAACACAGCAAAAACACGAACGCGATGTGATCGATTATACACACAAACAAAGAATGATTTGGCCACGAACCGACTGGCGCTCTGAGGACTGGAGAGCCCGACAAACACAAAAAATTTTATCTTTGAAGTGTGAGATTAGACGCCAAGCGGAGTTACTACACCTGTAAAGTTTTGACATTAAAAAAAAATCAAATATTCTTATAGAATTTTTATTTAAGACTTATAAAATAATAATTTTTGTAACAAAACATTTTATTTTCTTTTTGGTTGATAAAAAAAAATGGTGTACTAAATATAGTACACTAGGAAAATAGCAGGCAGTTAGGTTCACTTTGTGTGATATGACGCAAAACATTTTACATGCACCCCAACATTGCATTTTTGGCATCTAGTTGTAGTGCGATCATGACAATGACCGCATCTTGTTTGTTTTGGCTGCGGAATCACATAGTGATCATAACGATCCCATCTTAGGTCCACATTTTCCAATGCCGATGGTCTGCCTCTTGAAAATGATGGTGGTTTTTTATTTTGTGTTAACAATACCGTTGCGATTCGCCTTCTAAATTTCAACTGGTCCATATCACCACCATTTTTGCGGTGTAAATGCCATGCATTTTGAATAGCCAAATCGATGCAATGGGTGAAAAGCGGAAAATACCACTTTTTACCTCTTACAGATATTCGGTATAGCCCAATGTTCTGGTCCGATCGGTCTACGCCGCCCATATTTCCATTGTATAGGTAAACTAGATGAGGTTGTTCAATCTGAAATCAAAAATATAATATTTAGAAAACTTTTTACTTTATACAAATTTAGGTTTATTGTTTACCTGAACATGTTTATTTTCCTTTCGGGAAAATCTTTTTACTTTGTGAATTGGCTTGACTCCAGCATGATTTGAACATAAACTTACTAAATTGTTGTCGTTCCATTTTACGGCAATTATATTCTGGTCAGCAATTTTAGAAAAGTCATATAAACCTCGATCTTGCTTCTTTAGTATTTTTGAGTCGACCAACGGATTACCAGATAAACGGTTTTCTCTTAGGGTACCTGTAGCTTGAAAGCCCATATCAGTGAGCTTTTCCATTAGCGGGATTGTTGTAAAAAAGTTGTCGAAGAATATATGTAATTTTTGGTCTGGCCATTTTTTTCGCAGAACTTCGGCGTATTCCAATACAACCGCAGCACCGACACCATAATCGCTATAAGCCTCACTTATATTAGTTGAAGCTCCTTGATAAGGCTCAAACCAGTTTACATACCCTAGCCTGGTTGCTCCTACCCATAGCTTATACCCGTATCTTATTGGTTTTCCGTGTATAAATTGTTTGCAACCGTGCCTCCCAAAATAAGGCACCATTGCCTCATCAACACAGTGATTCTGCTCTAAGTCACTTTTCTCCATAAACTTCTGGTTTAGATAGTCAAATAATGGTCGTACTTTAGAAAATCGATCGGATTTATCTAAGGATTGGTTGTCTTTGAAATGAATGTTTGTCAAAATATATTCAAACTTATCTCGTGTGATGGATTCCGAAATAAGTGCGTTGTGACCATCGCTTTCTCTTTCCCAATAGATTCTTCTTCTAGGAACGCAAATATAGCCACTGAGTACAAGAACGCCAATAAAAGCTTTTATTTCACGCTTTGATACTGTTTGCACGTGATTTTTTTGACCAGCATACTTGTTAGTTTCAGCAACTATAAGATCTAAAAGCTGGTCTTCAAAAAAATCCTCAAAAAGTTCTAATGGAGATTTTATATTTCCATTTGTAATATGGTCATTAGTATCAATAATACTATTTGAATAATCTGACGGCACCAGTAAATCTTCTTTGGTCCAATTGTAAACTTTTTTTTTCTTTGCAAAAGATTTTTTGACTTTCAGTTTTTCTAACGGCTTTTTAGAAATCAAACTAGCTAATGGTAACTCATCTTCTGAAGAAAAGTCGCCATCGTCGTAGAATTGATGTAGATTTACTTCGGCAGGCGCTCGAAGCTGCGACCCTGGCAAATTACCCAACTCAATGAAATTTTCATCGCCTGAATCCTCATCAGTGATTTCTTCGTTTTCTGGAGGAAATAGAGTTATTCCAGACGTTCTTTGCAAAACATCATCGTCATCCTCAAGCATGCTTAGTGCCTCATTTAGTGAAAATCCTCTAAAATAGATACAATCCATTGTAATTTTGTATAGTAGTTACAAATACATGTTATGTAGTACTTTCAAATAACGCGGTACGACCAGAAATATAGCAAATAAATAAACTATCACATCCACAATGACGTAGTTCTACTCAATCAATAAAAATACTTATTAGAAAAATAATAATTTGCGTGGAAAATAAAATATATACCAAAATCCATATATGACGTGTTTATGCCTAGCGTACTATATTTAGTACACCCGAAAATATGGCGACGAAAAAGATACCAAATGTAAAATAAGGTTATCTCTGTGATTTGTATCATAAAATAATATATTTTAGCTTTCGGATAAACCGGTCAAAAACAGTTAAAATGTATTCTAACATTTAAAAAAATACTTACTTCACAAACCGAACGCCGAAGTCACTCATTTTTTCAATTTACAGAACTTTCTAATTCCACAAGGCCGCACTGTTAGCCTAACTCCGAAACAAACACGTGTATAGCTCGACTGTTACATCCACAATGACAATTCAATCACGCCACCTTCAAGTGGCGACATCTGGTATCCCGTTTTAATACTTTGATAACTGTACTATATTTAGTACAACAGGCATATCTGGGTTAATGTTAGTGTACAAAATGGTACTTACACAGGTCAACAAATCAGATATAAAATAATGTAATACATTTTTAAAAATAGACATTACAATACACATTAAAATAATATAAAATAATTTAATTTTAGTTTTATTTAAAAAAAAAATTTTTTTTGATACCCAAAAACCAGAGTACATTACACATTAGAATACTTAACTATTTAAAAATTCCTCAACACTGTAGAAGGTACCTTCCTGTAGTGATGTCTTTATTTTGTGTTTATAAGACTTTAGTGGCAGATTTTTTATATCTGCTGGTAATCTGTTATAGAGTCTCACAGACAAGCACCCAGGGCCATCCCGATATCGTTCCAGACGTCGATAGGGTGGAAGAATGTTGGTTTTTTGCCTGGTATTGTGGCTATGAACTTCACTATGCACTCTGAATTCTTCTAGGTTTGTTTTTATATAAATTAGATTTTCAAGAATAAACGCTGAGGGCAAAGTTAAAATTTTTAGATGTTTAAAGGCTAGCCTACAATCCTCCCTGCAACCAAGCCCAGCCAAAATCCTGACCGCCTTTCTTTGCATCTCGAAAACTCTATTTGCTCCAGGAGCATGTCCCCAGACCAACAATGCATATGTCATAACTGAATGGAACAAAGCATAATATGCATTTCTTAGTACAGCATAAGATACAGACTCCGAGAGATTTCTCAATGCAAACAAACTACTACCTAGTCTCTTAGCAAGACAATCAGTGTGTACATCCCACCTGAGACCAGGATCCAAGTGGACACCCAGAAATTTTACTGATTTGTGTTGCTCATTCATGTGTGCGGTATCTCTAAGGGAGAAAACAATCATTTTGGTTTTATCTTTATTTAGTAGTAGTTCATTTGCACTGAACCACCCCTCAGCTCTAGAACGAGCTATATTCAGATCATGCACAGCTTCCCCCAGGGTACTTGCAGCTACAGAGATCGTCGTATCGTCTGCAA
Organism: Kuschelorhynchus macadamiae; assembly: GCA_030620095.1. Taxonomy (NCBI): domain Eukaryota; kingdom Metazoa; phylum Arthropoda; class Insecta; order Coleoptera; family Curculionidae; genus Kuschelorhynchus; species Kuschelorhynchus macadamiae. Next base: position 952,817 of record JAUTXW010005271.1, read on the forward strand.
ACAGGGTGAAACCTGCTATGGTTTCTCCCAGTGGTAGATCATTTATATATATTAGAAACAAAATCGGCCCAAGTATTGATCCCTGAGGTACTCCCACAACAAGCTCAGCCTCCGCAGACTCCAACCCCCTCACTCTGACAGTCTGAACACGGTTTTGAAGATAAGAAGCTATTAATTGAACTGCCGCATTGTTAAAATTGTAGTGTTTGAGTTTTTTAACAAGAATACTGTGAGATACACAATCAAAAGCTTTGCTAAGATCACACATCAAAGCAGCATTAAAGTATTTACCCTCAAAAGCATCCTGGATTCTTTGAACCAAGTGCAAAATACCCATGGTAGTGTTACGTCCTCCTTGAAAACCAAACTGACACTGGGAGAAACAAGAATTGTTTTCAAAAAACTCTATTATTTGTACAGGCATGCACTTTTCAACAATTTTGGAAATGATGGGCAAAAGTGAAATCGGTCTGTAATTAGATGCTGTGTTCTTATCACCACTTTTATAAATAGGGACAACTATGGCTTTTTTCAGAATGTCAGGAAAAATACCCAAGTTCAAACAGATATTAATAAATTTTGTTAGTGGATATATTATTAAATTTTTTACTGTTTTGATTATCTTAATATTAAGTCCAAAAACGTCATAACTGGCTTTATTTTTTAAGTTACTTATAATGTCTCTCATTTCATTAAAACTAACCTCACGAAAGTTAAAAGCAGTGGGAATGTTTAGATGTTTTAAATTATTTAAAGGTTCACTATTTGACTTTGGTATACTTTCAAGTATATTTTTTGCAATGCTACTAAAGTAATAATTGAAGTCATTAGCTGTTATAGAAGTATCTATCTCATCATTAATTAACCTGCTCGTGCCCCTGTTTATGATGTTCCACATAGTCTTTACTGGATTAGCTGAGGAGGAAATAAGCCTTTCATTCGCAGATATTTTAGAATTTTTTATTGCCTTTTTATATTATCTTTTATACATTTTATAGTTGTTAACATAAGGTTCACACTTGTACTGTCTACTCAACTCACCTAACAAATGCAAGTGTTCCCTCATTCTCCTAAGCCTTTCATCAAACCATGCTATATTTCCTCCCTGGTCCGACCTTACAATATAGTTTTTTTGTGGAAATGCAGACTCTCAGTTTTGCTGTAATATACTAATGAACATAACAAATTTATCATTAATGTTTATTTCAGGATTACTAACAAAATCAAAAGAACTACTCTCAGTCAAGCCATAAAAAGTGTGTAATCCAGCTTGAGTTAATGGTCTACATGTTTTATTCAGAGACTGGATTGGATGCCTATCTGGTAGCATAACACTCAGAATCTGAGCCCTATGATCACACACCTCCGGATCTAAAATGACCGACTCAAAATTTTCCTTAGAAAAATTTATGAAAATGCCATCCAAACAAGACTCATTGAAGAAGTCCCCCGCAACCACTATATTTTTTGTTTATACCCACCTTATTAATAGTTTCATCCATGACTTCAAGAAAAGTATCGAAATGGCCCACTGGCGATCTGTAGACAGCCAATATATATAAGTTAAGTTGTTTTAAGGAAATACCACAAATTTCTACACATTTTCAATTTTTAGATTTTCAATAGCTTCTACTGGATGTGCCTCCACAGTGTCCTTTACAAAAATAGCAGATCCGCCCCCTACATAGTTTTCCCTAGCTGTAAAACTAATGCAGACAAGATTTCCTATTTGGCAATTCTTTAACTCGTCTTTCGTTAACCAATGTTCGGTAAGGCATAGTACATCGATTTCTTTGTCCGTCAGAAAGGCTTCTAGTTCGTTTTTCTTGTTTCGTAAAGATCGAACATTGATATTTACTATTTTGATCCAGGTATCTTTTGCTTCTAGTGGCTCCCGAGCTGCTTGGTTACCAAGGGCGCTCGGCGCTGCAGATTCATAAAATTATTGATGCAGACTCCCTGAGGCCATAGTTCCTGCTGACATTACAACTTCTCGTAGGTTAGCAGGTACTGTTAATTTAAAAGCTCTATGAATGTGCTCCTTTCTGGTCCTCAACTTCTCACAGATATAGTTCTCACTTGGATGGTTGGCTCTAAGGTATTCTAAAATATCTTTGCTTCAGTTTTCGGATCAAGTCCCAAGATAAACATTAAAGATGGTTTTGTTGCTACATTAAGTGAATTTATATTTCCATTTGTGCCTCTAATTGGTTGAGGGCGACTTAATTTACTGCGTTTTTGTTTTTCAACGCGAATCCATCCACTTGATTGGTTTTCTTTGTTTTCTTTTTCGCTATCAGCAGAAATAGACATTTTTGGGGTTAGGTTCATAAAATCTGGTCCACGCAAGGTCGATTCTGTGCGATTTTCGATATCGATACTGCTCTCATTTGTATTTTCATAATTTGACGTTTGTTTACGCAATTCGAAGATTGCCGAATTATCTGATTTCGGTGTGCGAGATTCATTTTTCTGTTTCTTGGCGACGCCATCTACTGTCTGGGTTTGAAGTTTTGTTTGCGCTTGCTCCTGGAGTGAGCTGTTATCATTTTGTTGAGAATGACTAGAATTTGATTTCTGCATTCCTGAAATATTTCCTTGTTTTTTTCTTTCATTTCTAAGCTTTTATTACAGAAAACCAATTTTTTCTTTAAGTAAAACCACATTTTCTGTAAGTACCGTGTTGTTCTCGTTCATTTCTTGCACTAGTTTTCTCAGTAGGCTGATTTCTAATTCATTTCGTGTTTCGGCCGACACTATGGGTGTGGTCTGATCACGTTTTGCTTCATGTACACAATTTGTGTTTTGCTTATTTGCAGCTTGAACTAAGCACGATGGATGAAAGAATTCACTACATTTCGCGCACTTTATGAACTTTTCAACTGGTTTTTTACAATGAAAACACATTATTTTATCGTTTTTATTGCGCTCGCGATGTTTTGTCACTTTCGCGTTCTCCGCCATATCCCTGTATAACCCTTAATTTTTTATGAAAATTTGAAGTCAATCGGGTAAGCAGTTTTTAGCTACGCCGCGAACTGACAGACAGACAAATGGAATCCAGAAAACATATTTTTTGGCATCTAGAGACGCTAAAACGTAAAGATTAATTGCTAAAACCGGCATTTTTTCACTATTACAAACATTTCATTTCGATGCCGTTTTGTCTTGAACAAAATTGCTTAATGATTGCACAAAATTTGAAATTAATCATTATCTAATCTTACAAATAGTTTTTCAGGCTCATTTTTTAGATATTTTATTAGGACGCCATTTTGTTTTGCTAGCCCATATGACCCTTAAGTTTGGACTAAAATTTGAAGCCAATTTGATAAGTACTTTTTAAGCTATGCCGTGAACTGGCGCGACAGACAGACGAACCGACGGAATTGATAAAACATATTTTTTGGCACCTAGGGACGCTAAGTCGTGAAGATATGTAAAACCTGAAAGGGTGAATTTTTCACGATTACAAACATTCTATTTGGTCGACATTTTGTTCCGCCATTTTGAATAAGTACCACAATTTTACTAGTCCACCTCTATACCACAATACCAAAATTTGAGATAAATTACATTAGTAGTTTTTTAGTAATCATTTTTTTAACATTTTATTAGGCCGCCATTTTGTTTTGTCACGTTGGATTTTTACCAAAATGTTACCAAGTTATCCCCATATGACCCTTAATTTTTGACCAAAATTTGAAGTCAATAGGGTAAGTAGTTTTATAGCTATGCCGCGAACAGACAGACCGACGGAATTGATAAAACGTTTTTTTCTATGTCTTGGGACCCTGAAACGTGAAGATTTGAAAAAATCTCGGAGTAAGATAAAGAGATTGTCTAAATATAAAACTTTATTTAAAATCGGTTAACTATTTAAAAAGAAATTTAAAGTCAAGTCCGGCATATTTAATGGATATGAGTGTATAAAGCCTAGCTCTATATATCGGATAGCCAACATATGCATCCCTTATTTTGATCTATCAAATTAACCTGTACTACAAAATAGACTGGGGATATTGGAATATCCAATTAGACGTTAATTGAAGTATGACTATCGATGACAATTTTATATGAACGAAGTATATGTATAGATATATATTTTGTAATAAAGAGATAATCAAAATATTAATGGGCCGTGTGATGGCAAAGCGAGCCACATTAGCAACTTAACTTTAACGTATACTAAAACGATTCGAATTTTTAATTCGTCACACCATGTGATGTTAATTTTTTATGAAGGCGTCCTTTGTCATCATTTGGTCGTTATAATTTGCACCTACTTGGGATATTTCAAGATATATCGTTCATAAAACGCTGATTTTGTTTTATAATCTTTAGACGGATTTTCCGGAAATGGTTATGATAAATTTCAGAGCGTTATTCTGAATTTAAAAATATGGAAAAAGTTTATACATGGTGTTCCCAAAGTTGAGTCATTTATTTTGAAAAGTTATAAAACTCGTAAAAACAAGTTAATTTACAAAAAAATCACTTATATAAAATTTGCAGAATAAAGAAGATACTTAAAATTTTTAAAAAATTATCACAGGCCTGATGTTTGATACTATCGACCACTGCTGTGTGCGTTGAAAAATAAAGAAGTTATTAACATTTCGAATACAGTGAAATCTCTCTTGAGCGGACACCTTGGGGACTGTTAAAATGTGTCCGCCTATAGGAAAAAATTAAATATATTTATTTAAAGTATTCGTTTATTAGCAAAAGACATATAATTAAACAGCAGTATATAATATTAAATAAATATTTTGTTATGGAACTCTACAAAAATCTAATAACGTAGTTTGGCGAGTTTTTGATTTAAAGTTGTTGTCTTGAAAATGTAACTCTAAATCAGATTAAATCCCCATTATTTTTGGCAAATTCTTGTAAGTCTTTCAACAAACCAATGGCTTGTTGGTAACTTGTGATATTTGTTTGATTAGTGTTTTCTAGTTCTTCATCTGAGCAGGAAACGTTTCATTATCATCTTCTACTATTAAATCTTTGTCGATGTTAATAAGGTCGTCCAAATCATTGTTAATGCCTATTGCTTTAGTGTTTTACGAAAGCAATTTTTAATTGTCTCTCCTGTAACCTTCTGCCAGGCAGTTTTAATAAAATAAACACCATCTAGCATATTCATAGCTGTGGTAGGAACTTAAACACTAAGAACAGAGATTCCGTTTTCAATAATAATTTTTTAACCATAATTGCTCTGTAGAATGCTTTAAAATTTTTAATAATCCTCTAGGTCGAGGGATTGAACAAGAGATGTGCAATTTGGCGGCAAAAAAACATACGAATGTTTGTTAGCTGAATGTCTTTAGGATGAGACCATGCATTGTCCAAAAATAGTAAAATTTTTCTTTTTTTGTCTCCTCATTCTTTTGTCAAAATCTTTCAACCATTCTTCCATTATAGCAGATGTCATCCAAGCTTTTTTATTGCTTTTCCACATGACAGGCAAATTCATTTTTACTGATATTTTTGCTCTTGGATTCTGTGACTTACCAATCACCAACAATTTTTCACGTTAAAGTGTTAAACTTTTGTCAGGTAAAGCGCGAAAAATTCGCCAAGATATCTCTTGGCGAATAGTTTCAGCAGTGCGGGCATTTTCTTTAAAACACTTTCGACATCTTCTGGATTGATACTTCCGGCTTCTCCGGATATGGCTTTGAAAGCTATGTTATGCCTATTATGGAATTTTTCGAGCCACCCAGATGACGCACTGAAATTCTCGTATCCCAACCTCTCTGCAATTTTCTTCGCTTTAGCTCGAATTAGAGGTCCTAAAAATTAAAAAAAAATTACCGGCGTATTTTTCTAATTTTACCTGACAACGGAATTCCTTTGTTTCTTGCTTTTACGAACTAATCGTAGCAACCTTTGTCAATATTTAAACCCACTCGCTTTAAAAAACTCCGTTTTATATTCGTATTAACATTAGAGTGTCACTTTTTTAGCAAATCATTTCGGGTTTTAATAATTCCAGCTGCTTGCGTCTTTCCTATGTTAAAACGTTTAGATAAATTTCTCACACTAAGTTTCTCCTTATTGTATAACTCCACTATGTCGATTTTCTCTTTCAGACTTAATAACCGACGTTTTTGGGACATTTTTTATCGATACTGTATGCAAACTATCAATTCTGAACTACTAAAACTACTAAAATAGCCAAACAACACTGTTCATTTAAGATTGCGGGCGACGGGGAACTACTCGCAGCCGGGGGGAATTCGCTAACTAGATTGTGCCGCGCTAACGCGATGTTGCCGCGATTTTTATAATGTCCGTTCAAGAGAGATTGGATTATATAGTATTTTATATAGCGAAGTTCCGGACTGTAAAAATGTGTCCGCCTAATGGAGGTGTCCGCTTATTGAAGGTGTCCGCGAAGGGAGATTTCACTGTATTTAAAACTTTAGTATCGTCAAATAAAGTCATTCAATAAAAAATCACTGATATGAAAGTTGTAGTATAACAGAGTTATAAATTATAAGAAAAATCAAATAATAAAAATAAGAAAATAACGGTTCCAAGTCAAAATGAAAATTAGGAAAACTCTTGCCCACCGGTAAAATGCATCTCGTTACAAAAACTGTTCAAAATTGTTACCATTTGTACGGTCAGTGCAAAGTCTTGCTCGTCGTACCCATGAAGCACTACAGCAGTGGTCGCCAACCTTTTCAAGGTGTTGAGCTACTTCCATAATTTAGAAATAAAATGTGAGCTACCTACCTGTAACCAACGTTTAAGCCAGCATAAACAAAATAATGCACAGTTGTATTTGACACACATGTTTTTATGTAATTAATAAATACTTAACTAATACTAATACATACCTAAAAAATAAAGAAAAATTTCATATAGCCATAATGACATGTCACATACGACTTAATAAAAGTAAACATTATAACTAGAATTTTAAACAAAAACATGTTATAAAAATGCGTGCATTCGCAGTGTAATTTAATACAGCCATTCGAACACAATTATCCAGATGTTCATCTGTAAGGCGATTGCGGTATTTGTTCTTAATAAACTTCATAGTGGAGAAGAAGATTCGCACAAATAGGCTGAAGTAAATAACTCTTTCACTTTTAAGGCAACACGACAGAATTGAATATTTGTCTTTACTTACTATAGGCCACATACATTTTGTATTTGAAACTAACGATTTCAATGCTAAATCACTTTGAAATGCAATCACTTCCATTTCAGTTGCAGAGATGTCTTAGCCAAAGTTCTGCATAACACAAGTTGCAAACTGTTGGATATCAATTTCCATGAAGTGTGAAACAAATTGAGCCACCAATGCCATTTTCTTCAAATCCTTAAACCGATTTTTGAAGTTATCCATGAGATTTACTGGCATAGGGTTCTGTTGGATTTTGAGATATCTTCTCTAAAAGAACAGGAAAATGCTTGACATCACTGTTGATTAGAGTTTGTTTCCAAGTTTTTTTATGAATGCATTTATATCGGAAATCATTACCGCCAGTTCTTTATCTCTTCCCTGAAATTGCAAATTGGTTTCATTAATATTGTATGTAATGTCCACAAGGAACCCAAAATCTCTAAGCCAAATTAAATTTTCCTGTTCCTGAATCGGTTCGCCGCGTTGTTTGATAAATTGAACTATGACAGATATGGCTTTATTAAAACGTGTTAACACTCGTCCTCTATTTAACCATCGCACTTCAGAGTGAAGAAATAGATCTCCATACTGACTAAGATTTTGAATAATCTTTCTAATGCGTGAGCTCTAATCTTGTTTACAATTTTTACTACCAATTTCATGACGTTGTTTAGTTTTAAAACATTTCCACATAATGCTTGCTGATGAATGCAATGGTAACACAGAAATTGTGGAAAGCGTTCATCTTTACGACAAAATGCTACCAGACCCTTATCACAACCCACCATAACTGGAGCCTACCAATTTTGAAATTGGAATTTTCTCAGAAGATATAAAATGGTTTAAATGAGAAAACAATTCCTGCCTAGTGGTATATCCTTTCAGTGGAATAAACTTCAAAAGATCTTTAATCATAAAATCACTAAAAACCATCCTGACGAACACGGCTATCTGGGAGGTGTCAACAACATTTGTTGATTCATCCATTTCAAGAGAGAAATAAACACAGTTATTTAAATAAGTTTTTAATTGTGAAAAAATATCCTTATTTCGATGGTGAAGCGCCATAAGTACGGGGTAATTTTTTTATATATTGACCTGCCCCTTAACTTTTTTATTTGACGTTTTGGAAAAAAGTGTGTAAAATAGAAGTTTTACGGTTTAAAATAAATTTTTAGGAAAAACTTGTTTCCACATATACAGGGTGGTTCAAAAAGTCTGGGCGTGGCCCTACTTTCTTATTTCAAATAGGCACCCTATTTGAGTTTTGCGTTTTCCTGAATATTTGATACGTTTTTTATGTAGCCTTTACCTACTTTGACGTATAAAAAATATTGACGTAAGAAAATTACCATTTTTTGTTGATCTAAAAATTATCAGGAATAATACCACGAGTGCTTAAAAATTTCCGATAATTTTTCACGAATGCGTGTTTTCTTATAATTTGTAGAGAAAACACGCACGAGTGGAAAATTATCTGGTTAATTTTTAAGCACGTATTTAGGAGGAATATTCCACGAATCAAATACAGGGAAACTAAGCTTTATTAACTGAATATTAAATACATACCTATTTCAAGTTCAGAAATTTGAATTTTGTAACAAATTGAACACAAACTTGGATTTAACGGTGTTTATTGGTTCGCTTCAAACTCTATTTTCATCAATTTCTTCTTGAACTAGCCCAAAGCGATTATTCATATTGACAACTTTTCAAAAATATTTGAAAGATACTTAAAAAATATCAGTTTCTAGGGACTCTAGCGTCTCTCAGAAGCAGGTTTCATATTGTCAAGATTTCATTTTTTGGTTAGGTATGTAACCACACATAACCAGGTAAGTGGAAACACCATGTTTCCTAGACGACGTGGTATTTCCGCTATAATTTTTCGAAAACACCACCAGTCTTACGGAAAAATTTGTACATGAGTGAAATATTCATTAAAAATCTGGCCCGGCCTATTTGGTGATTCACCTTGATTGTTTTAATGTCAGGTAGACTTTCAATCATCAACGGTTTTAGAAAATGCCGTATTCAGATGAGGAAAAATGCAATATTCTGCGGATATTGTATAAGAATAACAAAAATGCATATACGGCGAGAAGGGAGTAGGAAAGAAGGAAACAGTTTCCGATGCGAGCGCTTTTTGGAGATAGAATGTCTATAAAAAGAAAAAAACGGATAGTAGTCGTTAATGAAGAAGAAGAATTAAATATTTTGTTATATTTTCAAGGTAGGCTCTTTAGTTTATAAAGTAACTTATTACTATTAGTGTTATTTATTTTTAGAAAATCCAAATACATTCTACTTTAAAAAGCATAGCTATTATCCTTATAAAATACTACACGTGCAGAAATTAACAGATCAAAAAAAAAACAGAAGAATTATGTCTTTTCCAGAAATGTTACTAAAAGAAGCCAATTTAAAAAAAAAATCTTGTGGTCTGACGAGTGCATCTTCAGTACTGCAGCGATTCATAACGAGAAATGTACGATTTTGGGCGAAGCAAAACCCTCGATTAACTAGTGAAATTAAGATACAAAGTCGAAGATCGTTACATGTGTGGTGCAGGCTCTTAAATAAGAAAATAATTGGGCCAATTTTTATTCACGGGCCCTTAAATGGGAAAATATATTTAAATTTATTGAACAATGACGTAGAAAATTTTCTGGACAACTTACCACTCCGTCTATACAACGAAATTATATGGCAACAGTATGGAGCCAAACCACAACGTTTTTCCGGTTATAAATTACCTCAATATGAAATACTAAATGTGGATTGGTCGTACTGGACCGATTGGCTGGCCGCCGAATAGCCCCGACTTGACGCCACTTGATTCGTTCCTTTGGGGATTTCTGCAAAAATCCAACTGAAGACGTCGAGGTTTTACGAACAAGAATAATTGAGGCTATTCAGGACACCAATTACAACTATAAATAAAATCGAGAGTGATTACATACAGTGTAAATAATTTTAGTGGATAATACCATTTTATATTTTTTTATAAAAAAAACAAACGTCAATATTTTTCTATATGTTAAAGTTAGATATAGGGTATGCTACATAAAAAATGTTTAGAATATTCAAGAAAACGCAAAAACCAAATAAAAAAATGGGACCATGCCAAGACTTTTTGAACCATCCTGTATATGTGATATAAAGTTTAGAATATTTAACGTAATGTCAAATTTGACAGGGAGTTCCTAGATTTCTATAGGCAACTTATCAAATCCGAAAGCTCGGTTAAATATTCTAAACAGCAATTAAGTTTTGTCCAATCAGGGATTAAACTATTATTTTGGACACCTTTTTCCAAAACGTCAGATAAAAAAGATAAGGAGGGGAGTCAATATATAAAAAAATACCCTGGACACCTCGCCAGGAGATCCAAACGAAGAGGTATTTTGACTCCGGAATATTTTATTCGAGGAACAGCCTTCATGTTTTTTTCACTTAAAATTTTTCGACTTTTGTAAAACATGGAAGGAAAAATAAATTAACGAAGAAAAAGGGAAGGAGAAGGAGTTTTCAGACTCATATAAACAGGGCTGGAAACGTAAGTAAAGACCGATCTTTGGAAAAAACTCCTGACACAATTTTTTTTAACCAAAATATACAAAGTAATAAAAAAAAGATAAGTGGAATTATAAATAATAAAAAATAAATAAAAATTATTGCTTCTAGACCACCCGGTCAAGGCGCATCATCTATATGAGGTTTCCATTTTAGAGGGCTGCAATCCCATAAACCTTACCTTAAGTGTTCCCATTGTTCCGGCACCATTCATGTCAATAGTAAAACATGACACTTACGTCTTTTATATTGTTATATATGATATATCTACTGAGTTTTACAGTAATTAACAATAAGATTATTTATGCCACATCAGTTGTTAACCTTACAAAGGATAACGATGGATGAAAATACTTAACTCACTTCTACAAAATTATATAATATAGTGTTTGTGGTTTTATAACGGTTTATCAGTTGGTATCTTTTGCAATCGATGCCGTGTTTAGGGGGGGCCTGTTATATTGTCTATTATAATTAAGCTGTGTAATGACCAGTTCTTCCTTTTTTTTACTTACCCACCCTGTACCTTCGGTACCTGGCAGTGGCTTTAAAAATAATATTTGGTAATGTTTTTTTGGTTACAGCTAGTAGATTAACAACATTTTTCTTAATTCTTCACCAACATCTGAGCGAAATTGTTTAGGGGAATAATGTTTTGTTGGCATTTATATCAGAAGAATCAGCAATCAATGAAAACGATATATCTTGAAATTTACTCTTAACTATGAATATTATAAGTTTAAAATGTACCTGTTGAAAGGCTCTGTTTAGTGTGATTAAGCCTTTTTTATAAAGTTGATGGTCCCTAATTTGATATATAAGTAAAGAAGAGCATGCCCATTGTGCTGCAGATAAAATAAAAAAATGTTCCACCGAATTATAACCTTACTCTGCGTCAACGGATGTTTCGCTATTTAAATTTGCATCATCAAAAAATTGAGTAACTATTAATTTTAACTGACCTGCATACTACTTATATCAAAAATACCTACAGGGTGTCAGTTTGAAAACTTTACACCTGTTATATATTTGCCTTGGTAAATAATTTTGAAATTAGGTAAAACCTGTCAAATTTAAAAATAAATTAACCACATATAACTTGGCCCAATATGAGATTGACCTAGGAGGCCTTGGAAATGGAGTCCAGGTTGACTCTGTATGTATTGATTTCGCCAAAGCCTTTGATAGAGTCAATTTCAACCTTCCAAGCTCGGGGCCCCTGGTTTTCATCTTTTCTATTTAGGTGGTTGGAAAGTTTTTGAGAGGCTGCACGCAGAGTGTTAAGGTAAACAGTTTCTCACTGGGGTCTCACTGCTCTCCTCTGCTGTTCAACCTATTTGTAAATGACATTTGTGACTATACACCATTGCAAAGTTAGGCTTTTTGCAGATAACTTAAAAATTTAGGGTTGAATACTGGAAGAACGCAGAGTGAATTAGCTCTTGAGACTTGTATAGTAAATAACGCTTGACTAAATGTAGAGAAGTGCAACTTTTTAGTTTCTTTAAAGGAATGAAAAGATCTGGGGTTCTGGTTATCAGAGAAGATGAGCCCTAACGAACACATTTCTAAAATAAGAAAGAATAAGGAAGAAAAGTATGACTATTCTTGGGTTTGTACTGAGAAGTTGTGCTGCATCGTTCCAATCTGGAGTGCACGTGTATTATTTGGTCATTCTAATATATTCAGTATGTTGAGATGTTTTAAAGGGTTGAAAATAGGTTGGTGTGCTTTCCTGCTTACAGTTGTGTCATAAGTACGGAATCCATCCTTGTGACATGCTGAGGCATATAAACCTTTAAACTTTAAAGCAGAGACACCAAATTTCTGATTTATGTCGTTTGTTTAGGTTGGTTAATGAAGGCATTGATTACCCCCACCTACTATCCTTAATCTTATTTAATGTTCATTCTCGGAATCCCAGTAATAGTAAGTTTTTTTTTATCAAATATGACTCCAGGAATTATGGGATGCACTGACCCACAGACAGAATTCTTGAAAGTATTTAATATGCTAAATCCATACTTAGACATTTTTAACTGTTCTGAAAATATTTTTTGGGTGCGCCTTATGCTCCTCTTCGTTTTGTCTTGGTCTCCATTCTGTAACTCTTTTTGTTGTCCATCTGTATATATATATATATATATATATATATATATATATATATATATATATATATATATATATATATATATATATAGCATCTTGACTCACTACTTTGGTCTTATGGTAATTTATTTTTAGTCCTATTTTTACTGAGACTTGATTTAATTGTTGTAGCAATTCTTTTAACTGTGTAGTATCATTGGCTATAAAAACTATGTCATCAGCAAATCTTAGATGGTTGATGTATCGATGTTAATGGCTTTGCTATTCCACCCTAACTGCCTAAAGACGTCTGCGTGAGAGCTAATGTAAATAGTTTGGGTAATATAGTGTCCTGTCCCCCTGCCTTACTCTTCGGTGTAGGGGAATTTTATTTGTTTTTGTCCATTCGTCGATTTTAATATGGATGGATGTATTTTTAATTATTTGCGAGTATCTAGAGTCTTACCTTGCATTATCCAGGGCGCCCAACACTGCCTGCATCTCAACGGAGTCAAATGCCTTCTGAAAATCTATGAATGCCAAGTGCATTGTATTCCGTATAGTTTTCTATTAGTGTTTGTATGGTGTGCAGATGGCCTGTAGTACAGGATCCCTTTCTAAACCCAGATTTTTGTATCCAATTTTGATGTGATGCAATTTGTTATTATATTAGTAAATAGTTTATATAAGTGGGACAGGGTTGACATCGGGCGATAATTTTCTATATTCGTATTATCACCTTTCTTGAACCTCGAAGTTGCGCCATTTAATTGGGATTTTACTTTCATAAAGGCATTTATTGAGCAGGATTTTTATTGCTTCTTCTATGGGTTTTCCTCAAAGTTTCAACATTTATGTAGTGATTTGATCTTCCCCTGGACGCTTACTGTATTTCATTTGGCTGAAGACTGTAATTCTTCGGATCCCGCATTTAATTAACTTATAAACGTATTATTCTATATAATTAAATAGGTATTTTTGGTGGGATAAAATTTTAGATGCCAATATCATAGGACATATAGAATAAACCCTTGAGAATAGGCGCCAGTTTTTTAGCACTACAGGCGGTATTTTCGAGTCTGAATATTATTCATTAAGACAAAAATAGTATTGGTAAGAAGTTTCAAATTGACAGCCTATATACATTTATTTTTTATCGAATTATATAAGGGCTGTTTTTTAAAGATATCATTTACTAGAATATTGCCAGCAGATTTTGTAAAAGTGGCTTAATCTCGTTAAACGGGAAGATGTTATTTTTGTAATTTGTTGAAAGCGTTTGATTGCCTTAAGCATACAACTTGAATATATATTTTTAGGATTTTATTGTTCGGAACATTTTCACGAAATTGATATTAGAATGTGTTACAAAAAATGTGTATAAAATGCGTCTTATTGTTAAATGATCTTTTAACTGTTCTCATTGGCTATCTCATAAAGAAATTTCTACTCTAAATATTAGGCCTTAAATACCTGTTTGAATAATAATCCAAAGATACATTTTTTAACCTCTCTAACTTTGTTATTTTATGTCTTTTATTAACGGCCTTTATAGGTAAAATGTAAGGGTCTCCAAAATCTGAAATATCGATGCTAGGCTTACTAAAGACTATGTTATGTTCGATAAATACAGCTTTTTTTAAACTGCGTTTTCTTCTAATGTTGCTCCTTGTGATGGATATTCAGAAGCTTCTGACCAGTGGATTTTATGGTCGTTTTCCCACGAATGTTCAACTTTCTTTTGGAATATTTTTCAAAATTTTGAATATTTTTCAAAATTTTCAACCAGATATTCTTTGTCCTTTAAAAATCCTTGTTGAAATGAGGCGGTAACATGTGAATAAATATGATTCTTCGAATCGATTGTAATTTGAATAAGACTGAACCAGACATTGGCGTATTCAGGGGAGGGGGGTACAAATAAGAGCCAATAATCCAGAGCAAATTTTTTTAAAACCAAAAAAAAACTTTCTTGTCTAGTCGCCGAATTCAAATGATAGTATATATTTGCTCTCCAGGAAGACATTCTAGATGCGCCTATGGAACCAGAAGTCTTGAAATCTCATATCTGATGATTTAAAAAATTTCAATGTTGTAGTAGTACAGTCACTAATGTCTTTGATAGCCTTAAAAAGTATTTTATCCCTCAGGCTGTTTTAACGATTTTGCATGATTTGCACACTTTGCACAATCCAGTGGCGCATTTATGACGCGGTTGAGGGTTAAACACCCCTCTAAAAGCAATTTCTAAATATCCGATGGCACAAAGAAGTGTATAGCAACTGTCAATATTCTTAGCAGTACATCTCCCTTCTATAAAATCGTGCATAACATATCAAGTAACATATTTTTTATTTCTGTATCTCATACTATACTATTTCATACTATTAGCAATCTATCATGAAAAGTGTTGCACTCCATTCGAGGTCCCTGATGTAGAAATTTTAGAGGCTCTCGGGGAATCCAATATAGTTAACCTGATCTGGTTTCCTGGCCAGAGTGGAGGGATGAGGGGATGGATTAAATGTCTTGGCAGGGTAGTTTTTGACTAGATCTGAACTCTTGGAAACTGTGTCCCTTTAAAGACACTGAGATGAACAAACTGAACTCAAAATTGAACAAACAACAATGTAATTGCTTCTTAATTCACCTACCTAGGTGACAGAAATACCTCAATAGTTCTAAAATATAGAAATATTGTCAAACATGGAGTATTTTTATATTACATTTTTCTCTTTGGTATATAATTTTACTGGGAAGGTATTGTAATCTTGAAAAAATCTTCCTCCGAGATTTCTTCAGATCTTCGCGTTTCAAATATTAACATATTTTCTCAGTTCTGTCAGTTTGTTCATGGCTTTAATAAAAAACTACTCTACCCGATCGACTTGGATACAAATTTTGGCACAACAACGTCAATAATCCTTTCTTTTATTTGGGACAGTAAAGAGGGATCCTATTTAGTTTCGCATATTTACATATATATAAATTATGTTATCTTTACTTTTTTAGACAAAAAGAGGCATTCCTTATGATGGAACCAATTTGTAAAGAAACTTAACGGGAAATTTCCTCCTGAATCCTTTTTATCTACAAAAGAGATAGAAAACACAATTTATATGTTATTAAATGAACATGCGCAGAACTAAATAGGGTAATACTTCACTATCACTAATAAAATGAAGTATTCATAACGAAAGGGAAGTTCCGGTTAAAGAAATGTTTATTAAAATTGAATTTATTGCAACCAGGCATGTAAAATTTCTTTTGAGATAGTCAATGGTGATTTTGAAACAAGCATGTTTTTTTTACAAATTGTCTGTTTTTGTCCGTTATATAAATAACTAAATGTTTTATTTACTTAGATTTTTTTTATTCTGTCTGTGGTTCACATCAATTTTACTGTTTCTTCGCATTTACCAGTGCTGCTCATTTTCAAAGCATTTTGTGCCATAGTAATTGTTAAATATTTGTATATAGATGTATATAATATTTGAAGATATTGTATACTTACATTGAATAAATAATTTTAAAAAATCAACTATATAGAGTATATACTTAAAGATCCTTTTGGTTATACTTATAGGATGTTTCATTTAATACTCTAAATTCCGTTTTCTCGGGAATTACAAAAGAACGAAAGTCCTCACGGCTGTGGGCAATTAAGAAATCGTTGTTCTTGGGCCTAGACCGTGTAAAAATTGAATCACTCTGACGTTTCGCCTTCGATTGCATGAGACATCTTTAAGGATCTTTACTTCAAGAGATCGGAACTCTGAAAAAGATCTCTGAAGATGCCTCGTGCAGTGGAAGGCGAAACGTCGGAAAAAAGTTAGTTTTGACACTGTCTAGTTCCAAGCCTTAGACGGTACTCGCTAATTTATGACGGACTGATGAGTTCTAAAAAAAAAAACGAAATTGCCATCGTCGTTTGGCTGAAATGGATCATTGTGCGACGTGAAACAAAAATATATTAACATAATTACTCCCAACGAAAGTCAACAGTGTAATTCTATGCTGGTCGTTGTATTAGCCGCCAGCATAATTGTTTCAAAGTTTCCATTTTGTTTTTGCCCCTCACGAGGCTTGCTAGTCTGTGGAGGTCTCATGAGATCTAAAAAGAGAGAAATTGTGATCGTTGTTTGACTAACATGGATTATTGTGTCTGCTGCTATGCAGGACATATTCCACCCAGGGATTATAGTATTTCTGACTTGTAGGGGGCGCAATCTTCACTTTTTTTTGAAGGTTGTAACTTTTGTGTACAAGCTTGTAATACTTTTTTGATTAATAGATTTTTCAATCATGTTCAAGTCAAAAAGGCCTTTTTCACTATGAGCCATCGTTCTCGCGATATTTGGATTAAAAAGAATTTTTGCTGTAAGAAAGGTATGGTGGTTTGTGGGTTTTATATAATAATTTTGGCAAGTCCTGGTCCTCTTCTAATCTTATGCATTCCCTAGCTCTGAGAATTGAAGACTGTTGGACTCACCACAACGATGCAACAATTGTTCCTCATTTTGAGACAATGGAAATTAATCCTTTCTAATAAGTTTTCCCTGGCGTCAAAAACACTAATGTTTTTAATTGTCCCCACAAGAAAATGTCTAAGGGGTCCAAGTCTGGTGATTGAGGAGGCCAAGTGACTGGTCCTCCTCTTCCCATCCAACGATTTTCAAGTCATATTTACGTGTTCTCATACTGTTAGGGTAAAATGGGGTGGACCTATATCATGCATAAACCAAAGTCCTAGCAAGTTGTTTTCGAGAAAGCCCAAATAATGCTCCCCATTCAACCTTCTTGCAAAAAAAAACTACTTCCAGTACAGCTGATAAATGCCAGGATCTACTCTTTCAAATTCGGGAACTTTACGATCTGGGAATCGTAATGTAATTAATGGTACATAGAGCTATCTAATCTGGACGATTTTTATGTAAAATAATCTTCTGGCTTCTGAGGCTTTGCCTAACGTAAGCCCATACATTAAATGCATGTTTAATTCATTGAATGTAAATTCCATTATCCTTAATAAAATGAATGCAAGAATAACTCTAGTATTTCTATTCTCTAGATTTCAAAACCCTGATGATATTAACCGACATAGTGACATTAAATTTTCAAATTCAGTCATTAAATTGAGTAAGCGTCAAAAAACATAATAAAAAGCAGGAATTTTTTCAACAAAGCCAGGTAATGGTGCATTTCATACACTTTAAATAAAAATTACGTTTTCTCAACTCCCATTCATTTTATCGATCCATATCGAACAAGAGTAGTTTTTATAGGAAAATGTCTATTTGGAAATTTTAAGACAACTTCTGGCAAATTAGTTTTCACAAACTACCCAAATCCGAAAGGTTGACCATGTATTCTGGACAGGCTAAAAACCATGAAAAAAAATGTTACATACATTTTATTAGCATTTATTTTTATATAATACATATTTAACAATAAATTTAGTACATAAAGTGGAATAGTAAGCAACTGTCTTCAAAAGTATTTTGTACTATAACGACATCAAGATGCAGAATTTAAAAAAAATTGCATCATATACAGGGGTAATTTTTATTCAAATTCAGTGTTAATTTTATGTAACCTATATGTTGATTTTTGACGCTAAAGGTTTGCTCCTAATCAAATTATCTGGAGGTTTAAGGAATTTAATTTTGTGGAATAAAATCCTTTACAAAAAAAAAATTATCAATTTTAAATTATACAAATGTCCAACACAAAAATGCATTAATGTTTGCTACAGATGAGTCCATATTTCCGCAGTAGTTACTCTATTAGAGGTTTAGAATTTAGGGAACTAAACTGTCATTTACATCAAATCTATTCCCAATATGGCAACTACAATTTAGGCAACTCAACGTTTTTAAAGGATTTTTCAGAAACATTTCTGCACGTTATAAATTGTATTAAACAACATTTGCAATATTATCTTCACTTTATAGTAAAATAAGTTGGCAACACTGTAGTATGGCATACATAGTTCATTCCCAAACCAATGACAAAAGAAGAGAAAGGAAGGAGCATATTATAGTGTGACCTGGAGCCCACAAACAAAATGTGCATCCATGACTGTGCTTTCACTAATATAATGTTAATTACAACCCTCAGATATCACACCTAGGTTTGTGAGTCTAGAGGTCAGTCGGGGCTAGAGAAATTGAGGAGGAAAGGTATACGAAATGGATGACTTTTGTCTGCATAATGTTTAAAGATATATTTACGCAGCAACTAAATTTCAAGTCTGATATTGTGGATTTAGTTATATGTAACTCACATTTCTTAGACCTAGAATATCAAGCGCTCATGCATCTCACTCCCTCCACAACTAAGCACCAAATGAACTCCAAGCCTGAAATTAATTACTATGTTTCGTTTATGTCTATTTTAGACCAATTTATCCTTTACTACCAGTTTTAGTTGTTTATTTGATTGGTTCCTTTAATATGGACAAAAGTATGCATTAATGCACTATAATGTATTGGTCTTCCTGAAAAAAACTATCTTATTATATCTGTCAATTGTGTCTGCTTAAAATTTCCCATTTTTACGGCCATAAAATTGATTATGTCAAGCTTTAAGATGCTTATTAAAGACTCCAGTTTGCTAAAATATGGCTCAAATTACCCTTCTCGCCTTTATTTACAGCACACAGTATGTATAGAATGGACGAAGCTTAAAAAAAAAGAATTGTTTTGGCACTTTGTAATTTTATAAATATTTTTGGCTTAGAAGGAACAAACTTTTAACAAAATGAGAGCTGATGTTAAGTACAAGCTTTCAGACAATACTCTATATTACAAATCAAAAAGTGTTAATAAGTAATTTAAATAAAAAGAAGTACATTTATCAGTGTAATAAAGAGGAAAGTGTATAAAATAAGGTATATATAGTAAGCAGACAATAGATGTATTTATATTTTACACAAACTTGTAACCACATTAAAACTATGATTCGTTGTCTGCTTGAATTGGATTAGTTTTTTCTGCACTATTTTCTCGAGGAAAATGTTAAAAATATATAGAACATATTTTGAATGTTGCCACTACCTTTAACTCTGATCAGTATGATCAGTGGACATGTACTCTGATCAAGCAAAATCAATCTACTTGATTCTCTTATGAATTACCTAGTCATAATGAAAAAAACTTGGATTATATAAACATCCTAAAATGATGAGTGATCACCAAATATTACCACTAATAGCTTTAAATAAAGACTCCAAACCATAAATTTTTAGTTCATACTTTAGAATAATCATGAATTATTGAAGCGTATAATGATTATATAATAGTCGACTTCTTCATAAGACAATTTGTAACATATTTAAGTTCTAAGTAAAAAAAGAAAAATGTAAAGGTAGTTCCATGGTTTAAGCAGAACTTTAATGTACCAAAAGTATGAACTATTTCTCTCAGAAAAATTTATTTAGAGAATAGAACTTCCCTGATTGTAGTAATTATGAAGTTAAAGTAAAAACTATACAATTTGGAAACTGATTTCTTTTGATTTTCAAATGCTCAGAACTTCGTATAGTTGTGCAGAACTTTCTTCATTACTTTACAGGTGTGTTTTAAGATAAACTGCCAGACAGATGACACGGATAATAATCAACATCTTTAGTGGATTTTTTAAGATAAATATTTTCATAACGAGAATGGATTGCAGGATTTACAGACCTCTAGGAACAAACTGCTTGAAGCAAAAAAATTTATTTATGGAAAAATATCTATTACAGGGTGTAGAGCCAGATCCTGCAAAATTTTAAAAATTTCAGTCGCTGCAAAAACGTTTAAAACTGATTCTACCGTTTTTCAAAATTGATTTTTTTTTCTTATTACCCTGTATCATTTTAATGTGTACCTTATGACCAAGTTTCTTACTAAACTGCCAGTAAACTCGATTTTTTTTTATTGTGTGGAGTGCCTACAATTTGCATGGGAATATACAGAGTTTCCCGAATTTAATTTAAGATTAGTTGAACACATATACGAGAACAAACATTTTTTGCTACCATATGTGTCCAACTAACCCTTTATTCCTGTATAATTTATAGACTATAATTAACAAAATAAAATTTTGGAAATGTTGAAATAAAGGGCCACACACAGATCTTGGGCTATGACGTCTGAAGACGGCGGTAAAAAGCACTCGACATATTCGCTGGTTTTATTATCGGTACTGCAATGAATATTTTTTGCCTGCAGTTTCTGTAGTCCAGGACTACAGCCAGAGTTTAGTTTTTGTAGCAACTGAAAATTTAAGCATATTGAGGGGTCTGACTCTAAACCACCTACCACAGACATTTAACATAATTAATATTTTTGCTTAAAATGGTTGATGCCCCCAAATAAAATTTGCCACAGATCTGCGAAAAGGCACAGCTTAGTACTTCTTCTCACGATGAAAATAATGACTACGGAAAATCCACTAAATAACATCGATTTCTATAAATAATATGAAGAAATCGACCAATACCACAGAAATGCTAGGAATAAAATTAATTTACAATAGTGAACCCTAACCTTAACTAAGTCTTGAAAATATTATGAGACCTGGAGACCAACGGCTGAATGTAAAAAAACAAGTTGCTGTTTTCTGAAAATTAAGTATTAATACACATTTTTAGACATATTTCAAAAATTTTTGAACATATGACATTACTTAACCTGGCAACTTTTAGATTTTTTGCCATATCTGCATATCTATATTCGCCATATAATTTTCAAAACTTTATACATAGAACAGTTCTCAGACGTAAAATATTTATGGAATAACGGGTTCTCTGCAGTGTATACTGAGAGAATTTATAAACGCATGGACGATTTCAAAGAGAGAAACTATCAAACAAATAAGCTAAAAAAACGATTTTTCACTTTTTGCACTTTATCTCCAAAGTTATGTGAAAATTAGCCAAAGTTGTATATTAATTTTTTTTATTTAAAAACAACGAAATAATTTCGGAGATATGGCGGTTTAAACTTGGTTTAAAATATTGAAAAATCATTTGAAAATCTATTATATACAGGGTGTCCTAGATACGAATGAACTCTACAGGGATCTCGTAAACCATAAGACAGATATTTAAATAAGAAAAAAGTTGCGCTCCACTAAACTTTGCAATATGACGTTTTCAAATTTGGAAAACTCCGAGTATTTCCGAAGATATTGAGGAAAAACCGAAAACTCTCCATTCGACTATAAGAGCTAAATCAATAGATCAAAATAAACTTTTACTTCTCTTCAAGATGCTGGAATCAGATTTTTGATAAATCTCGTTCCTTCGAAAACATAACCAATTAACATTGGAGGTTTTTCAGTGCGAAAACATCAGATGAATGTCATTGGATTTAGAATTAAAATTAGAGTTTTTTAAGTGTAAAACAAAAATTTTCGACTATTTAAAAAAAAGTTAATGATGGTTGTGAAAAAACGAAACGTCAGATTGAAAATCTAATTACGTTACCTTGTAGAGTAGTAAAAGTGGCAATGAAAATGTGAAATTTATTTTCTCATATCTCTTAAAATAGAGCCAGAAAAGAATTAAAATGAAATCGTTTTTCCTCAATATCTTGGGAAGTATCTGAAATTTTCCAAAATTGAAAAGTCATATTGCAGGGTTCAGTAAAGCGCAAGTTTTTGGATTCATGACAACACGTTGTTGAACAAAGTGAATCGAGATGCAAAAGGTAATATGGGTGTCGAAAAGCATATGTTTAACTTTTTGGCTCGCAAACCAGAACAAAAGTTGTGAAAATATCGAGAATATTAACTATATCAGCAATGAGTATAAAGTTTGAGAGATTGAGATTTTTTCGTAGAACTAAGTGAATAATTTTCAATGTCTGGTGTAGAAACTTCATAAATAAATTAATAAATAAAAAAGGTTTTAAAACTAACTACCTGAAATTAGTTCAGCTTTTATATAACAGAAAAAAATATGTTGAATTAAAATTAAATTGATTTACATGCTAATGAAGTACAATGAAGAAGTATATGAACAACAATCTTGGTCTCTGTTTCACGACTTCCTATCTTCGGTTCAATTAACTGTAGGAAATTCAGGACCGCCGCATTTTTCTGTTGTAAAGTCTACTTTCAATAACATTTAATAAATTTTTCGCACCCTAGAGACTGGGGACTATTGCAAAAACAATATATAAAAAACAACGATTTTCAAGCAATTTTTTCATATTTCCAAACATTGAACCACCATATTTCCGAAATTATCTATTGCATCAAGTTTGGTGGCCAACCATTTTATCTGTTATAAATAAGATTAAAAAAAAAAGTACTACTTTGACGAATTTTGACATTGTTATGAAGATATAATATCAAACTTTTTTAGCTTACTTAGCAGTCTTCCAATACATTATATAATTAAAATGATAAACTCAATCCTTTATTACCTACCACCTTTCAACACCCATTCCCATATCCAGTTTATACTACCATAAAAATATGTTTAATGACTGGTCATTTTCAAGAAGACTAACTGATCAAATTCACCATTCCTCAAAAATGATTTCTACTGCTTTTTACATCCAACCTATATGGTCTCCATTTGACATCAGCAAAATATTCAAGAACACATTAGTCGAACATCTGGACTCTCAATCTCTCGAAATAGTTAAGCAAACCTTGAAGACGTTTTTTGACGCGTTTCTGATCATCAAGGGTACAACCTAGAAGGGCGGATTCGAACTTCTTGTCCATGACTCCTTCCACCATGATGGAGGAACAAGCATTTACGTAAGAAACACATCTGAAAGAACAAATTCTGTTTAACCCTAGAATGCAAATCTTATTTCAATGAACTGTTACGATTAATCATTCATATATTTTACTAAGAGACTCCAAAAATTCAAATAAAAATGGTACTATTAAAACCAGGTATAACACTATAAGCTAGGAGTGTAAGCATTCTTTGAGTTTTTAATAAATATATCCCAAATATCTCGAATAGCTGCAAAAGGGCCACTTGCTTTTTTTTAATTTCTAGTTGCTTATCGAATCTTAAGCAATCTAACAAATGTTTAAACCTTTTTAACCACTTTCTATCATCAAAAAGGAAGAATGATGGCAAATGATTATCTTTCACTGTAGCAGAAAAAATTAAAGTCCAATTAGAGGAAATAATTCATCTGTGGGGACCTGTGAAATAGAAGTTAATTTTGTCTTACACCTCTGAGCCTTCAGAATATTATCCGACATTTCCAACTGTCGAAGTAATGTTAAAATGACTTTCCCTTATCATATTAATATGCTTTACGCTTGGTAAGCAAGGTCAAGGATCTAGGAATTATCCTGGATACAAACTCAATTTTCAACTTCACTTTGAGTATATTATTAATAAATTATTGAAACTGATTGATTTTCTTTTGAGAGAGGGTAGAAATTTTGTAAATATTTTCATCTTTAAATTACTATACCAGTCTTTAGTCAGATCTGTATTTTAACATTCCTCCCCTGTTTGGTTTCCACATTAGTTATGCCATATTAATTCTATTGAAATAATTCAGAATAAATTATTTCTCAACATCTCCTATAAGCTTAACATTTCTTCAGTTGATTATTCTGCTACTGCTATGAGGTCATTTACTTGTCTTTTGAAACTTTCAATCAGGAGATGCAAAGCTGATTTGATATTTTTTTATAAAATCATAATTGCAATGGCTGGCCCCGTTGTCCCAGATTAATTTTCCAGTTCTACCTAGAAACACTAGAAACCAAAGAACTTTTGCACAATATTTTCACTGATCCAACTATGGAATGTACTCTCCCATAGCAAGGCTTCACTCCTGGGGTAATAAAACCAACTTGGATTTGTTTGAAATTTCACTAAATTGCCTAAAAAAGATGCTACAGCAAAACTCCTTGCGTGAATTATAAAATATAAAAATATAATTTTTAATTTACTTGATAAAGAATATTTAAACAATAGGTATATAGATTAGATTTTATTGAACCTTTATAAATTTGTATTTTAAAATTGTTACCCCTTAGTAAATAAATAAATAGGATTGAAAATTTTGAATGTATATAATGGAGTCATGTCTACAACTCCTACTTCGTTGTGTGAAATTATATGTACCAAGTTTTGTCTTGGAAGAACTCACGAATGTTTTTGGAACTATACTCCATCATTAACTACTTATCTAGTGAATGCATTTCCTTTGTTTGAAATCTGTATGTCATTTTCTTCACTTGCCCTGAACCTCAGTCTGTTGGCTCTAAAGATTATCAATTTTTACCTTTGCACTCCACTAACACTGGCACCACTAATATTGTCATTGTCAAAGTCAATTTAATTTCCCTGATGATACTTTGAACACTTACATTCTCTTTTTTTGAGAACTGGAAACATTTGTTTCTTTCATTCTCCAGATAATCTTCTCCCTCACGACAACTTACTCAACTACTAGCTGCACCATCTCAAGGTAAGAGACCATGTTTTCATAGATTTGTATATTTTTTGTAGATATTTTCTGTTGTTTACCTCATTTAGGATGACAAAACCTCTGCTTTTCATCATTTTTTTCTGGACCACAATGTATTGGGTCGGCAGATTTTGCTTAAATGTATGAAATATGTCAAAAAGTCCTTCCCCTTTTAAACTTTTCATTTTAGCAAAACTTGAAAATTCTTTTTCACACCTTTCCTTCACTTTTAGTTGAGAAGCAACTTAACATCTTTTGCACCTTGCAGGATTGACTCCGGTAGTTAGTTCTTCATCGGAAGAGTCCATTTTGAATTTAAATATCAAGAAAATCAGACACAGACATCTTTCACCTCGAGTTTTAATTTAGTCAGGGAAATAAAGCTACACAATTTTACCTGCTGTGAAATATATAGAAAAATGAGATAATTGTTTATTGTTAAAAACATAAAAATTTAAAAAACAGCATATCAGTAGGAACTATCAAGCTAAACTTATCAAGTATAACTTAACGGTCATCTTTGTGAAATGCCTTGGAGAAATCAGTATAAACTGTGTCCATAAGGCAATTTTTCTACAAGGCATTCAACATATTTTGGTTTAAAAAACAAGCTAGGTGGTGAGGGTCGATTCAATAATTATTCAACATTTGTACAGAACCTACCTTTGTTTTGCAACCTCATGATCGTTCCTTAAGTCCATTACAAGTACATCTATCAGATGATTGATCTGTGACAAGGCTTCCTCCTGCATTTGATCTCTTTGAGTCAAAACTCTAACTTCAACAGTCTGGCAACGGTTCATAATTCTATCAGCATAGCGAGTCACATCATCAGCATCATCTAAGGTCACAAATATTGACGTGAATAATAATATCAATGATAATAATATATAGCTTTATTGCCAAAAATACAGGTTCTTATAGACAAAACATCCTACACTATAAGTGTTTACAAACTACTAAAATATACATTATACAATAATAAAAAATAGGTTATTCTGCAATTACAATGGTGGTAAATATTTTGAGTTATAATACATAATAGTAACACTAATAACAAAAGGCTATAAAATAAAACATCAAAACTTAAAAAATTATATAAATAAAAATACACAGTTAGTCGTAGCAAATAATATAAACAATGAAGCAATAGAGACAAAAATAATGAAGTGAAATAAAAGTGTAGTCAATACAATATAGAACTTTTTACAGTAGACAACAAACAAACAACGTTATTACTTTTATTCATTTCTCTTTAATTTATGTTTAAAACACTTTTTTCAAAGTATTGACATTGCTTCACACTTTGAACTGAAATCTATAAAGATTGATGTAAGTATCCGGCAGTTCATTTTGCAAATATTTACGAAGAACTATAAACTGGTTGTGAAAGAGAATGGTAAAAGGTTAATTTCACATGATATTTAAATGTCAGTTGTTCTGACATTTTTTAACCAATTTGAAAAAGCTTTGACAAATTCTAAAAGCTTGTTTCATGTCAGCGGTGGAGAATGTTTTATCTCACATTATATATTTTAGCATTGTACACGGTGGTAAAGAAAGTACTGTCAAAAATTAAAATTTTCAACAAAGTGTATTTTTTTAAAGAAAAGTTTTAGTCATTTTTTTGTTCATTGCTTTGTATTAAAAATGACATCAAATTTTCTGAAAAATAGCTGATTTTAAACAAAAAAGATAAAAAGTGCAAATAAAAATATTTTTTATAGCGGATCTTTAACTTTATAGAGAGTGTGAATCTATCAAACATTTGATTTATTTAATTAAAGGTTTTTTAATGTTTATACACTTACAGATGTTACTATAAGGTAGAGAGTATCCTAAATTTTATTCAATGGATTGCATAGAGTCTCAGATAAGATACAATATCAGTAAATCCCACATTCTATGGGAAATTATTTTAATAATAATATAAAATAGTAAAATTTGAGACAGCAGAAAGCTTAAAAAATAATGCAAAATGACAACAAAAAAGGTAGTTGTGACTTATCTTATCAGTCAAGTTACATTTTTTTAAAATAAATCCCCCAGATCGCAAAACGAACAATAAATAAATTCGTAGTTGTTTAAATACATGGCGGCTTATGCACTTGTGCAGACCTACACGAAAATTTCGCGGCGAATTTATCTGTAATGTCCCTATATTCCCCATGCTGTATAAAAAGAAAAAAAATGCAAAAGCTACTGTTAGAGCTTATGATCAAAAGGCATTAAATGATAACACCTAATGTTGACTTACTTTCATCAAGCTGATTCATCAAATCAGTATGTCTTACAGAATCCAAAGTTGCCAGTAACTGATCCCTATCTTCTTCTAATTGGGCAGCTTCCTTTCTAAGCTTTTCCACATGGCTCTCCAGCAAGTCCAAGAGTTCTAGAATCCTCTCCTTGGGTGGCTTGTTATCCATGCTGTTATTCTCGTCGATTTTTGGTAGGGTTTGCAGAACTACCGCGGTGGTGAGAACTATGGAAATGAATTTTTAAACGATTTTGAAATCATAAAAGCCAAGAATTTGATAACACCTTTCATTTATCTTTTGACATCTAGTTAGAGCTTTAACTATAGGAGATACAAAAAAAAACTTTAAATACCAAAGTTGCAGGATTTTTTGTGTATTACCTTTTGAGAGTATCAAAAACTATTAAAAAGCATTATAAAATTGAAAAATATAAATAACCTATAATTTTTTGTAGAACATCCTGCCTATCATTATTTCATTAATTACTTCTTACCCTTTATAAATATATTAGTTAACTGTAAAGTCAAATGAGAAAATTAACAAAAATAAAGACATAAGAGGCAATGTATTGATATTTATATGATGGATTCAATCAATCAATCAATAATGTACTTTATTATCCAAAGATCAATGAAATATTCTTATTGACAAAGTATAGGTTACATTATGGTACAGGTATATTATATAATATAAAAAATATACAAGGCTGTGATATAAGCAAAGCCTAGATTTATAAAAAGAGGCTTACAGTGGTTACGATAATCTGCTTGCCAAATACAAGGGCCTTTCAACAAAGACTAGGACTGAATTTTTTTATGGTCCAGTGCAACGAACTACAAACTTCTCTCATTTTGAGAAATGTCAGTTGTCATAAATTATTTATTTGACTTTGACGCCACTCTAAAGTTAAGATGTGAAGAATGAATTGAAAAAACAAAGATATGAGATCAAATTTTGTGTTCGTCTTGGAAAATCAGCAACGGAAACTTTTTCGATCATTAATATGGCTTTTGGAGAATTGTCTATGGCAAGATCTGCTTGTTTTTGATGGCATAAAAAGTTTAGTAATAGCAGGGAAAGTTGTGAGTTGCAAGGCGGTCCAGGTGCTCCTATTGTGGCACTAACTGAGGAAACCATCAATACAGGAACAGTAATTATTCACACAGATTCACGTTAGACTATCCCACAACTATCAAATATTCTTAAAATATCTGTTGGAAGTGTTTTTACTCTTTTACACAAGGATTTAAACATGTCTAGAGTTTGTGCTCGCTGGATTCCGCATATACTGACACCAGATCAAAAAGCGAATAGGGTAGGGGTTTGTGAATACTGGAAACAATGCCTTGAAGAAGGCGAAGAATGGTGGAAAACTATTACGACTGCAGATGAAACTTGGGTGTATTGTTATGATCCGGAGATGAAGCAACAGAGTATGCAGTGGTTAGAAAAAGGAGGACCACCTCCAAAAAAAGCACGTTCACAAAAATCTGCCGCTAAAGCTATGGTCATAACATTTTTTGATCACAAAGGCATGGTTTATACGCACATGATCCCACATGGTAGTACAATAACTGCCAGTTATTATAAACAAGTTTTGTTCCAGTTGATGAAGGATCACATCCCCAAAAAATTACTTGAGCTGATTGGAAAGTGGAAACTTCATCATGATAACGCTCACTCTTAAGTAGCGAATATAGTTTTTGAACACTAAAAATATCAGGTCTGTACCGCATCCTCCATATAGTCGTGACATACCCCCATGTGACTTCTATCTGTTTGCCCCAAGCAAAAAAAAACCCCAAAGGACGACGATTTCAAACAGAATTGGATACTGCTAAGGCTTTAAAGGCGGTTTTGAAGAAGCTCTCAGAGAATGGCTTCTGCCATGTCTTTGAACAATGGCAGCACCGTTGGGATAAGGTTATTGCATTACAGGGGAACTATATAGAGCGTGATAAAAGTATTGTTGTTTAAGATTAATAAATAAAGTTTTGGTAGTACTAGTCCTAGTCTTTGTTGAAAGAAAAATAAATAACCCTCACCTTAGCAGATCCCAGCTCATTCATAACAACGCCCAATGCATAACAACTTGTGCAATTTTGCTATTCAATGTCCTAACATGTTCATTAAATTCCAATTGCCGATCAACATATAAGTCATCATGTTGGGGTTTCAAGATGAGGATACAATTTTTAGATATACTGAAACACAAACAAACGAATTCACACCATTCTTTGACCACACCCAGGTCAGACCCAATAGAAGTCATCATCAAGCCTACATCCTTATGGTTCCACACAATGCTCATCATCTTCAAAAATAGTGAACCTTCCAGAAATATTGATGCTAGCAACAATTTAACACCTATTTAAAGCTTTTCCTGATGTTCGATTTTCAACACAAACTTGTTGAGGCCTATGGAAAAGATAGGACTGAAACCAGTTGTATGTTTTTCCCCTGAAGTGTTCAGGTTTACGCAGCACTGCTAGAACAGAAAGCATTGTGTCTTATAGCAGGTATTTCAACAATTTTCTGGGTTGTCTTTAAATATAAACATATCAAACCTGATAAAAAGATTTAATGAAATAGTAACATAATATACAGGGTGGTCGAAATTGGTCTGTTTTAACAGAGAAAACCTATTTCCTGACTAGATAGAGCAAAACTGACTTAGGTGTCATGGGCTCGATTTCTGAGAAATGTTTAATGGCAAAAACCGCCTGCCGATATTTTCACTGCCAACTGAGATATAGGGCGTTTTTCAATTTTCGGCCATTTTGAAAATTGTCCATAACTTTTTTATTTTGCGGAATATTAACATTCTGCAAAGACATTCTAAAGGCACTTTTTTATGTGCAATCCAGTGGCATACTCAGATTTTTTCTATAGTTGTCCGTTTTATCATAAATAGGCAAAACTTTTTTTTTTCAAATGGAAATCATAGTTGGCTATAAATTATAAAAAATGCTCGCGTTTAGCCCTTTTCAGTGATATAAAGTTGTAGGTATTTATTTTCAAAAATAACGAAAATATTAGGTGTTTTTGGTTTACATCGAAGTAGGCTTTGATTTGTGATGACAATATCTCAATTATGTATTGTTAAGATTTATAGTTTGTTAGCAACTTAAACACAACTTTAAATAACACTAGCTAACGTTATTTTAATTATTTATTATTAATTTTTTTTATTTTTTTTTGTTTACATAGCAAAGTTGAACAAAATTAACAAACTAAACTACTATTTACAGCTACAAGTGAAAATAAAAAATAATTATGAAAATCTAGGTATTTAGTTAGATAGGTTTCTGACAAATATATTTAGAGAAGTTGTTCAAATTGAGCCCCTCCCTGTTGAATACAAACTAAGCATCTTTTGCGTACCGAGTTGCAACTATTTATTAGTTCAACTGGGCTAATAGATGCAAAAGCTTGCCTAGTGGCCTCTTGCAATTCTTCTTTTGTGTGAAAGGTTCTTCCTTTAAATATCAAGTCCTTCAATCTTCCCCACAAAAAAAAATCTAAGGGAGTTAAGTCACAGGACCTAGCAGGCCAAGGTATGGGGCCCCACGTACCAATCCAATTTTCTCGAAATTCGAAGTTTAAAAGATCAGTTGTGATCCTTGCATTGTGCGGGGGACAACCATCTTGTTGATAGTAGATATTTCTGGCATCAGCTAAAGGTATGTCTTCCAACAAAGGGACAATATATGTGCGCAAAATATTTACATAATCATCTGCAGTTAAATTTCCATCGTAAAAATAAGGTCCCACAAATCTTCCTCGGAATATCCCCACCCATATATTGAATCCACACCGACCTTGCCGGTCTTGTTGCACAACTACGTGTGGATTTTCAGTGGACCAGTGATATGAATTATATCTATTAAATATACCAGAAGTATCTACTCTGGATTCATCACTCCAAATAATATTTAATGGAAAATTCTCATTCTCCATGAATTTTTGCTCATACCACTGACAAAATCTCAATCTTCTAGCGGCGTCCCCTTCACGGAGTTGATGAACTCTTCTCGTTCTGTACGGTTTGAATTTATGTTTTTTGAGTATTTTTAAAACGGTGGTCTTTGGAACATTCGTTATATTAGCCAATGTTCGAGAGGAGGTGCCAGGATGATCTAATACCTCACCAATTATATTTAGCTGCTGGATTTCCTTTTCTTCCTTTAGTTCATAATGTCTTGTTCTTAACTTTTTAAAACTTCCGTAATTTACTAAATTACTTTTTAATGTTTGATAAATTCGGTTATCCGGTTGACGTCGCTCGGGAAATGTATTAAAATATAATTCACTAGCTGCTTCAGGAACTTCGTTAGATAATATGTAACATTTTAACATATCATACTTTTCATAATTCTCAAACATATTTTGTCAGCAACTTAACACAACTTTATAAAGATAACACCAAAACGCAATAATTACACCAGACTACAGTAATCTGACAGCAATATATTCAAAATATTGAACGCGCGTCATTATTCCAAGGCCTACTTCGATGTAAACCAAAAACACCTAATATTTTCGTTATTTTTGAAAATAAGTACCTACAACTTTATATCACTGAAAAGGGCTAAACGCGAGCATTTTTTATAATTTATAGCCAACTATGATTTCCATTTGAAAAAAAAAAGTTTTGCCTATTTATGATAAAACGGACAACTATAGAAAAAATCTGAGTACGCCACTGGATTGCACATAAAAAAGTTATGGACAATTTTCAAAATGGCCGAAAATTGAAAAACGCCCTATATCTCAGTTAGCAGTGAAAATATCGGCAGGCGGTTTTTGCCATTAAACATTTCTCAGAAATCGAGCCCATGACACCTAAGTCAGTTTTGCTCTATCTAGTCAGGAAATAGGTTTTCTCTGTTAAAACAGACCAATTTCGACCACCCGGTACATTAAAAAAATATAGGATACTCTAAAAAGGCAATACAAGAGAAATCCTACAGCTTATGTAAGTTTCTGCCACAGTCAAAGCTCTAACTAGCCTAACTAGGTCACAAAATATAAATGAAAGCCCTGTACGTTTGTAAAAATGTAAATTTCAATATAAGACTAATTTTCTGCTGTAGCATGTAAAATTTAGTTTAAGTCAGTTTGTAACTAATACACAAAAACAAAAAAAAAAAGCTAAGTAAAATATACACCTTATCAATAAACAAACAAATCACAATAAACCGTATATAATTAGGAAATATGAATTATGCTGATCAAAATGCAAAAATATATTTACAGGGTGTTCCCCACTCCAAAAATTGCTTTAAGAGATGTTTAATGTAGAGTTAATCACATAGTTTATAGAGAATTATCATTTGTACCCAACATACATTTTTTTAAATAGAACACTGTATCTTTAGTATATTCCCACATCAAATGGGTTGCTTGCTAGTTATAAATATACTAGATTTGCTACCTTTAACTTCAAAGCAGGGTTGGCAAGTTTTGGACAGGGTGGTTAAAACCAGTGGTTTTAACCTGGCTAAAACCGTCCTGTCCAAAATTAGTTTTGACCATGCCGGTGGTCAAAATGGTCAAAATAAGTTTTGAGCATTAGTTGAACCTATTTTGTGGTCAAAACTATTTTTAAATGCGTAAATGCAACAAAACTATAAATACAATTATTAAGTACAGGATTTTAAGAAAGCACAAACTGTTAATAACATAAAACTAAAATTTATGTAATAACTTATTTATTCAATAAATACAGATAGGGGATTTCAAACATTTTATGGCAACATAATACTTACACTAAATAAAATTTTCAAAAAAATTAATATGTTTACATAACCAGGATAATAAAAACATAAAACTGTCTAAAATATATAACATAAACATAACATAAAAAAGTTATATAAAACTTTATTAAAAAGCATGAGCATTTAAGTTACAAATTCAAAATTGATCCTCCTCATTATCGGAGTTAAAACTGCCCGTAGGAAATGTTAATGATTTACTTTTAAGATTGAGCATACGATATACAGAAACAAGTTTATTACATATATCAAGGCCTAATTTATTTCTTAACTTTGATTGAATAAAACTAAGGTTCGAAAATATGTGTTCAATACCTGCTGAAGAAGCACATGATTTATGAAGGTAGGCAGCAAAGTTAATAAACTTAATATTTAATCCCTTATATTTTTTTAAACCTTCCCACCAAATAACGGGGTTGAGGTTGAGCATTTCCTTATTAAAAAATGATTGTGGGAACGGCTTCTCTTTCAAGGTAAAAATTGTAATAAGAGGCAGAAATTCCTTTTCTGCATTTTCCTGCACCCATGTCCTAGCTTCTTCAATATCTTCGTCTTCTAGATCGGTACCAAAATATTTAGGATGTAGAAGATAGGCTAACTTATGCATAGGTGTAATACAATCCTTATATCTTTTAGTCACTTCTTCTTTGTACGGTTTTAAATTTTCTTCATTTAACAACTTCAAAAAATGATAAGTTGCGTCTGCTATATTTGCTGTATCTTTCTGCATTTCATCCAGTGCTGTCGCTATGTAGGATAATTGTAAATGCAGGTGTTTCGCTTCTACGAATAGGGCAAAATTTGTTATTATTTTTTGTATGTTTCCATCAATGTATTCACTGTTGCTGTCTGCAAGCAGCTGAACGTAATATGGACGATTTTTCAAGAATATGTCAAGACAATCTACCTGGCTATTCCACCTAGTATCTCCGGGAATTTGAGGTTTTCTAGATCCTTTTTGTTGTAATAATAACGCATTTGGTTTATGATGGTTCCTAAAGTATTTTGATAATTCAGTTACATGTCCCAATAAAGCTGCTATATTTTTCTTTTTACATATATCTCCACCTAATAAATTTAAGTAATAGGCAGCACAGCCATATGCAATAAAAAAATCCGCCTTGCTTCTTTTTTCTTTTTCCAAGTCATGTCTCATTTTTTTCATTTTTGCTTCATTATCAGATACAAAAGATGTCACTTTACAAGCAAATTTTTGCTCTGCCTCTTTGATTGCGTCATAGGCGATAGTTTTACAAAATTCTGCAGTTTTTTCATTTACTCCAGTGTCGACAGCAGATAAAAAGTAAACGTTTTTTCCGTCCGATAAACAATTTGCCAAAACCGGTTGATTGTGTATGTTAGACCAGCCATCTTGAATAAGAGTAACTGACTGGTTTTTTAACTGATCTGAAACTTCTTCTGAAATTTTATTTTGCATATTGTCCAGCAATTCACCTGATAAGGTTTTTCTTGAGGGAGGTATATAACCGGGTCTCAGGGAATCCACCATTTTTCTGAAATAAAAATCCTCAATATGGCTGAATGGTACGTTTCGTGCAAAAAAATAGGCCGCTATATCCTCATCAATTTTTTTCTTTTGAAGATTAGATGTTTTTATTAAGAATTGTGACATTTTTGGTTGCAATAGTGATGACGATGAACCAGAAGCTGAAGAAACACATGATCCAGTTATGGTACTTTCGTCTTCTGAATTGTTTTCTTCTTTTATGTTATCACGTGTATGGTCAGAACTTGAATCCAATTCCATTTCCAGATCATCTGTGCCTAGATTTTTGCTTAAGATTTCATTTCTTGAATCTCCCTTTTTAGTCTTCTTACTTCTACATTTTTCTAAATGTTTTTTTAGCCGCAGTGCCTTACTACTTACTAGAGAATTACATACTTTACATCTTTGGCCAATCACCTTTCCGTCATTGCTAAGTTGGTCACCTGATAAGATACGTCCACACCGGATCCTTATACCTTCCACCAAAACTTCGTTTTCGTACCTACAATAAAAAATTAATAATTTTGAATAAGTTGTTTAAATAATAAAAAAAAACTTTAAGTAAAGAAACATATTATATATTTCTTTATATATATATATGATTACTTTATCTGGATATACATTTTTCTGCGCTTAATTGAACCTGTGATAAATAGATATTTCAACCCATTTATTGACCACCGAGTTGACCACCATTATTAATACCCAATAGAAGGTTAAACAAGAAGTCACAACTTGTTTTCATCTTTACCCAGGATCATTTCGTTTGTAAGACGTGTAATATATATTAGAAAAAGCCAGATATCTTTAAAACGGATAAATGTACATGATGGCTCATTAATTCGAGGAAGCTTATTAAAATATTGTCATGGTTAACGGAGATATGAAGGGATTAATATGGTTTCTAGAGGTGCATGTCGTAAACATATGTTTGTGATCTGAAAAAGGTCGATAGTTAAGAATTGCATTTTTTTAATGAAATACTCAATATTTTATTTGACATTTCAGTTCTACCCGAAAAATAATTATAAAAATTAAAATAATTAAAAAAGATTTGTTTTAACTTAAGGATATATAATAAACAAAAAAAAGCTCATATTTTGGTAGAATCAAACTAATCAAAGAGGCAAAAGAAGTATTGGGTGTTAGATGTAAGGTGTTCTATTTAAAATGCAATTTTTGTCTGTCACCCGTTTTGGGACACCCTGTATTTATAAAAATATTTTTAGGACATGCAGCTTTAGAAACTATACAACATTTATAGAGAACTTTTTTTCATATCTCCATTAACCACGATCATAATGGACTTTCCTGGATTAATAGCCCACCACCCTGTATAATATTAAATATTTTTATTATTAGCACTATGATTATTAATATTAATTAAATATTTAGGATATAAAATGGAATCCAAAATAAAGTAAAACCAACTATTTTTTTTCAACACTTATGGGTATAATTCCTTTGTTAATTTTTTATTTATAGTTTATAGTCAAATAAAACAGTTTATAAAACTAACACGGCAATATCTTACACAAGTTAATATTTGACCAACAAGATACAAAAATTACCGTTGTGCGCCCTAGAAGTAAATAATCCACCACAGAAAATACTACAATTTACTACTTGACCTTTCATTAAATACCCTGTATAATATCTATCAGAACGATTCTATTTTTACATAATTTCTGCGGTCATATCTAGGTGCACAGTTCTTGAAATGAGAAAATGAGATGAAGGTTTGAGATGCAAAAAAACGGTAATTTATAAAATAAAAATGAACATTATTAATATATAACTTACCTTGGACATATTAAGGCACCAACCACTATAGTAGAGTAGCACAATAAATTAAATTATTTAAGTACTTATTTTCAGTACAGCCAGAAACTATATAAATCTTCCTAAAATACTGGTAAAACACTATAACAAGTTGCAACCTGATTGTTCACGTTCAATATAAATAGCGCGGTTGAACGCTCTCACTGTTGCCAAACTTTAAATATTGTATGATTTTTAAGGGTTTTAATTTAAAAAGTGGTTTTAACCATTTTGGCCGGTTAAAACCAGTTTTGACCACTGCCCTGGTCAAAATAAAAAAAAAGTGGTCTTTACCCAACCCTGCTTCAAAGCCACCTAAGAGATTTCACAAAAACCCTGCCATAAGAGGCAATGTATAGAGAGAGCTGGAGGGTCTTGTGTTATTAACAAACCCACCCCTGTCTCGAAAACGTTCATAAATGTCACTACTTTTCTGAGCAAAAACTCTTTATAATGATGGTTTGGACAAAATCAAAAAACAAAGTTATGTGCAGTATTACCAAACTCACCTGATTTTCTGGAAATATATACCACAGGATTAATGATGACTGGGCTAACATATCGCTAACGAGGCAGATTCACCTAACAATATAGCTTTTGTTATAAAATCCTTATTTTAATATAGCCCCAAATTTTGTTGGCACGCTCTATTTACAACAAACCTGAACAAAATCAACAAGCTGATTGAAAATTCGCTTGCAACATGGCAACACTGTCCATATATATGTCGCATTTGACATTTAAAACATGACAATTCCCTTTTATATTATGTGAAATAAATTGTTATTTTTAAAGGTTATTCAGAAATATAAAAACAAAGTATATAAGTTATTTAGGTTTTATTGGTAATGAAAGTTTTCACTTTTAATCTACTCTTTATACCATCATTTAAAATTTAAAAAAAACTACAAATATGTGGGTTCGCTAATGAGACAAGAACAGAACTGGAAAATGTTCTGCCACATAGGGGTCAAATTTCTAGGCTGTCTTTAAAGATAAAGGTATCAAAAGGCTTATTTTATAGACATATATAGGATGTTTCATTTAAAAAAAAATATGTTAGAGCTGCTACACGTTTTTGAGACACCACGTACACACAAAATATATTCTATAAACTGCGTAATAGTCCTTGCAACTTTTACATTGACGTATGCCATCAAAATTTTATGAAGAAATATCTGATTTACACAACCACTATTTTCAAAAATCTAACAGGTCTTTTTAGTTTTTATTACATGACTCATAATAAAGAAATTTTCTGGCTGAATTTTAAGTATATATTTTAAGTATTGCATCCCTAATTATAAGAAAAGACCCTGAACAAGACATCCTAATAATAGCGTTAGGTACCTAAACACCAGAAAAGATGCTTCTATTTGTTGTGTATTAAAGGTTTCAATAAAACTTGGCCATTTCTTTGAACTAGATTTTCTTTTAAATGTATTAATTACTATAGTATTTTATACTAATTAGAGTAACAATTGATTCTAAAAATAAAAAATTTTACACCAAAGAAAAAGTTGAAAATGATCACTTACCAAACCAGTAAGTGGATCAATTCTTTACAGACCTAAGTAAAAAGATTTTGTAGTGTTAGATTTCCCGAATAAAAAATTTTAACACTGAACAGGCATAAAAAAATCTACCTACTTAAAAATAATCTAAATTTCTGTAATGCCTAATTATTTAACATAAGCACATCACATTCTCTGCAACTAGAAGAAAATACATTCAATCTCATTTAAAACTAACAGAACCAAATTTTATTCTAATTGTAAATTTATTAATGCATGTTTCATTATAGATATTTAATGTACTTTATACTTCTTATTTCTATAACTTGCAACTACGTTTTTTTTTAATGTAAGGGCATAGCCGATGCACGCATTGGACCAGTGGCCCTTCAGAAACGTACACTAGATTCCAA
The DNA here is from genome assembly GCA_030620095.1 of Kuschelorhynchus macadamiae. Taxonomy (NCBI): domain Eukaryota; kingdom Metazoa; phylum Arthropoda; class Insecta; order Coleoptera; family Curculionidae; genus Kuschelorhynchus; species Kuschelorhynchus macadamiae. The sequence continues at coordinate 991,367 of JAUTXW010005271.1, forward strand.
ATGGTATGCATTCGCAAATAACGTCAAATAAATAAATAATGAAGTCAGTAACTCTAAGAAAAAATCATCAGCCAGATCAGCAAACAAAAATTACCAATGAGAAAGATTTTCAATTGAAATAAAATAATACATGAATAATGATAAAACTACACAACTACATAAACAAAAACTAACATCAATATGGACCAAAAAAAAATACAAAAACAAACCGGTTAACTGCCTTTTCAGCTGCAAAGTGCTTAGTCTGAAAATATTATATTCTGAGAAGTGACGATTATAATTGTGAACCAGTCGGTCAACAAATGCGCTAAACCCATAATTTGTACGGTGATACCTTTCAACAAACAGCTGTGATTGTCTTGTTCTTCTAATAGGCACCAAAAACAGGACTGATCCAAGCAGCACTTCACAGTCAATCCCCCCATTCACCAATTTATGCAAAAAGACCAGAAGTGCCTTCTTTCTTCTAAATTTAAGAGTTTGAAAGCCGCAAAGAAGAGCTCTAGTATTAGATGATATGGGAAATGCAATTTATGTAAGAGGTATTTTGAAAACCTATTTTGCACCTTTTCAATTCTGTCGATGTGATACTGGTATGATGGACTCCATACTGTACAACAATATTCTAGAACGCTACAAACCAATGAGTTATAGAGACACCCAATTGCTTTGGTATCAGTTATGTGTTTCGTATGTCACTTTATAAAACCTAGAAGTCTAAAACCCTTAAGTACAATGTTATCAATATGTAGATTAAAAGTAAGATTTTCATCAAAAATAACACCTAGGTCCGTGAAAGAACTAACAACTTCAAGGTTTACATTATCTATGAAGTAGGTTACATTTTGAGATGTTAAGAGAGAGATAATTAGTTCTGTACCATTTGTCGAGCCTTTCCATATCAGACTGCAGAGGATTGGAATCTGAGGAGACTGGTGAGAAGAATTTTAAGTAGTCTGCATATAAAAGACATTCGGAAAATTCGAAATAGGATATTATATCACTTATAAAGAGCAGAAAGAGAACTGGACCCACATGCAAACCCTGCGGAACACCCGATGTCACAAGAATCTACCTGGAGACTGAACCGCATATGTTGACTTGCTGGTGACAATTAAATAAATACGATCTGATCCACTCAAGATATTTTCCACAAAATCCAATTTGCTGTAATTTCCATAACAGAAGCTGATGGCAAACACTGTCAAAAGCCTTAGATATGTCAGTGAAAATAACATCGATCTGCTTGCCAGCCTCAACCGATGTCACTAAGTAGTTTTGAAATATTGCAAGATTGGTAGTTGTTGAATGACCACGATAAAAACCATGTTGCATACTCGTAATATAGTGTTTTAACGACTCAAATATATGATCGGTGATAATTGCCTTGAGCTTTGGTATATGTGAAAGTAAAGAAATACCTCTGTAGTTTTTCACATTACCTTTATCACCAGATTTGAAAATGGGTAGAAGGGTAGAAAACTTACAAAATTCAGGAAAGGAATCCAGATTAATGGATCTCTGAAAAATTATACATAGAGGCTGAGACAATGCCTCACAGCATCGTTGCAATAGAATAGTAGGAATTTCATCAGGGCCAGCCTTCTTGGAAGGATCAAGGTCCTTTAATTTTTTAAAGATTTCTGCCTATGTAAAACAATATGTTGATAGTATCTTTCCTGAATAACTTATTGGATCAATTTTACTAGTCTAAATTATAGTGGTAAGTATAGCAAGACTGAAAGTGAGTAGCAAAAACATTTGCGATGTTATTTGATCCAGTGATTTGTTGCCTGTCAGAATTCATAACACTGGGCAGATTGGAGACCCTTCTTAGGTTTCGTACAAATGACCAAAAGTATTTAATGTTTTCTGGGATAAGTAGCTCAGTCTGTGTGACATATGTAAGATAACACATATCAATTTGAAGTTTAACCTCACGTCTTATGTCAGAATAGGCCAAATAGTCAACAAGTTTGTCAGTCCTTTTATATCTTTTGTATAAGCAATTTTTTTGCCCAATAAGCTCTTTTTATGGAAAATGTAGTCAAATAAACAAAATATATACTAATTGAATTCAGTGAAGTTGTCACGGTGAAAAAAACACAGAAGATGCAGTGTTTTCATTTTTTGAAAATATATATTTACAACTTAATGATCGACAGATGGCTGCATTAGTGTTCTGAGTCTCTTGAAAGACTTCGACTGTGTAGATCATGGAATACTAGTACAAAAACTTCAAGTCTTTAGTGTTAGAGGTTTCTCACAACCTTGGTCAAAAAACTGGAACCCCTGACTGGTCACTGAGTTGCCCACATTAAGATGCTAGATGATATAATAGGATAAATGCAAGCATTTTGGCCATGAATAATATACTGATCATCAGGAGATCAAGAAGTTTTTGAGATCCTGAGTAAGTATGTTTTATCTAACACAACCCTCTTCCTATCCCAACTGCTCTTTATGACCATGAGTTTATTGTGACCGTAGGTTAAGTCTCGATCATTGAGATATCAAGAAAATTGTAAGTACACATATTGTTATCTAGTAAAAACTATGTTCTTTATTCTATAACTGTAAGAAGGAAGTCTGACTATCATTGGGTCTCTTTGAGTTTCAATTTGAACTACTTTTGAATGGTTCTAGAATTATTCACAACACAAAGCTGTAATAACAACTCATATTAAGAATCATTCAAAATTAATTCAAATTGGAAACCCAAATAGGCCTATTATTATTAATATATTAATATGAATATTGTGTACCAATTTAAATAAAAAACCAGGAACACAACATTATTCAGTAAAAATCTGACTTAACATCCACTTGAACCGATCTTATGTAGTCCATCCAAATCACACTACAGATGATTAACTGATATTTCGATCTACTTGAAAGTTTGAATTCAGTCCTGCATTCTTTTGAACTGAGTTGAACTGAAGTGGATCAGAATATTATTATCACAATATAGGGGATTGGTATTGGACTAGATTATATTTTGACAGACAGACAAAAGATTCTGTGTGTATCTGCACTTAGCCTAACTTTTTGTTGTGGTATTAAGATAATAAACACACCTATTAGTGACTTTAAACTTTCCACATCCTTAAATTTTCATACAACACACGCAAAGCATATTACTATTATGCTACACTAATTCATGCTGAACAACTAAAAAAATACCCAATTGCCCTATGTTAATTACAAACATGCTTCGAGACCGGAAAGTATACACCTGTAATTAGAAATTTGATAAACACAAAAAAACATTTTACTTGAACGTGCCGCTAAAACCTAGATTATATATGTCAAATACAACCACAACAAAAAATTACTTTAGCAAGGTTTATGAATCTCAAAAGGGACAATAAGTTATCAGCACAAACCTGATGAGCTCGCCAACGTTTGGTCGACATCCATGTTGTGTGATTTTTCTTGATAGGGCTCCGTTATGAAAATCTCTCTATACGTTTTAGTCAATTACAGTAATTTTGCTCAGCTCAGATCACTTATTTATACGTTTCTTGAACGAACGACTTTCTAGAATCAACGATTTTTCCCGAATGTAGAGGACAACTGACAGAAAAATTGCGGTAAACAATTCCCGACTGTAGCTGTGAGCTGTCAAGTCCTACGATTATAGGGAGTTTTTCTCGTATATGTTCACAACTTTTTATTTTTGCTATTGGCGAAACTGGTACATATTGAATGTATTTTTTGCAGTGCTGCCAATCGGTGTGTAATTACACAATTTACGTGTAATTTAAAGTCGGTGCGTGTAGTATTCGTGCCTTTGCCAAAAGTGTGTAATTTCCGTGCAGTATGAAACAAAGACAAATTATATTCTACGGTCAGCGTCAGCCAACTGGTCAAGCCGAGTTGAGCACGCCACTGGAAGTTCAACGATTAATGGTGCAAAAACTATACTTATTGCATTGCAAGTAGAAGGCAGGAAAAGATACGCATGGTTAGCGGACGGATTCGTTTGACTATACACAAAGATTTTTGGTTATTTATTGGGCCGATGGTTAAAATTGCATGTAGAAGGTAGAAATAGATGCGTATAGTTAGCGCTTGGTTTCATTTTACAATAGACAAAGATTTTTAGGTTTTTAGTTATTTATTGGGCCGATGGTTAAAACAGGTAAATAAATACCTAAGTAGCTTGTTCTATTGTTCCTGTACCTCGTAGATTAATAAAATTATAATAATCATTTAATATTTTATTCTGGCAAGCTGCAAGACCCAGTAAGATCTAACCGCATGACGGCTTTTTTTTGGTCATCCAATTTGGTACAGAAAATCCATTGCCGTCCACGATTTCACGTGTGAAATCTGACAACACTGATGGTGTGTAAAAATGTGCTATTTGAAGAGCTGCAGTGTGCAATTTGCCAATTTTATGTTGGCAACACTGATTTTTATATATAATTATAAAAAAAAGAACATTAAATATAAATGAGTGAGCACATATAGGCCTTAATAATCGTTTACTATGTATTTTGGTTTGATTTTAAAATGAAGAGTTTTTTGCACCAATTATAATTTAGGCCGTGAGTCCGGTAACAGGGGAGTTACTTATGCATTTTATGTTAAAGTAACGTTGAGACGTACCGTTTTGTTTTATTATAGATACACTTTCCTATAAGAAACCAGAAAAGACCCAACCAGGGTTAACAAAAAAGGCTGCCTGATATTTAAAACACGGTTACATAAAAACTTTTTTGATAAAAAAAAATAAAAAAACTAGCATCACCCGGTGGAGATAGTGATGTAAATTTGTTTTAGTTTTTTTTCCAAAATCTCTAATTTTGCAAGGCTCTAGCCATGGAGCTACGTAGCTCACACGAAATACTAAACACTCTTTGTTTATAGTCCGATATTTTCAATGACATCATCAGTGGTGCGAAAATACAGAAGAAATATAGTATTATTATTTAAATACGGGAAAGAAAAGAGATCAAACATGCACACAGCGAGCATATATAGGCTCAAGTGATATTTTTTATTACATATTTCTGTGTTAATTTTACATTGAAGGGTTTTTACTTTTGCACCAATTAAAATTTAAGATACACAGACAGAGGGTAGACCGAGGACACAGGCCTACCATATTAAGATAAATTTCCAACATAAAATATTTGCCTATTTAAATCTAGATCTTCGCAATAATCGAATTATCTTTTTGTAAATCAATTATAATCATAAAAATTGGATAAATACTGGATCCCGGAGTTTAAAAACAATTAAAAAAAAATTAAACACGTTATTTGAGGGCAACGGATTTCTTTGGCTGTTTGGGTAATCAATGTCTAAACAATCCAAACTCGTAATATAGCCAAAATCTATAGGAAATCTGAGTAAGCTGGCTAATTGCCTCTTACGAAACCGCCGGTTCATGTTAGATATAGAACTTAGAACTTCACACAGGTTTTCCGATTTTTCATAAGATCATTTTGCACACATTAATTTATATCAAATTTTTCCATTATGGATGACTTGTTTTTCGTGGGTTAAGAAAAGCAAAAAATATTAATTGCAGATTTAAACGCGTCAAACGCGTCCGAGTATTAACTATCCCTCAGGAAAGGTTCAGACGCTGTGAACGTGAAGATTTTCTATTGCTATTATGGTTTTACATTATGCTAGTCTAACCTGTTTCTCAATAGGATAGGAAGCTTAAGAGCACTTGGTAGCAAAAGACATACTGGTGTAACTTGATAGAAAGGATTATGCGCGCTCTAGAAAAAACAGTGTAAGTGACGGAATTAAAAAGTTCATTTTGTAAAAAATTAGAAGTACCAGGTCTTTTCGAATATAATTTTTAGTCTGACAAGATCCAAACCGCTAAGCAAAGCTGTAAGCATAACGTAATAATATGTAAGGAATATTTTCTGCTTAGATAGATGAGATAAGCTGCCCGAGCGAAAAAAAACGGACAGAAAAAGTAAACGCTTATCGTCTTGTTCAGCATTCGTTTATTTTACCTGAAATTCCCGGGGGAAACTCAACTGCTCAGTGGATAAACTAAAGACCCCGCTAGAAAGGGAGTTTACGCTGTGACTGTGTGAGGCCTGGTTGTTCCTGCATTCTATCCTGTTCGTCTGCTCAGTTCTACATAGAATACCGGCGCTATGAAGCGAAAGTAGGAGGGGCGAGGGGATAACTTCAAAGAAAAAGTCATCTCGTGATATTATTAGTACTCTCAAGGAACACCTAGCGGAAGCCAAGATGCATAATGCCAAAGATCTAAAAAAGGAGGTATAATTTAAAAAGATATTTGTAAGAATCAGGGTGTTCCGGGAGCTTAGAACACGCTATCCGTACATCCCACCGATAGAGTTTCCAAACTGGAATAAGATATAAATCATTTCGGAGGGTCTCCGCTGCTCTCACTAAGCCCCGGACGAAAAGCAATATGACAAAGGGATTAGTATCTGCGCCAAGAACATCAAGTTCAATTTTAGACTATTCTATGAATGAGCTGGCAGATTGCCTAGTAGTACAGTCAAACATTTAATAAGAAAAAAATTAAAACTAGGCCTAGGCCTGGCTCGAATTTTAAATCGAACTTTTTTGAGCGTGGGGGAGATTCACTAAGCGTGAGAAAGATGACTCTTGTCTAGGATTAGGACTGCCAATCATCGTGAATATTTGTGTACGACTCATTTCAGGTTATTTTCTGCCTAGACAAATGCAGCGGGGAGTTCGAACACACACAAATTTTGAAAATATATATTTTTTTTTATATAATTTAGTATATATCACTATCTTTTGCAGGAATAGGTTGGTTGATGACCTAGGATGAGTGATGTTGCCGCCATGAAGATGCTTTAAACCTGGTGAGCAACGCTATGCTCATTACAGAGACGGAAATGATGGCATCTTTTGTAACGAGAATCTAATCAGTTCAGGCGGTTGGCGTATGTACAAAATCCAACGTTGCGTCCTTAACAGCTTAACATTTAAAGAAATGGAATCTTCCAAACCTCAAGACTATTCTAGACCTCTAGACAATCAAATCTCTGGGAATTATATAAATTTCGCTGGTAAACGCCAATCATTACATAAGAGCTCAATATCAAACCTAACCTTACCTACTGTTACTAAAATCAATACACAATTTGGGTATTAGACAGAAAGTTGATCAAAAAACCTTCATCCCAACCACAGACATTTTTTTGGTTTATTTGAATGTCTCCAGATTCTCATCATGACCTATTGCTAGACTTAACACTGCCTCTTTGTCTTCAAATAGTCAAAAATATTCAAACAAATAAATTAAATGACAAAAAAAAATACAAAATTATGTTAATATTATTCTTTATTAATAAACTGTTTTATACAATAATATCAATTTATATAAAATATTTATATATTTCCTGTATAAGAAAGGCTTCTGGAAGTTAAAACTGTAAAACGTGGTAAAAATATATTTTTCTAAAAACTTTAGTAACATTAGATATAAGACGACAATAAACAAATTCGCCAGGTTTCAGCCCACATACATTTGAAATATTCAGCCCCACGTCTTAAATTGTAATAAGTATCCGACTTTTCGCCTCTAAGCACAAATGGCATGTTCAGGAATCTTTCTGACACAACATCAATAAAGACCCTATGTCCCTCTCCAAACCTATATGGAAACCAATTACTACAATGGAATAAATACCCAAAATTTGCCCCATCATAATGCCTTCAGCACTTTGATTATGTTCATTCAAAGTCACTGAAGATCCTGTGAACAACCGATGACAAAATGTCAGAAAGTAAATACTATACCTATGCCCAAAACCATTATTTGGTCCTTTATTAGCCAGTATATTCCAAATGTAAAAAAACAGAAGAGATCATTAAAGAAATATACATGTCTTTCTGTTTTTAACTTCAATAAGTTGAGACCCAACGAAGTGACATTCTTCATAAGATCATTTTGCACACATTAATTTATATCAAACTTGACACTTTTTAAGTCAAATTCAATGTAACATTATGGATGACTTGATTGTGAATTTAAAGTCTAACGCACAAGTTGTGGGTTAAGAAACTATGCGGGCAAAAAATATTAATTGCAGATTTAACGAGTCGAATAAATCGACAAATAAACTGCTCGCCACAAAAACGAAACATCTAGTTTTTGGGCCACATTTGAAAGCGCGTTACTGGATCGAATTTGAAAAACTTCTTGGTGTCCAAAAAAAGTCAATTTTCCAAAGTCGAAAACAGTTGAACAGTTTTAGATTCATCCGTAATTTCATAACTGCAATGACATACGGGGTACTCGTAAAATAAATCGTACTAATAAAATAAATTAATTTTTTACCGTTCAACTTTTTCGACCACCCTGTATATACGAAGGTATAATTTGTGAAGGTTGTAAAAGACGAAAACTCCTTGGTATAATCAAACCGTAATCCAGCTAATTCGGAAGACATGGTTCGTATTTGCTATCTGTGCAACATCAAACGTAGACATTTCCTTATTTTAACATATTTTGACAACTGACAGAGATGTCACCAAAAATCAAAAACCGTTTCGAGAAAATACCCTGCTCTTAATGATACATGGTAAAAAGGTCCTATCTTATGTTTACAAACATAATTTTCTTTGGTTTCAATCTTTATTTTTATTTTCAAGAAAAAAAATGGCTTTTATGTAAAACATATCCCTTAATTTAAATTTTCAATTATAACCAAATCAAGTTGTATACGTAAACTGAAAGCACATGATCTGTGTTAAAACGCTGTATATCCAACTTATCAATATATTTCGTAGTTTGCTAATTTTTGGGGCTAAACTGCAAAATAATGACAATTTTCAAAAAATTGCTACATTATTGTAGCCAAGATATCTACAAAATCTAGAAAAGGTCCCCAGGGATTGCCTAACTGTTAATAGGGAGGGTTATTATGACTATCTAACTTGACTGTTCTATAAATGGAGATAACATGAAATTTTAGAAAAAAAACATCTCTTTCTTTGACACCCTGTAGTATATGATGCATGCAAAATAGCGTATATCCAAAATTTGATATAAGAATCAAAGAATCAACTCTTCAGGATTTGCAAAGTTTTTTAAATTCGATTCAGTAATTTTCGAGTAACGAGCTTTCAAATATTGCTCAAGAAAACTAGGTGTTTTTTTTTTGACGAGCACTTTATATAGAGGAGCGACAACACATAAAGCGATGATGCGTTTCACCGTCCGTTCCCTTCAGACGTCGCAGCCCAAGATTCGTGCGTCGGCCTATAAGTTTGTGCTTTGGCAGAGCATACTAACTTTTATTCCTTACAATATTTTTATATAAGAAATATTTGAACAGAAGAAAGAACTCTTTTTCAACCTTAAACTTTTAAGGGAGGATTTAGGCTTCCTGAGCCCCATACAATAGTTATAGCAAGCTAATAAGCAAAATAAAAAGTGAACTGATTATAGTCGATTACTGATCTTATGGAATGCCATTTAAACATTTAAGCAACAATTATATAAATCGAAAAAGGCATATCTTTCATAAGCAGAACGCGTTTTTATATGTTACAATTCTTAATTAATAAATAATAAAGTTATTTAAAACGTACAGGGTATTTAATCTTAATGGCAATATCAATAAAAATTGAAAACTTTTAACTCAATATTTTCAATCAAATCTAACATACACTTTATTAAATTAAATAATACATAAATACCCTGTACATAATAAAAATAGCGACAATAGTATTAACAAGGTCTTCTATATACAAATAAACAGAACTCTACCCATTTTTAACCATCTACAGACCAACGAAAATTGGTTAGTTAACAAACAAGTGCTTTTTTAAAATAAAAACAACTCAATTTGGCAGATTTTTTACGCCAAATATTTGGCAACAATACAATATTCAATTGATTGAAAATACTGTATGGTAAAAAATGAGCCAAATGAGTACACACATACACACACATATACATGCAGGGCTTCCACACAGACTCATTTAGTTTATCATATAATATATGAAGAAGTTTAATAAAGATGAAGTCTTAAAAATAAAACAGAAAAATTACTACCGACCTATGACTGCAAATTTTAAAAGTTGTTTAACCCGTCCAATTTATTTATTCGACTCTGGATCTTTTAATAGAACTGTTTTGACCATGACGTCGTCTGTGTATGAATCATGACATCAAACATGTAACTCAAAATTGTCACTGGGGCTACTTAGAGCCCTCTATTGGCTAAACATTAAAACTTAGAACTTTATAAAAACCTCTTCATATGCCGTATGACAAAAAAAAACTATTCTTGATTTTTGTAAAAAACACAAAAAAAACTGGCTCTAAAACCAATAAAATTCCAACTTAAGTCCTAAAGGGACCTACGGCACTGTATATTGTACTATATTATTAAGTATAGTGACGGCACGTAATTTGTTTGCACTGAATCTGCTAGAAAATGAAATAATCCAATGGTTTTGGAAAAAAAGGAATGTTAAAAGATCCAATAAGCCCTTCTATTAAGTCCTAAAATAACAATAAACAATGTTAGTACCAATATACAGCACCAAAATTGGTTAAACCAAGTCAAATGTAACGCCCCTGATTGTAGGTTTTGTCTAAGACAAAAGCAAAGCAAAACTGTCTACTTTTTTATTACAAGTTTCTGTAAGATCAGACAATAAGGAACAGCATACGTCGTTTAACAGGTATTTTGAATTTTATAATATACTGATGTGATACAGCCCTTAATATCAGTTGGGTACAAATGGACGATTTGCTTTCCCTTTCTCTAAAATACCAAAATCCGATCCCCTACCCTAATATCGGGTCCTAAATTTATGACCATCCTCCAGTCAATTTGTGGAACAATTCTTCGTTTAAAGTTTGACTGGCATCTTTCGACCTCGTAGACAAAAAGATATATCCGCCGATGAACTCATGAACCACCTGTAAGAAAATAAAATAAATTATATATTACTGTATACATGTACTGGCTCCTCTACAGACTCATAGTGTCATTTTGTTATTATTTTTACTAATTGACCCCTATACAACAATTGGTTATGTCGCACAGTTTTAAATTTATCCATTAAATAGTATTTTCACCTGAATTTTTAAATATTTTATTAACCCGCCATTTTTTTCCGCCATCTTGGATACGTACTTAAATGGTACCAGTTTGTGCAAAATTTGAGATAAATTGGTTAAGTAGTTTTTTAATAATAAATTTTTTAACATTTTGTGTCGCCATACTGAATTTTTACCAAAATGTTACCAGGTCATCAGGATATGTTCTGTTTATACAGCCACCTAATGAAAGTGAGATTTTTTTTATCAATCACCAAAAATTATGAGCCCCGCTTGACATTTATTTAAATGCGGGCCACCTCTGTGCAAGATAATTAGTTATTACTTCTCTCGTGAGATTTTTTTCAGATCTTTCCGTTTAAGGGTCCCAGGATGCCGGAAAACATGTTTTCTCAATTCCGTCTGTCTGTAGGTATGTCGGTCCGTCAGTCCGTCTGTTCGCGGCATAGCTAAAAAACTACTTATCCGATTTCTTCAAATTTCAGTCTAAAATTAAGGGCCATATATATATATATATATATATATATATATATATATATATATATATATATATATATATATATATATAGCCTGTATTTTTCGTTAAACCCGAGTTTCTGGTAAAGCGATTTTACCGATTTTTACATATCAAATTTTGTCCTATAATTAATAAAAAAATTTACTTATTTTAAACACGCTTTTAAACTGGAACAAGTATTCTATAATTGAAGCGTTCGGACGAATAACGGTCTATGTTACATTTTGTAAGTTTGGAGAAAAAGCGATCTAATGTTTTTCATATTATTATTAAGTTTTAATTAGCGGAAATGTAACATAGATCGTTATTCCACAATAATTAAAACTACAACTAGCTCTTTGAAATAATAATTTATTATTATGTAATATTATCCGCTTATAATAATTATTATGCAGCACTGATATACATATTGATGGAATATACAAAACGATATAAACGAAAACAAATTATCATTGCAAATACTTGAAGTCACTGCTGTGGTAGTGATCTATAAAAATCAGCATATTCGCTTTTCATATATGGAATCATTTTCAATAAATCTTTTTTTTTATTTTGTGTGATGGGCAGTAGTTCATTATAAAGTGGTTTCAAGTCTTCAGGCTTTATTTTAATTTCCCATTTGTCTTTAAAAATTTTAAATGATTCTCAAGGTTTTATGACGTTATGGCTGGCTCGAGCGTTGATAGTGTAGGGATCATCAAGGTCATACTTCATCCAATGGTACTTTGTTACTTGTAATTTCGAGCAACTTTTATTTTTCGGTAGGTGATCTTCAATAGTGGTAAGGTCCTTAAAGTCGCTTTGACACATTTCGATTATTTGAAAAGATTCATTTAGCGTCAGCAATAATATATTTCCAGTCAGAGGGTACATAAACATTTGCGGTTTTTTTTGCCTTCTCAATAATGGCAAAATCTCGATCGCACGGCAAAAAACTGTGACCTGATGAAAGAAACTTTTGATGAATCTCAGTAAAATATCCACATTTTGCAAGATAGCAATATGTGTACAATACTCTCCAGTTATTATTTTGCCCTACACATCGATCGGACCAAACGATTAATTTGCGCTCTTCTCCCTCTGTTAATTTATTGTAATTAAGAGTAACAAATTTAATCAAGCAGGACGCTATTTCAGTAGAGCCTCTTCCCGCAATGCATTCGTACCATAAATGCATTGTGGCTCTGTTATTTCCCATATTATGAACAGCAAAATTATAGCAACTAAGTTGCCTTTGATAAAATATATCTGAGTGGGTCAAAGTGGGGCAAAATAGTACCTGCTACATATCTACACAAAGAACGACAGTGGATGAATTATTTGCTTTAGATTTAACGATGTCCGCTTTAAGTTCTTGATATCCTAAAGACGCTTTACTTTGATGTAAATCACATTCGATCTGTATTTTCTTCCTATCATCTTCTGATTGTGCAGCACGGAGTTGTACATAGAATTCATCGCATATCTTGCACGTATCGGATCGAGGAGCACCAAAACGCAAATTCATTTCTTTAAACACAGTGTCATACAAAGTTTTACTCACATTAACATTGGGATATTCAGCTTGGAAACATCAGTACATTTTCGACAAACTAAGATCAGGACTTAAATGTTCTTTCTGTGTTTTACCTCGAGAATAATGCGATTCTTGTCTTGGAAATTTCTTGATGTGCCCTATTATCAAGTTCCTACTCTCGTACAAAATGGCCGTTGGTCTAGTATGATGCTTCCCTCTCTGATCTATAGGAATTTGTATGCCACCTTTTAGCTTGTCTTGTAAAGTATGAATTCGTCTATGGGTGATTTTAAAAGTGTCAAGTAAAGTTTTTTTGCACACCTTCTTGTCATTAATGAAGTACGTGAAAGAACACAACTTTAATGAAGTAGCGTCTGTTTTTCCGGCTCTTCGTCTTTTCGGCTCCTCCATTCTGATACATTTAGTTAAAAACATTGACTGCTCATTATACGAATGTGAATAAAAATCTTTGAATAGGTCTTTTCTCGTATCTAGGTTAATTTGTGAGCACATTTGCTTACAGGATTTGCCACATATGCTTCCCTTGAACAAGGGAAAATAAAATTAATAACGTAGAGTAGATATTATTATAAAAATTCTCATGAAATTTAAAAAAATAAGTTTAAAAAATTACATTTTCCTTATTGCTACTTACATTGCTAGGAGGGGTCTTAGCAGAAACCACTGTTTTTGACTTCCTTGTCGTATATTCGAGACCTGAATCTCTACGAGTTTTGCGTGACACATCCTTCCAACTTCTTATGTTTATCTGCCTGGTTTTTCTTTTTGATTTGTTCAGCCTACTAATATCACTAGCAGACAACCGCAGCGTGGTGTCTCCGTCCATATTTAATACTCTTTACGACGTAAACAAACGATAAAAAGATGTCAACACAACGACGTTCCACACTATAATGTAAAATGCAAAAACAATCCACGCCCGACGCCGACCTTTGTAACATAGACCGTTGTTCCAATTCGAAATCATGTGTTGGGAGGTACCAAAAGCGGCATACTAGCTACATCTAATGGTATATCAACAAACCAATCTTTCACGTCGATAATAAAGACTAGATAGACCCTTATTCCAATTAAAACTAAATTTTAGAATATTTGTAACATAGACCGTTATTCGGCCGAACGCTTCAATTATTTATTTATTGCCTACAAAATTACAAATGTACTAAAAAAGTAAGCAAAAAAATGGTGTCAAATCTAATAAAAAAAATTTTAAATTAAAATTTACTGGTTAATATCCAGGAGTCAGTGGCAAAAGCTCTGAGAATGGGAAAAGGGAATGTACAGCAACTTGAGCATGAAAAAAAAACGTAATTTACTTCCGAAGAAGATTAAGAAATGTACACGAAAAAATTCAAAAGCAGAGACTTAAGTTACAATGCAAAAATGGATATTTATAATGCAATTTATGATCTATACACGTCAAAGACTAATATAATCCTTCAAAAAATTTTTAATATTATAGACTAAAAAATATCATCGTCACTTAAAAGTCCTCATCTTCTGAGTCGTCTCCAAATGGCGCAATGATGATTGGTGCTATTTCGACATCTAGAACTCGTTCTCGATTCCACCAATCCCATATTAATTTCTCCGTAGGTTCCACAGATTTTTTCCAGTATTCCGGCGTAATATAATTTAATGAATCTTGCCAAACAATTTGCACTTCATCTGATGCAAGACCATCGTTCACGTGTCTTTTTCCCGTTTTCCCGTAATATTTCATCTACGGCATATATAATGGGTTTTTAATAGATTTTGTTATTAAAAGAAGTTCTAGTTTCAGCATATTGGGTAAAGGATTTTGTTTTTGTTTTATTAGCCAGTCATAAATATCACTTTTCTTCCAGGATGAAGTAGGTTGTTTATTTAAGATTCTTGGATGATAAGATGCATTGTCCAGAATGATTAAGGATGGAGCATCTAAATTTGGAATCAGTTGTTCCTTTAACCACTTTTCGAACAGTTCACAGTTCATATTATCATGGTAGTCCATACTTTTGGATGTTGAAGAAAACAGTAAACTTGCACCTGGGAGAAATCCTGTTGAAGAACCTGCATGCAAAATGATGAACCGTTTTCCCGTCCCACATCCCTTTTTTCTCTCGACACTTTTTAAAGACTCATCCTGCCAAGATTTCGAACCACTTCCATTAGAAAATATCCAAGTCTCGTCTAAAAATACCACAATTATGAATTAACATTTTCCGTGTATTTCTTTAAAAACTGGATACGCTGACTTGCTATATGTGGCAACTCGCATAAAAATCTTCGATTATTACTGTCCTTTTTATATCGAAAACCCAACGATTTTAGTCCAATTTCCAATATGCCTAGATTTTTTAAAGCTTCTTTTAAAACTTGAAGGGTTATATTAGTTTTTAATGTGTATAGATCGTAAATTGCATTACGAACATCCATTTTTACAATTGTCACTTAAGTCTTCTGTCTTTGGCTTTTTTCGTGTACATTTCTTAATATTCTTCGGTAGTAAATTATGCTTTTTTTCATGCACAATTTTCTGCACAGTCCTAATGCCGATTCCCAGAGCTTTTGCTACTGTCTCCTGGATATTGGCTGGTGAATTTTAATTTTCGTAATATTTTATTAGATTTAATACCATTTTTTTCGCTTGTGGATGCAAAAAACCCGAAAATTGTTTTCTATTACTCATTTTGCCCCTGACTTGTCAATCTGACTTTGAAGTGACATGGCTCAAAGATTTTTGCAACTGTTGGTATTTATGTTTATCCTCTTTTTTCATATGAAAATATCATAGGTCTATCTAATTCATCTTCCGGATTTTATGCAGAGGATATGATTACACGTAATAAAAGAAAAACAAAGTTTGTCGTTGATAAATCGTATGACCCGCACGATAACACTGCTTTTGACTATATCAAATGTTGGTGGCATGCGCACCAGACTCAATGAATTATTGGCGGGGATTACTGAGTCGTAACTACACAATCATAATTTTTGTTAAAACATGGCTTAATGAGAGTTTCTCGATTAACGAGATGAATATTCCAGGTTATATCATATACAACTGTGTGATCCCTGTAGTAAAATTAGCAATAAAGTTAGAAGGAGTGGAGTGCTTATATGTCTAGTGAAGTTGAGTCTAAGAGGCTTGCATGACTCATTTGTTAATAGTACTGAACAATCATTTGTGGAGGTCAAAGCTAATAATCATTCAATTGTTATTGGTGACATCTACCTTCTCTTTAGCTCTACATCTGATAAGTACAATCTTCACTGTTCTTTGATAAAATAGATTCATGAAAAACAACCAGTCTCTACCTACTATATTTTTGGTGATTTCAATTTACCTGAAGCAAAGTGGTCAATTGACATCTGCTGGCTGAGACTTATTCCTTTTAAAACATTTGTCAAATAAACAAAGTACCAAATAACCGTAAAGTATTTTCAGATTTAGCTTTTCTAATAAGTTAGATATAATTGCTGTGTGTGATATTTTACCTAATAGTGTACACATTTTTCATTCAATGAATATAACTATGACTTTAGGGAGGCAGATTTTAATGCAACTAATGGTCGTCTGGCTGCTGAAAGATTTCAGGAATTATACAGGAGTGTCATGATCTCTATGTGCCTAAACAACATTATAAATATTCACCTTTCCAAAATAGTTTAGTCCAATTTTGAAAGATCTTATCTGTAGGACAATGGCTGCACACAAGAGGTATATGTCGTCTAGAGCACTATATGACTATTCCGACTTTTCCAGTCTTAGAATGTTCGGTAAAATTGAATACAAAAGGTGTTATGCCGATCATATAATAATAATAATAATAATAATAATAGTTTATTTACGGATATTACAAATTTGCATAGATACAAACATCAATCCATTTTTATACAAATCAAATAAATAAATACACAGTAGCCTATCAGTCTTTTTGTCCGTAGACAATACTAACAAATAAATTACTAACACTCATATGTTATTTTCACATTAATCAACCCAGGTATAATACTTTGGTCCACTATCTTAGGTATCTCAGACTCTATGCTTTTGAGTAATTGCTATTTAACATTCTCTTAATTTTAGTTTTAAAGCTATCTAGTGATATGTTAAATATATCAATATTATATTCATTCATTTCCCGACACATACGTGACAGGGGCCCATTGTATCCATAGTTAGTACGGTGATATGAAACATTAAATAAGTTGTGATTTCTGACAGTTCTCTGAGGGACCGATAGGCCAATCATATCAAGCAGCTCAGGAGCATCCACAGCGGAATGTAAGATTTTGTAGAAGAGTGTAAGGTCGAGAAAAACTCGTCTAATAGACAATGGTAGTAAATTTAGTGATTTACCTATTTCTTCATAATTAATGAGATCCCGCTGAATACCGGTTTTGAATGCTACAAGGCCAAAAAAGCGTTTTTGTATTCTTTCTATTTTTTCTTTGTACATCTCATAGTGTGGTGACCAGATTGGAGATGCATACTCCAGTACTGAACGTATTATAGAACAGTAAAGTATCTTGTAACATTTTAAATTTCGAAAATTTTCAAGGGTTCTTCTCATAAAGCCAAGAAGTTTCAAACTTTTGATAGTTATTGTATCTATATGTGAGTCAAAACGAAGGCCCCTGTCAAACAGGACTCCAAGATCTTTTATCTCATTGACCCGGGCAACGACATTACCATTCAGTGTGTAGTCATACCACAAACAACCACAGACAGGCCTTCTGTGAAAAGTAATAACTGAGCATTTTTTAAAGTTAAGGTGCATGAAGTTAGAAGTACACCAATTTGTAAATTGATTCAAGTCCCTCTGGATACCCTCACAATCCTCCCCGTTTGCAACGGTTCTGTAGATTTTTAAATCATCTGCATATAACAGATACCTGGCAAAAGTTATGGATTCACCAATATCATTGACAAAGCAGTTAAAGAGAAATGGGGCCAAGTGAGCACCCTGGGGTACACCAGATGTGACGAGGATATCGGATGACTCACAATCATTTATTTTTATTCTTTGTTTCCTGTTTGAAAGGTAGCTACCAATCCAGCGCAGAAAGACCCCGTGGATACCCAGCCCACATAGCTTACTTAAGAGACGTCGATGATCCACCTTGTCAAAGGCCTTGGAGAAGTCGGTATAAATGGCATCAACCTGCCACCTCTCCTCCAAGGCCCTCAACAGGTAGTCCTCGTACACGAGCAGGTTTGTGACCGTTGACCGACCCGAAATAAACCCATGCTGGGAAGTTGTAAAGATCTGTCCAAAAAGGGGAGACACCTTTTGAAAAACCAACCCTTCAAAAAGCTTGGAAAATATGCTAAATTTAGAAATACCCCGGTAGTTCTCCACATTCGATCTATCTCCATTTTTGAAGACCGGCGTTAAATATGTCGTTTTCCATAGTTCAGGAAAGACTCCTGTCGATATTGATAAATTGAATATTTCAGCCAACACTGTAGATAGCAGACACTGACAGCTCTTTATAAATATTGCAGGAATGCCATCTGGGCCTGTACCCAGTGTTTCACTTAAACAAGAAATGGAATTAAAAACGTCTATAGGTTCAATATGAATAAAGCCCAAGTTGACCGATTGCTGATAGTTAAAGATCTCCTGATTATTTTGATCAGTAGAGTAAACTGAAGAGAAAAACACCCTGAATAATTCTGTTATGTCTTGTGAGTTGTCAGCAGTACGATCATTGTACCACATAGCACTAGGAAGAGAGAATTTGGAAGTTTTGGTGTTAGCATATTTCCAGAAGGCCGGCTGTCACGAGATATGGCATTTTCCACACATGATATATACTCGCTATATGCACCCTGATATGCCCGCTTACATGATTTGCGCAATTCAGAAAAACATGAGTAATCAGCAATAGATTTTGATATAAATTTTTTGTGAGCTTTCTTTTTTTCAAAGATTAATTCTTTAAGTTCTGGGCTGAACCATTTGGGGAACTTTTTATTTTTTGTTTTAACTTTAGGTACATATAGATCAATAGAAAGGTTTAAGCAGTTATAGAAATTATCAATTGTTTTATTTACATCGGTCTTGTCCATTAAAGAGATCCAGTCAATACAAGACAGAAAAAACATTATAATTCCATAATCACAGTTCTGAAAGTCACTGTAAAGATAGTTAAATTCTAATTCATTAATTTTTTTTGGTATTGGAATCTCTAGGTCAAGAGCTGGGTGGTAAGTATCACAAACTGTTATAGGTTCTTTTGAACGATCAATTTTTACGTTTGAATTACTGCTAAACACCAAATCGAGAATATTGCCAGATGCATTGGGAAATGAGTTCAATTGAAACATATTAAGATAAACAAAGTAATCAGATAACAATTCTGATTGATTATTCATATTACCTATAGGTACAGCACCATATTTGTCATTATTCCAATGCAATAGAGGCAGATTAAAATCCCCGCACAGTATAAAATCATTACATTTATAGTTATTAAAAACATAGTCCACCGACGAGCAGAGCTCTTCATACTTATCAATTTGTGATTGAGGAGGCATGTACACACATCCAATAATTAATTTGTATTTATTGTCAATAGTTAACATAACATATATTTGTTCTAACCTTGTGTTATTCACCTTAAGTTGATGTGATGGGAGGTTTTTTACTGCCACTAATATACCACCCCCTCTTGTTTTTGAGCTTGTTTCACTTGAGCGATTGCATCTATATATGTTATAATTAAAAAGCCTTAACTCGCTATCACCCATATCCTGGTTAAGCCATGTTTCTGTAAAAAACAGGATATCATATTGATCAATAACTGCTGATGCAGCTATATCCAAGATTTTGTTATTTATACTTCTGATATTTTGGTAATAACCCGTTATGGCTGTTTTGTTTTCTCCTAAATGTTCTGATTCGGAAGTCTTCTTCTTCGAAAATTCTGTTTATTGTATTGCCCCCTGCCTGCAGCTGGAAATATAAATGGCTTTATAACCACACCCGTTGGCCAGATCTCTGCATTAAAAATAGTTTCTTGCTCGCTTATGGGAACTGATATCTTAAAAGATGCCATGTGTTCCTGTCTCGAAACCAGCTTCTCAAAACTGGATACTTTGATTTTATTATCATCCAAGTGGGTCTTAAGCATCTCCACGGTGCACTCAGAGTTTAGGTTGCCCACATAAATCCATTTACGCTCTTCTGCTGCAGAGATTGTAGATTGCTTGTTATTGTTTCCCTTTATTAGGTTTCGGTTTTGATCGGGTTTATTTCCATTTAGTAGCCTTGTGTTTGTTCCAAGGCCAGCTGTTATGTTTGCATGAGTGTTTACATCTAAGTTATATTGTGTGATTTTTTTCTTAGCTGCAGTGGAGTATTGTAGATATGGTTCATTTACAGTTGCAGACAGATCCCCTGACATTTCCTGATTCTGCATTGCAGTATTCCCTGGTATTGGTTTGGTTAAGAATCGAACTAGCTCCTTGTTTGATTCACGAATTGCTTCAGCTGTTTTTTCAAGTTTGTTTGATACTACATCTGATTGATTCTTTAGCTCCATGGTAATCTGAGCTACTAGGTTTCCAAGTTCGTTAGCACTGTTTACCGTCATATTATTCGGAGAATTCCGACTTACATTAGGGGTATTTTCGGTAGTCTCAGTGACGCCTATTGTTGAGATTTTAATTCTGTTGACTTCTTCTTCCAGACTATCCAGCCTTCTTTTCATTTCCGGGCACAGGAAGACACAAATTGCACAATCCGGACAAAAATGCCTCAAACACCTTTCCTTTAAAATCAGCACTCTGATCTCCGAACTTCTTACTCCAGAGCAATTCTTGCAAATGATTTTATTGCATATGTCACATGGATAACCAAATAATTCATTTTTATCTTCTTTTTGAATACATTTATTGTTACATTTAAAACAATGTGTTGCCATTTTTGAGGTTATGTGTGGAAAAATGGGAAAACTCGAGGAATATCGCAAATCCACTGCAACCAACAATGTGAAGGGCTCACGATCCGTTTATCTACCGTTTAAACAATGTTCCACTTATTATTTTATTAAATTTCCGTGATTTTATTGATTTTTTCTCGCTCACGAAAGTGACTACTGCTACGTAGGACGTGACTTATATATGTACAGAAGGTAGAGAGCAGTCTTTTCTCTAACTCTCGATATTTTTAGAGGTATGTTGGTCATAAAAATAACTCGTATAACTACCCTAATACAATGTTCCTTGTTGGGAAATCGGCCAAGCAAATGATAATTTATTTGCAAATTTTTTCTGTAGCGTCTATGATGGTTCAGTCGTTTCAGTGTTTAATTATGCTTTTGATCAAACATTTGATATTTTAATTCAAGGTGTAATCTAAAATTCAAAAACTTCCCTATAAGTTGTCCTGTGGCGCTGATCGTATACCAAATACCTTTGTTAAGGATTTATATGTACGTATATTCATAATAAGTAAATCTTTGCAACTGTTGTTTAATTGATCCATAAAGTCCTCTTCATTCCTTGATCTCTAGAAGTAAAGCTTTATTATTCATGTTTTTAAAAGTGGCACTTCAGAGAACATCGAAAACTATTGTGAATCTCTCTGTGGATGTTGCTAAGACTCTATATGCTTCATTGTGCTGGCTTTAAGATTGGGGTATACTTTACTGATTATCATTGATCAGATATGCACCAAAGAATGAGTTTGACCACTTTGATGTTCGATTGGTGCTTTATCTTCAAACTCGTTAATGGTCTAATAGATTGTCCCCAACTTTTTTGATAGTTCGGCCAGGGCTCATATTACGAAATATGTCTAACAAGTCTAAATACAAAAAAACTATAACTGTAATAAAAGTTACGTGTATACCTTGCAATCAGCTGACTGACAACTGAAGACAATGTTACCCTCCTCAAACTGGACCATCATGTGCTTAATCTCCCAGTTGATGTTCCAGGCCTTCATTGTGTTGAACCTCCAGGTCTTCTGGTGATCACCTGAATTGATGTCCATCTTCATAATCCTGTTGTATGCTACACCTGGAATTATAAATATGATTTTAAATTACTATATGTCATTAATGCTATTTTTTTGTTTATGTACAGGATTATTCAATGAGGACTGAACGGGGCTCCCTTTTCTATTAAAACAAACTTAAATATTCATTAGATATAACTTTCTCTACATAATTGGAAAAGGCCAATAAAATAACAATTTTGTATCTATGTATACACCTAGCCAATGACAGTCTATTCAAATACAAAACAGAGTTCATATAAACAAAAGTTATTGCGCGTGCAATACGTCTTCAAAAGTTAGTTAGGTAATTAATTTCTTTATTTAGCATAAATGCTACAATTAACATTCTTAAGGCATAACATTCTAAATATTATAGACTACTCTAAACTAGCTCCAGAAACCATATTTTTTTGTTCCTTATCAGCTTTTAAAATTGATCAAATAAACAATCTTTTAAGTTAATTTTAAATTTTTTATAAGATTTTTGAGGCTTTATAATAAATGGTAGTTTATTATATTGAATCGGCCCTTTATTACAGAAAAACGGTAAACTTGGCAATGTTGCAAATATCTCCATTTAATCAGGCATAATTTCATGCCTAAGTATACAACATTTCATTAAAATCAGGTGATGGATAACTGGGATAATTCAAGTGTTCCATATTTTTGTTACACACTGTATATTACATAATATGCCCTGTAGCGGCAAGCTGTGTGATTGCTTCAAGGTACTGTAGTCAGGGCTTGAAATGCAGAAAATGAAACCACTCAGCTGGATTACTGCACCCAAAAGCAACCCGTATAATAGTAAAGCGAATATAAAATATATATAAATATAAAAGAATAAAATGGGATTACCTAACAGCTCCTCCTTTTTACAATCCATAAATTTGACGACAAACAACGTGATGCCATAGTCCGGTAGAAGTTGCCACGCCTTGATATAGTTCATTTTCGCATCGACCAACGATAGATCCTTTACGTTCGTGTGGGCTTCCAATATCCTTTGGGTTAGCTGAAATTAAATATAACTATATGATAAGACTTAGTTTAAGTACGAAGCCACAGGGTGTTAAAAATTATGTACAAACTTCAAAATTGATGTTGCATATTGTCTCAAAGATGTCATTATTTGATTCCCGAGATTTTTTAAGTTTTATAAACAATTAAGCGGCTTTAAATATTCGTCGAAATAAAAATCTAAATAATTTAAATCAGGGTATCTTGCAGGCCATAATTGATTCGGTTCTTCGTTAGTACTTCATACCGAAGTTATTTCCTGACTTAAAATGAATTTGCGGAATTAATTAGGTTTTTTACTTACTATTAATATTGCTATTATTACTCGTTTTTAATTGCTATTTGTCTTTCAACAATTAAATAACTCACCTTTCCTCTAGACTTTTTCAAATACTTTGGAGAAATATAGTCCTCCACTTGAATGTCGAGACTGCTGGGATTCAATACAGGTTCCTCGGCCCTCCTCTGAAGATTGAGGAAATCTAGAATGGTCTGCTTTTCGGTTTCATAAGAACTATCCGCCAGCGATCGTCCCTTGGCTGCCAGGCGACAGCACGCCATCCATCTTGAATATTGTGTTTCCTAGGAAACAGATATAACATTAAAATCTGATATAAGAAAAGTACCTTGCTGTGCTTTCGTCAGCTTGTTTTGCAATTAAGATTGTCAGTTTACTTTACCTTATTCGAATCGCATCTTAGGTACGGCATTCCATTTTGGGGCTCCAGTAGCCAGTACCTTTTAAATATCGTTTTTTATTGCAGAAGAAGGCTGTTGAACTTAGATATTTTAATATATGCCTTTATAATGTCTTTGTTTCTATTATGTTTTTACCTTTCGACTTTTTATGATCTGACACCCATATATGTATTCTATGTTTTTAACTTGTTATTATTTTACAAAAAGCTTTCTTTTATTTAACATACGCTGTTAACAGATTTTTTTGTATTCTTAACATCCTTAACATTTTCAAAATGAACAATTGACTAGTTTTTTTTTAACAATGAAATGAATATGAAGAATAATTTTTAACTTATAAACTATCAATGTGGTATAATTGGTCCCTAAGATTTCTTAAGGGTAATCTAAATACATATTTTATTGACCAAATCTGAAGCTTTTTTAATGTTAAAACTGTGCTCCGCACTGAAATACGATAATGCAGGTGACTGTAGATGTATATATAGTAAAGTTGCTTACAAAGATTTTTCTTAAAAATATAGCCAACTTTATAGAGAATCCCTACCATTGCTGTATTTTTTTTCTGATCAATCAATCAATGTGAGTCGACCATGAAAGTGTACTGTCTATTAACAGACATTACATTGTCATTTTGAAGTCATCGGTTTTCAAACAGTATTACATGGTTTTCATTATGATCTCTTTTAATTATAAACATATATAATGATTTCTCAACAACTACATAAACAAAAACGAACATCAATATGGGCCAAAAAAACATCAAAAAAACAATCCAGTTAACTGCCTTTTTAGCTGCAATGTGCTTAGTCTGAAAATGTTATATTCTCAGAAGTGACAATTGTAATTGTAAACTAGTCGGTCAACAAATGCAGCAAACCCATAATTTGTTCGGTAGTACCTTTCAACAAACAGCTATCTTGTTCTCCTAATAGGAACTAAAAACGGGACTGATACCAGCAGCACTTCACAGGCAATGGGGGGAATTGACCAATTTATGCAAAAAGACCAGAAGTGCCTTCTTTCTTCTAAATTCAAGAGTTTGAAGGCCGCAAGGAAGACCTGTAGTATTAGATGACACACCTTGATATGGGGAATGAAATTTATGTAAGAGGTATTTTGAAAACCTATTTTGCACCTTTTCAATTCTGTCGATGTGACACTGGTATGATAGACTCCATATTGTACAACAATGTTCTAGAATGCTACAAACCAATGAGTTATAGAGGCACCCAATTGCTTTGTACAATTTAGTTAGATTTTCATCAAAAATAACGCCTAAGTCCGTGAAAGAACTAACAACTTCAAGACTTACGTTATCTATGAAGTAGGTGGAGGGTATGGGATTAATACATTTGTGAAAACGGGGAAATTTACATTTCGAGATGTTAAGAGAAAGATAATTAGTTCTGCACCATTTCACGAGCCTTTCAATATCAGACTGCAGGGGATTGGAGTCTGAGGAGACTGGTGAGAAGAATTTTAACTCGTCTGCATATAAACGACATTCAAAAAATTCGAAAAAAGGTATCATTTATAAAGAGCAGAAAAAAAACTGGACCCATATGCAAACCCTGCGGGACACCCGATGTCACAAGAACCTCCCTGGAAACTGAACCACATGTTGAATTGCTGGCGACGATTAAATAAACACGATTTGATCCACTCATGTAATAGCAATGGTTCCAATATGGAGAAACCCTTGGGACATGTTTTTCCCTATCAGTAAGTAGTTAAAACTTCAAAAATTCGAGAAATCAAGGGACCAACTTTTAGTTAACTATTTACTAAAATATGTTTTAATAGGGACCGATTATAGTTTCTGAATCGCTTGTGTAGATAAAACAGTAAAAAAGTTAGTTTTAATCACCTCCAAATATCGAGATAGAGTGAAGTGTTAGTGAAAATAAAAACTCATAACTTTGTTGCACAACCAAACAACAAGGGTTTCAATCCAACCTACTATAAATTATGCTTACGTCATCGCATCGTATATACATCTCGGACATCCCATCCGCGCTGGGCACTTCGAGCTTGATGACGTACTTGTTCTGACTGATGTGTACATCGGGCGTGACTTCGCACCCTTTCAGGTTGATGTTCGTCACGCAATTGATGTTGTGCACCATGTCCTCGCGGCTTTTGTACATGTAGAGGTGGAGGTCGCGGCAAGTGAACCAATACTTTTTGTACGCTTTCAACGTGAATCTTTTTGGCCTACGAAAATAGAAAAATAATGACTGATAAAGAAAATTCTATATGTACCAATCAAGAGACTTTTAGATCCCGAAAAACACGTTCTTCATGTTTAGATATTTAATGCCATACCTTCAGGGTTCCCTGAAAAAGATACAAACGAACTTCAAATATAAAAGTTTTGAGGTTTATCCTGAACTGTCAGAAAAGGTCAAAATAAGAAACAAAAGGCGATCGGAAAATAGAGAGAAACTGATAAGCCGGGTTTTTAAAATGGAATGGTTTCATTCTTGGGAAAGATATTTCTTTCTCGATTTGTGCGGTTCTATACAGAGTCATTTAAGATATATGGTCACTTTTCGAAAACATCAAAGGTACATTGGATGCCCTGTATTTTTTTAATGCGTTAGCATAAATCATTTTAGCGTGTGGTCTTCTTTCAACTGCGGTATTTTTTTAATAACGGTATACAGGGTAAATAAAAATCCTGGATGCAAAATTTCTCGATTAATTTAAATGGAACGCCCTGTATATTATATTTTCAGATTTCCCCCCTTTTTGACCACTCACCCAATATGGGGTTTGTGGGGTCTATACAGAGTCGTTCAAGATTTATGGCCACTTTTCAAAAATATTAGAGGTGGACGTCTCAACTTATTAAGACAAAATATTGCAAAGTGTTCTTTCAACAACTATTTTTTTTTAAATTTATTCATACCAGCATCGATGAGTCGAAAAAGTTTAGTACTTCAAAATTAGAACTAATAAAAAAAGATTTAATCCAAAAATTTCACAAATGATAGTATCACAATGATCTAGAAATAAAAACTGGTAGTTATTATGAAATGATCACTATGATTTATACGTAAGAAGCAACTGAAAGGAATTGTCTGCTAGCGATAAGAATATATCACGAAAAGTATCCTGATAGAAGACAAACACGAGAAGCGCTTTTGAAAGATTATGCAACGGTATAATGAGAGGGGGAAATGTAGAATACACAAAAATTGATCGAGTCAAACCTGTTTTAATCTAGTTAGGACTAGTTGTAATTAGAATGTATAAATATAAGTATAAGCTAACATCTCTTACGGTCGGTTGCATAAAGCTCAATTAAAGCTAAGATTGTTTAACAGAATGTCAAATTTGACAGTGAGTTCCTAGATTTCTAGAAGCAGCTTGTCAAATCCGAAAGCTCAGTTAAATATTCTAAACATCAATTAAGTTTTGTACAACCGGCAGCTAATGTATTAAAATTAATATTATAAAATACACTGCGAATTCTTCCCTTCATGTTTTCTTTTGCAGTCGAAGGTGTTTTATAGCCTAAATTTCTAACAAAGCTTCAAAGAAAAAAGTAAATTTTAGTCAAGTTAGCGGATCCAGGTGGCCACGCAATCGGTACTGCTCTTCTTATCCAGCGTTATTGACATTGCTTATTAAGAAATCCATGAATATCAGCCATGGCGAACATATTTGAAACAGACGTTAATAGGGATTTGGTATAATAGTGATCTAAAATTTTCCCTCAAAAACTGGAGATATCGGTGTGCAGTCAGCCTTTATTTAAAAAAATGCGAACCGATGACAAAATTTCCAACAATTCCACCCCAGACGTTAAGAGAACACCTATTTTGACTAGTTGTGCGAATATAGAAATAGAAAATATACAGGGTGTTCTGTTTAAAAAACCCATGCATATCAGTTTGTCTCTACTTGTCTTTTGTTTTTTTTTTTAAATTATCTCATTTTTTCAGGATAAACCATAAAACTTTTATATTTGAAGTTTTTTTGTATCTTTGTCAGGAAACTCTGCCGGTATGGCATTAAATATCTCCGAGGCTTAGCTCAATAACTACTAATCCTATTGACTTCAAATTTTAGTCACACATCAAGGGTCATACGGGTAACATTTTCGTAATAATCCAATCCAATTATGGAGGAAAATAATAATAATATAAAAATAAAATGAAAACAAATTAAACTATACATAGTGAAATTCTATACCAGGGAAATTCTGGGTCAAGGCAAAATTTACCGATTTTTTATATTTTATTCTCTCTTGTTAATCCTATTTCTGCTTCTGCTAAGCTAAAACTACATGGTAAACTAAATTTTTTGAATTTTGATAATCAATTTTTTTTAAGTAATCTTCCCGAGCAAGATCTTTACTTTCCTTAACATTAATAATGAGTTCTGTGAAGTATTTACAACAACATATTAAACTGATTTGATTTCGATTAATTATTATTATTATTATTATTAATTAAAGGCGGTAGGCGGCAAAGTGCCGATGAAACCGCTATGAGTCTATTTTACTTTTGAAGTTAGACTGTGCACTGTTATTGCCTAATTCGGAATTAAAAGTAGTGCACCAGTTCCCTGTCGATTCCTCTGAGATTAGCATCTAAGCGGTTCTTGAAAGAGTTGACTGTAGAGGCATCTACAGTTATCTGATCAAGTCTGTTCCAAACATAAACTATGCGATTTGTAAAAAAGTTTCTGCAGCAGAGCTTGGAGCATTTTTCTTTAATGAGTTTCTTGCTATGGCCTCTGAGATTTGTGTGGTCAGCAATCTGAAGGAAGGCAATCGGGACACTGTAGTACCCAGATAATATTTTGTGGACCTGTATAAGATCGCCTCGCTGCCTTCGCTCTCGAAGAGTTGATAGGTTCAGACGAGAGCAACGATCCTTATAGGACAGCATCTTTAGTTCGGGTGGAATCTTGGTTATCCGTCGCTGGACCCGTTCAAGCAGCTCAATATCTTTTACATAGTATGGGTTCATGTGCTTACAGCAAATTCCAGTATTGGTCTGATATAGGTTTTGTACAGACGCAAAATTGTGTCAGCAGAGTGATCTTTAAAAGCTCTTCTGATAAGAAAAATCATTGCGTTGGCTTTTTTGACAATTTTTGCAATGTGGCTCTCCCATTTGAGATCAGTGGTTATAAAGACTCCAAGGGTTGACCCATCATAGTATAACTGTGCAGTGGATTCTTGGTGCCAATATGGAGAACTGTGCACTTTTCCACATTGAGGGACATAAGCCATGACTTGGTCCAGTTTTCTATTCGGTGAAGGTCAGTTTGGAGCATCTCACGATTGATTGATGGATCACAGTACAGCTTGGTGTCGTCCGCGAAAAAGCATATTTTCGACTTGATGTTTTCTGGCATGTCACTCACGTAGACCAAGAAAAGGAGGGGTCTGAGAACTGAGCCCTGCGGAACTCCACTTCTCACCTCTCTGCTTGTTGAAACTGCTCCATCAATTCTGACCTGATATTGACGTTTGGCAAGAAAGTTTCCGATCCAATGAAGCAATGCTCCCCTGACGCCGTAATGTTCGAGTTTATGCTGCAATCTTCTGAATGGTACTTTATCGAATATTTGAGGGTTTTTGGGGTAAACTTTAAAAAAGCTGTGAAAAACACGTAGCAAAAAATATTTAAAAAGTCCTTACTGTTTACAAACAACTTATTTTTCATTAAATTTTTAAATTCTACATGAAATTTTAGTTGATAAGGGCTCGAGACGTATTGACAACGCTGTATAGATGATAACTAAACTGCAATAACTTAAAACAAAAAGAAATGCCTACTTCAAAAATCGCAACTGATCTTTCAACTCTGGAACGGACGTGATGTCATTTGAGTGAGTGCTGATACTTGAACCCTCTAACGTGTTTTGTAGGTTATTCAAGGCAGCGTCAATGTCGTCCTCTAATGGCGACGGAGAAGCACCATTGCTGTCAATGGACGATTGAAACTGCTGCGGCTGACTGGCTTGCAGATTGATTTGAAGCTGTAAGGAAGAAAATATATTTTATTTCGTCAACAACAATATGTATGTTTATCAAATCATCAAACATGAACAATAATTGAATATACAGGGTGATATTTAAGTACGTGGCCAAACTTCAAGTGAAGATTCCTTGAGTGATTTTAAGACAAAAAGAAGAAGAACACATGTCCGGAAATGCTTCATTTTCAACGTACAGAGTGTTAAATTTAAAAAAAAAAATCGGTTTTCCGCAAAAATCTTACTAATCCTTTAGCTGATTTTGTTGAAATTTGGCAGTGTTACTTATATTAGTACGAGGCTACTTTGACCCTAACTAGATTAAAATTATTAAGTCCAGTGGCGTCCCGAGAGGCACTTTAACTAAGGTATTTGACAAAAAAAATGTGCGCCACTGGCTTTTTAATTTTTTTTATATTTTTTTCGTATTCAGCAACTTAAAATACAACTTTTTTATCTCTTTAGTTTTTTTCATATCTAAAAAAAAATAAAATCCAATTTATTGCATGTCATTGCTTTTTTGTATGAAAACAATAAAAAATAAATGGTTCCAAACAATTCCAATTCCTAACTAAATTTTAATCAATTTAAGCTAAGAATTGTTTGTCTCTTTTTGCCAGTGGCGTACATAGTGGTGCCGTCGGAAATTAAAAATAATCAAACAAGAAAACGCTTTATTAAAATTACACTTAAACAAATATTACACATTTTTTTAACTAAAGAAACATTCACTTCATCAGCTCGTCTTATCATCGATTGCCGAACATGGTGAAATATTTCCGGTGTATGTCTTATATGATTACAAGAGATACTTATTCGTTGAATTAATTCTTCTTCAGTGTTGACCGGAGAAAAAATCTAAGGGATTTAAATCCGGTGACCTGGATGGCCGCGATTGTGGACCCGCCCGACCGATCCAGTTTTCTCCAAGAGTTGCAAGTAGAAATTGACGTGCTAATATGCTAAAATGAGGTGGTACCCCATCGTGCATGGACCACATTGCTTCTCTTTCTGCCAGTTGGACCTTTTTTTAATAGTTGAGGTAAAAAAATTCCAAAAAGTGACGATAATCTTGACCATTTAATCTCGCAGGTAAAAAATAAGATCCAATGATATAATCACCTACAATACCAACCCAAACATTCAAAACTGTTGTTGACAAATATTCTGTATCACCACATGGGTATTTTGTTCAGTCCAGATATGATTGTTATGAAAGTTCACTCGCTGGGGAAAAATCTACAAGTAATAAAGTTTGAACACGCTGTATGTGGAAAGGATACAGTTGAAAATCTCTTAAAATCTGCCCAACAGTATAATGAGATATGTTTAATTGTTGTGCAATTTTGGGTGTACTTGTGTCGGGGCTACGCTCAACTTCAAAACTTCTTCCTCCACCTCCACTGTTCTTACTATTGCAGGTCTACCAATAACAGCAGTCGACCTTTGAAATGTGCCTGATTCGCAGAGTATCTCATGTATTCTTACAAATGTTTGTCTGTTTGGCACAAGGCGATGAGGATATCTCTATTGATAAATTCGTCTAGCCGCTCTGGAATTGCCTCGGGCCATTCCATGAACAAAATGCATATCGGCCATTTCGCCGTCTGTAAATTGAACCATTTTCTAATATCAATAAAGAATTATATAGCTTAAAACTCTTAAAAACACTTCAGATTATTACCACCAAATGATTATGTATGCACTGCTTAAACTTAAAACTCTTAAAAAAACTTTAGACTATTACCACCAAATGATTATGTACGCACTGCTTAAATTTGTTAGTCAAAGTAAAATTTCTTTGAACAACTTGGCGTTCTTATTTTTTTGTTACATCCAAAACATTGCAGTAGTAAATACCATTATGCATTTTATGTTTATTAAATCATTTGAACTGTTGCATTAGCAGTGCAGTGGTGTTATTAGTAATTTTTAAAATGTTTAGACCATGGGTCAAACAAAATGCCTTTTACCGATGTGCTGCAAGAGAATTGTTTTACGAGTATATCAAGGTAAAATTTATACATAATTTTTTTCTTTCTTAGATGTATCTAACAAAACAATCAATCTAATTCGTTCGTTGAGATTTGTAGCGTATTACTTTTATCTATGGACAGACCATGAAGGCCTCATTTTTATGTACTATACTCTGGTTAACTTAAGTAACAAAAGATTAAGCTTATTGATGTGGAATTTAAACACTTGCAGGTTAAGGAAACAAGGAAAGACAAAGAGTGGTTTCCATAATCGGGATACTCTTGAAATAAAGAAGTGAACACAGTGAGAGGTCCTTGGTCTTTGCAGATGGAGGGTGAAGACTAAGGAAGGTACAAGACAATATTTAAAAAAAAATTACTTCAAACTTCGACCCATGTGACTGCTTACCTGCAAAGCAGCAAACATCAACATCTCCTCTTCTGTACAGTCGATTTCTTCGTTGAGTAACTGCCATTTGGCCTGCTCGTAGATCTGATTGATACGAATTGCGTCATACTTGGGGTTCAGGTCATAGAAAACGTAAAACTTGAACCTCAGACAGAGAATATCGTGCTCCCTGACACCCTGTTCCATTATAGAAAGGGACGAGTCTAACCATCTAAAAAAAAAACACAATGTTATGTATTTAGAGTATAATCAAATCAAAATCGTTTATTTCCATAGACACACAGGATGCATTAGAATACATTACATTTAAAAAATTAAAACTAAAATAAAATAAAGAAGATATATTTAAATAAAATACAATACAATAGTATGGTGTACATCAGATATTCTAAAAATCCACACTTTGCGAAAGTAAAAAGGATTTGCAACTAATATGACTTTTAAACTGAAAATAGTTGGGTTTTTCTTTATTGTATGTAGGTAGATGATTGAACACCTTCAGAGAACTTATCTCAGGTCCTTCCTGCACTTGACTCAGTCTCGCACTGGGCACATAGAGCTTCGTGTTTTGTAATGATTAATATCACTCCATTTCAAGTAGCTAAAAGGATGTTTTAAAATAATACAAGTACACTGGAGAACATAAAGGTTTATCACAGTAAGTATCTTCTCAGAAGCAAAAACTGGGCGACATGAGGCCCTAAATGGTAGTCGAAACATGGTTCTGAAATTTCGCTTTCGACTTATGAGAACCTGATCAATGCTAGCAGAGTTGCCCCATGCCAGTAGACCATATGACAGGACAGAATTTACTGATCCGTAGTAAAAAGTCTTAAGTGTGTCAGTGTTGACACAGTCTCTCAACCTTAGCATTGCAAAATTAAGAAACGACAATTTATTGCACACGCTTTCAGTGTGAGTACGCCAGTAGAGGTGTCGGTCAATTGAAATTCTCAAGAACTTAACAGATTCTCTTTGCTTGATATTACTGGACCCATCCCTGATAAGCAGACTTCTACCATGCAGAACTCTTATAGGGGAGAAAAGCATACAGTTGGTTTTTTATAATGACTGCTATTAGCCTTGGTCCAAAGGATTTTATAGTTGTCGGCTTCGACCACCGATGTGTCGTCTGCAAAAAGTGTGACATAACAAGTTACTTACTAGTAGAGGAAGATCATTAATGAATGACAGAAATAATGTTGGTCCCAGGATGCTACCTTGTGGCACTCCTATAGTAACACTTATCCATTTAGAAAATGTGGACCTGCATCCGACAACTTGACTGCTTGAGATCTACCTGATAAATACGATTTAATCCAGTTCCATGCCAGTCCTCTAATTCCATAGGGCATTAGTTTGTCTAGTAACACCTCATGATTGATAGTATCAAACGCTTTAGTAAAGTCATAAAAAAGCCAACCGTTTTTAATTTTTTGTCAAAATTATCATGAAGTTTTTTACAAAAAGAAAGTATAGCGTCGTCTGTAGAATGACCAGCCCTGAAACCAAACTGTTTGGAGGTTACGATGAAAAACGCGTCCAAAAAATTTACCAGTCTTTTCCTATAAGCTTTCTTAAGTATTTTAGAAAATACAGATAAAAGAGCAACAGGTCGGTAATTCTCAATAGCCGCCATATCTCCCTTTTTATGAATAGGGACGATAGATTTTTTTAGTTCTTCTGGAAAGTAACCATGTTCAAAGGATATGTTTATTAAGTATATCAACGGAGCTATGATGCTATTCAGAAGGTGAACAAAATATAATATTAAAGCTTTACAAAGAAAAAATATGTAGAAAAACCCCTGCTATCACATACGGCAGTTTTAGAGGTATAGAAATAGTTGGCAAGATAGTTCAATCAAAACTGTAAAAAAAAGTTGTGAAACATTATTTTGCATGCTAAATTAGACATAGGTTTTGTGGCTAACTCAAGCCTTATTTTTAGATTTGGGTCCAAGTTCGGTTATTACCATGACTCTATGAATGTTGAAAACAATTACTCCCAAATTAAGAAGAGCCTTCCCATATACTAATGGATAACCCATCCTGCCATTCTAGGCTATTAGAGAAGATTGCAAACTCAAGTTGGTCTAACCAACTGTGTGTTTCAGAAATGTATAGAGTAATAAACCTCATTAGGTATTCAAAAGGACTACATGGTGACCAACCAATAATTTATGTGATTTCCATATTTTGGCATTGATCTCATTGCAAAATTCTTTCTTTTCATCAAGTGCTGGTAGTACCACCTGGTTTCAGGTCAATTTAAGCGTTTTGCTTATTGTTATCCGTTCATAAACACTAAAAATGGTACGCCAAAGGGGTGCGGTTGGATACTTATAGAAAGAATTTAAGATTAACGAAATTTTATTTTAAAATAAAAAATGTAATTATATATATATATATATATATATATATATATATATATATATATATATATATATATTATATATTTATATATATATATATATATATATATATATTATATATATATATATATATATATATATATATATATATATATATATATATATATATATATATATATATATATATATATATATATATATATATATATATATATATATATATATGTATATATATATATATATATATATATATATATATATATATATATATATATATATATATATATATATATATATATATATATATATATATATATATATATATATATATATATATATATATATAATAAGTATTATTATACAACAATTAAATTATAATAGGTTATATTCTTCTTCATCTGAGGAGTCATTGCCTCTTGACATTATAATTAAAGAGAGGATCGTTTGATAGATCAGGTTGTCAAGATCCCACATTTTCTCCTCCTGTTTATGTACATGCTGGTCTGCTTTCCGCCAGTTCTCTGGTGCCACTTCCTTAATGGCTTGATCAAATAGTAGCACAACATCTTTCATTTTAAATGTAGTGTTTTGTCTCCCTACAAATCCTTTCACTTGCTCTCATATAAGTTCTATAGGATTTAGTTCGCAATGATATGGCTGTAATCACAGCACAGTTACATTATATTTTTCTGCTATATCTTCTAGTAGTTCTTTCTTTATCAAACTGGGTTCAAATTGAATACCTTGGTTGGTTAGCTAGTCGATAATTTCCTGTTTTCTCCAAGATGAAGTTGGTGTCTTCCCTATGTGTCGTAAATAATAGCTTGCATTATCCATGACCACTACCGAATAAACCGGAAGATATCATTTCAGCAAAATAGCCTTCGAAAACATCCGAATTCATGTCCTCATGGTAACCGTACATTTTCGTCGCCAGCAAAACATTTGATCGCTTTCCAGTAAATTGCTTTTCGGTTATGTTTTTCCCAGGCAAAATCCATATCCAAGATGTCCATAAGAGTTTTCTAGTTATCAAAGGAATACTGTCATCTTGGTCAAGTTCCATCAGTATTTTATCTAGAGTAGTTATTTTTTTTTTAAATAAAAAGAGTGAACTTTTCTTTGAATTGGTGTCTTCATCAATGACTTTAGCTGGTCTTCCTGGAATTTTCTTGGGAGGTTCCACTTGACCTGCTACCTTTCTCTCCCGCAATAATTTGAAAACGGTGGACTTTCCAATTTCAGTCATTCGGAAATATCGTTCAACAATTTCTTATACAGTAAAACTAGGTAATCGTGTTTTATGCAATCGTGTACATTCAAAATAACAACTTTTTTACTCACTGATAGTGGAAAATTATTACATCTTTTCGTTGGAATGTCGCCACTTTATTAACATTCTTATAATACTATTAATAGTGTGGTATAACAGCAAATACTAACATGTTTAAAACACAATTACGAACTATTTATAATCTGTGCTTTATTACCTGCGTGCATTATGTACTAGTCTATTTTGTATGTATTGAGTATTAAATGTAATCTATAGAATTTTCAAAATCCTTACCCCACATTCATTCTGGCCTTTTCTATTAAGGATTTTGGTCTGATAAGGTGCTTCCTGGCTTCTGGCGCGGGAGTGGGAGGAGTCTGAGCTAAACTACTGTCAAAAGTACCGTTCAGTTGCTCCAGACTAAGGCTATTACTCGTCAGATTCGGTGAATACGTTGCCGAACCGTTCAAGTCAGGACCATATCCGTTTTTCTTCCAGGTACCCGTCTAAAAATTATAAAAAGGTAGAAATATACGAGTAGTCCATTACTCAAAAATAAATATTAATAACAAGATAAAAGCAAAACTTATATGTAATTGTTGAGTGTCGACTTTGAATAGAAAGTTATTAGAATCAAGGATAACTTTCTGAGCTTCGAGATGTATGCATGCTTTTTGAGCAAAAGGATAAGCTTAGGTTTTTTGCAGTAACTTCCGCAGAAGTCCCACTAATTACCAACGTCTCGAAGTTCTTATTTATCGAATTCATCAATCGAAGGCACGGACATCCTTTTTTGTGTAAAAATTTTTAAAAACGGGATTTGGGATACTTTAATTTTATTGACAATATAGACGCTACCACTGGTCGGCATCATTAAATCTCCCAAATTTCTTCAACAAACCGTGCATCAATTGGTAGCCTTGATTTTGGATCATCTTGTGAAGATACTACCCCATTCGTTGATGTATACATTTGGCCCATTCCAATGTCCTGATTCAAAAACATGTTATGGGTTTCCATAATTTTCCAATTTTAACAGTGTAAATTGGCATACAATTCTATAAATCTTTCTACATCTATTTTTTTGTTTCTCATAATGTATAAAAAAAAAACATTGCACGAATCTACCCCAATAAAACACTGCAAAACGATTTCAGATGAAGAGGACGTCGATTTTGAGAATTCTATTTTAAGTCGTATTACTTATTGAAGAATCCCACTCGAAATTTACAAATAACGACTAAACTGAGCGTGAACGTTACAGTCTATTTGCTTTTAAAATATTTACATTAAATATGAGTCTCAAAAATAAAATATCCACTAGGAATATGATAGAGTAGTTCGATAAGTTATCTGACAGTTGAGATACGAGGGGTGACTGAAAATGCAACATTTTCAATTTAGCCCTGTATTGTAAAAACTAAGAGGGCTATGAAAATTTTGTAAGTTTTGTAGTTTTACGAA
Source organism: Kuschelorhynchus macadamiae (assembly GCA_030620095.1). Classification (NCBI taxonomy): domain Eukaryota; kingdom Metazoa; phylum Arthropoda; class Insecta; order Coleoptera; family Curculionidae; genus Kuschelorhynchus; species Kuschelorhynchus macadamiae. Next base: position 1,028,694 of record JAUTXW010005271.1, read on the forward strand.
AAAGTAGCACACTGTCACGAAAACCTCAACTTTCTATCTATAAAAATAACGGAGATACCCCGCAAAAGTACCCCAAATGGGACACCCTGTACACACTGTAACTGTATACAATAAACTCATTAAGGCCCACTGGTCTTCATTGAGGCCCTCTGGTCTATGACCCTTCGAAAAGCATCTGATCAGAAACCTATTCTCGAGCCTATTCCTTTTTAAACAGAAATGACTCTTCAAGGACACGCATGCCTTATATCTTATATCCTATATAGGAAGCAACTGTTGATGTTGATCAAAACATCAGACATTGACAGACCAAATGCAGTTTCGTTTACATCTGTGCAAAACTTGCTATATGGACAAATGCCAACTCCAATATTATGCAAGTGAAATTATTCAACTCAAAATCCCTCTATAGTTCTAAATTGACTTGTTTTCTCCTAAGAGAAAATAATTTCTCATTGTTCCGTATACTGTTTTTAACCTTAATCTTATTAAAACTGCTTAGAACGACCCCTACATCACATAAAATACTCCAGTAAAATATTTCATTTTTAAATACGAATGGTGAACGAGCAGTTGTTTAAAGTTTTCGAGTTAGATATGTGGATTCCTGTGTAGTGGGAGGGCTTATTAAAGACATTGTGGCTAACATTAATTTTTTAAAAAAAAATTGAAAGAAAATCCCCTTGATATTTCGAAAAATGTAAGGAAGTAAAAAAATGTATTTTTTTACTTTTTCGTAATAAATAAGTTTTATAATACTTAATTATTACTTTTTAAATTTCGATTGTTTTATTTTACTCAAAAAATCCTTATCAATAGTATAAAAATACGTTATTAAAACTAAGTATTTTAATATTTAGTTAACAGTTCAATAATAGTGTACTACGAATTTTTACTCTTAAAGAAATCTCTAAACATTTCCCCAAAATAACCCCCAGGCAAGCATATTGACATATAGGCAAAAATAGAAGTCTTTGATTTATCTGGGATATATACTATAAATTAGATCTCGCCATCGTCTTCCTGACTAGCTCTAGATATAAGAAAAATTTAATAACAAGGGCCTCTGCATAGCACATGCTTGATAACTTGAATACCTCAGCACCTGTCACCCAGATTAAGTACGGGGGTAAAAAGAGCCAGTGGTATTTTCCTAATACTACACTATTCCAGATTTTGCACCAAGAGGAAATGTTTTACACAGTCGAATGCTTTGGTCAGATCACAAAATGTTAAAGCTGACCAATTTCCTCTTTCAAGGCACTCGACTATGCCACTCGCAAGTTCACTTACAGCTTTAATGGTAAAACACATCTTCTCAATCAAATTGTTGTTCTGTTTTCCCACAGTAGTGTTTAGCCATTGAAACTTCACAGTTTCTACATAGTTAAAAAATAATTGGGTTGAAGACTGATTTAAAAGTTGAATTAATCTCTCTATTATCAATTATTACTTTAGTTATTTTAGGCAAGGAAATAAAAATAAAAATGAACTAACCCACGTTTTTGTCATTTCATCAAAATAAATTGTAAATAAGTCGGGTGAAAATAATTCTAATATATAAACAAAAAAAATCAATGTTTGTTAAACTTTTTTTTTAAATATTATTTTTTAAAACTTTAGTACACCTCTTATGCTACCAGGGATTTACTTACAGAATACACTTAAAGAAACACACAAATAATGCTGTACAGGGTTTTCCCGTATATTTTTCCACCCACCTAGAGAGTTTATTTGAATAGATACGGAAATGTCGTAAATACAAAAGTTGTTTTAAAGATATTTTTTTTCTAATTTCAAATATATATACTTTTAAAATATTCTGTCAATTAGTTCTGGATATAAAAGCGTTTAAACATTAAAGAAATGGTAAGGTAATTTGCGCTAAAACATAGTGAACCATGGTCAAGACAATTGCAATGAACGACGCCTTTTTGACTTTTACCGGTCAGAAGTAATTATTTACGAGCATTTTTTATATCTAATACGTTGGACGATGGGTTATTCGGAAGAAGAGAAATTCGACATGATAGAATTATTTTATTTACGTGGTAAAAATGAATCGATAGCTCGTAAACAATATCATAGACGGTTTCCAGATAGACCAACACCGACTTGTAGGACAATATTAAATATCGCTAAACAAATGAATGAAAGAAAAACACTTAGCGAAAAGTTAGAATAGTGGAAAGAAACGCTGAAGAAGATTTAAATATTTTATTATATTTTGTAGGTAATTTTGAAACTTTTGTATTAAAATAATTTATTTATCTTATTTATTTTTGTTTTAGAAAATCCTGAGCGCTCAATTCCCGATGCAGCCATTTTTTTTTTAACAAATCATGGCATAAAATCCACTCAGTTCTAAAACATTATAAATATAAGCCATATAAGTTTTTACCTACTCAAGAATTAACCGATCAAAATAAAATAGATCGATTACATTTCTGCCAAGAAATACAAAGGCGTATTGTGATGAACCAACTAAATCTGTCAAACATAATTTTCACTGACGAGGCAACATTTACCACTGGAGGCAGGTTTAACCAGAAAAATAAGCATTTTTGGTCAAAAGAAAACCCGCGAGCTCTTCAGGCGGTCAACATTCAGGGAAGAAGATCCCTACATGTTTGGTGTGGCCTTCTTAACAATCATGTTATTGGACCTATATTTTTAAATGGGAATTTAACCGAACAAAGGTATCAGGAGTTATTAGAAAACGAAATCGAGGGGCATTTAGAACAACTACCAATTAATTCATATCTTAATTTGATATGGCAACAAGATGGTGCCCCTCCTCATAATGTCCAGCGGGTCACCAATTTTTTAAATGACAGGTATCCATTTTGGATTGGAAGACATGGACCATTAAGATGGCCAGCAAACAGTCCCGATCTCTCTCCACTGGACATATTTTTGTGGGGTTATCTGAAAAACAAGATATACTACAATAAGCCAAGAACCATCCAAGCTTTAGAGCAAAAGATAGTTCAAACAATCGACGATTTAAACACCCATCACCCCATTTTATCTACGCATCTATACACAGAAAATTTAGAAGAAATATTCAGAAATGCAGAAAACCAAGGAGGCTATATAGGAAACCAAAACTTAGTTCTTTAAGCTAATATTATTATTTACCTTCTTTATATTATTGATTTTTTATGGTATTGTTTCTTTCCACTATTCTAACTTTTCGCTTAAGTGTTTTTCTTTCATTCAATTGTTTAACGATGTTTAATATTATGCTACGAGTCGGTGTTGGTCTATCTGGAAACCGTCTATGATATTCGTTACGAGCTATCGATGCATTTTTACCACGTAAATAAAATAATTCTATCATGTCGAGTTTCTCTCTTTCCGAAAACGAGTTTCTCTCCTTCCGAATAACCCATCGTCCAACGTATTAGATATTAAAAATGCTCGTAAATAGATACTTCTGACCGGTAAACGTCAAAAAGGCGTTGTTCATTGCAATTGTCTTGACCATGGCTCACTATGTTTTAGCACAAATTACCTTATTATTTCTTTAATGTTTAAACGCTTATATATCCAAAAATAATTGCCAGAATATATTAAAAATTTGAAATTAGAAAAAAAAGATCTTCAAGAATATGATTTAATATACAGGGTGTTTCATTTAAAAAACTGACAACCTGTCAAAATTTGACATTTCCAATAATATTTTCGCGCTAATATAATATTCTAAATCTTCATAAAAAACCCAATAACTTTTGTATTTACGACATTTCCGTATCTATTCAAATAAACTCTCTAGGTGGGTGGAAAAATATACGGGAAAACCCTGTACGATCTGTCTTCTGAAAAATTGGCTAAAATATGATTTTTTTGCCTTAGCCGTGCGATCTCCCCCAAAAAATAGTTGGCAACACTGATGGAGACCGAGGTTCGGCACCCTCGTTAAGCTGTAAGTCCCGGTTAATAGTTAATCTGGTAATAGTAATTTTTAAATGCATGACACTTAATACTTACATTGCCAACGGGGCTACTGATGGGCGTAGAAGCGGCGGGAGGTACCCTTGAAGGAGTAACTGGGGCGCACATGAAAGGTGAATTGTCTAAACTACCCGTACTTCCGGCGGGACTACTATTTGCTAAAATAATAATAAAACAAATAAATCTTTTCAACGTTTTTGACCCATGAAACTAATGTGTATCGGTAGAATAATTAACTCTAAGTGGGAAAAAAATGTATATCCTAAAAAAAAATCAAAAATGACACAAATTACTCTTTCTACACTGATCAATGTGTCAATTTCTTTTAATGCAGACCAGCAGTAATCTGCTAACATTTTAATTTCAAAAACCTTGGTATAGTTCATACAAAGTCTCATTCAAATAAATAATTGACCTATCTTGATTTCTGTACTCTTTAATTTTGGTCAAGAATTCCTGACGCTATTCCTGGATTCCATTATAACTTTTTTAAAATTTAAAACATTTAACGCTTAATATATTTCCACAGAGTAGTTCCATGATATTTAATTCCAGATTCATCTTTTTCAAATTTCTGTAGTAAATTATTCAATGTGGGCGCATTTTGTTCTTCGTAAAGCTCGTAAATTGTGCGCCGTAATACTTCTTCATCACATGGATCTAACTTTGGAAAGTTACCGCTATCATTTCTTATTTCTCTCTCAACAACAGAACAGTTCACAATTTTCCAAAGAGTTACGAGTAATTCTGATACTTTCGTCAAAACAGAGGCCCCTTCTAAAACTTTTTGTTTGTTCATAACTCCGTGTTCGGTAAGGGTTAAATAAACGTTGTTTATAAATTTTTTACAGACACATTTTTTCTATTTCTGCAATAAGAAGAAACGTCGAGAGAAACTCAGGGAGAAACTCCGTTCACACAATGATTACAGATAACTAAAGCTTAATATGGTTTAAGTACCTACCACGCTAAGTACCACCCACAGCTGTCTTTTTACCTATGCAAATTAAAGTCCACAATGTTCTATTATTGCCCTTTAAAATAGCTCTTACTTAAAGACCAATAAATCAGACCAAAACAATGTGATATACTTTTCTTTTAATATGATTTTTTATTATTCAGCAACTTTTCGGAGGTCGTTTACCACCATCATCAGGCTGGTTTAAAATATTTCATAGCTTCTTCAGCCTTTGGGTGGTACAATATCCATATTTGTTGGTGCATTCTTCATAAAATCCCATCATGTAACATAAACTCAGTGTTGTAAATAGGAAGGAAAATGAAAATCCAATCTTGAGATTAGCAAATTGTATAGTTTCCGGCCATTTGTGTTCAAGGCATCAAATGGTTCCCAATAAATCAGACCAAAACAATGTGATATACTTTTCTTTTATTATGATTTTTTTATTCAGCAACGTTTCGGCGGTCGTTTGCCACCATCATCAGGTTAGTTTAAAATATTTGACAGCTTCTTCAGTCTTTGGGTACGATATCCATATTTTTTGGTGCATTCTTCATAAAATCCCATCATGTAACATAAACTCAGGGTTGTAAATAGGAAGGAAAAGGAAAATCAATCTTGAGATTAGCAAACTGTATAGTTTCCGGTCTTTTTTTGTTCGTGGTATCAAAGGTTTCCCAATAAATCAGACCAAAACAATGTGATATACTTTTCTTTTATTTTGAGTTTTTTATTAAGCAACGTTTCGGTTGTCGTTTACCACCATCATCAGGCTGGTTTAAAATATTTGATAGCTTCTTCAGCCTTTGGGTGGTACGAGATCCATATTTTTTGGTGCATTCTTCATAAAATCTAAAAATGAATGAAAATGAAAATCCAATCTTGAGATTAGCAAATTGTATAGTTTCCAGTCTTTTTTTGTTCATGGTATCAAAGGGTTCCCAATAAATCAGAGCAAAACAATGATGGTGCGTGATAAAAGAGAAGTATATCACATGTTACATGATACATGAAGAAATATGGATATCATACCACCCAAAGACTGAAGAAGCTATCAAATATTTTAAACCAGCTTGAGGATGGTGGTAAACGACCGCCGAAATGTTGCTAAATTAAAAAAATTGAACAAAAAAGACCCGAAACTATACAATTTGTTAAAGACAGGTCACTTTCTTATACCAGTTTCTTACACCTCTACTCTCTTCATAAGTCTTTAAATGGTTTTCAGGAAAAAAATTTAGGTGCGACTGTAAAAAATGCATTCTTGACATGTTGACTCCAATTTTGTAGTAATTCTACAATAAAATGTCATGAATTCGTCATAATCCTCTGTTTTATTATTGCCCCATTATTTTTCGACAGTAGATAAGTGACGTGACAGTCAAAATTGTCATCCTTTAATATCTTTTTTTATTTGGGACCCCACAAAGATTCCTTCTTAGAGTCTGGCATCAGAGACATTGGGAAAGACGTTTTTCCAATATTAAAAAGCAGACCCATTTTTTGTCAAGTACTTTAGAACAATTTTCATTAATTCTAGTTTGATGTGAAGCGGCGGTAAAATAACATTTTTTTGATCAGAGGACTGTATTTAACATTAAGTTTGTGGGGTATATATTCATTTCGTACAGGCCCTTCTTCCTGAATATAGTGGTCTTTCCTAGCCCTATTATCTCATATACAGCAATGTTTCATATAACCGCCCTGCAAAACAAGAAGTGGTCCTACAATTTTGAGATCCCCACACACTTTCCAATTGTGGTCTTCATATTTTATGACCTTAATTAATGTATCATTGTCTCACACGGTTCTTTAGAATATACTGTATCTCCTATGGGAATTAACGGCTTTTTGTTGCCATTAGGTAGTGATACTGGTTTCAGACTTAGTTTTGAAGAATCTACGAACAAACGCCATTCTTCATGATCGTACGACTGGCCCATAAACTTACAACTATATTACTTATACCATATACAAGAGAGTAAAAAAAACGATAGGATTTTTAAAAAAAAGTTGGAATAAAACATATAAATTTTATAAGATAATATCGGAAAGATTACAGTTTTTCAATAAATCAAATGATAACACTTTTGTTAATCAGAAATTCACGAAATATGAAAGTCTTTACAGATATCTAATGTTTCGCAATTCATTAAGAAATAAATAAATTAATAAAACACAATAAATATAAAACAGTACGATACCTATAAATGTATTAGTGTCTGGTGGCAAGTGTCCGTTCCTATGCGTTCCCGGGTGGTCATACTTCTTCTTTGGCATATCTTTGTAGTTGTATTTCAAGTGATTCGGTTCCAGGGGCTTGCAGAAAGATAACTCTTCGGGGTGCCTAATTCCTAGTTCCTTACACACGTGCACCACCGAAGAGAAGGTCTTTATTGAGAAATCCACCCTCATGTCGAGATACCTAAAGAAAATTGACCATTACGCACTGTGGTGAACTTAACTTTCACAAACCCAATACGAAATAAAATAATATTCATAGGCAGTTTTTACTAAAATTTACTAAAAAGAGAAAGTAATCATCTCTCCATATGGTACGATAGTTGACTAAAAATAAAAGCGTCTGAAGTAACTACTGTATTTTGGAAAATGGTATAATACAAAAACAAACTTATTAATTTAACTAGTCGATTGTTAAAACCCAAAACGAAATTAAAAACACGAAATAAACCAAGTCACCCTTAATTACATTATCAACTGACATGCTGACAACAACGTAAGCGTTCAAACCTTAGACTAATAAAACATAGTCGACGCTGACCATTCATGATTAGTAAAAAATATTGCGCCAACAATCCTAAAAGTCTGGCCCCGCCTTAATACAATTTATTAACGAAAATGGTCCCAGCCATGTAGAACACAGGCGTAGCGTGTAGGGAGTTATACATTAAGAGATGTCAATTAAGTATTGAAAAATATGAAACCAGTTATTGGTATGTAATATTAGTTAAACAAAACAGAATTACATTTCGTCAACTTGGCTAAATAAAACATAGGCAACCTTAAACTGAATGAGGAAAGAATATTGCAATGTACATTTCTAGGACCATCTTAAATTTGGTTATATACAGGGTGTTAGTAAATGAGTGCGACAAACTTCAGGGAGTGATTCTGCACGAAAAAATAATGACAGTTTGCTATATAAACCTATGTCCGCAAATGATTCGTTTTCCGAGAATGGTCTAAAACCGGTCGAGATATGCCAATGAAATTTGGTGGGTAGAGGTAGTTATTGCGCATTTTTTGACATGCAATTAAGAATTTGATATTCATCATTGGCGCGCATACGGGTAATAATCTCAATTTTTTTAAACAAAAAAATGGTACCCACTGAGACATTTCAAACTAAAAATCATTTTTGAATTCCTCGTTCAGTTTGTGACAAAGAAATTCTCTTGCCTTTTTTCGTATGGGGAGCGGTTTTTGTACAAAAAAATAAAACCTCTTAACGTGTATTTTTCATTTATTTAATACCTTATCTAGTAGGCTACTGTCAACATTTATCTGTAAAATAACCAAATGTTTAACATTTTAAATTAATGTTTCTTCATTCTTAAGCTTTTTAGTTTGCAATAAAATTATTGTTAATAATTAATAATTTTTTCTTTTATCGAAAAGGGTGATTTTTTTAACATGTAATTAAGAATTTTATTAATTACATGTCAAAAAAATCACCCCCTGAAATTTGTCGCACTTATTTACTAACTCCCTGTATATGGAAATATACAAATTCAAAATTCATCAAAAAATATAAACCAATTTTAGTAATTATTTGAAATAGGATTAATATCTACTACACATCAGAGCGACAAATAATTTTTTTTTTACCATCAAAGGGCGTAACATACCATATCTCTTGGCGATTGAGGGCGTATAATTAAACATTTTGGTCTTAGAGCGCAAACATCACTTTTGAGCACAAAAATATAGTTATTTTTATTTTTTTATTTATTTATTTATTTATTGAACACCCAACCGTAACAACCAATAACAGAGTATAATATTAAATTTAAATAATAAGTGGTACACTTTGAAAGAATGAAAATATAGTATAAATTGATACAAAGCCACATACACAACCCAAATTTTGATACTAATTACTTTCTGAATCCTATACAACAAATAAGTACAGTTATAATAGTTCCATACAATAAGATGTAACAAGTGCTTTAAATTTAGAGGGCCTCAATATAGTATAGTCACGAATGCCATGTATTTTGTTGAAGCAGTAACATATTTTAAAAATTGGAGATGTATATTTAATGTTGGTGCTTGCCGTGGGAATGTAGAACAAATCAGTGCTTCTACTAGTGATTCTAGGAACATAAAATGGCAGTTTACTCGAAAGCTCACTACAATCAATGTTATTATTTAACATTTTATATCAGAACATACAACACATATAAAATCTTCTGGATTTTAATGTCGTTACATTTAATCTAGAACAAAGGTATTGGTTATCAATTCCCCGTGTGGGATACACACCATCCATTTTTAATCACAAAAACTTTAAAAACCCACGCTGGATTCTCTGAATATCACATATATACCTGTCATAATAAGGTTCCCATATTATGCTAGCATACTCCAGTTTGTTTCGAACTAGGGCAAAGTATAGTGACTTTAAGCATGAAATGTTCGTGAAGTCTTTACAATTTCTCATCAAAAATCCCAACATGCGGGATGCCTCAGATGTCACTTTGATGATGTGTTCTGTAAATGTAAGTCTAGAGTCGATCGTAAGACCTAAATCTTTTACTGAATTGCACCTGGATATTAGAGAACCATTGATGTTGTAAAAAAAGTTGATATGATTTCTTTTTCGGGTTACAGTTAAAACCTTACATTTAGATATATTCAGGCCCAGGTCGTTTTTCTCACACCATCTCTGCAACTTGTCAATGTTACTCTGCAAACGAAGTGAATCCTCACAGCTCTTTATTGAGGAATACAATTTTAAATCGTCCGCAAACAGTAAACTATGAACATCAAATATATCGCACACATCATTAATGAAAAGGAGAAAAAGGTAAGGTCCAAGGTTAGTACCCTGGGGTACCCCAGAAGTCACCCTAAATCCTCTAGATCTATGGCCACAAAATTCAACATACTGATATCGATCAGTTAAATATGAACTGAAAAAAGAAATGAGAGTTTCAGAGAAACCAAACCATGACATTTTATGGAGAATTACAGAATGATTGATCCTGTCAAATGCCTTTGAAAAATCGGTAAAGACAACGTCTACTTGAGATTTAGGACAGCTCAGCTTTTTTGACAAATATTCTACAAAGCAACCCAAATTAGTAATTGTTGACCGCCCCCTCATAAATCCATGCTGATTGCTTGATATTAAATGCCTCGTAAGTGGATACAGGTAACTATGGAGTAACATCTCTAGCAGTTTTGAAAAGCCACAGACAAGAGCCACAGGTCTATAATTACTCACATCAGATCGATCACCTGATTTAAATATGGGACACGTTTTAGAGATCTTCCAGCGATCTGGAAATTGCGATGAAGACAGACTTAAATTGAATATTATTGACAAAGGTGTTGCCAATACACTTATACAATCTTTGATGAAAAAACTAGGAATTTGATCTGGACCACATGACAGTTTGGGCTTTAGTTTCCTTGAAATTTTTATAATATCCTCTGCTGAGAATCTTGGCGTTATAATTGTCGAAAAATTTTGACGAGAAGGATCATTTATCCCAAAAGTATCTATTGGTATATTATACACACTAGAGAAGAATTTATCAAAAGCAGACGCAATCTTTTTTGGAGTATCAAATGTTTCTCCATTAAAGTTCACAACATCTGGTATATCTGATGTTTTCTTTTTAGAATTGATGAAATTCCAGAATTTACTGGGGTCATCCAGCAGATTATCCTGAATTGTATTCAAATAATCATTATATGCATTATTTATTTGTATTTTTGTGAGTGATCTTAATTCTTTATATTGTGCTAAGTGAGCAAGGCTGCCAGTTTTTTTATATTTAGGAAAAAACTTATCTTTTTGTCTAACATTTTTAATTATATCTTTATTATACCATACCGGGTACATACATTTAAAATTAGTATAACGTTGTAATGCTTTTTTAAAAACCTCAGAAATCTCATAAAATATCTCGCATTGAGTGTTTATATTAGTAATATTATCTAAAGCCTTCCAATCGATCTTAGACACTTCATTATATAAAAGAGGATAGTTAGCTTTTTTAAAATTATATTTTTCGTTAAAAGGATTATGCGGTATGTTTTTTAACAGTGAAACTTCGAGATCACAGGTGATGCTTAAGGCCGGATGGTGTGCATCAAGTTTTACCAGAGGTAAATCATCCCTCTCTACAGAACACTGTAAGTTGGTCATAACTAAATCTAATATGCGATTATTTCTATTTAATGTATAATTGATTTGGGATAAATTAAAAAATTGCATAAAATTGTGTATTATTTCGGTTTTTATATCTTTTTTTTTCTTGAGCAATTGGGTAATAAAATGAAGGAATATTGAAGTTCCCTAATATCAAGATATTTTGGCCATAAATGGATTGAAACAATTCAAAACATTCAATAAGATTTACATATATATCACTACTCGATCCACATGGAATATACAAACTAAATTAACACATTTAAAAAATGTTTGCTTCCAGTTTAGGATGATACAAATTTTTCTTTTGTATTTCAGACGCGAAATGCCATTTTAGACATCGAGTAAATTGATCTCCTGTTTTAGTTAATATACATATCTCAGCTTAAATATATGTGCAGTATTTTTTATACGAGACGCGTAAGCTCTGTTTAAAACATGAATAACATGGAGGCAAAGCGTAAAACTGTTACAGCATATAATATCTCGCTAGTTTTTAAAAGTTTGTTAAATGTAATCTAAACTTTAAATTTTTCTCTAAAATTGTCGCACATATCTTTAAAACTTTAAAACAAAAGTGTTATAAATAATGAAAATGTGGCCAAAAAATGTACTGTCCCTTTCTATATTTGATCCTCTTTTCCTTTTATTAGGAATAGTGACATGTGACCCAATCTAGTTCCGCAATATTTTCAAATATTTTTATTGGGCGCCATTTTGTTCCACCATCTTGGATTCGTACTGCCACACTTGATTTTTGGGCATAATTCAAAAATAAATTAAATAATTAGTTTAAATCATATTTAATTTTGATGAAAAATATGAAGTAATTTGAATAAGATATTTTAGACGTTGATTTGTTTAACATTTTATTTGGTCGCCATCTTAAATTCGTACCACAATTTTACCAGTCAATTTAATAAGTATTTTATTTTGCCATCTCGGGTTCGTACCAAAATGTTACCAATTTAGTTCTATGTAACCCTTAATTGTGTGCAAAATTTGGTTATTATGTTCCACCCTATTAATTTTTGGAAAGGCATAGTGTCAGAACAAGCAAATCAATATTATGATATGGAGATACTTATAGAAATGTAATCTCCTAAAATACTCTCATGTATGTAAAAACTTACTCCCATTTAGCAAAATATATGTATTTTACAATAAAAAAATATACAGTTCAGCCTTTGTAAAGAAATAATGGGATAACTATTACTATTCCGTCCTACCTAAGGTCAGGGAGTTGGACTCTTAAATTTTTGTGCATGGGAGTGAAGTGTAGCAAGGCATCGGCGTGTACTCCACATTGGTCCAGCGTGGACCTCGTCCTGGTCAGCCATATGTTCTGCTCGGGCCACCAGAGAGCGTGGTCTGACCAATCCATTGAGATTTCTGAAAACAAAAATGATACTTAGAAAAGGTGTACGAAATATGCATCAAGGTAAATGATTTTCAAAAATTATAACTTATAACTATACTTTTATTTAGGTATAGACAAAGCAAGAATGGCAATACTTAAAGTAAATAATTCAGTGAGCTTATAACTAGTGGGGTTAAGACCTCTGAAGATGTCTCGTGCAATCGACTTCGAGACGTAGTTAAATAATATCATATCATTTACGCCGGAATTCAAGAATCTTCCTTTCTATATACTTTTTTATTCAAATCATCCCATAAATAATAGTCGCAGGGATTTAAATCGGGACTGCTAGGAGACCATATCCTCTTTAAAACAAGAGCTTAACGGAAAATATATGACAATTATCAAAAAAAAACTATAGTCATAAATCCAAATGCCGTTTTATTTTAACATCTCTCTTTTTATTTTAGAGAGATTGTTCACATATTGAGAGACACTCTGCATTGTAACTTGAACATAAAACTTTAGCTTCACCAAATATTCTATATCCTAAGTATTTTGCGTCATTTGTATTCCAAAAACACAATTGCAAGTTCCCCCAGAGTGATGTCATCGTACACAAGTGTACTGTGCAGTGATAAAAAAGAACCACAATTCGTACTTTGTAATTTAAGAATTGGAAGTGTCAAATCGGAGGATATCCGGCCATATTTTCTTATGGGATTGTTTGTTAATGTTAAGCGCCGATTAGAGAGCTTTCTTGACGCTATATTTAAGGGTTATTTACCGTAATTTTCAATAACAGGGGTCTTGTCAACTTTACCGCCACAAAGACACAATCATGTTTAATCCATTAAAAATAATTTGTAAACCGAATATATATTTTTTTAATTACTCGGACTGTCAGACTTACTAACAGTATACTAAACGAAACCTTAGCAGAAGACTAATTCACATAATATTCTTCCTTTATAGTTTTTTTAAACCCTGTGCATTGTATTTGAAAGTTTTTTCAAAAATAAATATATTTTAAGTAATTTAATAGATAAATTTTGTTAGAAAAATCATCTGACAGTGTTATTATTTTAAAACACTGTGCCTGCATAGTTTCTTTTACCCTGTTTTATAATAATTGTTACCAATTGTTTGTTTGTTGTAATGTTTTCCTAACAACCATCTCTAGATCCCTACATCTATACCCCTATTTTATTTTTAATAATATAGGTACATATTATTAAAAATAAAGTAAATATTTAATAAAGAGAAATGAATATATAAATATATGTAAAAGTATGAACATTTATTTACATAATAAAATAGCATTCAATTAAAATAAAATTTACAAAAACTTCCCTATTTTCTCAAACATGCTGTTTTTTTGTGTAATGATATAGGATAAATTGTAAAAATATACACTATTTTTTCTTAGCCTACGAAGAAAAACCGCCTTACGGAGTTGACTCTACAGATCTCTAACCACTCCTTAGTATTCTTATAAACTGAACACAAAAGGTCCCTAATCTCAGTACGTCAAAGTGACATAAAGCGTCAAGAGTTTATAGAATAATGAAGTAAATACGTCAAAATTAATATGACGTCAAAAAAAGTAATCTAATATTGAGCTTTTCTCCGTTTATAGACTGTAAGGTAACTGACCAAATCAGTCCCCATGACTAGCACCGACCCAATAGCTGACACATTCAACATCAAACTTAAATATTAAGATTGCTTTGCAATTTTACTGTATTTTAAGTATTTTGGCATCATCTATGATGTATTCAAAAACTTGCAAATTAGAGGTAAGTCGATAAAAAGTCTTCTATTTTGGACAGATTGTTGAAAATACCAATGTAGTTTATACAGTGGAATTCGTCGGATTGCTACAGTTTTGCTTAATTGGTTTTCAAAGGGGTAAGTCGACTGGCGATGATGTCTTCTCTTTCCTTGAGAAACTTACTTGGATTTGAATGAAGAGCAGCTAACTACTGCTGTTTTTCGCGACTTATCTGAAGCGATTGTGTCTATCATAAATTACTTTTTAAAAAATGGAGCACTATGGTTTTAGGTGAACTTCATTACAATGGCTTAAGTCATACATCAGGAAGAAGTTTTAATTTTGCGATATCTCCTAAGAAAATCCCTAAAGCAGAGATAATAGCGGGGAGTGGAAGCTGTCCTTGAGGCCTATGAAGAAACCAAAGCAGAGGAGATTCGACAAGAAGTGGCAAGAATTTTAAGATCAAGCAAACAACCACAATGAAACCTAAATACCACTGAACAAAGTGCCTTAACAAACCTTAGAAAAAATAACATCACAATCCTTCCAGCACATTAGTAGTTGTAGTTATGAATACCCAAGACTACGTACAAAAAATGCAGGATATACTACAAGACAATTGTTATAGGACCCGACAACGGTACCTAGAAAAAACAGCTAAAAATAAAACAAAAAGTTCACCAATAAACCCCGAAATTCGACAAAAAATCATACCACGAGCAGGTGTCCTAAACTCTATGGTTTACCAAAAATACACAAACCAGGGGCGCCCATCAGACATATTGTTAGTTCTGATAATTCGCCGCTATAAGAACTGGAGAAATATCTTGCTGAAATTATGCAACCAACTGTCGAAAAAGCTGATTCATTTGTAAAAAACTCTGAGCATTTCATTCGAATTACACGAGACATATCGTTCTTGAAAAAGACGATATCATAGCAAGCCTAGATGTCAAATCGTTGTATTCCAGTATATCCATCGACGAAGCATTCGACAGGATTGCTATGAACGAGGATTTTCAGGCACATATAATACAACTCTAGGAAGCATTGCCTTAAAAATACTTATTTTTCATTCAACGGGCAAATGTATAAAAAATACATGGTGCTCCAATGGGGTCCTCGCTATCACCAGTAGTTGCGAATTTATTTATGATATACTTCGAAAAAAAAGCTCTTGAGAAAGCAAGTTTAAAGCCCAAATTATGGATTCGTTATGTGGATGACTTATTTATTATATGGCAGTATGGTCATGCAGAGCTCGAAAAATTTCTGACTCACGTAAATTCAATCCACCCCAGAATACAATTAACTGAAACATAAACGAGACAAAAACGAACTTAATATAATATCTAGTGCTCTAAAGAAAAATAGCTACACAAATCGCACTATAGAGAAATCTATTAATGCACAGGGAACAACGAACAACAAAAATGATGAATCGGGAAAGCAACAAGTAGTCTTACCATATGTAAAAGGCACAACAGACAGAATAGGAAGAATTCTTAGGAAACACAACATCCAATTAATATACAAGCCACAAATAACTATAGATAAACTACTTGGAAACCCAAAAGATAAAATCAAACTGGAAAACCACGGAGTACACAGCATTCCATGCCAGGACTATGAAAAGATGTACGTGGGGCAAACTAACAGGCGAATATCAGCAAGAGTGGAAGAGCATAAACTCAGCATCAGAAGCAAACAACCTCAGCCTTATTCCTACATCATCAGGAAACCGGCCACAAAATAAGTTTCGATGGGTGTATGGAGATTGCCAATATAGTACATTATAAGACCAGAATAATCCGAGAAGCCATAGAAATTAAAAAACCAGGTGACTTGAATAAAAGGAACGAATCATTAAAACTACCAACAGTATGGAAGACAATAATCGACAAATCTAAAATCGCAAAAACTCAACCCCAGATATAACCTCCGGCCCAGGGTGGGGGTATAAAATGAAGCGTCGCAGTCACCAACGCTTCAGTCTCTTTTCGGATGCGAGAAAGAAAGCTTCAAAAATGCAAAACTGTTCTTTTCGGATATATATGCACTTCTTAACAAACTTCCTGCCTATCGTCATCCTCCAAAACTTTGTATAGTTTATACAAAGTCAATTGGAACAGCAAAAAACAACGAAACAATTATGCCACTAGTCGATTGTAAACCAAAGGCTTTGTCAAAGACGTGCTGTCAAACGGTGACATAATTATTACTGCGTGTTGTCGACCGGTGGTGCGTTCCAATTGACTTTGAATAAACTATAGTTGGATTGCCAGTTGTATTAATTTTTACTATAATAAATTGTATCCCTTAAAATTATAATTGGGTTTTGTCTTGTTGAAAATAAATAAAATGCAAATTTGGCAGGGCGCCGATAAGACTTGCGGGCAAGATTTCCAAGTAAACCAGGTTTATTTTTAATAATTATGTCATTCATTTGCTTAATTGTCGCTTCAAAAGCCGCAATTGGCGAGTAACCTTGCCCGTTGCTCTGTATTTGTCACGCATTAAATATCTGCACTTACGTTTTAAATTAAGAGTAGTTTCACGTATTGAATAAATCACATGCAGATTTGAACTCGTGTTTGAAATCAACGAACATTAAATGTAAACATATTTGCGTTATATTCACCTAACCAGAGATTTTGCGGAGATATAAAATATTACAGCTTGGTTTAACGAAATGTTTTAAGACATTTTTTGAGCTAGAACCTTCATTAAAAAAAAACTAAGTCTACTCTACGCAACTGACCTCCATCTACCTATATTTTCTTTTTCTAAATTTCATTGAATTCAGTTCGCCTTTCAAATTTTAAAAAATGTACTCAGTGTGGTTCAGACCTATAAAAGTGTACAATTTTAACTGGAAATTCAAAATGAAATATTTTTAATATGGATGACGATTGTGAGTTACGGTTTTCGGCTTTTGTTTGGCCAATTCCTACAGTATGCAGCCCGATAAGAACAGCCTCAGAACTCCATCGTAACCGTCTTATACAAGGTATTATATAAGACCCTGTCATTTTTTGTAAAGTTTGTTTGGTCAACATTTACTGTGAAAAATTTCTTTTTCTCTTTGTGCAACCAAATAATACAGAGCTGAGTACAAAAAAACAGTTTCCAGCACTTTTGAAATTTTTTCTTTCTTTCCGAGATACAGCGTTTTTTAGAAAAATTGATTTTTTTAAATGGTCTGCTGAACAAAGCCCACTTATGGCATGGACTATCAAATTATGAGCAGGGTTGGCACCCTTAAGTATTCTACCATGAATACTGTATACAGGGTGAACCAAAACCTCTACAGATTCTAAAAATTGGAACATATTCTTAGTTAATTCGAAATGATGGGTAAGCAGTTTAAGTAAGTCTGTATAAAAAAGAAAACATGTAAAACTGTATTTTAATGGGAAAAAGAGATGTATATTAATGATAAAGGGTGATTTTTCTTATTATATTAAAAAATCTATTTTAAATTAAAGGCAATATCTGAAAGAACTAGAGCAAATTTCAAATGTAAAAAACTGTTTCGCTAAAAATGTGCATTATTAGTAAAATTGTCATTAGAAGCAACATCGAATTCAAGATTGATAAAAAAACACCAAACCCAACAAATCACTATTTAACGTCCACCTCTTAGTTTTTGGTGAACCTTGTATACAATATTCATGTTGCAAAATTTAAGAGTGCTAACCTTGTTCATGATTTGATAGATATACCTTTGATTACCACAAGTGGGCTTTGTTCAGCAGATTATTTTAAAAAATCAATTTTTCGAAGAAATCCCGTTTGTCGGAAACGAAGAAAAAATTTCAAAATCGCCAGAAATCGTTTTTTCGTGCCTAGATCTAGATTATTTTGGTTGCACAAAAAGAAAAAGAAATGTTCCATAGTAAGAATTCTGGTCGAACAAACCTTTAAAAAAATGACCCCCTGTATAAGACGGTTGGGATGGTATCCTGATGCTGCCTTTATCGAGCTGCATAGTATGGATATTGATCAAACAAAACTCGAAAACCGCAACTCAAAATTTCCATCCTTACTGAAAATATTTCATTTTCAATTTCCAGTAAAAATTTCCTTGGTGCACTTCGAAGTTCCAGCAGTTTATATACCCCCCAAACATATTCATTATCTACGCCAATGACTTTTACAATGTCATCGCTTAAAGGCATACACTACTGTTTCTCAGTTTGAATTAAATCGTCTTACACGTTCTCAAGATAAGGTTTTTAAAATTATATATAACTTAGAAAAATATACTATCTACACCAATGACTTAAATTTTACAGGCCTAAAAAATATCGAACATCTACGCTCATAACATCCAAAACCTAATGCTCACAATACATTGATCTAGACTATTTTTGGTGGTACAAAGAACCAGGCACTATTTTCACTGGAAAATAGTTTCAGTGAAACTTCCTGAATTTTTTATATGCTATGGACTTAAATTATTTTTTGCATATTAATTATTATGCCTATTTTAAGTTAATTTACAGAGTGTTTGTGTTTGGCATTCTGTAATAAATTATTGGATTTATTGGTTCTCTCATTTCATTACTGAGCCAAATTAATGACTATAAATGTCCACAAGATGTTATGTTATGTTAGATTAAAAATATGCAAATTTTTCAAACGAATGGATTTAGATATAGGGAATGCCACATGCCCTTGTTTAGGACGACAAAAGCAATCACACATTGAAATAATATACAAGGTGTTCCATAAAAAGAAATACTTTAAATTGTAGAATTCTAAGAGCTATACAAATTTTATAAGACTTTTTTTATCCTTAAGTCCGGGACTTTTTACACATACTGTTTGCTCAAAAATACAAATGTAACACAGTAGTATATGTTTCTTTGGAATACAAAAGTCAGCAAAATCCACCACATTTTAGCTAAACTAAACAAACCATGTACCTCGTTTTGGATACATCTGGAAGGCAAAAAAGCTAATGATATATTGCACCCCAAAAATGTTCAAGTAAAAAATATGAAATAGTTTTAATATTTTGGTAAACATAATATAATGTGTTCTATAAATTATATTAAATAAATGACACAATTCAAATCCCTATGTCTTTATTTTCAAGACGCCCCTGCCATTAGGTACTATATATTTTCCACCTGGCACATCATTCCCTTGGCGGTACCCCAGTTTAAATTCCATTCTCAAACTATCTAGTAAAGTTGATTGGATAATTCTAAAAGTATAACTCGATCAATCAACTACGAATGTGAAAGAATTACCAAGTACAACTTAAGCTAATTTTTTTCTGTACTTAGACTTTTGCTGCACCCTGTATTTTTTATAATAATAGTAATAATAAATATTTCTGAGAAATGAATAACCAGTTCTATTTCCATACTTATGCTGCATACTTTCCGCCGCTGATTGTATAAATAAATTGTCAATACAAATTATTTATTACCATGATTTAAAAACCAGTTTTTCTGCAAAATTTAAAGTCAATCGAACAAGATTTTTTTACGTTGATTTTTAAAAAAAAATTATTTGGCTGCCATTTTGTTTCGCCATCTTAAATTCGTACCACAAACTTTACCATATTATTATATATATAGTTATCTCACACTTAAATCTTGCACAAAAATCGAAATTAATTTAATAAGTAGTATTATCAGGCTGATTTTTTTTAAATATTTTATTAGGCCGCTATTTTGTTTTGCTATCTTGGATTCATATCAAAATGTTACCAGTTCATTCCTAAGTAACACTTGATTTTTGTGGAAAATTTGAGGTAAATTGGATAATTAGTTTTTTTTGGTAATAATTTTCTTAACGTTTCACTAGGTTGCCATCTTGTTCCGCCATATTGGACTTTTACCAAAATATTACCAGATCATCCCCACATGAAATCTTAATTTTTCACTAAAATCTGAAGTGAATCTGGCAATTACTTTTTGAGCTATGCCGCGAACAGACAGACAAACCGACGGAATTGAGAAAACATGTTTTTCGGCATCTAGGAACCCTGAAACGTGAAGATATGAAAAAATCTTGGACGATGATTTTTCAGGATTACAATACTTACCTTTTACGAGGGAAGTAATAAATTAACTTTACTAGCGTTGAAATTTGTGCTCTGTGAAACAGGGAATTTGTCAACAAGAATATAAAACTGAAGAAAATGGGTTAAATTGAAAGAACTATCAGCTATAATTTGAATGTATGAAAAATCTTAAACAAAACTGCGTATTCTTTTTTTTTTCGCCAATGTTTCTAACAAATATTTTCACTAAAGCTCACTGAGGGGAAAACGCACTAGCGTTTGGTCATAGCGAGGTTCTTATATACGCACAGGTTCAGCCACCTTTACAATAAAGCAGCATGCCTTATTTGGAAATAAAAATTGAACATACATAACCTTTTTTGGAAGTTTTCAATAATTTAATTAAAATTAGTGCAAATAAATTCCAAAGCAATTAATCATATTCGATTCTATAAATAAGGTATTCAATAAAAAAATAGGCATGTGCCAAATCGCCATAGTTTATTCAGGGATTTGCAACATCTGGAAATGGCCAACGTATTTTTAGACAAACAAAATAGGTCGCCACAGGGAAAATGATATAAAAATCAAATAAAGCGGGGAACTATAAAATCGATATGATGTTTTGCCTCCAAGCACAATAGATAAGTTTCGCATTCGATACGATACTAGCAAGTAACTAAATACATAGGACAATCCATCAACTTGACAAACTAAATTTCACCGGTGAATTGTTCAGCAGTTTTCCATGTATTTGAAGCAGCATTTTCAACACCTAGGGTATCTAACAATTATTATACATGTAAGGCTGTCTATAAAATAACAACTGAAAACAAGTTTTTTTACTTTTTCTCCTCCTGCCGACTTCTATATCCTTCATATGTCATAAATCAGGCCTTAGCACAAAATAAATTGTTTTTTCTTTACACTGATTTGATTAAGACCGCCATTTTGTATCGGCATATTGAATTCGTACAAGTTAATCCATGTATCATATTCAATTTTGCTGCTAGATATTAAGTCAATTGAATAAAAATATTTTTTACATTGATTTTTTAAAATAATTTATTAAGCCGCCATTTTGTTTTGCTCTCTTGAATTCATACCAAAATATTACATTTTACAGCAGTGGCGGCTCGTGGATTTAGGAACGGGTGAAGCGCAAAATGGCTATTTTTTTAACCTTTTTATGAGGTTAATTATCCATAGCTTTGGACCGTTTTTTAATAGTTAGGGGAAATAATATGAATTTATAAGATTTTAAATATATTTTTTTGTTCTTAAAAAACAGTTATGTAGCTATATCTTTAAGCTAATTTCGATTCGATCGATGCAAAACTGCTTTCGCCTCCGATGATCCGTACGCATTAATTTACATTAATTCTATAACAAGCGAACATGCGCCTGCTGCTTGCAGCAGCAGTTTACGTTTACGGATATTCACCATTGCGTTTCCATAGCAACTGCCGTAAACAAATCTAAGCGCGAAAGCCAGGGGGCGGGGGGAGTCTGATGCGGAATTTCTTACTGCTGATTGTAATGCCTCAACGGGTCGTTCTTATGAAAAGGTGTTCAGCGCGCTACGTTTTTAAGTCATTATTATTTTTTGAGTATATAACGCACTAATTTTGAGAGAAAATAATGGTATTATTAAGTAAATAATGTGAATTCATATAAAACATACTACACTTTTATAATAAAAATGTAGATTATAAAATGCTTAATATTAAAAAATATTTTTATTTTTAAGTAAATTGGAAAATGTAGGTGAAGCGGCGCTACACTCGCGTCCCCTGGCGAGCCGCCAATGTTTTACAGGCTGATACCCTGGTTCTTGTGCAAAATTTGAGATAAATTGGATAAATAGTTTTTTTAATAAATTGTTTACCATTTCACGTGGCCGCCATTTTGTTCCGTCATATTGGATTTTTACCAAAATAATACCAGATCATCCCCACATAACCCTTAACTTTTGATCAAAATTTTCAGACTGACAGACAGGCAAACGGAATTGAGAAAACATATTTTTTGGCATCTAGGGACGCTAAAACGTAAATACTTAAATGTAAAAACCTTCAATTTTTTTCAAGATTACAAATATTTCATTTGGCTGCCATTTTGATCTGCCATCTTGATTTCGCACCACAATTTTACCAGTTCATCTCTACATCACAGTCAATTCTTGCACAAAATCTGAAATCAATCTATAAGTAGTTTTTTCAGCCTGAATGTTTAAATATTTTATTAAGCCGCCATTTTATTTCGCCATCTTCGATTCGTACCAAAAGTTTACTACTTAATTACTAACACTTGAATTTTTTTGCCAAATTTGAAGTAAACTGGATAAGTAGTTTTTAGTAACATTTGACTATTCCGCCATTTTGTTTCGCCATATTGGATTTTTATTAAAATGCGACCAAGTCATTCCCATATGACTTTTAATTTTTGACCAAGTAGTTTTTTTAGCTATGCCGCGAAGAGTCAGACCGGCAGACAGATAGACCGACGGAATTGAGAAAACATGTTTTTCGGTATTTAGGCATACTAAAACGTAAAGATCTGAAAAAAATCTCGGAGGGTTTCACGATTACAATACTTCCCTTTTACGAGGGAAGTAAAAGAAGCAGCGAATGTCAAATCAACTGCCAAATTATTGCAATTTTAGCTGTGGTGTCTTGCATCAAGTGAAGAAACTGCACTACTTGCTAATTGAATTATTCAATACCCGTAGAGTTGTTATGGTGTTCAGTAGAATTCCTATAATCTTCAGTTAATATCCATTTAATATACGCCAGATCTCAGAGACACAAAACATGTTTTTTGGCATCTAGGGACCCTAAAACGTGAAGATCTTAAAAATCTGGGAGAGTGATTTTGTCAAGATTATAATACCCCTTTTACGAGGGAAGTAAACAACGTTAAAAGTAGGTAATCTTTTGCCAATCCATTTTAGGAAGTTTGTTGCTGCATGGCGAAGAAGGACCTCCAAAAGAACAAAGAACCCTCAGTTGGATGAGACTGATGTAATAGTGTAATAAAGCTGTCGGTTCAAGTACATGCGACAAAGTGGGTTGTTCAAGAGACTCTTCGAGAAAAAATGCTATACCCTCATCACGCCCAAAAGGTACATACCATATCTCCTTCTGATTAACCTGCGAGAGTCAATTACCCAAGTTGGTTTCTGCAATAATTTAGACAAAATCCAAATTTTACTAGTATTGGTTTGTTCACGAACGAAGCCGATTTCACCCGAAAAGGAGTAATAAATTGACGTAATTTTTATATCTGGCTTGAAGAAAATCCCCATACAGATAAAGCACAAACAAAGGTTCATAGTTAACATGTGGGCGGGGATTATCGAAAAGATTAAATGTTGCCCCGTATTTGCAATTCTGGCAACCAAACTTAACGGTTTATTGGAAAATGTATTCCTTTAGAAATTAAAAATCGCCCCATTTTAACAATTCAGCACTTAACAAATACTTTTGGTTAGCGTTGAATAGGTCGAGTGGGGCTTATTTTATAGCCACCAAAGTCGCCCGACATAACCCTATTTGATTTCTTTTTATAGGTAAATATAAAGAGGCTTGTATATTAGAAGCAAGTTCACATTAGGGAAGACGTGATAGAAAGAATAACACACCGTGGCAACGAAATTCTAGATCCGTTTTATAAGGATATGTATTTGCGCAAATAAAGCAGTAATTAATTATTAGTTATGATGTTATTCGATTGAGTTGTGTTTAAATAGCCAAATCATTTTGTTTTCTACATTAAAATCCTGTTTACTAATCACCCTTGCCATTTCCTACCAAACATTTAAGTTAAGGCTTTTTGTAGGCCAGGGTAATAATCGCACTTTTTCCACTTGTTACTCTATTAATTAATATTAATATTCCCTCCCAAATTCGAATGATCTTATTTAAAATTTTTTAATAACATTACATATTGATCCAGTAAATGCTCCTCCTCTTTTACAATGACTGATGTTTTAAATGTACTAATCTTAGATCCTGATCTGCATTCAAAATTTTGGGATTCCCTGATCTTGGATTTATTATATTTCCATGCTCATGGAATTTCTGCCTAGCTAATAACACAGCTCAATAGCAATATATATTATAGAGATTTCCTCTCTGACGTGGGTATATGTCAACACTTACTCTTCTAGACTTAACCTTTTTTAGCAATATATAACAAAACGACTTTGAACCGCTGTATCTCCGAAACTTCTTACTGCAAAACAGTCCTTTTATCTGCCATTAAAAAGAGAAAAGAAATGTATGCATAGTTATGAAAATAACGTGAAAAATCGTAGTTTTTAGCTTATTTACCAGTTTTTTCCCGTGAATCCGTCCATACAGTTTTAGATTATCTCAATTTACACCTAAATGAACCCACTATTTTACCTGTATTTCTAAATGTTTCGGTTCATTTTTTGTCTCAGAGAACTGCTCTAGAAACTTTTCGCCAGTTTTTCTTATTTCCTATGAAAGTACTTAAACTAAACATATCTAAAATGTAATGTATTGCGACACTGCTTTATGTTATTTATATTCCATTAAACTAAATGCTGTTAAATATACGAATGATACAATGTAAAAGTGATATCACACATACAAAAATTAAAATAACATGCAATAAGTTCAAATATTACATGATTTACGCTAACATGTTTCAAAAATACTGATAGTGCCTTGGCAATTCCCTCGTGTGTCAAAAAGAATTATCTTTAAAAAATAATAGGAACTATTTATTTATTAAAACTTTAATAACGTATAGAGTTTCGGATTTCCGCCCACTGTTTGATGCTAGAGCTGCCTATTAATTATGATCACGATCCTCATGTCCATTATGTCCGCCAAGTTTAGTCGGCCTTGAAACAGATGCTAAACAGTTATTATTATGAGTGTTTTGTTTCATTTGTTTGGGCTTCTGTCATTTGTCTTCAGAAGTGACGTTTTATTTTAAACAGTAAAGGAACAGTTCGGACTTCCATAATATAAAATATTATATTCTAAAATATTAATTGCCTCCACGCCAAAAATTTCTAAATATAACAATCATGTTTGTTATAATGATTCTGTTAATTTCAATATAATGACCTGGGCAACCTTGTATAATAAACATAATGTCATATTTCGCCCAAAAAAGCTTGACCAAATTTGGAAGCAAATTTAATGTGTTTCGTGATTAAATATGCAAACTTTACATAATTTCAAAATTTGTATGTTCTGGCCAACGCTAATTGTATTTTTATTGAAGTTTACCACGAACGAAATATTTAAATTAATGGATTGTATCGGATGGTTACTTTAACAATGACAAAAGCTCTCAAAAATTATAAAGGGCCAATTGCCAACTAAAGGTTTAAATTTCCGGAAAAAATGAGTGCCCGAAAAAAACGCTTTTTTTCCAGAAAACATAATTTATATAGAAACATATTGTTTCAGAAGTGTTTAAAACACCATTACTTGTCTATTTAAACTGTCAAAAAAATGTCTAATAAATGTTAATAAAAGAACCTTAATGCCAAAACACTAAGATAATAATAATAAACAAAGTAGAATACATACACAGATTAAACTATAAAAACAGGAACCATAATTTGAAACAGGTAGTATTTTAGGCATCACTTTGAAAATAAAAACATATAAAACTATTTTAAACAAAAACTTTTCGTTTTTTTTTTTCAACCCTGATAGAAACAGCTTTTGTCACCTTACTGAGTCTTTATTTTTTTATTCTAGACCTATTCAAATTTATTGTGTAAATATACTTAATATCTTCGTAACTATTAGTATTTATTTTTTACATATTTATTTCAATTTTTCATTTTTTCCTAATGTATGAGAAAAAAACGGAAAAAGCATGTTTTTTTATTATTTTTCTCGTTAATTTCCGGACGGTTACATGAGTGCTGACAAACCCATCTGTTTTGCCCAAGTTAAACATTTAATGTTGTTTTTAAAAAGTTTTTATAATTTTTATTTAAATGCATTAAACGTGGAAAAAAATCCTACTTTGCCACTTCAGTTGACCAGGCAAGATCACTTTTTCACTTATAGTGCATTTTAATAAAATGTCTTTTAAAAAGTTTTTTTTTAATATTATTTTAATTTTAGAATTTTAGTCTTAGAAACACAAGGTTCATAAGACAACATAAGATAATTAAAGGCAGCTCTTACTCTTATATGCAATATGTACCACCTAAAATGACTAATTAACAATAACACAAACCTATTAATCAATCTAGACGATCGCTAACACCTAAAACGAGATCAAAGGCAGGATAAAAACGAAGCCACTGACTTAACCACACCCAATTTTGCCGTAATAATAATATCCTATATGATTTACTGTACATAACGGCCTGACTACTGAAATGTCATGGTTCAACCACCTTTTTATTTCAACATCCCCTGAATTACTTTAAGTATTTTAGCTAAACCATTATACAATTTTGTTTGGGTTTTAACTACTCTATAATATCGCCCCACTGTAACTCAATTCCTAAAGAGTCAAACCGTACTCTATCGCATACGTATTCAAGAAACTCCGCCGGGCGACTCTAAAGCATTATTGAGGTTTCGTGCAAGTCACCAGTTCTATATTTGCGTGAGTAACTCGACATGCACAAGAATAGGAATTAAGGACGGTTTTTGTTTGGTCTTTAAGTGATTATTTCCCAAAGCTTGTACTTTAATAGTAAATAATAAGCAGTGGTGTAGTGTGGGCAGTGCTTTTATATTGTCAAACCGCGACCTTCCCTTGATTTCTACTCAGTACTCCCGATATTTGATTTGATTTAACCCAAGTGGAACAACCAGTATCAAATTTATTCACAATGCGATATCTTTCATGAAATTTTTTTGTTAATAATGGATTTACATCTTTTTTGTCGTCAGAATATGGTATTGTCATCGGACAGATGTATATTTCTAAATTTCATACCGATTGTACTTACTTGCTAAAAACCAACTTACGAGATTTGACCGGGACAGGCGACAGACAAGCAGCTAACAAAGCTTGTAAAATGCAAGTCATGTTTTCAATATTATATCTTCAATTTCCCAATTAAGGATAATTGAGACAATAAAATTTAACTAAGCGATTTTTTAAATCTATAAGGAAGTTGTCCGCTCTTATTTACTACTATTCCAAACACAAATGTGTCAATTTAATAATACACTATTCAGTATAAATACAAATTAAGAACATTATACAAAAAATAATTACAATTTTGACCCTAATTTGTAATAACGACACTTATTTGATACTTAATCAAACCTAACCTAGAATAAAAGAATATATTAAAGTAACCATTTATTTTTTTATAAAAAAAGAAATTATTTATTTACTGTGTCAAATAAGTTTATTTGGCTAAAATCGTTTTTAATTTTATTCTGAGAAATAGCTGAACAAAATTATCATTAAACTAAATGCTAAAACTCTTCGATAATAAAGTGTGACGTAAACACACCAACCATCTGTTTAAAGTGTCTCTGCATTAATAATAATTAATTGTTTACAAATGTACACAGCGCTCGCAAATAGACCTTTCAATTTAAATGCCATGCATATTTTTATTAGTTTGTAAATATGCATATGGGTTGATGTAAAAACTTGCCTTTTATAGATAAACACTTGCAATTTTTTATCTATCGTGTTTCCAAGTGAATGACTGGAATAAAACTACCAGAATCGACTCCATTGTGTGGGCAATGTAGTAAGAGATCGGACTTTTGATATGTATGTACTTAACACAGATCTGAGGTTTTGAGAAAAACAAGTGATGTTATTTGTCCGTAGTCTGTACAACTTCTAAAAAATCACTTGTTTCATAACATTATACAAAATATAGATCTTTGGTCGCTATGTAGCTTTGAGTCTCCAATTTTATATTACTCGAGCCTGGAGTCTTATGTAATTGGCGAATGTGATAGTTCGCATTGTCGATTACTACCACGCTTTTGTGAGGAATATTTGTTAAAAACCAGTCCTTGAACCATTTTTCAAAAAGTTCCGCCGTTGTGACTTCATGGTAGTTCACGCAGAATAGTCTTTGCAGAAAGCCACGGCGCATTGAGGGCACAACCGTTTCAATCCTTTTCCCCATGTTTGACGAAGCTTTTGTTTTACTCACACCTACCGGAGAACCATGTCTCATCGAAGTAAATTACACTGTCCGACAAGATTTTTCTAACATAGGCCATCTCATTATTTTCACAATGGAAATACCCTCCCAATAATAAAAAAATATTCGAAAAGCCCTAATACGTACCATTTTTTAATAGCCTAATTAGAACCTTTTAAATTGGCAGGTAAACAATTTTATTGTGGGGCGGCTAAAATGGATCCATTTTACAACAGAAAAATTACCTAGACTGGGTTGTTTACAAAATTAAACATAAAATAAACGTTAAACATCACTCTTCTGTTGAGTTTCGAATCGAGTGGTTCTCTGTGTATCGATAAGTAAGTATATGTGAAGATGAGAATGTCGAGTCAAACGCGCCGAAGTTGCAAAATTTCTTCTGACAAATTTTATTATATTTGTGAAAATTTCTGGTGAAATCACAAGCCAGGCCATTTTCCAAAAATGTAAAAAAGCCTACTTTAAATATTTTGGTGTGTTAATTGGGGATCAAGATAAGCGGTGGGCTCCCCATGTGTGCTGCGTTAGTTGTAGTGTATCACTGGTGCAGTGGATGAAGGGAAAGAAAAAGGTATGCCTTTTGCAGTTCCAATGGTATGGTGAGAACCCACCAATCATTCTGACGATTGTTATTTTTGCCTGGCAAAGACTGAAGGTTATTCCAAAAAGGGTAAGCACAATATAGAATATCCAAATTAGCAATCTGCCATACGACCTGTTCCTCATAATGCAAATTTGCCAGTGCCGATTGGGCCTTTAAATTGGCAAGCTATAGATTTGGGAGATAATGGAGATAACGCATCATCAGGCAGCTCAGAAGAACAGTGCGATCCCACTTTTACCACAGGTCTCAGTTCCAGCGAGCCACATTTGATTGTTCAAAGTGAATTAAATGATTTAGTACGTGATTTGGGGTTATCCAAGCAACAGTCAGAACTTCTGGGTTCCCGTCTTAGCAATGGAACCTATTGGCCAAAGAAACAAAAAATACGAATTTCAGAAAAAGAAATGCTATGTTTTTTGAATTCTACAGTATGGAAAATTCGTTGTGCGCGTGTACTGATATAGACAGCTTAATGCAGGAACTTGATATTGAACATTCTCCCCGTGAGTGGCGCTTATTCATAGACTCATCTAAATATAGCTTAAAAGTTGTGTTATTGCTTAATGGAAACTTAAAACCCTCTATACCAGTTGCTCATTCAGTTGCAATGAAAGAAAATTATGAAAATATGCGCACGATTTTGGATAAAATAAACTACAATAGGTATAAATGGCAGATATGTGGGGATAAGTTATAGCGATTTTAGTGGGACTTCAGGAGACATTTACAAAATATTGCTGTTTTCTTTGTTTATGGGACAGTCGTACAATGTAACAAAAATTTGGGCAGAAAGAAGCGAATTTCAACCGGGATCTCAAAATGTTAAATTAGTACCTCTTGTTGATCCCAAAAATGTCCTTTTGCCTTCTCTTCACATTAAACTTGGGCTGATGAAAAACTTTGTGAAGGCTTTGAATAAAGATGGTGATGGATTTAAATACCTAAGACAAGTCTTTCCTCAGTTAAATGATGACAAAATAAAAGAAGGCATTTTTATTGGACCACAAATCAGAAAATTGCTGGACGACGTAATTTTTACGGAAAAGCTTACCAGGCAGGAACTCTGAGCATGGAATTCATTTGTTAATGTAGTAAGAGGATTTTTAGGCAACAATATGGATGAAAATTATGAACAATTAGTTAATGAACTCCTAGATGCCTATAAAGCGCTTGGTGCCAGAATGCCATTAATAATTCACTTTCTCCATTCCCATCTGTCATTTTTTTCTAAAAATTTGGGAGCTGTTAGTGACGAGCAGGGTGAAAGGTTTCACCAAGATATCAGAACAATAGAAATTCGGTACCAAGGACGATGGGATCCAGCGATGATGGGTGACTGCTGTTGGTTTTTGAAGAAAGAAGATAGGACACCTCATAAACGAAAAAAATTAAGTTTAATTAGTGTTTTCAGTTAATATTTTTCTCGTTTGCTTTTCTGTTAGATGTATGGTATGTTTAATAGGCGAAAACTGTAAACATAGTCAATAAACAACAATAAACTGTAACAAGAAAACCCTACGTGCTACAACTTTCTATTTGTCATTTTCGTATTTGGATAGGCCCATTCTATTAGATAATGCAATTCTGATTTGTGTTACAACAAAAAAAAATTTTTTTGTCGGCCAGGGTTATTTTCAGAACGCCATTTTCTTATCGACGTTGTGTACTTAAGGCGCCATTTTTGTAATAGCTGGAAGTACTTGGCTTTTGGTGAATTGCGCGATATGTGAACCCCATTTTAGTCAAAAGTCTATACAGGCTAGAGATGCTGCAACTTATTTGGAATGTTATGCCGTTGCTTCAGAGCCTTTAATATAGGATGTTGCTCTTCGAAGATGGTCTAGATTTTTCGCCTTATCAAGTCCTACAAGGCATCTTTACAATAAACAGTTTTTACAGTTTTTAGTAAAATGATATCGCAATGAACACTTCCCGTAAGAAATTATTAAAATTATTTTTTTATACCTATACAGAACTTTTAGATATTATTTTCACCTAGAATTTATTACAATCTGGCCCTCTGGACTATTTTTGTTTGTTTATTGCCAAGCTCTTGCCTACACAATGAGATCGACACACGTAGTTTTATCGGCTGACAACAAGGCTAATACTTTATTACACCATGATTCAACGAGGGTGAATGCATACAAATTTTTATCCTACCAGAATTATAACAGAGTAATAAAATATTGCCTATACCTGACTTATTTTGAACATTATTCTCACTTAAAGATTAGGTAAATTTTGAGCATTCTTGGAATGAAATAAATTCCGTATAATAAATACCCTTGTGAATGTTTATAATATTTAGTTTTCTACACAGTTTTTTTAACAAAGAGGCGCCGGCCAACGGGTTGAAGGGACAAGTAGCATCCTTTGCCGAAATATCGGAAAGCGGCGTAAGGGTGAAAAGAAAACACGGGTTAATTAATTTTTTCGATAACTTGATATACAGGAGTCAAATGTCATTGGTAAAACAATTTTTGAACTGTATAAGAAAAATAAAATCCCAACAATAGAACTATTTAAAAAAAGAAAAGAAAATAAAGATCCGGATTACCCAATGATTAGCTGCGACGAGAAACCTTTAGAAAATTATTTTTTTAAAACAGGTTTGCATTTAAAAACATTAACAATTAGTCATTACTGAAACTGAACCACCTTATATCTGGAAGAAAAGTGGTTCGATACTGTAAGTGTAACGAAAGGATGGACTGATAAATCTTCTAAATGTAAATTCGATATTTGTTTTTCCACAGCAAAAATAATAACAATTTTACATTGCGGTTCTGAAAATGATTGGATCGTTAACTCGCTATCATAGTCAGTAAAAAATATTAAGAACTGTGCAATGGACTGCCACGTCAGCTGGACTCTTATTAATGCTAGTTTTCATAGTAGGGTATAAGTGCCCGATACGACTAGCAATAAAGATAATATAAAGAACTTTTTACTAAAATATAATCTATTCTTTGAAGAAACATACTTAACAGGACTTTTGAAAGCGTCGCATACACAACTTTTCAAAAGCAATATTTTATTGATGAACTAGAAGCCAAACCAGTCATACTTCATATCATTATACAATTTAGCAGACAATTAAAGCAAAGGAATAGTAGAAATAATACAAATCCAATATTGTCTTCTTCCATCTTGGAACTTATTAAGTCTCAAGCAAATTTAATATTATCAGAAAATTGGAATAATGCCATAAAACATGTTATTAGCGGTGAAAATAGTTGGGAATTTGTCGCAAAACATTGATTTTTTTTTGTAGTATGTATAAATAATTATAGTAGTAGCAGTAGTAATGATGACTTACTTGAATAAGTAACATACTTTTTTTATTATGTGCATGTATATAACATAGGCCTAATGTAATATTTATAGGGTTAAGTATAATAAATATCTTTCAAGTCAGTTAAGTCCAGTCTTATTCCTTATCTGATTTACGAGTGATGGTAAATGTCGAGGCAATAATAAGACAGGTAGTTAATATTTTATTACTCTCTTATAATTCTGGTACGGGTATAGTGTATTTCAAATTAATAGGTTATATGGACTGGCCCCTTCACATATGCGAAGTGTTTTACCTTGACGCAAGAAAGATCCATTTCTGCCTTTATTAGCTCCATCTCTCTGAAAACTAATGGAATTTCCATCCTAAATAGCTCCATCTCTCTATTATATTATCATATCTATGGGATTGACTCCTGAAAAGGTAATGATATAAGGCACTGCCCATAACAATTACACTGTTTATGTTTTAGTCTGGGTAATAATGGTTCTGAAAACCACGTTGCTTGATGGTAATCTAACATTTTTTATGCTTTTAGCACTTAAAAGTAAGGCTCATTTTTTTACAATTTCATGGGTGCCATACCAAGATTCGTCCAAATAATAATTTGGTCTATGATCTCTGAATTTTGAAATAGGTTCCTAATATCCATTTCTCCATTTAACTGGTCTGCTACTGTCCATTGTACTTTATCGTTTGTCAGTTGCCTTATATTTAAACTCAAATTCAAATATACCTTATTGTTAAAAGAACATATAGGCCTTGTCAACAAAGTAAGCTCTATAAAAATAAAAATATTGCGGTCCAGTCATTGGAAAAATAAAATAAATAAACATACATTATAAACTAAGTAACTACATGTTATTCAAAAAGGCATGAATATAACCATATTAAAATCCACCATTAAATATATAATATAATAAAAGTGACATAAAGCTTTAAGTACAGATTTTAGCCACAGGACCTAAAATACACGAGTACTAAAAAGAAACAAAATATATGGTGTATGTATATATGTATATATGTTCACAAACTATCATCGTAAAACTCTTGTAAGTTATAATATGCTTTTGCTTCCAAGCTACATTTTACTTTTTTCTTAAACAATTTAAGACATTCTATATTTCTAAATATTTGTGAGAGGTGACTGTACAGAGTTTTCCCGTATATTTTTCCACCCACCTAGAGAGTTTAGTTGAATAGATACGGAAATGTCGTAAATACAAAAGTTGTTGGGTTTTTTATGAAGATTTAGAATATTATATCATTAGTGCGAAAATATTATTGGAAATGTCAAATTTTGACAGGTTGTCAGTTTTTTTAAATGGAACACCCTGTTTATTAAATCATATTCTTGAAGATCTTTCTTTTTTTAATTTTAAATATATATACTTTTAATATATTCTGTCAATTAGTTTTAGATATATAAGCGTTTAAACATTAAAGAAATGGTAAGGTAATTTGCGCTAAAACATAGTGAGCCATAGTCAAGACAATTGCAATGAACGAAGGCTTTTTGACGTTTACTGGTCAGAAGTATCTATTTACGAGCATTTTTAATATCTAATACTTGGACGATGGGTTATTCGGAAGAAGAGAAACTCGACATGATAGAATTATTTTATTTACGTGGTAAAAATGCATCGATAGTTCGTAACGAATATCATAGACGGTTTCTAGATAGACCAACACCGACTCATAGCATAATATTAAACATCGTTAAACAATTGAATGCAAGAAAAACACTTAAGCGAAAAGTTAGAATAGTGGAAAGAAACAATACCATAAAAAATCAATAATATAAAGTAGGTAAATAATATTAGCTTAAAGAACTAAGTTTTGGTTTTCTATATAGCCTCCTTGGTTTATAATGCATTTCTGAATATTTCTCCTAAATTTTCTGTGTATGGATGCGTAGATAAAATAAGGCGATTGGGTGTTTAAATCGTTGATTGTTTGGACTATATTTTGCTCTAAGGCTTGGATGGTTCTTGGCCTATTGTAGCATATCTTAGTTTTCAGATAACGCCACAAAAATATGTCCAATGGAGAGAGATCGGGACTATTTGCTGGCCATCCTAATGGTCCATGTCTTCTAATCCAAAATGGATGTCTGTCATTTAAAAAATTGGTGACCGGCTGGACATCATGAGGAGGGGCACCATCAAGTTGCCATATAAAATTAAGATATGAATTAATCGGTAGTTGTTCTAAATGCCCCTCGATTTCGTTTTCTAATAACTCCTGATTCCTTTGTCTGGTTAAATTCCAAGTCCAATAACATGATTGTTAAGAAGGCCACACCAAACATGTAGGGATGCTTATTTTTCCGGTTAAACATGCCTCCAGTGGTAAATATTTCCTCGTCAGTGAAAATTATGTTTGACAGATTTAGTTGGTTCATCATAACACGTCTTTCTATTTCTTGGCGGAAGTGTAATCGGTCTATTTTATTTTGATCGGTTGATTCTTGAGTAGGTAAAAACTTATATGGCTTATATTTATAATGTTTTAAAACTGAGTTGATTTTATGCTATGATTTGTTAAAAAAAGTGGCTGCATCGGGAATTAAGCGCTCAGGATTTTCTAAAACAAGAATAAATAAGATAAATAAATTATTTTAATACAAAAGTTTCAAAATTACCTTCAAAATATAATAAAATATTTAAATCTTCTTCAGCGTTTCTTTCCATTATTCTAACTTTTCGCTTAAGTGTTTTTCTTTCATTCAATTGTTAAGCGATGTTTAATATTGTCCTACAAGTCGGTGTTGGTCTATCTGGAAACCGTCTATGATATTCGTTACGAGCTATCGATGCATTTTTACGATGTAAATAAAATAATTCTATCATGTCGAGTTTCGCTTCTTCCGAATAACCCATCGTCCAACGTATTAGATATTAAAAATGCTCGTAAATAGATACTTCTGACCGGTAAAAGTCAAAAAGGCGTCATTCATTGCAATTGTCTTGACCATGGCTCACTATGTTTTAGCGCAATTTACCTTACCATTTCTTTAATGTTTAAACGCTTCTATATCCAAAACTAATTGACAGAATATATTAAAAGTATATATATATATTTGAAATTAGAAAAAAAAGATCTTCAAAAATATGATTTAATATACAGGGTGTTTCATTTAAAAAAACCGACAATCTATAAAAATTTGACATTTCCAATAATATTTTCGCACTTATGATATAATATTCTAAATATTCATAAAAAACAACACCTTTTGTATTTACAACATTTCCGTATCTATCAAATAAACTCTCTACGTGGGTGAAAAAATATACGGGAAAACCCTGTATTTTTTAGGCTTTCACATAAAATTGAATGTTTCACAAGGTTGTTCTGGGGATAGGAAGTGGGACGTTCAAATTCAAATTCTGTCTAGTATTAAAGGTCCTTTCGTTATTAAATGTCCATGTTTTTTTATGTATGAGAGATACAGATTCAAGTATTAAAAGGCAAGTAAGTGTTAACATTTTATCTCGCAAAAAGTGGTTTGCAATGGTCTGGAGCCCCAGCTTAGCACATGTAACGCAAAGCCCATTTTTGTAAAATAAAAACAGAATTAAAAAGTTGTTAGCTGCAGTAACCCCAAAAGCCTATACCATAAGTTAGGTATGAATGCAAAGTAAGCTATTCTTGCTGCAGTAATGCCAAGCTCATTTGAAACAATACGAACGGCATAACTGCTTCTTGCAACTTTTTCATTTAGATTATTTATGTAGTTAATAAATTTCATTATTATATTAATATCAATGTGTATTGCTAAAAATTTTGTGTTTGATTTGTTTTCAACCTTAGTATCAGATGGGTAAAGATTATCAAAGTTAAACTTAAACGTTAAAATATTAGTTTCTGATACATTAAAACTAAGGTGATTCGCTTCACACCATTTCTTAATTAAGATCACATCTCTTGAGATATTTTCTTTCGCCAGACAATAGTAGTATCGTCCGCAAACAATGTAAAAGTTCCGTTTATGTTAAGGTCTGTTGGGTCGTTAATGTGTAATAGAAATAAAGTGGGACCCAAGACAGATCCTTGTGGCACCCCACAAAAATTATAGTTGAACTAGACATCTTTTCTCCGTAGCTAACTATTTCATTCCGATTTGTTAAATATGACCTAAACCAGTTGTAGCAGTTACCCTGGAATCCATAACGCTTCAACTTTTTAAGAACTTCATGATTTACACCAGGGGTGCTCAAACTTGAATTGCTGGCGATCTACCTCAATATTTTTAGACTACTTACGATCGACTCTGAGAGGCTGCAAGTATGTGTGATGCAGGGTTGTCGTACATACACCCTACCTACCTACCTACCTACCTAGGTAGGGTAGACCGTAGCATATATAGATATTAGCTTTCCGCACAATATACACTATTTTAGTCAAGGTTTGGGTTAGGTTTAGTTAGCTTCTTCTCTACAATATCAATGAAAAAACTCATAGTTGTTCAAAATTGCGAGTTTATTGGTTGTTACAAAACAAAAGAGTTACATATGGTGTTAAACTTAACAAAGTGACTTTGGATATTGAAGCGTGGCACTGCATGTCCTCAGCATACTTTTCATAAGATGGTACGT
The DNA here is from genome assembly GCA_030620095.1 of Kuschelorhynchus macadamiae. Classification (NCBI taxonomy): domain Eukaryota; kingdom Metazoa; phylum Arthropoda; class Insecta; order Coleoptera; family Curculionidae; genus Kuschelorhynchus; species Kuschelorhynchus macadamiae. Next base: position 1,065,832 of record JAUTXW010005271.1, read on the forward strand.
AACCACTGAGTGCTAATCGCAAGCATGATGAAATATGATCGTCAGTTAGTCGATTACGATATTTTGACTTAATTATCTTCATTTCAAAAAATGCAGACTCGCACAAGTAAGTTGACCCAAACATTGCTGTCAGTTGAAGGGCGATTTGCCTTAGATTCGGATATTTATCTTCAGATATAAAATACCAGAAATTTGTATCAGATGCTGTAGCTTTGAGATGTATATCTGATATAATCTGCACCAACTCATTTTCAACAGAACATGAGTTCATATTAAACTGACTTGCTATTTCAGTAGCTAATTCCTCAATGTTTTTACATGAAAAAGGATAACTCGTAAATAATGCTACATTTGCCAATTTACTACAATCATAAAAACGCATTTCGAATTGTCCCAAAATATTTGATAATTCAGCCTCATACGTATCATAATTCAACTGAGGAATCCTTGCTTTCAAAGACGGAAAATGTTTCAGATCCTTTCTCTTCAGTTGATCTATCATAAGTTGCAATTTACTTTTGAATGCGTTTACTGCGCTAATCATCTCAATAACAGTTTTTCCTTTACCTTGAAGCTCCAAGTTAATGGTGTTTAAGTGCATTGTGATGTCAGTCAAAAATGCCAAATCAGTCAGCCATTTTTCGTTTTTCTACATCTGAGTGTCATCACCTCTTTCGTCTAGAAAAGCTGTTATTTCGGGCAATAATTCTTGAAACCTTTCTAGGAATTTTCCGCGACTCAACCACCTGACGTCCGTGTGAAGAACTAAATCAGTGTATTCAGCTGACTCCCTATCTTCCAACTGCAACGCAAGCTACGTGCACGGATGGAATTCACAATTTTTGTTGCAATACCCATAACACAAAACTTATTGATGTAAAATGCAATGGATTGAAAAAAATGAAGGAAAATCTTCATTAGCTCAACACAATGCCACAAAACCGTTTTTGTTTCCAGTCATTGTTGGTGCTCCATCGGTTGTAATGCACACAAATTTATATATTGGTAGCTTGTAGTTTTTTACAAAATTGAAGAAAACGTCATATATATCTTCGCCACGGGTCTTCCCCTTCAGAGGAATGATTGTCAAAAATTATTCCTTAGCCAACATGTCATTGAATACCATCCGAATAAATATACACAGCTGGGCAGTGTCTGTCATATCGGTGGATTTGTCGAAGTGTAAAGAAAAATGTACATTCCATGATATCATTTTTTAGTTTATCTGCCATGTGACTCATGACTTCAATACGCCTTGTGATAGTCGGACGAGATAACTGAAGTTCTCTAATAGCAGACATGATTTCTGTTTTATTTTTAAAATCTCCAAATAAAGTCTCACCCGCTTTCACAACCGATCCGTCTTCGAATGGTTTCTTGTGTTTCGCCAATGAGATATTTTAAATGACGCGATCGTAGCAGCTTTTGATTGTTTGGCTGGTCGTGTGAACATGGTTTGTTCTTTTTTCAAACAAGATATCAAATCACGTACTTTTCGTTTTCTTAATTCACTCTGTGGCGGAAAATCCTTTTCATAGTTTTTATGAACCGTTTTATGATGCCTCTCTAAATTACCACGCTTAGGTATCGCAACTGACGCACGACAAATAAGGCAAATGCACTTATCCTTCACCATACAAAACAAAAATTCTTCCTCCCAATCGTTATTAATATGATACGTTTTAGATTTCTTCGCTGCATTCATTTTGTACTATTTAATAATAAACTTTCAATCTACATAGTATTGCCTTCAAGTTGCAATTCAGAATGACTCCAATTCCTTCAGGCGCAACATTTATATCGGCGTGAACGAAAGTCTCGAATGTTCCCGTCAAACGCGCCGCCCAAAATTTCTAGAAAAGCGGCAAGAATAAAAAACGCGTCTTTTCTTTGACAAGTACCGCGCGTTCCTTTGATAAAGCCGCCTTTTGCCGCTAGCAGAGTGTTATTTTATTACGTAATAAATTTTTGTAGTTTAGTTAAGTACCTACTTATTAAAAAAAATTTTCTTCTCGAGATCTACTCAAAAAGCACTCGCCATCGACCGTTTGAACACCCCTGATTTACACAATCGAAAGCTTTGGAGTAATCGCAAAAAAACCGCAGCAACTATATCATGATCGTTTAAACCAGAATATTTTTTTCTAAAAAGGAAAATACTACATCTCCGGTACTTTTTTGAATTTTGAAAGCCAAACTGATTTACACTTAGTAGAAACTTCTTTAAGTAAGCAACGACACGCGTTTTACTACTTTTTTCTATTATTTTTGAGAGCGTAGGTAATAGTGAGATTGGGCGAAAGTTTGGAGGACATTCTTCATCGCCTCCTTTATGTATTGGCATTACTAAACTTGTCTTAAGGCAATCGGGAAAATATCCTCTCTGAAAACTATTATTTATACACTTATTCAAACAATTTAAAGTAGTAGAGGGTAAGTGTTCAAATATTTTTATTGACATACATCAAGACCGGCTGCATTTTTGTTTTTAGATTTTATTTGTCTTATAGTTTCCAAAATTTCTAGTTGGTCAGTATCCAAAAGCAACAAATTCTCTGTGATGTTTAAATGTAAAAAAAAGCTCTTGAATTATTCGATACGTTAAGTATTTCGCTGTAGTACATACATTTTGCTCTTTTAATTAATATTCTATAGATGTTTCTATATGTACAATAATATTTTAAAAATGCAGTACTGCTGGTATATTTTCTAATATAATGTGGGCAGCGTAAATTTTTGGCAGATGTTTTAATACCCTTAGAGATCCAACATTTTTTCCGTTTGATTTTTAATCTTCTTATAGGAAACGTTTTATTAAAAAATTTTGTAAGGTATAGTAAAAAAGTTGTTTTTTAAGAATCTCCACAAAGTTATTTTAGAACTGTCGACAATAATTTCATTTTTTTTTAATTCTCTCTTTATAGTGTCCAAAGTCGGATAATTTCTGTCGGCCACATACTGTATATAACTTCTCCTATATTTTCGCGGTTATGTTCTTTTATATTACGGCTAATTAGACATCTGTTTTATTGCACATTTTTTTAAATTCCTTCATAAACGTAATAATTTTTTTTGCATCTTCGGTTAATGTCTTTGCTCCTGAACTGCCCGGAGTATTTTCTACATACACGTTTTCTAGATTCGTCTCTATTTCAATGTTTTCACCATTCAAATTTTCAATTAAATCACTGTTTTATCTTATATTTAAACTAATTAAAATATGATGTCTAAAGACCAACATTTAAAATACTTAGCTAGCTGTTAGAAAGGACAAGCAGTATTTTTTGGTTGCAAATCAATCGGCATTAATTTGAAACGGACTAGAATAGAATAGAAGAAATAGATATAAGAAATCCTACAAAGGCACTGTTGTCCGAAAAGAAACTTAGCCCTATTAAATATTCAGGAACATTTGGTCTGCTTACCGAGTGGACGGCAGGAGGATGAACTCTTTCCCACTAACTGAGCAGACGTAGGGTACCAACAAGATTACAGTAAAACATATTTGGCACTTCGACTCTGTATAAGGATTATTGAGAATAAAAAAAAACATCTTTCTTGGATGATTATTAAGGCTTAAATGAATGGTGGTATAAATTTGCGCTGCCGCGCAGACTTTAAAACCGAAGAAAACTTACCGGCTACCCTTAGATACTATTACTACTCTACTCTTCTGGAATGATAATTAGCCGTAACAAGGCCAGTGATTTCCAAGATATCCAACAAACGCATTTCCAGGAAAAGTCCATTAATTACACACAGATTACTGTTCTTGTCAATGATTTTACGATATCTCTCTTACAACACATTCAAGAATGGAAGCTGTGAAGCTGATAATTGTCGAATACAATAAGTAAACAAATTATTGTAAATATTAAAACCACGCCGACCTATATACCTACATACATTCACTCTCGTTACATCAACCCATAACTGAAAAACTCGATATGTGGGCGTGTATTATTTTTATCACTAATTATTTCTAAAAATAGTTGTATTTATTTGCTCACGAGCGCCATTACCACTATCAGCTTTACAGCCTACTTACGTTACGTCTGTATATTTAAAAATATGGAAATATTTATAAACAATATTACCTTAACGGCGATTCCAGCAACACGATCATATATTGGAACAGCTATAATTAAAACGTCTGTCTTAATTTGTAGTCGAATTAATATTTTGGAGTAAGTAAAGAAATTCACTACAAATATATTAACAGGTAAAAGTACAGCTAATTTAGAGCCAAAGTGTCTTATATACAAGGGGGTTTACAAACTAGAGCTTTGGAGTTGTGACAATTTTTAAATTGCAACTATATCCTCTGAATGCTTTTGAACGGTTTGAAACTAGTGTTTTATTAAAATTAAGAAACCAATACTTCTGAATAACGAAACATTATTTCAAGAAAGACAATTTTTGTAATTGCACTACACACAACCTAGTAACGAAAACGATTTCAAAATTTTGAAAATAGACAGCATCACTATTTAAATAAGCACGGCAATGGCATATGAAGTTTTCACAGACTGTTTGGAGAGTGTCTAGGGTATTTTTATTTGCTCCGGTGTGGCAAAGTTCGATTAAACATTGTTTTCCTCGACAATTCGTTCACTACGGTACATTAATGTTTTAGTATGACTACAAAAGTAAAATTTAATTAAACCAGTTCACTAGAATTACGTTTCCTGTTTATCATGCACGTCGATACTGACAAAAATGTCCTATCATTTGGTAGTATTTTGTCTCGATATTTTTCCCAACAAATTATTGCAGCAAAATGGGCCTTTTTTGTCATGTTCCAGCGTAAGCATATTCAACGGCTGTTTACATTTTCTAACACAAACACAAATATCCGTGTAACTCAAATTACCCTTGTCCGAAATTAACATACATATTATCATAGATAGGTTCCACATAAAAGTAGCTATTATACTATCTGGAAATCTGCAATAGATACGAAAAAAGTTTCATACAAAAGTTTCTTGAAGTTCTTTTAAAATATGTTTCCATGTATTTTGCAGTGACGGTAGCAACTATACAGTTTTAAATGGGACACCCTGTACCAATTTAAACTATAGTCGATTTCGGCGTAGTTTCCGAGATAATTAAGGTTATGTGTGATTTTGTGAAAACTGGAGCTATTTTTCAAATTACTATAAAAAATAACAAAAATCTAAAATTGAGCGATTTTTGCCCATACCTATACATGGTGGACATACTGCGAAATCAATCTTGCACCTTTTTAAAGTGAAAAAAAGTCGATTTTTTTAAATAGAACACCTGATATGTTTTTTATTTATGCAAATTATCATAAATATACCTATTTTTTCATAGACATGTTCTATACCTAAATTCAATGGTTACAGTCTAAATTTATCAATAAAATCTCAATTATTTCTTGAATATTGTGAAGCTGCATACTAAAAAAATACTATAGGAGGCCATGGAATGGATCATTTAAATTTAAAATAATGATGGCCGGTTGCAGAAAGCTCAATTAAAGTTTAGAATGTTTAACGGAATGTCAAATTTGACAGCCAGTTCCTAGATTTCTATAAGCAACTTGTTAAATCCGAAAGCTCGGTTAAATATTCTAAACAGCAATTAAGTTTTGTGCAACCGGCTGTTAGACTTTAAAAACGTTTCCTTGTATCGGTGTTTACTTGTTCTATTTTAAAAAAATGGCTCAATATTCAAATCAAGAACGCCTAAATTTGTATAACTGTTACATTGAAAATAATAAAAGTCCAGCATGTGCATTAACAGAGTATCGTCAAATATTTTCCATGGCAAGGAAAATTTTCGACAAAATGTGCAGTGATTTATTAACTCGATAGAGTCTTGAAATATAGAAAAAGGGAAAAAGCCCGTTGAGTCGCCTCTGAAGATTTTCAAATTCAAATTTTGTTATATTTCATGAATATCCTACCAACACTTTAAAAGGGATATGTATTTTTCCATGACCAGCATACATCGAGTATTAGAAGAAAAAAAAATATCCCCATATAAGTTTCTTCTAGTTCAGTTTTTAAGTGAAACTGTTTATTAGACCAGACTGGATTTTTGTATGCAAATGATGAAGCTGCATTTTGAGATTTTACATAAAATCCTTTGGACAGATGAGGCGGTATTTTCCACTGCGAGAATGCATAACAAAAAAAATACTCACTACTATTCTGAGACAAACATTTGGTAAAGCGAATTAAAAGGCAAGGACATCAAAGTGTTAAAGTGTGGTGTAGTATTATAAACGACTGCATAATAGGACCTGTGTTTTTTGATCACTATTTGAATATACAAAAATATTTATTCCTTTTAAGAAATCAAATTAGGGAAAAACTCAATGATCTTCCGAAACATATTCGTGTGGACTTGGTATATCAACAAGATAATGTCGCATATCACTGTGGAGAAGATATAAGAATATTTTTAAACGAGCAATTTAAAATAAGTATACATAGTAACGGTCAGATTTCAGGGCCGCCGCGAAGTCCCGATTTGACACCCTCAGATTATTTTTTGAGGCACACTTAAAGATAGAGTGTATAAAAATCGAAACAATTATTCTGTTAATGAATTAAAACTAAAAATTCGTGAGGAAATTATTAGTCTTAATAATAGTGACGCCGTCCGAAACGCTGTGGCAAACATACAAGTGCGATGTACACTGTGTATAGAAGAAAACGGACAGAATGTGGAAAATCAATTATATAGTCATTTGTCTTAAATGTTTCCTGTTTTTCTATTTCCATGTAATCTGTTATATATTGTTTATGTTGATAGCTATGTTTCTCAAGAAGTTTGTTTCTAATTTTAATTATCAATAATGGCTGTAAATATAAAATTTAACAATAAATAAATATAGAATAAAATTAGGACTATACTTACGCAAATAAAACTATTATCCATTCCATGGCCTCCTATAGTTTTTTAAAAAAAAATCGACTTTTCTCACATTAAAAAGATGCAAAATTGATTTTGTAGTATGTCCACCCTGTATAGGTGTGGACAAAAAAATTTTATTTCGTATATGCATCGATACTTTACAAACTGGAAATTACGAACCAAACGCCCAATTTTAGATTTTTGCTATTTTTTATAGTGATATGAAAAATAGCTCCAGTTTTCAAAAAAAAACACACATAACCTTAATTATTTCGGAAACTACGCAAAAATTGACTATAGTTTAAATCGGTAATTTACGTTTATTTTTAAAAAGGAATCAAACAATGAACAAAAATACAGGGTGTCCCATTTAAAATTTAATAAATGACTTCCCAGAAAAATTGGGACACCCTGTATACATGGAAACATTATATTTGAAAAGAACTTCAAATTTAAAGAAACTTTTGTATGAAACTTATGATGTGGAATACGGTGTATATTAATGTTTTCGTATGACCACCAAAGTAAAATTTAATGAAACTAGTTCACTGAAATTACGTTTCCTATTTATCGGGCACGTCGATACTAATAAAAATGTCCTATCATTTTTTTCATGTTTCACCGTAAAAAAGCATGTTCAACGGTTGTTTATATTTTCTAACACAAACACAAATATCAATGTAGCTCAAATTATCCTTTTCCAAAATTAATATAGATATTTATATAACCATAGATAGGTACAAATGAAATATTTTTTTGTTCAATAATGAAAAATTCTTGTCTGATTACAGCAGCAATTTAGGAAAAAAGAACTATAGAGACAGGTGGGTTTCATTCCGTGTGACATTTAAATTATCTGTCGTTTTCGGCTTTGTCATTGAGCCAGTGCATCAGCTTTGGGGCTGTCCCATGTTTTCTGTATAATCGTCTAACTACTATTAGGGTTCTTTCCCACTCCGTGTACTTTCCGTGTTGTTATTCCAGATTCGTGTAGATATGTCTAAATACTTTAATCAGTTCTCATTCAAGGGTTATTTTAGCGAAGCGGTTTTTGAAAAACTGATTCTAAACCCTTCTCATACAACCATTTATTTAGAACAATGACCATTGCATGCACTAATACAGGCAGACTCATCTCAAATATTTACCCTTTTATAAATGATATGTCAGTGAGAAACCTAACACATACGTCTGTTTATAAAGTATAAATATTACTTCAAGCAAGTTTCCACACATTCAAGCAGAAATTAATATTATTGAACGTGTTTTTCTCGGTAAAGGCGAAAGCAATAATCAAAACAGTGCTGCATATTGTATTAATTCAAGGCACGGTCGCATTCAAATGAGCAAAATGCACTTATATGCCACCAACAAACACAATAAAATGCGACCATGACGCCGCGCGTGCCGATAAACAACTTAATCATTGGCTTTATTAGGGCCTCCCCACACGACCGATAAGTAAATTTGTTGTTACTATATTAGGTTAATATATATTATAAGTAGATAACTCACAATAAATACGTATTTAAAATCATAACAATAAGTATCTAACGAAAAAGGATATTCCTTGACGAACTCGAAATTTTTAACATGTTTATCTGAGGTCGAAATCTATGTAGTTCGCTCTGATGAGGACAGAGGGCGCCTAAGTTTCCAAAAATCTGCTTTCCCTTATCATAGGCCTTCAAAAATTGATTTAAACCGATTTTTTTTGTAAGACTCGTAGAACTCCAAAAACCCTATTAAAACATTAAAATTAAAATAAAATATATATATAAATACACACACGAATTGTTACACCCTGTGTATATATATATATATATATATATATATATATATATATATACATATACATATATTACAACGACCAAACGATTTACACAAGAAATTTCTCTACGCTAACGGCGAATACGATGCAAGTTCTTTCGAAATGATAATGCAAAAAAATTACATTTTCACATTAGCAAAAAAAATTAATACGTGACAATTTGAAACGAACCACAAAGACCGGTCTCAGACAAACAATGATGAAAATTTCGAGCTCTACAATTTTCGCCCTTACACTTTTTCCCTCCGTCCAACAGGAAACGAGATAAATCGATTCCATTTTTTTTTTCAAGGTGACGGTGAAAAAAACAGGTGTGAACACGCCAACTTTTCTTTTACCTTTTTGACCACCAGACACAACATATTAAAAATTCAACACTACTCCAATTGTATTAACTTTACCAGAATATGATGAAATCTATTATTAAAAATTCTATATTTTACCTAAAACCAAAGTTTACTGAATAAAAATAATAATGATTCCCTTCACTGCGGAAATCCACTCGTGGCCTCCCCAAGAGTTTTAAACGACCCCCCTGTCGAACTTGAAACATTAAAAACTACTGTTCTCGCCTATCAAAAACGCACCATGTGGAGCCTATCTTAAATAAAAATTGACACTTTTAAAAGCCCGCATTGTGCTTCAACAAATCCCATTTATCACGGGGATTTAAAATGAATGGATCGCACTCTGACGGAAGGGTGTGACGGGACCAAGCCTTTCTCTGGTTTTGTTAAAAATACTTATTTCCGTTTTTAGGCTGTATTACATTGTACGGAATGTAGTGACGTGATTTGATATACAGTAAAAATATGCCTTTTAAGAGCAAGGACATAGGGTATATTTTTTGACGTTGATATTGACAAAATACATCCTGCAAACGCAGAAATATTCAGATGAAGCAAATTATGTCAAAATGAAGACGAGGATACATTGAACAAAACTGGTCCGTACCATTTTTTTTCTTAAATACGATAGTCTGAGAAAAACTGATCAGAAATAGCTCATTTTTCCCACTAATATCTCTTCCACTGAGAAATAAATATTACCAGGTCGTCCCCATGTCACTCAACCTTTTAGCAAAATTTAAAGTCAATCGGGTAAGCAGTTTTTAAGCTATGTCGCGAACTGACAGACCGATATGGAATTGATAAAACATATGTTTGGCATCTAGGAACGCTAAAACGATATGTAAAAACTTTTTGATTTTTTTCACAATCAAAAATATGTTATTTGGCCGTCATTTTGAATTACCAGTTGATCTCTATACGAAAATTAATTATTGCACAAAATTTGATATTAATTAATTAAGTAGTTTCTTAAAACTGAATTTTTACATATTTTATTCAACAGCCATTATGCTTCGCCATTTTGGATTTTGGATTCGTACTAAAATTTTACCAGTTCTCATAATACCTGATTTTTGTGCAAAATTTGAGGTAAATTGGATAAGTGTTTTTTAGTAATATTTTTTTTACATTTCACTAAGCCGCCATTTTGTTTCGCCTTGGATTTTCACCAAAATGTTACCAGGTCATCCCCATATGACCACAGCTTTACAAGTTTATCTCTATACGAAAATTAGCATTTGCATCCATTTTGCCAATCGACGTTTATCATCCACCCATAGCATTTGATCTGGCAATTTTATCTGTTGTCGATTGTTTGATCATATGATATTGAGTATTTTGACTTTGGTATCTACAGCATACTATGTAGATATGTGTTATTATCTTGCAGGAATAAATTGGGGTGAACTGTTTGAATGCAATAACATACAAAAAATATCAGAAGATTTTTATAATATCGTTTGGACATCATTTGATATTTTCGTAAACAAAAAAACGTCAAAGCTCGCAAAATTTCCTAGATGGTATTCAGAAAACGAAGATATTAAATATAATAACATCCAGTTGCTGGTAAGCTTCAATTCGTTAGAAAATAGAAGAAAAATTCAAGATCTTTGTACATTGTATAAAATAATAAATTCCAATATTAACTGCCCAGAACTCTTAGATAAAATATCATTTTCAGTTTTACCAAGACTGACGCGTAGTAAAACCCTCTTTCATGTACCTTTCCATCGTATTAACTATGGTATTTCATGTTCAACTACTAGGTTCTGCAATAATGGAAATATTTATTCTGGTAGTATCAATTTAGATTTTTTCAGTGTAGCTTTTAACTCCTTCAAAAATGAAATAAAAAGGGAGATTAATATGTGAATAAATTACACAGGCCAACACACATTTTGGTGCCTGCGATTTTTTAACTGTTCCTGGGTAATTTTTGAATGCAGAATGTAAAAAAGTTCTCAGATTTTGTCAAATCTAGTTAAAAAAAAAATGTGTATATATTTTACGTTATAACTGTTATAATATATAATATTACTATCGCCAGTTAAAAAAACAAAGACACATGGATTTAAGTATTTATTGCAAAAACTTAATTTACATAATTACATTAGTCACTAATCACATAAAAATTTTCTTTTATACGACTTTCTAGAATGGAGTTTACTAGGGCAGTCTCGCTGAAGGCTCCAACAGTAGTCCGCCATCATGTGGCTATCCTATCGTCCTTGATAACGATCTTCCATAGTTTTAATATCCTAATGGAATCTTTCCCCCTGTTCTTCACTACAATCACCTAAGTTTTCTGGAAAACGATCTAGGTGGCTGTGGAGGTAGTGAACTTTTGTACTCATGTTACAGCCGAGAATATTAAAATTTGAAAGCATAGTTTCCACTAATTCTACGTAATTCTCTGCTTTATGATTGCCAAGAAAATTTTGTACTACTTGAACAAATGAACACCAAGCGTTAGATTCAGTCTCGTTCATTGATTTGGTGAATTGTGGATCTTTAACAAGTTGCCTTATTTGAGGACCATCAAATATACCAGCTTTTAGTTTTTCTGTGGTAATGCCAGGAAATTTACGTGACAAATACCCAAAACAATTTTCATCTCGATTTAAAGCCTTCACAAATTGCTTCATTAGGCCTAGCTTGATATGCAAGGGAGGAAGTAAGATTTCTTCTCTTGAAACCAAAGGTTCGTTAATCACGTTTTGTTTTCCTTGAATCATGACATCTCTTGAAGGCCAATTTTTGTTAACCCAGTGCTCATTTTTAGCTCTGCTCTCCCAAAGGCACAAAAAACAAGGATATTTTGTATAACCACTCTGCTGTCCAAGGAGGAAGTTAACCATTTTTAAATCAACACAAATTGCCCACTGATGTTCTTCGTATTTAATTTTTCTCAAAACTAATGCAATTGTTTCATATTCTTCCTTCATGGTAGTAGAATGACCAATAGGAATTGAGCCATATTTGTTACCGTTATGTTAAAGAACACATTTTAAACTACGTTTTGAAATGTCAATAAAAAGGCGCTAATCATCTGGAGTGTATTCAGGCAAACCCATTTTTTCTAAGAGGCCTTTTATATTGTTACAGAATACCAAGTCATTTTCCTGAGCGAAAAAAGCCAGCAGATTCTTATCTCTTTTAGGATAAAAATGTGATATTAGTACCTGGACAAAGTAGATTTTTTTCTTTTAATCTGGATGCAAGTAATTCAGCGGATTCCTTTGAGAGATTCAGGTCTCTTATAAGATCGTTTAGTTCTTCTTGATTGAAACACTGCGGAGTTGCTAAATCTGCTTCAAATTCGCTGTCGTTTTCTAATTGAATTCTTTGAACTTCGTCAGACGTTCATGTTTCTGTATCATCTTCTGTCAGTTCGGGTAGACTGCTGAATGATGGAACGGGTATTTCTTCCTAATGCGCTACAGACTTTCTTGCAGAATCTAGATCAGGATATGTCCATTTGTGTCTATTGTTTCTATTTGTGCCTTTAATATTAACGAGACAAAAATAGCGGTCGTCATGATGGTTTCGTGGTTCTCTCCAAACCATTGGTACACCAAACTTTAGGCACTTCCTCTTTCGAGTTGTCCACTATCGCAAATGTTCAACACATGTTTTACATATGAAATGTGGGGCCCAAGATTTATCCTGATCTCCTAAATGAACGCCAAAATAGGCAAGATAACTTCTTTTCACAAAGTCAGAAATCGTTTTCCTGCTCTCTTTCAAAGTGTACTCACCACACACATAACAAAAAACATTTGGATGATTTACACAGGTACGTCTGTTTGTGGATGCCATTGTTTCAGTTTAGTGTCTTGATACTATAAACGACCAAAATGTACACAAAAAGATAGCAACTTTACTTGAAAAAACTCAGTAAGTACGAGTACAGCCAAGCAGGTATAGAAGGATCGGGTCATAGGCAATTACAGGTATAAAAGTAATTAAGAGCAGTGTATTGAGTAGTTCCTAGTATAGGAACATTGGGCCAGGGACAATTCCAGGTATCCATTTGGTTAATTAGATTCTGTGAAATTTCTTTTTTGACGATTAAGTACATATTTATCTCTTTATTTGTGGTCCTTTATCAGAAAAAAATATCAACTAACCTGTAACCTGTATCTCAAAAACTAGAGCTGATAGAAAAAATCTGGTGGCATTTTTGGAATCAGCACATTAAAAACATCTAAAATCAGGTGTTAGATTTCCGGCACCAAATTTTTGTTTTCATTTTGTTACCCAGTATTATGAAAATACAAATTTATATAGTAGGTTTAAACATATAACATTTTTTTAAATCTGTATGTATGTAATGTATTATAGTTAGGTTTAGGATTATTTTAAATCAATTTGTGAATGGCCGTAAATAAATAAATAATTAAATAAATAAATAAATATTGGACAAAATTTAAAATTAATTCATTAAGTAGTTTTTTAAAATTGGATATCTAAATATTTTATTAAACCGCCATTATGTTTCGCCATCTTGGATTCGTACCAAAGTTTTTACCGGTTGATTTTATCATAATACCTGATTTTTGTGCAAAATTTAAGGTTAATTGGATAACTAGTTTTTTAGTAATAATGTTTTTTACATTTCACTAGGCCGCCATTCTGTTTCGCCTTACTTACCAAAATATTACCATAACATGTGAACCTCATATAACCCTTAATTTAAGGAAAATTTGAAGCCAATCGGATTAGTAGTTTTATGCTGCGAACAGACGACAGACAGTCGGACATACCGACGGAATCGAGAAAACATGTTTTTTCGATATCTAGGGACCCTGAAACCTAAAGATCTGAAAAAAAATTCCCTTGACGAGGCAAGTAAAAAACTTGGCCTGCACCCTAATTTTTCTGCGGCCCAGTAACAGAGCCATTCATTCAGATACACCTACAGAATACAATTTCTTAAGGCTCTATGTGTTACAATGAAAACATGTGTTAATATATCTACAAAAAAAGTTATATATTGTGGTAATGGCTAAACATCTGGCCGCTACAATGCAACTAAGACCCAGAATAGATGGTCTGAAATAATTTAACGCCAAATCCAACAATTTTCACCGCTGGAATGTCGGCTTCGTCCTTTTGATCTCACCGTGAAATAAAGTTAATATGTCTGGCATCCCTACCGTCGCGTATACGTTATGATCTAAATTGCTCTTATGGGTTTACAAGCACGTGTTAGTTAATCGTACGTTCACGTTTCTTTGTCCAAGTTCTGAAAGGTAAACGTAATAAAAAATCACGAAGAAATATGCGGGGAGAATGGAGATGGGCTTGCCTAATTTAAATTCAATAAGTATCCTGAAACAAAGGGAGGCACCTGTAAAACTTTTCATTTAGCGTTTCGATTTATACAGGTTGGCCATTCGTGCGTATTGTACAAGGTGGTCATATATATGTTTTTAAAATACCAAAAATTTAAGAAAAATCATTAAAAAGTAGAAATATAAACAAAAAACATTATAACTTCTAACATATAAATTATGGCATTACATCATATTTCACACTTGTCCAGCATTCGCAGAACTGAAGTTAATAAGATATGCAAACGAGATGTCATCTATTTTTCATTAGCTTTATAAAAACCAGTTCTTAAAGCAGCACCAAACAATAAATTATTTATTCAAATATTTTGTTTTAAGTTCATTATTACTATTTTTCTTTTTTTTTTAATATTTTACTAGTCTAAAATTTTACTATGATGACTTATTGGAAGTATGTTTAATACAAATGTGTAATATGTCAGCGGTTTTAATTATAGTGTACAGTTTTTTAGTGTACAGCATTGGTCCAAAGTAAATGTGACCCCCTATCTAGTTGAGCCCCATCATAATTTCAACCCAAAAATTACAAAAATAGTTGAAAATTATGAAGAAAATCAGATTGTTTCTCAACGAAACATTTCTCGGTCGATGGCCGCAGAGGAGAATGTACTTAGTGGATTTGTCTCAATTGGAAATGTATGTCACTCAACTCAATTTCCTAGAGGTGTTACAAAAAAGAGTATTGAGTGGAGTTATTTAGTTTACTTTCAATATTTAATAAATTAATGTCTGTTATACATTTAAAATACGATTTCTCGGTAACTAATAAAGCAAACTAAACGAACTTAACCTCACCTTACCTCACATACTCGTCAATCTCACCTCCATTTTGTGATTGAAGTGGCGGAGTATACAGTAAATATTCCTCCCTCAAACCAGTCCAGCAAATTTTGTAAAAATAATAACACATTTTCGTTGAGACACCCTGTAGATATGCAATACGCATCGTTATTTCTGCAAAATGAGTTCTCTAATGAGTTATTAAAGCTTCAGAAATATCTGGCACGAGAACAAAAGGCATCCGCGAGATTCAATAAACATTCAAAAACCGATAAAATAAATCGAGCCCGCATTGCTGGAATAGTTAACCGATGTTGTAAATCGGAAAATTGGGAGCCAAAAATATCGCGATCGCAAGCTAAATATAGCCCAAGAGGCTTATGCCATTAGGCATTTTTTGTGCTGGGGTGCCAACGCCGCCGACATATTGTGGTTTCCGATGACAGCTGGTTATAAATGTAGTGATTTTCCAATAAACATAAAAAAGGCTTGAACTAGTACAGGGGTGCTCAAACGGTCGATTGCGAGCGACCAGTCGATCGCGAGTGCTTTTTGAGTAGATCTCGAGAAGAAAAAATTTTTTAATAAGTAGGTACTTAACTAAACTAAAAAAATTTATTACGTAATAAAATAACACCTTGCCAGCGGCAAAAGGCGGCTTTATCAAAGGAACGCGCGGTACTTGTCAAAAAAAAGCTGCGTTTTTTACTCTTGCCGCTTTTCTAGAAATTTCGGGCGGCGGCGCCTTTGACGGGAACATTCGAGACTTTCGTTCACGCTGATATAAATGTTGCGCCTGCAGGAATTGGAGTCATTCTGAATTGCAACTTGAAGGCAATACTACGTCGATACAAAGTTTATTATTAAATAGTACAAAATGAATGCAGCGAAGAAATCTAAAACGTATCATTCTAATAACGATTGGGAGGAAGAATTTTTGTTTTGTATGGTGAGGGATAAGTACATTTGTCTTAGTTGTCGTGCGTCAGTTGCAATACCTAAGCGTGGTAACTTAGAGAGGCATCATAAAACGGTTCATAAAAACTATGAAAAGGATTTTCCGCCACAAAGTGAATTAAGAAAACGAAAAGTACGTGATTTGATATCTTGTTTGAAAAAAGAACAAACCATGTTCACAAGACCAGCCAAACAATCAAAAGCTGCTACGATCGCGTCATTTAAAATATCTCATATATCGGCGAAACACAAGAAACCATTCGAAGATAGATCGGTTGTGAAAGAAGCATTTATTGAAGCGGGTGAAACTTTATTTGGAGATTTTAAAAATAAAACAGAAATCATGTCTGCTATTAGAGAACTTCAGTTATCAGAGTCAGGACATGGCAGATAAACTAAAAAATGATATCATGAAATGTACATACATTTTCTTTACAGTTCAACGAATCCACCGATATGACAGACACTGCCCAGTTGTGTATTTTTATTCGGATGGTATTCAATGACATGTCGGCTAAGGAAGAATTTTTGACAATCATTCCTCTGAAGGGGAAGACTCGTGGCGAAGATATATATGACGTTTCAATTTTGTAAAAAAACTACAAGCTACCAATATATAAATTAGTGTGCATTACAACCGATGGAGCACCAGCAATGACTGGAAACAAAAACGGTTTTGTGGCATTGTGTCGAAGATTTCCCTTCATTTTTTTAATTGCATTATACATCAACAAGTTTTGTGTTCAAAAGTTTTAAACACGGAGGAAATTTCCCAATTCATTTTTTTCAATCCATTGCATTATACATCAACAAGTTTTAATAACAGCTTTTCTAGACGAAAGAGGTGATGACACTCAGATGTCGAAAAACGAAAAATGGCTGACTGATTTGGCATTTTTGATTGACATCACAATGCACTTAAACACCATTAACTTGGAGCTTCAAGGTAAAAGAAAAACTGTTATTGAGATGATTAGCGCAGTAAACGCATTCAAAAGTAAATTGCAACTTATAATAGATCAACTGAAAAGAAATGACCTGAAACATTTTCCGTTTTTGAAAGCAAGGATTCCTCAGTTGAATTATGATACGTATGAGGCGGAATTATCAAATATTTTGGGACAATTCGAAATGCGTTTTTATGATTGTAGTAAATTGGCAAATGTAGCATCATTTATGAGTTATCCTTTTTCATGTAAAAACATTAAGGAATTAGCTACTGAAATAGCAAGTCAGTTTAATATGAACTCATGTTCTGTTGAAAATGAGTTGGTGCAGATTATATCAGATATACATCTCAAAGCTACAGCATCTGATACAAATTTCTGGTGTTTTATATCTGAAGATAAATATCCGACTCTAAGGCAAATCGCCCTTCAACTGACAGCAATGTTTGGGTCAACTTACTTGTGCGAGTCTGCATTTTCTGAAATGAAGATAATTAAGTCAAAATATTGCAATCGACTAACTGACGATCATATGTCATCATGCTTGCGATTAGCAGTCAGTGGTTACGTACCATCTTATGAAAAGTATGCTGAGGATATGCAGTGCCACGCTTCAACATCCAAAGTCACTCCTTAGTTAAGTTTAACACCATATGTAACTCTTTTGTTTTGTAACAACCAATAAACCCGCAATTTTGAATAACTATGAGTTTTTTCATTGATATTGTAGAGAAGAACCTAACTAAACCTAACCCAAACCTTGACTAAAATAATGTATATTGTGCGGAAAGCTAATATCTATATATGCTACGGTACACCCTACCTAGGTAGGTGGGGTGTATGTATCGTGTATGTACGACAACCCTGCATCACACATACTTGCAGCCTCTCAGAGTCGATCGTAAGTAGTCTAAAAATATTGAGGTAGATCGCCAGCAGTTCAAGTTTGAGCACCCCTTAACTAGTAGGATATTATCTAAAACAAGACATGATTTATTTTTTTATCGTTCCAAATTTTGTCAGTATTTTATTCTTTTCGCTATTAAGAAATTAAATAGAATATCTTATTCAAATATAATTTTAATGCAATTTTGAGGAGAATAAAAAATCTACATTTAAAAAAATAAAACGTTCAATTTGACCGGTTTATACAAAAACGATTGTTTTCAAATTTGAATTACAGTTTTTAGATCAAAATACAAGAGTTCTAACCACACTACGCCACAACTTGTTACGTTCTGGACGCGCGTTTCGCTAACCAAATTAGCATCATCAGCAGATGATATAACCTGATTTTTAGCCTTTATAGTAGATACAATGACTTAAGATTTGGTATACGTATACTTATTAATGAATACTAGAAGTATCACATTTTTATCGAAATTAAAAAATACTAAGGCCCTTAAAAAAACTGGTTAATTAACCCTTCCAGATTTTTACGTTTCCAAAACACGATTTCTCGGTAGCCAATAAAGCAAATTTAACAAATTAGGTGGCGTTTAAAAGAGAATTCAATGCACTATAAAACTACTCGATGTCTTCTCCATTTAAAACTATACGTGTCAACGTCCCTCCCACTTGGTGGTTGATGTGGCGGAGTGGAAAATATAGGTTACACCTGTCCAGCAAATTTTGTAAAAATAATGACACATTTTCGTTGAGACACCCTGTAGATATTTAATATGCATCGTTATTTATACTAAATGAGTTAATAAATCTTTAGAAATATCTGGGACGATTCAGTTTACAAATTAAGTTATAGTTTTTAACCGTTATTAGATACATTGACTAAAATTTGGTATACTTATTAATGATTACCAGAACTTTCAAATTTTCATCGAAATTAAAAAAAAATAATCAAAGTCAAAAATTAATTAATTAAATGTGAATATGGGTGTAAAATCCAATTTACCTCCAATTTTGCACAAAATTTCCCTTTCCCTGTGATGCCACAAACAGGTTTATACAAAAAAGTCAGAAAAGAGAAGTTCCTTTTTCAGATAGATTAACCTAACATACACCTGCAGATAGGAGTGGGTACAGCGAAGTCATCGAACTATTAAGAAAAGTATTTAAAGTTGTAGCTCGATGGGCGAAAGCAAGTCCCAAGTTCGATTTTCCAACTCTATATACTGCGGACTCCATAAATTGAAATTTATCGTCACTATTCACATAATTGGCCATTAAGGAGAGTCAATCAGGAAGTCATCGAGGAAGTATTCGAAATAAAATGGCATCATAAATTCTGAAATCTGTTCTGTTCCACTTTTCGCGGAGGTGCAGTTCGTCGAACCGAGGCGGCCACTCGACATTTGCGATTTTCAATTTTCCTTCCCGCGAGCTTTTACGCTCGTTTTCGGGTTAATGTGGCGCAAAAAGAGCGCCGAGAAAATGGCAAGTGTACTCAAGTAGGCCAAAAAACAATATAACAATCATTTTCTCATATTAATAAAGAATAATACTTTCTTTATATTTAGTTTCCACAAAAAAAAATGCTTTTTTATAATTAGAGTGTACATTAATTAATGTCCAAAACATCCCGCATTTACAAAATGGAAGTTAATAAGAGATGGTATCTATTAGTTTATAATTAGTTTTATATAAACCAGTTCATAAAGCAGCATCAAACAATACATTATTTATTTAGTTTTTTGTTTTTAATTCATATTATTTTCCCTTTTTTTATTTTTTAGTGGTGTTTAATATTTTATTACGATAACTCAATACAGTTTATTTTTGCTCATATTGGAAATATGTTTAATTTAAATATATAATAAACTTTTTATTAGCTGTTCCAAAGTTTCTAATGTAATATTTGTAATTCTATTACGATTAATCTGATTTCTGAACCAGATTAATTTATATCTTTAAGTTTTTATGCTATAACCCTCTCCTGATTACTTCATTCAATCAATTCAAAAATAACGGAAATAATTCTTCTTTTCTCTACAAAATATTTGTCGGTCGATGGATTCGCAAAAGATCATCGCACTATGATCGGATTTGTCTCTACTGGAGTTTTATTGCTACTTAACTCGATTCGTTGTGCGATTTCGATTTTCTAACATTACCGCGGACACCAACCAAATTTAGCGTTGTTATTCCCGTAATTGGCTATAGAGGAAAGTCGAACAGGAAGTCATCGAGGAAGTATTCGAAATGAAATGGCATAGCAAATTCTGAGAAAAACGTTTTTGTAGTAAGAGTGTACACTGTGTCCCAGATTGCTTGTAATCACAGGGTTTCTCGGAAACCAGCAGAGATATAACTTTGCGGTTTTCGCGACCCTTTGTCACTTTTTCGAGAAACTTTGAATGCCGCAAACAGAATTGTGCCACATCGTTTCGTTCCCGAGATACAGGGTGAAATAGAGATTTTGCGCTTTTGGGGGTGGTATCATATTTCGGACACCCTATCAGAAAGAGAAAAGGTAAAAACTGCTATGGATAGATATTTTTACGTAGAATCCAGTGTTGTAGTCGCACAAATTTTTAGACAATCCGTTTTTGAGATATAGCCCAAACTAGTATTTTTTAAATGGGACACCCTGTATTTTTTTATTCCAAAAAATTCGCCTTTTTTTTCTCTTTAAAATGATGTATCACACTATGCACTTTTGACGTAAACTAAACCTTATAAGCGCTATATTAAAAGAAAAACGTAAGTTGGCCATGGAAATATGGGTAGATATTAAAAGTGTCCAGAAGCAAAATTAAACAACATAAAAAATTAATAACCATTTTTTTACTATGAAATAAATAAACTTAATAATCTTGATAAACTTAATCACAATACTAAACAAATTCTACATAACTAGAAAAACTGTTCAAAATGGCCGCCCCCCTCACGAACACATAATTGGCACACAGTGCGAATTCTTCTTAGAGCATTCATCATTATTATAGGTCTATCTTCCAATGATCTAAATGCCTGAATGGTTGCATTTTGCAGCTGCTCCATCGTATTGACTGGATTCAGGTAAATTTTGTTTTTTAAGTAAGACCAAACGAAAAAATCTAATATTGAGAGGTCTGGCGACCTAGCAGGCCACCTTACTGGTCCATTTGTACCAATCCAGCGATCGTGAAAAATTTCAAATAGAAATGGCCTTATAATTTGCGCATTGTGAGCAGGAGCATCGTCCTGCTGAAAGTAAATATTGTGCAGATTTGCTAGTGGCAAGTTATCCAATAAATCCGGTAGTATTTGATTTAAAATTGCTAGATATCTATCTGCTGTTAAATTATTATTATAAATATGGAATGTAATCTTTGTTCCCAATATAAAGCAAGCGACGCTAAACCCAAACCTTCCTTGCTGCTGACGTTCTCTTGTTAAAAATTGGTTTTCCGTATACCAGTGCCTATTATTATGTTAAAAATACCACTACAACTTATATAGGCTTCGTCGGACCATATAACCTTGCTACCGAAGTCAGGGTCATTTTGGGTTTTTTGAAGATACCAGTTACAAAAATTTAGACGCCTTTCTGCATCTCCAGGATGCAATTGTTGTACTACATTTATAAGGCTTATATTTATGTTTTCTTAATATCCTTTGCGTTTGTGATTTTGACACCCCCACTGTTTCCTGAATATGCCTACATGAATTCGCGTGATTGGCCTGAATACTTACTAATACAACAATCTCATTGTTCTCGTGATTTCTTTTATTATATGTTTTAGCCCTGTGCTTTGAAAATGATCCATCATTAATTAAATTTAATTTAATTCGGCGAAAAATTGCCTTGTGTGGCTGAGGCCTTTCTGTATATCTACGATATAAGAAAAGCTTTTGGAAATATTCCATAACTCAAAGTAGAATTGAAAAAAAAATTTGAAAGGAGGTTCATAATAATTTAAGCGCTTGCTGCTTACCTGTTAAAATATAAATCAGATGCTTGATCACTGTTTTCATGACATTCAATAAAACAAACCATCATATCATACTTATGACTATTTTCAAAATTCATTTCTTCTTAATATCTATTAATTTACCTGTTAGAATTATTGGTAACTCGTATGATAAGAGGATAAACACGGCAATATTTGATATATTTAAGAAACAAATAGTTTTGATTTTTGTTTCCATGCCATATTTCCATGGCCAACTTACGTTTTTCTTTTTATATTGCGTTTATAAGGCTTAGTTTACGTCAAAAGTGCATAGTGTGAAACATCATTTTAATGAGAAAAAAAAAAGCAAATTTTTTGGAATCAAAAAATACAGGGTGTCCCATTTAAAAAATACTAAGTTTGGGCTATATCTCAAAAACGGTTTGTCTAAAAAAAAAATCGACTAGAGCACTGGACTCTACGTAAAAATATCTATCCATAGCAGTTTTTACCTTTTCTTTATCTGACAGGTTGTCCGAAATATGATACCACCCCCAAAAGCGCAAGCGCAAAATTTCTATTTCACTCTGTATCTCGGGAACGAAACAATCTGGCACAATTCTGTTTGCGGCATTCAAAGTTTCTGGAAAAATTGACACAGAGTCGCGAAAACCGCAAAGTTCTATCTCTGCTGGTTACCGAGAAACCCTGTGATTACAAGCAATCTGGGACACAGTGTACATTAATTAATTGTCAAGTTCTAAAAATAAGAAAACAGTTAATATAAACAGAGGATTAGAGGGTGTGAAATGTTATTATTTTATTTAGCTTTTTGAAACACCTCCAACATTTTTAGAGATTTCTAAATGAAATTTGGTAGCTGGTATACTATAGCCAATATCAATAAAGCCACTATATAAGTTTTAGACTTAATCTGCAAAGTCAATTGCCATTTTTTACTATGAGAACGAAAAATGCATTTACAGTTTATAATGACACTAACACAAACATGAAACCATACTGGTCCGAATATGTCCCTACAAAAAATAATCGAGAAGGGGTTAGATCGGAAGACCAAGCTGGCTACTCAATTATTGTAACTCTTTTCTTCTACCAACCGGTTCATCATTTTGTTACGTTGGACATATTACCGTAAATAAATCTTTATCCAAAAATGCCAAATCAAGTATAGAAACGCGTTTCCATAATTACTGTATTTCTTATTCTTCCAACGGTATCGACGACACATAAAGAATTGCCCATTGTACTATATATACGTGTGTGCCTACGTAAGCCATTAATAAACGTATTAGAAAGCGCCAAACTGACAGCGGTTGTGTGAACCCGCCTTAAAAGGACTGTTAAACGCCAATTTGGTCATTGTATGTAGACGACGACCGACGCCGATTTCGTAAAGTTGTTAATATTTCGCAACAGCAATGGGAAATTGTACTTAGAATAGGTATCTAGGTAGGGATTCAAAACAAATTGTCGTAGAGATTTTCAGGCACTCACGACTACATTATGATTAGTAAACATTGTTGTGCGAATTGCTGTAAAATGCCTTGCAAGCGTCTAGCCTATTTGTACGTTGACTCTTGAGTCTTGATTGCACTAATTAACCGCGTCGGCTCAGCATTTAGTAGGAATATTCAAAATTAATAAAAATGATATAATATAAAAATGCTTAATTCTAAAACTGTATATTTTTTTAATAAAAAAACTGTTTCCCTAATCATGGAGCTCCCTTATGTAGGGCTGCGGTTTTGGCTACTTTTTTGTGAAACTAAAGATGGCGCCAGCGGAATTTTCACAGCCCTTTTGGTTTTTGAAAATGTGGCATTTTCAGGCATCCCTCGTATCCCAGCTATCTGCTAACATAGAATTCAGTGTCGCTTTTAGATTAAGTATACGGGGTCAGGTCAAAAACTTGTTGGACCCTACTTTATTTTTTTAAATGGGACCCTGTGTATATTATTATTTATATTTATTAGGAATAATGTGGGCTTTCCGAAAATATATACATGTACGCAGTTATTTTGAAAACCATGCACCTCAAAATTCGAAATGTTCTAAAATTTTCTTTTGTGCCCAATTAATAGGTAGCAGACTATGGCTAACTTGTTTGGAACAAACAGCAAAATGTCAAAAACTTCTGTAGTTTTGTCAGTTTTTGATTATTAATGAAATACTTTTGTAGTTTTGGTGTTTGTATTTTAACTATATACTAAATTTAATTTACTTATTTTACAATAATGGCAAACTACGAAAATTATGAAAAGTATATCGATGGTCTAGTACACAAATGTGGTAAGTGCACTTTTCAGCAAAAATGAGTTAAACACACTAACATATAATTTCAGACCAGGATTTTCGTATGCACACAAGTGGTAAGTGAAATATTTAAATTTGTTGAGGCCAGCGCCATCTTCCGATTGTATTAAGTGCTTCTAGTTTACAGAATTCTACTCCACATGTTGTAAGTGTACTTAACACATGTGTGCCTTAAATTAAATAGCATTAACTGCATTTACCACATTTGTGTCTTGTAAAAAGTGAGGTTAATTCTCTGTTTTTGTTGTTTTTAATACCGGTGCAATTATGTCGTGTTCTAGGGGCAAACATCTAGTCAATTTAGCATTATCAAGAAATATAAATTGCAATATTGGTAAGTTTATTTATAGATAATAGCTTGTGGTTGAGAGTGCCGGCTTTTTGACTTCAATTGTGGGCGGTCAAGTATGAAAGAACTATAATGCATAATATTTTTGTACCAAAAAATTGTTCTATTTAGAGGATGGAATACACACTCTGGATGAAAAATCTAGTCTAGCCAGTGTTTCTGCTCAGTGTAATCAAGACAATGCCATTCAAATCGATCGTCCAGCGAAGATATGCATTTTATCAGATCAAATTATCGTACCAAAGCGTATAGATGTTTTTGTTCCAAGTCAGAAACATGGCGAACAATCTGAAGAAAGTATTCAACCACCTTTGTTATCCATTGAAGGTAAAGCTAAGCAATTAGTTTGATTTAAACCATGTTTTAGTAATAATTTTCTTTTTTTAGTAAGAACTGAACTAAAAAATAACGAAATTGCTATGCCACAACCTTCCGTTTTTGAGGAGCTCGCAGAGTCTGAAGAACTGAATGAACCCTTTCAATATTCGTCCAGTTCTTACCACCCTTCTTCCGATAGTGGCGATTCGTCGGCTGATTCCGACAACGAGACACTTGCGAATGTCGCGAGAAGAATACAAACTCAAAATGTTTCTAAAGGTAATAAAAATAAAAGGAAACGAAAGCCAGATAGAAAAAATTGGCACCGATCCGTTGTTAAGAAATTAAGATTCAGTGGGAAAAACTATGTAAATCGAAGTGGGAAATCAATACCGGCCAAAAAACCAAAGGAAGTCGATTGCAGTAAATGCAGATATAAATGTGGTGAACAGTTTTCACAAGCAGATAGAGAGGCAATCTGTCAAGAGTATTATAATCTGGCTGATGATGTTCACCAGAAAATACATTTGACATCGTTAATGCGAAAGGTGCTAGTTGCTAGAAAAGTAAACAATCCAAAATCTAAAAATCGAGAGACATCCCGGGTTTATTACTTAAAAAACTCTGTGGGAGAAACCCACAGAGTATGTTTAAAATTTTTTTGTGCCACATTTGCGATATCTCATAGGGTAGTCGAAAACTGTGCAAATAACATGAGTGGAAATGGCCTTTATACTGGACGTCATAAGAGAATTGGTGTTCAACCACCAAATGCCACTTCTTCGGAAACCATGCAGTTAGTCAAGGAGCACATAGACTCATTTCCTAGAATAGAATCGCATTATTGTAGGCGTGATTCACAAAAGCAGTACCTGTCACCTGATCTCAATATTTCGAAAATGTATAGATTGTATAAAGATGATTATTGTGTGCAAAAGAATGTTCAAGCTGTATCACTGTTTGTTTACCAAAAAGCATTTCACGAATATGATCCAAGGTTGGATTTTTACAAACCAAAAAAAGATCAGTGTTCTTTATGCAACACGTACAACACAGCTAAAGACAAAGGACCACTGCAAGAAGAATATGACAATCACAAGCAACGGGAAAAAGAGGCTATGCAAATGAAAGCAGATGATAAACAAAGATCACACGCGGAAAACGGCAAAACGTTTAGGTCAATATCTTTTGATCTGCAAGCTATTTTGTCCATTCCTCACGCAGGTGATAACCAAATTTATTATAAACATAAATTAAATGTCTATAATTTCACAATTTATGACGCATCCAATTCTGATGGGCACTGTTTTGTTTGGGACGAAACCCATGGAAACAAAGGCAGTGTTGAAATTGGCAGTTGTTTATTAAAATATCTGCTCAACTTGCCAGAAACTGTGACACACGTGGCCTCCTTTTCCGACACATGCGGTGGGCAAAATCGCAACAAATTCGTTGCAGCGGCTATGTTGTACGCTGTCAATAATATTGAGCATTTGGAAATCATTGACCTAAAATTTATGGAGACTGGACACTCATACTTAGAAGCAGACTCAATGCACTCCACGATAGAGAGGGCCAAACGTCATAAGAAAATTTACTCTACTCGCGAATGGTGTTTATTAATCTCAACGGCCAGACTAAAACCTAGAGAATATCACGTCACGAATATGAAATTTAGTGATTTCTTCGATTTGCAAAAACTCGTCGTAGATACTGTATTTAACACTACACTAAATACAAATAACGAAAAAGTCAACTGGCTTCGTATCAAGTGGCTTCGTTTCCAGAAGGAAAATCCTAACATTATAAAATACAAGTATAACCTCTCAGAAGAAAGTTTTTTTGAATTGGATGTCACTCATAAACACAAACTGGGAAGGAAAAAGAAATGGGAACACGTCACATTAAATAAAAAATACACGTCGCGTTTACCAGTCTCCCAAAAAAAAGAAAAAGGACCTGCTGTTTCTTTTAGAAAAGAAGATTAACCCAGATGATTACACAAACTTTATAAATGAAATACCAGCAACAAAAAACACAGTTATTTTTAATGAAACTGATACGGAAAATAGTGATTAAGAAACCAAAATACTTTTTGTTTTCATTTAATTTTTTTATTGATATAAAAATTGATTCAAAATAATTTACGTTGGTAGTTTCTTTTGTAACAAATAATTGTATTGCGCCAAATGTGGTAAGTACAGGTATTTCACACTAATTTTCAAAAATTTTAATACTGTATAATAAAATATTACAAATGAGCATTTTCAGGCTTAAGCTTATATTCCAGCCTAATTTATTTAAGCATCTTCGTTGTCTAAAAACGATCATGTGAATTACACCGAACTAATAAACTTTAAATTTCATATAACTCAAAACCAACATTTTCGCACTTACAACATTTGTGTACTAGACCATTGATATATTGGTTTGTTTCATACAATCTAACGAAAATCCCCAAGAAGCTTCTGAATTATATTTACAAAGGTAACGTATTTTGAGCACTATGGTTAGGATAATACCTTAGGAGTCCTTGTTCATATTAGATATCCAGAGAGAAGGCAACCTTTCCAAGACATATTTGTCGCCTAAATCAAATTTAGTAGAGCACAGATCATTTATCCAGCCCCCCCTAAAGCATACACCAAACAAAGATAGAGAAAAAAGAAATAAACGTATTGTATTATATAGAAGCGACGCCTTCATCTTCGTGCCAGCAAACAGATGAAGCAACTGGTGTATTCAAATCTCATGCTCAAAGAATTTTTCACCCACATAAATTCCACATAGTTAAACATTTAGTTACGCCCCGACGATGCCGAGCGCCGAATGTTGTTTTGCTAATGGTATTTACAACAACTCCATACCGATTAATCTTTTGGCATCTACATAATACAAGAAACTGGTTCGCAGAAAATCACCATTTAATTTTTCAGTGGGCACAACAAGCAATCTTTGGGGTTGGGGGTCTCGTGTTTCATTTTTGAGAGACGCATAGTCTATATAATTTTTGAAGGTATCACTGCGAGTCGGTACCTAAAAATCCCTGAGGAAGTTACTCCACAACTGATAGAAGATGTTCCGTGGGCATTTTATAATGCCGTTTATCTTCAACAAGACGGTGCCCAAAGCCACAACTTTACACTTTTACGGGCATTTTTAGACAATAACTTTCCTCAAAGATGGATTGCAACCCAAGGATCTGTAAGATGGCCCCCTCGATCTCCGGATCTTTCGACTTTAAATTTTTTTCTTATGGGTCTTCATGCCAATTTTGCAAATGATAAAATAGCCGTCATTTTAAAAAGTACCTTTCTCTTTTGTTTTTCCTAACTTAAGCTTTCTAAGTAAGATAGGTAATTATTGTTTTGTTTAGAGTAAAATTCAATAACTTTATCATAATTAAGTAAAAATGCTGTAATACATAATTAAGAGTTGAGAATTAAAAAAGATTTTTTGAATTAAGTTTGAAAGTATTACATCTTTAGTATAATAATTACTAACATGAATTTTGTTTTTAATACATTTTAGCCATACCCTACTACCTAGTAATTAGACACATAAAAAAAATTTAGAAAATCTCGAATTTTGAGCTGTTTTTCAAAATAACTGCATACATGTATATATTTTCGGAAAGCCCCCATTGTTCCTAATAAATATAAAGAACAATACTCTGGGTGTCCCATTTAAAAAAATAAAGCAGGGTCCGATAACTTTTTGACTTGACCCCGTATACTTATTCTGAAAGCGGCACTGAATTCTACGGAAAAAGTCATATAAGGAACAGTTTTTGCCTTTTTCACAAATTATCAGATGGCTGGGATACGAGGTGTGTCTGAAAGTGGAACATGTTCAAAAATGCCCAGTATCGCAAAAATCAAAAGGGCTATGAAAATTCTGCCGGTGCCATCTTTAATTTCACAAAAACGTAACATAAAAACAAATTATTACGATTATTAATTATTATTATTAATTGAAGCATATTAGTATATTAATCATTAGATAGTTCAAGTAACAATGTCACATGATGGTCAACAAGTTAAAAGCGTTTATACCAACAAGTTCTTTTTTATTTTGTATTTATTATTATTACACGTTAATCTCTAGTTGGATGACTCCTATATTCCTGGTATATAATTAGAATGCACGCCCGTGGTGAAATCATCATCCTGTCCTGTTTATTGAGAATAATTTCGGAAACTCAAGGTAAATAGAAGACGCCACACCGGTGACGTAAACTCGAGTGTCAACATATTTTTTACACCGGAAACGATACTTTAAGCGCTCCTGTTTTATGAAAGTGTTTATAATGCAGCCCGTGTCGCACAAAGTATAGGGTTTCAAATTTTAATAAAGCGAACTTTCTAAAATTGGACAATGTCATACAGTGTGACCAGTAAAGTTTCCATCATACGGGAGATAAATTGCTGCACATAATAACTGGGCGACAAAAAAAATTTTTTTTGTTGTAACACAAATCAGAATAGCATAATCTAATAGAATGGACCTATCCAAATACGAAAACGACAAATAGAAAGTTGTAGCATGTAGGGTTTTCTTGTTAGAGTTGTAGAACCATATCGAATGTTACGATACTTAATATCAATAGAAAAAATGATTTCAGAAAATTCTTAACCCTGTTTATTGACTATGTTTACAGTTTCCGCCTATTAAACATACCATACATCTAAGAGAAAAGCAAACGAGAAAAATATTAACTTAAAACACTAATTAAACTTTATTTTTTCCGTTTATAAGGTGCCCTATCTTTTCTCTTCAAAAACCAACAGTTGTCACCCATCATGGCTGGATCCTTGGTACCGAATTTCCATTGTTCTGATATCTTGGTGAAACCTTTCACCCTGCTCGTCACTAACAGCTCCCAAATTTTTAGGAAAAAATGACAGATGGGAATGGAGGAAGTGAATTTTTAATGACATTCTGGCACCAAGCGCTTTATAGGCATCTAAGAGTTCATTAACTAATTGTTCACAATTTTCATCCATATTGTTGCCTAAAAATCCTCTTACTACATTAACAAATGAATTCCATGCTCTGAGTTCCTGCCTGGTAAGCTTTTTCGTCAAATTGACATCGTCCAGCAATTTTCTGATTTGTGGCCTAATAAAAATGCCTTCTTTTAATTTGGCATCACTTAACTGGGGAAAGACTTGTCTTAGGTATTTGAATCCATCACCCTCTTTATTCAAAGCCTTCACAAAGTTTTTCATCAGCCCAAGTTTATTGTGAAGAGGAGGCAAAAGAACATTTTTGGGATCAACAGGACGTATAAATTTAACATTTTGAGATCCCGGTTGAAATTCGCTTTTTTCTGGCCAAATGTTTGTTACATTGTTTGCTGATTTATTGCACGACTGTCCTATAAACAAAGAAAACAGCAATATTTTGCAAATCCCCCCTGAAGTCCCACTAAAATCGCTATAACTTTTAAGTCCCCACATATCTGCCATTTATACCTATTGTAGTTTATTTTATCCAAAATCGTGCGCATATTTTCATAATTTTCTTTCATTGCAACTGAATGGGCAACTGGTATAGAGGGTTTTAAATTTCCATTATGCAATAACACAGCTTTTAAGTTACATTTAGATGAGTCTATGAATAAGCGCCACTCACGGGGAGAATGTTCAATATCAAGTTTCTGCATTAAACTATTTATATCAGTACACGCGCACAACGAATTTTCCATACTGTAGAATTCAGAAAACATAGCATTTCTTTTTCTGAAATTGGTAATTTTTATTTCTTTGCCCAATAGGTTCCATTCCTTAAGACGGGAACCCAGAAGTTCTGACTGTTGCTTGGATAACCCCAAATCACGTACTAAATCATTTAATTTACTTTGAACAATCAAATGTGGCTCGCCGGAACTGGGACCTGTTGTAAAAGTCCGATCGGTGCACTGTTCTTTTGAGCTGCCTGATGATGCGTTATCTCCATTATCTCCCAAATCAATAGCTTGCCAATTTAAAGGCGCAATCGGCACTGGCAAATTTGCATTATGAGGAACAGGCCATATGGCAAATTTGGATATTCTATGTTGTGCTTTCCCTTTTTGGAATAACCTTCAGTCTTTGTCAGGCTATTTTTGCCAGAATGATTGGTGGGTTCTCACCATACCGTTGGAGCTGCAAAAGGCATACTTTTTCTCTTTCCCTTCATCCACTGTACCAATGATTTTTACATTTTCGAAAAATGGCCTGGCGTGTGATTTCACCAGAAATTCTCCACAAATATAACAAAATTTGTCAGGAGAAATTTTGCAACATCGCGCGTTTGACTCGACATTCTCGTCTTCACATACACTTGCTTATCGATACACAGAGAACCACTTTTGAAACTCAACAGAAGAGTGATGTTTAACGTTTATTTTATGTCTAATGTTGTAAACAACCCAGTCTAGGTAATTTTTCAATTATAAAATGGACCCATTTTAGCCGCCCCACAATAAAATTGTTTACCTGTCAATATAAAAGGTTCTAATTAGGCTATTAAAAAATGGTACCTATTAAGGCTTTCCCAATATTTTTTTTTATAAAATTAATGAAAATAATGAGCTGGCATGTGTTAGAAAAATCTTGTCGGCCAGTGATAATTAACGTTACAAGCGAATTTTTCAGTTAACTTTGATACCTTCTGATTCCTAAAATACTGGACGGATTTCAATAAGCAGGTCAGATTCTAAAAGGGCTTTTTATCGTCTTTTGAGTCATTGGTAGCAACTTCGTAAATTTTGACACGGGGCTATAATACAGGGCAAAACAAAAAGTCGCGCATTAGGAAAAATATGTCACTGCCTCCCCAGTTTATAAAAAGACCACGCTGATATTTTTTTAACGTAACATTTCATAGATATTGACGATGCCTCGGAACGATTTTTCGAAAAATTTTAATTTTCTGTTTCCAATTTGCTCTACTTTATAATGTGCATTGATCAAATTAGTCTTTGCTAACTTCTATCCCTCTCTTCCTGAAATAAAGAACTCGCTCTGAAAACATGTACAATGGTTTATTTAGGAAATTAAATCAATATCAAAATCAGTTCTTTGTTCACTATAATGATTCATGTAAAAAACGAGAACAAATACTCTGGAGTGCCAAAATATTGATTGAATGAACATTCAAAACCTCTCTCGGGCTCAGAATCCACTAGTTCGGCAATGAAGTTTTGGGGAATAGAATTATACAGGTTAAATCTAGCCTCATCCATAAACATGTACCTATATAGCTCATTCTGCTATTGATGGTCCATTGCCCATTCCCATCTTGCAGCTGGATGGATCCTTAGGAGTAGGGGATACCCTGCTCGTCTTCGAGCAAGTAAAAACTCTTGGAGACGACGCGGTATGGCCATGCAGAAGACATTTAAACTTCGGCGGTTTACAGCAAGAAGTATACTCTGGTCGTCTCTACGACTAGTCATCCTGGGTAGCTCTGTTTCACGACGATATGCCACCATTCCAGATATCGCGTACCTGCTTAAGAGTCTAGAAACCGACATGCCGCTTGTGTCATAAAGAGTTGCTATTTCTTCGAGAAAAGATCCCAATCATCTTAACCTATGAAAGAATGCTTCTACACATTCGGAAAAAATTAAAAATAATATCTTCTTATATTACAGCATTTTCCATCTCCCTTTGGCTTAGCCGTGGCATTTTTGAAAGAAGTTATTTAATCCTTCATGCACAAGTATTAATAATTTAACGGTTTATTCAGTGGTGAACCTGATTTTTGAATTAAGTATCAACAATACTGTTAATTTGACAGTAACAATCAATGAACCTCCGTTGACAGGTCACACAGAACTTGTTTTAACTGGCACTCTTGATTTTAAAGTTAGGTACTATGGAAACTTCCAATATACAAAGTAACCCGAATTTAGTGGGCGGTTAGAATTAAGGCCTGAGGATTGAAGTAAACCGTAAAAAACAAACTTGGAAAACCATACAAGCTAGAAATCCTGATTTGGATGAGTGTATGTTCCTTGGGTATGCAAAAGATTCAAATCTCATACAAATCAGGATTTCGAGTTTGTATAGTTTCCAACTTTGTATTTTCCACTGTCTCAGGGTACTTTTTCTGACTGAAGATGACGAACAGAAGTCGAAACAGGCAACAAACTTAACCGTTCTTTATTGAACAAAGAATACTTTTAGTTAAGCGAGACACTCTCTATCAACAAGTGCGAAAACGCAGAATTTTGCGATATCTTTGCACCAATCGTTGAAAATTGAGTGAAGCCTTTGATAAACTAGGTAAACCTTTATTAAAAGGGTCTACGATCCTCGTTATTTGGTGCCCAATATGTTGCTTTCGACCTTTCTGGGTCTCATCAGTTTGAAGAAGTAGCCAAAGAGCTAATTTACAGATAAAACGTAAAAAGTAAAGTTAAAACAAGATTTTGAATGTTCATCCAATCAATATTTTTGTTTGACACACTCCAGAGTATTTGTTCTCATTTTTCACACGAATCATTATGGTGAACAAAGAACTGATTTTGTAGTTGATTTAAGTAGCTAAATAAACCAATGTACATGTTTTCAGGGAGAGTTCTTTATTTCATAAGGAGAGAGACAAAAGTTAGCAAAGACCAACTCGATTAATGCACTTTATAAAATGGAGCAAATTGGTGTAAAAACAAAAAATGAAAATCTTTTAACCTTAAAAAAATCTTAAAACCATAGTAGATATTCGCAAAATCCCTAAAACCTTCCGAGGCATGGTCAATATCTATGAATTGTTACGTACAAAAAATATCAACGTAGACTTCCTACAAAATGTGGAGACAGCGAAATTTTTCTCAAAAAGCACGACTTTTTGTTTTGCCCTGTAGTATAGACCCCGGTCAAAATTTAAGAAATTATTACCAATGATTCAAAAGACGAGGAAAATACCATTCAGCATTTTAGGAATCACAAGGTATCAAAGTTGAGTGAAAAATTCGATTGTAACGATAATATGCAGCAATTTATTTTTAACAACTGATCTTAGTAAAATTTGGGTTTGCACAAAGTTTTTGCATGGAAAATAATGCAAAATGACAATAAAAAAGTCTCGTGATTTTTCTTAAACTTTCTAACATTTTTTTTGTTGAAAAAAGCAAAAAACTAAGTGTTACTCAAAATTTTCAAAAATCACAACTGAAAATTTTGTTTTATACAATGTGTTATTTGCGCATGCTCAAATTCGTGCAGGTAAAAAGCAATTTATAGAATTTTCTCTTTTTATCCAAGGATGTTTTCAAGGTTAGTGCCATCTTGCGGGAGGAGGGTTCCAATATGAAGTTACACTACTCGTTCTACTTGCTATTCATATTCAAGTGCACACGTATAATACCGCCAACGCTGCATAATACCAAATGCTCTGTAATATGAGTTATATATATGGTTTGATAGTACTTTTAAACCAAATAAGGCAGCGTTTTATATTTTCTGCTATCGTAGTTGTTTGGATTTCTCTTTAGTATGTTTGTCCTCTTGGGCAAGTTTTATTTACTTAACGAGCAACTATTTCCGTACAGATTTTCAAATACTGCTCCAAGATAAAAACGGGTTAAGTTATTTTCAAATAAAAGATAAATGTTTTAATGCGATTATCTATAAATAAACTACTGCCAAAAGGAGCTGTGCAGTTTTAACACTATTTATACATGTCGTATTTCGGAAAAAATTTAGTCGATCTTGAGAGTTTGAAAGCATTTTTTTGCATTGGGTAATGTGGCGGTTTTGAAGATTATATTTGAGGGAAAGTCTTTTTTTCTATTAAAGTCCAACAATAAATTAAAAAAACAACTTTTGTACCTTTTTTAGTTTGTCGAACGTTAAATGGCAATGGCGTTGATGTACTTCGAAATCTATTCGTAAATACTCTAACTCAATAAGATCTAATAATGTCTTCTTCAGTTATGGGCATCAGAGAATCATAAGTCTCGAGTCGTATGCACTTTGGGCCACTCCTGGCATTTTCAGTGTCGCGCAGCAAAGAAACGACAGGATCGTTCTTCATGTCATTATTTATTTTTTTATTTATTTATAATTCGGTGTTCTACATCAGAATCTCTCTCCAAATGGTACAAATTATTTCCTAAAGTATACAATAAAACTAATAGTAGAATCTATCAATAAGTAATCACACATTTACAATTTAAAATCTAAAAAAAACTAAAACATTGCTTTTAAATGCTTGTAGAGAATTATGAAAAATGTCATGATTACAAAAATTTTTGTTGTAATTTTTCATTAATCATCCAATAAAACTGTGAAAGCCATAGTAAGTTTTGTGGGGTGTTTTCTGTTAATGTTAGAAAGCAATTCTGCACAATCAATATTACCATTCTCCTAACACCGGAACCTGTAGTGGGAGATAGATCAAAATACAAGAGTTCTAACCACACTACACCACAACCTGGACGCGCGTTTCGCTAACCAAGTCATCAGCGGATGATATACACTAAAGTAATTTATCCTAACCGAGACTATTTATAGATAAATGTGGTCACATCACACACATCACAGTTTATATCATCTGCTGATGATGCTAACTTGGTTAGCGAAAGGCGCGTCTAGAACGTAACAAGTTGTGGTGTAGTGTGGTTAGAACTCTTGTATTTTGATCAATATTACCATTGACAAACATTGTGGAGAAAGAAGACCATGGCTGTCCAGTCCAACCAAATGAATCCTAGTGCTATATGGTATGTCTTTGTAATAAAATCTGTGTTTGAATAATACAAATTTGGCAAACCTATTTTGCACTTCTTCGAATCGATTTTCATGACACAAGTACGATGGGACCAAATTATACTGTTGTAATCTAAAACACTTCTAACAACCGAATTTTACAAGCATTTTATAGTACCAATATCATCCATAGGGTTGCACGTTCTGCGACTAAAACCCAACATTCGGTAGCCCTTCAAGGTAACATTGATAATATGTTCATTAAATGTCACTTCTCGGTCAAAGTTTTTAACTAAGTCATTAATCTTTTGAACTCGCTGTGTAAATTGTCCTTCTAAAACATAATTGTACATGAAAGGTATCGTTGACAAAAAGTGAGAATCTTGTGGTACTCCAGATTTAACATGTCTGGATGTTATACCATTTATCTTAACACACCTTCCGATTGGTTAAATAGGACCTCATTAAATTCAGATATGTACCACCCACTCCATAAATTCCTAATTTCTCTAGAAGTAAGTTATGACACACACTATCAAAGGCCTTAGATATGTCAGTGTACACAGCATCAATTTGACATCCTTTGTCGATATTCTGAGCAAGGAAGATCCAATATACAGCTAAATTTGTAGCCGTTGATAGTCCTTTAAAAAACCCGTGCTGTTCTGTAGTCAAATGATTTTTAGGACTCAAAAATTTCATCCTTCAATACACCTTCAAATATTTTAGGAAATACACACACTAGGGAAATCCCTGTGTATATCTGTCCTTGACCCAAATTTAAAAATTGGGTAAAGATTAGACTCCTTCCAATACGTTGGAAATTGAGCTGTATTAAAACATCTTTGAATGCATAGAGACTTAGTCAGGGACAATGCACAACATTTTATAAATATAGGAGGCAAACCATCTGGACCTGGGCTCTTGTTCTTATCAACAGAGTCCAATTTTCCTCAAAATTTCTTCTTCTGTAAAGTTGTGAAAAGTAAGAACATTATCTATTTCATCAAGATGGTTTTGAAATATTTTGGGATTTCTGTGGTCTGTGTAGCATGATTAAAAATGGTGAGCAAGAGCTTCTACAATGGATTCAGGGGATTCCTTTACATCATTATTATATTCCATGCTTTTAGGGATTCCTTGATTTTTCCTGATAGAAGTAACAAAAGACCAAAGATACTTTATATTGAAGGAATCATATATTCTGTATTAGAGACGAAAATAAGATAGCACAAATGTATAAGGTGCTTAGTCTCCTTTCGCACTTCTGAATATCTGTCATAATCAGTCCGCAGTTTAGATTTTTTGTCGTATTTTTTTATATCATAAAAAACTAAAGAATCGTGGATCCTCTAGGATTCCAGATAGTCTGCTACAGTTTCCAGTGTCCTTTCTTCGAATTTGCAGAAAATGTACTTCAAAATAAGCTTTTTATTATTATTAACCTATCAGGTGTAAGATTTCTGGGTCTTTTGCCTTTTTTCTTGATCTCCTTTTTGCCTTATCCTCTCAATGACATCATAAGCCTAACATTATCTGTTAACAATGGCGCTTTTTTTTACTGTTTTCGATGTCTTTATTGGCAACAATAAAAGATTTGAGTTCAGGAAGTCCACTTTTGCATTAACATCCTTTAAATTATAGATGTTATTCTGCGGAAGCTCATCTAAGTCTGTAAAAAGCGTTTTGATCAAAGTTCATAAAATTCCTGTGAGTATGTAGAAAAGGTAGAGTTTAAAATTTCCCGTAGTCGATTGTACATAAAACAATATCATGATCAGAAATACTACATTTTTATCTCCAAAAAATTTCTATTTTTTAGTTGTTGATTATAAGTATGTCCAAAAGAGAAGTAGTATGAGTAGTTCTGGTAGCATATTAAGATTTTCCAATATCACACAGCAAAGAAGAGACATGGATACCTCACAAAATAAAATCATGAATCCTAGATGGTCTGTTACAGCTTCCAGTGTCTGTAGTCTGCAGAAAATGTACTTCAAGGCTGCATTAGTCAACCCCTCTAATGCAATGGATCAATAAACTGAAGTGTATGCAGGTGTACCTCTGCGTTTTGAAAAGCTAATTAAAATTACAAATTGGGTAACTTTTGTTTATTTTTAGGCAGTGCGCCAGCGTCTGGCGTCTCAGTCATTAAAGAGAACAAGCGACTTCTAATTATAATGCCTGGTATTAAGTGAAATGTTATTCGCGCTGCTTATTTTGGGTTAAATGCACTGCGGATTTCACAACATTTACCGTCCATAAATTATAATTGAGATTTCTTGGGTTTATTTTAAGAGATACGTACAACTAAACGTTAATGTATAAATATATAATATTTATACATTTACGACTTACTTCATAAACTACTTTGTAAGAATATGCTACTTAATGAGCCCAATCTCAGGAATTTCAGAAAGCATGACAGGGGATTTTTCTGGGTTTAATTTCAAAGCATTATGTGGATAGTTTGGTTAATTTCCGATATAGCCTGAATAGGTTCAGATACTTTAAAACTTTTATAAATTTGCGTATCGTCAGCATACATGTGAACCGGAATAACTTAAGATTTTTATGAATAGTTAAGTACAAATTTATAAAAAAGGGGCGAAATAATAGGTCCTTGAGGAACTCTATGATTACCCATCTGACAAATGATACCTATGAACCTAGAAGAACACTTTGCGTCCTATCTATTAGGAAAGACTTAATGCCTGGATTGCATGATGCCTTACTAAAACCCAACCGGAAATATTAAAAAATTATCTTACCTTTCCAATATGGTTTTTAAAACTCTTAAAATGCGTACCTGAAAAAAAAACATATTTAGAGAAAATAACAACACAGAGATATGGATTTTTAGTACTTTTTTGTTTTAAGATTTATTAAGTTTGATCCATTTTTCTTTCTACATGTTTTGACGATGAAATTTCCTTAACATCCATATGAAAGAAAAACAGTTGTTTGGAAATGCATATATATATATATATATATATATATATATATATATATATATATATATATATATATATATATATATATATATATATATATATATATATATATATAT
The DNA here is from genome assembly GCA_030620095.1 of Kuschelorhynchus macadamiae. NCBI lineage: Eukaryota > Metazoa > Arthropoda > Insecta > Coleoptera > Curculionidae > Kuschelorhynchus > Kuschelorhynchus macadamiae. Next base: position 1,104,551 of record JAUTXW010005271.1, read on the forward strand.
ATATATATATATATATATATATATATATATATATATATATATATATATATATATATATATACAGTGTGTCTACTTAAGTTCTCTACATATGGGAAACTGGCAATGGCATTGTCAACCACAATATTGTGTTACTTTATTGAAACATCAGTTTGAATACTATAGTAAAAAGAAATGCCGCTGAAATTAAGCAAAGAAGATAAAACTGAAATAATTTTAATTGTCGGAGAAAATATAAAACATTTCGAGAAGCTGCAGACATTTTTAACAACAGACACCCCGATAAAATTATACATTTCACAACAGTGGGGAATATTCTAACTAAATTCAAGACTTTTGGAAATGTAGAAAATAACTTTAACAAGAAACGGAGGTCAGGGGTTGCGAATGACGAAACTACAAATCAAGTAATGCTCTCTGTGATAGAATACCCTAAAAAGTCCCTACGCAAAAGATCAGCAACATTGCCAAATAACGTAGGTAAAGACACAGTTTCAAAAATATTGAAAGAAAACAGTTTTCGACCTTACAAACCAAAATTTATACATACCTTGAGACCAGGAGACTTTGAGCGACGGACAAGAGGAGCTAGAAGATGATCCTTTTATGGCAAGATGCATTATTTTTACCGATAAAGCAATGTTTACTTCCAATTGGACTGTAAGTTCGCAAAAGTGTCGTTAGTGGAGTGACGTTAATCCTAATTTTGTTATACAAACTCGTGATCAGTATTCATTCAAAACAAATGTGTGGTGCGGAATTTATAAAGATAAAGTAATTGGACCAGTTTTTTTTCGACATAATTTAAATAGTCAACGCTACTTGAATTTTCTAAATACTTACTTGTACGATTTTATTCATGAACTACCCATAAGTGAGAGGTTCCAAATATGGTACCAGCAGGATGGCGCACCATGCCACGGAGCAAGGGATGTAAGACAATACTTAAATTTTATCTTTAATGGACGAGTAATCGACAGGTATTCTGATATTTTTTGGCCAGCTAGATCTCCGGACTTAAACCTTCTTGATTATTTTTTTTGGGGCTACTTAAAAGAGAAAGTGTATCTAAAGAGGCAATTTCAGAATGTTGATCATTTGGAGAGGGTAATTAGGGAAGAGATAGAGGCCATAACGCCTGCCATGATTAAAAAAGTTTAAGGAGAATTTTCTGTAAGAACGGTTACCTGTATGGAAAGAGATGGTGGATATGTTGAGGCAAATGTGCAGTGACGGAACAGTTAGTTTTTATTGTTAATTAAGTTATTTACATGTAATGTTTATTAGAATTAAAATTAGTGAAGTTATTTTCTACATTTCCAAAAGTCTTGAATTTAGTTAGAATATTCCCCACTGTTGTGAAATGTATAATTTTATCGGGGTGTCTGTTGTTAAAAATGTCTCAGCTTCTGGAAATGTTTTATAATTTTCTCCGGCAATTAAAATTATTTCAATTTTATCTTCTTTGCTTAATTTCAGCGGCATTTCTTTTTACTATAATATTCAAACTGATGTTTCAATAAACTAATACAATATTGTGGTTGACAATGGCAGTGACAATGCCATTATCAAGAATCGATAAATAAGGAGATTTTGCTGGTATGTAGGTAGGAACAAAAGTAAGAAACTGGACTTAAGACTTGGCCAGTAAGAAGCCAAAGTTTTACATTCCTTAAGAAGTGATTTTAGATAGTAAGCAACGAATCTAGTGCTAGATATGTTTTTTTATTCTAAGTAAGATTTTGTATTACATTTTGCCATAAAATAAAAATTAAAGGTAGATTTTTCGGAATTTTTGACTACCCTGTATATGCAATCTCAAGTTTGAATATTTTAATATTATTTTGGCAGAAAGCAGAACTTTTTATAAAGAATAACTTTTTTCCGTAAAGCTACTAATAAAAAAGTTTCCCATATGTAGAGAACTTAAGTAGACACACGTATATATATATATATATATATATATATATATATATATATATATATATATATACTTAATCATCGGCGAAACAAAGTATAAAGAGGTTTTGTTCTTACAGAATTCTTATGAGTCAACGTTTCCTTTTCCAGGATTTATACTTGTTTCAAATGTGTTTTAAAAAGAGTTGGCGATGACCAACAAACCTTATTTAACTCTTTGAGGTACGGGAATTCGGCTTAAAAAAAAATCCTAGCGGTACGAGAAAAAAAACATTTGAAAAATATACAAATTGTGGTGTATTTCTTTCAAATAAGTATATTGGAACACTAATACACATATATAAAAATATACATATACTGCAAAATTACTTAGATTGGGTGGTTTATTTCTTGCACCACCATACTTTAACAAAATTAAGAATATCATATATAAATAAACAATATATTCTAAAAACATATTAAGTTTTAGCATGATAAGATTGGAAACAAGTTTTGGTTTTTCCTAAACATAATGGCATGGCGCAAACACTGCATTGCCAATTGGTACGAACATCTTTTTTTTTCGAGCTACAATAAGCACATCTTCGACGAGTGGTTCTCATTGGCTGATGTGCACTTTCTGCTCTTCTAACGGCGGTCGATACTGTGGGCTTATGAGAACTAATGGCGACTGATAATTCCGTAGACATGTTTCTTTTGTCTAATTTTTGAACCAATGTTTTGGCAACTAAGCCTTCTGAAACCTGTCTTCGGAATTCTTTGAGAGAAATTTTAGCATTTTCTTTATGGTATAGTTTATATATTATAAAGGCATTTGTTATTGCCGTATCCAGAAAGAAAAAGAATATGCGATGCCACCACTTGTGGAATTTGTCCACAAAGTTCATGTGTTTATTATAATCACTAAGTAAAAAAGGGCAAGGAATATGCATCGCAGTGCCATCTTTCTCTTTCCTTTTTACTTGAGTAACAACTGTAGGGTCATGGTAATTAGATAACATATGCACGGATTTCTTGTCACGCCATTTCACAGCACTCAATCCACTATCGCTTATAAACCATTCATACTCCCCTCTTTTTAAATTTTTATCATTAGTGAAATTAGGCAAATTTTTTCTGGATACATTTACTGTTCCACATGCATATAGTTTTAAGTCTAAAAGATCCTCCATTAGCTTTACGGATGAGAAAAAATTGTCAAAATATATTTTGTGATTTTTTTTTTCAATTGGAGTAGCTAAATTCTTAACGACTCGGGCCCCCAAACTTTTTTCTGTTTGATCCCCCGTCTTCCCTGTGTATATATCAAAATTCCAACAATACCCTGTTTCATCCGCTAAAACCCACACTTTGTATCCCCTTTTTATGGGTTTTTTTGGTAAGTATTGTTTTAGTGAAGATCGCCCCTTAAATTTTATCATTGACTCGTCGACGGCGATATTTTCATGGGGCTGTAAGCATGATTGAAAATTAGTTTTAAGGTGATTGAGAAGGGGCCGTACTTTATAAAGTTTATCATAATTGGCTGAGCCACGTGGTGGCATTATGCTGTTGTCATTTAGGTGAAGGTTCGAAAGAATCCAACCAAATCTATGAACTCTCATAAGCTTACTTATGTAGGGATCGTGAAGGTCTGGTGAAGAACTCCAATGATTACGGTAACTTGGGTATTTTTTAATGCCCATAAGAATATTTATACCCAAAAATGTCTTGAGTTCGTCAACATGTGTTTGAGTATATGCTTTACCCTTGATTTGAAATGTTTGCTCTGCATAGAGATTAGTTTGAAACATAATATCAGTCAAAAGTTCGTCGGTAAAAAAAAGATTAAACGCCTCATAAGGATTTAGGCTAGCACGATCTCGAATTGAATTCGACAGACCTACATCCGAAGTGAATGGATCAGGAGTCTTCATAGTAGAAACGCATTTATTCCAAGTAGTGACCAAACTTTTTTTCCATCGTTTTGCTAGAGTAAATAGCGGTACTAAATCCTCTGCATCCCATTCATCTGAAGAGGAAGGCTCGTCTTCTTCATACTCAGACACCACAATTTCGGCAACCTCGGGATGATCAAACATAGCAGCTGAAGAACAACCTTCACTTTCTGACTCGTCACCATCAGCCTCCGAGTCACAATCGGAAGGGATTGAGGCACAATTATTTTCGATTGCATCTATTTCATCATAGAGTTCATTTTCTGTCATGCCTATCAAATTGAAAGTGAGTGGATCCTGCCGTTGGTTCATGTTTCCAACTGTACGGTGGTACAGTTTTTAAACACTAAAAGAAACCAACAAAACTCGGAGTTCAAATATCACAAACATTTAACATGTATATTAACTCACCTTTATAGTTGGTTTTTACATAAAAATCATAAATAAAGCCACTTTTGAATAAAAAACAACACTTTTCTCATAAAAACAATAACCTCAAATCACTACGGAGCACGTGAAACGTAAATAACCACACAAAATCGTGAACGCAACCGCCAACGTTTCAGGAATTTGCGTTAGGCGATGGATCATAAGCCAATCAAATGCGGGACGGTTATTAAACCGACATACACAACAAAAATAACTTTGATTTAAGTGGTACGTTTCATCAACCACCATGCTGGAAAGGTCAGCAAAAAGGTGGTTCAAATTGTCGACCAAGGTACTTCAAAGAGTTACGACCTTCTTTATCGTGAAGACACGCCGCGATCGCCTTTTTTTTTTAAACAGTTTAGCCATCTGTAGATTACTGGGAGAGTATGTTGTAAGTCATCACCACCTCTCCTAATTCATAAAATTGCAGGGTCATCTGCCAAAGAATAATTCATCGTCTATGTCAATTGTTGCAATATTATTAACGTAAAGCAAGAACTGAAATGGGCCCAGTATAGAGCTTTATGGTAGTCCATAACAGGTAGTAAGTGGGTATTATATACTCTGTTCATATATGAATGATTCGAGTCAATGTTGAGTATAAGGATCAAGTTTTCGCAGAAATTTTTTGTACTTCACATAGTCCAATAAAAATTTTACCACAAATGAATTTTGATATCTACTATTCTTCAGTTATCCTATTATATCTCAAAACATTTTTTTAAATGAAATTCGCCTTCAAAAGTTGTAACTGCAATATGGCTAGTCCTATATTATAATCAGTAGTTGATCGTATATGTTTTCCACTCTCGGATATTCAGGCTGGTATTTTTCCTGTCTGGTTTAAGTTATCGAACGTGGTACCATTACTGCATACCGGAGATGCTGTTTTTTCAGACAATTGCCATCCAATTTCTACAGTCCCTTATTTTGCGACTTTTCAAAATAATATTAAAAGACATCATAAGTTATTTTTTTTTCAAACAAACAATTTGGACTTCGTAGGGAGGGGATTGAGGCAGTAAATAATGTTGTGTGGTATAGTCGAGTGCCTTGAAAAAGGAGATGGATCTGCTGTGGTGCTATGTGATCTGACCAAGGCGTTCGATTGTGTCAATCATGACCTTCTGCTAAATAAAATAGAGCGCTATGGTATCAATGGTATTTTTTTAAAATTATTAGGCTCATACTTGAAGAAATGGCAGCAGTCAGTTATCTACGATCAGACGATCGCATAATCAAACATGGTATTGGTATTGGTCCTGCCCTGTGTTTTCTATATGCGGATAATTACACAATACTCGTGTCTTACCCTAAAACTAATGCTAATAGTGCCAATCAGACAAAATGCACGGAATTACACTTGCATTGTTGACCATTTTTGTCTATTTTCAAAAATAAGGTGGTGGGGCAAAATCAAACATTTATATTTAACCGATTTTATTCAACTTGGTGTCGAAAAAAGTGCATTTTTTGCTCTAATCGTAGAGCCACAAACTGTACCGTAATGGCTTTATTAGTAGTCACTAGATGGTGCTGTTTCGAAATTCTCCAAATAATACTGATTTTCTCAAAAAAATGAAATAGTACGCTATGACTTTTATATCACAATTTATTTGGTTGTTATGAACGGCAATAAATAGTGAAATTTAAAATACAGGTCCATATTTAAATTAAAAAAGTTGATGGTCTCTCGAATCCGAAACGTCGGATTGGAAAATTAGCCTTGCCGTTTTGTAAACGGCAACTATTTTCACTATTTAATGGCCTTCATAATTGCCAAATAAATTGTGATATAAAAGTCACAGCGTACCATTTGATTTTTTTGAGAAAATCAGCATTATTTGGAGAATTGCGAAACAACGTCATCTAGTGACCACTAAGAAAGGCATTACACTACAGTTTACAGCTCCACGAGTAGAGTAAAAAAAAGCACTTTTTTCGACATCAAGTTGAATAAAATCGGTTCATCCAAAACAGAAATATCAACATTTGAAAGTAAAAATGTTTGACCTACCCTACTACTTGAAAATAAACAAAAATGGTCTGAAGCAAAAAAGTGCGTAATTAGCTGAAGAATATATTTTCAACATACCTCAATTATAGCGGCCAACTTTCGAACTTGAAAATAATTTACAGTGATTTCTCTTGGCCGATTTACCTAAATATATTTTTTTTCGTAAATTCTGTAATTAACGGTTTGCGAACTGCAGCATCTATTATTGGATCCCCCTCTACACATTATCAAATAAAAACATAAGATCTTCAGGCTCACCTAAACGCTGCTTTAAACCATGTCTATCTATAGCGGCCAACTTTCAAACTTGAAAATAATTTACCGTGATTTCTCTTGGCCGATTTACCTAAGATATTTTTTTCCTTAAATTCTGTAATTAACGGTTTCCGAACTGCAGCCTCTATTATTTGACCTCCCTGTACACATTAGCAAATAAAAACATAAGATCTTCAGGCTCACCTAAACGCTTCTTAAAACCCTGTATATCAAGGTTGTGTTACAAGAATAATTGTTCTTTATTCTTGTGGTTGTGTCATCGAAATAAATTCACGGTCACGCACATCTTCTAACCTGTCATAAATTATGTCTCCAGTGACCCTGGCACTGAACTCCGCGTTGCCCTAACCAGTAAAAAGGATGAGTAACCGCTGTCGGGCACGCCAAGGGCTCAAAATCACAGACGAAATGACCACAGGACACGTGAAGACACGCGGCGGTCGCCTTTTATTTTAGACAGTTTGGTAGTCCGTCGATTACTGAGAAAGATAAAGTTTTTTTGTTGGCCGATATACATAAGTAGTAGTCGTCTAACAGTCTATGGGGGTTGATTTTTTTCTAAGAAATGTAATTTTATTTAGTAGGTTCCCACGGATGTTAGACAATATATCGGTGTGAAATGTTGTGCTTTCAAACTTTACACCTGTTAGCCACCCAGATGACGCACTGAAATTCTCGTATCCCAAGCTCTCTGCAATTTCCTTCGCTTTAGCTCGAATTAGAGGTCCTAAACATTTAAAAAATAAATTTTTGATAAAAAAATTACCGGCGTATTTTTCTAATTTTACCAGACAACGGAATTCCTTTGATTCTTGCTTTTACGAACCAATCATAGCAATATTTGTTAATATTTAAACCCACCGGCTTTAAAAAACTTCGTTTTATATTCGTATTAATATTAGAGTGCCACTTTTTTAGCAAATCATCTCCGCTTTTAATAATTCCAGCTGCTTGCGTCTTTCCTATGTTAAAACGTTTAGACAAATTTCTCACACTAAATTCCTCCTTATTGTATAACTCCTCTATGTACCGATTTTCTCTTTCAAACTTAATATACGACTCAAAAAAACTACTTTTGCCTTATCCCTCGCATATACCAGACCAAAGCAACCCTTAAAATACGCATACCACAAAAATGTTTACAAAACATAAACCTACAAAATGTAAAAAACCGTTTGTAAACATACCATTTTGTTTACTAGTTATAGCCATTTAATTTACGTTAAATTTTAAAAAATTGCACTTCAATTGCACAATAGTGTAGTTACTTAGAAACTTGTGCATACAATGCAGTTTTAGGTTTTAAGTTACCCTTTATTTAGCCTTTTGTAATAAGAGCATTTTAGATAAACAAATCAAAAATATCTAAGTTTAACTATTTCATTTCTCGTAACACTTATCGGTGAAGGTAAACAAACTTGAACCTACAAATTCAATGTCAAATCGCTTATCCTGTTTATCGATCAATAGTCGATGGTATGATGCAATCAAATAATGTAATACAATGGCATTGTAAACTAAAAATCGCATTGATAAAGCTATGAATGAACCGATAATAGATAAAAATAGTAAACTTTTAAAGGTGTGCGAGTAAAAATAGTACAGATATTTGGCCGGAATAATTGACATATCAGTGGAAGTAATATAATCTACTAAATCAGAACCTTTTATTATTTATATAATCCCTCCTGGTCCATAGAAGAGTTCTTTGGTTACTCCCATACGCAAGGCTAGTAATAAGAATTTTTTCAGCAACTATCGATCAATAAGTATGCTGACAGCCATATTAAAATTATTTGACTCCATCTTAATTATGTCTCTATCATGGCATTGCAAAAATATATAACTGATAAACCTCATGGCTTCATTAGTGTACGCTCTACTGCCACTAATCTTATGTACTATGAATATTGTACTTTTGAGGCCGTGGATGATAATCCCCAACTAGAGTGAATCTATACTGATATCTTCAAGGCCATTGATACAGTGAATCATTATCTTATTTTAGTCAAGATTTTATCAATGGACTTTCCTGATCGCCTAGAATAATGGTTAAAAAGCTGAAAAATCATGTCTCCTCTTCAACATCTGGGGCTCTTCCTCAAGGCTCGAACCTGGATCTTCTCCTGTTTATCTCATTACCAACACTTACTATTTGCAGATGACTTGAAGGTTTTCCATAATACCAAAAATGGGGATCACTACGGTTCTAGCAGGATCTAGGTCACTCCAATGGCATCCTTTTATTTTTGATTAAGTATTATTTTAACTCTAAAATCCTAAAGAGAAGTGTAAACATTATTCCAAAAAAAGGGGCTACCCATATTATAATAATAATAATAATAATATTTAAATATAAATATACAATTACAGACAGCGTCATCATGGAACAAACTAGGAAAAATCAAAGGTTCACACTGGTTATATAGATTGCCACAATTGGCTAACTAGAGTTCTAGAATTATACAAAGTCAATCAAAACTGCAGGCAATTTCTTATACAAATCATGAGTATGTGGAAAACTAAAAACAACCTGAGAACACAGAAAGAACACATCGGAACAGAAGAAATCTACATCAAACGAGGTATATTCCAGGGAGATTCACTCAGCGCTTTGTGGTTCTGCCTCTGTCTCAATCCACTCTCAAACATACTGAATAACAGAAACTTCGGATTCCGCATTAAACACCAAAAAAATCTCCTACACAAAATAAACCATTTCTTGTACATGGATGAAATAAAATTATACGCAACCACAAATGCACAGCTAAAGAAAACATCACAATCATGACTAGAAAAGATGAACACCTGGTCTGAAAAAACACTCCACGGAAGACACAGGTACCACATAAAGCAAGAACACATACAGCAGTTGTTCCCTGAAGCAGAAGGCTTCTTGCTTGCCATCCTGGACAAAGTCATAACAACCAGAAACTACTGAAAGTACATCATCAAGAACACAACTATTAAAGACGACAGGTGCAGGAGATGTCACCAGCAGAGAGCGATCGATCACATAACGAGTGGATGTAGAATAATGGCTGGAACTGAATACACCGCGAGACACAACTCAGCAGCGAAGGTCGTTCATCAAGCATTAGCCACCACATACAAACTAACGGAGAACATAGACCCTTACTACCATTATATACCAACATCCATTCTTGTAAACGAAGACGACACAGATAAAACAATCCCCGCAAACAGACTCGATATCACCTTTCAATCCAAAAAAGAGAAGATCACTTATTTAATTGACATGGCTGTCCCTAACTTATTTTATTTATTTAATAATAATACAGGGCCGGCAAAATGATCTCCCACATTTTGTACCGCCGCTGCGCACGAATCACTGAAGGGAAGGGGAGCTTAGTGTATTTAGCCGGTAGCTCGCGCCTTGCCATTTCAGTTGTCGCCATGAATTGGACGGGCGAGCATCGTGCATTCATTATCGAATCGTTTATGAAAAATAACGAATCTGTGACGACGTCGCAAAGAAATTTTCGTACTCACTTCGCGCTTGGTAGACATGCTCCGGTTCCAGATCGCAAAACAATACTGTTGTGGGTTTCAAACTTTAGAGCCACAGGTTCAGCCTTAAAAAGAAAATCAACTGGCAGACCCAGAAGTGCTAGGACACCTGAAAATATTGCAGTTGTGAGAGAAGCAGTGGAACGATCTCCTACCCGTTCAGCTGGTAAACATGCTTCTGCTTTGCGTTTGTCAGATCGTTCTGTGAGAAGAATTTTACACGCAGAACTGAAGTTTCACCCATACAAAATTATGATCGTGCAAGAACTTAGTGAACGAGACTGGGAAAATCGCAGAGTATGTTCTAACGACATTCTTCAAAACGTCCCACAAAACGCTGTCTTAATTACGAGTGACGAAGCGCATTTCCACTTATCTGGCTGTGTGAACAAGCAGAATTTTCGCTACTGGGCACCAGAAAATCCGCGGCAGCTGCATGAAAAGCCACTTCACAGCCCACGTGTTACTGTTTGGTGTGCTGTTGGATCATTTGGCGTTTGGGGTCCCTACTTTTTTGAAGAGGGTGGCGTAACGGTTACCGTAACTGCTGATCGATATATCGACATGCTACGTAATTTTTTGGAACCAAAACTTAGAGAACTTGAACATCCGGATGTGTGGTTGCAACAGGATGGAGCTACAGCTCATACGGCGAGAAGGTCAATGGACGTTTTAAGGGAAATGTTTCCAGGACACGTAATCTCGTTACGTGGAGATGTTGGGTGGCCTGCGCGTTCTCCCGATCTTGCCCCATGCGACTTTTTTCTTTGGGGCTACCTGAAAGCGAAGGTCTTTGAACACCATCCCCGAACCATTGACGAACTGAAAGCAGCAATACGCCAAGAAATTGCAGGAATATCGCCTCAAATAACTGCTCAAGTGATGGAAACCTTTAGAAATCAGCTTCGAATGTGCATCCAAAAAAATGGTCGCCACTTGGACTCTGTAATTTTCAAAACTTAATGAAAACAAATGGCATAGTGTAGATTTCCATTTAATAATAAAAAAAATTAAATAGCATTTACAATGGCGTTTTTATTAAAGATTAAAATGTGGGAGATCATTTTGCCGGACCCTGTATATATGTTACAGGTTAAAACCCAAACAGTATAAAAGTAACACAGCAAAATACACACAAACATAATACATAATACATGTACACTATACAATATTAGAAAGTTACAGAATTAGTGAAGAGAAAAAAAGACAAATATCAAAACAGATATAAAGTAAAGTACTACATAATATAACAGACAAATATAAATCTAATTAATCAATACATCTTGCAAAATTGCCTTAGTTTTATTTTTAAAACACGTGTTGGTGCAATGAATGTCGAAGTCATGTGGTATAAAATGGTTAAAGTGGTCCATAAAGCGATTTATAGGCTCATTTCTTCCAGCATCCGTTCTAAAAGGTCTTAGGGAGAACATTTCATTAAGACGCGTTGGCCTGGCTGGTGCCCGAAACCTCAGTTCACCAAGCAGTGATGGACTGTCTATATGATTGTTCATGATTTTGTGTTCGAATGATAGATTTAACACTATTCGGCGAGACTCCAAAGTGTCCATACCAAGAAGACGTAATCGCTCCCTGTAGTCTATTAATGTTGAATCAATTCTCAGCTTCTTCAGAAGAAAGCTGGCAAATTTAGATTGAACCCTTTCAATTCTTTTTATATGGATTCGGTAGAGAGGAGACCATACTACGCTGCAATATGCCAAGTGACTCCGACCCAACCGGAAAATATGAATTTCAGGGCTTCAATATCCTTGAAATCCCACTGTCGCATGATGAAGCCGACCATCTTAAAAGCCTTTGATATGACTCCGTCAATATGATTTTTGAACCTCAACTCACTGTCCATAATAACACCCAGATCGACAACATAAAATTGCAGGACGAAATTTATAAGATTGTGAAATGGAGTTGTGACAACGGATTGTCCCTAAATAGTTCTAAAACCAAAATTATAACCTTCACAAGGAAGAAACAGCCTATCATCCACAATTACAACATCAATGAAAAATTACTAGAAACCCTTTCTAGTAATTTTTCATTGATGTTGTAATTGTGGATGATAGGCTGTTTCTTCCTTGTGAAGGTTATAATTTTGGTTTTAGAACTATTTAGGGACAATCCGTTGTCAGACTCCATTTCCCAATCTTATAAATTTCGTCCTGCAATTTTATGTTGTCGTTGGTATCTGCAATAGTTCTGTAGATTTTGAGGTCATCTGCGAAGAACAGAAACAAACAATTCTCGAACACACCTGATAAATCGTTGATAAATATAAGGAACAAAATTGGACCCAAGTGTGAATCTTGAGGAACACCCGAGTGAACTTGGATATCATCTGAAAGTGATCCGTCGAATTTGACTTGCTGTGTCCGACCAGTAAGGTAGCTTTTCAACCACGACAGGAGTGGATCGTCAATACCGTGAAACTTTAGCTTGCTCAGTAGGAGGTTGTGATCAACTGAGTCAAAGGCCTTCTTAAAAATCAAAATATATCGCATAGACCTGAGAATTTGCGTCGAGGGCTTGTGCAATATAGCTGCAATAAACCGTCAGGTTCACCTCGCACGATCTATGAGTTATAAATCCGTGTTGGTGCTGCGAGAGTATTCTACGAAAAGCCTCTGTAATGTGATCCGCAACGATCGAATCCAACACTTTTGCGAAACATGCCAGACCGGATATTGGACGATAGTTGGATATATCAGATCTTTTTCCGTTCTTAAAAATAGGACTGACTATTGCTCTCTTCCAAACTGTAGGGAAAGTTCCTGAGTTGACCGACAGTTTAAGATACAGCTTAATGGGAGTGAAAATGTAGGACCACAATTTTTCACAAACAGAGGTGGTATGTCGTCTGTACCCGTACTCTTGTTTGCATCCAATTCAACCAGTTTTTTAAAAACGGTATCGCTGGTTATTTGAGTATTACACATGTTTGACGACGAGAACATCCAAGCGAAATACAGTGAGAAGATCGCCAAATACACCGACTTGGCAATGGAAGTAAAAAGGCTGTGGAAACGGGAAGGAGTCATCATTGTTCCTCTCGTCATATCAGTAACAGGTCTCACCCCAACAACGTTTACACTGCATTTGGCTCGGTTAGGACTTAATACAGACATTCACAGGAACATCCAGAAATCGGTCATTTTGAAAACATGTAGCATCGTTAGATCATTTCTTAATACACAATAGTTGTTTTTTTCATTTTCCTTTTTTTTTATTTTTTTATACTGACTTGGTATAATCCCGTCAGTATAAAATACAATCATAGGAATACTGTGAGACAAGTCGAGAAAATAATAATAATAATTACAGCATAAGGTAGCTCGTTGTTTTTGTTTCCGAGGAACCTTATTTCACGGGCCCAAAACACAAAACGAATTCCAATTATTATCTGACTAGGAGTGACTAATTCTTACAACACTAGGAATAGTAACCGTCATTAGTGTGTCTTCACATAAAAATTAATTTTTTTCTCGATATTATAATGGTCTGGCCCTTTATAATAAACCATCGAAACATTGTACAGCCCTTAGTGGTAAGTACTTCAGATACAAGGTCAGAAATGTTTTTACTGATAAAATAACATTCGATATTTTTTCTGATCTTCATGTTTAGGGGTCCCTAGATGCAAAAAAAAACATGTTTCCTAAATTCCGTCGGTCTGTCTCTCTATCGGTTCGCGTAAGAGCTAAAAAACTACTTATTTGGTTGACCTCAAATTTTGGTCAAAAATTAAGGGGGTGAAATAGCAACATTTTGGTAAAAATCCAATATAGCGGAATAATGAAATGTCAAAAAAACTACTTATCCAATTTACCTTAAATTTTGCATAAAAATCAAGTATTATATAGAAATGAACTGGTACAATTTTGGTACGAATCCAAGACGGCCAAACAAAATGGCGGCTTAATAAAATATTTAAACATTATATCAGCCTGAAAAAAATACTTATTAGATTGATTTAAAATTTTGTGCAAGAATTAAATGTTATATAGAGATCAGGATCAACAAATAACACATAAAACGATAAAAATCTTCTCAGATAGAAGTTTGAAACTGCCAAAAAGCACTTGTTGGCCTGGGGAGCGTCAAAAAAAATCGCCCTTATCTGGATACCAGGACATGCGGGTCTGGAGGGAAATGAGTCTGCGGACCTTCTAGCAAAGAAAGGAGCAGAGAGAAGATTCGTGGGACCTGAACCAGCTTTAGAAGTAGCCCACGAAACGGCCAAGAGCGCAATTTTGGACTTGGTTGAGGCAAAAGCTAATCTCTATTGGCTTGGACTGCCAGGTCTGTTCCATGTAAATGCATTTATCCCCCTTCCCATGAAGAAGAGGATAACAGAAAGTCTGTCAAATATGAACAGAATTAAGTTCAAAACAGCAATGGGCCTTTACACTGGCCATTGTGGTCTAAGACATCACATGCACAGGATGGGGCTTGAAGCCGAATCCGAAGGACGTCTATGTATGGAGGATGACGAGACAGCCAGTCATGTGCTGTGTGAATGCCCGGCGGCTGCCAGGATCAGGTTCTCCATATTCGGTAGGGATATTCTGCTGCCCGAGGACTTGAAGAATACCTCCCCAAATGCAATGATAAGACTCATTGAGGATTTAGAGTTGCTTGGGGAAATGTAAATATAGGTGTGGGCCACAATAGACCACAGAGTCGCAGTGGAGGGCCGGTTTGATCCACTCACTTTTAGCCTAACCTAACTGACCTAGAGAAGAAACTGTCAAAATTGTGGTACGAATTTGTAATCGTAAAAAGTCACCCTTTCAGGATTTTATATTTTCACGTGTTAGGGTCACTGAAGGCCAAAAAAACATGTTCAATTCCATCGATGTGTCGGTCTGCTAGCAGCATAGCTAAAAACTACGTACCCGAATGACTTTAAAATTAAGTTGAAAATTAGGGGTCAAATGGATGACATTTGGGGAAAATTCAGTTTGGTGCAACAAAATGGCGGCCTAGTGAAATGTTATAACAAATTATTAATAATACATATAATAAAAATCGAATATTACTAAAAAGGAATGAACTGGTTAATATTTAGAAATAATAAACATATAAATAAGACATTTTTTTTGCACGTAAAAGTTTTTATCAAGAATTAATTCTTGATCAAAGAATTAAATTGAATTTCTGGTCCATTTCTGTTCATTCAAAATGCCGAAAATTACAGGTGTTTCGAATTGTCAGTAAGGAGTGTCCAATTAAGTAATTGTTAATCAATAAATGATCGGAATTTAACTAAAACTTGTTAAGGGGGAACTGCACGCAGTAATATAGATCATTTGCAAGCCTTCCGCCGCTGCAATATTATGTTAAAACTATAAGAGATACGTATTAGCTTCAATGTGATTTTAATAGGGAAATATGTATAGTTGGGCGCTAAATGCGAATTTTTATGAAAAAATCAAATCTAGAGTTATAAAAGATTTGTCCATTTTCGACACAAAATGGCTCTTTACCGCCTTACATTGATCCTTTGTCCACGTAACTGCAAAACTTGAAATGGTAAATCGTACTCATGTCTTTGCATTTCTGCAGCGCGTGAACCCTTTTCAAACTATTTTTAACCGAAATGTAATTTAAATTACCTATACATAACACATTTTTTTGAGGTCGGACGAGCAGGACGTTTTTTTTTTAATGCGTAGGTACCTTTTCATCTTACTTTCAACTCGACTAGACCTTGTCGCTGGTTTTTCACTTTTTGCGTGCAGTTCTCCCTTAAAGGATTTCGATTTTTTAATCGTTGTATTCCCTTTCCTTTTACAAAGTCCAGATTAATAGACATCTTGATGCCGATTACGAATCGCATACCGAAGCATTTTTAACTCGGCCAAAAATTTTAATAGGCCTGTACGCGTAGATTTGCATAATGTAAATATTTACACTATTTATTCCCGGCATTTAAACAAACTAGTGTTTATTTAAATTCACAGATTAAACAATGAAAATATATATTTATAGACGATGAGCGATAAAAAAATAGGAACAAAGAGGCATAAATTAGCGGCCGTATAAACAGCCATGTCCGTTGGCGAGATAAGAATTCACTATTTTTGTGGAAAATAAAACGACGAGCACGGTGTGTAATAAATAAATGATACATTAAAGCATTTTAAAACCGTGCTCTTACAAAATGAATAAAAACAAAAAAATAAAATTTAAGCACATATGTACAGGGTGTCCGGAAATTCCGTCTCAATGTTGGGACTATTTTTTTTACAAACCGAAATATTAAAAGAAGTGCCTATGATCATGGGTCCGGAAAGAGTTCATTTTCCTGTTTACTTGTTTATGCTTTAATACACTACAGAGTAAAAAAAACTCCAATGGTATTTGCTTGATATGTTAAAAAAAACCTTACAGCTACAATATCCTTAAAACATTTGCAAACGACAAAGAGAAGAAAGAAGGTATATAATAAAACTTTGTAAAATCATATTTCTAAAAGTAACATAAGAACCTAACATATTGCGTTTAATATGTGACTACACTACTCAACCGTATTTTAAAATGCTGCAAACTAAACCACTGTACATGTTTTGCATGACCTTGGTATCGTTTCACAATTTCTTCTTATGAAACCTAACATTTTAAAACTTTTTAAAACAATATTGTCTACATGTACATTGAAATCCAATTCTTGGTCAAATATCACACCTAAATCATTGAAAGTTACTACTTCTGCTAAGGAGTGAATATTTATAACATAATTATACTCAACAGAAAACTTTCAACGGTGAAATCTCATGAATTAACATTTTAGAATATTTAAATTTAAAAAATTTTGGTCACACCATCTACCAGAACTATTTAAGTCTGACTGAATTAAATGAGAGTCTTCCACTCTATCTACAATATAGAAGAACTTTATATCCTCTGCATAAAGGAGACACTCACAGTATTCAAATGTGCACATGACGTCATTCACGAACAACAAAAATAAGACTGGTCCTAAGTGGGATCCCTGAGGGAACCCCTGAAGTAACTTTGATTTCCCGGAAAGTAACTCCACACAGCTTCACCTTTTGGGTCTGATTGTTAAGGTGCTACTCAATCCAGTCCAGGTAAGTCCACACACTCCAAGTGCGTTGAGTTTATTCAGAAGCAAAGCGTGACACACTCTGTCACATGCCTTGGTCATGTCGGTATATATAGTGTCAACGTTAAGGCCCTTCTCTATAATTTCGATAAGAAAATCCTGAAATTCCGCCAAGTGTGTAGTTGTTGTATCTTTTCAAGATACAGGGTGTTTAATTTTTAAATAGTTTATTTGATGCACCTTGTTTATTTCTAATTCAAATTCGGCATTTGATAAAACGTAGTTAAAGCCTATAAAATGATCGTAATATATTTTAGATAATTAAATAGAGTGTAACTTTTTTGGGTAACGACCCCTTTAAACGCCTGAAAAAATCTGTCCTAGCGACACCGACTTAGTTTGCTACTAATATCGGATTACCTGCTTCCTTTTATAAATGTTATGCCCCTTGGACATTTTTGATATCAAGGGCCGCTCTGAAAAATTTTAATCTAAACCCCAAGCTAAAAACTATCAAAAATATCCATGTTTTTAAACACATTTGTCTAAATTACTTCAGAACTGTGCAAGGTATCAAAAAATTCCGAAGGAAATAAATCGGTAAATTTCCTTTACCCCACTTTTATTAGGAATAGTGAAGTGTAACTTAATTTAGTTCAGTGGCTACACAGTCATTTATTAACACATACATACACTGTTTGCCATTGAAATAGAGCCAGTGCAATATAATATATTGTCTGACAAATAAAGTCCTAATAACAAATCTAATTTGTGCAACAATTTTTATTATAAACATTTAATGAATAAGTGACACATTAATAACAAACCTAGCATAAAAATTGCATCAACAGAATCTTTAACAAATAAATTAAAAAGAAAAACACCAAAAACTTCTGGTCACAATAATAGAGCCACCCGGGATACAGATTTAATCTTATAATATTGAGCAATTATAACATGATTAAATACTACGTAAACAATTTTTAAATAACTAATACTTGGTTTTATAACCTTTATATTTTAGAACTTCGGTGCATCTTCTGGGCATAGAGTTCACAAGTCTTTGACGTAATTCTAATGCATTCTGCTTTAATTATTTCCCAAAGTTCTTGCTTATTTTTCGTTTTGTTTGCCAACAGCGTTTTTGAGAGTCCATAAGTTATCAATGGGATTGAGGTCTGGCGATTGGGAAGTCCACGACAATAAATTCACACTATTGTCACTAAAAAATTGTTTCGCTTTTCTAGACGTGTGCTTCGGATCATTATCCTGTTGATACTTCCATATTAAGGGCATATGATCCTCTGCAAACGGCAACTTGATCTCCTGAAGCATGTGGACACACTCATTTTGGTCCATAATTTGATCAAATAAATCGGTCCTACACCATACCAAGAAAAAGCTCCCTATAGTTTTAGGTTACCCCCTCCATGTTTAACTGTTTTAATGGTGTGTTTTGGTAATAACCCCTGGTTGGGTGGTCCTCTAACATATCGCCTACTATCGGAACCTATTAAATTTATTTTCGTTTCATCGCTCCATAGAATATTGCGCCATTTCTTGATTCTCAATTCACCACTCCAGTTTAAATGATCTTGGGCAAACTTTAAACGTTCTTTAATATTTTTGGATGATAACAGAGGTACTTTTCTTGCTGCTCTTCCGTGTAGGTTACTTTCCTGAAGCCTTCTTCGAATTGTTTTCGTTTTTTTAGTTCCAGTTCAGTTCTAATTTCTGGAAAAGACTTAAATGGGTCGTTTTTTGAAATACGAACGATCTGTCTGTCATTATAAGATGTTGTTTTTCTCCTTGCTTCTCGGTTTTCACGGATCGGCTGCGTCTGCAATGCATTTTCCACTATTTTTTTTGAACCACCAAGGACCCTTGCAATTTCTCTCAGCGATTTTCCTTCTTTCCGCAATATTAAAATTATCATTCTTTCAGCAGATGTACAATGGATACCACGACACATTTTCGAAAAAAATATATTAACAATTAAATTAATTGCGCTGATAAATTCACCACAAACCACAACCTGAAGGAATATTATTTACTGATTTTAACTTATAAATGTCATTATTTCCAAAGCCAACTTATCAGTTAGCAGTGATTACATCATGGCTCTATTTTAATGACCAAGCAAAGATCAACTTATTTTTTTAAAAGCTTGCAGTTTTTGAGGTACTTATTTATGACTTCTGTTTTTATGTATATCTTAATTAGTTTTTATCAAAAACTAGTATAAAATACCCTGAGGCATACCGAATTTTTTTTTAGAAAGATGTAATGCTTAACTTTTCGAAAAGTATATACTGGCTCTATTTCTATGACCACAACTGTATATACTGTCTTTTCAAACAATTTGTTCCTCCATACTGGATTCCTACCAATATTTTACCAGTTTCTACCTATGCCACACATGATTTTTGGGCATAATTGAAAATAAATTCAAGAATAGTTTTTCCATAGACACACACCTCCATTTTGTTATATTTTAGTTTTTCTGCAAAATTTTAACTGAATAAGATTTTTTTACGTTGATTTTTTAAAAAATTTATTTGGTCTACATCTTGTTGCGCTATCTTGAATTCGTACCACAACTTTACAAATTTATCACAATACCACACTTAATGCTTGCACAAAATTTGAAATTAAGTAGCTTTTCAGGCTGATTTTTTAAATATTTTATTAGGCCGCCATTTTGTTTTACTACCTTATATCCATGCCATTATGTTACCAGTTCATTCCCATGTAACACACTTTTGTGCAAAATTTGAGGTAAAATGGATAATTAGTTTTTTTACTAATAATTTTTTTAACGTTTCACTAGGCCGCCATCTTGTTTCGGTACATCAGATTTTCACCAAAATATTACCAGGTCATCCCCATATATCTCCTAATATTTGACTAAAGTTTGGAGTCAATCTGATAAGAAGTTTTTAAACTATGCCGCGAACTGACAGACAAACAAACCGACTGACGGACCGACGGAATTTATAAATTTTAACAGTTGATTCCTAGATAATACTTGTTTTGCTAAATTGGATACGGAGTTTTTTAGAGAAAATCAACTATTTGGACTATTTGTTAGGCAATAGCGAATGTATTGGACTCTGTATAATAAAAAAACTCACAGTGGGTATGTGTATGGACCTGACAAAAGCATTTAACAGTGTTAATCACAAAACATTTTGTATGAAATTAGAAAAAATCTGAATTAGAGGAAATGCTCTTGATTTAATCAGATCTTATTTGCAAACAAGTAATCGAGAATGACATTTATAGCAGATCGATTGCCTCCCGTCAAATTAGCGTTGGGAGGGATACATCTTATCTTATATACAAATGAGCTCAGTAACATAACTGGAACCCACACTGTTCTTTATGTCGATGACACTACCTTGATTTTTACTGAGGATGTCTCTGATGCAATGCTGGGTAGGGTAGGGGTAGTGTAGGTATTTTTCGGCCCACACGTGTCTAAGACACAATATCCTGTTTTCGAACAGAAAATACTTTCATCCTTTCTTATAAAAATTTTAAGATTCAAACTCGGTAATTTTATTGTTTCTTGTACATAATTTGCAAAAATATTTGTAAAAAGAAGGGAAAAATGAAAGAAATATATTATAGTCTATTAATATTAATAACTCAAGAATCAAAATGTCGCCAAAATCTATTTTAGATTCGTAATCTGCACCGCCAAATCTAGCAATGTACCAAAAATCATAAAAAACGGTAGCTTAACCGAAATGACTTTATGGAAAGCGATTTACTAGTATTTCAGTCAAAGAAAACTGATGATTATCATTCCTTTATTTGCAAAAAAAACGCTTTAATTCGAGAAAAGAGCATTATCCTGCCACTAATTTTATACATTGTTATGCCCACAAATTCAATATAATATTACAGAAAGCAGCAGGTTAAGATAAGAATGTAAAAATTTTCTTTGCAAATTTACACGGTTTCTCAACATTCTTTAGTCGATCTCCACAGCACACAGCAGCAGTTCTTGATGAGTTAGTTAAACAACCTGCTCCCACGAGGTGGTTCTTCAATGTACGTTGTGTAGAAACTGTGTTTGTTTATCAGGCAGACATTTTATTATGTTCAGAACAAATTATTGAAATGGAAGAAGATGCCAACCAAATTAACCAAGCCTTTGATTCAAAAAGCTTTTTACAAAATGTAGATTTTTTTATTTTGGTTGAACTTCTGGCCAACACGTCACAGTGCCTAAAAAACACTCATTTTGTAACTTATTGTATAAAAAGCTATTTCATAAGCAGTTAACCTCTTATTCTGAGGCAATGAACGCTTGGTGATTGATTCAGCGAACGATTTTTTCAGTGTATCTAATAACCCATTAGGCTTGCTACCAATGTTCTAATAAAAATGTTAATTTCTTCCTACCTACACTCGTTTTGCAAGTTTCAGTCACCTTCGAATAACAGGTATTTCGAAATGAGTATGCATTTAAAGCGATTCTATGCTTATAATTACGTAAGGAATGTAAATTGGCGTCACTTAAAGAAGCTGTCGCCTATTTTTTGTCTATTTCTTGCACTTAAATGAATACCATATGGTTTATTTTAATTAATATGAAAAACATGTTTTTAATTTGCGCCTTGTAGGTAAGTATAGAGGGTATATATTAATTCAAGCCCAAAACTTTGGGTGGTGATTTACTTCATAAAATTAAAAAAAAAAGCCAGATAAACAGGGATTCGCTAACCTTTCACTTTTAGCTTATAATTTAGATAATAAAAGCTGAAACCATTGGCTTTAAGAAGCCAATAGCCCTAGTCTAGTTTTTAAACACATTTTTTTCTAAATTATATCAAAACGGTGAAAGATATCAAAACAGTCCAAGGGACATAGCATTTGTAAAATAAAGCAAGAAGTAGTGATGCCACGAGACAAGACGAGACGAGATTAAGGCCTCGTCTCGTCTCGTCTGGACTTTGGCTAATCTCGTCTCGTCATTATGGTCAAATATAAATATAATAAAATGATCATATAAATAAAATGGCATAAGGAGATCACAATGAACTAAAAATAGTTTTTAGAGCATTGGCGGGTTATTATATACGGTTTGCCGCTATTAAAAGGTAGGCTTTAGATTTGTATATTTTTTAATCAAGTGCTTTAAAGTATCCAAACGTCAAATTCGATATGTTTATTTTCACCTATTGTGGCTAGATAGAGATTTCTGCGTTTTATTTTGTTGAGTTAACTTTAATTAAATGACAGTTAATTAAAATTATTAGATAGCTAAAATACTATAAATTTATAAGTCGAGACAACGCAAGAATCTCGTCTCGAATCGTCCTCTTCATTCTCGTTCCGTCTCAAGTAATCGAGATTGATTGATATCGAGACCAGACGAGATTAGGTCGAGACGAGACTAGAGTACAAGAAGAAAAGGGGGTAGCTAGAACCCGACAGCCCCCGCAGTGAGGAGGGGGTCTGATGCTAGGGGGGTCGGTGATATTGTGTAATGGATCCCAAAGGAAAACTATGGATTTTTTTTAGTTATAAAGTATTTTCTTTTCCCGCTCTGTTGGATTTATAAGAAGATTATACAGAACTATAAATGACTACAAACTATGCCATGCGACTGGCAGAGAAGAACCAAATTACGTCAATGAGAATAATTTATATTTATTCTCTTTCCACTTTAAAAAAATTAAGAAAACGACTAAAGTACACATAAGAATACCACCAAAAAAAATTGTACATCTTTTAATAATTTACGTTATAAGGTAATAGTAATAAAAAAAATAAAATAAAACAATTTAATGTACAAATGTCAAATTAAAATTCTACGTCTTTTTCCATTTTAGATTTGAAAAAGCCCGAAGTGCGGTCGAAACATTATCGGGTTTCACTATGTATTTTGACAAATATATGATTTAAAGCATACCTGTCAAGTTTTTACAATGACTTTAAATCAAGAAAATATAAAATATATATATATATATATATATATATATATATATATATATATATATATATATATATATTTAATGAGCGACATGAGAACAGCAACGTGCATCGAAAATATGTTCTGGAATTTATGGAATGGCCAATAAAAAACGTAACACTCAAAATCCCATAAGGAACGAAAGAACGGAAGCGATGGTTTTAGGGCAAGTTTATTTAGATTCTACGTTAAGTACTCGCCAAATGGGAAGTCCACCATAATGGCTCTGAATAGGCTGTGTGAGGGCATAGTTGGAGGCTTTGAAAAGGGAGATTTTGTGGATGCTGCCTTCTGCGATCTCTCCAAGGCCTTCGACTGTGTATCGCATAGCATCCTGTTGGAAAAGCTTAACTACTATGGAGTGGAGCCATCAGGTTGCCGTTTGATTCAGAGTTATCTCACAGAGAGACGACAGGTGACTTCTTTCCAGGGAAAATATCGGAGGAGAGAGTCATGAGGCACGGAGTCCCGCAGGGTTCAATCCTTGGCCCCTTACTATTTCTTATATATGTCAATGATCTGCCATCCTCATTGCAGATTGATGAGGTCACCTTATACGCAGACGATACCAGCTTCCTGTTGCGGTGTAAGGACTGTGAGGTTTTGAGAGAACAAATGAACAACTGTATCGATGGGGTCAATGACTGCTTCACATCTAACCGACTAAGTCTCAATCTGGCAAAAACAGAGCAAGTAATTTTCTCACTGAGGCAACATGGGGTCGCCGACAATCCCAAACAAGTCAGGTTCCTTGGAGTCACTCTGGATCCTAAGCTCACTTTTGAAAGTCATGTCGACATCGTTTCCAGGAAGATAGCCTCTGGAATTTTTGTGCTGCGGAACCCGTCAAGGTTTGCCCACCAAAGTGTATGTCTTACAGCTTATCATGCTCTTGTTCACTCTGTATGTGTTTATGGGCTACTTGCCTGGGGACACTCGGCTCATGCTGCGAGAGTCTTCTCCCTGCAGCGGAGCGCAGTCAGAGTTGTGGCTCAGGTTGGATATCGACATGACGCCAGGCCGCATTTTAGAAACTTAAATATCCTAACACTACCAGGACATTATATTTATGAGTAACTAATTTATGCCTTAAAAAGTGAAGATAAATTTGGTAGAGTAGATAATAAACATCATTATGACACAAGATCACATAATGACTTATGTATACGGTTTCTGAGACTTGGAAGGTCATGGAATCCGACTCTGCACTTTGCGCCTGCCTTCTTTAATAAATTACCTGCTTTTTTGTACGGATGGAAACTATGGGCTTTAATAAATCTTTCGATACTACATCGACTAACACCAGACCCATTTTCTTGCCCTGAAACCATGGCTTCCGTTCCTTCGTTCCTTATGGGATTTTGAGTGTTGCGTTTTTTATTGGACAGTGATCTAGTTTTCCGAAATTTAGCCATAAATTCCAGAACATATTTTCGATGCACGTTGCTGTTCTCATGTCGCTCATTAAATATTTGTGATGTTCTATTAACGCACTGATTATTTCCGAAAAATCCTGCCATGCTACAATGTACAATTACAAGTTATTTTCCGTCTGTCAAATAATAGGGCCTACTGCCCTTTGGGATACTGCAAATAAAAATAAATACAATATTTACTGTTTATTGTTGACATATTTTTATTTTAATATCCTAACACTAACTGCTATAGGTAAGTCACTTAACAATGGTTCAATAATATATGTGCCTGGTAATAAAGTAAACTGCACTCGAGCTCCTTTTTTTAAATAGACCCGGAAATAGAAATTTATTTCTACCGCTGTGATCAGTTATGTAACCAATATCTGTCTCTTCATCAAAAGAAAAAATTGTTCCTATATCTCTTCTCGCTCTACCTAAAAGAAACAAACGTGCAGTGAAAAGATAAGGCCCTAGGTAAATCCTTACCCTTACCACTGATTTAAAAAGTTTTCTGCTTCATAATAAATTTAATGGATCAATAATAGCTTTTTCAGGGTAAATTTGAACTCAATTAGCATTTAATAGAACAATTGTTTGTGAACAAATTATTGGTGTTCTTTTTTTTCCTTATTAATCGCAGTAGTTTTTTTTTGTACAGGGTGTATAAAAAAAGCATTATTTCTTCTACAACATTCATGATTTCCAAGTTCCACAAAAATGTTTCAAATTTTTCTTATAATATATTTTGACAGGTTATGTATGTGTTATGTAAATGTGGATGTATTAAAGTCTACTTTAAGTTTTAAATCAATAAATCTCTTAAACTACTGAACTAAAGTTTTATTATAATTTTGAACGGAATCGCAAGACCTTTAAAATGAGGTTTCACTCGACCCCCCCTTTCCATTTAAAACGTTAGGGGTGGCCCCACCCCCGCTTAAGGGGCTGCAGGTATGCACGTGATTTTATGATAATCGACGGGTCCGAACGTTTTTCAAAAAAAAATGAGCTGCCCGTAAATGCCTGTTTCGTTTTCGACGCCCCCCTGTATACAATAATCTAAGAAACCAAAATAGAATAGAGAATTCTATAGTAAAAATTTCGGGGAAAGAGGGGAGGAGTTTAAAGGGGTTACGACCTGGAAATAAGTACCACCCTGTAGATTTTTTAAAAATGTGCGATAGCCATAGTGCCAAATTTCTAGAAATCTAGGAGAGGTCGCTGAAAAAAAACTGAAAAAATTAGTAATTTTAACATCCTCTATCATTATTTCGAAAGCAATTACATTTAGGAATAAAGTGTATTGGAGAAAAATGTTAAGAATAATGAGCAGATTTTGAAAATGGAATAATATGCGGGGTGTTGTATTTAAAATATTAATATATAGATGGCGCGTAGCCGCCATTTTATAACTTTTAGCTATCATTTTTTCATAAAAAAATTGCTTTTCATCTCCTATTTAAGCCCTCCAAATTTCGTTGCGATATACGAGTTGGCTCAAAAATTAGTAGGGGGGAACGGACTTTAGACGGTCACTGTATATAATCTGTGTTATATACGTGTAGTAAACTTCGTTACGAGGAAAGTTCCGAGTAAAATCCAATTTACCGATTTTCATATTGGATCAAAGAAAATGTTAGTTTGTTTAATGTATGTTAAAATAAAAAAAAATACCAGTTTTTACTAATATCGTTTTTAGTCAAAAATATTTTCATTTTTAGTTTTTTATTTTTATGTGTCAGTTTTCCCATCGTATTAAAAAACACGTAAAAAATATGATAAATTGCTGGTTCGGTTGCTTTAGAGGAAGGCGTAAGGGAAATCGAAAATCGGCTTGGGCCAAAAAATGCATGATGCATAATACATGCTAAGTGTTAAACTTAGCATGTAGTACTGTTCCAGTATGATTGTGGTTTCGTTTTCGAATTTGTCACATCAAGCAATCTGTTATTTCAGATCTCCCTGGATACAACCCTGCCTGATGAGGGTAGAGACCCGGAAATCATGATCTCAGGAGGGTACCCTGTGACATAATCGAAAGCAATTCTTCTTGTAGGCCGTTTTGCCAGTGTTACCATTGGCAGGGAAATTTTCCCAGATCTGTGGAAAAAATTAACTCTGCAGGGAAAAAGGGATTTTTTTTGTAATCTAGGGAATTGTTTAGCAAACGTTAAGTTATAATATGTTTTTTAATTTAAATCAAAATCACTAGTTTTTTTTAAAAGACAAACAAAAAAAATACAAATAGATTAGGCATTTATTAATTTACTATAGAATATTTTGAGCTATTAGGCTATAGGCTAACGAAACATGATATTTTAATTATGTATCAAACACGAATAACCTTATAAAAATCGTTTTGTTTTGTTTTTTGAAAAATTTTAGGGAAATTAACTTTTTTCTGGGAAAATTATAGGGAATTTCGGAAATAAAAGACTTAGGCGAAATTCTAGGGAATTTTTTGAGATTTTGCTAGGGAAATTTAAAATTTTGACCTGACAACACTGCGTTTTGCACCTGCAGAAATTATATATTTTTGCTATTATATATATATTTATATATATATATTTATATTTATATTTATATATATATAATATATATATATATATATATATATATATATATATATATATATATATATATATATATATATATATATATATATATATATATATATATATATATATAGATATACAAGTTAGATAACAAAATGAGGAATTTGATTTTATTGTAAAAATGGCCAGTGACGCCGCAGTAAAATATTCGTGGGGGGAATACGAAAAAAAGAACCATCCTGTAGATTTTTCGAAAATGAGTGACTGCCATTTCGTAGACATTCTGAAGCATTATTGTCAAAGTTAAATATTCCTACCTTAAACTTCCGTAGCTCTGATACCTTTTATCTACCCCCTTGTAGAACAAACATTTATTACAATTTTCCCCCAGTTAACCGAAAATTCTTACGATATTTTAAATTGTAACTTGACCGCGGTCAAAAGACATTTTACTACTTCGTATTCTTCTTTTATATTTTTTTTTTTTCTGTATTTATTTACTGTTGATCTCTGATTTGATATTGATTCATAAGTATCTTCATTCATGTATTTATATTAAAATTGGCCAAAAAATACATCCTGCATTTTAGCCATCATTAAAAACCACCCTGTATATTTTTCTGTATCTTGAATAGCTAAAAGTTATTTCCCGGAGGTCCAACAATAGGATCTATTCTCCTTTAAGATAGTGCAAATAAAAATATATAAATACAATATTTATTTTGGAAAGAAAAACAGAGGTATGTTTTTATTTTAATATGCTAACGCTAACTGCTGACGGTAGATCACTTAGCAATGGTTCGGTAATATATCTGCCTGGTAGTAGTTCAAACTGCACTCGCGCTCCTTTTTTTAAATCTTCCCATTTATACCCGGACTGAACGTCTACAAATTTTACCCTTATAGTTCTACCTTTGTTATCAGTTATATAACCAATATCTGTCTCTTCATCAAAAGAAAAAAACAAAAATAAAAAAAACAAACGTGCAGTGAACAATTTCACTAATTACACATAACAGAGCATATAATAATTTGGCAATAACTATCCAAATTTAAAATGTTACTACTTGGTGCCCATATGAACCTTGATTTTTGACCACATTTTGAAGTCAATCGGATAAGTAGTTTTGACAGAAATGTCAAAATGTTTGCCAAGTTAATAGTTATTTTTACACAGGGTGTATGAAAAGAGCATGATTTTTCCTTCATGACTTATCATATCAATCAATACATACCATATTTTCGAAAAGGCCAACTGCCTGGCTTTGCTTTCCTATATAAAACAACATAGGTAATGTCAAACCCTTTTTGAGTCCTCAGGACTCACAAACTTCTATAAAGCGTGTACTCATTGCTCTGGGAGTATGGTGAAATTGTCATGCGATGTCTGTATATACAGAGACAATCTGGACTACACTCTCCAAGGGCTCCAATAGATCAATCTCATACTGAACCAAGTTATCTGGGGTTTATTTATTTTGTAACAAACTGAACTTGTGATTGATGATAATACCCTGGCAAGCCCAATACAGTTAATCTTTATTAAACTGTCGAACAGCTTAGATACAAGGCAGTTGATTACAAACTCCTCTGTAGTTTTGGATTACCAGATTTGGCATAAGGTAGTTATGTTTCCATAAAATTGTAAACGGTGTCGCGACATTCAGTTAACCCTGAATTAATCACCACTTTACAAGAAAGGACTTTGATTTCAGGTTGTAAGAGAGACCCTTAAACTAAAACTTTATGTCAATCTGATAATATTTTTTGGCATCTAGGGACGCTAAAACCTGAGAGAGTGATTGTTTCCACGATTACAAACATTTTATTTGGCCGCCATCTTGAATTAGTACCACAGATTTACTAGTTCTTCTCTATACGACTATTAATTATGGTACACAACTTGAAATCGGTCCATTAAGTAGTTTTTCAGGTTGCATTTTTAAATATTTTAATAAACCGTTAAGTTTTTTAGGAATAATTTGGCAACATTTCACTAGGCCGCCATTTTGTTTTGCTGCATTGGATTTTTACCAAAATGTTACCAAGTCATCCCTATATGATCCTTAATTTTTGACCAAAATTTTAAATTAATCGGGTAAGTAGTATGCCAACAGACCGACAAACAGACAGAAGAAATTGAGAAAATCTGTTTTTCGGCATCTAAAACGTAAAAAGCAGCAAAAATCTCGGAGGGTGATTTGTCACGATTACAATACTTCCCTTTTACGAGGGAAGAAACAAATATTTGATAAAACTTTAGGAATGTATTGTATATTTTACAAAGTTTACAATATATTTTTAAAACGTTTTACTTTTTGCCTTTTTCTTTAACGTATTATGTGTTGAGAAAAAATTACTCTGTATAATTCCTATGTGTCACCTATATCATTTAAACACAAAATTCCTTTTTTCTAGTTGGCACTCCACGAACATGCAAGATTTCAATTAAGGCAGATTGTGTAAAGTTTGACGGGCGAATCTGAGGCTATGAAAAGGATGCAAGTACCTATAAAAATGGTGCTTTACTGATTGGTGATTGGCTAAAATCCTACATATCCATAGAAACGGCCCGCTTTTGACAAATCTACCACTTTCGTCGGGGTTTCAGATCCGTGCGGCGTACTATAATATACAATACGTGGAAATTTGGGATTTCCATAAAGAGTCCAAAAATATTTTTCAATTTCATACAACATACACAATGCTGTGTATGATGACAGGCATAAGTAATAATCATAAATCAAGTGACCAATATCCAATATAATATACAGGGTGTTGTGTTAGAATATTATTAATGTAAGAATGTCGTTTTTTTTTCGAAACAACCCTGTATGTTGAAATCAAATGAAGATATGACAACTCCTATTTTGCATCTTGCCAAAGATCATGTTGGTGAAGAAAAGAAAATTTGGTGTGATAAATTCTCGCTCTTAACAAACTGTTTTAAAAATATGACGGTGTAAAAATAAAATCTAACTTAATTTAAAAAATTTAAAATACTAGTCTTTTTTTCAAAACATTTGTCCCATGATACGCTGAAAACCCCAACCCAATATCTCTCAGCCCTTAAAAGTTACAGCAATTTGAATTCTGACCAAAAATTTGCCTGCCTTATTATACTGCTGCCTGTCCAATAATAGGGCATAATTTCCCGTGCGTTAATTCAAATAAAAAATACAATATTTATTATGGAAATAAAATCAGAGACAATTAATTATCTTAGAAATCATGGAAGTTTTTTAACAACAACTGCTAGAGGTAGGCTACTCAAAAGTGGGTTAAAAATATATTTGCCTGTTAGGAGATCATATTGCACTGTATCTCCTATTGTTAGTTCTACGTGTCTTATGTGTCCCAGGTTGTTTATAAATTTTACCTTTATTATTTTATCTTTGGCAAAAGTTATATAACCAACACGTGTTTCGTCATCAAAAGACAAAATTGTTCCTGTATATCTTCTCACTCTACCTGAAAAGATAGAAATGGGCGGTAATTTATAAAAGCTACAGCCCTAGATATAAATCCCGCGAAAAATGGTTCTGAATGGATGACTGTAATAAAACTACCTACTGTATATGCAATGTAGTAAGGGATCAGACTTTAGATTATGTATTTAATGCAGATTTGAGGTTCTACGAAAAAAAAGTTATGGTACTCCTATAATATGTAAATATTAATTTAACCATAGGAAAAAACTTAAATAATACACATTTTTAGACTATATATACCAGGCGATAATGAAATCGTTATGCAGAACGCTGGCGGAATTTTGAAATTTTGGTGGAGTAGGTATCTGGTTGATAAAGAGGCACAATTCCCATGAATTCTTAATAATGCTTTAATACCGTTTTTTAATGTTTAATGTTATTTGCCAATAGCCTGAAAATGATATAAGCTTTTTATCAGAACATCAGCTTTTTTGTTACTCTTTATTAATTACCGCAAGTCAAGTATTACCTTTCATTTCAAAATTTTAAGAAAATTGGAAAAAACTGTAATTGTTACAAACAACGTCATCTAACAAATTTGAGAAAAAAACTAGCGAATGTCACTCGATCTGAATCCTGATACATGATTTCAAATTCCCTAAATCCTAAACTCATTCAATTCGGATTCCAGAGGATATAGCCATTTAAATATTTCGTAAGTCAACATCTTTCCCCACACTTATTATGGGTGATATGACAATAAGTTTAGAACCTAAGCGATAGGAAATTAACCCAGCTTTCCCATGGGGCACTAAAAGTTATATCTCATTCTAAGACTTTTTTAGAATTTTAGAAATTTATTTTTGACACTAGTCATTGCGCCCTCTTGTGGTCACGTGGAAACTTAAAAATATTTTCAATCAATTGTTCTTGTCACTTTTGTTATCCTATTTTTTTTGACAAGGCCCTAAAATGGAGGACCGGGTGACAATAGAACTACTACCCAGGGCGCCATTTGACAACGGCTAGAGATAAAAATATGGAATTTGGTGTGTTGATAGGGTTGAATATTGTGAACATTTTTAACATAAAAACAATTGAATATCGTTTCCGGTTTCTCCGGCAGTGACCGCGACTTCGTTATTTTAACTAGAACACCCTGTATATTTTATGTTTTTTGAACTCTCTTAACAATTGTAAACAACTTTTGTATAACATAACTTATGTCTAAAATGTATAGTTTTGCAAATAGAGTCACTTAAAAATGTGCCATGATTACCAGTTATTTGTATTTTATGGAAAAACGGAGTAGGCCAGGATAAAAACAATCACGGCTATTTACTCTTTATTCAAGCCTTCATCCAACAAAATCTCAAAAAAGAAAATTTTAGAGTTTTAAAAAAATGTGTTTTTGGCAAATCAATTTTTCAAGTTTTGATCAGACCCTGTACCATAACGAGCCAACTGACTGGAACAAAACCTTCACTACCCAATCCTACTTTTTTATTCTTTATCCACATATGACAAATTCAACTTCCATAGACTGCTGCAAACTTGAAAATTTGATACCATTATCTATTATTCAAAGGAATCCTCTTTTAATTCATTTAAATTTTAAAAAAGAAACGAATATGATAAGGTGAAAATAAATGAACCTTATTATACTTAGAGATGATTAATATTAACTAATAATAAAAGAAATAGAAAAAAGAACGTACTTAATCATAATTAAGATTTTCAAAAACACGACCTTCGTCTTCAATACAGGTCAAAATTCAATTGTTTTTAAAAACCATAGCAACCTCTGTCAAGGCTAATATGATTATTTTAATTTTAGCAAAACTTTGCTAAAATTAATACAAGTGTAAAATTGAAAATTAGGTAGGTACCCTATTTTTATGATGTTAATATTTATCCAAAGGGAAAAACAGTCAGTTGACCCGTTATGGCTTTATTTGGAAAACTATACATTTTAAACATAGGTTATGTTATAAAAAAGTTGTTTAGAATTGTTAAGAGAGTTCAAAAAACATACAATATACAAGGTGTTCCTTTAAAAATAATGAAGTCGCGGTCATTTCCGGGGAAACCGGAAACGATATTCAATTGTTTTTATGTTACAAATGTTCACAATATTAAACCCTACCAACACACCAAATTCAATATGTTTATCTCTAGTCGTTTTCAAATGTTTTCATTCCGGGTGTACATCCGTTCACTACTGTCGTTCTGAAAAAAACAGTTTCGCTGAAGTTTCGTCAAAATCACATTTGGCATTTTCGAAGCTCTCTTTCTTCCGTCCGAATAGAGACTCTCTATTCGGACGCGAGGGTATCAAAGTGTAAAATTTTTAATTCTTTTTTTTTTTTTCGAAAACGCGAAATTTAGACAACTTGTTCTATTCGCCATCCGATATTTTAGATTATTTATGAAAAAAAATAGCGAAAATCATTGAAGCCGGTTTTACAAAAGCTTTGTGCGTGATAGATAATATGCAAAATTGCAAAATAATTTATGATCTCAAAATATACAATAACATAAAGTGGTACAGTACACTCACTCGAACTAACGGCAAAATCCGCGCAATAAACCAACCATAATGCAAAGATGTACAGACGGAAAACAGTTCTTGAAAACATGGCATTACAATCAACTAAGTTGCAATAGTTGTACGGGCATAGTTGCTTGGTTTAACGACATATTTTTACCTTTTTTTGCAGTTTTATTTTCTAATTAAAAATATTCATAATTGCCTATAGATAACCAGTTTTAAAAGCATTTTCATAATTATGCGTTTGTTTTTTTCACTTTTAGACCTGCGTAATATATATATATATATATATATATATATATATATATATATATGGAAAAAATCCAATTTTTGCAGAAAACGGCCTACCAGAAGAAATTGTTTTCGATTATGTCACAGGATACCTTCCAGCGAGCCTTTACCCTCATCAGGCAGGCTTGTATCCAGGGGAGATCTCAAATAAGAAATCATCGATGTGACACAAACGAAAACTTCTATGAACGTACAAAAATTCTACGAGCTAAGCATAACACTTGGCGCCACCTATTGGGGCTCCGGAGAGTTCCGGCTTCAACCCATAGGATTTAGGAGAAAGCATGTAATATGCGTTTTATTCCAGTTTTCTTGGCAGGAAGAAAAGGATATACGTAGGTAAATAGCCATAGTAGTTCCTTAAATATACCTTGATTTTCAGACGTCGCTTTCATCGTAGCTTCTAAAGCTAAATCAAAAGTAGCTTCGAATTTACATACACAATTATTATTTTTAAAATATGGCGTTTTCTCTCCAGTTTTTATTATTTACAACAATACTTAAGTATATGCAGAAAACATTTGTGATAAAACCTTTACCTTATCAAGCAATTCAAATGTGCAAAAATGTATGTAGTCGCGAGATGACACGAGTTTCCCCATTTTTGCAGGAACGTGATGTAAATTATGTATTTCTTTCCTTGCCCAGTTAGGATACACTCTAGAATAGGCTTTGTGAAATAACAAACACAGAAAACAATAGAATAAATTAGTAACTTTACACCCACATATCCATTTATGTTTATATACGTCTTTTTTGAAAAAAGGCGCGAAAATAATCTATTCTGTGCCTTTCGTTCAGCTTGAGTTAGCAAAGCTCTTCCCAGCCCTTTAATTATTAGTTTTTTTGAAAATATGGAAAAATTTGTTTACACAAGATAAATCAGGGTATTCATATTGGCCCTTAAACCTATTACATTTAACTTAATCTGAGAACAATCTCAAATATAATACGGTAAAGGAAATCTCGCTTCCTTGACTAACCCTGTTCCCTGAATATTGTTCTTTATTCTATAATATTTCCCCGTGGGATAGTGCAAATTAAAAAAATTATAAATATACGAAATATTTATTTTGAAAGAAAATGAAAGTAAAGCTAGTCCAGTGGTCTAACATTGACTGCTATGGGCCCTTTGGCGCCTTGTCGCAACTCATATTGCACTTCTTCACCTTCCGTTAAAATTTTAAACCCATCGTCGGTTTGAATTTCCGAAAAATGTACGAAAACACTTTCCCCGTCGATATCTGGAATTATAAAACCAAAACCTTTATCTTCGTTAAACCACAAAACTTTTCCTGTGTCTCTTCTCACTCTACCTAAAAAAGAAAGAAACGTGCGGTGGTTTGAAAAAATGCCGTAGGTACAGTACAAATGTCAATAGCTTCGAATATTCTTCGAGTAAAAAACTACCGAAAACGTCTTAAAACATTCCGGGAGTGTTTTTAATAGCCACAGATACGGTTACAGAAATGATGGTATGATGTTAATCACCTCTAAAAATCTGAACTATGGATAGGAAACACTGGAAAAATTGCCGTTCCCAAGACACTAATAAAAAAAAAAGAAAAAATAAAACCTATTCCAACGTCATAAAAGCAGGCACAATCATCTATTATAGTCAAACGTCGATCGCGATTTCCCCCTTTTTAGAGCTCATCAGGCCGCCATTGACTAGCGAGCCCCTATATACGAATACTTAAAAACATTTTTTTATAAAACAAATTATATTTCACAACTCAATTGTTTATGTGATTTAACGTGTTAAAAATCGAAATTTTAGATACCAACTAAATGGTTCGACTTAAAACAAAACGAATTGAACATTTCTTAGTTTTTTATAATGATATATAACTTTAGTCTAGCCGAATGTTAACATATACAGGGTGTTAATGGTTTGACTAAAAATATTTTTACACGTGATAGTGTGGATCATTTTGATTAAAAAATAACAGAGGGTCAATTCCTTACCATTTTTGTGAAAAACTGCCTTAAAGTTGTATTTCGTTTTATTAATTTTTGAGCACATCATTAACACATTTATTAATTTTATTATGTAAAACAATTAATGATATGATTTTCTACAAAATGCTTACAATTTTTTTCTTAGTAAAATATCTGAACGACCTAAATTTAAAAAATAAAAACCGAATAAATTGTTTTATTTTACCATAGAGTGCTTATCTGAAAACGGCAACACTGTCCACCGTAGAGAAACGAGCAGGCTTCAACGAACATAACATTTCGCAATCATGTCAGTTGAAGTTGTCTTGTTTTTTGGTTCCTTCACCTTAATTTGTTGCCGTATGAGGCAATTCCATGCCGTTTAATACGTAGTCGGGATTTAAAAACTCTTGAAAAATGTATACGAATATTGAATATGCAGACATGTTATTTATGGAGAGTGTAGACAGAATTTTAATTTAAAAAGTTTTAATAACAGGTTTTTACTATTTTTTTTATACACGTCGATATTATGCTAACAAACCACAATGTATTAAAAAATTAGTTCATACATTCCAAAAATATAATCAAAATAAAATAAATGAATCGTTTTCAAACCTACAGGTGATGAGATTGTCATCCCATTAATGTCTAAGCAAATAGCAATGTTGCCATGTTATCTTAGAATTAGTTGAAACCTCCAAAATTAAACATTTGGTTTATAAGAATATTTTGTTTAAAATCGTTCATACTATCCTATGTTAAAATATTTGTAGTCAAACCCCTAACACCATATATACAGAGCAAATATAATACTTGATAAGATGGAATATAAGTACCACGAGAGCGGCCATAAAAAATGTACAGGGTTATTAATTATAAATTGACCTCTACCCTAACTTTATTTTTTGATGAGATACAAAAAACATTTAAATACAGTTGAAGGATTTTTCGGGTACTGGTGATAAAAGGAAAAACAATTTCGCATCGTGAAATAGAGAAAATATGCTATTTGTGTATTTTTTTTAATGAAACACCCTGTATATTGTTTCTTAAAAGAAAAGATCTCGTCATTTTGATTTCAAAAATATATGGTTTGTTGACATTTGGTTAAATCGTTTTCGAGATATTTGAGTTCGAATTATCAGTTATTGTGGAGAAAATATCGAAATCCGTTTTAAATTTAGGGCAAGTTGGCCATGGATTAAGATGACGCGAATACTGCAGAATTTCAGTTTATTATGTTAGATAATTAAACAGCTTTGAGTGAACATTTTAAAGAATGAGTTTTTTTGGCGAATGAAAGAAAATATGTTCAATACAATGAAGCCATATTGTTACCTGCCTTGAGGCATAAAAATGAAATAATATACTTTTGTTCTACATTATACTAAATAGTTTTTTTATAAGCAGAAATATATGAAACATGATTTTATATAAACATGTGGCTATCTATGCCGAGCAAGGTTACAAGTTAACCTGCTTTGTTGCAAAAAAAAACGTCTACTGGTTATTCATTTAAATCACCTGAAATTACAATCTGCCATCTACTGTCTAACAGAAGCGATAAACAAATATGAATTACAGAAATCTTAGTCATAATCTACCATCAACCAATATATTTACTTAGGCTCACAGTAGATGAAAAACAAAATGCTGACGCAGTGACACCAAGTGCTGTACAGTTCTTACACTCTGTAATAATATTAATAATTTATATAAAATAAAATATTAATCTAAATCTCAAGAATAATAAAATACACTATTATGTCTATACCATGTAGCATATAATTGCAGATGTCAAATATATTGCTCAAAGAAATATTTATTTAAAACTAAATAGTAACTGAAATACTGGTCATGATATTATTACAAAAAGTTACAACAAAAAGCGAGCACAACGACATGAATTATTATAAATATAGATTATTATAATTGTTCAAGGTGTTCTCGATTTTCCATGCACTGCCTTACATTCTTTTTTGTCTTTCAATGGTTGCCAATAGAATCCCTTGACCTTCGTCATTTACTTATTACTTCCTGACCTACGATAATTCCAATAGAGTCCAGTCCGGACTATCTGGAGGCCACCTGATTCTAACAAATCTTCCATTCCACAAAGGAAAAGTTTTGTTTAAAAATATTTTTACCGCATTGCTATTGTAAAAAGGAGCTCTTCCGCATCAAACTGATTTGGGTCCCGAGTGTTTTGGTCCTCGGATGGCCCCGGGATTTTGACGAGCCCAAAAGGCTATTTCTTCGTTTAAAAACTTGTGTGGAAAAAATTGACTCATCCGTCCATAAATATCTATTAAATTATTGACGTTCTTGGCTCAATCGTTCTATTATTTTCTGACAACAGTTTAAACACAATTATTTATTTTTTTGGGTTAACGCTGCTATGGGATTTTGCTGGATATTCTGAATTAAGAGAAATTTAATATGTTAAAAATATATTAAAGTTCTAGACAACAAGAACCTTAAAAATACAAACATATTTCTAATTCTTTACTTTCGTAATTATCATCTCTCCGAACAGTGTTCTTTTCTTAGGTTGAAAACTCGTTTCGAGTCTGAAGTGATTATATATGTTTTCAATTGTATTACAACTAGGAATTCTTCCGTCCCTCATCAACCATTTTTAATAAATATTTCATAAATATCTTTTTTTTAATTCGCTAAAAAACACATAATTGTAAAGATTTACTCGAAGCTATCAAGCTATCTAATATAAACAGTTGAAATTTTGAATTCGCGTTATCTTAATCCATGACCAACTAGCGCTAAAACAGATTTCAATATTTTCCACAATAATTTATAATTCAACCTCAAATATTTCGAAAACGACTTAACCAAATGTCAACTAACTATATATTTTTGAAATCAGAAAGACGAGATCTTTTCTTTTGGAAAGTAATATACAGGGCGTTTCATTAAAAAAATACATAATCGTTTTTGTATCTCACCAAATAATCAAGTTAAGATAGGGGTCAATTTATAATTAATAACCATGTACATTTCGAAAAAGCAGCAGGCCTATTCCCCATCCGTGGACGCTGATTTGTAAAATTCACTGAAGCCATCAGTTCTGGAAGACATTGCAGTACAATCAACTAATTTGGAATAGTCGTAATTGGCATAGTTACTTGGTTTAACGGCTTATTTTTATTTTTGTGACGGTTTTTTTTTAATTAAAATATTCAGAATTGCCTGTAGAAAACCAGTTTTAAAAGCAAATCATTTGCGTAATTGTGCCTTTGTTTTTCCACTTTTATATATAGAATATTTAATGGCGGTTTTTCTTCACTTTGTTATTATTTACAATAAAAAACCTATAAAACCTATAAAACCTTTACCTTACCCAACATTGCAAAGGCCATGAGCCAATAAATTACTCTAGAAACATAAATCAGGAACATTTATATAGCTCTATAGGGTTGCTTCAAAAATAATATCGAAATTATTCAATTGGACTTCACAATTATATCAATTGTATCATTTTTGGTTGTTTGATACACAACTGCCAAAAAAATTGAAATACAGTCTTCTCTATATAGTGAAAGCCCAAAATGCTGACCAAAATTTCATTATAGAAAGTTTTTCACTATATAACGACAAAATCCGTATATACTGCTATGTATGTTTCTATATTGGTAATCATTTACTTGTATTTTATAAAGTACAAGCGAGGGTACAAGTAACCAAAAAAATTGCAAAGCTGAATTATTAGAAAAGATTTTATTGAAGATCTGAGAGTATAAATATGTATGTAGAACATAGCATGTACAGGGCTAAATACATACATACATATGTATGTATGTACTACATACGAAATAAAAAGAATAATACAAAATCTGTTAATACATATGTACAGGGTGTCCGGATTTGGTTGCAAAAGCAGGGTATCTCGCTTATTTTTAAAGATAGAACCTTGCGGTTTTCACGAACCTGAGCTAATTTTTTGTGAAACTCATGAAGCCGTAAACAAAATTTTCATAGCTTTCTTCGTTTATGAGATACAGGGCGAAATAGAAAATTTTGCATTTTGGGACCCCCCTCGTATCTCGGTTATCCTTTAACTTAACGCAAAGGGAAAAATTGCTGCTTATGCAGTTTTTTACGCTAGATCCAGTGGCGTAGTCATATTTTTCATTTGAGTTGTTGTTTTTCAGATATGACCCAAAGTTGTGTTTTTTTAAATGGCACACCCTGTATATTTGTCCAGAAATTGATTTGTCCTTTTAAAAGCTTCTCAAAACTATATAATAGGATGGGTCTATTTTAATAAACAACAACAAAAAACTAACTTTTATAATTATCATCCCAAATTTTGCAGTAGGCCATGCAAAACGATGCCGTTTTCTTTTGTTTTCTTGGAAGCAAATGACATTTCCCAATTTTGTACGCGTATATAAAATATAGCGCTACTTTTTTGTATTTATTTATTGTGTAAAAATATATTTGTATTATTATGGAAGAAAACCAAACTTTCGAACATTATGAAAAGTACGATATGTTAGCTTGTTTTATATTAAGCAATGAAAATGTTGAAGCGGCTTCTGAGATGTATTTTAACAGGTAAATAGTTAATTTTTAGGTATGTTGAAATACTATTGCTTCATTTTTATTTAGATATCCAGAAAGGAGGCAACCTAATATATCCACTTTTTATCGGATAAAAAAGAATTTACTTAATCACGGATCATTTATCAAACCTCGTACGAAAACATATAATAAAGAAAATCGGGAGGCTGAGGAAATTATGGTTTTGGCTAATGCAGAAGCTTACCCTACAAACTCTTGTAGGGCCAGTGAAAAGAGCATAGGGATTCCAAAAACTAGAGTTCAAGAAATTCTAAAAAAGCACAAATACCACCCATACAAATTTAGGCTCGTGCAGCACTTACAGCCAGGGGATGCAGAGCGTCGGGTAGTCTTCTGCAATTGGTTTCGAGAAAGATGCGATGTGGTTAGAGATTTTGAAAGGAAGGTTATATGGTCAGACGAAGCACATTTCAGTAATTCTGGTATACTCAATAGGCACAATAGTAGATTCTGGTCCCAGGAAAATCAACACCAAATATTTCCCAGAAGACAGCAGGGCAGGTTTGGTCTAAATGTGTCCTG
Source organism: Kuschelorhynchus macadamiae (assembly GCA_030620095.1). Lineage (NCBI taxonomy): Eukaryota > Metazoa > Arthropoda > Insecta > Coleoptera > Curculionidae > Kuschelorhynchus > Kuschelorhynchus macadamiae. The sequence goes on from JAUTXW010005271.1 coordinate 1,145,048, forward strand.
CTTCATATTAGGAACACATATAAAATTTTATATATTTGAGGGAAATCTAACAGCCAATCGCTATATAGAAATTTTAGAGGCAGCTATACCTGAATTACTTGACGATGTTCCTTTAGCGCAAATTAACGAAATGTATTTTCAATAGGACGGTACTCCTGCACACAATTCTGGAATGACGAGATTATTTCTGGACAATAATTTTACCAATCAATGGATCGGAACAAATGGACCTATAAGATGGCCCCCTAGGTCCCCAGATTTGTCGATTTTAGATTTCTTTCTATGGGGATATCTGGAAAATAGAATTTACAAAGACCACTATGATAATGTCCAAGATTTAGGAAATGCAATAAGAGAAAATTTTCGCTATTTACAAAATCATCCCGTTATTTTGCTTAATTCCCTAAAACGAATACGAAAATTGTGCGAAGCATGCATAGAACAAAATGAAAATCAGTTTGAACAGTTCTTTTGATTTCCTTCGTTACTGTAGTTCTTATACGACAGTTGATTTTTGCTGAAAGGCTTGTTACATAATAATTTATTACTGTTTTGTTCTTGTGTTATATAAATCTAGGTAGGTGGTACTTTTTTGGTGCGAAATTATCAATACATATTTTGATAAATAGATTTAATTACATATTTATTTTGATTTATTGTTAGGATGTAGATATTGTTAACGACTTAATAAAAGGCAGCATTGTTTTGCATGGCCTACTGCAAAATTTGGGACGATAATTATAAAAATTAGGATTTTTGTTGTTGTTTATTAAAATAGACCCATACTATTACATATTTTTGAGAAGCTTTTAAAAGGAAAAATCAATTTTTGGACAGATATACAGGGTGTCACATTTAAAAAACACAACTGTAGGTCATATCTAAAAAATAACAACTCAAATGAAAAATATGACTACGCCACTGGATCCAGCGTAAAAAACTGCATAAGCAGCATTTTTTTCCCTTTGCGTTAAGTTAAAGGATAACCGAGATACGAGGGAGGCCCCAAAATGCAAAATTTTTTAATTTCGCCCTGTATCTCATAAACGAAGAAGACTATGAAAATTTTGTTTACGGTTTCGTGAGTTTCACAAAAAATTAGCTCGGGTTCGCGAAAACCGCAAGGTTCTATCTTTAAAAATAAGCGAGATACCCTGCTTTTGCAACCAAATCCGGACACTCTGTACATACTACATTTAAAATGTGTGTAATCTTGAAAAATTGCTAAATAACATATATATTATGTACTAGGAAAAATAATCAGTTACTTTCTTTTGATCATTACTTTTGAAAAATAATTGTTGTTCAACAAAATTCTCGCATTTATTAAAATGTATAAAGATTTGATCAGGTACACTTTCCTGGTCCCTGAGAGTAGTTGGCACAATGTCAAATGCATTTCTTATTTCATTTTCATTAAATTTAGCAAATTTTTTGACATTCCACGATTTCAGTTTCTTCTTCATGATCTGTTTTACTTTTTATATCGTCAATTATGTCTTGGTCAGTTGGGAGATCTGCGACGACGGTAGCAGTTTTTGGTAGAATACCCCATTGTCTTTTTAAGGTAGCGAGATTCATTTCGGCTTATTCTTCCCATTCGTCAGTTTTTTCAGTAAAACAGTTTGTCATAGTTTTCTGGGAAACATTTTCACTCTATACTTTAACGACTTCGGTCATACACTCTTTGTTAATCAATTGTTGGAATGGAAGGTTGTTATCAATCGCATTAACAATTTTGTGAACAATTCTGTGTCGGTAATGATGTTTTCTGTTCTTTATAATATCCTGGTCCATAGGTTGCAATTGGGAAGTCATGTTTGGTGGAAAAAAAATCAATTCAATATTCGTTAATTTTTTACTTACAGTAACTGGATGTACAGGACAATTGTCTATAAACATTGATCCATCTTTCGAAAATCTCAGAAGTCATCCACGCCTTTTTATTATTGGCGTAATCTAACTCCAGAGACTTAACTCCTTTTAAACAACGGGGATTTTTGCTTTTACCTATGAGCAGTAATTTCAGTTTTTCTGGGCCATCCATGTTGGCTCCAACCATAAGTGTCACCCTTTCTTTACTCGTTTTAACACCAAAACATTTATCGCTTTTAAGAGCAGAAATTTTATATAGCAAACATTTAATAAAGAAACCGGTTTCATCACAATTGAAAACGTTTTTTGGCTCGTAATTTTTCAATACACTTTTAAACAGTTTCAGTCCAAATGTCACAGTCCTCTGGACTAACTCTTGCACTCTCGCCAGATACCGTCTCGAAAACAATTGACTTGCGAGTCTTCCAGGCACTCAACCTCCCTTCACTAGCTTGAAAATTAACGCAGTTAAATTCTTTAGCAAATTGTAGAGCCGCAACTTCGAGAAACCCCAAATTTTGCAGCAACGTCATTTTTTTTGCAACCTTTATCAACTTCCTCCAAAACTATAATTTTCTCAGCTACACTTAAACACACTCGCTTGGACATCTTACTTGATCCTTAAACAAAAACAAACTGAACCTGAATTTGGGAATTACTAGGCCTCAACTTTAGAATGGGTTTTTCCCCGGGTGTCTATAAAATGGGTTATTTCAATTCTTTAGGTTTCAGTTAAACGATCCATTTGGTTTGGTAATTGGATTATTGACTTCTGTTCTTGCTGGAACAATTTGTCAGCTCATTCTGGGGTGCATCCTGGGAACTGGTCGAACACGTAGTTCTGTCCACTGAATGCAAAAATCTTTCAAATAATTTTTCAATTTTTGAAATGCATCTTGGCTTCCACTAGATGCCCCTTGAGAGTACTAGTGGTCTCACGAGACGACCTTTTCTTTCAAGCTATCCCCTTACCCCTCCAACTCCCGCCACATAGCGGCCATTACGCTAATATTCTATGTAGAACTGCGGCAGACGAACGGGATAGAATGCAGGAATAACTAGGCCTCACACGTTCACAGCGTCTGCTCCCTTTCTTGCTGGGTCGTTAGTTTCCACTCTGAGCGGATGAGTCTCTCGTTTCCCCCCGAAATAAGGCAGGAAAACAGAACACGTGGAACCACTTATGTTAATAACATAAAGGTCTGCCTTCGACGAGACGAACCGGAAGACTGAAACGATCCATTTTTGTAAATCAACAAAACTGGCATTGTTAAACATATCAGGTAACCTTTTGTGTGCAGGTATTTTAGCTAGCTGGCCCTGCAGACCTTGTTCTGCCTCCGTTAGATGGGGCCAGTAGAATTATAGGAATATGGGGCGCATTCACCACATCATCCAGAAGCGTTATTGAAGAAAAACAAATTGCTATATAGAAAAAATACGCAATAAAACAATACAAAAAATAGTATTGAAAGGTCTCGGTGACTTAGTGTTTTAAATATATCGATTATGGATATTAAACCCTTATTTTCGCAAAAACTGTCGACTTTCATAAAAAGTGCTCTTAATAAAAAGCATTGAGAATTTTACGCAGATCTTAAAAAGTAATATAATATAGGGTATTTCATTAAAAAAATTCCTTTTATAACAGAAAAATGGTAAACTTGGTAGCAATGCTCCGTTCGATCTGGCATAATTGAACACCTAAGTGTACATATTTTCATTAAATTCAGGTAAGCGGTACCTGATACATATATATATATATATATATATATATATATATATATATATATATATATATATATATATATATATATATATATATATATATATATATATATATATATATATATATATATATATATATATATATATGTATGTGTATATATATATATATATATATATATATATATATATATATATATATATATATATATATGTATATATATATATATATATATATATGTATGTATGTATATATATATATATATATATATATATATATATATATATATATATGTATATAAATCCTGGTATAATTACGACGACCGACAGATGGTGCAGTAATTTAACGGCCGACGAATTTAGGCGAATAATTTTGAAATGGTAGACAAAGAGAGTAATGCAATGGCTTTTTGTATTATATACGGCTATTAAACAATTTTTTTTTGTATTTCCTATTTATATTACAATCAATGTGACGCCTATTTAGAATTAGTAGCATACGACGGCCAAAATATACACATTGTAGAGAGTACTATCAACAAGACGATCAATTTATACATTTCTCAGATACTTCAAGCGAATCGGACGGCTGACACTGTTGCCATATTTATTTATTTATTGGTGTTCTCTCCCACGCTGAAGCTTTTCTTAGTCGATGCTCATTTTCACCCCGCGCGTCCCACTAAGCATAATAATTTTAATATAGTATTGTAATAGTTGTGGATCCCGTACAATTTGAGTTGAGCTTGCACCTTAGCTGTATTAGGAGCAATTTTTACATGAAAATGGTACTAAGGAATAAGATAATAATAAATAAAATTAGAATTTATATTACATGTATGTATATATAGGAAGTAGCAAAAACCGTGGGGTTGTTTGTTGTCTGTTTCGTGTAAGGAGATCTACCTTAGAACGACCGTTGGATTAATATTCCGCTCATACAAGCACAATGATTATACCGGGGCAAACTCAGTAGCAAAATGGGAGGACGGTGCACAAGCTATCTTCCTCCTTTACAGTAACTCCAAGGACCTCTCTCGAAATAATTAAGAATGATCTTGGCAAGCAATATCATTCCACGTTCTAAAGAGTGACCAGGTTAACAAAACAGATTCATGATTTTAAAAGAAAAATATTTTTTGAGTATTACACTACAGTAAAAATTAAAATCAAAAATATGCTAGTTCTTAAATATTCTAAAAAAATTACCTTATACGTTTAAATCGTAGTGTTCAGTTCTGGGTTCACTCTCGAGGTATCCGACGGAATACCCTAAAAGAAACTAACATTTCAGACGTTTCGGGGGAAAGTCTACCTCCGTCTTCCGCAAAAAAAGTCTTTAAAACAAAAGTAAAAATCGCTGCTTTTGATTCTTACTTTCTAGATTTTTGGTGAAAACAGGGGTAGACTTTCCCCCGAAACGTCCAAAAAGGTGTTTTTAGAGTCGTTCCTAAGGTATACCTTCACAGTTGACCCAGAACTTAAGACTACGATTTTAACATGTAAGGTAAATTTTTTAGAATATTTTTCTTTCAATACCCTCTACATATTTAAACGTATGAATGTCAAAATCCCTTCTGCAACTCAGCGGCTGAAATAAATTATCAACAGATACTACATGTGCTCGTCTCGTGTTTGTATTTGCACATGTATGTTAGTAGGTGAGCTATTAGGTAGTGTATATATGTGAGTGTAAATGAGTAATAACTAAATGAGGGTTCATCTTATCTTTATGTTCGGATTAAGCAGGAAGTGGTTATAGTTTGTATGTCAGCATCTCAAAACTTAGTAGAACCCTATATGTAGATACGTATGTAAGGAGATGGTGTATATTTCCGTATGTGTGTGGCCGAGAAATGATCATGTATGATTTGCAACTTGTATCTCTATTTCTATAAGTTTTTAGACTTCTAGGTTATGGACAAGCTTTTAATGAAATTCAACTATTATCAAAATATTTGCTTTGAAATTGACACACTTTGACAGGTTGTAGCATCGAAGCGGCGCAACTTAGAGAAAAATCGTTTGGAGTTTCATGCTTAGTATTTCATAAACTTCATTTCACCGTAAACTTATGGCAAAACCGAATATTTTAAAAAATATCTGATTAAACCATTGGTAAAGGTTGATATTACGTAATACGATAGTACTATTTATTTTTCTCTAAGTTAATCCGTTTCAGATCTACAGCCTATCAAGATGCATAAATGTCAATTGTCAAATAGTCAATATCTTGAATTCCAATGTAAGCAATAGGAATTCTTACTTAAAAAACGCAGTTTTTCAAACCAAGTTTGTCTTCTACTCGTGTAAATTATTAGATACAACTTGCTTGGTCCGAGATTTTTTTGCAAAAAATCGTATTTAAAGAGACGTTATAGTATTCCGTACTTTTGTTTTATGAAATATACAATTCATATTTTGTTTTTCGTTATAATATATATCTTAGAAAATCAGAAAATATTTGTTTCTGTTTCTTACGGTTTTTGATTCAGATAATAGATTGATACATCCAGAAAAAGGAAAGAACAATTTCTCACAATTTTGTAAGGCACAATTTTCTCAGAAATTATTTATTTATTTCCTGCAAATGTAAGCATAGACATCTGTGGGTATTTTAACCATCCCTTACAAATCAGTAAGTAATGTGTGTGTTATTGGGTACAACACTCGATTATCGATTTTAGTACATCTTTGTAAAATTCATATTTACAATAATAATGGGAACAAAAAAGGTTGTAAACAGGTTTCTAGCAGTTTGCTGTAGAAGTTTCAATAAGTTGTGAGTATTTTTTTTAATAACCCACCAAGTTTTATGGCAGCAAATATCTTCATCTTGTTACCGTGTACTCTTAAAGTATAAGGCATTATTTTATCTTAATTAAAAAAAAGAGGTGTTTTAATTCAGATTATTGATTTATTTTGTTAATATTTTAAATCTAGATCCATGGATTATAAGAAGCATTACAGAACGAAAAATCTAATCAGGATTCTAATAATATTTAATAATCATTGAAACTTCAGCTAAACTTGACTTATTAAAAAACATTAACTAAAATAATATGGAAAGCGACCTTTTATAGGCATTACTTACATTTCCCAGTGTATTTGTTTTGGATAAAAACTTTAATTTTTAGCCAATCCTTCATTTTTAATAAGTCAGGATATTTATTTTTTAGAAATTCACATTCTGCCCTTTTTGGTGACATTTTATGTTTTACATGATCTTTAAAAAATTCAGAAACTACTTTTTTTTGATCTGGAGTCCACTTTGTTAAAACCCTTCCCTTTTTTGGGCATTTCTCTTTCTTGCTTTCTTGAAATTCGGCTGTTTCATTTTCTTTGTGGTAAATAGATCTAGTCGCCACTGGGGCAATTGTTTCTAAATCTACTTCGTCCAATTTCCCTGCTTCTTCTAAAAGATCTTCATCCATCTCGACATTTATTTCTTCTAAGGTCTTTCCTTTGAATTTTCCTTTTTCCTTAAAAGCAATATTTTTCCATTAAAAGCAATATTTTTGCGATGGACACCCAAGGTATGTATTTTTGATGTCTGATACATTCCTTTGAATTTTCGACTTCCCCTTTTTCCATTAAAAGCAATATTTTTGCTATTTTTGATGTCTGATAAACATCATCCGGGAGTCTGTAGGCTTGTCGATGGACACCCAAGGTATGTCCCATGAAGGTAGCGAGTTGCTCGAGATCAGATTCGCACATATTAAAAATCTGTGACAAGGTAGCCAAATGTTTGCGCAGCCTTGTACATGTTAAACCTTCGGGGTTTTTGGCACCACAGGAGTCTGCGTATTTTTTTAAAACTTTATAACCGCTAATTGGTTCCAATGAATTTAAGTTTGGAAATAAGTACGGATTTTCGTTTTTTACGAAATTTGCTCTGTATTTTAAGAGTATCTCAATGTGACCTTGAACGTCACGACTAAAATGAATTGGAACGCCTCGGCCTCTTTTTCCACGTATAACAATACGTTTGAAACTTTTCATTAATATTTTTTCAGTTGGCGAAACGGCGTCCTCAAATTCTTCATAATTTTGATTGGTGTTTTTCGAAAATTCATGATATGCAGCTAATAAAAGTCTTTGGAGTTCACCCGGTCTTCGTCGGTTTAATAATATTATCCTACAATACACTGTTTGCAGAAGTATTTTATAATCTTCACGTTTGCCAAAAGCACTTGTTAACATGGATGCGGATGAGTTTGCCTTTTCAGTTAAATATTTTTTTAACAATTGCAAGTCCGTTGCCAATGGAATTATCGTTATTTTGTTCCATTTTCTCATACTCAGATCACTTCCTGCCTTACTTGAGATTTCAAATTTCCAGTTTTCAGTAATCAAGTGTATGAGAGTTTTTAGATCAGCTTCATTGTCAGCTGTTGAAACGTTTGCATAGACGTTTTTCTTTTTTAAGGCATAAATTATAGCAATATCACAACATTGTTTAAGTGCCGTGCCAATGTTTATTGCATATGTTGGAGATACAAACTTCTCAGTGTTAATATCAAAATTTCCAACTATTTTTGTGGCTTGGACTATGATGTCAAAATTTTCGGGTTTTAGAATGTCGAATAGAGTTTTCAGTGCAGGTTTAATTTTTCTAATTTCCAAAATAAGTCTTGCAATTTCCCTCATCTTTCTGGATACTACGTTTATGAAATGAGCGTCCCTATGAATTTTTAAGTAACGAGCTCCATATGCACATACTAAGGGATCGGTTTTTGCCACCATCGAAATCATATCCGCTCGCATTCTGGGAAACACCTTATTTTTTAAATCTTCATCTATTTTTAGGTCTCTAACTAAAAAGTTCTGCGCTTCACTTTGTGTATGTTTTGTTGTCGAGTTGCCATTGCAAGATTTTCGGTGTCGCCATAAATGAGTTCTTGTGTAATAACCCAAACAATCAGGACATGGAAGTAATTCTCTGTTATGTAGTCCCTTTTTTACAGCCTTTTGTACAGTCCCTGAATTAATATAATTTCCTTTTTTCCTTAATGCTGCTATGAGTTTTTTCCTTTCCGGCTTTCTAGGTGGGTATGATAATATTTTTTGAACCGCTGTTTCTGCACTGTGATTCCTTATGATATGTCTGGCAAAACATTGCACTAAACATTCACAATAAAAGCAGAAGTCTTTTTGACGACACCTTTTTCCATAAAAAAGCTGTTTTTCATTATTTACACTGGTCGATATCGATGTAATTTTTTCCGAATTAAGGTTCATCTGGTCTATCTCAAAAGTTTTGTCTATAACCTCAGTAGACATCTGAAAGTAAAAAAAAGTTATGCCTAAATTTTTACAACAAAATTATATTACAACTTATAAAATAATTTTTTTTTAATTACACAACTGCATAAGTTTTCCATTTCTTAGAAGTTATTGAATTTGAAAAACCAACAATATGTTAAAATTAGCTGTAGTCCTGGAAATATGTACACCCAATCAGAAAAATTACGTACCTTCACAACATTAATCTAAAAATGCGACTAGAGGGCGGGGAATTTCAAAATACATTTACGATTTCAAAAATTTAATAGTTAATAATAATAATTATTCCGCAGGAGTGAATTCCAAACAAAATAGTTAAATTAAATATAATTTTCGGACATTGAGTGAAATGAACTCCATAATGAAAATAATTTGACGTTTCATAGTAATAATTGGCTTCTTAATATTATTTGGTATAGACATTCAATTTTCTAGTAATATTTTGTCACATTCGATTAAATATAATTAAATAAAATGGGAATTTACATTAATGTATTTCGAAAACTTTATAAGCAACAATTTGAGTTTTTTTTCTTTAGTCACAATGAGAGTAAGCCCGTCTTTGTCTGTTACATAGGAAAATTCCCGCAGATACAGGAATTCGTTTAGGGGAGGGTAGGCAGCTCTTAATTTTTATGCGACTTTCCATTACTAAAGAATCTGGCTTCTTATTACTTAAAAAAGGAAATAAAAAAAATGTGTATCTGTGCCATCTAAAAACTGCTGATTTACAGGTAAATGCCATACAGCGTTTTTATAACATTAAAGATTTATATATTTTTTTAAAATTAAAAATGAACCGCCTTCAAAAAAATAGATAAACAAAAAACTAAAAATTAATTTTAAGAAAAAAAAATATTTGTTGCTCCAAAACTACGTCGCGGTCAGGCCGATGCGATTTTTGAAGTCGTCGCCAATTCGATCAATACCTAATAGAAAAACAATAAAATATTCTCTACTAGTAATAGGTATTGATTGAATTGGCGGCTATTTCAAAAATCGCATTGGCCTGGCGACGAGGTATATAGCTGTATTTTGCAGCAACAAATATTTTCTGTTTAAATTATTTTATACTTTTTGGTTTATCTATTTTTTTAAGGCGGTTCATTTTTTAATAAAAAAAAATATTTTCAACTTTTTAGTGATTTTTATTTTTATTATCACCTAGTATAGTAGATTGTGTGATATATAAACCAAACAAATGTCCTTCACAGAATGTCGTTTAATTTGTACAGAATGTGTTTTTTCGGAGTTTTATGTATATATATATATATATATTGTAATGGGTGGATTTTTATTAAACACCCTGTATACAGAAAGTTAACAAAGTATGTACGCATATTGGATCCCCGAAAATAAATTATTTGCATGCAACATTATATTTTATAATTTACTCCTCCCTTCCCGCTACCCTTAAGAAAGAGGGTTGCATGTGACAAAAATAAATACGGACTGACCTAAAAATCTTGATATAACAAAACCGAATATTTTCCAAACATTTCTACTTTTTGACTCCTTTTTCGCCCTTCTTACCCCCTCTCTCCCCTTTCAACCCCTCCATTTTTTGATTATTCTCCGAAAATTGTAATTTTTACCTAATTAACCCCCTTTAAGAATTTCGTAATACAAAAAATAAAACCAACTTGGAGAACTCCCGTACAAAATAAGCTATAGAACACGAAAATCGTTCAAGACTTTCATCGCAGACGAATTGAGGACCTCCTTTTTTTGAAGTCGGTTAACAATGAATGAAAATTACTTTAAAAAATAGCCCCAGAAAAAACACGTTTTGGATTATTCGTATATGTACATTTCTAGCCACTAACTTTTTTCCGGCAGATCTACTTACTGTGGATTGAGCCGACGATGCACTGGAGGGACTAATTGGGCTGGAGGGAAAGTAACTGGGATCCTTGTCTGAGAGCACAGATTCAGACTCTGATTCAGAACCTGTTTCAGGTGGTTCGTGTGCAAGATCTCGGAATAGTTCATCGTTTGCTTTTCTGAGTTTGAAATTCTGAGGAGGAGAACCTACATATTGTTTAAGTTTACTGGGTTGCTCACAAAATGCATACTCTTTGTGTGTGGATGTAACCTGTAAATTACGAAAAGATATTCCCTATTAGGGAAACTCCTAAAGGTAAAAAAAGAACTGCTCCATGCCTACTCTTTTAGAAGGTCTTCCAACCAAAACAATTAAAACCAAATATTTATTTTTACCACCATTGCAAGAACACAAAAAAACATTTTTTTAACATATTACTTATAAAGTTGTAATAATTCGTCAAGAGGTTAAAGGCATTAATTAAATTAACTTAAATTAATTAAATAATAAGGGTGATCAAATGATAATCCATTTGAACTATTAAAAATGATTGAATTTTATTATTGTTGCATTGATCCACTTAAGATTCCAGGCGGAAAAAAATCATTAGTTATAGAATAATTAAACTCAAGTGTAACCTTAAATTTTCCAGCTGAAAAAAGCAATAGCTATAGAATAATTATTAGTTTCAAGTATAGCCCTAAATTTTAGGGCTCTCAGCAAAAGGCCGATTAGTAATTTGGTTTAAAGATCTGATATAACACAAAGTGTTAAATTTAAAATATGCGATAATCATTATTTTGACACAGATTCACTTACATGTATATATCCATCAGAGTTTTCAAAAATATTTCTTTTTACATTCACTGCTTTGCTTGGGCTTAGTTTTTCTACAGCTGTCGGATCTTTTACTGACGAAGATACTTCCTCATTCTGAACATCAACATGACCACTATTCATATCAAAAACATTGCGTAAAGTTGTTATATCTATTTCTCTTTGCAGGTATTGTTCCGAAGTTTCTGTGGTTTCAAAATTAGGAATATTGGAATTTAATAGCGAGAGACGTTTTTCGTCTCTCTTACAAAGAGCCATAGCTACAATGCGTTTTGTTCGCTGCATTTTGGGATATCACATCTAAAAAAGTAGGGTCACGAAATTAAAAGATCAAACTTTAACATCTTGGTTAATTAGAAATCAAATTTCGCTGGTAAATACCAAAGAAATTTGAAAAAAAAACTGCCATAAAAGGCAAGAGATTTTCTCAAATTTCTCACATTTTTTTAGGGATGAAGGCATTATTTATATTTATAATCAGCAAAAAAAGATTAATTTGACGAACAATATATACAGTCTACTTTTTATTTGAGTACCAAATTAATATTATTAATGTGCTTCATTTTGGACAAATTTGTACACGTTATATTTTTATTATCGTTAATTATTAGTAATGTTAACAAACTAAATTTCTGAGTAAAAATTAAAAAAATCTACAGTGTTTGTAAGAATATCATTATTATCCTCAAAACGTCACTAAAAGCTGACAAAAAAACACTATCAGCTTTTTGTAGTAAATTAAAGGCATTTTTTTAACTAATAGTTATTTCATTATTTCTCTGAATAATCTACTACTGTGGATAAAAATAAATAGTTAACTCGATAAAATGAGACCGCTGCTGTATAGAGTGTGGATAAGGATTAGCGAATTTATAGGTGTAAATGGCAAAAAGAATTACTTGAAATTTGACCATTTGTGGTTCAGCCTGCTTGAGTCAATAATACATTTTACCATATTATTTGAATTTTGAATACATCAAGGCAGCTGGGTAGGTAAAGTACCTCTTCTGCACAATATATCTAAAAATGTTATCAAGATAAGCTGCTAAGAATTTAAAATTATGCATGTACATTTCATAACCAACAGCCTGATTTTTTTTTGCATTTATTACAATATTATATCTATATTATGGGAATTTCTAATTTCTTCAATTTCAATTGAGAATCAATGTACACTGATGGTTTTTGAAACTCGGTATATATGCATAATTTTTAGTTCAAGTTGTCTAAATAAAATTTTTTCGATATATTATCCACAACAATAAATAAAATACCTAATAGACTGCTTGATTTATTTAAAATAAGTTAAAATGTATTATGTAATCAAGCAGGCTTAGTCTCTAAATCTCCAAATTTCAACTGTTTTGTCATTCATACATATAAGTCCGAGTATTCTGGGGCACCTTTTATAAAAGAGTATAAGAAAGTACTTTTTTCATATCATCTAAAATCGAGCCTAAATAAAATTTCAAACAAAATGTTAAGACAGTTTGGATACTGTGCGTGGCTGCGTAATCCTACAGTAAAAGCCGCATCAAGCATTCACGCATCACAAAATGTTATCGCGATCCGATTAGCCCATAAATGAAATATGCATATAAAAATCTATCCTACATTTTTAAAGCATCTGAAGTCTACTTTCGGGTTAATGTGAGTACTTGCTGGAAAATAGAAAAACACGTGCAGCTTTATTCTACAGAATAATACAAATATTTATTACACAATTTATCTGCGCAGATCACATTAACAGTGTCGCTAATAAAAATGGTTTGCAGCTAATGTATAAGATGTCTAACCGTATAAGATGTCTAACCAATGTTATTATAACTCCCAGCTAATCACGAAACCAATTGCATCATTTTATCAGATGGGATTGATATGCATACTGGAATCGGAACTTTAGTCACAGCAAGTGAAATGTGACGGTGAATTAACCTCAAGCATTATACATCAAAAACTTAAAATGTTATGTAACTATTGAAAACTTAAGTAACTTACCTTATTTAAAAAATTATGAGTCACTTAGATATACAACATAAAACACTTAAACTGAGAAAAAATGATATAACAAAATTTCCCCGGTAAAATATACGTACAAATTCTCGAACTAAAATAAATCAGATTTTACTATGCATGCAGCAAAAAAGTAAAATCGGCCGTCGGGATTACTTAACGTAAACGTTACGCCCGCCAGAAATATAATATACTGTCTGGTCTAAAACAAGAATTAGGTCCTAGAATGAAGAAAAAAACCAAGGTCACATCAAAAAATATAAACTTTGACCGTCTAACGCAGAACAGTGTTGCCGCGAACACCGGCCGTCGAAAAAGCGGTAATGTCAAAATTGCACACGGTAATGAATATTGTCCAAATAGCGACCTCTATTTTCCAGCGGTATTGGTGAACTAAAAATATGCAAATTTACGCGTTTTTGGCACATATTGACGGCCAACAAAAAATTCGTAGGACGATTTGTTATAAAATTATAGTGACGAATAACATAGTCCCCAATTCGACGGCCATATATGGCCGTCCAATCTACCTGGCCGTCCTACTGATGGTATTTTCACAATGTATGGTCGTCTGATTGATAATAGGATGTATATATATATATATATATATGTATATATATATATATATATATATATATATATATATGTATGTATATATATATATATATATGTATATATATATATATATATATATATATATATATATATATATACATATATACTTGTCTTTATCTTTTGGTCGGACGTAGAGATATCGAAAAAATGGCGACATTATCCCGAGAAATACACTGGAATATAATGGCCGAGCTAAATAAGAAAAAAATTAGTTTTGCAAAATATTTTTAAACTTTGCACGATTTTATTTAACACTCTGTATAAATAGAAAGCGGGAGGATTGACATAAACAGGCTGTTACCATGGATATGCAGAGTTTTAGCTAACCGCCAATGACTAATGAAACATTTGCATAATTACTTGCATTCGTTTTGTTTGATCTAATCAGAGGTAGGTTCTAGAAAAAGTAGGCAAATTTCGATTATTCTTAGCAATTCATCAGTCGTTTATTTAAAATGAAAATTAGACCTGTAAATTATTCTTTATTCTATAATATCGCCCCGTCGGATAGGGCAAAGTAAAATATTTATAAATAAACGAAATATTTATTTCAGACATTAAGAAAATAAGAGACATTTAGCTATTTTAGTAAAGCGGCTATTACTGTAACATTGACTGCTATTGGCCCTTTGGCGCCTTGTTCCACATCGTATTGCACTTTTTCGCCTTCATCTAAGAGTGTAAAACTACCGTTGGATTGAATTTGTGAATATTGCACGAAAACAAGTTTTCCGCCGTCATCTGGGAATATAAAACCATAACCTTTTTCTGAGTTAAACCACAAAACTGTCCCTGTATCTCTTCTCACTCTACCTAAAAAGAAAGAGAGGTGGTGTGGTTTAAAAAAATGCCGTAGGCACAGTACAAATACCGAAATAATAATAATAATAATAGTCTCGAATTAGATTCCATTAGATAATGGAGATGCGTTTAAATACCTTAAACATATTTTTCTTAATCTGTAAAGTGATGTTAAGCTTTAGGAAAGAATATTTGTTAAGCCACAAATTAGAAAAATACTAAGAGATGAAAAGTTTGATAAAAAATTAAGCTGTGTTGGATTAGCTGCGTGGAGGTTTTTTAAAAGCATTGTTTCGGAGTTTTTAGGAAACAAGAAAGTAGAAAAATACGAAAAACTTTTAAAACTACTGCAAAATGGGCTGACGCATGTCTCTTAAAATACACTTCTTGCAATCTCATTTAAATGTTTTTCCGAAAAATTTGGGGTGTGGTTAATGACGCGCTAGGAGAAAGGTTCCTCCAAGATATAGTAACAATGTAGCAACGCTGCCAAGGCACATGGGATCCAACAATGATGGGGGATTATTGTTGATTTCTTATAAGAGAAAGTGATCAGAAATATAAACGAAATTCATCATTTGCAGAAAAGTTATCTTCAAAAGACTTACTATAAACGTATTTTAATATTTATTTTTTGCAAATAAAACCTGACGTCCTTAGTATATCTCGATTTTTTTCTTGGTTTGAACTTATATATAAAAATTATAAGAGATAAAATAAAAATAACTGATTCATTCTATAACTCAAAATCTATACCATTATAAAATGAATCGCAATTTTTTTTTCGTATTTGTTGACTAGTTTTTTTTATTTGAATGGTGCGGATAACGGGAGATAATTTTTGAGATAGTAAACACGATTGTGTTTTAGAGTGGTTCTTTATTCTCCGTTCTAAACGAGGAATAAAATTATTACCTGTTGGATGTAACTTACAAAAACATATCCAATATCATTTACACACGTTTGCAGCCTGTAGAGGGCAAACTTGGGCAGAACCACGACATTTTTATGGTGAAGACAATGGAATTTGACATCGAATTCTATCACATGTTCTTTGACTTTTGAAGCATACCATTAAGATAGATTGTCGAAGAATGTTCAACAGAATATTGTTGCCCGATAGCAAAAAAAAAAACGTGAAAGACGCAAAGGCAGATGGAGGGTCAGTGTCAAGGATTATGTTACTACCATTGCATTGGGGGGTCAAACTAAAGACCAACAACCACAGCGAACAAGAAAAAAATTACACGTAGGGCTGTTTGGCTAATAATAAAGAATATAGTGGTGGATTACTAGTTATTTGTTTTAAGATTTAAGATTCCCCATATGAGGAAATACAACACTTGCGTCTAAGAAAGTTAGACGCTGTTGTCTTTTCACTAGAGTGTTAATGTCAATGTTTAATATGTTTTGACTTTGCGGTAAGGAACATATTTTAACGGACTTTGTTAATACGTATTTAAATTACGTCTATTTTGTGCTGGGATAGAATATAGGACATAACTTAACTGTCAGTGGTGGCAAAAATGGAAAGTTTTAAGTCGTGCCTATAATCTCGTTGTAAGAATCAATTAAATTATTTAAACCAATTAGAATAAAACTGGGAATGGAAATGGGTTTGTGTTTTAAGACTAGAGAGAATATCAGTAAGAACTAAAAAAAATAGTTAGAATGAAAGATTACAACAATGAAATTTACTAGCCACTGGAACCAAACTTACAAAATTTGGGAACCGTAACCAGGAGTTATCCTCGTTTTTACTATGCAGACTAAAATATGTGTTGTGGAAAAATTAGACTTTGTACCTCCATTACAGATTAAACTGAGATTGATGGAAAATTAGCAGCATAGATAAAGAAGGAGATGAGTTTCAATACCTTAAACATTTATAATAAGTAATAAAGTAATGTAAGTGATGTTAAGCTTAAAGAAAGAATATTTGTTGAACTACAAATTAGAAAAATAAGGGATGAAAAGTGACTAGAAATTAAGTGATGTTGAATTAGCTGCGTGGAGGTCTTTTAAAAGACTTGTTTCGGAGTTTTTAAGAAACAACAAAGTAGAAAAATACGAAACACTTGTAGAATTACTTGAACACCACTGCAACATGGGCTGCCGCATGTCTCTCAAAATACCCTTCTGGCACTCCCATTTAAATTCTGTTAATAGGTGTTTAAATTGCGTCCATTTTGTGCTGGGATCGAATATAGGACATAACTTAACTGTCGGTGGTGGCAAAAATGGAAAGTTTTTTTTAAGTCGTGCACATAATCTCGTTGTAAGAATCAAACAAAATAAATCGAAACGTGAAAATTATCCAAACCAATTAGAACACTGGAAATGGAAAATGGGTTTGCATTTTAAGACTAGAGAGAATATCGCTAAGAATAAAAAATATAGTTACAACGAAATACATCCTTGAAAGTGGCCTTTTTGTAATTCAAAATCTTTAATTAGTAGGTAGGTTATTAGATAGGTGGATATTAGATACGCCAACAAAAAAAACTATAACATTTTAAGTAGAATCCCAAAATGATTAGTATAAATTCAAAAAATAATATTTTACTTTTGTTTTTTTAACGCTTCTTCTTTGCAAACTTCACTCTAAATCAGTGCATCGAAGAAGTGATCCACTTTTAAGTCTAAGTATACTTACTTGCACCAACGGCAAAATCGGCATGATAAATCAATAATAATGTAAAGATGCAAAGAGAAAGAGAGAGAACAGTTTTGCAAGGCATTCTAGCACAATGAACTAACTTAGACTCGCAATTTTTTTAGAGTTGCTAACGGCTTTTTATATTGATAACGACACTTTTATGTTGATGTTAGGCAAATATATCACCCTGATAACGTCTTTTTTTTAAATAATAATTGCTTATATTTACATATGAAGTTTACTTAAAGATAAACATATAATAAAACATATTCGTGATTTTTTCATGTATGTAGATTTTTTTTCGTATTTTTCACTGCCAATTTACAACGTATTCGGTAATACGCTAATAATAGTATTTTTTAAACAAATTGATAAAGCGGGGGACACGAACTGATAGCTAAGGATTGGATTCTATGCAAATGCTTTTTTGTATGCATTTGCATATATTTACTATTTTTGGATTTTTTTTGCATATTTTAAACATTAATTTAATGCGGAAAAGAATTCGCTAGTTAACTCAAGAAGTGTGTGTGTCATACACGGAAAAAATTATTTAGTATATTGTAATCGAAATAATTTAGTAAAATTTTTATATGTATTTTTCAATAAAATATGGCACTAAATATAAAACCCTTTGCTTCGTATTACCGATTATTTTTAGTAAAAGCTTCCTATGAAAAATTATAAATAACATAACTATATAAATTCGTAAAACTAGGTTCTTACAAAAATATATGTTAACGGTTAGAAAATGCAATTTCTTATATAATTTAGTAAAATGTTCGAAAGTTTTTTTGTAAATGTTCCTAAATTAAATATTAGATTTCAATAAACACATGGTAGATTCAACTAAACTTAAAAAATGTTTGTTAATATTAATTATTAAAGGTAACTATACTGCTTTACTAAAATGTTTGGTAAACATTAAAAAGAAATGTACTAATTTTATGCGATTAATAAAAAAATATGGCAACTTTTTAAATTATGCTTGGAAGAATACCTAGTTTTATAATATAATCTACAATATATTAATCGTAAAAAGTCCTTTTTTCTAAAATATTATTGTACTTATTTGAGGTCCCAAATTGGGGATACTTGAAATCATTTACCGCAGTGCCACGGTAGAGAGCGCCCCCGGCGCTGTTTTTAAACAGATTTCCTGTTTTTATTTATGAAGACCAGGAACGAAATTTTTCTTTGATGAAGACTGTGTTTCGTTGTTTGCTTCGTGATGTTGTGATTAAAATTACTCATTGACTACATATTATGTATATTAACAATGGTGCTAGAAGAAGACAGAATATGCTTTATTTTATCTCCATATTTTATGTAGTGAAAGTACCTTTCACTAAGTTTACTAACCTAAATTTGTTTGGCCAACAGAATAATTAGAATTATTTTGTCCCTAGAAGTTCTAGAAGATGGAAAAAGAAAGTGTATTTTGTTCCCCGATAACTTTAAATTTTATACAGTTATTCAAGGCCAAAAGTTTTGACTTAATAGGGGGCAAAATCACCATTGAAAAGGGGGATGTATATGTTTTTCGTCACACTTGCTCAGAAAGTTCACTTTTTGACCACAAAGTAGCAGAGCGAAAGTTGCCCTTTCCCAACGACCCGTACTTATCTTCCCTAGGGAGGGAAAGGAACAATGTAGATATATTCACAATCAATCAATAATTTTGTTATTTCATGTTAAATTAAGTGAAGAAAATTTTAGAATACAGAAAAAAAAAGAATTTGCGTTTTGAATTTCGCCGACAAACGACAGCATCAATCTACGGCGCCATCTGTTTTCACCATTCCGTGCAGTTAGATTTACAGTGAGAACGCGAAGTAGCTATCTCTTTCTCGGATGATTTATTTACATTGACTTGCGCGTCTCAACTTGATTGTCTCTGGTACTATTCCGTAACCCATTTGTATAACAATCGTTTAACTGCCAATCATAAATAAAATCTATTATCACAGCGGGTATATTTAATAAACAAACAACAAACTTTTTTTACCATAAAACATAGACCTAAGCTCGTTTATTTTTGTTTCTTTTTGTTTCCTTTATTCTGACTCTAAAACAATGTAATCTGGGTATTTTAAAATAATGTATTGTAATGCAAATATGTATAATAAGATATACCTGTGTTTTTTGCATGTAAAGTTGGTGACAGATAATTGAGTCTAACCCCATTTTATGATATTTTGATAATACCGGATTCTATTGTTACCTGTTACCTGGATTACTTCCGTGCAGATTGAGTAATTTAGTAAGTTTATTATAGTTATTAAGGTGTCAAAGGTATTATAAAACTAATAACGCTTGGAGTCGACACAGTGACACAACGTTGACCGAAAGCATTATCCCTTATAATACCCGTACCTTTGCAGTTTAATCTCCGAGTAGTTTTTTTTTTTTTTTAAATCTAGTTTTAACAGTAATAAACTAAACTATTATTTTTAATACCCTAGGGCGTTATTTAATTATTATTTATAGTGCCCCTATGGCATAATTTTCCTATAATAGTGCCCTAGAGCTATATATATATTATTTAACTGACTAACCTAATGTCACAGACCACCGACTTGTCATTATATGTCAATAATATACTAGTCGGACATTAAGGCTTTTATTTACCTAAATGGGAGGATAAAACAAGGTACTTTTAAAGACATATTTTTTTCAAAAACGAAATAAAGAATATACCTACACTGATACAAAAATAATAAATTTAAAATTAATTAATAAATCGTTTTACACCTCACCATCCAATTGCTTTTTAAGCTAGAATTTTGATAATTGCTTTGAACATATGTGCTATTAAGACACATATTTTTTAAGAAAAAACAATTGTCAAAGTCAAAAATTTCAAATAGAACCCTGGATATCGTTTCACAAAGTCAGTGAGCTTAGAGTTCCCTTTTCAATGACATATCACAACTTGTTTTTTTTTCAAAATGGCGGATCAGGAAGCGTTTTTTCAAAATTAAATATGGCGGCTGTTTCTCGATACCGATGATATTTTTGCTAAATAAATTATTAAAATAAAAAACAAAATAATGTTTTTAATGGGTTTTAATCAAATTCAGACTTTTAATTTACCTAAAAATGGAATATGTTTAAGTTTTTTTTTTTAAATCTTAACTTTTCCTTTAATTTTCTCAATTTTTTTAAATAGAAAGTTGCATTTATGTAATACTGGCTATAAAGTGTATCTTATTATCAGAAGAAAAATGCTTAAAACAACGTATTTTTAATTTTTATTTTACACAAAAAAATTAAAAAACTTTGTTACATACCTTTTAAAGATAAATTAATTTTTTAACAATAATTTTTTTTTACTAAAATTTTAAGCCAATATGGTAAGTCGTTTTTAAGCTATGCGCAAACTCACAGACAAACCGACAGACGGACCGACGGAATTGATAAAACATACTTTTTGACATCATGTAAAAAGTTGAATCATGTAAAACCTGAGAGAGTGTTTTTTTCACGATTACAAACATTTTATTTGGCCGCCATTTTGTTCGACCATCTTGAATTAGTAACACAGTTTTACTAATTGATCCCTAGACCACAATTAGTTCTGGCACACAATTTGCAATCAATTCATTAAGTAGTTATTCAGGCTGAATATTTAAATATTTTATTAAGCCGCCATTTTGTTCCGCCATCTTGGATTCATACCAAAATGTTACCAGTTGATTCCAACGTAATACTTGATGTTTGTGCAAAATTTCAGATAAATTGGATATGTAGTTTTTTCATATATTTTTTAACATTTCATTAGGCCACCATTTTGTTTGGCCATACTGGATTTTTATCAAAATGTTACCAGGTCATCCCCATTTGATCCTTAATTTTTAACCAAAATCTGAAGTCAATCGGGTAAGATGTTTTTTAGATATTCCGCAAACAGACAGACACACAGACGTGTGTAAGGTTCGAAGGAAGTAAAAAAAAACAATAAATAAATACAATATTTATTTTGAAAAGAAAATCAGAGGCAATTAAATTATTTCAATATCTTAACCATAGCTGCTCCCGGAAGGTCACTCCATAATGGGTCAAACTTATGGCTGCCTAGTAGTAGAACAAACTCCACTCGCTCTCCTTTTTTTAACTCGCTCCATTTATATCCGTACTGAAGGTCTATAAATCTTACCCTTATATTCCTACCTTTCTGATCAGTTACATAACCAATATGTGTCTGGTTATCATAAGAAAAAATTGTCCCTGTATCTCTTCTCACCCTACCTAAAAATAAATAAATGCGCAGTGGTACTACGACTTTCTTTAGGTAGGTACCAAAAGAAACTCCCCCCGCCTTCAAAACTATCCCTTACGATATTTTATTCAACATTATTTTGACCTCACTTTACATCACATAAAAAATACCATAAAAATTGAGTGGTATAATACTAAAGACACTTGGTCATCTAGATATTTACATTTCGACTCCCAACACCCTCTATCCCAAAAAAAAAATCAGTTGTCATAGTTCTTGCAGATATGGCTATAAAACTATCGGATCCTGAATATAGAAAAAAATCCATTAAAAAAGCAAAACAACCTTCCCAGATGAACTACTACCCTGAAAAAAACCATTAACAACATCTTCAAAAATAGTATATTGTGTAACAAGTGCGTGAAGTTAACTTTTATACACGAGTGTGATGTTTGGCGAGGGTCACAATATAATACAAGGGTATAAAAGTCTTCACGCACGTATTGCACACTATACTTTTTCTACAACCGTAAATAATACAAGTACGAAATAAAATTAAACTATTTAATTTTCTCCTTTATATAATACAAATTAAACTAATGAACTATTTATTTAATTTTCTATTTTATAATAATTGTAACTTTTTAATAGAACTTATAGTTAAATTATTTAATTTTCTACTTTATAATAATTGTAACTTTTTAATAGAAATTATAGTTAAATTATTTAATTTTCTTCTTTATAATTATTGTAATTATTAATAGTAATGTTGCAATTTGTTAGATTACTAAATTTAACTTCTGTAGCCTCCTTTGATGATGATTTGTTAATAATATTGCTGCTTGTGATCGAGGTCATATTTGGATTTTGAACTGACAAAAGTCTATTTGAAATATCATTTTTCTTGTTAAGGGAATTTTCTACGTAACCCTCAGCTACCGTTGAAGATTTCCAACCGCCGTGTTGTTTTAACATTAGTAAATCTGCACCGGTTTCAACTAGCAAGGAAGCAGATGATCGTCTGAAACAATGGCCTGTATATTTTTCTGGATGTGGTAGTTTTAAAAATTTTGCTATTTCACTAGGCAATTTTCCAAATTTGTTTATCCCGACGACTTGGAGAGTACATTTTCCTCCTTGATACTTGATGAAGAATTTGTTTTCTTGATAATTTTGGGGACGAAGGGCGGCATATTTTCTGTATAATTCTAAATGCTCGGTAATGGTAAATTTTCTTGTTATTTTGGTTTTTGTATCAGGGACGGATACAACAAGAACACTTCCTAAATCTTGAATATCGCACATTTTTAGCTTATAAATTTCGCTTCTTCTTAGAGCACCAGCAATCCCAAATATTAATATCACTTTGGTTAATAAAAAAACTTCGTCAGGAGCCTTATTTATGAACTTGAAAATTTGTTCTTTCTCCAATATTCGAGATTTTTGTGGAATATATCCTTCATTCTTCCGTTTTAAAAATGCATGAACTTTTGGATATTTACCAATGTCAATGTTATTTTTAATGCTAATAGTACTTTTTAGCATTGAATAATGACTCCATAGTGTTGATGATTTCACATTTTTTGACAATTCTGATAAATATGCGAGTAAAACATTTTCAGAAAAGGTTTTAATATTGTTCTTACTGCGCCAGGTCATAAATTTATTGTACGTGTTTTCATAAATTTCCTTTGACTTCTGAGGTAACAGAGAATTACTAGCTGTTTTCGCTGCTTCCGTAATATCTGGTGGAGTACACATTTCTATATCAGAGTCCATAATTATTGCTTATTATAACTTAAAATAATAAACTGTTCAAATTACTATTCGAACTTAAAGTGTCTATTTTAAACTGTTTGCATTGGCAATTTGACAACTCGTTACCATGACAACGATACAAATTGCGAGGCACGGCCGCCTAATAAAATTATTACCAGTGCGGGCCCGGTGCCTAAAATTAATGGCGGCCCATGCATTTCTTATTGAGCCGGTGCGTGAAGTAAATCCTTTAGGGAAAGCATTGTATTTCACGCATCGGTGCTTGAAAACAAGCTTTAGCTACTGCAATCAGTGTGTAAAATAGGATTTTAAGGACGGTTGTAGAAAAAAGGATTTATACATTTTTAAATGAAAGCCACCTATCTAAAGAAAATATAAACCCTAATAAAAAAAATACCAACTAAATGTCCCTACCATATATCCCTAAAATATCGGAAAGTATGCATTTAAAAAAACACAACATAACAGTCAGTCACAAGAGCCATAACCTTTTAAAGAGCCAGTTTAGCAAACTCAAATCAAAAACTCCAAAAGAAAAAGAACACATGTAGTATATGAAATTTCCTGTAGGGTTTGTAATGGTGCATACATTGGACAGATCAGTCAGTACTTAAAAAAAAGAATACAAGGACACAAATATGACAAAAAGAACACAACTGCGGTAACAAGACATATTAGTGAAAACCAACATTCATTCGATTTCGGTAAAGTTAAAATTTTAAGAGCCGAAAATCATCAAAAAAGAAGAGAATTCTATGAAATGATAGCAATATAAAAAAATAAAAACTCAACGCAAAAACCGATACAAAACAACTCAGTAAAATATACCATAACGTTATTAAGTAATAAACATATTTAAAACAAAACCAACAATAAAAAAACTGCGTTAGACCCCTTAATAAATAAAAATGTCATCTCTCGTGACACCATAGAAAAATATATACAATAAATTTCTTTATAGAAGAATTCCATTTTATGTATTCTGATGAAGATCACGTGGTTGATCGAAACGTCAATATTTTGTAACATGTGACTTTCAGAAGAAGTGTGTCAATTTTCGTCTAGAACGACGCTAACCCAAGAAAATAAAAAATTATTTGTATATAAGAATGTCCAAGAAAAAACAAGATATATATATATATATATATTAGTTCTTTTCTTTTTGATGCAGTAAAGAATTTGTATTGTATTGTTTTATATTGTTCCAAGAAGCGGATTTTAGTAGATTATTGCCACAATTCTTTATTCGGCATTTCAAAGCGATCTAGCGCGAAAATTTTGGATTACTTGTGATTTTGAAGGCGAGGGTGAGCTGCACGCTGCATGCTTAGAGGGGAAAGCTGTCTGTCAAAGGATTAAACTTGTACACGGTGAAACGACGATTTCGTATCTGGAGAACCATAAAAGAAAAAGGAAAAACTTAGACTGCTCTGTCCTACTTTTTTGTCGCAACCTATACACGTAAAAATATTTTTTAAACGTGCACAATAATATCACGTACCAAATATCGTTTTTTGATAAATTTTAGCTTTTCATTAGATTCGGTAAGATATGGAATAATAGAAACTTCTTATAAGATTCTGCGAGTGCCTAATAGCACAAAAGCGGTTACAGAAGTTGTGGAATATTAATCCCCTCTAATATAAGAATTATAGACAGGAGACTCTGGAAGAATTTTACCGTTTACAAACAATGACTCACAAGAATCCCTTTATTTTAAAAACATTGCACCTCCAGCATTGCAAGATACTATGCTCCAGACAGGGATCATACCTTGTTATGACGTTGATCTAACGTGAAATAAAAATATATTAGCATTATTTCCCCCAACGAAACTTGGGAGTTAGCAGTGTAAATTAGCGTCGGTCGTAGTATCAGCCAGCGGAGTAGTTGTTTTCGCTTCTTGTTTGCTAACTTAGGTCTAACATAAGGAACAAAATAAATGCACAGGAACAACGATTCACCTTTAAGATAACTACACTTACTTGCATCAACGTCAAAATTTGCACAGTACCATAATACAAAGACATAAACAGAAAGAAAAGCTTTGGAAGACATTATAGCCCAATCATCCAACTTGCAAAAGTTGCAATTCGTAAGGCTGCTTAGCTTGTTATAATCGCTTACATATATGGAGTCTCCGTAATTGCTTAGCGATATCGAGTTGCAAAAATATATTAATGATTTTTCTAATGATGTATATGTTTATTTTTTCACTGCTTTCGCGTTCTAATCTACAATGTATACGACATTACGTTAATAGTAATGTGAAAACAATATTTTTTTTTAAAATAAAGTACCAGATTCAGATCAACCATAAAATCCAATAATCAGGGAATTTTCTAGAAAAAATAATTTTGAATATACAGTATGAGTCAGAAACTAGTAGCGTACCAAAGTTTTTTTTGTAATGAAATGGCATGTATATTTTTGGTTTTTAGATTCTCCTTATTATTCCCTTTCCAAAGATGTTGATATATCTATACTTGGATTGGTAGTTTTTGAGCTATTCGACTTCCCCCTTAACTGAAATTCAACATATAATATCGTAGTTAATTTAGGTGAAATCGTGTCTAAGGTATCTTGACGATAATGTAAAAAATGATTAATATGATTTTAAAGAAAAGAAATGTTTTATTAAGAACAATAAATACTAAATGAAAATTTTTAAAATGAAAGAAAAAATTACAAATTAAATTAAAATCCATAAAATCTAGTTATTCACATGTCCTCCTTAGTTGACGAAGCACCTTTCAATATTTTAATATTATACGATTACTGTTAAAAACAAAACGAGAGTGATTTTCGTTTAATCTTGCAATTTCTTCCCTAATTCTCTGTTCCAATACAGCTATATTTTCGGGTCTATTGAAGTAAATTTTGTTTTTTAGATAACCCTATAGAAATATGTCAAGCGGCGTCAGGTTTGGACTGTTTGCTGGTCATCTTATATGTCCATTTCGTCCTATCCACAGATCATAGTTCCGATTAAAAAATTGAGTAGCATTGTGCGCTGGAACGCCATCCTGTTGCCAAATTAATGTAACTCTCTGATTTAAAGGAATGTTATCTAACTGGCGTTCTACGTATATCATTTTCCAGATATTGGAGATATCTGACACCAGTAAGACTTTCACGGAGAAAGATTGGTCGGATAACCTTATTTTTTAGAATTCCATACCAAACATTTAAAGTTTGTCGTCCTTGAATTTTGACTACTTGAATTTTGTGAGAATTGTTTATCGCCCAGAAGTATTTATTGTGACGATTAAACATACCATAAGTAGTAAATGTAGCTTCATCGGTAAAAAGTTATTGTGTAAAAAAAGCGGATTTAATAAAAATCAAGGTGACATTGGCCAGAAACTGGTAAAATATAGATATGAACCCAATATGGAACAAAATGGCGGTTTATTAAAATATCAATATCAAAACGAAAAATTCAATATGGCGGCCATAAGAAAAATGAAGGTTGAGGCGGGTTGCGGGATAACAAAAGACGATTGAGACATGTCGTACACGCCATCTTATTCGTCTAAGAAAAGTGTCCCAAGAATGTCACATTTTGACAGCTGTCAAATTTACCGTTTTGGATATATAGGATAATGTTTGCGATCGCCAAGGGACATTATTCTTTTACAAACGGAAGGAGTATATACAATTCCTTATTCCTTAGTTCTGTTGTTGATATCTATATTGGAGAAACTGGACGATCCTGTTCCACCTTATGGAGCTGGTCTCGCAAAATCATAGCAAATAAACACTAAATTCTTAATAAAAACAATGTTTTATTTTCGACGGAAACGTCTCCTATAATATATCAAAAAAAAAAAAAAGACCGAATATGCTAAGGCTAGTATATAGTCTGTATTTTCCTCTCAGCACTACTGTGCCAAAATATCCGAAAAATCTCCAGTTCTTTATTATTTTAGGGTCTTTAACCCACTATTTATTTAACATAAGTGATATGTAAACACTTGACTTCGCCTTTGGCTGCCGAATGTCTGGAAATATACATTTCTCCTTTCTATTTATACAGATGTTTCCCAAATCCGTTTTTAATAAGTCGATTTGTTATTTTAGGGAGGATCGAAAATCCTACATTGAAAAATTAAGTAAATAGTTCTTTCAAACTGGGCTCTAAAAAGAAATGCTCTGTGTTATAGCAGATACAAGAGGAATTTGATTTTTACATAGGTACAGGGTGGGCAACTAAGAAAGGTAAAAAAATCTAGTAAACACGGTCAAAAGAACTTGCTGGAAATTATTTTCAAGTTCCTAGGATGGCCAGTAGAGAGCGTGACATCAAAATCGAATCATTTTCTGACATTTCGCCTTCGATTGCACGAGACATCTTCAGGGATCTTTACTTCACTAAACCGTGCCCAGGTGTAATAATTATTATAATCGGTTTCGACGTATGATGTAGATTGTAGCCCGTATTTCTATTAAAATTATTAGGATACTTAAAGGTTTCAATAGACTCTCGTGCATTTTCCTTAAATCTAGTGGATATGGATCGTCCAGTTTCTTCAATATAGATGTGAACCACAGGAATAAGGAACTGCATATACTCCTTCCATTTGGAAAGGAATAACAATTTAACAATAAAATTTCTTATGTATGTTGAATAGGAGAGTACATTTTTTTAAAATTAAATGTTTATAACATCGTTTTGGAATAAACGAAATTCAGCAAATTTGTCTCGTTGATAATGTATCCTATTGCTTTGTACTTTTCGTTATAAATTGGGCCTTTCTGTAAAACGATTTATATAATCTCTTTTAACCGGAACTGCTCACGTATAGGCCGCCATTTTGTTCCACCATATTGGATTCGTACCAATATTTTACCAGTTTCTACCTATATTATACTTGATTTTTGAGCAAAATATAATATATATATATATATATATATATATATATATATATATATATATATATATATATATATATATATATATATACTCCTTCACCATTTGTCGAGAAACGACCAAAACATGACGCTATGTTTGTTTAAGGGCCAAGGAGCCATTTGCTACCTTGGTATCTGCCCCGGCAAGTCTCATCAGGCAGTTCCCTTGGGAGATTTACAGGATGTCCACGAATAACCCCTACAAAATGAAAGGAGTGTTTAATTTGGTATTAAGAGTTTCACTAAAAACGGACCTTTTCTTAATTTTTTTCCCTTAATGAGGTTGAATTTTTTTTCTGCGAATGTTCTAGGGTATATAAAGTGTTACGAAAAAGGGTGCAAAATAAAATTTTTACTACAATATTCTGTATTTTTTGACTATGAAATGGTTTTCTTTTTGGTAGTTGCATTAGATATAAGGTCAATGGTAGTTTATTTAAATCATATCGCATATTTAACATCTTTATAGACAACTCAACACAATATGTAAAGGAACCGAACTGAAATTCCTTTCTGAATTTTTACTTCCCTCGTAAAAGGAAAGTATTGTAATCGTGAAAAAATCACCCTCAAAGATTTTTTTCTCAATTCCGTCGGTATGTTTGCTTGTCGGTCTGTCTGTTCGCGGCATAGCTAAAAAACGACTTACCCGATTCACTTCAAATTTTGGTCCAAAATTAAGGGTCATATGGGGATGACCTGGTAACATTTTTTTAGTAAAAATCCAATATGGCGGCCTACCGAAATGTTTAAAAAATTATTACTAAAATACTACTTATCCATAGCTTAAAAACTACTTAGGTATCAGACTGACTTCAAAATTTAGTCAAACATTAAGGGTCATATGGGGATGACCTGCTAATATTTTGGTAAAAATCCAGTATGCCACGACAAGATGGCGGCCTAGTGAAACGTTAAAAAATTATTACTTAAAAAACCAATTATCCAATTTACCTCAAATTTGCACAAAAACCAAGTGTTACATAGAAATGAACTGGTAACATTTTGGTATGAAATAAGATAGCAAAACAAAATGGCGGCCTAATAAAATATTTAAAAAAATCAGTCTGAAAAAGGTACTTATTAGATTAATCTCTAATTTTGTGCAAGCATTAGGTGTGATACAGAGATAAACTGGTAAAGTTGTGGTACGAATTCAAAATGACGGAACAAAATGGCGATCAAATAAAATTTTTAAAAAATCTTATTCAATTGGCATTTTGCAGAAAAATTAAATGTGATATAGGGATAAAGTGGTACGAATTCAAGATGACGTAACAAAATGACGCGACGGTTGTATTAATGGAAAAACTATTTATTGAATTTATTTTAAATTATGCCCAAAAATCAAGCGTGACATACGTAGAAACTGATAGAAATACGATATGGTGGAACAAAATGGCTCTCAATAAAAATGTTCGAAAAGACAGTATGTGTTACTAAATGACTATGGACTGAACTAAATTGGGTCACACTTGACTATTTCTAATAAAAGGAAATATTTATAACGAGGGAAGTTCCGGGTAAATTAAATTTAGCGATTTTTTTATGCCCCTCTTTAACTGGAAAAATTTTCGAGCCCCCTTGATACGATAAAAAACCAAAAACCACAAACATTACTCCAGTTTTACTTGTATATTAAAGTATGCGTGATCTTTCAGAATTTTTAATGCAAAATAACTAGATGATCAGTATGCACATGATGACGACTAACTAAACTAACCCCCAAAATTTTATTTTGTTGGAAATGTTTTATTTCTCAATTTTCTTTAAAGCCGTAGGGTCCGGGCTTGACCCCCCCCCCCCCCAATATTCCCTCTTCGGTATGTCCTTGTATACAAGGACGAAAAGTATATGCTGATAGTTTTTTCTAAAGTAGGACAAGAAGGGGTAAGCGTTCTAAAGAAATTAACAATAAAAGCAATGCAAGCCAGACAAATACATAATCTCCTACCACTTTCAAAGTTACATATATCTCTTTTATCAAATAAAGCCTACGCACTAAGCAGCCCACAGACCGACGACTTATAGTAGGTGCCCGATTGTCCAATTTGTCGCCGTAACTGTTATAATTGAAAAAAACTTTTCCTTAGAATTTTTACGGCGGAAAGTCGGTCATACTCCACTTTTCGACGCCTATGCCCCTGCACGACAGAACGCAACAAATCCAATTTACCACCCACACGGTGAGGTTTGGCCAATCAGGGAGTTTTTGCACGCTCAGATGTCCGGGCTGTCAGAGGGTTAGCCTTTAAATAAATAAGGTAAATAACTAAAAAAACTAGTTCTTCATTTCGAATATCCCGCATAATATACTCCTGTGACTTTTTTCTTTACCAAGGTATTAAAATAAAAATTTAATTTTACATTTTTTTACCAGGACAGCGTTGCCATATCTTCAAGGACTTCCGGATTTCTGCTACTTTTGATTTTTTAATGGGCTCCCGTTAACCTCAGTAACATAACTTTGTTGCAAATGAATAGTATAGAATAGTTTTCAACTTCCTTAAAACCAAAAGAA
Source organism: Kuschelorhynchus macadamiae (assembly GCA_030620095.1). NCBI lineage: Eukaryota > Metazoa > Arthropoda > Insecta > Coleoptera > Curculionidae > Kuschelorhynchus > Kuschelorhynchus macadamiae. The sequence continues at coordinate 1,176,123 of JAUTXW010005271.1, forward strand.
AAACTTTTTTTTTATTTCGAATATCCTGTATAATATACCACATTAACTTTTTTCTGTACCAAAATATTTATATGAAATCTGGGTTGGTTAATAAGACTTGATTTTACATTTTTTACCCTGACAGCGTTGCCATATCTTCTATTACTTCCGAATTTCTGCTACTTTTGATTTTTTCGAATTTCTGCTACTTTTGATAATTTTAATAACATAGAATAGTTTTTTTCCTTATAGCCATTTTGTATAATTAAAATATCCGGAAGATATTTAGTTTTGTTACAAAAAGGCAATGAGAAGTATGAAAAAATGACTAGAAATTATGTTTTAAAAAATCGGTAAATGGCCTTTACCGGGAACTTTCCTCATAATGAATCATTTCATTTATTAGGGGAATGAAAAATAACATAAATATATATATATATATATATATATATATATATATATACAGGGTGTCTAGTTGTATTTTAAAAGGCACCTAGAGACTATATGAGTTGAAATTTACATAAAAAAAAAACAAACAAAAGACAATCGTTAACCAATTAGCAACAACTTCGTTATTTTAAATGAGACATTAGTATAATATTGTTTGGATACAAGGGTCTCTACTTTATGATTATAAAAATACGAGGTTTGATACTCTTATCTTTAAAAAACAACCAACAAAATTTACTTAAACCTTGCAATAAGTAATAATACGTAAGAGAGAAACGAAGTTCCACTACATTGTGGATTCAATGGGAATACATAGCAGAGTTTTTCTCAAATTTCTCGGGCATCTTTAAAGATAAAAGTATCAATTTGACGGACATTATCATAGAGAATGTTCCATTTAAAGGTTGATGCTCATTAGTTAACTTTCTGACAAGCCATCCGATTATCTGTTGTTTGCTTTTTTTGTAATTTCTAATAATTCCGATACAACAAAAAACTTTTGTATTCAAAGTTTTTGAATAACATAATAATAAAGTCTCTGGGGTGCTGTTTAAAATATAACCAGACACCCTGTACATATTAATAAATTACTATGTGCTGAAGGAAGGATTTACAAAAAAGCAATGACTTTGTAGTCAAAATTTAATTGAATGTTATAAAGGGTATCGAATAATGAAGTAAAAAATCCAAGTCCGTACATGAATTAAAAAAGTTAATGATGGTCACCCGAATCCGAAACGTCGGATTGAAAAACTAACCTCACCAAATTGTACAGGAGAAAAAGTGACTATGATTAAAGTGAAAATCTTTTTCATCTGTCATTTCAACTAAACCTTCAATTTTAGAAAAACCAAAAAATAAAAAATAACTTTTATGGATTTTCTATCATTTTAGGCTTAGTTGAAATGACAGATAAAAATAATTTTCACTTCATCATTGCCACTTTTTTCCCTCTACAAATTGGTGAGGTTAGTATTGGATCTTTTTTTTCACTATTCGATACCATTTGTAACCTTAAATTAAATTATGGCAAAAAAAATCATATACTATTTGATTTTTTTGTGAAAATTTGTATTATTTGAAGAGTTACCCACTAATAGAATCATTATGGTACAGTTAATAGATCTACACGAAGAGCAAAAAAAAGTGTTTTTTCTGACACCAATTTCAACATAATTGGTTCATCCAAAGACGAGATATATATGTTTGAAATAAAAAAAGTTTCCCCCACCAATTTATTATTGTCGCATAATTACCTGAAGAATACAATGCTTATACTTTCGACAAACCTTAATTAGCGGCCATTTTTCGAACTCGAATTTCAAGCAATTTTGTTGGCTGATTTATGTAACTTGAGAACTACACCCTGGATAAGCATAGGCTGACAGTCTCCAATATGAATATAGCTAAAGTCAGGATTCTCTGACCAATGAAGACAGGCCTGCATGACTCACAGGAGCCCAACTTAAACAACTGCTCAGAACTAGAACCCCAGAAGCATACTCCATAATCAAAGATGGGACCCAATTCACGAGACACAATCCTGACAGCAAAACATCCTCTAGACAATTTACAATTTATACTCCAAATATGATCCTCAAACTTAAGTAGATATTATATAGATAAGCCCAAGGACTTGACAACCAGTAAATTTCCTGTAATTGCGAGTCCAAAGGTCGTTCATTATAGCACATTCTTGTTGTGGAATTTAAAAGAAATTAACTACTACCATAGATTTTAATTACCTACCATAAATATATTTACCCACATTGCAGTAGATATGTAATTTTCTATTTACCACAAAAATGAAATAAATATAAGTCAGTAACATACTCATTATGTTGAAAGGAAATAAATACAAATATATTTTAAAGGCATTTATAAGCAGTCACTGGCAATCAGTAGCAGTCCCTGGTAATCACAGGCAGTAACGAGCAGTTAGACTTAGTTCAGAGGCAGTCGGTCATAATATACTTTGGACCTTAACTTAAAAACAAATTTATTTATTTAGTTATTTCTTATTGACATCATTAGCAACAACAAAATTACAGTTATCAGTTTAAAATCTATGAAAAAATATACTTACTTATAACCAAGCTTCTTACAAATGTAGTTTTCTGCCAGGAATCCTTTTAAACTCACTATAACTAAATCAATATTTACTTCAGAAGCAAGCAAGTTTCCAATATGACATATTTCATACAACGAAGCACTTTCGGAAAACTTTTCTATAGATTTGTTCTTGGCCAATCCGAGAACCACTACAATTTTTTTTATAGTGTCTATATCAGGAAATTGCCCCAAAACATCTGGACTATCAATGTTTTCTCTAATTCTTTTTCTCATTTCTGCCAAAAATTTTCAACAAAAACAGTCAGAACCTCTATGCAAATTTTATATATATATACATACCTGTAGCCGAGCCGATAGTGTAGTCTTAAATTCATTTTAAAAAATTTAATTATTATATGTTGTATTTGTATTATATTGTACTAATATTAAGATAATACCTAACACAATTTGGGCTATGCCTGTAATTGGTTTATTGAATTAAATACATAAATAAAAAAATAAATTAAATAAAACTAACTCACATATTGTAATAGGGATTATAAATACAAAAAGGAGATACCCTTATGATACTCCTATACTCAATATTTTGTAGTGTCAGAGTGTCAAATAATTTAAAACTGTAGTCTCAACTGAGATCAATATTAAAATGTCTTAAATATCTGATAATAAAACCCTTTGTTGTCTGTACATCCTGAATTTTACAAAAGTCTACTAGAAGACATATTTGTATGACTTATTAACAAGTCTCTAGCAAATCCATGAGTATCACAAATAGTTTTTTAAAAGTATTTACAGAATACTAATGGTAGCTCTCTAGATTATGCTTGTAATTATTCACTCAAGCACCTGGGATTTCTATCATCTATTCATCCTTTAAAACATTTACAGAAGTTTTACACATTTTAATTAAAGTGAGTTTTTTCTTAATAGAATATATTGCTAAGTGCATATGATGTGATATTTGGTTAGTTTTCACTCAAAGTCTCGATTATCATTACTCAATCTGGAATTAACAGGTAATTTTTCTCTTAACAGAATACATCGGTAAGTGCAGGGATGGGGGCGTGGAGTTCTCAGTTAGATATATTTGGAGACATTTGGATAGTTGTCCCTCAAAGTTTCTATTAACATCACTCAATCTGGAATTAAAATAACCTTGAAGTTTTGCTGTGTTCCTAGATCTGTCAAAAGGCATCTAACAGTGTGGACCACTATTATAGACTAATAGATAAATGGAATTTTATTAGTATATAGGGCACAGTTTATAAACTATTTTAATGATATTTTAAAAACACTAAAAAGACTGAACCTAGATTGGTAATTATCATATTTCTCCCAATAAAAGGTTTTAATTCTAAACTTGTATCTTTATTAGATGTGTCAAAAACCTTGTAAGCATATATTATAATGAAATCGCAATTCATTACAACTTAATATAATAAAATGCCTTCTGCAATATATAAACTATTCAGAACTTCTAATTGTATCAAGTAATCTTTCTTAATTGTATGTTTGTTAATGTTACTTTATTTAATGTTTTTATTGAATACAATAAACATAATAACAGTAAAATCCCCGGTGATACGCCCCTGGCCTTTGGTGTTTTTAGGGTAAAAACAGTGTCCATGATTCACAAATCCCACTTTATATTCTTTGAACATTAAAATAGCTATTTTTTCCAATAACAAACGCCTAATTTTAGTGATAAACGCCTACTAGGATCACTTTACACTTCCTTTATAGGTTAGGACAACATTTTTTGATTTTACACCTTCTTTTACGAGCAATAATTTCAGGTTTGTTTATTTTAATAGCGATGACGACACCATAAAGATGACAACATCAGAAATTGTTTACTTAGCGAATTTATTCTAATCGGCGTGGAATCTAAAAAGGGATTCCAGGAATGTCAGATGAAAAAGCTTGATGCAGCAGCTGCATGACCATAAGAAAAACTGTGCCGTTTTAAGCCGCAGAAACTCGTTCTCAATGTTTTTATACGGACTTACCTAGGTCTTCGACCAGCCGCAACATAACTCCACCGATGTGGACATCTCCTTTGACTCGTATAAGCCTTTCTGTTTGCAAATCGGTAACAAGGACCCTCAAATCCCAGGATCCATCTCCCACTATGTGTCCGTTGGCAATCATTTTATCTGTCTTTTCTCACTAAAAAACACACTGTACACCTTTTCGTTCACTTAACGATACACATTTTCCCGAAAAACCGCGAGAAAAACGTAAAAAATCAGTGAAAATCCGCGCGACCTTTCCTCTCCAAACCAAATGACACAATAATAAAAAAAGACTAGAGGCCGTGCGCCAGATTTGTCATGTGGCGAGGATAGGATGTTTGGAGAGGGCAGTCATTTAATTGGCAACATGGCAAGACAATTAATAGCCACTAAGTATGTTTAGTTGCCTATTTCGAAATACACTATGTCCAATTTGAAATGTATTATTGAAATCACATTTCCAATTCCCAAACATATCTAGATGTTCATTGACAAAAAAAGCCACTACACGAAAGGAGATGTTTTAGAGAAAGGTGATACGGTATACTATACGGTCCGATAGAAGTCTTTAACTAGGTGAGTGTCACTACATAATTTTTTTGGGGCGGTCAGAGGTACCCGAGGTATTGTGCGACCTCAAAAAAGTTACAGCCTGTATGATTTTCCGAAATATATTATGGACGTTTTATAGTCATTAATTACGGTTTATTGTATACCAACTTTGAGTTAAATAACCTAAGAAGTGTACGAGGCACATTAAAAAACTTAATATTTTCATATGAAGAATAAGTACCCCTCCAAATATTGAAACGGAATTTCCGGATACCCTGTATTGTTTTAATGCAATCTTTTACGGACAATGAGAGATTCAAACACAAAAAAAAGTTATATCAAAAAAGGACTTAGCTGTTTACAAATCATCTGTTGTTATGAAATGGTGAATAGTTAATAATGCCAGTAATATTTTTCCCAAAGCAGTTCTCGATTAGCTCTTGAGTAAATTGAATTTTAAAAATCTACTCACAGTAAAAAACAATATTTTGGTAAACAGTAATATGCCTTTCGAAAATGTTCACAACTTCATTCTTCATAATAATATGAATTCCCTTTTTTTTGTTCCTGTGTTATCTATTCATAGCCTTAGCAGTGTAGATGTAGTCACTATTGCCACGTTTTCCATTAAATTTAAATTTTAGGGATAATTTCAAATATTAACTTTTTGCTAACGTTAAAATGGGTTAGATTATTTTGTTATTTTTAAATTTATCTACCCCTGTTGAAACCGTAGAAACTTAACTCTTTGATAGAATATATGTAGTAATTTCTTCGCACTTACATTTTTGCAGCTACCTCTTCCTCTTACTAATAAACTTTAAATACAAAATTTGTAGGATTTTTCTTCTATTAACTTCTAAAAATATCGTTAGAAAATATAAAAAAAAACATTAAAAAGCAGAAACATACACAATCTATATTTTTAAAAATGGAACAGTCTATAGGTATATTATTATTTAGTGAAATGGGTATTTTCTCCCTAATTATAAACATATTCTAACACATAAATGTTTAGTCAATTTTCTTGGTTGGCCTTAGAGATAAAGGTATTAAACCTATATTTACAATTATCAAGAAGATATATATTTAATAAAACATTAATGGGAGATTCTTAGGCATAAGACAAATATGTTATACAAACATGAGTCCAATACGGGTTCATTTTCAAGATACAAGATGTTAAAAACTTTTTAACAGCTGATAAGAAAGGACGCGAGAAATATTCAAGCAAATTCAACTCAGAAGAAAAAAAATCTATCAAGACATCTGGGTTAAAAAAGCGGAAAGTGGACACAGAATGTCGTCAATTCCAAAACAAATGGACTAATGAATACTTTTTTATCATGCACAGTCGTAAACCTATGTGTTTGTTGTGCAATGAAACAATTTCTGTTTTAAAAGAATACAATATGAAGAGGCATTACTCCAGTAAACATTTCGCTCAATATAATTTACTTACGGGCCAGTTAAGAAAGAATACAATTAAAAAACTCATTACCGATTTCGGGCAACAGCAACAAATGTTACATTCACGAAAATCAAAGACCAAATCTAGACAGTGTTGTTAAAGCTAGTTTTATACATAGAAAACACTTTGCGCCTATGTACTAGTGATATTGTACGGAAGCGTAGAAGGGCCACAATTTTTTTTATTTTTTAATTCTGAGTTTAAAGTCGGAATTTAACAAAATTCTGAGTTTAAAGTCAGAATTTAACAAAATTTTGAATTTAAAGTCAGAATTTAACAAAATTCTGAGTTTAAAGTCAGAATTTAATAAAATTCTGAGTTTAAAGTCAGAATTTAACAAAATTCTTAGTTCAAAGTCGGAATTTAACAAAATTCTGAGTTTAAAGTCGGAATTTAACTAAATTCTGAGTTTAAAGTCAGAATTTAGCTAAATTCCGAGTTTAAAGTCAGAATTTAACAAAATTCTGAGTTCAAAGTCGAAATTTAACTAAATTCTTAGTTTAAAGTTAGAAATTAACTAAATTCTGAGTTTAAAGTCGGAATTTAACTAAATTCTGAGTTTAAAGTCAGAAATTAACGAAATGCATTTTTGGCGTCTCCTGCCAAACCTGAAATTGGTTTCAGGAGATAGATAATTAAATATTAAGACAGATAAGTGAAATCCATTTCGTTGCAAGTAAACTCGTTTGAGATTTCTCGAGCTTCAAAGGCGCCATTTTCTCGAAAACAGTTAAATTTAGGCATGAGAAAAGTAACTCAATAAGTACTTGAATTTCTTAGAAAAATATAAAAATTTAATAAAATATAGGGCATTTCATTTAAAAAACGGATGATGCCTCCGGTTTGAGGTAGAAGCGGCAACACCGCGCAATTTAAAATATTTTATAATGAGAGTATATTATGTTCATCTATGGCCAAAGCGAAATTCTCAAAACATCCTATTCAATCATTCTCCAGATATTTCTAATAGGACACTCAACTTGAATCACCCTGAAACAGAGGGGGAGCTCTGTCAGTATGTTTCGCGAGACACCCTTGAATCGTTGAAACATATATGAACCATTTCTTAAGACTTATTTATCGTTTGGTATTACCTTTTTTATTTTGTGAACCTTTTAATGTATATGTTTTCTTGTATACATTCTGGCTTTTTTTTCAGCAATAGAAATAAATAAAAATACATAAAATGAACTAATTAAACATACGTTTAATTTGTCAGGGACTTATTTAACACTCAAAAATCAAAATAGGAAACTTTTATTTTGTACCCTCCCCCTTTTATCATTTTTTTAACTATCTGTAGTTTGGTGGAACAATTCATAGCACATTTGCCATTATTCAAACAAGAACATTGAACTTGTTTTTTTGGTTCCAGTCTGTTATACAATCGTACGGACTAAATTCTGACTTTAAACTCAGAATTTTGTTAAATTCCAACTTTAAACTCAGAATTTTGTTAAATTCTGACTTTAAACACAGAATTTAGTTAAATTCCGACTTTAAACTCAGAATTTTGTTAAATTCTGACTTTAAACTTGGAATTTAGCTAAATTCTGACTTTAAACTCAGAATTTAGTTAAATTCCGACTTTAAACTCTGAATTTTTTTAAATTCTGACTTTGAACTCAGAATTTTGTTAAATTCCGACTTTAAACTCAGAATTTTGTTAAATTCCGACTTTAAACTCAGAATTTTGTTAGATTCTGACTTTAAACTCAGAATTTTGTTAAATTCTGACTTTAAACTCGGAATTTAGTTAAATTCTGACTTTAAACTCAGAATTTAGTTAAATTCCGACTTTAAACTCAGAATTTTGTTAAATTCTGACTTTAAACTCAGAATTTTGTTAAATTCTGACTTTAAACTCAGAATTTTGTTAAATTCTGACTTTAAACTCAGAATTTTGTTAAATTCTGACTTTAAACTCAGAATTTTGTTAAATTCCGACTTTAAACTCAGAATTAAAAAATAAAAAAAATTGTGGCCCTTCTGCGCTTCCGTAATATTGACCCCAATATTGATCATCTTGTTTCTCAGCTTCAAACTCAAGTCTCTCATTAATTTTCATTTGATTTTCTATCTGTTTTTGTTAATTTGTTTTTATATGTTTGATTATGCTATTACAATTGATAAATAAAATGTGTGAATTTTTACCGGTTTTTTATTTACTACTATCTACTTATAACTAAATTGCACCCTCAGCTGAACAAAGGGTGTCCATACCTTTATTAAGGTATGGCCCTTAGAGTTAGAATTAAAGTAGAGATCACAATTCATTCATAAATCAGGTTAGGGCTTTCCACCAACAAGGTTCCCCTATTTTTCACATTCTATCGACCAATGTTTACTATAAAACAAGAAGTGGAGATGACCCATGTTCAAGCCGTGGCCATTTGTTGACGAATGCCAGTGACGGCGCGAAAAATCATCGTTCTGGGTTTTTACAGATCTTCATGTTTTTCCTTTACTGTCGGTCGGTCGGTCTGTTCCGGTATAGCTAAAAAATCCACTTACTCGATTAACTTTAATTTTATTTAATTTTCCACAAAAATTACGTCTGATACAAAAAAACTGGTAAAATATTGGTAGGAATTCAATATGGCGAGACAAAATGACGACCTGTTAAAATATTTGATGTATGAAGATATGGGCCATGATTCATTATCGTTGACAAAAGAGAGGATTCTTTCCTATTCCTTAATGAGGCAAATAGGTATTTTTACAAATATCAAAGAAACAATCGTTCCCTTTTTCACTATTAAAATCAACCAATTAAGTTGGGTAAGTTTAAAAGGAAATTAGTTATTTATATATTATTAAACTTTAGTTTTTAGTTATGTTTGACTCATGTCACTGTCATTTTGTAATTGTGACATTCATCAATCAATCAATCCAATAAGTACTTTTTTCAGATATTTTTAAACATTTAATTGGGCCACCGTTTTTTCCCCCATTTTGAATATGTCTCAACGTTTTTTTCATCCCTATTTAATATTTGATTTTGAGCAAAATTTTCTGCATTGACTTTTATAACATTTTATTAGGCCGCCATTTTGGATTTGCTGTAAAACTTATCAGTTCATGGTCATGTCACACCTAATTTTTCTGTAAAATTTGGATAAAATGGATAAGCAGTTTTTTAGCAATATTTTTTTAACATTTCAATAGAGTGCCAGGTGGTTTCAGTTTTACTGTTAGCGAGATAATTTTCTACTAGAAAAGTTTTATTTTTAATCAGTTTAAGTTTCTCAATATTTACGTGTCAAACTGATATTATTTTATATGAATGAAAATCCTGTTGCAATTTGATAGCAAGTATAGATTTATAGTGAAAAGTTGATAGTGTGGACATTTACAAATTTCTTTTTGGCGAGTTTTGTCGGGACCAGATGCAGATGTAGAACTTTTGGGACCCTAGGTCACTCCCTATTAGAGACCCCCATTGCTTCCACCCCACCTGCCCCTTTGTTGTTTTTTTTTAATAAGAAAAATTATTTAATACCGCTATTGTACTTCGGTTAAAAGTTATAAATATAAGAACGAATCATTTTAAACACATAGTTATAATTACACCCATATAACAATATAAAGTTAATAATGAATTTGATAGAAAATGAAGTTTTATACTGCATATTTGAGAGTGTGTATGTTTACAAATTACTTTTTGCTAGCTTTCCTTTGTAAATATTTAGTAGGATTTATCAGGGTCGCTCTTAGAGGTGTGTATGTTGTATATGCACAAAGGCGGTCGATTCTTGAGGCAGCCATATTGGATGTTTACCAAAATGTTACCACGTCATCATCATATGACCTTTAATTTTTAACTAAAACTTGAAGTAAATAGGACAAGCAGTTCTTGAGCTTTGTCGCAGACAGACATGCAGACTAAGCGACGGAACTGAGAAAATATGTTTTTTTGCAATTAGAATACTTTCATCTTTCGAGAAAAGTAAAAAAAAACGAGCGCTATAAGATAAGAATAAAATAGCCAATTGTCATATTGTTTTTTCATGTTAACATCTAAAATTTAAATAAGAAATTTTTTTTTAAATTTTCAATATCCTAAATCTTAAATTCTAACCAGTTTAGAACATGTTCAGAAACACATTTTTACTTTTAATTACCCAATGAATCACCATTTAAATTTCTTTACCTGAGAACACTTATATAAAAAATTGCCTCAAGTCAAGTGAAAATTAAAAAAAGGCGCGAAATCATCAGAAACTTTATTATTTCCCCAGATTTCATCCAAAATCAACTGATTTTCGAAATCGCCGTACGTTTTTTTGAGCTGTTTTGACTATTTTAATATAGTATAGATATATTCTATAATTATTTCAATTCTCTGATGGGAAAAACTATTGTAATCGTCAAAAAAATCATCTCAGAGTCTTTCTTGTATCATCAACGAAATAAACGTTCTATTATATTGAACCGAATTGGTCAATACGGCACGTGACCCAAAATTAGTGAATAAGGTATCTTCCGTTAGAGATGTCCCCTGGAAAAGAAAATCTTGCTTTTTACTAAGTGATTAAAAGAAAATTCCAAATTAAACGGCCGTTTTTTTTCAAACTCACATTGCCGCAGTCCAAGATAAAGTAAATAAAACTTATTTATTAAATATTTAAAAAATCAATGTTCTGCTAATGTCACCGCACCTTTAGAACGCTGCTTTTTGAAGTAAGACAACATATAATTAGAAAATTTGAACCATATCAACAAATACACAATGATACATTAAAACACATGCAGTAGTGACGCTAAGAAAAGATTGGTATCTAATTTTAAAATTTATTGTAATTCCACGACCCGTTATTGGTTTTTAAGCCACGCCGGTCACGTGACCCTGTAACAATCTTTACTGTAGACTATTATACTTTTTTACTATAAGGTTCCTTTGTCAATGAAAGTGGGTTGGTCTAATACCGCAGTGGGATGGTCTAATACGTGGAGTTGTCGATCGGGTTTGCCATATCTAACTAAAACTCTTATTACTGGTGTAATCTGTATTTTACTATTTTGCAATAAAAGTAATTTCTTTATGCTGCTCAAAAACTGGAAAAACATTGCTATTCTTTGTATGAAAATTTTATTTAAACATATTCACCGTAATATAAATTGGTATAAACATTGGAGTTCCTGGCTAGGCGTGGTATCGTCGTACGATCGACCTTATACTGTCAGGTAATCTCGGCAGTGGCTAAATATGTAAATAACGAACTTTATTTTTATTCTTACTCTAAGGCAGGGGTGCTCAAACTTGAACTGCTGGCGATCTACCTCAATATTTTTAGACTACTTGCGATTCACTCTGAGAGGCTGCAAGTATGTGTGATGCAGGGTTGTCGTACATACACGATACATACACCCTACACATACCTATCTACCTAGGTAGGGTGTACCGTAGCATATATAGATATTAGCTTTCCGCACAATATACATTATTTTAGTCAAGGTTTGGGTTAGGTTTAGTTAGGTTCTTCTCTACAATATCAATGAAAAAACTCATAGTTATTCAAAATTGCGAGTTTATTGGTTGTTACAAAACAAAAGAGTTACATATGGTGTTAAACTTAACTAAGGAGTGACTTTGGATGTTAAAGCGTGGCACTGGATGTCCTCAGCATACTTTTCATAAGATGGTACGTAACCACTGAGTGCTAATCGCAAGCATGATGACATATGATCGTCAGTTAGTCGATTGCGATATTTTGACTTAATTATCTTCATTTCAGAAAATGCAGACTCGCACAAGTAAGTTGACCCAAACATTGCTGTCAGTTGAAGGGCGATTTGCCTTAGATTCGGATATTTATCTTCAGATATAAAACACCAGAAAATTGTATCAGATGCTGTAGCTTTGAGATGTATATCTGATATAATCTGCACCAACTCATTTTCAACAGACCATGAGTTAATATTAAACTGACTTGCTATTTCAGTGGCTATTTCCTCAATGTTTTTACATGAAAAAGGATAACTCATAAATGATGCTACATTTGCCAATTTACTGCAATCATAAAAACGCATTTCGAATTGTCCCAAAATATTTGATAATTCAGCCTCATGCGTATCGTAACTCAACTGAGGAATCCTTGCTTTCAAAGACGGAAAATGTTTCAGATCCTTTCTTTTCAGTTGATCTATCATAAGTTGCAATTTACTTTTGAATGCGTTTACTGCGCTAATCATCTCAATAACAGTTTTTCCTTTACCTTGAAGCTCCAAGTTAATAGTGTTTAAGTGCATTGTGATGTCAGTCAAAAATGCCAAATCAGTCAGCCATTTTTCGTTTTTTAACATCTGAGTGTCATCACCTCTTTCGTCTAGAAAAGCTGTTATTTGGGGCAATAATTCTTGAAACCTTAGTAGGAATTTTCCGCGACTCAACCACCTGACGTCCGTGTGAAGAACTAAATCAGTGTGTTCAGCTGACTACCTATCTTCCAACTGCAACTTAAAGAGCCGCCGTTGCAAGCTACGTGCACGGATGGAATTCACAATTTTTATTGCAATGGCCATAATTTCCTCCGTGTTTAAAACTTTTGAACACAAAACTTGTTGATGTATAATGCAATGGATTGAAAAAAATGAAGGGAAATCTTCATTAGCTCGACACAATGCCACAAAACCGTTTTTGTTTCCAGTCATTGCTGGTGCTCCATCGGTTGTAATGCACACTAATTTATATATTGGTTGCTTGTAGTTTTTTACAAAATTGAAGAAAACGTCATATATAACTTCGCCACGGGTCTTCCCCTTCAGAGGAATTATTGTCAAAAATTCTTCCTTAGGCAACATGTCATTGAATACCATCCGAATAAAAATACACAGCTGGGCAGTGTCTGTCATATCGGTGGATTCGTCGAACTGTAAAGAAAAATATGTACATTCCATGATATCATTTTTTAGTTTATCTGCCATGTCCTGACTCATGACTTCAATACGCCTTGTGACAGTCGGACGAGATAACTGAAGTTCTCTAATAGCAGACATGATTTCTGTTCTATTTTTAAAATCTGGAAATAAAGTCTCACCTGCTTAAATAAATGCTTCCTTCACAACCGATCCATCTTCGAATGGTTTTTTGTGTTTCGCCAATATATGAGATATTGTAAATCCTGCACTCATTTTGTACGTTTTAATAATAAACTTTGTATCGACGTAGTAATGCCTTCAAGTTGCAATTCAGAATGACTCCAATTCCTGCAAGCGCAACATTTATATAGGCGTGAACGAAAGTCTGGAATATTCCCGTCAAACGCGCCGCCCGAAATTTCTAGAAAAGCGGCAAGAATAAAAAACGCGTCTTGTCTTTGACAAGTACCGCGCGTTCCTTTGATAAAGCCGCCTTTTGCCGCTAGCAGAGTGTTATTTTATTAGGTAATAAATTTTTGTAGTTTAGTTAAGAACCTACTTATTAAAAAAAAAATTCTTCTCGAGATCTACTCAAAAAGCACTCGCGATCGACCGTTTGAGCACCCCTGCTCTAAGGTATGGCCTATCTTTTTTGAAACAGCCTGTATACAGAGTGTTTCATAAATAGATATAGAGGTTTTATATTTCTACTTTTTAATTGAGTTTTTAAATGTTTGGTATTTTTAAAAGATAATAGAGATCACTTCTTACAACTTTTGCTTTAGTTACATCTTTTATAGTTCTAAGTTAAAATATGTGTCAAAAAAAAATGAAAACCCTTTACCTACATGTAAAGCGCAAAGTAAGTGTTTTTTTTTTAATGGAACAACCTGTATATTTTCAGATCATTGAAAGATTCGTTTATGACTTCAAATAGAACTTCAAAAAATTGTAACAAAAATGAAATCTAAAATCTGATAAGAAACATGCTATGATGGTGTTTAGGGAATAGCGCATTTTTCTTAAAACAGTTTAGGTTTATTGTATCGTACATTAATAACAAACATATATTTAGTGCCTAAAAATAATATATTAGGAAAAATAAGTCTAAAAGTAGATAAAACCAGCCTTCTTCAAACATATATAATAGTTTCCCTTTTTATCCGAGTATGGATGTCACGTGGCATCGTTTCTCGCTGAGAAAGGAAAGTTGTGGAAGTACAAAATGGCCTTTCTCACAAAATCTGGTCGGATGTTATACAAAGGATGAGTGTTTGCCTGGAACAAAATTAACTATTTGATTTACGCCATTAAAAAAAAGATAAAACTAGTCGATTCAAAATACAGGGTGGTTTCAGTTTTACTGTTAGCGAGATAATTTTCAACTAGAAAAGTTTTATTTTTAATCAGTTTAATTTTCTCAATATTTACATGTCAAACTGATATTATTTTATATGAATGAAAATCCTGTTGCAATTTGATAGCAAGTATAGATTTATAGTGAAAAGTTGATAGTGTGGACATTTACAAATTTCTTTTTGGCGAGTTTTGTCAGGACCAGATGCAGATGTAGAACTTTTGGGACCCTGGGTCACTACCTATTAGAGACCCCCATTGCTTCCACCCCACCTGCCCCTTTGTTGTTTTTTTTTAATAAGAAAAATTATTTAATACCGCTATTGTACTTCTGTTAAAAGTTATAAATATAAGAACGAATCATTTTAAACATATAGTTATAATTACACCCATATAAAAATATAAAGTTAATAATGAATTTGATAGAAAATGAAGTTTTATACTGCATATTTGAGAGTGTGTATGTTTACAAATTACTTTTTGCTAGCTTTCCTTTGTAAATATTTAGTAGCATTTATCAGGGTCGCTCTTAGAGGTGTGTACGTTGTATATGCACAAAGGCGGTCGATTCTTGAGGCAGTTAAAATAGGATAAAATTGTTATTTATAATATTTCTGAATTAAAAATATTTGTCCTTTTTTTTATTAGACAGCTATTTCTGACTCCAGAAAATAGTTTGTTTTGTTATCCTTCCAGAATCACAAAAAATATTTATTGATTGATCTGTCTATACCTACATATATAATATATAAAAAACTGTACCATTTCAATGCCATGTAAAATGGAAACCAATTTAAATATTAAAGATTTACTGCAAGTTTTTAGTAATTTGGAATATTTTGCCATGTCAGTTGTCAAATTTTTTTCCTAGGTTTAGTGTATACATATGTAAATTCAGGTCTTCTTAGAAGCCAAACACACTGTATAATGGTTTTTTAGCATAACACTGCATGCTCTAAAAATCGCATATTATCACATTTGCACATTTTTTTCAAGTGAAAACCTTAGCTCTTCGAATCACCTTGTTTGTCAATTTATATACGTATTCCGATAATTTCATAAATACACCCAAGAAACCATTTAATTTTTATGAAGGTCTTCAGGATACTGATAAATGCACTTGTCTTAAAAACTCTAGCCTTATGACTTTTTCAGGGTATTCATAAAATCACTTTTAAGTATATTTATTATTTCTGTAATTTACAGTTATCACTTCTACATAAAATATCTCATATCACACCATAAGTTTTAAAGCTATCTAATTGAACTCAAAAATTGTTAAGGTTGATTTGTGAATTCTAGTATTATGTAAACGAAGAGGTAACTTTTGTAAACAAAAGTGAGCTGTTATCTGAATGTCCTCTAGTTATAATAATTGCCTAAAAGATCATTTGTATCAATTTTTCTATATTTTGGGAATATAAAACACACGCGACTCCAGAATTAGTGCTAATCTGGAACATAACTAGAAATGTTAAAAGTTTTGGTTTTATTGCAACAATTTCAAGATGAATGTTTACTTTAACTAAGAGAAGTTAAAAAGTCATTTGCGAAACTCTTTTTAACAACATCTACATTTCTTAATTTAATTCAAATGGATGCTTAAAGATACCTTGATTGGTATAAATAAAATGGCGATATTGTTTTTAAAATTATTTTTTCCTAACTTCTCCTATCATAAGACTGCTGAGTTGTTCATTAAGTATAAATGTACTTTATCTATCCCAGAATAAATCCATCTTAAAATGAATTACTCTCATTTGAGACGTAAAAAGTTGCTGACGGAACACTTAACATTTTACTTTGTCAAGTCGATGTAAGATGTCACAGTTGCTGAACCTCGTGTAATATTTCTAATTTTGAAGGGGCAGATTCGGTTAAATAATGTGGACATATATGTGTATTATTTAAAGTGTTTAAGTTCATATCACAATATTTTTATAATAACTCCCTATTCCCCTTAGTCCCCCCTCCACTAGGTGTCCAGAATAGAGGATATTTGATATGTTCAACATGTATTAAAATTAAGAAAAATCAAAATATCCTGAAGAAAAAAAAATAGATTCCCAATAGGTATGTATCTCAAGGTAGGGAAAAATGCCTTTTTTGGTTACGATTTTGTTTTATTTGTTACATTTCATACACCAAATTTCAAGGCAACATAATAATGTATTTCAAACTTATAGCAAAAACTCATAAAAGAAATTCAAAATGCCAAATTCATTCCGACATTGTTGTTATTTTATTTTCATCCCATTTGGTGATGCAATCAGTCTGACTTTTTCCTACTCACATAAAACAACAAAATTATGTTTGATTTTATTTATTAATGAAATACTGAGTATTTTTCTTTTCAACTCATTGGTTGATTGAACCTTGTTATTAAAATTCTGTCTTTCTTTGACAACCCAACTATCAAATACTTACCAATTCATTTCTATATGTGCCTAAAATATGTTTTCCATTTATAAAGTGCTGGGCCATGGACAGTCCACTGATTGCGTAACATGTATGGTAGGCGTCTCTCGGTTTTCCTGGTTTATCTATTAACCCGCCTTGTGGATTTTGGCAACAAATTAGGATGTATTCTTGAAGAGCTCTTTCATCAAAAAGATGGTCACGTGGAGTCATACCATCTAAAAATAAGATTGGCAATAATGATATTTATAAAGTGAAGCATTAATTTACCATAAATCGATAGGTTTTTGATATTTACTGTTTTACAACATAAAAAAAGAACAAATGAACTATAGGAAAGTTAAAAAGAAATGTATTACCTACCTTTAGCTAGCAAAGTATAGATAAGAGGAAACGCTCCCCCTTGCCAAAAAGAGTAGCAGCTGTCTACTAATTTATTTGTTCTTCCTTGAAATCCACCTTCTAATTTCATTTGTTTCTGGACTAACCATCTCTGAAAAAAAAGATTGACATAATTTGAAACAATAAGTGTTAATTCCTATCAATTTTTTGCTCGACACAATATTTCAACAACTTTCTCTTTAAAAATGCCAAGTACAAATAACCCTTACCAACAATGCCTGATGATCACACAGATGACCCTTATTTAAGATTACTAGTGCTGCCAGACCACAAAATGCATAACCCCCATGGGCTTCCAAACCTGGACATCCTGCAAAACCTCCCTCATAAGTCTGACAACTGGAAAGGGTTAAATGATTATTTTTAACTCTTCTTAAAACATATCTTTCTTATTAAAACAGAGTTCCAAAAATAGGGTTGTAGATTTTATTCGATGTGAGAAGTTCCACTAAATAGACACTGGTTATACTGATATTGAATTTACCTTTTTAAAAACCTCTACTAATTGATATAAACTATGCATACCTTACAATCCATTCTGCGGTACCATTGAATAATTCATTAGTGAGAATGTTGGTCATGCTGGCCACCGCAAGAGCACAATATGCACCCCGTATGTCAATTTCACCACCGACATGCATTGCAAAAGACCCATCAGGTTGTTTGACACTCTGGAGGAATTCATATAACTTTCTCCTATAAAAAAAAAACATAGTATAATCCTAAAAGAACAAACACATCCAGGGTCATTTAACAATAACTATTTTTTACTTTTAAACTGAAATAAATTTAATAAGATGCTAAATGAAATTATTTTTAAGTACAAAAGAACTTCAAAGAAATGTAAGATTAGTAAAATTTGACTCTACTAGTTTTAAATTTTACAATATATATATTTAAAACTGACCTATTAATGACTTTGTAAGCTTCTTCATTGCCTAATATTACTAAAGCATTTACCGCTGCATATGTTGGGGCCAAGTGGGGATACTGACCAGGACCACCACCAAATCCTCCTTCGGGACTCTGACATCTAAAAATGATTCAAAAAATTATAATTTGAGAATTAAAAGATTATTCAAATAATATGTAGCTATCTCAACAGCCAAAAATTATATAGAGCACACACTTTCAATCAAGAAAAAATGGTTGTTGGGTCAAAATGGAATTACTATCCGACGTTTCGACTTCGATTAAACAAGTCATCCTCAGGGATCTTTACTCCATGAGATCTGAATACTGAATGATGAAAAATCTCTAATCTCAAGTACCATAATTTCCTAATAGAACAAAAATAATTTTAAAAACAACTCTGTTAAGGATATAATATGCTTACTTTGCAAGAAATTGGGCAATTTTACTTTTGAAACCATCATCCAGTCTAATTCCAAATAATGTCAAAGGATGCAGTATCCAATAACATAACCAAGGTCTGCTTGCATCTAAAGCCTAAAAATGAGAAATCAGTGTACTTACCTACAAATTCAAATATTTATAAATTATACACTGAGAAACTTTTGTATGTTTTTTTTTATATTTAATTATCACTTACCTCATAGCTTGACGACAAAAGTACTAAAGATTCTGATAAAAACTTCTTATGTTGTTCTTTCAAAAGTTCTGGTACATCCCGATTAACTTTCAAGATGGTATGAAGGTCTTCAAATTTTTTTAGCACACTTTTTTCTACTGTAATCTACGGTTATAAAAAATAGCATTAAGTGCAAATCAAAATCTTTATGTGTCTAAATGTATATAACTGTTATATTGTAGTTTCAGGGCAAATTTAGAGTTCGGTACCTACTTGCTCCTCGATGGTTTTTGTTGAATTGGCAAATACGGGGGTTAGATTCTTTTTTATTTCCTCCAATTTTCTTAGTTTTAATAATGTGTCCATCATCTATTTTTACTATTTTTAAATACAACTAATGTTTTTATTTTAAATAAGTAAACATAGCCCTAAAATTTATCCCTCCCACCTGTCTGAGTCTCAATGTTGCCATCTCGGGAAACAAAAATATCCCTTCAGTTCAGTTCTTATTTACGGCGCTGTCATTCAAGACCTTTAAATTAGAGTTAACAGGCCTTGTTTGAAAACAGAACGCCCGTCAAATAATTGACAGTTCAGACATTGGTTACCCGACAACCAACGGTAATAGAAGTTTTCACCATGCTGCGGTTCGGCTGACCGCTTCGAACCGCAGGAAATCACGATGTAAGTAGTGACGTCACCAGCTCAATGGTTCGATAATTTGTCTCTCAAATTGCTAAACACAGGGATATGATCCCGATCGCGGTTCCAGAAACAAACAAAATATATCGGTTTGTTTACAAACTGGAAATAGCGGAATTATTTATTTTTATCATTAAATAAATGATTTTTACAGTCTTTGTAGAATGAGTTTAGTTATAGTTACGACTGTCTATTCTGTAGACACATATGACTTATAGGAAGAACTGTCAATTGTCTTGACACACTGATCATGGCTTTATTAAGATGTAGTTTAACTTGGTCGTACTGAGAATTAAAACCATATCAAAATAAATATAATGTGTTTATTTTAATATACGAAACACGAACATGGCGCAGTAGTGTAGTGGAACCAAAAGACTGGTAAGCAAAATTATTACAAGTCCAAATTAGTATAAACGTGCAAAAATGGGGGACAGCCGTGGCGTCGCTCCTATGCATATGGCGGGAAACGTCTCGGAAAACTGGAAAGTTTGGAGATCAAGGTTTGAAAACTACTTGGTTGCCAGTGAAATAAATAAAAAAGAGGAAGCGATTCAGTGCGCCCAGGTTCTTCATTTCATTGGGGAAGAAGGATTTAAGATCTATACAACCTTCCAATTTGCAAATGAAGCAAGAAATAAATTGAAAATTCTTCTGGATAAATTTTTACGGCAGTTGCTATGGCAACGCAATGGTGAATATACATAAGCCAAATAGAGATAGAAGCGGCAGTTGCTTGTTATAGAATTATTGTAAATTAGTGCGTTCGGATCATCGGAGGCGGAAGCAGTTTTGCATCGATCAAATCAAATCAAAATTAGCTTTAAGATATAGATACATAACTTTTTTTAAGAACAAAAAAACATATTTATAATCTTATAAATTCATATTGTTTCCCCTAAGTATTAAAAAACGGTCCATTTCTTGCCAAAAGAAAATCTAAGTTATGAGCGTTATAAATTATTTTCATATAAGCAAGCTCAAGGTCAAACATTAGATCAATTTGTCACAGAAGTGAAGAAAATGGCAATGAAATGCAAATTAGGTAATTTGCAAGAAGATCTGGCAAAAACTGTGATAATTTGTGGTGTCCATAATGTATCAATAAGAGAAAAATTACTGCAAGAAGAGGATACAGTGAGCCTCGACAGGGTTATTGAAAAATGTGTAATTTTAGAAATGTCCAAGGAAAGAAGCGAAGCAATGAATAGTGTCCAGCATGGAGTTACAATAGATAATATCCACAAAGAAAGTTTCAGCAAAAAAGAAGAAAATTAAGAGAACTGAGAACAAGAAAATAAATGACTGTTCTAGGTGTGGCATGAGTCATGGTATAAATAAATGTCCAGCATTCGGTAAGGAATGTAATTTCTGTAAAGTTAAGAATCATTTTGAAAGTAAGTGTATGAAAAAGAAAAACAATAGGAAAGTGCATGAAGTTGTGGAAGAAATTAATGTGATTAGTCAGAGTAACTCAGAAAATTCGCTATTTATAGGTAGTATAAATAATTCAAGTGATACGAATGAGTGTATGCGTGAGTGGATCACAATTTTAGCAATAAATAATACAAATGTTAAATTAAAAATTGATACTGGTGCAATGGCCAATATTTTGTCATTTGATTTGTTTAAAAAGCTAGGTTTCACTTCAAAAATTATTAAGAAATCTGATTGTAAATTAAAATCATACACTGGTGCTGAATTGAATGTACTAGGAAAATGTACATTAACTTGTATTAAGAATAATGAGTCATATGACTTAGAGTTTTTCATTGTAAAAAGTAATACTGCTTCAATTTTGGGTTTGACTGCTTGTCAACGTCTAAATTTGATTAAAAGAATAGATGCAG
The DNA here is from genome assembly GCA_030620095.1 of Kuschelorhynchus macadamiae. Classification (NCBI taxonomy): domain Eukaryota; kingdom Metazoa; phylum Arthropoda; class Insecta; order Coleoptera; family Curculionidae; genus Kuschelorhynchus; species Kuschelorhynchus macadamiae. Next base: position 1,197,783 of record JAUTXW010005271.1, read on the forward strand.
TAAATTTTCAGAATAGGGAGTATTCAGTACTCATAAATTCCTATGCAGATGTGTTTTCAGGAATAGGTTGTATAAAAGAAAAGTGTAACATTAAATTGGAGCCCAACCATAAGCCTGTTGTCAATCCTATTAGAAGGGTAGCTTTTCCTTTGATGGTTCCTTTAAAACAGTGTTTAGAGGAATTGACGAAGGAGAAAATTATTGAAAAGGTAGCAGGTCCATCTGATTGGGTTAATGCTCTTGTTTTAGTACGTAAACCAAATGGGAAATTGATGATCTGTCTAGATCCAAGGGATTTAAACCTAGTAATTAAAAGAGAATTGTGTAAAATTCCAACTTTTGAGGAAATTTCTAGTAAATTAAATGGTGCTACTGTTTTTAGTACATTAGATGCCACCAATGGTTTTTATCAAATACCACTAGATGAGGAGAGCTCAAAAATCTGCACTTTTGGGACTCCTTATGGTAGGTTTAGGTTTTTACGTCTACCTTATGGCATTAAATGTGCTCCAGAAATATTCCAAGAACGTTTCAGAAATATTTTTGATAACATTGAGGGTTCAGATATATATATTGATGATCTAATTATTTGGGGAAAAAATAAAGAAGAACACGACAGAAGGCTCGAGAAAGTCCTGGAAACAGCAAGAAAAAATAATGTTCGATTTAATTTAGATAAGTGTAGGTTTGGTGAAAAACAAATTAAATACATGGGTCATTTAATAAATAATAAGGGGATTAGTCCTGATAATGGAAAGATTAAAGCAATTTCTGAAATTCCACACCCAAAAAACAAACAGGACATTCAAAGACTTTTAGGTATGCTCACATACGTAAGTAGGTTTATAAAAAACTTCTCGGATAAAACTGAGCCGTTGAGAAGTTTATTGAAAAATGATGTAGAGTTTATTTGGGATGAAAATAAGGAGCAAGCGTTTGAGAATTTAAAAGAAGTTCTTACAACTAAACCTGTGTTGCAATTCTTTGATATTAATAAAATTTCAGTGATTTCTGTTGACTCTTCAAACTCAGGAGTAGGAGCTTGTCTTTTACAGGATAGTCTTCCATGTGCTTATGCTTCAAAAGCATTAACGGAAACACAACAAAGGTATGCACAAATAGAAAAGGAGCTTTATGCTATCTGTTTTGGTTTAAATAAGTTTTACCAATATGTTTTTGGTAAAAAGGTAATTGTAGAGACAGATCATCAACCTTTAATTTCCATTTTCAAAAAACCCTTAAATAGCTGTCCGGCAAGACTTCAAAGAATGCTATTACAGCTGCAAAAATTTGATTTTGAAGTGCAATATAAAGGAGGTAAAGATTTACTTTTAGCTGATGCCTTGTCTCGGGCATATCTTTCTGAAAATGAATTTAAGGAACTTGATGATGATATAGAGTGTATATGTCTTATTAAGTTAGAATTAAATGCTACTCCAAGTAAAATTAATGAGTTCATGACTGAAACAGAAAAAGATCCAATTTTGAAAGATTTAAAAGAGGTTATTCTAAATGGTTGGCCCAATTCAAACAAAAAATTAAAAAATCATCTTAAAATATTTTGTCCTTATAAAACTACTTTAACTGTTGTAGATGGACTTATTTTTAAAAATCATTCTTTAGTAGTTCCTAAATCTATGCAGAATGAAATGTTGGATCGTATACATTATAGTCATTTAGGATTTAACAAATGTGTAAAACTGGCTCAAGATTCTTTATTTTGGCCAGGAATGGTTGATCAAATCAGACAGAGAATTTCAAATTGTCATCTTTGTTTAACATATGCGAATTCGCAAAATAGGGAACCTTTACATCCACATGAAATCCCCCCTGGTTGACTTACCGTGGAATAAATTGGGTTGTGATGTATTTGAAATAAAAGGTAAGAAATATCTCTTAATTATAGATTATTTCTCTAAGTATATTGAAATAGCTGATCTTAACAATAATTTAACAACTCATTGTGTCATAAATAACTTAAAATCTATCTTTGCTAGACATGGAATTCCAGTTAAATTAGTAACAGATGGAGGTCCACAATTTACATCACAAGTGTTTAGTCAATTTAGTAGGGAATGGGAATTTGAACACATTGTATCATCTCCAACATATGCTCAATCTAACGGTATGGCTAAAAGGCACATCCAAACTGTTAAAAAAATGTTTAAAAAAATTTGCGATGATAAAAAGGATGTATTCATGGCTCTTCTTCATTACAGATCAACACCTATTTTTGAAAACATATCTCCAGCCGAGATATTAATGTTTAGAAAGATTAGAACAAATTTATTGGTAACAAAAAATCAGTCAAAACCTAAAATACCTTATGAGTATAATAAGAGAGTTGTTTTAGATAAACAAAATTCACAACAAAAATATTATAACAGATCTTCAGCTAAAAACTTACCCGAACTAAAGGTTAATCAGAAAGTTTATGTCCAAAGGGAACCAAAAGGTAATTGGTTTCCCGGATATATTGTTGCAAAAATTAGAGATAGGACATACAAAATGCAAATGAATAATGGTTCGTTGCTTACAAGGAATCGTAGATTTATTAAGCCTTTAGGAAATAATCTGTTTTTAGAAAACCCTGAAGTAAGTCAAAACCAATATTCATTGGCCGAAAGTCAGAATAAGAATAATGAGGAAGTCAGATATTATTTAGAGTTAGAGGAAAATGTTAATAATAATTTAGAGTTAGAGGAAAATGTTAATAATAGTTTAGAGTTCGTAGAAAATATAAGTGCAAGAAATAGGCTGCAGGAAATGAAAAGTGAAGAAAGTGTTAGTGAAAATAGCTCAGAAAGTGACAGTAGTAATTATGAAGAATGTATCACTATTATTGTCAACAAAAGTGATACGAGAGACACTGATTCATCAGATTCAGATTTAGAGACAAAAGTTGTAAGAAAAACATACATTACGTCATCGGGACGAATTTCAAAACCTCCTCCAAAACTGAATCTTTCGAAGTAGACTAGCAAGTAGTTATTCTCTTGAGAAAGGGGGATGTAGAATGAGTTTAGTTATAGTTACGACTGTCTATTCTGTAGACACATATGACTTATAGGAAGAACTGTCAATTGTCTTGACACACTGATCATGGCTTTATTAAGATGTAGTTTAACTTGGTCGTACTGAGAATTAAAACCATATCAAAATAAATATAATGTGTTTATTTTAATATACGAAACACGAACAGTCTTCTAGTGTTTTCTCTAGTTTTGTGTTTGATATTATTTGGGTTTTTGTAAATTTGAAGGTTGATGTTAAAAGTTTCATAAAAAATGACAAATTGTTTATTACAGGTACAATATTGCCATTAAAAAATAAACTTTTCTGGTTCTGGTGACACTGTTGACAGCTAATTTCAGAAACCGTGTTCCGTAAATAACCGAGTTTTCAGATAACCGGTGGATACGGAACACGAAACCGAAACGAAGATTGGAAACGTAATATGGCCAAATGAGGATGACAATTTGCCGTAACAAATCCCGGGAAATTTATTATTGCATTTTTATATGTGCTTTAATACCTTTTTCTATCTACTAATAATACAGAAACACTTTACATAAAAAAATCATGTTTATAATCATAACATATTAAATTAAACACAAAATGACCAAAGGACCATTAAATAAATAACTCCTTTTATTAGCATTTGCAAGCGGGATCTCTTCTATCAAAATCTCCGATTGGGTTACGTGACGAATGGCCAATTATAACGTACCCTGCAAGCCGTTCTTGTTCGTCTGCCCGTTACTCAGCTTTTTCAAATAAGTATATGGGTTTATTCTGGCGGAGTATAATCAAGTCCGTTAAAGTTCCGTTGTGAAACCTGCTAGCTAAGTAGTAGAGTGCCCGAATAGCATTGCAAAAGTTATGTATTCCAATTCCAGCCGGAAGATACATTTTTGGTTTTTTTTTGTAGTTGCATTTTAAAAATCGGATTGCGTTTTGGTTGGCCCTATTTAGGCTTTTTTTTTAAGTGATGTAAAAACAGGTTTGTCAATAAAATAATCTATAAAGCGTATACAAATAAATAATAAATTAAAATCTTGCTAATATTCTGATATATTAGAAAAGGATAATTAACAGGCGGACCGAAAACCGTACGGTTCGTAATATTATATGTTATGATTGGCTAACACGTCCGGGTATTTTGATCGATTTTAAAAGTCCCGCAAATAATGATAAATTAACCCGAATATGCCTTTGTCTCCCAATCACTTCAAAAATTTTACGAAACGAGATCTATCCTTCCAGGTGGCAACACTGCTGAGCCTCATCCTGGGTCAAGAACAATACATCATACAAGATAGTTACTTCAAGGTCAATGACCGAGTGTGCGACGTACTCCGACTCTCTCAGTCTAAAGATTTATTATTAGCTAACATTGCTCTGTAATAGAAATTCGCCTTTTAAGCATTGTTTTTTTAATATTCTTTAGTTTTGTGGTAATAGGTCACACAAGTTTGAAAAAATGTTTTTCGTGCACTTCTTCTTCAAGTGCCGTACCCATATTCGGGCGTTGGCGATGGTCAGTGAGTGCCTTGAAACCTATCATATTAAGATGTATATGGTTTCTTGAATGCACTACACTAGACCATTATACTAGGGAATGTGTTCTACGTAGTGGTTTCCCGTTGCCTTCTACGCAGTTGTGTCGTGTAGTGTATGTGTTGAGTAAGAGGCTGTTACTGTTCGCAGTCGACCATTTTTTCGTTTCGTGCATAGTGAAACGTAATTAGCCAACGAAAGAATTAAAACTTCTTTTATTACGGATAAATTTACTTTTGCAGGCAAGCTATACTTAGGCATCAGAAGCCTCTGATGTAACTATTCTGTGTGATTTACGATTCTAGATCCTGGGTAACGCATCCATGTAGCGCGGAAATAACTATTTCATCTGGACAGGAAAGTATCTAGTTGAGAATGCAATTATCATCCATTTACATTGGTTTTTTATAAATTCACAAATCTGGGTACATATGAACCATGCAAATTGTTATTGGTACCGCTGAACGTTTATTAATAACTTATATTGAAACAATTTCGGAAAGAAAAAGTGTTTTGTTTACTTTTGGGTTGGCTCAGATCCCGGTTCCAAAATTCAAATTGTAAGAATTTTTTGATGACTTTAAGCCTTTTAAATTTCATAATTTGCTAGGAAATAAATGTTTCCAAAGCAACTGTTACTTTTAGTGGCGGTTATTCCTGATGCATGATACAGTTTTGACCAAGCTCGGAACATGTAGAAGTTCGTGTTCTAAATTTTTAAATGGCTCTTTTGAATTAAAAGTACCTAAAATGATACCACTTATATCTTTTAGTCGGAAGGAGATTCATCTAGGATAAAAGATAGATACCTAAAAACCTTCTTTCATGCCAAATTTCGGAAAAATGTTATATAGACCCATCATCCACTTGTGCCTTCACTTGTTAACATAATGCCTTTTTGGTTAGCCCAGGTTAAGCCTTTTTTAAGGTTTCTGGCGGGAGCCAATAGTTCGTCGCGGAATAGGGTCAGTTAGCAAGAGCACTTAGTACCGGTTAAGCGTGAAACGCAATGCAAATTATATAATTCGTTTGCGTCCATTTAAGTCAAACTTTATTCTTTTTTGTGTATTTTTCTGTGTTTTGTTAGATACTTTACTGAAAAATAGGTTATACATGGTTATATTTAGTTTTAACGTCAAAATTTTCACTTTTGTACCATAAAAATGTGTACTTTTTACGTCCCGTTTAGTTTGTACTTTAACATTTAAGGAAATTCTATTGTGTTTCAAGCGTAACTCGTCATCCAACCGCAAACTGCTTTAGATTTGTATAGCTCTCTTCTTTTTTTTTGTTCTTATAATTTGGTCTTGATCAAGAAAGCTGTAGTTTTAGCTTTGAGATTTAGGGCTTAGTATAATTATAGCTTTATTTATATATCTATAAACAAGCTTATAGCAACACAGTTTTAGAAATGAAAAACAATAATATAGCAACATCAACTAAAAACTAGTAAAACGACCAATTAAATAATAAATATGAAAATACATCTAAACAGTAATAACGGTGCTCAATACAAAATAACTAACAAGTTTTTAATCACTTTGATTGGACGGTTCAGATATGATATTAGTTTCGTCATTAACAAAATATAACATATTTAAAACAAAAAAACATTAGATGTTTCTTTGAAGATAATAATATCACATTTCTTTTTGACTTTTTGATATCAATGTTTGAACAAGTTTGAAGTTCAAAGTTCAGAACAAGAAAGTGGTGTGAAAGAGGTAAGCCTTCTTTAATAAAAAAAATTAAATTATGAACATTTATTATTAGGTAGTGTTTTTCCATGTATTATAAAATATATATAGATCACAAACTAGCAAATACATTTTTGTAACAATAGTACATTTTTTACAATACCCTTTTTCTATATTATATTTAATGTGGGCCATAATATTTTTAAAAATGTATTTAAATTATTAAATATTCAATAAGTAGGCAACAAAGGAAGTATGCATTTTTTTATTTTAAAGCAAATGGTATTAATTTTATAATAAAGATTTATATACAATACATAAAACATCTATACAGTAGCTGTAATAGTAATTTACAAGGCTGGCAGGTGACTTATAGTATGAATTGCATTACGAGGTGATATAGGAGCCGGGTCTGGAATATAAATGAGTACTGTAACAACACCTAATGGATATGTATTGTAAAATATTTTATTTCATACTGTTTTTGTTAAAAAATAATTGTTAATTGGTTAATTATTAATAAACCTGTATCTGAAATTATAAAAATAAAATTATTATATTGATTATCAGGATATCCTTTTAATTTTTTTCTGTTTTTTTTTAATATAGAATTATAGGTTTGTTTCTGCGTCAATTAGTTCACCATCATAGTTATTTACTGGAGAGTATAAAATGAAATTAGGAAATATGTTGTTGCATCAGTTAAGGCCATGCTTAAATGTACAAAAGGTATACAATTAGAAATATGTATTTGTTTTAAATTACAGTAAGTAGGTACCATCATTCACTACGATAATCTTAGTGATTTTAATATTTCTTATTTTTTATTCATTGTCATCATATGTTGTCCTTTTCAAATATTTTAAAATGTGATGTGTCCTGTTACCGATGTCATTGGGTAAGTTTAAATAATTGGATCATCGTAAGAGTGTTCAAAAGAAAAAATGTATGTATTTGGTTTTTCTTTTTCTTCACAAGGCTTTTAAATGCTTACTTAGATCTAGCTATAGATACGTTTTCATTTAGGATGTTGCTTTGTGATTTTAAAATCATTTGGTTAGAAATAAAATTATTATTTATTTATCTATTACTTTATATTGTTCTTGTGTAAAAAATATTATAGTATAGTGGTATAAATGATTTCACTACCTAAATAAAATAACAAAATTTTGCTGCTGCCTTTTTTTCAAATAATTCATATATACCAACAAATGTTATATACATATAACTTCTGGCTCGATATTTTAATAATCCATTTAGATCAAATAGGTACGTCAAATGTTCAATGCATATAATTTTAGTATTCAAAAATTTGCCACATGCCAGTCTAGGTTCTTTGATATTGAAATTTGGATAATCTTTGTTTTAGGTTTGTTAGTTACTTTGTAAAGATGGAATATTCATATGACTCAACTAAGGAACAAAATAGGCAAGCTCAGGTTAGTAAAAAAATGTGTATATTTCTGCCTATACACATGTCTACGTTTATATAGTGCCACAAACAAACAGGGAACAATTTATAAGGCATTATATGTTTTAATGAAAATTTATTTCTAATCCCAAAACAGCATAATATTCTGTAGTACAATGGAACCTTCCTATAATTAAGAACAAAATCTGACAAAAAAAACTCTTACAGAGAATATTTATCTAAATGAAAAAAACAAATAAAATAAAATAATTTGTATTACTTATATAATAAATTATATTGTCTATACAAGGGTGGAAAACAGTGGCGGGTGAAAAAGTAAGTGAAGTGCAAATGAAGCAAGAAAATATCGCAATAATTTTTTTTCCCCAATTTTTTCATATGTGGAGAGGGTAGAATTTTTTTCACAACTTACCTAAGTTTTGTATACTAAATCAATTCTTCTATCCTTCATAGCAGCAAATTTATTTATAACATCCTCATAAATTGGATGAGTTGCCCTAATTTCCTCCAGAAATTCATTTTGAATTGAAATATTGCCAAGAGAAGTAAGTCTTTCTTGAGATATTGTATTTTTTGTTTTTGAAAATAAGTTTTTACACATTTGAAGCAAGAAAAACTTCTTTCCACTGAAGCACTTGTCAACGGTATAATCAAAATAAGAGAAAACAGTTTATATGCTTCAGTAAAAATATCTTTTTCATTAATTTTTTTCACTTGCTCTCAAAAAATTGAACCATATTTTAATGGAAATGACACTGAGATTTCAAGACTGTGAAACACTTACATTTTCATGTTTGGCAGGTTCTGCTAAATTTTCCGACTGGCCCATTTGAAAATTTGTTACAGTTATATGGGGAAATATTTTCTAAAAGTCAACAACTTAAAAATGAGCTTGGTCCTATTTTTGCCAATGAGAGTAATTGGAATATATTCCAGCTTGGTCCTATTTATGCCAATGAGAGTAATTGGAATATATTCCAATTACTCCCATTGGCAAAAATAGGATTAATTACAACATTAGTTGACTATTACTAAAATATTTATTAACAATATTTAGTTATCTATGTACATACAGGATCACTCCATTGCAAAATTTTTACAGATATAAAAATATATATAAATGAACACTTACATAAAAGAGACGGAACAATATTATGAGAATCCTAAAACAATATAAAGGAGAAAAAGTAAAACAGATCGCCTTACATATCATAACACATAACTTTAACTTTTCAACATTTCAAATGTTGAAAAGAGAATGCAAACACATCTTTATTACCAGTGAAGAATTTTATTGCTTTCACCATGGATGTATGTGCCCCATAATTGGTGCTGTGAAATTGCATGTGGAAAAAATCATTATTTATTAAAATTCTATTAGGGACATTAAATGTGTTATCAAACCATTACAGATTTTGTACAAATTGTACAAATCAAATAATAGTCTTCTTTTTGAAAGCACATCAAATCTTAAATTATTTCTGATGGGGTCACCCTTAGGTATGTCTAAATGAAACCTAGCTATTTTTGTGTTCATCATATAATGGACTCCAAATTATGGAAGCATACTCCAAGACTGATCTAACCAGTGTACAATAATGTAGTCAGTAAACAGTAACAGACAAATTCTTACTATTTCTATAAATAAAATTCGGTGACTTTAGAGCTCCACCTAACACTGAATTAATATGGTCATTAAATCTGACATGCTAATCAAACAAAGCTTTTAATTTATTCAACGGGTGTTAACCCAATTTTACACAAGATATGTGAATATTTACATTATTTAAGTAAACATTTTAAAAAATATAAGTTCAGAGTTCATTAACCGATTGTATGTCAGATAGTTAAAATTGGTAAACATAATTATGAAACTTACAAATAAGACTATGTCAATTACATTAACGCATTAAAAGAAATTAAGAGATATAATTATAAATATTCCAGGTATGTGCTCTTATTATAAAGATTTCTTAATCTGATGTAGAGAGAAGCTAAACACATCCACTCCAAGCATATTCACATTCAGCATCATACATGAATAGATCATGAAAAGAATGTTTTTCATATAAAGTGGGATGAAGCTCAGCATAAAATGTGCTGAACCCTCTATATGAAAATATTCTTAAATGTGGCAAAGGGTTATAAACACAAGCAGTCAAATACAAGAAGCCAGACCTGAAAAATAGTGTTCAGTACGTTGGTATCGATATTGTGTCCCAAATCCTAATTTTAAAATTATTTGTAAACTATAATTATATTTACTTAACTATATGTTTATTTTACAAAAGTAGGAGAGATATAAGTCCCTTTCTCCACTAGTTTCCAGTCAGACATCATTGACAAACCCATATAAACATAACAGACTGCTTTCTATTTGAAAGACGAGCCATCCATTTGCCTTCATATTATAATGAGCTAATTTTGCCAAGAGCAAATCTATATTCAGGCTATCAAAAGTTTTTGTCATGTCAATCATGTTAGATAGCTCTCACTTCTCCCAAAATCAGAGGCTATAGAATGCCGGTATGATGCTTTTTTTAGAAAGGAACTTGTTCACAAACTTTTTTAGTATCTATGTCCCATCGTCAGTACAATAGGTTCGCCAGCTTATGAATTAGGTAAATGTTTACCCAATATCTTCAACCCCTAACACGACACTCTAGTTCTTATATCAAAAACTCTAAACATTTCTTAGAAAAGCTTAAAGATTTTATTTTACCTGGTAATATATTAGCCACTTTTGATGTTGAATCCCTGTATAAAAATGTGCGTATTGACGATTCAATTAATGCTTCATTTCTTACCGGCTGTTTTTCTCCCTGCCTAAAGAAAGCTACAATTATCCCACTTTTTAAGGGTGGTGATCACGATAACTCTTCAAATTTTAGACCAATAGCACTGTTACCTACTCTAGCAAAAATTCTAGAAAAAATTGTTAAAATAAAAGTAGCATCCTACCCATCCCAGGGGTTCGTTTTGGGACCATTTCTCTTTCTTATTTACATTAATAATCTTCCACATTTTTCAATAGCAGGAAAATTTTCTAAATTTGCAGACGATACTACAATTCTTTGGCATGGTTGTAATATCGATACACTTAAAATGCAGATTGATGGGGATATAACTGAAATAAAGCACTGGTGTGACGCATTTTTTTTATCGTTTAACATCCGTAAGACTAACGTGTTAAGTTTTAAATGTGATATAGAAGAAATATACTTAGAAAACGAGGTTATTTCCAGGCCTAATGTGGTTGAATTCTTGGGACTGACAATAGATGAGTAAAATTTAAAAGCCATATAATCACTTTGTGTCACAAAATTTCATCTGCCTATTATGCCTTGAGACTTATATCTAATAATTTAGACATTGCTATAGCGAGGAATTCCTATTTTGCACTAGTGGAGTCCTACCTTAGGTATTGTATCTGCTTTTGGGGTTCGTGCTCACAATCCCTGTTTAATTCTGTGTTTGACCTACAAAAACAAGCAGTAAGATATATGTGTAGTGTTAATATTCGTGATTCTTGCCGTCTCTTGTTCGTTAAGTACAAAATTTTAACTCTTTGTCGTATATTTATTTTGGAAATCTCCTGTCTAGTTTATAAACAATATAAGCATGATTTATATTTGTCCTCACATTATAATAGGTGGCATTCACATTTTTTTAACATGCCTATTCCTCGAACGGTATTAATCAAAAAATTATTTGTATATGGTGGTAAAAAAATGTTTAATCATCTTCCTTTAAGTATTAGAGGGCAGCAGTGTAAAACAAAATTTAGAAAACAAACAAAGAAACTCTTGCTAGAGAAGGCATATTACACCTTGATTGAATTTTTCAATTTTATTTTATTGTTTTTTGTTTGTGTCTGCAATTATAATGACAGATTGGAGTGTTTTTGACTATGCCATGTTGTTGCCTTTATGTGTATTAAATTTAGTTTTATGTTTACTTGATTAGTTTTATATTCACTTGTTTCTATTTATTTATTGTATTCTCAGTTTTAGTTTAAAGTAGCTTTGTCAATAAAACAATTCACATGATAGTTGTAAAAAGGACTCCATATTTCATTATTGTACTCTAAAATACTAAGGGCAATACAATTATAAACTAACTTTATAGTTCTAATATCACATATGTTAGAACAGGTTTAGTAATTCCTTTGTAATCAGAAGTTTATAAAATTGAAATTTTAAAGCATCCTGAAACTTTCAATAGAGGCGTGGGCTACGCTCATTCAGTGTTTTGATCTTGTGCAGTGAAGATCCCTGAATATGCCTCGTGCAATCGCAGGCGAAACGTCGGAAAGTAATTCCAATTTGACACGGTCTAATCCCAAGAATCATGATTTTAAATATTTTTTAGGACAATTAAGCAAAATGCCAATTGGTCTTATATTTTTTAAACTTAAGGATTGTTGACTTTAGGCATAAAAATGCCATTTTTAAGCATAAGGCACAGAATCAGTTCCAAAAAAAAATTCATTCTATTACTTAATAGTTCTAAACAATGTGGAATACAAGTCTTTTTTACGGAAATTCTATCAACTTCTAGTGTGATGGGCTTAATGTTGTTAATATAACTTAAAACGTAGGGGTAACATCCTTTTAGAGTGAGATTAATGAGGTGTCGAGCATAAAATATCTGGGTATAGTTATTGATAAATATTTAAAATGGGAAGAACAAATTCTTAAATTAAAAAATAGCATTAGAAAATTAATTGGGAAATTTTATCAATTAAGAGAAATACTTGGTTAAAAATTATTAATAACAATTTATAAATCATTAGTAAAATCACTTTTAAGATATGGAATCATAGTTTCGTGTGGTCTATATATAATAATTCACTAGACCAATTGAATGTTACTCAGAATTATATTCTTGAGACAATATACAAAAAAGGTAAAGTATACCCAACCAGACAGTTGTACTCTGGTGATATTTTTAATGTCAGGTCTTTATATGTCCTTAGCACTTGTATATATGTGCATAAACAGGAACATATGAAGAAGTATATTGATAATAATCATTTAACAAGAAAAAAAATCACAAAAATCAAAGCAACAGAAATATTAATCAGAGATTTATAAGTTACTTAGGACCAAAAAGTTATAATTTGTTGCCTGAAAATGTAAAAGAAATAATTCCTTTACTTTGTTATTTTGATAACTTTAGGTATTAGTTTGTAAATACAAGAGTTATGAATACGAAAACATGTTTTATGAAGATAGTTTTTTGGCCTAATTAATAATTTAATTATGTTATGTTGCGTATAACACATACGGGTCAGTCACCTAGGTGCAATAAACAATTAGTGACAATATTTACTGTTAGGATAACATGTAAAAATATTTATATGAATGTATGAATGTATCCTGTTTGAGGTACACTTTCCTTAATAGAAAGGATGATTTGATGGTAATTTTACCCTAATACACATATCTCCATTTGAAAATAAAACATTAATCTTTAAAAGCTATGATCTTTGACTGCAAAATGTTTTATTGGCTATTTTTATTATATGATCCTTATTCTTTATTGTTGTTACAGTTTTCTTTGACTTTAACCCAGATAATCATGAGTTGTCAACTTGACCCCTAGGAGGATTTTAATTAAGAGTAATAAACAAGCTTATCTTTTTAAAATTGTGCGTATTCATCCACATGTGTTGAGAAGACGAGTTTGAATGTGCAATAATGTCGCAATTTCGTTTGTCTTTAAATGTAAGTTAAACTTCGGTTTATTTTTTTCAAATTTTAACTGCTTATTTAGTTATTTTTCATAAACCTCTGAACACAATTATTTAAATTTTCTTTTCTCTTTCTGGGATTTTGCAGTCAAGGTTTTCTTTTTTTTTATGTTTCAGAGAAATGATATATTAAAAAGCTATAAAATCACACATTTTTACTCTCATCATAAAAGAAATTCGATTGACCTCAAATTTTGATCAAAAATTAAGGGTCATATGGGGCTGACATGGTAACATTTTGGTAAAAACCCAATATGGCCGAACAAACTTACGGCGTAATAAAATGTAAAAAAATATTACTAAAAAATTTTCCTCAGTTTCTGCACAAATATCAAGGGGTAAGGAGCCATTATGGGAAAACAAAGTGGCCTCTAAATTAAAGGTTTAAAATATCAGTAGTATCAAAAAATTACTTGTTCAATTAGGTTGAAATTTTGCAAAAAATCAAGTATGAAATAGGGATGAACTGATAAAGTCAATCTTATATATCAAAACAAAATGTCGGCTTAACTAAATGTTTACAAAGTCCGTAAAATCCCATTTTCTAAAATAATTATAACTAATATTATTGTGAAGGATATTAATACATTTCATAATTGTTTTTTTACAAATTATGTGTATAAATTTACAAAGAAAATAAAAATAAATTAACAATAAATACAAATAAAAACACAATTTAAAAAATGGTGTACTGGAGTATCTAAGCAGTGGTATTGTTTAAATATGTATGGTAAGTAAGTAAATGAATGTTTGCATATACATATGTATGTATTTCGTTTAATTGTATGTAATGTATATAAAGGTATTACCAAATACCTAGATATCTATATGTAAACTATCTTATATGTGTATGGTGAAATCCATTATGAGAAAAGTGCTGGGTAAATGCCAATTTACCATTTTTTTAATAAAGCAGACCAAAACGTAAACAAAAATTAATTCAGTTAAAACAGACCAAATTTATTTTATTTTTTTACATATAAAAGCAAATTTTTCGGTTACTCTAAGGGTGTGAAACAGCACCCTAAAAACAAAATTAAAATTTGAAGTTTTTTTTTAAACAGTGGAAGAAGCACCAGTTTCTTGATTGTATTTACCCAAAAATAGTCGGTTTATATAACTATAATTATATTTAACATATATATTATATAACTATAATTTATTGTATATTCTTGCCCGCCGCCCAGTGGAGCGAGGGATGGAATTGAATTATTTTCAAGTATATTGAGTAAAAATACAATTTTAATGATGTTTTGACTCTTTATATACAGAGTGTGTCCCACTTAAGATGAATACAATTCAATATCTCAGTTATTAATAATGTGATTTCGTTGAAATTTGGGTGGTGATTGTATGTTGGGAAAATAACATTTTTCACAGTAAAAATTTTTATTTGTCATTGGCGTGCAGTGTTAGGAGGTGAAGAGGGGTCGATTTTTAGGAAAAAATATATTGGGGTCAATTTCAGATTTAATTTTAAATTTTTAATAATACAAAACATTAAAGTGTAATAGTTATTATTACTTGAAAATGAAGGTTTTTCTTGAAGCAATTTCTTCTTCATTACTTAAGGTACAAAAGTGCTTTTTAGCTCTTAGCTGATATCTAAAAAACAAAACCATAATTAGATATTTCTTCTTCCAAAAACTTAATAAATTGACATAATTATTTCAATTAATGATTGCTTCAAAATGTAGATAGTATTGTGCAGAGTGGTGTGGTGATAAGCGATGTGAAATTAGACATTTGCTTGGGACTTGTAGAAGTGCATAGATCGTTTTTGTATCAATAGTTTAAAACCGAAATTCAGTTATGCAGAAAAAAAGTATATTGCTTACCTTTCCAACACTACAGGATATTATTTATACAATTAAAAGTTCTTTGGCCTCTTGATCTAACTCCATATGTTTAATTTGTTTGAATTTGTGGCGCAAAGTTGCCAAATGCGGATCAGACGAAATAAGAAGAGAGTGCAAAACATCTTCATTGGTTGCAGTTCTTGAACATTTTCTACTACTGTCCTTTCTAAATATTTTGAAGTATTTATTTCTCGCTTCTGCAGCTTCTTCACTAAGCTGGCCGATTGGTAAACAAGCAGATTGAATAATGGCAGCTCCGTGAATTAAAATTTTGTGTATAGATGAAGGCATATAATACCAATCGTATAAATCGACATAAATTTGAGCAGTTTCATAACAAAATTTTCTAAATTTTCTATCATCAACAGGATGTTCGCTAAGCAAAACTTGCAAAATGACTGACATTTTGTGAAGCAATTCCCGACTGACTCCAGTTACATCCGAAACAACGTCGATATTTCTAAAAAATCTTCTGGCAGTGTTGCCGTCGTTTGAGCTGCCAACCCCTTGCCGAGGTAAGTCAACTATGATGCCAAGTTTTGCTTTAAGGTCTGTTTGGATTCGCTTTTTGGTATTTTTCATGAGCTCCTTTTCTTCTGAGCTACGAGCACTCCATTTCTTGAAGGGCAATCTATACGCAATGTGTAAAATACATTCCATGAAGCGAATTTGAGCGTGCAAATTCGATAAACCATATTGGTAAGCACTTTCATCCACAGGTCTTCTAACAACTTCACTAAGGTTGTTCATTTCTGAAGGTTTAACTTTGCAAATGATACAGCACGATGCAGAAGATGTTTCGGTAAGGACTTGGGCGACTTTACCATCTATCATAGTCAACGACAAATTATGAGAAATATGGAGTTGTATATCAGTAGTTGAAGAAATGATGGTATTATTTAAATTTTGAATTTCATTTGTGTACTTACTGGCAATTAGTTTAGTATTTTCTGGTGTTTCTTTTGTAAACTCAAAAAAGATTGGCCTGCAATAATTTGGAGATGACGGGTGAGGGTTCTTCCACACAACAACGTTATTTTCTGTAGATACTAACTGAAGAGGAGCCAAAGATACAACAAAAACGCTTTCATCAGAAATTGTTAAATCAACGAAATTCTGTTTGTAGTTGCTATTTCCTGAAGATCCATCACATCCCCATTTAGAATATAACGTAAAAAATCGCGAACCACTTTCTATTGCTTTATTTCTAACTTTCTCTATCAAAAAATTCTTTCCGTTGTGTGATTCATAATATTTTGTAAGGCCAATGAAGCTCCTCTTTCAGTAATAACAGCATTCAATGGATAACACTCCGCTTTAGCACTAGAAATTTGATAATAGCTTGGAAAAATAAGCGCATTTTTTTCTTTGCACTTTGTTCTTAGACAATTGTACTGATATCTTGATAGTCTCAAATCTACGATTAATGCTAAAGCCTCATGTTTAGAGAAGCTATCACAAAAATTCGTTTTTTTATAATTACCAATACCTTTGGATAAAATTTCATCAATGGCATTCGCCTCTTTCTTCCTGCCCTCTGCAACCAATTTTTTTAAGAAAATACATTTAATTTCGGCGATACTCATATCATCAGTGTTCTTTTTAATCTGGGCTAGTTTTCTTCGTTTGCTCCTATCCGAGCTGTTTTCGAAAGTTTTTGATGGTCTTCCTTGCTTAGGAACATCAGAGAGATACTTGCTGTCAATAAGAAAGTCTTTATCAAGCCAAGACACATTTTTTTTATAAAACACTGCCTTAGTCCTTTGGGCTGCCTTCCATTTCTGCCGTAATTGAGGTAAGAAGATTTTCTGCAGGTTTCTTTTTATCATTTTAAAACCATCAGGGGTACAATTATGTTCTGTTTTTAAGCGTGAAAAAAAAAGTTCCTCATTTCCCACACACTCCAAGTACCTATCGGCAAGATATCTTCTACTCACATGAACCATTTTTTGAAATTAATTATAACTTAAACCAAAAACAACAAAATACTCAACACTACAACTCAAAACAACGCTACAACTCAAAAATACCGAATTTTTAACTTGTTATGAACGGGTTGATATGGACATTAACTAATAAACAGACTATCTGTCAAATCAACAAAACAAACGAATAGGCGAATGAAGGCAGCCAACTTTGTTTTTGCTGACAAGTGCACATATCAGGGAACATAATTTTCACTGCAACAAGACTTAGCACCATTTAGCTCGTATGTTTTTTTTCTTCCAATATTACGAAAATATACATAACAAATCCGCTTAATCAAATCGAAAAAATAACATTTTATAAAGACTACAGGAATGTTCTTATACGTATACTAGAAACAAATAGGGGTCACATTAAATGTATGTAATTATTTTTTTGGTAAACTATTATGAACTTTTTACTAACTGAAGTCTCTAGTTTTGAAAAATATGACTCAAAAATGCTTTTACTTTTTAAAAATCACTTTTGACCGGAATTTAACATTAGACGTGCCAGTGTGCGCCGGCGCCATTTACAATAACAGTAACTCGGACGATTAGAAAATCGGCTTAGTGTGGCATATTATATTTTAAAAAATTCACCTGCCAGGAGAGCTAGTTTTACGGCTCTTACAAATTGTGACAAATTCCCCTATACGTTCTGTAAAATTAGATGGGTAGAAAATATTCAAGTCTGTGAAAGGGCTTGCGACATTTTATCTTCCCCTAAAATTTGGATGGGATATAAAGCCACTAAGTTTCCATCAAATGTTTCGGTTACTAAGACAAAAAGGGCTTTAAAAGATACATTTTTAACACCAAGACTCACATTTTTTCACACATTGCCGCTATTGTAGAACCTTTTAAAAAAATCAGAGCGATAAATCTATGGTTCCTTTTTTGTATGATGATCTATTACAAATACTAAACGAATTAATCAAATAAATCTCAAAAACACAAGTTGTAGATGAAGGACTCCCACAAATTTGAAAATCAAATTTTGATAAGTCAAAGTCAAAATATACTTTATTGTCTAAAGTAAAAAGTACTCAATGACAAAGCTATAAAAATAAATATGTTAACAATCAAAATAATAAATAAATGAATGGGCAAGAAAGAATTTGAGACAAGTATGATTAAATCACTGCAAAAAAGCCCAAAGTCAAATTCCTCAATAAAAGAAAATAATTATACAACATTAGTATAAAACTGCACAAAATATAAAAAAAAACTAAAAAAAAATATATCACATCACATTGCAACAATGAGTATCAGTCATAATATATAACAACATAATACACAAGATTAAAAATTCAATAAACAGATTCATCCATACTATATCCTGTCCAACAAGTAATAAAAAACTAAAATAACATACTTAATACACTTAACATATGCAAGTCCTAAAGTATAATTATTAGTACAAAATATACACATATCATAAGAAGCATTAATTAAAATTCTTAGACAGAAATTCTTCAACACTATAAAAAGCCTCACAGATCATTAGATTCTTAACCCTAAACAATCTGTAATTACTAATGCTTCAAATACTGACTGGGACGTTATTAAACATCTTTTTCGAGGTATAAAAAATAGAATTTTTAGTTAGAGCTGACGAAGGTATAGGTAGACCAATATTGAAAGAGCTGCGGGTACCCACCAAAGACACGGTATGAATTCTGTCCAATTACTTTTTGTGCATCAGGCACACTGACTCCAATATAAACAGACCTGCTAAAGTCAGAATTTTTTTTTATTTAAATACAAACCTACATGAATCACGAGGTTTCATGCAGTACAAGTATCTTATAGAACGCTTCTGCAGGACGAAAATCGACCGAAATAAGTTATTGCAGCAAGAGCCCCAAAAACATATTCCGTATCTTAAATGTGCTTCGATAACTGAAAAATAGACATTTGTTGCCACTGTTTCGTTTAATTCATTTCTGACTGTACGAACGGCATAACATCCAGAACTCAATGTTTCGTACTAGTTATTAATATGTACCTCAAATTTCAATTTATTGTCTATAAACAACCCTAAGAATTTGTTTTCTGTCATTTTTTTCACAGTCTGACCATCAAACAAGATTTCATTTATGTGGCATTTAAAATTTAAAATGTTGGTTTTTGCCACATTAAATGACAGATGATTCACTTTGCACCATTCTTGTATGTTACGCAGGTCAGACCTCACCATATCATTTAGAATGTCGGGATTCTTGTGATGCCATAAAATTGTGGTATCATCGGCAAATGAGGTCCGTTGCGAATGAAGGAAGGCAGGTCATTAACATATATCAAAAACAAAAGCGGTCCAAGAACAGATCCTTGAGGCACACCCGCGGTTATCCCAAGTTTAGATGACAGTTCCCCCTGAAAACGGACATTCTGATGACGGTCACTAAGGTATGATGTAAGCCACTCCAAAAATGCGCCCCTAAAACCATAGAGTTCAAGCTTCCTCAGTAGTATCCTGTGACAGATACAGTCAAAGGCGTTCGTCAAATCACAGAACACCGCCGAAGTCACCTCTCCTTCATTGAGACACAGAGACAATTCTTCCATAAAATGAAAAATAGCATCATCAGTGTTTCTGGAGAACCGAAAACCAAACTGTGCATCGGAAAGCAGTTTGTGTTTATCCAAAAAAAGTTTTACTGCTTTTTCCACAATCTTGCTGAGTGTAGGTAGCAAAGAAATTGGCCTAAAATTAGTGGGTAGGTCTTTGTCACCTCCTTTGAATATAGGAATGACAGTGGCCATTTTGAGGAGAGAAGGGAAAGTTCCATTTTGAATACTCAAATTGATAGTATCTGTAAGAGTTTCCAACGCAGAGTTCGGGATGTTCTGGAAAATTTTGATTGAAATTTCATCCCAACCTGAGGAGTTTTTATTTTTTATGTCTTGAAGAATGGCTCTCAACTCATTTTGACTAACAGGTGTAAAATAGAATGTCTGAGGTACAGACACATGCTTGAGAAGGGATAAGGGGTCGATGGAGTCCTCAGTAAGATTACTACTCAATTGTTGTGTAATAGTACAATAAAATGATTCAATTCATCTGCCCTTAAATTAATGTTAATCAAATGACCAGATTTCTTGCCTCGCAGCTCCTTAACTATATTCCAGATTTCCCTTTGTTTATTTCCTGCGGTATTAACTCAATTATAGTAGTAAAGTTGTTTAACAACTTTAATGGTTTTTCGATAGATGTTTCTGTATCTATTAAAATGACTAATAAAAGCAATGTTGTTCAAAAATATTTTCTTAACATGTGAAGACATCTCATGTTTTTAGATGAGACTTTCAATCCTTTAGTGATCCAAGGTTTTTTAAATTTATGTTTGATGTTTACTACAGGAAAAGACATATCAAATATTTCAATAATTTTAGCATGATAAGCCTTAAGAGGATTTTCTATTTGAAGAATACTGTTCCAGTGATAGGCTGAGCATAGATGTGAAAATTTTTTATAATTATTCCCTGTCAGCAGACGACGATATCTTCTAGAAGTTTTACCTTTAGATGTGTCAGTGGCTTTGTGTACAAAATGGCACAACATAGCCTCATGATCAGACAAACCAGCATTCACAATCTGACAAAGTACATCAAAATTTGAGCAAATATAGTCTAGTAATGTTTGTGAGCACAGGCTTAAGCGAGTGGGAAAGTATACCTGCATTTTCAACTCATAACAGTTAAACAGATTAATTAATTGTAAAGAATTATTACTACTGACCAAGAAATCAACATTCAGGTCACCACCCAAAAAGACCTGACTTTTGTGAGGAATTTGACTCAACAAAAAATCCAGCCTCTTTAAAAATTCAATATTACCTATATAATAAAGATAATAAAGATATTATTTTACCAACTAATAAGACTGATGTTGGTTTTGCAACTAAAACAGCATTAAAACACCTAATGTTCCTGAAAAGAACAAACTTATTTTTTGTTGGAATGTCATGACATTTTCGATAAATCAAATAAAGAAGTTAGTAGAACACTGTTGTCATAAATATAAGTTTATTAAATATGTAACATGGTTAAAACCAAACATCATGCTTGATCAAGTTTCGCATATAAGTGCCCTAAATATGTTGAAGTAGTTGTACGAAAAAGGAACAATTTTCGCAGAAATTGCAAAAAAAGTTGTCAACGGTAGAGCCAGCATCTAATAGATACCGAATTTATAAATTTTTGCAAAACATATAATCAAACTACTCGATTGGATACATTTTTCTATAATTTCTGGGGACAAAATGACTACTTTGAAAATGGTGGCATGTTATTAAGTTAATTTTGATCCTTTCTCATGGCAATGCCAGCGTTGAGTCGGGATTTTCTATAAATAAAAATATTTTAGTTGAAAATCTCCATTATCTGCCAAAGACAAGTATATGACACAATTTAACAAATGGTGGTGCATTAAATGTTAATATTTAAAATTTATTAAGATGCCCCTGACAACCAAAATCGCCGAGAAGTGAAAGAACAAGAAATTTATGTAAAAAAAAGAGCCGAAAGTGAACTTTATCATTTAGAAAATAAAAAGAAAAAACTAGAAAAGGAAGCAGCATCCATGGAACTGGAATATCGGAACTGAGACGAAAAATTTAAATACCATTTTTTTATAATCCTTTTAAATTTAATTTTTAATAATGACATGTCGCAAGTATATTATTAATTTTTTGTTTGTAAATACAAATACAAATACAAATTTTATTTCAGGTACTTGATACATACAATGAAAATAAATAACACTAGCTACAAATAACACTTCAGTTCACAATGTTTACAAATTTTAGATTTTACATATATTACAAGTTATTATTTACAGAGTTTCTGCATACTGTTAACAGTTTAAAACCAAAGGCAACAATGATACACATGATAAAAGTTTAAAATGGAGAAGTCACAAGTTAAAAATTCATTAAAACTATAAAAAGCTCCCTTCAATAAAAGATTGCGTACCAGCAATTTGAACCTGGCCAACGGCATTTGTTTAAGATTTAGAGGTAACTTGTTATAAAAGATAGGCTCATAATAGTTAGTGGAAAAACGTGATCTTTGCAATCTCAAAAACTGTATTCTGATATCTGATCCCTGCCTAGTTTGGTATTCATGATAGATGTTGTTCTGACTGTAAGAGTCCAGATGGGTGTGACAATACATAATGCACTCGTAGGTAAATCTAGATGGTATGGTAAATATTTTAAAATCGACAAATGTTTGCTTCATATCCTCTCTCCAAGCCTTACCCGCGATCACTCTCACTGCCCTTCTTTGAAGTTTAAAAATTCGGGCTGCACTTGTTGAGTGTCCCCACACAAGGACCCCATACAAAGCAGTGGATTGAAAAATCGAATGGTAGGTTTGCAGTAGGATTGGAAATGGTAAGACTCTCACTAGATTCCTTAATAGGAATACAGATCTGGAAAGCCGTGCCGAAACACAGTCAACATGCTGCTCGAAAGTCAATCCTGGGTCCAGAGATATTCCCAGAAATTTTGATGATTTTGAGTTATCTATGGGTAGTTCTCGCAACCCAAAAAACATAGTTATTGTCTTGGAGGTATTTAAAGATAATTTATTTGCGATGAACCATTCATTCAATGCTCGCATGTTATACTCGAGCGACATGCGTACATCTCCAAGCATGTACCCAGTCTCAATTAGAGAAGTGTCATCGGCAAACAACCACAATGCTAAGTTGGGAGAAGCAGTGAGAATATCATTTATGTAGACCAGAAATAAAAGGGGTCCAAGTATCGAACCCTGAGGAACCCCGTGCTTTATGTCACAACTCTCTGAAAGTTTACCAGCATACAATGTTCGCTGTTGTCTCCCTGACAAGTATGATCCAATCATCTGGACACTATCTCTGTCAAACCCATAGTACTCAAGATTAAATAATAGCTCCCTATGATCAACACAATCAAAGGCCTTCGATAGGTCGCAGAAAGTGGCCCCGACATATTGGCCATCCTCAAAAGCCCCCATTATACATCCTACCAGATCAATCAATGCCATGATGGTGGATTTCTTTCGTCTGAAACCAAACTGTCTATTTATAAACATGTTATTTTCAAAAAATGCACAAATTTGTTCCCTAAGTAGGCTCTCAAGCAGCTTCCCAAACACTGGTACCAGGGAGATGGGCCGATAGTTCCCAGGATCATTGCTGCAGCTCTTCTTGAAAATTGGGATTACTTTGGACATCTTTAGGCACTCTGGAAAGAAACTTTGTTGTATGCAGTGATTGAAAAGCTCCGTCAAAGGAGCAATTAATTGACTTTTAAGTCGCTTGATCATATTGACATTAATATCATATATATCCCTACTTTGTTTATTTTTGATATTGTTGATCGTGTCCCTAATATTGTTATAAGAAATTAGAGAGAAAGAAAATCTAGGACTGTTTGCATTTTGTCTTCGTATATAGTTATCAGATGTAAGATTAACATTTGGAAGAATTTGCAAAAGCTTCTCGGCAACAGAAGAGAAGCAAGCATTGAAATCATTACAATTTAAAATGCCCAACTCCTCAGACTTCTTTCCTACCCCACGTAAAGAGTTTATAACATCCCAAGATGATTTTACTGTATTTCAGGAATTTTGAATATAATTAGTAAATGCCGTCTTTTTTGCATTGTTTATAGATTTATTATAGGCCTTTTTATAGTTCTTTATTTGTGAGTGTAGTTCGGGCTAGGTTGATTTGCATATAATTCCCTAAGGAGCCTAAGTGTTTCCCTCATATTTCTTATGTGATTATTGAAACATACTATTTTACTATTATTTTTCATCTTTCCCCTCCTCACTGGGAACGCTTCATGAAAATATCAAAAAATGAGTCAAAGTCGCTAACCAGATTCCAATCCTGTACATTTAAGTAATATAACCTGCAATTTCCGTAAAATTGTTAGAGAAAATCTGGAAAAGTCGGGGAATTTGATAATTCAAAATTGCTAAGAACCCTGTTCTCACATTCTCACTTTTAGGACACTGAGGAAATGCCCGATGACCCATTTTGTGACCCAGAAAAGCCGATGAAAGTATCTTTTGAGGAAATAACTTCAGCCGCCTACAAAATCAGAAGTGGGATAAAAAACACACCATGCGAGGTAGGTTCTTATTTAGTTTTTATTGTTTTTGTTATTGCTCTAAATTAGTCTCAATCATTCTAAAAAACTAAACCCGCTTGCAAATTAAGGGTGCAGTGATATTATATTTTCTTTCTAGAAATCACACTTGTCTCACCTGACTGGAATGGATCTTTTCTTAAAAAAAGATTTTCTTCAACACACTGGAAGGTAAGTATTTATAAACAACAAATAAATTATTTAAAAAATTAGTTGCTCCTAACAACAGCAGTATAAATCAAGGCAGATTCAACTAAAGACTGATAGATTCCACTTAATTTTGCCGTCCATTGCCCAGTTATATCTAAATTATGCTATTTTCTTAGCACGCTGGATGTAATGTGACAGTGTTAAATGCTTTGGGCAGATCAAAAAAAAAATCAGAATAGACTGCTTGCATATCATATCAATTGCTCTAAATTAATTATAATTAATAATATTACACCAGTATTTCGCTGAAATTCCAATAAAAATGCGAATTTTGGTTATGTATTCAACAGAATATTTTAAATAAGTATAAGATTAAATTTTAAAGAATAAAAAAAATAACATCCTGGTGCAGGCTATAAGTATCACAAAAATAATGATCCGGCTCGAAGGACCAAAAATTAAGTGTTCAGAGTGATCACCAGGTCTGGATTTAGAGAGAGAAAAAAGTGGATTGTATTTTTAAAGTTAATTTATATTGAATTTAAAAAAGGTCCATAAAAAATTAATGGCAATAATGGCAATATAAATTCGTGGCTGTTAAAATATAAGCCAAAAACAATAATTAAAAAGGAATTACTTTTACTGTTTTGGGGATGTCAGTGACAAACACTGTACCCCAAATGCAGTTTGCTTCTTGTGAATGCGTTTAGGAGAGGCAAAAAAGCTGCCTGAACGGGAATTTCAAAGTGTCTTGTCTGCTATATGTCTTGGCTTCGGTGTATTTACCGTTAAAATTTAAAACTTAACATTAATATTTTAAATGTATTTGTTAGTTTATTTTTAAATACTGTATTGGAATGTAATGCTTGATTTCTGCAGCGAGGCATCCAAGGTAGTTTTTTAGTCGAGTGAAAAATATCAGAGATGTCCGATTTGTATTGCGATATTAGACACTAATTTTTAGTGAATTTAAGAGCGAAAGGATTTATTTAATAAATACGGAGTAATCTTTAATGCCCAGATGCTGCCATAAACCAAATTGCTGATGGTGATAATATATTTTTTTTTAGCTTTAAGGAAAGAGGTGCTCGTTACGCAATGGTCATGCTGAATAAGGCAGAGCGAGAAAGAGGTGTTATAGCGGCTTCATTGGGTAACCACGCCCAGGCGGTCTCTTACCACGGCTTCAGGCTGGGAATCCCAGTGACTGTAGTAATGCCCATGATTGCCCCAATTATGAAGATTCAGAAATGTAGGGAGTACCACGCACAGGTCATTATAGAAGGAAACGTAAGTTAAATTGAAACCAATTATATACTTCGAATAGAAGTTCAAAACAGGTGGGACTCTAGGGACTAACACCAGTCAAAAAACTGAGAACTTTGGAATGGATGTGGAAGATATTTGTGAATGTGCATTTAACAGCGGTTCTTTGGTTAGAGCATATAAGCTAACGTTATGGATGAGGTATGAATCTATAGTATGTCAACGGCTAAAATGAAACGCCAGCTTTACTTTCCTTGCTTTCCATTGTGACTAATTATTTCAAAATATTTGTATTTTTAACTATTTCGAGAAGTCATTACATATACTCTTTTAGGAAATTGCTGAGGCCAGAAAAGCAGCCTACAAATTGTCAAAAGAAAAAGGCCTGACATACATTAACGGCTACGACCATCCTCACGTTATAGCAGGACAGGGAACTTTAGCTCTGGAAATTTTGGAACAAGTCCCTGATATAGACGCTATTGTAGTACCTACAGGTGGAGGAGGTTTATTGGCCGGTGTATCAGTGGCCGTGAAGACCCTGAAGCCTGAGGTTAAAGTTATCGTAAGTAATAATAATATCTATATTAGAATAGAGGTTTTATATATTTTAGAACTCCGAGTAAGCTTTTCCAAAATAAAAAATAATGTTCCTCCCGGATATGATGTAATATTTAAGGCAGTATTTTTAAAACTTCTCGACAATACAGGCGGTAAATTCATCATTTGTTATGGCTGATTTTCCAGACTGTTTCAAAATTGCACACATTGTATCATTGTTCAAGGGGGGTGATCAGGGGTCATCACCCACACTTTCCAAAATAGTGGAAAAGCTTGCAAAAAAATTATTAATTTTTTAGAAAAAACATAGTATTATGAGGTCAACACAGTTTGGCTTCCAATCAAAAAAGGGGATGAATAATGCAAACTTCTCTTTTCTCGAGAAGTTATAACCCTCAATGAAGGGGAGGCTGCCGCCGCAGTTTTCTGTGACTTGTCGAAAGCGTTTGACTGCGTGAGTCACACAATTCTGCTTGACAGTTTGCAGTTAATAAATTGTCTTAATAATAGTCTTATTATACAGTGTGTCTACTTAAGTTCTTTACATATGGGAAACTTTTTTATTAGTAGTTTTACAGAAAAAAGTTACTCTTTATAAAAAGTTCTGCTTTCTGCCAAAATGATATTAAAACATTCAAACTTGAGATTGCATATACAGGGTGGTCAAAAATTCCAAAAAATCGAAATTGACTCAAGAGAAAAGTACCTTTAATTTTTATTTTATAGCAAAATGTAATACAAAATCTTACTTATATAATAAAAAAACATATCTAGCACTAGATTCGTTGATTCCTATCTGCAATCACTTCTTAAGGAATGTAAAACTTTGGCTTCTTACTGGCAAGTCCAGTTTCTTACTTTTGTTCCTACCTATATACGAGCAAAATGTCCTTATTTATCGATTGTTGATAATGGCATTGTCACTGCCATTGTCAACCACAATATTGTATTACTTTATTGAAACATCAGTTTGAATATTATAGTAAAAAGAAATGCTGCTGAAATTAAGCAAAGAAGATAAAATTGAAATAATTTTAATTGTCGGAGAAAATTATAAAACATTTCGAGAAGCTGCAGACATTTTTAACAACAGACACCCCGATAAAATTATACATTTCACAACAGTGGGGAATATTCTAACTAAATTCAAGACTTTTGGAAATGTAGAAATTAACTTTAACAAGAAACGGAGGTCAAGGGTTGCGAATGCCGAAACTACAAATCAAGTAATGCTCTCTGTGATAGAATACCCTAAAAAGTCCCTACGCAAAAGGTCAGCAATATTGCCAAATAACGTAGGTAAAGATACAGTTTCAAAAGTATTGAAATAAAACAGTTTTCGACCTTACAAACCACAATTTATACATACCTTGAGACCAGGAGACTTTGAGCGACGGTTCGAGTTTGGCTGTTTGATACAAGGGGAGCTAGAAGATGATCCTTTTATGGCAAGACGCATTATTTTTACCGATGAAGCTTCGTTTACTTCCAATGGGACTGTAAGTTCGCAAAACTGTCGTTGGTGGAGTGACGTTAATCCTAATTTTGTTATACAAACTCGTGATCAGTATTCATTCAAAACAAATGTGTGGTGCGGAATTTATAAAGATAGAGTAATTGGACCAGTTTTTTTTCGACATAATTTAAATAGTCAACGCTACTTGGATTTTCGAAATATTTACTTGTACGATTTTATTCATGAACTACCCATAAGTGAGAGGTTCCAAATATGGTACCAGCAGGATGGCGCACCATGCCACGGAGCAAGGGATGTAAGACAATACTTAAATTTTATCTTTAATAGACGAGTAATCGACAGGTATTCTGATATTTTCTGGCCAGCTAGATCTCCGGACTTAAACCCTCTTGATTATTTCTTTTGGGGCTACTTAAAAGAGAAAGTGTATCTAAAGAGGCCATTTGAGAATGTTGATCATTTGGATAACGCCTGCCATGATTAGAAACGTTTTAAGAGAATTTTCTGTAAGAACGGTTACCTGTATGGAAAGAGATGGTGGATATGTTGAGGCAAATGTGCAGTGACGGAACAGTTAGTTTTTATTGTTAATTAAGTTATTTACATGTAATGTTTATTAGAATTAAAATTAGTGAAGTTATTTTCTACATTTCCAAAAGTCTTGAATTTAGTTAGAATATTCCCCACTGTTGTGAAATGTATAATTTTATCGGGGTGTCTGTTGTTAAAAATGTCTGCAGCTTCTCGAAATGTTTTATAATTTTCTCCGACAATTAAAATTATTTCAATTTTATCTTCTTTGCTTAATTTCAGCGGCATCTTTTTACTATAATATTCAAACTGATGTTTCAATAAAGTTATACAATATTGTGGTTGACAATAGCAGTGGCAATGCCATTATCAACAATCGATAAATAAGGAAATTTTGCTGGTATGTAGGTAGGAACAAAAGTAAGAAACTGGACTTGCCAGTAAGAAGCCATAGTTTTACATTCCTTAAGAAGTGATTTCAGATAGGAAGCAACGAATCTAGTGCTAGATATGTTTTTTTTATTCTAAGTAAGATTTTGTATTACATTTTGCTATAAAACAAAAATTAAAGGTACTTTTTTCTTGAGTCAATTTCGATTTTTTGGAATTTTTTGACCACCCTGTATATGCAATCTCAAGTTTGAATATTTTAATATTATTTTGGCAGAAAGCAGAACTTTTTATAGAGAATAACTTTTTTCCGTAAAACTACTAATAAAAAAGTTTCCCATAAGTAGAGAACTTAAGTAGACACACTATATATAAATGGCCTCTTAGATTTAGATATAAATGGAAAAATAACGTTGTTATCATTGTTGTTGAATCATACTGTTCGAGATGTGTGTGATATTGTTAATTGTGACTTAAAAAAGATTAAGAAAAGCTAAACTGCAGTGTTTAGTTTAGTTATATATAAATGACCTCTTAGATTTAGATATAAATGGAAAAATAATGTTGTTATCATTGTTGTTGAATCACACTGTTCGAGTGTGATATTGTTAATTGTGACTTAAAAAAGATTAAAGAATGGTGCGAATCTAATAAATTCTGTTTTAAAGTGTCAAAAACTAGAGTAATGTCTTTTAAAAATTATATAAACAATGTGTATCTGAAGAACAACCTAGTAATTGAATTGGACCTTCTCATAAGAGACAACACAGTGTTAGCTTTCTGCAAACGCCTTACATAGGCTTGGTTTTCCATGTGAAAATTTAAATATAAATAAGAAGTAGTAATAACTTCTTTTTTTGTCAATAGGGTGTGGAATCAGAGAGATGTGCGAGCTATTCAAAAGCAATGGCAAATGGCAAACCCCTGTTCACCCCCATAGAAGGAACGCTAGCGGATGGATTGGCAGTGCCGGAAGTTGGGTACAATGCATGGGAAACCTCTAAGAAGTTAATTGATAAATTGGTAGGTGTTTTAACCTGTGATGTTGTCGCCTTAAAAATGCATTACATATGCATGAATGGACATTTTGCCAAATAACTTCTACACAAGTATGAAACATATAAGTAATATAATATAAACATTTTAATATACCAAAAAGTTATAGAATAGAATAGCGGATTTGCCACACAGTTTCATGCCATTTTAAATTTTATTGTAAATATTTGGTATTTTTGATGGTTCTTTGTTAAATGTATTTTTTTTCTAAATAAAGAGTTTTTTGATTGATTGATTATTCAGCAACACAAAAAGTATTTTATATGTAAAAAATAAACACTTTCTTGTAGATCAAAACACAAAAGTTCTAACCACACTAGGGGTTGATGGTGCTAACTTGGTTAGCGAAATGCGCTTCCAAAACATAACAAGTTGTGGTGTAGTGTGGTTAGAACTCTTGTATTTTGATCTATCTTCCACCACAGGTCCCAGTGTTGGGACTTTCTTGTAGATTAATTAATGTAACTTAGCCTGATCTTAATTTAAAGGTGGTGGTTAAAGAAGAGTGGATAGCCTTGGCGATTCTAAGATTTGTAGAGAACGAAAAGTGTATAGTGGAAGGGGCTGGGGCGTGTGGCTTAGCAGCAATTTTGGCAGGACAGTTGGACGAATTTAAAGGCAAAAGGTATGGATTCCATTTTTTTCACTATTTTTAATAGGTTAAAACCTTGCATAAACTTGACTGGCCAAAATGCATATTGAAGTATATTTATAAATGTGAAAGAGAGAAAACCTTGTCATTCTGAGCGATTTAAACAGGCTGTGTAAGTGCATATAAAAACTACAGAAAACGTTTTAAAATCAAGTTTGTTTTTCTTTTATTACGTGTAATCATATCCTCCGCATAAAATCCGGAAGATGAATTAGATAGACCTATGATATTTTCATATGAAAAACGAGAATAAACATATAAATACCAGTAGTTGCAAAAATCTTTGAACAATGTCAATTCAAAGTCAGATTAACAAGTCAGTGACAAAATGAGTAATAGAAAACAATTTTCGTTTTTTTTGCATCCACAAGCGAAAAAATGGTATTAAATCTAACAAAATATTACGAAAATGAAAATTCACCGGCCAATATCCAGGAGACAGTAGCAAAAGCTTTGGGAATCGGTATAAGGACTGTGCAGAAAATTGTGCATGAAAAAAAGCATAATTTACTACCGAAGAAGATTAAGAAATGTACACAAAAAAAGCCAAAGACAGAAGACTTAAGTAACAATATAAAAATGGACGTTCGTAATGCAATTTACGATTTATACACATCAAAAACTAATATAACCCTTCAAGTTTTAAAAGAAGCTTTAAAAAATCGAGGCATATTGGAAGTTGGACTAAAATCGTTGCCAAGATTAATAAAAATGTTGGGTTTTCAATATAAAAAGGACTGTAATCGAAGATTTTTATGCGAGTTGCCACATATAGCAAGTCAGCGTATCCAGTTTTTAAAGAAATACACGGAAAATGTTAATTCGAAATTTAGAAAAGTGGTATTTTTAGACGAGACTTGGATAGTTTCTAACGGAAGTGGTTCGAAATCTTGGCAGGACGAGTCTGTAAAAAGTGTCAAGAGAAAAAAGGGCTGTGGGACGGGAAAACGGTTCATCATTTTGCATGCAGGTTCTTAATAATATTGAGTAATATAATAAAAAAAAACTATTTTTTTCTCCCTGTATATTTGTAAATAGCCCATAGAGATTTAATAGCTCGATAAAAGAATCACACAACATTTTGTATTGGTATTCACTGTGTTTTCTGATTGATTCATAATGTTGGTGACCTTTGGCGTTGTTAATTTCAGGTAATTTTAATGGTTCTTGTTAATAGTATAAACCCAGAAATTTTACACATTTTTGATATTCTTTTTGAAGAGCGTCGTAAATTAGACATTTTTAACCATAAATAACTTTGGAAGTCAATTTTTTTTTTATAAAAAATTACTAAAACACTTGTTTTATTCTCCTTCAGGTCGTTTGAGGAGGTTTTAGGCTTGTATGTTGTTACTATTAACTATTATATGTAGTAATAACTAAAATATTTTGTTTCTATTTTGTTGAACGATTTTTCAAAATCCGTACACAGTTAAAATAGTATTAAAAAGTAGAAAAAATAAACAGAAAAACATATATTTTTTGAAAACTTATATTTAAAATACGATTTCAACTAAGGACCAGATAAAACAGAATTACAATGAAACAACAAGAAAAATAAAATGCCAATTTATATTTTTTTGTCCCACCATTTTTTTTTGAGTTACATTGTTAGTCTTGTAGGCGTTGAATCAATTAAAGAATTTGCATACTCCGGAGTTAATCCATTCCACACTTCCAGAATTTTATTCCATAATTGGTCAGAACCCCCAGGCTACGTGAATGCCAATTTAGAATATTTATATTTATTTGTCTCATCCATTCAGTTACAATTCAGACAGTCCGGGTATTTGTCGTGTTGGTAAGTAAAATTATTTCCAAATTGTGCGGTGACTGATGGTAACATAACCTTTTCTATTATATTAGTGTAATTTTGCGCATTAAATCTTCCTTCAATTCCTATGCAAATTACGATACCTCTTGAGCTCATCCACTCCCAAATGTTGACGGAAAAACGACCGCTGTTTTTTACATATGGGGTATATTTCTCGTATTTAGCGGCCTATACATTCTAACGCGTCCATTGAAATATTTTCTCGTCAATAAAAATAATTTTTGACCAAAAATGCATGTCCTCTATACAAAACTTAACGAGAAAACCACTCTTTCCTCCCTACTTGCTTCAGTAAGAGAAGGCTTTTTTTGCTGCAGGATGATTCCCTAAGTTGGATGTATATTTTATAAGGTTTCTGGCAGTTCTAATACAGCCTGGGAAATTAGTTTCCCTTCTCGCCGTCATAGCGGATTGGAAGAGGGTTTCTCTTAATAAAAAATGAGATAAGGCATTCATACTCCTCTTCTAAAGAAACCTTACGTGTTCCGCTTTCTGTTCCTTTTTCTGATAAATTTCTTTGGTCCCATTTCTTTTTTATATCCTATACTGTACTCTTTCCTATGCCAAACCTTTCTTCTTTACTTAAATGTGGCATTTTGAAATAGCAGTAATAAATAATACCGTCATTGTTTTTGCCTTTGTCATTGTATTAAGGTAACACACAGATGAAAAGTACTATTTACAATATGTAAATATGGTGTCCGATTTTCATTTGCCGTAACTACATGTCAAGGTGACAGCAATGTTTCTCCGGATCAGTTTAGTAAGTTTATTGGTGAGAATGTTATGAAACATATCCCAAGTACTGTAGATCCAGACCCAATAACTATTTTGAAAACTACAAAATCTATTGCACAAATGTTTAAAAAGTATATAAAAAATGTATGGCACTTAGATTAGTCTCCTTTTTTAAGGCAAAGGACTTTTTTTCAATTCATCAATTTTGGTCATGGGCCTAATTTCATTTGTTGAGATTTTTCACAAAAAACTGCGTACCAACTTTTTATGTTGAGACTTCAGCAAGGCCTTTGATGGTGTTGACCAAAAGCACCATACAGAATACAACATTTTTGTATTACAAAAAATGAGAGACTGTATTCTTTGTGTTCCAGAATTGTACTTATACTGAGCGGTGGAAACATAGACACTACAATCCTTGGCAGATGTTTAGAGCGTGGAATGGCAGCAGATGGACGTTTGGTAAAATGCAGGGTGACAGTGAGCGACAGGCCTGGCGGAATAAGCGAACTATGTAAACTGTTTAAATCCATTGGGGTATCTATCAAGGATATTATACATGAGAGAGCATGGGTAGCGTCTGACGTATTTAGTGTAGAGGTAAGTTCATTGCCATTTTAGATATCCATTTCTATTTCAATTTTAGACTAAAAAAAATCAAGAAATAGCTGTTCTTAGGTTGTGCTAAAGTAAATTTAGTCTGTGGTCTTAAATATAATCAGGGTTGTTATGTCTTAAACATTTTATTTACAAACAAGTATTTAAATGTTATATATTAAGTGTAATCGCATGAAAAGTTTGGACAATTAAAATATCATCCTGTAAAATAAGCGAAATGTCAATGATAGTGTCCAATACTTGAACCTTTGCTGTTCCTTTTCTATGTGAATGATCTGCCTGATGTGCTGGGTGGTCGTCTGGTCTGTCAGTATGCCGATAAACATTGACCATATTGTCAGGGCTGGGGCACTCTAATTTGTTGATGGCGTGACAAAACTGCCTACGACTGAACAGTAATAAAACTGGTCTTGTTTTATTCAGTAAAAGGTTCAATACTAAATCACTGTATGTAAGTTTTGAACATAAGTCAATACCAACTACAAATTTCATAAAATTGCTGGTTGTTCATATGGATCAGCTGGGAACAACACATATTAAAACTTCCATCAATGCATGTGCATTGATTTGAAGACTGCGAGTCATTGTATCCCTGCATAGTATTCAACTGTTTTATTTTGCATTTTGCAGATGTTTTTATTCTCAAAAATGAGTTGTTAGATGCATGCTTCACCTTTATCCTTGAAAATCCTGCAGGTCATTTTTTATTGAAGTTGGTATTCTTACTGTACTGCAGGATTATATTCTATTGCACTTTGCTCTTCCTTTTCTATGTGAATGATCTGCCTGATGTGCTGGGTGGTCGTCTGGTCTGTCAGTATGCCGATAAACATTGACCATATTGTCAGGGCTGGGGCACTCTAATTTGTTGATGGCGTGACAAAACTGCCTACGACTGAACAGTAATAAAACTGGTCTTGTTTTATTCAGTAAAAGGTTCAATACTAAATCACTGTATGTAAGTTTTGAACATAAGTCAATACCAACTACAAATTTCATAAAATTGCTGGTTGTTCATATGGATCAGCTGGGAACAACACGTATTAAAACTTCCATCAATGCATGTGCATTGATTTGAAGACTGCGAGTCATTGCATCCGTGCATAGTATTCAACTGTTTTATTTTGCATTTTGCAGATGTTTTTATTCTCAAAAATGAGTTGTTAGATGCATGCTTCACCTTTATCCTAGAAAATCCTGCAGGTCATTTTTTATTGAAGTTGGTATTCTTACTGTACTGCAGGATTATATTCTATTGCACTTGTTACTTTCGTCAAGAAAAATCTTGATCTATTCTTAACAAATTGGGATGTTTATGAAGGTGATATAGATTATGGTCACCAGGAGATGAGATGAACTGCGTATTCCTCATCATCACTTAACTTTTTTTCAGTGGGAACCATTTTTTGAGGTATATAAAAGTCTATCAACTTTTGCCACCTGATATAAGGGATATTGAAGGTATTGACAAGTTCAAAAAGACAGCCTCTGCGTTTGCAAAGGAAAAATGTTTTTATTCTTTTCATTTTGACTTTTAATATGTTAAAAGCATTTAATCCATGGCCTTTAGAGCTTCGAGCAATTCATAGGCCTAAGGGGTTTGCAGAGGCAGTCAAAGAGTATCTCAGACTGTTTTTTTGTATAAACTGTTCTCAGCAAAAAGGATAAATAAATTAATAAACGTTTATTTTATTTATTTATTTATTAGAGCCATAATTGTCTAATAGGTAAACCCATTTATAAGACAATAACGGTAAAGTTATGTAAAGTGTTTTACATAGTAACAGAAAGAATATAAAAAAAATAATATAAAATAAAGAAAAATAATATAGGAAAATAAACTATAGACAAATAAAATGCTCAGCTTTCTACAGCAAACGGTTTGAAAAAGGTCGCAAATATTAATCAATGACCCGATTTTTTCAAAAACCCTGTATGAATTTATAAAAAAAATCTTAAAATATGTAATAAAATAAAATAAAAACCACCTGTTCAAGTGTTTCGCTGAATAACAAATTGTTTTTTAAATAAAAACTATAATATTAAAGTGGTGGTTTCAGCCCCTTGGATACCCTGTCTCGCTTTTTAAACAATTTTAAAATATGTAAAGAAATAAAACATAAAGCATTTTATGTTCAAGCGTTTTCCGAATAACTAACGGTTTTTTAAATAAAAAAATATTGTATTATTTAAGTGGTGGTTTTACCCCTTTGAACACCCTGTATGAATTTTTAAAGAATCCTAAAATATGTAAAAAAATAAATTAAAAAACACGTGTTCAAGCGTTTTTCCGAAAAAATTACCGTTTTTTAAATAAAAAATATTGTAATATTTAAGGGGTGGTTTCACCCCTTTGGAATGAGTTTTGCAAAATCCCTTCTTATCGCACCTCTACACCCTAAAATCGATCTGTATGCCAAAATTCAGCCTTTTACCTCACGCTGTTTGAGCTGGAGCGTGATGACTAAGTCAGTCAACTAAGTCTTTTATATATTAATATAGATTTAACTTATTGGGATAATATTGGCTTAGATTTAATTTTTATCATCCTATAACTATCAGTTGGTCTGTATGATTTCACTGAAACGTAGGTAACTTTTTGTTTTGTGACTTTGCTTTTTTTACTTTCATAATTTTGTTGGCAATAAATGAATAAATATAATTAATAAATAAATTTCTAAATATTGTTTTTTTCAGGTTATTGTCGTTTGTGAAACGCGAGATTATACCCACAGTGTCGAGTTGCATAATCTGCTGCAATCCAAGTATAAAATGTTTGAATTTCAAAATTTTCCAGGCAGCCCTTCATCGCATTTCAACAGTTAACCGGAATACGGTTATGTCCGAAGAAAAAGAAAGGATTTATGGCCTAGCAATGACTGTGGTATATATAGAGATGAGATAGAATTAAAAAAAGTAGTGCTGCACTTAATACACCCCAAGCACCTATTTTGCTTAGTTTTTGAAACCACATATTTAAGCAAGACATCCAATTGTAGGAATTTTCGAGATCTTTAAAAATATCTACAGGGTGAACCAAAAAAGTTTTGTGAATATATTTTTACCTTAGCTTGTATTTTATTTCACCTCTCCCTGTAAAGAAACTTGAGTCTTTATAAGGGTCATTTTATTTTTTTCTAGTTTCAAGAAAAAATTAAAAAACTTGTATTTTGTGAACTATCATTCTCATTAATAGAAAAGTTTTAATTTTTGGTATACTCTTGTAAGAATAAGCAATTATTAAAAAAGAACCTGTTTTTTAAATTAATTTTCGCCAATACTATTTTTTTTTTATCAAAAACGATTCGGTAGCTTAAACATTAAGCAAATAGGGTGTTTGGGTAGTTGTATGGGGCAGCGGGTCCTATATAGGAACAGCAATGGAAGGATTTGCATTACTTCACTCTCTTTATATTGTTAATACTTATTTTACGCGTATACTAATTGTTAAGAGATATTTACAAATTTAGTCATGTATTTTTTATACATTTTTGTACATAAGACTATATTTTTATTAAATAAAACTTATGTTTGTGTTTATAAGATATTTATTAAAACCAATACTGTATAGAATCGTTTGTACTGCTTAGATAAATACAGTTTGTTACATTTCTTAAATAAATGCGTTTTTCTTTTTTTTTAATACCTGCCTATTTTTACCCTACTGTGCTTACGAAAGTTACAAAGGAGTATGAGTGTGTAACAGTCATGTATGTATGTATTCATCCATTGTGTGTTCCCACCTAATAAAATGTATTCTTGGTTCCCTCCCCCTTTCAAAGATTATTCAATGTTCAGATCTTGTGGAATAAAGTTCCCTGAAGATAACTCATGACATCGAAGGCGA
Organism: Kuschelorhynchus macadamiae; assembly: GCA_030620095.1. NCBI lineage: Eukaryota > Metazoa > Arthropoda > Insecta > Coleoptera > Curculionidae > Kuschelorhynchus > Kuschelorhynchus macadamiae. The sequence continues at coordinate 1,235,321 of JAUTXW010005271.1, forward strand.
AACGTCGGATAGTATAACCATGATTTCTTAAAATCATGTATGTTTTGTTGTAGTGATTAAAGGAAATAAAACATACAGGGTGTCTTGTTTTCGTTGTTTTTATGGTGTATCTCTCATTAGTGAAGATAGAGAATTGCGGTTTTCGCGACATGGTGCTACTTTTTTGTGAAACGTAAGATGACCCAAACAAAATTTTCATAGCCCTCTTTGTTTTTTACAGTGTGAAATAGAAAATATTGCATTTTTGGGCCTCCCTCTTATTTCCGTTGTTGTTAAATATCGAAAAGGCAAAAACTGGCTCTGATACAGTTTTTCACTAATGGCGTAGTCAGATTTTTTATGTGAGCTGTCGTTTTAGATATAATAGAGTAGATATAACACAAGCTTATAATTTTTTAAATGGGACACCCCGTATATTTTTATTTTATATTATTCAGTTCACAAATAAGCTTCTCGAAAATATATAATATTGTATACTTTTCTATTTGAATCGCCCAGTAATTTGCATTTTTTCAGAGATTCGGTTTTTGGTAGTTTACTGTTTTACTGTTTATTTTAAGATATTACATTACATTATATTGATTACATTATATATTGATTACATTCATGAATTACAATAAAAACCGTACACCTAGATAAATATCTGTGTGTGTACAAAACAGAATATTATTCTTAATTTTAAAAATTGCAAAAGCATACAAATAGAAAAAAAAATATACCAAACACTTTATCCAACTCTAGTAAACTATACAATTGCAAATCTGTGACTTGATTGAGAAACACAAATAACTATAAACCAATTAACTTAGCCTTTTCTATATTAATTCATTTACAAAATATAAGATACATAACATAATCATCTTCGCAGAACTGTAGCAAAAACTTCAAAGCCTTCCTTAAGCAATTTGGTTATCTTTTTACTAAAAAGATGTTTGTTTTGTATTTGTCTAATATCAGACGGAAGTAAGTTAAAAAGTTTTGGACCAAGGTAAGTTAAAAACCTTTGAGTTGTTGTTCTTGTCAGAAAAGGTACTTCAAAGTTAGCAGCTATGCCTCTGGTGTAGTAATTTAATTAGGAGCCTTATATACAAACAAAAGGACCGCCTTCGTATATAATTGCTGAAGTGTAAAGACTTGGGTTTCCTGGTAAAGAAGTTCAGCAGAATATCTGGGATGTTTTTTAAAAATTACCCTTAGGAGATATCTTTTAGTAACATTTAATATATTTAAACCAGTAACAAAAGACCCACCCCATATTAATATAACATATCTAATAACTGATTCCGCCAAAGCTATATACAACATTTTTAAAATATAAATAGGCATACAATTTCTGAGCTGATAAAATTTATAAATAAGTTTACGAATTTTTAAGTTAACACTTTCTATATGTTTTTGCCACTTTATATTTTGTTCAATCAAAAAAACCTAAATACTTTATACATGTAGGCTTACTTAAGGTTTCTGTGCAATTACATGTATTTTCTTTCAACAAGCACTGATATGAATGTACTTTTAGTTCTTGTGCATTTAACTGATTATGATCCAAAATACTAAAACTCATATATTTGGTTTTGTCTAAATTTATTGATAATCGATTTTCCCCTAGCCATTGACGAACTTTTGCAAAATCAGTAGCTGCCTTTTCGACCGTGCTTTCCCAGTCATCACCCTTTACAAGTAAGATAGTGTCGTCTGCGTAAGAGATAAGTTTTCCTGATGTATTCAGAAATAGAAGTTCGTTAATGTAAAGAGTAAATAAAAGTGGATCGAGCACAGTTCCTTGCGGAACTCCACACTCCACCGATTTAAAAGTACTATACTCATCTCCTACCCTTACACACTGCTCACGTTCAGTAAGATAATCTTTTATTAAGCTATAACCTAACCCTCTAATCCCATATTTTTCCAATACTTCTAATAAAATTTCATGCGATACCGTATCAAAAGCCTTAGCCAGATCTAAAAAAATAGCACATGGTTTTTGATTATTTTCAATAGCACTATAAATGTAGTTTGTTACCTCAAATAGCGCTTCTTCAGTTGATTTACCCTCTCTAAATCCAAACTGATTTGGAGATAATATGTTGTTTCTTTCGATGTGCTTTGTGATCCTATCCCTTAAACAAATTTCCAATATTTTTGCAATATTATTGATAAGCGAAATTGGGCGATTGTTCCCGGGTAAGCACATATCATTTCCTTTATATATTGGTATAACAATTGACCTCTTTAATTCCTTCGGTATTATTCCTGTCAAAATTGAACAATTATAGATATGAGTCAAAGGTTTTGAAATATTATGACGTATTTTCTTTCATAAGCTACCCTTTAGTCCATCTAAACCTGGAGCAGCATAATTTTTTAAAGATGATATATGTTTAAGAACTTCACATTCGGTTATAGGTGTTAAAAATAAACTAGAACAATTCGCCCGAGAACTATTAAATATTTTTTTACAAGATATTCTGTTTGACATTGTTTTCCCGATATTTATAAAATATTGATTAAACATATTAGCTACCTCTTTTTTATCAGACTGGATAGTATTATTGTTATCTCTTAAAGAAAAATTAAATTTTTTTGTATTTTTATTGCAGTTTATTTCCTCCTTAATTATTTTCCACATTTTTTTAGGATTTTGTTTTGTTTCACTAAATTTGTTTTGATAATATAAAGTTTTTGTTTCCTTTATCAACCTATTTAGAATATTGCGGTAATTTTTAGTAGGCTGGGATTGCTAGGTAACAAGAATTTTTTTTAAAATTTCTACAATAAATTTTTACCTTGTATGTCCTTGTTTTATACTATTTTACAAGAAATGTTCAGATTTTAGCAATTTAATAATCCAATAATTATAATGTAAAATGTAAGTTGATTTGTAATAACTATCATAGCATTATTTATCTTACATTGTTATAATTTTAGCCTGTTGCCTTGAAGAAGGTTCAAAATCGGGCCGAAAACTCGGTTTTATAATAAAAAGAATTATTATTAACCTATTTTTCACTGCTAAACCCGTGAAACCATCAATCTTGAAAATTATTATTTATTGAATAAAATGAACATGTTACTGATTCTACCTCTAAACAGCAACTAACAACAACAAAAACTAATCTTACCACTAAAGATCTCTAAAATAAACAGAAAACTAAATCTATAGCCTAAAGATATTGCTCGAAATGATGTCCATTTTGCCTTACACAAAGCCTACATATAATTTCCGTGTTCTTTGGTATTGAAAATACAAACCAGTCGTTGTTACATTTCATTGAATGCCCTTCTTGGGTTTATTAAATCGGCTAAGGTGTTATGTCTTGTCCTATATATTTTGTTCTCTAAAGTAACCCACAAGAAGTTATCCAAATCCGAGAGATCTGACGATCTCGCCGGCCATCTTACAGGAGCATTGCTCCCTATCCATTTTCCAAGAAAATTTATTTTCTAAATACTGGCTTATTCTACCGGAATTATGAGCAGGTGCTCCGTCTTGCTGAAAATATATGTCACGTAAATAGGCCAAAGGCAGATCATCGAATAATTCTGGTAGAATAAGTTGTAGTTATTGTAGTATTTGGAGATACCGATCCGTATCCAAGCTCCCCTGGTATATATGATACATTATTTTTGCACGTAATATGAAATAAGAAATATTAAACCCAAACCTACCCTGTCGTTCGCGAGGAAATATTCGATGCTGGTTTTCTTGCGACCAGTATCTAGAATTATTACTATATAATACTTCCGCTCTATATATATATATATATATATATATATATATATATATATATATATATATTATATCATCGGACCATATTACTTTTCTATAAAAGTCAGGGTCATTATCGCATTTTTCTAGATACCAGTTACAGAAAATCATATGACGCTGGGCGTCGCCCGGATATAAGTGTTGCACCAATCTGAATTTAAATGGTTTATAACCTGTTTCCTTAAAATTTTTTATACCTGGCTTTTTGGAACCCCAACATTCTGATAATTTTGTTTAGGTCATCTTTTGTTTCACAAAAAAGTAGTATCATGTCACGAAAACCGGAACCCTCTATCTTCATCAGTTGTAGTTCATTTACAATTGTAATAGGTCTATTATTATTTTAACAGCGTTCTGATACCTTTATCACCAAATCTATATTACTATTTTACTCTTGGCAGATCTCAATATTTTATAAAAACAAAAGAAACATTTTAATAAGGACAGTTTTAATATAACAATGTAAAAGCTTAACAAATATTGTAAAGGAGCCATTCTAACAATAAGAGCAGTAATAATTTTAACATTTGGGCCCGGCATTTAACTACCAAATTATCCTCTTAAATACAACAAAAGTAACAAAAATAATGAAAGATGTAGAAAAATAACACAGTCAATAACAAAGATCTTTTAAATCAAAATTTCCATAACATTTTATATATTGTTTATGTCTTTTTATTGTTTTATACCACTAGCGACGTCTTCCATGAAGTTAGCCAACTTAACATCACGACGACTTAAGCCGTTAATGTCATGGGAACTAAGCGTCACATTTACTTTATTGTATACATTGAACCATTCAGGATGGTGGTCCATTTTGTCAGCAAGTAATGCAATTCTAGTCATGAAACCAAAGGCCTAAAACAAACATATCTGTATTAAACATTAAAACTGAGAGAAAATAATATAAAGGTAAAAAAACTTAATTGAAAACTGATGATTCCCTCAATAGTGCTAAAAATTTTAAGTAGTAATATTTTGGGATGACAGCAAAATCTAATATTCAACTCTCATATATTGGTACTTTTCTTGTTTTACTATATTACACACATTTAATAGGGACATCAGTAATTCTAATCTGTGAGTCATCTTGAGTTTAAGTAACCTCAAACTCAAACATGGCTTTATTGTCATAAATAAAAATTCATTGACAAAGCTGTAAAAATCTTAAGACTAAAGAATGCAAAACTTAACCTACTACAATCAAACAGTCGATGAAATACACAAAAACAAAAAAATGACAAGTACAAAGAATATACAAGTAAAAAATAAAATGATCACTATATAAGGTTAAAACGAGAATTTCAAAAACTCCACAACCGAATAATAGGCTCTCCCAACCAACAAACTCTTTACTTGCGTTCTAAAAGATGTGTAATTGTGTATCTGCCTCAATTGAGTGGGAAGGTGGTTAAAAATCTTCCTGCTATTATACATTAAAGATCGTTTAGTAAGCTCTGCATTGGGTATTGGAAGAGGTATTACATGTGTTCTACATATTAAATATGGCCTAGTCACGTCACTAATCTGGTCATGAAATTTTTTATGTAATAAGTACACTGTTTCCAAGATAAAAATGACTAGGCAGAGTAAATATAAACGCTTATGATTAAGAAACAGAGGTCTGCAGCCTTTTCACATTACATAAAGCACTCAGTGCTCGCTTCTGAAGTACAAAGACAGGCATATTTAAAGGTTTAAAATTGATAATTTATATAACAAATTTTACCAAATCACTTTTATCTAGTGTAATGCCTTTCCTACAAAAAGTATATATAGACAACAGAATAAACAAGACAAACAATGAAAAAACTATGGCAAATCTCAAATTACAATGTTTTTTAAAAGCAAAAAATTATATGGTACCCACTCCCCTCTCAAATCATTACTAAGATTAAGAGCAGACAGTGGAGTATTTAGGGGAAGGCAAATGCCCCCCAGAGTTCTCAACCCAAGCAAAATTTTTGTTGTGTTAACAAAGAAACAGTTATGTTTTTTATTTAGTTGCCTCCAGGAAGGCATTCTAAATATGCTTTGACATCATTTAGCAAATACATATAATGTGTAAAACATTCACTTTAAGTCATGTATTCATAATTCACTTAATTTCTGGATTTATAATTTAATAATATATTGATTTATAAGATGTCCTTTTGTAGTCAGCGGAAGTTGGAATTAAAGTGAATGTTTTTGCCTAGAGCCTGTCTATTGCTAGGATACCCGAGAAATTTGCCAAAAACCGTGCCATAAGAAGCAATGTGTTAGACAGATGGAGAACATACTACTACAATGTGGAATTAATGTGAATACATTGTTTCTAACTAACTACTTCTTTCTTTACCTGGTTAAAATCTTTAAACAAAAATTCCTTGTAGATGGCATCTCTGTTGTTCTGTATGGTCCATCCCTTGCCAAGCAAGACATTCAGCTGGGTGTCTCTTTCTTCTGTAGTAAGTTTATCTGCCTAAAAAATATACCTATGTACCTGATACCCAGCATGAACATATATTTGATAAGCTAGTATAAAAAGTGATAAAAGTGTTGCTAAACAATCTAAAAGGTTCTAGACAGAGAAATATGAACAATTATAAAAAGCCCAACATATCAATATTCTTTCTTATTAAATTGTTTTGGTATTTTACAAATGAACATATGGTACAAACCATTATATTCTTGAACAAAACTGTAATTAATTAATCAATATGTAAAAAAAACTAAAACTACTTTGACACACCCAAGCAAACCAGAACAACTAGACCACAAAGTAAGTATACAGGCAAAAACAGATTTAGAACTTTCACTTTTTTATAAGATTGAATATCTTGAAATCAGATATAAAATATAAATCAATGGAATAACTCTACATATTAAGGAGCATGTGCTTAAAAAGATTTGAATAAATGCTGAATCAATAATAAATTGAAAAATAAAGGAAGTCTCATATCTCTTTTAATAATATTAAAGCAACAACTCACCATTTTGCTCTTGCTTTTTCCACCAACTGCGGTCAAGGCTAGACCACGAATATTATTCAACAGACAATAATAATAATTGTGAAAGTGATCACACTTCTTTTGAATTGTGATTTTACCACACGCATGCCTTATAGCTGTGGTTCTTGTCGTTAAGAAACTCATTTGGTTAAAAGTATTTTATCAGTGGAAAACAAAATTATTAGGGCAATCAATTTTCAACAGTTTATCAATTTTTTAATTTTATTATCGACTATTTTGAATTGTTTATATTCAGAATGTTTTGTTTACAAATAAAAAAAGTAAGGTTATGTTATTGCGTCCGTTGCTACATGATAACCAGTTAAAATTGTTGCTACATGTTTTTCTTGTAGTATCTATAGCTATGATGTCAAATAGAGGAAACTATTTCGGTTGATTCTAATTTATAAATGATTAAAATAAAAAGCTAAGTTTAAGAAAAAAAATTATACGAGTGCAGCACTGCTAACAATGTCTTCCTATAGTCATCAAATATAAACAGTTCTAAAAAAATAGATATAAATAAAAGAAGCTCAACGATTATGATATTGACTTTTCTACTTTTTAATAGGTTAACTTTTTTGTCATACAAATTTATTCAATAAAATTTATATTTAATTCTCATCAGAGTTATAATAGGTGGACTTTTATGAGTTCCTAGTTTTTTTCAAGTATAAAGTGGCAGAAGCCAAAAAAAAAAGCAAAACAGAACTGTGACCAAAGGTCATTTTCAAAATACAGCGCGGAACACAATGGAAATTACGTATTCGTTTATTTAGGTTGAACATTATTTTTCTTTATGTATATATTTTCCGGTGTTTTACTAAATTTTTGTAGAAATGTAGATTATAAACGGTTAAATTAAGTTCCAAAGTCAAAATTACTACTCATTTTTGTACCATAAATGTGTACTTCCTTTTTAAGTTTCGTTTTTACGTTAAACGTTGACGGGAAATCCATTGTGTTCCAAGTGTAAACAAGGAAAAACAGCAGTCTTCCGGTTCGTCTCGTCGAATGCAGACCTCTGTGTTGATAACATAAGTGGTGCCACGTGTTCGGTTTTGCTGCTTTATTTCGGGGGGAAACGGGAGACTCAACCGCTCAGAGTGGAAACTAACGACCCCGCTAGAAAGGGAGCAGACGCTGTGAACGTGTGAGGCCTAGTTGTTCCTGTATTCTATCCCGTTCGTCTGCCGCAGTTCTACATAGAATATTAGCGTAATGGCCGCTATGTGGCGGGAGTGGGAGGGGTAAGGGGATAGCTTGAAAGAAAAGGTTATCTCGTGAGACCAGTAGTACTCTCAAGGGGCATCTAGTGGAAGCCAAGATGCATTAGAAAAGTTTTAAAGAAAGTTAAATTTAAAGATTTGAAATACACGGGGTGATCGGGAGCCCAGAGCTCGCCATCCGGACATCCCACCGATAACGTCCCCAAACCGGAATAAAGTGTATCTCGCTCCGAGGGTCGCCGGATAAAGCGAGTAAGCTCCGGACGGGGAGCAATCTGGCAAGTTGCGAAGTGCAGTGCCAAAAACATATAATGGAAATATAAACACGCAAAGAAAGATCTAAGACAATTTTTCTGTGCTACAAGCCAAACCCATAAACTTTTATCTATGAAGCCAACGAATACCTGTGACGTCACCGGGGTGTGTTAAACGTGCAATTTAAAGTTTAATAGAATTTTTGTGCTTTATTCGAATGGGATTTATCTGGCTGTCATGTTTAGCATCAAAGTACTTTACTGACATCAATAACGCGTCCGGTCATAACAAATAATCACAACCTGTTGAACAGTGAAATCCTTGACAAATTATTTACATTAAAAAATAGGGTTATACTAATTTAGATCACGTGATATTGGCACATGTGCGATTTGTTTTGAATCTTCTAATTTAAAAATGACCCAAGAAAATCAAAATCAGAGTATTATCCGCATGGAGGATGTTTTGAATAGAGCTAAATCTGATAAGAATGAACATAAAAAATCTCAACAAAAACTGTAAGTTCTCCTATTTACCAAAATAAATAGTTTATTCCTGTTGTGTTCCAACTTCTTATCCTCTTTTAATAAAGTACATATCCTATAAATGTCTATCATACATCCCACATAGGGTTCCCACCCGTTCCGTTCAGATCAAAAAATTATTTAGCACGAACATAGGAATTATCCTTGAATTTTAGTCATTGGTCAGACATCTATCCTGATCCTGAGTATCCCAGATTGTGATTTCTGAAAAGTGGTAACCCTAATTCCTCTGATTATTCATTCATTGGCAGATATTATAAAAGTATTTACATTACTAATTTTTTTAGTAAGAAAAAAGCCACAGAAAACCAGATAATAAAAGGTAAACCAAAGTCTGGTCGTTTTTGGAAATCGGAAAAGAAAAAGTTCTCATCTATAGTTAAAACAAAAGGTTTAAAGGCCTCCTTGGACAAAAAACAGGCACTGAGAGAGAAATTACAAAAAGTCAAGGAAGCTTCTAGGGAAAGAAAAGCGAAGAAACAAGAAGAAGAGGAACAGAGGAAACAAAGAAGAAGAGATAATTTGAAAAGGCAAGAAGAGAACAGAAAAAAGTCAGAAATAGTACAAGTAATTACCAACACAAAAAAATTGAAGAAAATGAAGAAAAAGCAACTAAGAAATGTTGAAAAGAGGGATACTACGATTGTTTCAAAATAATATTTGTTCAGTTTTAAAAGTGTTTTGTGATACATCAATGTTTCTAGTTAATGTAAATATTTAAACAAAACAATATTTTTTAATTTTAATTAATAACAAACTGAAATGTTTTAAAGTTTAATTACATTCTAAAAATACCAAAATCTGTTTGAGACATTTTTTTGTTCAGTGCTGCTGCTAAACTTAGACCCAGAACTTTTCGGGTGTCCTTTGGATCAATAACTCCATCATCCCAGACTCTAAAATTCAAATCAAATTGAAAAATATTAAACAAAAACAAAGATAATGTAGTATGGAAGCTTTGACGGCTTTGGTCTATAAGAAATCATGGTTCTTGGAATTAGTCTTTGTCAAAATGGAATCACTTTTTGGAATTTGTGAAGCAAGGATCCCTGCTGAAGGCAAAACGTCAAAAACGATTTCATTGTTATGGTCTAATCCAAAGAATCATGATTTCTTAAAAACATAATATAATATTACAACTGACAATAGAGGGACATCTCAGTTTATATCTCAAGTCTTTAAAGGTTTATAAATGGCTTATTTTTGTTTTTTTTTGCATTGGTATATGTTATAGTTTAGATTATCTTCACCTGGCTGTACTAAAATATGGCGACCCTTCTCTTTCAAACTTATCAATGATTTGCTTTTCAAAATTTGCCTTTTCGTCTCCCTTCCATTCTTTATTGGCAACCTGAGAAAGGACTCCGGCTGCCTGAGGACCCCCCATCACAGATATTCTTGCGTTGGGCCACATATATAAAAATCTGGGGGAGTATGCCCGACCACACATACCTAAAAGAAGTACATAAAGTCTTATAACATTTAAGTTATACTGGTTTGTTTTAATGACTAATTTCAGCTTCACCAAAATTGTACTACCATAATTTCCTGCTCCATAAGAACCACCAATAATAACTGTCAGTTTTGGAACTTGAGCACAAGCTACAGCTGTCACCAATTTAGCACCATTTTTTGCTATTCCTCCTGTTTCTGCTTGGCGTCCCACCATGAAACCTAGAATCAAAGCGAATGTTTAAAAAGTAATTGAAAGTTGAATATTGAAGTGACTTTAAACTAATCCAACTGCTGCACATAAATCACAGTGCATGGGCATCTGCAATATGACAGGTTGATGTGTGTCACCATTGACACACATTGTTATTAGTGTAAAAAAACCAGATGTTCAACCAAGTGTAGAAAGTGACCGTTAACCTAGAAAATCGCGTCGCAAGTTAGTGAAAAACATTGAAATGAAAAATTACTGGCTTTTTGTTATACTTAACGAAAAAATGACATACTTTTACATGGAACATTTTCTTCGTCCTCGGTTAATACGATGTTTTAAAACTCGGATATTCTCATAAAACAAATAATTATGCTTACCTGTTATGTTTTGTAAAAATATTAATGGTACATTTCTTTGGCAGCAGAGCTGTATAAAATGGGCTCCTTTCAAGGCGCTTTCTGAAAATAGAACACCATTATTTCCTAATATTCCAACAGTTTTTCCATACAGCTTAGCAAAACCACATACTAGTGTTTCTCCGTATTTCTTTTTGAATTCATCGAATTTCGAACCATCAAAAACTCTAAAAAAAAGATATAAATTTTTCTTTCTTGCAAATTCTTCATTAGCAGAAAAACCTTTCTAAGACGTGGAGGTCATTTTGGGAAAAAGTTCTAGTGGCAGAATCCTTTCCGATTCTCCCTCAAATCACGAGTCTTGTCTTATTGTTCACAAGTAGCTTGGTTTTGTATTTCTTACATGATATAATAAATTTCAAGAGTTAGTGGTATCACAGCATTACCCCCAAGATTATGACATATTTTTTTGTATTAATACTAGAAGCAATCAAGATCACAATACAATATTCAACCAGACTTAACAATGTTTCTTTTTTCCAGATACATCTCCATTGATCGAACATTAAAGCACTAAGCAACTAGCATTAACTCACCTTGCAATTACCTCTCTAACATCAAAAGGTTTCATGATATCCTTATCTATAATCCCATACAAATCTTCAACGTCATATAAGGGAGATTCGAAGGTATCAATGAAAGTATTGGTGGGTGAACGATTCAGATTCTTCACAATCTCCCTGGCTATCAGGATTGCATGTTCATCGTTCAGAGCATAGTGATCAGTTACTCCAGATTGGGAGCAGTGTAGGTCAGCACCACCAAGGTCTTCAGCTGAAATCTTGAAAGGAAAAAAATTGTTAAAAATATTTTAAGTGCTACATGCATTACTGTTTATTTTATTGAATTAATTTGTTCAATCTTTCATGTTTGAAAACTATTCTGTTGTATAGAACCTTAAACAGTAAGCAAATTCTTCACCAAGTAGAGAGCTCTTTTTCTACTGAAATAATGGGCTATTGATCAGACCACTTAATTTTTTGAATCATAATCACATGATTAACCCTGTCAAATGCTTTTGAGAAGTCTGTATATAAGGTATCAAATTGAGATCCTTTCTCCAAGGTATTAAATATATCCCTATAGCATAAGACATTCAGATCAGTAGACTTTGCAGCTGATAAAAAATAACTTTGTCTTAAAATTAAAAAATTATTCCCTGCAAAATTGACTAAGGAATAATATTAAAATAGAGTACATAGGCTACCGGCCTATAAATCTGGCTGTTTTTAGTATTTATGTACTTATATTAGAACTATATGAAAGTCTGACTTCTATTCAAGAATCTATCTTCTATCAGAATTCAAGTTCATATTTAATAAGGGTGTTGGTACAATCAGGAATTCAAATATTAAAAGTTAAACTAGCAAATAAAATTGGCCACATAATAATCATTGATACCTACCTGTTCTCCTGTGGCAGCTCTTACCAAAGGTGGCCCAGCTAAAAATATGGTTCCTTGTTTTTTTACTATAACTGATTCATCAGCCATGGATGGTACATAAGCCCCACCAGCTGTACAGGGTCCCATTACAACAGCAATCTAATAACAAACAAATGTATAATAATAAAAAAAATTATTAGGTTTTATGTTAAATTAACAAATTTCATAGAGTCCATTTTTGCACTTTCGATAACATTTAAATGTATTTTGAAACTTCATTGTGTTAAAATTGGTGATAATCTAAACTGTCAGACAATGTTACAACACACCACCCAAAACTATACAGAGAAAATTTTAGAGGCCATAAATGCAAAATGGATATGGTAAATTCATTCTAAAATATAAGATTAACTTCAAATGGTTCCGAGGCAAATTGTGGAAATAAGTATGTCTCAAGTACTAAAAAAACATACCTGTGGTATTCCTTGAGCTGACATATTAGCCTGATTATAAAAAATCCTCCCAAAATGATCTTTGTCAGGAAATACTTCAGACTGGTGTGGTAAATTAGCTCCACCGCTGTCCACCAGATATATGCAAGGCAAATTGTTTTCTTGGGCTATTTCCTGGGCTCTTACATGCTTCTTGACAGTTACTGGGTAATAGGTACCACCTTTAACTGTTGCATCATTTGCTACTATCACACATTCTTGACTGAAAAGGTATATATAAAAGTAAGTATTTACTAAATATTCAACATTAATGCATGTTACTTACCCTTGAACTTTGCCAATACCAGTCACGATACCAGCAGAACAAATACTGCCATCATATAATTCATTAGCTGCTAAGGCCGATAGTTCTAAGAAAGCTGTGTTTTTATCTAAAAGTAAACTTATCCTATCTCTGACCAACAATTTTCCTTTGCTTGTATGTCTTGACACAGCCTTTTCTCCACCACCTTGCAGGGTTTCGTTGGTTTTGTTCTGTAGAGTTTCAATAAGTCTGGACATGCAAGCATGATTCTCCTATGCATAAGAAAAACTAGGTGTATCGATATGTAATCATTGGTCCTTCATAATTATATAAAATAGCAATTGATTATAACATGTGAAGTATATGCATGAAGTCTAAAATCCCAATATTATGTTTACATCTTTTTTAAAATTCTACTGGCACTGAGAAATAATATTTAAATTGTTTATTGACCGACAAATTTATTTAATATTTACACTTAATTATTGTAAAAAATATTTTTGGAGTAAAAATAAATATTCAGAATATTATTAGGCTATTAGGTAATATATATAATTAAAAATTCATTATTACCGAAAATTTTTCTGACTGAAAATTTACTTTAGTTTTAATAACATTAGTAGAATACTTGCATACAAATTTCAACAGTTTTACATTAATACATGAAATATGCTGCTTAAACAACATTTTTACCAAAACTATATGTGTTTCCTTAATAGTAACAACAATAATCAGTCTCTTATCATTTATTCGTGACGATATAATTTTACACAATAGATTAATATCATTCATTAAAATATAATTATCATTTTATAAAATTTTAGCTTTACAAGGTTCTCCGCATTTTCCATTTCATAAGTCTTAAATTTTAAAACATTTTCTAGTTCTAGTGTCTTGTAACATTAGTAATTTAATGAAAAAAAAACAAGGAAAATTGTCATTGGCATATAATTGTTTATAAATGTAATTAATATATTAATCAAAAATATATATTAAAGTACCAACAGTCAAGACCAAAACAAAAATCAGCTGTCTCTTTCTCTCTCAATACAATTAGGGGTGTAAAAATACTATCGATATTTCCCAAGTATCGATTTAATAGAATACACAGAAAATATAACTAAAAATCTTATGTAGAGGCATCAGCTTTCCGCTTTATTATAGATATACTACGGTTTTTTCACTTGCACTACTATTTAAAAATTTTCCCCTAAAAACATGAAAATAATCTGCTTACCTCCATACAATAGCGTTTTTATGGGAGTCAGCACTCAGACAGGTTAAATGTCAAGTATGGTTTATATATTTTACTGTATATTAAATCAAATTGCAGTAGTTTTTACTGTTTATAAACCTACTTCTATAATATATGATTTAAAATTTCAAGATTGTATTGTTTATTGCTTGAGTTAATAATAGTCTCTTTATGCTTCGAAAATATATGGAAATATACCTTCTCCCCTCAATTTATACATTTTTAAAATATAACAATAATAATTTTTATTTAACACCAAGCAACCTGGAAAAAAAATTACGTTCCAGTGGAAATGTTATGTTTACAGGTACTCTTTGTAACGACAGTGGCGCTCTCGGCCTGGCCAAAGTACAGTGACTTTATACAAGAAGCCGCTATAGACCAAAGATAGAAAAAACTATTTAATCCTTTCTTGCTTGGTTTTGGCGCGGTTCGGAGGCAACTTGGCAGCTTAATTGTTGATGTAGTTGAATGTCGAACTATTTCTTTTCTAATTCGTTGCGTCTGGACCACAAATAAGTTTCGTAAATATTTGTCGTAAAAGCAACAAAACCGAAACCTAAAGAGGGAAGTACAACTGATTATGGTATACATTGTTTTTTTTAATTTAAATAAATGATTGCTGCTTTCGAACTACTTTAGAGGGCATTTTTAGCCTTTTGCAGCTTAGAAAAGATAGCAAATACAGATTAATCGAAAAATAGTTTAAGAAATTGTGTATGTCAACATGAAAACTAATAGTTCACGAATGCTATATTTTGTTGCGTATCTAACTCAATCATGGACTGCTTAGGTTACATTTCTCTCGTCTATTTACCATGGCCTTCTAATATGCCTTGTGTTCGGACTTTAAGGATTTACGTGACACATACAGTGTTGGGAGAAAAGCCCTAAAGTGTATTACGCCTATTTAGAATTGGGGCGACATCTATTATTTATTTATTTAATATATACCGGAAACGGAAGTGAAACAATAGGACTTGCAAGCGTCAGTATAGGATTTTAAAATTCGATCAAATAATTCATTTGACAAATATGCTTGCAAGAAAGCTTCTGACTCTACAGAAATGTGCAAAATACCCCATAAACCCTGTGTTTCGAAGAGCTATGAGCGAATTCCATGGGGGAGTACCGGGAGAGGTATGTTTAAACCCATCTGACAACTAGTCTATTGAGCAATTTGTACTTTGTTTTAGAATCTCCCATTTCGTAAAATAATAGGAAATCCGAACAGATGCACCTTAATGTTTATTTTATTTTTTGGATCAGGATTCTGGGTTCCATGCATCGCTTTTGTTTATATGATGCATAAATAATATTTTCAATGGTAAGTTGTTTCTTTCGCATATCCTTTTAATGTCCCCAGACATAAAATAACGCGCATTAAATTCAAAAACGTTTTCTTGTGTTTAAATATACAAGAGAATTTAAAAGAATGTTTTTATATGTCTACTGACGCTTGTAGGGTCAGGCCTAGTGCGCGTTATTTTAGGTTGGCGACACTTATGTGACATTCGTCATTTGACCGCTTTCCAAATGTCAATGTCATCGTCATCCCTTCCACTTAGTGCGCAGGTGATACATTTTTTTAACACGATATTTTCAGTAAATTAAAGTCAAGTTCATTTTTTAAAACTTCTTTTTTTGTACCTTAAATAAAATTCAAAATGATTGGAAGATCAAACCTTTTGGTCAGGAAAGCCATCACAAATTTTGTTAGGAATCATGGGCATGGCGGTATCCCTGGAGAGGTAGGCTCATTACGTAATATATTATTGGAGCAAATTGTTGTTTCTAGCTTATATATCAACGAAGAAATATGAATAATAGTAATTCTTAAAAAATAGTTCGTTTTTTATAAGAACTTTGCTTCCTTGTATCCTTCAGTATTATTAATACCTATCCAGCATTCAACAAAATCTTTAATTTAAAAAAGTGAAACCTCAAAAAATAATCGTAAAGTTTTTTGTTAAAATGTATAATACAAAAAAAAACCTATAAAAAGGACACTCCATGTATTTTTATGGCAAAAAAACTTGTAGTGGACTACAGATATGTATTTTATAGTAGGTGTATTTCTGCATTTATATAGCTCTATGAAGTGCACTAAATGTCATACAGATACTTTATTGTGATGCCAATCGATATGAAGCCTAACAATTTATCCCCCATATTCACTAAAAAGGTTTAAGACAATGGCACTTACAACTTTTAGTTTCCAACTTAATCATTTCAGCCAAGATAGACAGGTTATAAAATTAAACTTCTTTAGTGAATGTTAGTGTTTATTTCCTCAAAATGTTTTTTTAAGTTACTGCGAGGGTAAAACCACTTATGCCTGATGGTGTTCAGAGACTTCCAAAGATTACCACAAATAAATTCAGATTTTCGCAAAAGCCTAAGATTTGCCAAAGATTTCCTTTCAAGTGCACAGTGACATCCAAAAACTTCCTGCAGTGGTTTATCCCTCGAACTGCTCTCATTCTGGAATGGCAATATATAAAACAAACCTATGTACAAGCATTAAAAAATACAATAAACAGTGTATATAGAGTTTCTTCACATATTTCTTTTGAACTGATATATTTACGTATCTGTTACCACTAGGGTTGCTAAATGCCCAATCTAGGTGAGAATGTCCTGATTTTCGATTACAGATTAAAAGATCTCTCATCTAAATTTGAATTCGACTTTAACCATGTTGGTTTAAGTTAAATTGATTAGATTCTGCACTGCTTAAAGTATGTAGCAAAAAACTACCACTTTTCAAATATGAATAACTTGAAAACAAATAAATGTAGGGATATAATAGGTAGTAGTCAATTCCAAAAACTTAAAAATGTAGGTATTCAATAAAAAAAATAAAATAATAATATTAATATTAATAATATAATAAAACTGGTCAAAATGTTTACATTTAGATATGGGATCAATGAAGACATCAAATTGATTTTTATATTTAATGTTTTGTATTGGCTTAAGCAATTTTTTAACAAGTATGAATACTTAGAAAATTTGTCCCAATTTTTGAAAATCAAAATTGTGGCAAACCAAATTTTAACATCAAAGTTCTGTTTTTTAAATTCAACATAATAATAGTATTGTTGAAAAACAGACAAAACTTAATTGCTGTTTAGAATATTTAACCAAGCTTTCAGATTTGACAAGTTGCTTACAAAAATCTAGGAAGTAACTGTCAAATTTGACATTCCATTAAATATTCTAAACCTTAATGGAGCTTTCTGCAACCAGCCATTAAAACACACATGTATGTAAATGATGTTTATAAAATTTATGTAATGGTAATAAACTTTTTTTTCCAGAATTTGCCATTCTCAATTGAAAACCGCTTTAAATTAACAGCTATGTTTATTGCATTCTTTGGTTCAGGCTTTGCTGCTCCTTTCCTGGTTCTGAGGCATCAATTGGTCAAGGCCTAAATATTATTTACTAGGTAAATCTTTGTAATATTTTTTATTTAATTGTGGATCCAATGTAGGTATATCTTCATTACGTAACATGTATTTATGTAATTTTTCAACAAGTTTAAGATTGAATGTCACTCGTAAAATTAATTGGGTGGGATTTTATAAGATAAAAAGGTACATATTCACTGAATATCAATTTTGATAGTGTGTTTTTTAAATCAGCTCATAATATTGACTCCCTAAATTTTGAATAGTTATTTATTTAAATGGTATATAAATTTTGTAGAACACTAGTAATTCTCTGATGGGTGGGCAAAAGAGTGTGAGTTTCTGTGCAAAATGTGATATGTATTTAATACCAATAATTTTTATTAAACCACATTTTTAGAAGTTATATTGCTTAAACCATGTCTATATTAGAAAAACTAAACAAGGCAAAGCTATGTTATTAATATTATAACGCACAGAAAAATATTACTATCTTACTATTTTGCCTAAAAACTGAAAATATTCTAGGAAAGTTAACAAAACCATTATAAATTGAAAATTTCTTTTTAGAATACTTTTTATTCTATGTTACCAACTTTAGCCTTACTCAATTTTCTCCCGACCATTTCTATTTTGCAATATATGTTGTATGTCCTGAAATGTAATATTTTCTTTTTCGTTTCAGGTTCGTAGCTGTAATCTTCTAGTGTTTTAATTTGTTTATTGGTGTACGTTCATCTAATAAATGTGTTAAAAAATAAGATTTATTTTCATTATTTTCCTGCGGATGTGTGGTGTACCAAGAGAAAAAAAACTTTCTTGGATCCTTAGACATTAAAATTTTGTAATAAATAGTTACACTTTTTGAGCAATTTCAATTATTTTTAGGTGTTATTCTAAAAATAGTCTTATCATTGATCTCTTGATAAAGCAAGATATTTAGATTTTTGTTAGCTTTTTGATTTTGACAAATTTTTTAAAGATGGCAAAAAAAATATTCCTACACAATATTCATTTCTTTTATTGCAAACGCATTATTAAAATTTGGTCCATGCATTTTTTTATTGGTATTTTTAAAATATTAAATTCAATTTTTTAAATCCAGTTTTTAAAACTAGCATTTCAGAAAACTGAAAAATTTACATTTAATTAATCCATGAAACACAACAGATCAGTTGTAAAAAAGCCTTTAGATATTTTTATAATGCTTCAGGTCCCATATGAAGCTTAAATGATGGGTAATTATAAAATTGTTGCTTTATTTTCTATTTTTTATCAAATTTTTTAAATGGCAGGTAATCTAAAAAAAATACGCATAAAAAAAGGTTTGAATATAAAAACAACTTCATAAACCTAGAAATACTGCTGTATCAACGATCTGAAAGGCGTTGCAATTAAAATATACGTATATTACTTGGATGTTTTAATTGCTTTTTACTTATTTATTATCGAAGATTAATGTATAATAATAAATAAAACAGGGATAAAAACCATACCTGGATTAACCATGGGGCTAAAAGGGCTACAGCCCCGGGCCCCGCGGTTCAATGGAGCCCCGTAGGGGCCCTTTTTTCGTGAAACGTGCGTGAGAGATGAGAGAGAGAGAGAGCAAAAATATTATGAATATGAGATTCAGTAGAATGAGAATTGAAATCAATAAGTCAGTAAATTAAGAGTAAAATCAAAAGATTTACTGAAAAATCAGTAGATCTGGCAACAGTGGCGCCGGGTCGGGGCTCGCCTACGTTTTGACGGCCTTGAACGCACGCCGGCGTATCGAAGCAATAAAATAGGCGCGAAACTATTCAATAACCAATCAAATTAGTTATAGCAACCTGTTTGCCTTGGATCTTCTCGTTGTTTCTTTCTAGTTTGGATTGTCAGGACGGTCTTTGTTTTATTCACGGGTCCAGTAATGATGTAATGAAGACAAATTTATTAGAATATTTGGATTTGGCAATCTGCAAGATCGTTACATCGATATTATTTCTTCTGTATTTTTAAAATATGTACTGTACGTTTACGTTTATGTTCATTTTAAGAAGAAAGCAGTGATTTAGTGGTACATAATAAAATAACTAAGTAACTACTTAATTATAAGCTATTAATTCATAGCTAATTAAATAGTCAGCGTTGCAGGCGTTGGTGCGTTGCGTTGTGTGGTAAGTTGAGATAATACATTTTTGTTTTGACAATCATCAATTTATTTTCAATGTATTATTTTTTTTACATATTATTTTATTATTTATATATAGAAAAAAAATAAAAAATACCTATACCCTATACCTAGTCAGTGCCCGTGGCCGGTGCCAATATAGTAATGAATAAGGGTGACAAATCGATATTAAGTCGATACAAAAGCGGCGCTCAAAAAAGAAAAGTAAGTTATAGTTTGTTATTGCTTATGGTTTTTTGTATGTATAGACAACTTACCTGGATAACACAAAATAATTATTTTAAGGCTGCTGAGGATAAATTAGAAGCAGTAAAGAAACTGCCCAAAATAACAAGTTTTTTAACTAAACCTAACGCTTTGTTAGAAAAGGATTCCACTAAAAATAGTTCTGATTACCGAAACACAAGCATTGAAAGCAGTGCTTATACTATAAGCGACACTAATACTAATGATGATAATGCGCACGATGGAAATTTAAATAAAAATTCCTGGGAAAATTCAGAAAGGTATAGTATAATAGTATTACTTTTTACTCCATAACTTATAGTTTACAACTTAGATACACTGAATCATTTTGACGGTTTAAATGTAGCGTTGAATGTTGATGGCAAATTTCACTTTCCCATTTAAATTTATTTTCATTTTAGTGCCTTCAACAAGTTAATCTGTTGCAACCCTTTCTATTCGACTTAGTTTATTCCTACCTAATAAGGATCCCGCCAAATGGCCTGAAATAATTACCGATAATTTAATTGATTGTTATTTAGAAAAAGGAGCCGAATATTTTCAAAATTTTGACGCTGATAAAAATTTCAAGGCTTCATTAAGATCCTACAAACCACAAAATAGAAAATTCAGCAAAACAATGCTATACAAGATTTTGGTAAACGGCGGAACGGTTAGAAGGCAGTGGATTTTATATTCTCTCAGCACCGGAAATATTTACTGCTTTTCTTGCAAACTTTTTAATTTCGACAAAGGTGCCCCATTTTGACGGGTTCTCAGATTGGAAAAAGGGTCCTCAGAAAATCGGACTCCACGAAAACAGCAAAGATCATAGGGTCAGTATGAACAAACTTCTTTCGAGAATAAATTTAGAAAAACGAGTGGACAAAAATATTGCAGACGCCTTTCAGAAAGAAAAGAATTATTGGATTGATGTTTTTAAACGAATTGTAGTTGTAATTAAATTTCTAGCAGGAAGAGGTTTACCTTTTCGTGGAGACAATGAAAGTTTTGGGTCATCATTTAATGGTCTTTACATGGGAATGTTGGAAACAATTGCCCAATTCGATCCTTTCTTAGATAATCATATTAAGAATTATGGAAATAAAGGTAAAGGTAGTGTTTCCTATTTGTCCAAAACTATATGCGAGGAGTTTATCAAATTAATGTCCGAAAAGGTACTGAAAAAGATTATAGGAGATATCATGGCATCCAAATATTATTCAATCATAGTAGATTCAACCCCAGATTTATCACACGTAGATCAGTTACCGGTAATTATACGTTATTGCTCTAATGAAAAAGGTGGGCAAGTACATGAGAGATTTTTAGGATTTGTACCTATTTTCAGTCATACTGGTAAATCTTTGTCGGAGGTTGTTATAAATTTTCTAACAAAAAATTCGTTGGATTTAAAGTTTTGTCGTGGACAGTCCTACGACAATGCAAGTAATATGTCCGGGCAGTATAATGGCCTCCAAGCACATATACGAGAAATTACAAAAGTAGCTTTTTACGTGCCTTGTTTTGCACATTCCTTAAATTTAGTTGGAGAATGTGCTGTTGACGATTGCCTTGACGCTACAAAGTTTTTTAATTTTTTGCAAAAATTGTATGCTTTTTTCGGGGCCTCCACACACCGATGACATTTGCTTTTAAATCATATTGACAAAAACCTTACTGTCAAATCGCTAAGTACCACTCGTTGGAGCTGTAGGGAAGATGCGGCAAAAGCGTTAGTCACAAGCTATGTCCAAATATTTACCTGCTTAAAAACAATGTCGGATGATCCTTTAGAAAAAAAAAGACACAAAATTAGAAGCCGCGGGTCTTTCTAAACAAATGACAAAAATGGAGACTCTTGTAATGGGTACTTTCTGGAGTAAAATTTTAAGACTTTTTGGGGAAGCTTCCAATATACTACAAAAACCAGGTTTGGATTTGTTATTTGGTGAAAAAATATTAAAAGGGCTAATAACAAGTGTTTCCTCTTTCCGAGACCAATTTGATTTGTTTGAAAAAGAAGCCAAAAATTTACTACCACAGGAGGAATATGATTATTCTATGGGCAGGTCAAAACGTCAAAAGAAATATCCAGATGGCAAAAATGAAATGGTATCAGATGAGAGAGAAATTTTTCGGACACAGACGTTTTTAATAATAATAGACAAGCTGGTCAATGAATTACAACGACGTTGTAATGCATATGCAGATCTTGCCAAATTGTTCGGATTATTATCGGAATTTAGTTCTGATTTATCTAAAGCAGAAATTGAAGAATTTTCCGCAAATGTAAGAAGCGTCTATAAAGATGACTTAAATAATAATTTAACTGATGAATTGGCATTCTTTTCTGACCTTCTTAAAACTTCCACAAATAAAGTACTTAATCCGCTTGATCTCCTAAAGTACATTTTGGAAAATCAATTAATTGACACATTTCCAAACGTTTATACCCTTTTAAAAATTTATTTGTCAATACCTATAGCAAATTGTGAGTCAGAACGTTCTTTTTCAAAGCTGGTTTACATTAAAAATAAATACAGAACCACAATGCAGGAGGAACGTCTGTCTTCATTAACATTAATGTGCATAGAAAGGGACGTTCTGAAGGAATTAGAATTCGATGGCGTGGTAGAAGAATTTGTTAACCTTAAATTACGAAAAAAAAATATATTTTGACCACGTACATATATTATAGGTATATAGCTACTGTTTTTTGTTTGTTATGGGAATAAAATTTTATTAACAATATTTTGCATTTTATTCATAAAGGGCAATGGCGTAATTGACACATTTCCAAACGTTTATACCCTTTTAAAAATTTATTTGTCAATATATATTGTATATATATATATATATATATATATATATATATACAGAACCGCAATGCAGGAGGAACGTCTGTCTTCATTAACATTAATGTGCATAGAAAGGGACGTTCTGAAGGAATTAGAATTCGATGGCGTGGTAGAAGAATTTGTTAACCTTAAATTACGAAAAAAAAATATATTTTGACCACGTACATATATTATAGGTATATAGCTACTGTTTTTTGTTTGTTATGGGAATAAAATTTTATAAACAATATTTTGCATTTTATTCATAAAGGGCAATGGCGTATCGGCGTATCTAGTAGGGTGAGCGCCGCTTTTTTTCTACCCCCCCCCCCCTAAAAAAGGGCTCCTTAAAAATATAATAGCCCCGGGCCCCATAAAAGCTTAATCCGGCCTTGATAAAAACATGATAACAAAGTTGTGAATTTTAACAGTAAATAATAAATAACGGAAACGAAAAAGCCTGTCTAGGAATGAAATCAGTTTTTGTTAGGACGGTATCACTAAATGGCTCTTCGTCTGGGGCTTACTCAGAGCTGGGACGACCCTGCCAGATGATTTACACCTTATTCCAGTTTGGAGACATTATCGGTGGGATGTCCGGATGGCGGGCTCCAAGAACACCCCGATTCTTACAAATAACTTTTTTAATTATTCCTTCGTTTTATAATATTTGAAATGCATCTTGGTTTCCACTAGGTGCCCCTTGAGAGTACTACTGTCATCACGAAATGACTTCTTCTTTCAAGCTATCCCTTCACGTCTCATAGCGATCTTTACGCTAATATTCTATGTAGACCTCACACGTCCACAGCGTCTGCTTCATTTCTAGCAGGGTCGTTAGCTTCCAAACTGGGCTCCCGCTTCCTCCCTAAACAAGGCAGCAAAACCGAACACGTAGAACAAATTAAATTTCTAGATTTTAAAAAGGCCGGAAAATTTTAAGTTATTTTTTAATAATCCCCAAAACTGACGATATCGGGTCGTATTTTACTCAACATCTATTTTTGCTATTCTATTTCTATATTGTTAGTTTATTTTATTATCTCTGCCTGGGCCTTGTTAAATAATATCCATACCTGATAATAATTGTGGCTAATAAATCGAAGACTGAGGATGCAAAGAATTTAAGTTCAGGTTAATAAAAGAGCATTTATTTTTTTGTCAAATTTACCTACATTATGAAATCAAAAGAACATTGGATTTTATCAATTTCCTTCAAGTGTTGATAAATAATTGTAATTATTTTTATTTAAGAACGTGGTAACAAAATCTGTGCTTCTACATTTCCTGAAACAACGGTCTAATCAATTGACTGTTTGTTTGTTTTTAATATTTGTTATCAATTTGTTTGATTATATATATATATATATATATATATATATATATATATATATATATATATATATATATATATATATTTATATATATATTCATTCGAATTTTCAGCCAACTACCTTCCTGTTTAAAGATATAGCAATTTACAGCTGGCTAGATGTACCTGTAGTGTAGTAGTTCTAGAAATGAAGAATAAACTCCGGTGACAATTGTGACATTTACACTGTTGACAGTTACAGTTCCTGATAGGTATTTTGAAAGCTAATGATGCTTTTTTTTGTAAATTTCTATATTTTTCGTAGTTATTTTATCAGAAAATCTCATAATGCCTAGACAAATATGTAGTTAGTTCGTCAGTTATAATCTTGTTCGTTTAGTCGAGAAGATTTACTTAATCCGATAGATTATGTTTGCAAGATTTAACAAACTCCTCGAAAATATCACAGTATACTGGCATAATGACTAAAAGTAGCCCTAAGAACAAATATTTACGCAGATATAGGACATGTTTTATCATAGGAATAATTATTTTATCGTTCCAAATCTTTTTGGTGGCGAACTTTTTTGCTCAAAATAAAAATAATGTAGAACCCGAAAGATGGGAGCCCTCGGACTCTGAAAGGGACTCTGGCTCGAATAATGAAGCCCTGAATTCCGCTCGACGTAGTGACGACGAAGAAACGAATTTGCTCGCGCCTCAAACAAAGAAAATTGGCAATAATAGCATGCAGATTCAGCTCAAGGTTGAAGATTTAAATTTTGAGTTACCATGTCAAATCACTGAGAAGCAGGCATTATCAGCACTTAACAGAGCCAAGTCTCAACGATGTAAACAGCTCATTGCAAATATTTCATGTCTGTCTTTAGAAAATCAGTTGTATCCATTGGAACTGAAGTCTACTTGCCCTGCCAAAAATTTTGTGATGGGTAAAGAACTAGGCTGCTTTAAGGATGAAAAAAATTTTAGGCTATTAAGTGGGTATTTTGGGGTTAACAAGAATGAAAATTCCCCAAAATACTGCATGAATCTTTGTTTGCAATCGGGGTTTCCTTATGCAGGTGTTCAGTATTCGTAAGTTAATTATTTTTTAGGTCTAGGTGCCAAGTATTTTAATTTTTTTCTTTATTGAGCCCCATATTTTAGTCATGAATGTTTCTGTGGGTCAGATGAGCCTCCATATAGTTCAAAAATACCTGATTCATCATGTAATATGAAATGTCCTGGAGATCCACATTCAACTTGTGGGGGATATTATACTATCAATGTATATCAAACTGGAATTAAGAGTAAGTGTCTTGGTGATTAAAAGTAATAAGAAACTGTACGTCACATCAATTATTTAAAAAAGCACTCAGTAATAATTAAACATTCAACAAAAATGTAAAAGAATTATATAGTAGTCGAACATAAAAGAACTGCATACAGAGAAAACTAATAAGGTTAAACACAACAGGTTCCAGTGAACATGTTAAAATTACATTTAAATATCAAACCCAAAAGGATAATAACACTTATCTTTGGCAAATTTTATAACCTCCCATTTGAACTTCTCTGTTCCCTCAATATTGCTAATGCCAACTGGTAACAAGGAATATGCCTTAATAGCCATATAACCTGGTCATCTTTCAAAAAAGGCCGATCTGTGTAAAGAGATTTGAAAATTATCTCTGCCCCGCGTTGCCATAGACATGGTTGGGGCATATTCGTCCTGATTTACAGAAAATTAAATTCTATTTCTCCTTATAAACGTTACAAGGGCCACAAAGTACAAAGATGGCAATGTTGGAAGTCCTAATTCAGAAAAATGCCCTCTGCAGGATTCTCTAGGGTGAAGTTTTAGCATGCACCTAATAATGCGTTTTTGGGTTTTAAATACATAATAGAACATTACCATTTCATATCTATACAAAATTTAAGGTAAAATAATTTTTTTAATAACAACATTTCACTAAGCGGTCTAGTTCTAGCATATTGGATTTTTCCCAAAATATTAGGTACCAGGTCATCCCTGTATGACCCTTATTTTTCTAAATTTAAATTCAAGCTGATAGGTAGTTTTCAAGCTATGACTTGAACTGAAGATGGACTATCAGTATTGATAAAATATATATATCTTTTTGCCTAGAGAACCTAAAACTTCACGATATATAAAACATCAGAGGGTAATTTTTTCACAATTACATTTGGCCTCCATCTTGAATTAGTACTACAGTTTTACTAGTTCACCTCTAATTAGTTGTGGCACACAATTTTTAATCAGTCTGTTAAGAAGTTTTTCAGACTGAATTTTTATATATTTTATGATGTCCCTATTTTTTTTCAGCCATCTTGGATTCATATCAAAATTCACCAGTTGATTCCTGCAAAATACTTGATTTTTGAGTTAAATTGGATAAGGATATCTAATTCTGATCACGACAACCCCAGTGCTCGTTCTCAGACTATGAATAATGCTCCAGCTTCTCTGCAGCAGGAACTATATGAAGGTTCGAATTTTTCGCTATCAACAAACAAAATGTAACTCAGACATATGATACAGTCACACAGTCAGTGGTATTGGGGTTTCCTCAGGGAGTAGTCTGAGCATGTTTTATCAAAATGTCAGGGGACTATGCACAAAGACTGACGAGATTTCTCTAAGCATTTTGTCTTGCGACTATGAAGTAATTTTTCTTACCGAGACGTGGCTTAATGGGGATATTAGTAGCTACGAAATGTTTAAACATACATATATAGTTTTCCGTAAAGATAGGAGTTATGAAGAACTGGGATGCCAGTGCGGCGGAGGCGTGTTGATTGCAGTTTCTTGTTGTTTTCAGGCATCCTTGATTATTAGTCCTAGGATGTGTATATTTCCCACCCAATTCTAGCCTGGAGTATTATCAGTCATTCTGCATTACCTGCGAGTCGCTGAGAAATAGTTTTGACAGTCATACATTTTTAATTTCTGGGGATTTTAACCTTTCTTCAGTGGAGTGGATCTATGAAGACGATACCCTTGTTCCAAGGTCTTTAATATCGTTGGCCTCTGAAACTCTTATTGTGTCAATGAACTTTCTAGAATTGCAACAAATTAATTCTTTATGCAATCACATGGGTAGAACTTTAGACTTGATTTTTGCTGATGACTTTGTTAATGTTCGCATTTCATCTCCTGATTTACCCCTAGTAAATATTGACCCTTACCCTCCTGCGATTGAATTGATGTATAAAATTGAATATGTTCCTTCAATAAAAAGTTACAATCAAGTGAGTGTATATCAGTTTCATCGGGCAAATTTCCATGAACTTGATCTTTTTTATAAGCAATCGGATTGGTCTTTCTTATCATCTCCTGACATCAACGGGGTCGTTGAAACCTTCTATGAGGTTTTGCTTCGGGGAATCGATATTCATGTTCCCAAGAAAACCATGGTTGACTGCAAGTACCCAAAATGGTTTGACCTCCCATTGGATTATTGGACAAAAGAATCGCCTATATAAGAGGTATAAAAGGACTGAACAACAAGCTGACTATCTGGCCTATTCGGACCTACGACGTGAAGTAAAGTTTCGAACTGACATGTGCTATCTTACATATGTCACGCAAACTGAATTACTTATTCCGGAAAATATCAAGCACTTTTGGTCATTTGTTCGTAACTTGAGAAGAGACTCTGGTATGCCTAGTGTTATGAATTATGACGGTGAAGAAATTATGGGTTCAAATCATATCGCTAATGCCTTTGCAGCCCATTTTCAGTCCTGCTATTCACACCATGAAATTTTAGATTTTAGTCAGATCAGTCCTGTAAGTTCTTCAGGGAAACTACTAGCAACATATTATTTTACAGAGGCAGAAATCTGCACTAAAATAGATGGCCTTGATGTTTCTAAGAGGGCTGGTCCTGACGGAATTCCCACTATCTTTTTGAAAAGGTGCTGTCAGTCATTGTCTCAACCGCTATATGTAATTTTTCAAAGATCTTTTAATCTAGGTTCATTTCCTGATATTTGGAAATTTTCTACACTGATGCCGATCTTTAAATCCGGGGATAAAAGCGATATAAAGAACTACAGAGGTATCTCTTTGCTTTCGCATATCCCAAAGCTGTTTGAGGCAATTATCACTGATCATTTATTTAAGTCTTTGAAACACTACATTACGAGTATGCAACATGGTTTTTATCGCGGTCGCTCAACTACTACAAATCTTGCGATGTTCCAAAATTACTTAATTACATCTGTCGAAGCTGGCCAACAGATTGATGCTGTTTACACGGACATATCCAAGGCTTTTGATAGTGTTTGTCATCAGCTTTTATTATTAAAATTGCAGCAAATTGGTCTTTCTGGAAGTTATTTGGAGTGGATCAGATCTTATTTGTTTAATCGTCGACAACAGGTCAACATTTGTGGTTCAGTTTCTAGGGAGGTTATTATGACATCGGGTGTCCCACAGGGTTCACATATTGGTCCAGTGCTCTTTCTACTTTTTATAAATGACATAGTATCTTGCTTTAGAGCGTCCAAATATCTTTTGTATGCAGACAATTTAAAATTTTTTGCTCCCGTTTACACTGACTCAAATGCACTGCAATCTGACATTGGAAGGCTCGTCAACTGGTGCAGCATTAATTATCTCCATCTTAACATATCCAAGTGTAAAGTGCTCCGTTTTCATAAACGCATTAATCCTGTTCTCTCCTCCTACTTCATAAATGATGTAACACTAGAGGTTGTTAGTTCTTACACTGACCTAGGTGTTATTTTTGATGACAAACTAACATTTAATCTGCATATTGACAGCATTGTACTCAAGGGTTTTAGATTGTTGGGCTTTATAAAAAGGCATACAAGGCATGTGACGGACACCAAAGCAATTGTCTGTCTGTATCTCTGTACTCACTGGTACGGAGTGTTTTGGAGTATTGTTCAACAATATGGAGTCCATCATACCAGTGCCATAACGATAGAGTTGAAAAAGTACAAAATAGATTTGCGAAATACCTCTTAAATAAATTTAATTTTCCATATCAGGATCTATCATATAACACTAGAGCTCTTCTATGCGGCCTTCAAACCCTTGAGTTTCAGAGACGTAAGGCACTTCTTGTTTTTCTACACAAGCTAATAAATGGAGACATTGATTGTGAAATATTGTTGGGGTCGGTCTCATTTTTGGTACCTATTAGGAGAACAAGACAACCTCAGCTATTCTTTGAAAGATACCACCGTACAAGTTATGGGTCTGGCGCATTTATTGACCGACTAGTGTGTAATTACAATCGTCATTTCGCAGAATATGACATCTTTAGACTTAGCACTTTGCAGCTAAAAAGGCAGCTAAATGGATTGCTTTTGTGAGGTTTTTTACACTTCGTATTCATATGGATTTATGTATTCCTTTGTAATTTTTTTTTGTGTCTGTAAATGTGTATTTGTGTATCAATTTTTTTTTTCTTCTCTATTTTAAATGTTTGATGTTTTTAGATTTTACTTTTTTATTTTGTTTTTATTAAATGTTTGGCAGCATTAGTGTACGTTTCAGAAAAAAAAATTACGTCTTTCCTTTAAGAAAAAAAAAAAAAAAAAAGTAATTTTTTTAACACTTCCCTAGGCCACCATTTTGTTTAGCCATATTGGATTTTTACCCAAATGTTACCAGGTCATCCCCATATGACCCTTAATTTTTTATCAAAATTTAAAGTCTATCGGGTTAGTAGTTTTTAGCTATGCCTCAAATAGACAGACCTACAGAATTGAGAAAGTGTGTTTTTCGGCATCTAGACGCACTGAAACATAAAGATCTGAAAAAATCTCGGATTGGGTTTTCTTCATGATTGCAATACTTTCCTTTTACGAGGGAAGTAATATAAATATAACTTGCATTTTTCAAATAAACACCACATTTTACTTTCCAAAGATGAATTTTTTCCTGCTTTATGTATAAAGGTAACATTTAAGTAAAAATTAATATGTACAAGTTTTGATTGTTTTCAACATTTTGGGTCTTAATTTATTTTTAGGATTTGTTCCACAAATTGCCAATGATAGTTCTTCTGTTACTAAACCAGCAAAAATTGTATTTTTGTTAACATTGAATGGCAGAGCATTAAGACAAGTCAAGAGACTTTTGAAAATTCTGTATCACAAACACCACTATTACTATATACATGTTGATGTGGTAAGATTTTTTTATAATAATATTGATATCTGTAAGGAAACTTTGGATCATGTGAATAAATGCTTTTGCATAATTTTGTAGTACTAAACAAACATCACAAAGAGTTACCTTAGTATTATAGTGAATGCATTTAGTACCCTCTTTATTCAAAAGTCAAAAAGTCAAAAATTTCTATATTTATAAAAATACATTGAATTGTGTGTTTAAATAAATGGCGTCCTGATAAATCTTATAACTAAGAGTGTATATAAAAGCAAAATGCTCTTTAAAAATTTTTAAATATTATAAAATTAACATCACATATTAAAATATAACAATACATTACAAATTAAAATCTAACAATACATTACAAATTAAAATCTAAAATACATTACAGATTAAAATAATAAAACACATTAAAGGCCAATGCAAAGAACAATGAGTCAATCACAATCATGATGACAGGAACTCGGCAACTGTATCAACTACAAAACATTGACAGCTCTCTAAAATACCATTAACATTGCCTTCAAATTTGGTGGAAGTTATTAAAATACTTAATGCTCGAGTATGCTGGACTGCGTTCAGAGAGAATCAGTCACTGAACAGGGAAATCAAAATCAAGGACCTGGTGTTATATTTATGAATTCTATTTGATTAATTCTATTCATATGTAGAAAGATTAAAATCAAAAATATCAGTTGCCAGCCAAGGTGAGCAAGCCATGCAAAGACCCCTTGTACTCCCGCCAGCCCATGCCCAGGACCAACAGTGTTATTCCTGAATCAAAAAAGCCTTTTCAATGTGGTTTGCCCCAAAAAATAACCCCAAATGTGAGGAGTATCATGGTCATGATGTCTGAATGAGCAATGGTGTGTTGTGAAGTAGTTCTTTTTTAAATAACATATATTAACTTACCACTTACATACTCAATCTCCTTTGACCAACCAAGAGAATCAACAAAAATACCCAAGAATTTTGCCCCAAAAGGATACTTTCCGGACAACTCTCTGATGCAGATTTCATGTTAAAAATGATTTATCTGATTCAGCAAAAGATTTTTGTTCAAACCACCTAACAGCCACAGACAGGCCATGCCTACCGATCTCCATCACGTCATCGACTGAAGGTGCCACCACCAAAATGTTTGTGTCATCAGCATAATTCACAACTGAGACAGTCTCTCTCGAAATGTCAGAGCTCATGTCATTAAGTAACAGGAAAAGAAAATCAAAGCAGCATGGGGTACCCCCACCGTCAGTGACCTATCATTGGACACATAGTCACGCCATTTTTTTGAACAACAACTCTCTGTGTACGATCTCGCAAATATGACCGTATCCATTCCAAAGAGGACCCCTAACTCCATAGCATTCAAGCTTAAGAAGGAGGACAGAGTGCAAACCCAAAAACTAGAGAGGTCCAAAAATGAGCCCAAAGCAACATCCCCCCACTATGACATTCAAAAAATCATACACCGTGTTTATTGACTTTCCTGCTAAAAACATGTTCATCAGGAGTCTGATTGGAGATGTTTTAGACATTGCTTTTTCATCTTCGAGAAGGTAGGAGAATACTTATTGGTTGTAGCGGGGAAACCACAATCTAGCCTCATCAAACATCCTCCGATGATACATCAGACAGATTCTTTAGATCTCTATGTCAGAGACCTCAACGTTGGTTGGAACCAAAAATAAAGATAAAACTGGCATCAGGTCTCTGCGCATAGAGTGAAGGCATTCATATAACACTTAAAGTTTTACATATGTTATTGAACCTGGGAATTCCAATGTCATTCCTTCCCACAGATTTACCTGTTAGGGGTCACAACCTGCCAAGAGCACTTCGACCTATTGTCACTGCCTCTCTTTATTTGTAAGGATAGTAATCCCTTCTAGCTTCCTGCAAAACAGTGTTATACCTGCACCTCACTATCCTATAAGCCTCCTTATACCTGTCATCAGTTCTACTTAAAACCAACAAAAGATCAAGCTCATTCTTACATTCAATTACACGAGGTGTCTTATAAAACAAATGATTATTTTTCTTTGGTACCCTGATCGTTTTAATGGGAAAACAGGAGTTAAAAATAGGAATCAGGATCTGCATAAATGCATTCCACTGACCATTCACATCAGACTCATCAACCTCAAATACCAATTGCCAATCTTGTTCTGATAACAAATACTTAAAAAGATTCCTACCTTGCTGATTAAAAACCCTTCGGTTTAAGATGTTTATTCCTACTGACCTGGGCAATTCAAAAGCAATCCTCTGACAGGTGTGATCGGAAATATGTGTGTGTACAATCCTGGACACGTACACGCTGCAGTTGGTGTAAATATTATCAATGCATGATTTTTGATTTTCCGCTTATTCTTGTGTATTCCTGAATAGATGGAAAAATATTAAAGGAACTTAAAAGTGATAAAAAAGCAGCCGAGTTACCATCATCACGCTTGATATCAATGTTAAAATCTCCAGCCAGAAAAACCAACACATGATCATTTAAAAATCTATTTAAAATATTTTCAAGTTTATTAAAAAAAAGTTCAATATCTGTCATTGGAGTACGGTAAATTGATAAAATAATAATACAGGCATCATCGATTGAAAGTTCCACCGCAGCACACTCCAAAACTTTTTCCTCGGAATACCCTACAAGATCATTCCTTGGCTTACATGGAATCCCCTGCCTCACATACACTGCTGTTCCTCCATGGAGGTTGTCCTGGCGACAGAAAGACGATGCCAATGTAAAATTTATCAAATTGAATGATTTTATCTGTTCTGTGTTCTTCCAATGCTCTGATAAGGCCAGGGCCAAGCATTTGTGTTCATCTACCAAAACCGGAGCTGGTCAAGGCAGTTGCCTATTGACTGAATGTTATGATGTAGAATTACATGTTCTGACTTCCCACACTGTGGCTGGTCAGCTGCTTTGGTCCGGGGGACATTAGGCTTCTCAGGTTTAAAAAACTATTAACAAGAACACCCTCAGGCCAAAAGTTTGCATTCAGGGTGGTTGCTTTAAAATCAGCAGGAACCCCAATTTTAAACGAGCTGTACATATGCTTTGATTTTGTTCTAACCCTCTCACATACACTATCAACAACACCATTTTCTTTAAGATATTCCAAAAGTATGTTTTCGGTTGTATCTACCATTCATTTGATCCTTTGTGTTAGATATAATAATAAAAAATATTTTCTTAATAGATCAACAATAAATATATGTATCATTTGTACTTCTGATATCCTCAAATCAAAGTGCAGGCATTTGCAGATGAATAAAACATTCGTATAAGATCAAGGAACAACTTTTATTGAAAATAGGGAGGAAATTCAAAATTAAAGAATAGTTTATTTTACAAAGGCTTAAAACAATATATTGCAATACCAGAACATCCAAAAGCATTAGAGAACTTTGCTATATTAAAAAATGTTTGTAAAACATATATTAAACAAACAGTAGCGATTTTGTTTATAAGAGATGGTAATGTATTTTTGTTGAGAACTTTTTTAATTATGTTTTGATTCTTTTTAAGTTTATTCTTTGCATGTGTTGTAGCCACCTAGTACTAATGATAAATAGTATTTTATTATTATTAATATGGCTACTGTGAACTTTGTTAATACTGCAAAAAATTTAGGAATTGTATTTTAAAAAAGATTTAAAGAACATTTATTTCAAGAATCATTTTCCTCACTTAAAATAATAACTTAAGAAACAACTTTTGCGAATTTCTGGTTTTATCTAACTTCAACTACTGCAAATTTGGACATGTTTTTTGATAGATTGATCAAGAAAGTATATCTTGTGTCTAAAAGGTTCAAAATGTATGCCTGTGTTTTGTTTGTGCGTTTAGGAAATACAATCATATTTCACATTTATACTCCATTTTTGTATATTTTTAATCATGCTAATCATAATTAGCATCTGATTAATTTTTTGAAGTGATGTCCATAATATTATTAAGTGTAAAAGACAAATTGTGTGTACTTCACCAACAGAGTGCTGTGTTTCAACAAGATATTTGTTATTAATAATAGTAATTATTATATATCTAAGTTAAAATTTGAACTCAGAATTTTTTCTTATCTTATTGTAATGAACTTCCTTTTTTTACTTTGTAATTTTAGAGACAAGACTATCTTTTCCGAGAACTTCTTGCACTTGAAAGGTTTCCCAACATTCGTGTGTCAAGGAACCGATTTGCAACTATATGGGGAGGGGCATCGTTGTTAGAAATGCTACGCTCGTGTATGCTAGAGCTGCTAGAAATGACTGACTGGAATTGGGATTTTATATTGAATCTTAGTGAATCAGATTTCCCTGTTAAAAGGGTGCAAAAACTGACTCAGTTTTTGAGTGCAAACGAGAACAAGAATTTTGTTAAATCGCATGGTAGAGAGGTAATTCTATACTTATTTATATATTTATTGTGTAGTTCAACCAATGTTTTTTTTAAATATCAGTTTTTTGATCTTGTATGGGACAATATTTGTCAAAATTTAACTCTATTTTGACAATTTTTTCAATTCTGGTTCAATTCAAAGTGGCCAGACATATGAATTTTCATTTCTATTTTAATAAAGCTTAAAATTCTCTAAATTAAAATTGTCCTTTACATCACAAGATTTTTAAATTTCATAATATTAAAAAAAAAAGGAAAAAAGGGTCATACATACATTCATAGGTGCCTGATATTAACAGATATCATAAAAAACTGTGAAGTTATAATTAATAATACAAAAATTATAATGAGCATATTTCATCTAGCAGATGAAATATTCCTTTTTGTCAAAACTTCCTCATTCTCTTTAACAAAGCATAAATAAATTATATAACTTTATTAAAACTAAATTTGTACAAAAGCTTTAAGAGTATCTAACAATTGTGGGCTATAACAATATGATATATAATATTGAATATATTATTTCATTACTTTTTTTTAGGTTCAAAGATTTATTCAAAAGCAAGGTCTTGATAAAACTTTTGTAGAGTGTGAATACCGAATGTGGAGAGTCGGAAATAGAAAATTGCCATTTGGTATTCAGATCGATGGGGGAAGTGACTGGGTAGCCTTGTCTAGGCCCTTCGTGGAATATGTTGCCAATCCTGACCCAGATAATCTGGTTACTGGTAGGTTTAACTTCTATCAATGTAAAATTGGTTTTTT
This sequence comes from Kuschelorhynchus macadamiae, assembly GCA_030620095.1. Classification (NCBI taxonomy): domain Eukaryota; kingdom Metazoa; phylum Arthropoda; class Insecta; order Coleoptera; family Curculionidae; genus Kuschelorhynchus; species Kuschelorhynchus macadamiae. The sequence continues at coordinate 1,270,909 of JAUTXW010005271.1, forward strand.
ATCGTAGAAAAGTTTGAGTTTGATACCTTAATATGAACACGAAAATCTAATTAACATTTTTTTTATTCTTTGGATAAATATTTAAAATTTTCATTGTAAAATTGCTTACTCAGTGGATTAGAAATGCATTTGATATTCTAAGAGATTTCTACAAGCTTTTATTTTGTTAAGAAAGTTGCTGTCAACAAGCTACTTTTATAGGTCTAATAACCTACTACTTTAACAAAAATGTTGCTTAGCTAGAGCATTTTAGTTGAGCTGGTTAAGGGATTATTATGACAAATCCGACAAAAATATATTTTATAATTGTTAAACATATTTTAGTACAGTGAAACCTCTCTTAACGGACACCTCCGGACAATGGACTCCTTTGCTGCACGGACAATTTTGAAGTCACCAACTGTCAGTATATATATTCCTGTTTATTAAACCCTCTTGACAACGGACACTCTCAACAACAGACACAGACAGTAAAATTTGGAACATTTGTAATAAAAACAGTAAAATTTACCTCCTCAGAATGGACAGATGTTCAGATAGTTTTTGAAAAACCCACATTTAATGAACCTATTTTTATTGCACATTATGGGCAATATTTAGATCTATGCTAATAAGCGGCGCGGCGCCTACCTATTGTTAATAGCACTAGTTTAACAATAGGCTGGCATATGCTGTCTGGCTTGTAGGTAAATTGCGGTGAATTGCATAATAAATAGATCACCTTATTTTTATAAAATGTTAATAGAAGATCTTAGTTTTGATGTCAATAGAATATCTTAGTTTTGATGTTACTCTGGTGCGATCAATATGTCTTCAAACAAAAGAAAGTTTTTGAGTATTCAAGAAAAAGTTGAAATAATCCAGTAAGCAAAAAAAAAAGAACCTTAGTGTTAGAGTATTGGCCAAAAAATTCTGTGTAGGAAAATCTCAAATTAGTGATATTTTGAGAAACAAGAGCGATATTAACGAGCGATTCGCCGAGGCCGGGAACAACAAGAGAAAAAGAAGTTTACGAAAACTGAGGGTGCTGCCATAGTATACGCTCCAAAAACATTCCAACATCCGGTACAATAATAAAGGAAAAAGCACAAGAAATAATTTCTCTTTCAAATCCATCTGTGGCGAAGCAGCGGCTATAGACTTCATTCAGGTAACTGATTGGCGGACGAAATTATGTGCTATTATCAAAAACTACGCACCGAGAGACATTTATATAACAAATAAAATGTTTTCTTTAAAAGGCGATGAAATGAGAGACTATTAATGGAGAAAAATAAAATGCATTGGTGATTGGAAAAAGTAAAAAACCCCGTTGTTTTAAAAGATCAAGCGTGGAAAAATTGCCACTTGAATGGTATTGTAACAAGAAAGCATGGATGACAAGGAATATAATGTCGGATTGGTTGATGAAATTTGACCGAAAAATGCAAAGACAAAACCGAAATGTACTTTTATTTTTGGATAATGCTGCATCTCACCCAAAACTGGAGTAAAAAAATGTTAAAATAATTTTTTTACCGCCAAATACGACAATGCCAGCCATTGGACCAGGGCGTCATTCAAAATTTTAAAAACTACTACAGAAAGTTTTTTATCAAGCGATTTTTCCATGGAGTATTCTAACGAGATATCAATTTTTGGTTGAGAGTTTGAGGGAGTTCTTTATAGTTTCAGTAACTGTTTTTAGGAAAAAAAACAGATTTATTAACATTGAAAAATGCACATTTTAGCAATTTATAAAAGAACACAAGTTTAAAACTTCCACAAAGTATGGAATGTGTAGTAAGTGGTCCTTATAAAAACTCTCGCTGGATTCCTGGGATTCTTTCAGTTAAAAATCAAAATTAATTTTCAGGCTTACTAAAAGTGTTTAAGCATACCTTGCTGCCAGCAGAGAGCTTTTTCCACACTGTACTTCGAAATTCCAAATTTTGTGACACATATGTTGATAATAATTTGCATGTCACGAACTGGAAGCGCAAGTTGGGATGCAAGTGCCAGTATAAGCACGTGGTGGATTGGTGTGGTTGTAGTCCGAATGATTTTACACCTGACGATTGGCCAAAAGTACTGAATACTCTTGCCAGGTAAGGATACTTAAGTAAAATGTTTCAGCCTTGCATAATTATGTACTAGAGTCCATCTAACGGTAATTTTCGTGACAAAGGAACTGCTCCTCACTTAGAATTTGTTGTTACTTATACTTCTTTTGTGAGAAAAATAGCTTTTTGGATAATTTTTTTCAGAAAAGTAGATTGAATTAAACAACACAGTTTTCAAATTTCCCATGAAACTACCCTAGTTTTAGTCGACCATGTCCAATACATACATTACATAACAACAGAATGTTGCTTATAGTATTGTGTATGTTAGCATTATCCTGGAGTACATTAGTCCCAACAAGTACAATATACTTTTATTCATCATTAAATTTGTTACAAAGGTACAAATCATAAGGCTAGTCAAATATTTGCCGACATTTAATCTATCTCTAAGTAAACTTGCCTAAAAGAGTATCAATTGTTACAATCTAGGGTTCTAATTTAAAATTTTCAATTTAGAAATTAGTCTTTAGAATAAATAAAATTGTCCAGAAAAAATTGTTTCACATTTTGTTTAAAATTTATTGATCCTCTAACTACCTGTGCTAGGTTATTAAAACATTTTTTTCCAAGGTAAGGGGTAAGGGTAATTTTGAGATACAGTTAATCTAGAGTAAGTTTAACTGAGATTATCATATGACCATGTTTTGTACGAGTGCATCTGACTAATTTTTGTAAAAGAGAAGTAATTAGTCTTAATATAGGTTATCAGTTGAAAAATATATAAAGAGGGTAAAGTTAAAATTTGATGTTTCAAAAATACCTGCCTGTATGAATGCCTTGACCCAACACCCTCTATGCACCTCAGTATTTTCTTCTGGTAGGTAAAGGTTTTATAAAAGTGGGTTGAAAAACCCCAGAATAACAGATCATATTGCAGTATACACTTTTTGCAGATGACACAATTATGTCAGGAAAGTACTATGCCTCTATTGCAGGACATTACAGCAAAAAATTGTCGTCTATTTTATTTGTGTTTGTAAACGCACTTGTCCTTGATGCCAGAGTCCTAAGATCTGTATATTTTGCATTATTTTATCATTAATGCTGTTTGTGTAACTCTGTTTTATTTTACTTTTGTTCATTAATTTCAAAACAAATCAATTAATAATTAATTTTAAATCTTTTCGATATTATTTTGTTTCGTATTCAAATACACAATCGCAACCCTGTGATTCGTCAAGAATACGGAAGAAACTTCCTGGCTCACGCAGCGCAGGTCAAGATACATTTTAAAAATCAGTACTGCACTAACCACATGTGACAACGGAACTCGTTCATTTCGTCGGCCGACGCGTATTTTCGGATCGGTTTCCCGAGAAAATTGGAAAATTGGCAAGATTGATGTAGTGTGATGGTCTTCTAGGGCGAACTGAGTAACCCAGCCACTGAAACTATTCGGTTCTACTGTGATAGGTAAGCGATTGTGTTTCCTTTCATCAATTAATTAATTTTGCTAATTATCAACGTTTTATTGTTTTAAAAGTTACCCAATACAGTCCGCCATATATCGAATTTTCATATTTCCTACATCATTTTGGGCCTTCGAGCCGGATGGAGATCAAATTGAATATTTAATAACTTAAATTGCTTTAGAACAAGATTCGTTGGTAGCCATTTTCTTAATTCCGATCTTATTTTTAATTGCGCACGCTTGGATATCTAACCTGTCGTCTTTCGTCAAACCGGCGAGCTACATTCGTTCCGTTCCACATCGATTCGCCGTCGCGACGTCACTCTGACGCCCGGCGCCAGTCTATTGTTATTTTTTTAATCTCGCAGTACCACATTTAATAAATAAGTATTTTCATACATTTAAATTCAGAAATAACTTATTCTCGTTCTTCTTTAAATATAAACAAAATACTCATATGTGCATATTTTGCGAACTTTAATTATTTCAATAAATAATACAATTTATTTATTCTACTTTGCCATCATATAATATTTATGTGGCAAGTACCATTCGCCTAACTTTGCACTATTGATATTTGTTTTGCGGCATCACAACTTCTGATATTTTTTATTTTGTTTGTATTATATCACAAATAAAATAGCATACAATTTTGTGTAGGTATAATTGTTGTCTTATATATTGACCATCAGCAGGCATATGTTAAAATAACAGCATTTATTGAAATAGTAAATAAAATATATTTTGATATTTTTTAACGCTTTGCTGATTTTTAATTTTTTTCTTGTTCTACTGAACATCTTTCAAAATGTCAGATAAATTAACAAAAGCTAATTTAAAACGAACCATCGCACTCAAGCGGTTGGAAGAGGCACACGAAATTGGGCTGCAAGCCGTTTCTGATGACTCCTTAAAATCTAATTTTTTAGTCAGAGCAGATTCTGTTGACAGCACTTTTAATGAATTTCAATCAGCTCATAATACTGTCATATCTTTAATTGACGACAATGATTTCGCAAAATATGATGAAATGAGGCGTGCTGCAGACAAAGCTTATTATGGCATAAAATCTTTAAAACATGATTTTCTCTTAAGTAGTCAAGCATCTCTATCTGCTAATACCTCAGCTAATTCCACTTTCGCTGCTCCCACAAAAATAAAGCTTCCCAAGCTCAATTTGCCTATTTTTGATGGCAATTATAAAAATTGGCCTAGTTTTTTTGACTTATATAACAGTCTTATTCATGATAATACTGACTTATCGAACATTGAAAAATTTCAATACTTGCTGACGTCATTAGACAAGGAACCCTTAAGTTTAGTTAAGGGCATCCCCCTTACAGAACTTAACTATTCTGTAGCCTACGATATGCTGATAAAACGTTATCAAAATAAACGTATTCTAGCTACACAATATTATAATGAGCTTTTTCATGCTCCGTCTGTTCAAAAAGCTTCCGCAAAGGAACTTAGACAAATTTTAAATATTTTTTCTGAGAACATAGCTGCTTTTAGAGCCTTAAATTTCCCAGTCGAACATTGGTGTTTTTTATTGTTTAATCTGTTGATAAATAAATTGGATTCAAAAACTAGAACTGACTTTGAGCTCGAACATGGTTTTAATCAAACCCTGCCGACCTTTAGGCAATTAATTTCATTTTTGGAAAAACAGTGTTTAGCCTTGGAGTCGGTTAATTATTCTTTGAAAAGTGCGGAAATCCCAAAAGGTAATAAAAAATCGTTTCTCAATTTAATGCTTGACCCCGATGTTGATAATAGGAGTAACAAAAAATGTTTTTTATGCTCGACTTCTCACGCATTATATAAGTGCCCTGCTTTTTTGGCGAAATCGCCGCATGACAGGTTTTCATTTGTCAAACAGCACAAATTATGCGTCAACTGTTTAGTATCTCCTCATTCTCTTAAAAATTGCGGGTCTTCTCACAAATGCAGGGTGTGCAAATCGCCACACCATACCACTTTGCACTTTGGTAAAACGTCTTCTACAATACCTTCAGTCCAACGACAGCCCTCTCATAGGGATACTTTTCAAGGAACTTCTATGCCCCACATTTCTAGTTCTGACCCCATTATTAATTCTACCGAGCCAATTACTAATACTCATTGTATTGCGAACCATTTTTCTGCCTCTCAACAAACTATTCTTTTGTCTACGTGTGAAGTAGACATCAAAGATATTCGAGGTAATTTTCAGAAAATTCGGATACTTCTGGATACCGGGTCCATGGCAAATTTTATTTCTGAGTCTTGCGTACGCCGACTTGGTCTTAAACGTAAAAGTTTTTCTGTCCCCGTTGAAGGTTTAAATGGAATGTCTACTTGCACTAAAAATGGTTCTACACAGTGTATAATAAAACCTCATGGTGAACCAAATCCCTTACTTTCGTGTGAAGCTATTATCATACCAAAGGTTTGTTCTAACCAGCCTAAGATTCATATTAATCCTGATCAACTTGAACACATTAAATACTTGAAGCTTGCTGATAATAATTTTCACACGCCGGGTCCTATCGACATGCTTATTGGTGCTGAACTCGTACCTCTTGTATTAAGATCTGGTCGTATTATTGGGAGTCCTGATCAGCCTGTTGCTTTGGAGACCATCTTTGGTTATGTGTTGCAGGGAAAAACCAATGTTTCTTGCGAAGCTTCAACCTCTCTTTTGAGTTGCTACATCTCAGTAGAGGATAATATTGATATTGTATTACGTAAATTTTGGGAAATTGAGCATCTTCCTAAACAATCGTTTTTCTCCCCTGAAGAAAAACAATGTGAGGAAATTTATAAAACTCTGACGTTTAGGGATACTTCGGGACGATTTTCGGTACCATTACCATTTCGTCAATCAAAGCCTAAATTTATTGACACTTACTCTCAAGCTTATCGCCGCTTCGGCATGCTTGAAAATCGTTTTTGCAAAAACCCCGACTTGCATACAAAATATGTAAAGTTTATGCAAGATTACTTAGATAAAGGTCATATGTCTTTGGTTCCCCAAGACGATTATAGATCTTTATCGGGTTACTATATCGCCCACCATGCTGTCTTCAAACAAGAGGCATTTGACTCTAAAATTAGAGTTGTATTCGACGCAAGCTTGCGTGACATTAACGGTGTTAGTCTTAATGACACTCTTCTTGTAGGTCCTAAATTACAACAGGATATTTCTACGCTTCTTTTAAAATTTCGATTTTTCGCCTACGTCTTTGTTTGTGACATAAAGCAAATGTACAGACAAATTTCTGTTCATCCTGAGTTTTGGACCTATCAACGAATTTTATGGCGTTTCAAACCGAGCGATCCTCTTCAGGAATATTTCTTACGTACTGTGGTTTATGGAATTAATTCTTCCCCATACTTGGCCTTAAGGACTTTAAAAGAACTTGCGGCGCAGGAAGAAGCTTCTTTCCCTAAGGCTGCTCAGGCTATTCGCAGTCAATTCTATATTGATGATGGACTACTAGGAAGTGATTGTTTGGAGTCAGCTTTAGCACTTCAATCTGACGTCATTGAGGTTATGAAAAGGGGAGGTTTCGAAATGAGCAAATGGGCAAGTAATCACCCTTCTCTCTTGGCTTCTATTCCATCTTCTGATGTTCAAAGTTCTTGTACTTTTGATAAGGAGGAACCATCATTTATTAAGGTACTTGGTCTCAAATGGAATACTAATTCAGATGCTTTTTCATATACTTACACCCCTGTCGACCGTTCTTGTACAAAAAGAAATATGTTATCGGAGATTAGTCGAATCTTCGATCCCCTTGGATTTATTGCTCCTTGCCTTCTACTTGCCAAACTTCTTTTGCAGCGTTTATGGGAATCTAAAGTTTCCTGGGATGAACCCCCGTCTAAGGCTATTTCAGATATTTGGGATACCTTTAAAGCCGAAATGCCTCAACTTGGTATTATAAAAATTCCTCGGTACGTCGGGTCTACGTTAATATCTCGAATTGAATTACACGGTTTTGGCGATGCGTCACAAAACGGATATGCCGCTGTTTGCTATTTTCGTGTGGAGGAAACATCTGGAACAGTAAAAACCTTCCTTGTTTGCTCGAAATGTCGAGTAGCGCCATTAAAAACTCAGTCTATTGCTAGGCTAGAACTCATGGCCGCCATTTTGTTAGTTGATCTAGCTATTTTCATTAAGGAAAGTTTTGCTGATCTTATTACTTTTGACGATCTATACTTGTGGTCAGATTCTATGGTCACACTTACTTGGTTGTCTTCTTCCCCGCACAAGTGGAAAACCTTTGTAGCTAATAGGGTTAACCATATTCAAGAGCTCATACCCGTTTCTTCTTGGCATTTCGTCCCATCAGCGTTGAATCCTGCTGATTGTGCCAGTCGCGGTCTTACCCCTGCGCAACTTTTAGATACAAAAATATGGTGGTCTGGTCCCGAGTTTCTTTCACAAGCAAAGGATTTCTGGCCAACACAACCTAATTTTTATTCCCCAACCGATCCTGACGTATCTAAGGAAGAAAACACTGTGGTTTTATCCAACATTATTTCTTCCCCAAATTTTATTCTTCTTTTGTTAGAGAAATTTTCTAGTTGGCTGAAAATTCTAAGGATAGTTGCTTATAGTCTTCGTTTTATTTCAAATATAAAATTAAAGTCAAACCTTCACGGTATTTTAAGTTCTCGTGAAATTGGCTCTTCACTTAAAGTTATCGTAAAGCACGTCCAACAAGAGACGTTTTCAGATATTATTTTAAAAATAAAGCAAAATTCCTTGCTACCTAAACCTTTTAGAAAACTTGCTCCTTTTATCGACGCTGATGGTTTACTAAGAGTTGGTGGTAGACTCAGAAAATCTCAATTTTCATATGATGTCAAACATCCAATTTTACTGCCTAAGTCCCATAGGCTTACTGAGTTAATAATTGAATTTACTCATAACACATATCTGCATCCTGGGCTTAAAACGATGCAATATTTATTACTTCAACAATTTTGGATCCTTTCGCCTCGGAGTGCCATCTATAAATGCCTTTCAAAGTGCATTAAATGTTTCCGATGTAAACCCAAGTCATACAATCCCTTTATGTCCGATTTGCCTGCTCTCAGGGTTTCTGAAATCAAAGCATTTTCTTCTGTCTGTGTGGATTTTGCTGGTCCCTTTTCTCTTTTAATGACTAAACATAGGGGTGCTAAAACTTATAAGGGTTACGTCTGTGTATTTGTTTGTACAACTACTAAGGCAATACATTTAGAGGCCACTTCCGATCTCAGCGCCGAATCTTTTTTGGCTGCGTTCAGGCGCTTCGTTGCCAGACGAGGCAATTGCATAACTTTAACAAGTGATCAAGGCACAAACTTTAAAGGAGCCTATAATATGCTTCTTGATTTGGCGCAAAAGGCTGCTCAAGCCCTATCTATCACTTGGAATTTTAACCCCCCTGGTGCTCCAAGCTTTAATGGACTTGCCGAAGCGGGTGTCAAATCATTTAAAAGTTATTTTTACCGTGTTTTAGGAACCCAAAGCTTTTCTTTCGAAGAGTTTTATACTATTTTAACGCAAATAGAAGCGGTACTAAATTCAAGGCCACTATGTGCTATGAGCGAAGATCCAAACGACCTTCAGCCTTTGACCCCTGGTCATTTTTTAGTTCTCGAGCCTTTAAACAGCTCTATTCCAGACCCTGATCTCAGTCATTTAAACCTGAACTGGTTAAATCGTTGGCAATTAATTCAGCGAATCCAGAGTGATTTCTGGAAACGGTGGTCCACCGAATATATTCATTCCCTTCAGGAAAGATCCAAATGGACAGTGCCGTCGCCTCCAGTTAATCAAGGCGCTCTTGTTCTCATTAAAAATGAACAAACCACTCCTCTTCACTGGGAGTTAGGTAGGGTAATTAAATTGCACCCTGGACAAGACAATGTAGCTCGCGTGGTAACACTGAAGACGGCTCGCGGAACTTTACAAAGGCCCGTTCTCAAGATATGCCCGTTACCAGGCAACTAATTTTTTTATTTTTTTTTCTTCTTTAATATTATTTACTTTTGAAATTAAGTTTAATTTTTTTTTTCTTATTCCTAAGTTTAAAAACATTCGTTTTGGTGGGGTGAATGTTTGTGTAACTCTGTTTTATTTTACTTTTGTTCATTAATTTCAAAACAAATCAATTAATAATTAATTTTAAATCTTTTCGATATTATTTTGTTTCGTATTCAAATACACAATCGCAACCCTGTGATTCGTCAAGAATACGGAAGAAACTTCCTGGCTCACGCAGCGCAGGTCAAGATACATTTTAAAAATCAGTACTGCACTAACCACATGTGACAACGGAACTCGTTCATTTCGTCGGCCGACGCGTATTTTCGGATCGGTTTCCCGAGAAAATTGGAAAATTGGCAAGATTGATGTAGTGTGATGGTCTTCTAGGGCGAACTGAGTAACCCAGCCACTGAAACTATTCGGTTCTACTGTGATAGGTAAGCGATTGTGTTTCCTTTCATCAATTAATTAATTTTGCTAATTATCAACGTTTTATTGTTTTAAAAGTTACCCAATACAGTCCGCCATATATCGAATTTTCATATTTCCTACAAATGCTGTATGACATTACCCTGTAGAATTTGAAGAAGGTGTTTGAATCTTGAATAAATTAGGGTTCAGTGGATCGTGCAAGCCTAATTCTCTGTATTATTAATTATAACACTCCCTTCCACCTTCATTTATTACAAATTAATGGAAATACATCAGAATAAACATGCAAAATTATTTTTTAATTCCATTCTAAAGAAATTCACAAGGGGAAGAGCAGCTACTTTTTCATGAAAATGTCTGATATTAAAGGGAAATAATTAAAACTATTAGGTGTGATTATAATAGGTTGCTTTAGTTTTTGACTCAAATATATTGTACCCTTCAGTTCTTTTAGATGTTGAATGTTTAATTTTCAGGCCTCTGTTCTTCGCTAGAAAATTTGAGCCTATAATTAACCAAGCAGTCATTTTGCAGTTGGAGTTATGGTTATACAATCTTGACAAACCCTCTAAACAGGTAATATTTGTACAATAGAAAATTTACTGTCAAATTGCATGTTTAAAAGAGCCTTATTGGTCGTTTGAAAGAGAGAAACTTAGTCAAAATGCCACATTGATTGGAAAAACTAACAATTCTAAATTCAAATTGAGGTTTGTTGAAGGTTTCAACACGCTTACGAATTTATGAAAAATCCACATAATAAAAATAGTAAATTCTACTCTTGTGCACGTTCATTTGACATCTACTTTCATGTTATATTAGAAAAAAAAATGGTTTATAACCGGATTGATTATATTTTTCTCAAAATGATAGATTTTGTTAGTTTATAGCTTTGGTACATTGATGTAGGCATGTACAGTTGTACCGAGAAAATTCTGAGACAACGAAATATCCTCTTAACATCTAGACGTCTAGGAAAAAAATCATTGGTATAGTCGAATGCGGTCTTATCGTGCGGGTCCAAAGGTCACCAACATTATGAATTAAATCAGAAAATACAGTGAATACTAAAATGTTGTGTGATTCTTTTATCGAGCTATTAAATCAATATGCTATTTACAGATATACAGGGAGAAAGAGTTCTAAATGTTGCAATAGCAACAAGTTCTAGATGTTGCAATAGCACCAATGATCATTGAGCCATTTGAGGACGACTCAGAAGATGAGAACTTTTTAAGTGATGATGATTTTTTTTAGTCTATAATATTAAAAAATTTCTGAAGAATTATATTAGTCTATGACGTGTATAAATCATAAATTGATCCCATTTTTGCATTGTATCTATATATATATATATATATATATATATATATATATATATATATATATATATATATATATATATATATATATATATATATATATATATATATATATATATATATATATATATATATATATATATATATATATATATATATATTTATTTATTTATTTAATGTACTCAAAATTTTACAATTTGTAAGGTATTATATATAAGAATTTAATGTTTAGAGTACAGGTTTTAAGTGTACGATGAATTCACATGAATTTGTGGGTACACTGATTACCAATAAATCAATATTGTTTTACTAATTTTCGGCTATTTTCCCAAAGTAAAGCAAATTTCTGAGAATTACAAGTGAAAACTTAACTCTAGTGTTAAAGTAAATTAAAGTAAGTTTGTCTGAAACCAAGGAATTATATCACAAATCTTATCAAAAATTTCAGCTATCCATTTAAATATTTTCTTTTTATTTCTTTTAAAATTTAGTGCAGTAACCCTAAAGGGAATTTTATTTGTAATTTTAGGTATTATATATGTGAAATGCCTTTGCACAGATGAGGTATTTGGCGTAGTCAAGTTTTTATTCCAGTATGCCCTTGTACCCAGACCATGTCACGCAATCTTCCCGTGACTGATTCTTGAAATATAACTTAAAACATGTCTTTATATATAGTTGTCTGATATTCATAAGTTTTATATTTCTGAACAATATATTTGTTGGATACATCCGTTTTTTAAACATTATTATTTTTAAAAAGTACTTTTGTAGTATAAATAAAGAAGTCAGAATGTTGTTAGAAGCTGCCCCCCATGCGGAGATCCCGTAGCACAAAACCGATTCCACAAGTGCCTGGTATAACATCCGTAGCACATGATACGGTACTATCTGTCTCAGGAAGTAAAATTTGTATATGTTCTTTCTTAATTTCTCCATAACTAGGTTTACATGCTCATGCCATCTCATATACTGATCAAAGTAGACTCCAAGATATTTAATTCTTTCTGTTTGTTTAATTTTATTTTTACATTTACAGTTTTCAAAATATTTACAACCCCCATAATGAATTTTTATTGATACATTTTCTGGTAGGTTCCGATTTGTCATAGTGAAAATTAAGAATTTTGATTTATCTATGTTAAGTGTTAATAGACTTTTATACAACCAGCACTTGATTTTCTGCATAGTCTGTTCAGCTTTTTTTAATACGTTATTCCAACTATTGTCCTTTATTAATATTACTGTATCATCCGCATAACATACAACCCTATTATCACAAATATCTGTAAGGTTATTCACATATATTAAGAAGAGAATCGGTCCAAGTACCGTGCCCTGTGGTACACCAAAATCAATTCTTTTTGGGTCGCTTTCATAATTTTTTATTTTTACTTTCTGCATTCGTTTATCGAGGTATGATCTAAACAGGTCATTAATTTTACCACGTACTCCAATGTTCTCTAATCTTTCTAAAAGAATCTGGTGCTCTACAGTATCGAATGCCTTTGATAGGTCTAGGAAAATTGCCATTGGTTTATGTCCTTCATTATAACTCCTTGTGATAAATTCCGTCACCTCGGCAACAGCATTCTCGGAACTGCAGCCATCTCTAAACCCAAATTGATGATTGGACATTAATCCATTTTTTCCAGATAATCCCAAAGTCTCAATTTTATACATTTCTCAACTATTTTGCTCAAGGTACTTATAATTGCAGTAGGTCTGTAGTTAGTTTTTTCTGTCTTATCGCCTGATTTAAATATTGGTATTACAATGGCATTTTTGAAGATATCCGGAAAGACGCTTGTCTCGAGAACACTCTTTACCAGGTGTCTTAGAGGTTTTACCAAAAAAAGTGAGTTCTCCTTAACAAATTCCGCAGAAATACCATCTTCGCCACTAGCTACTCCATTTTTTAATGACATTATTTCTTTTAATAAGTCGGTTTCAGAAATTGCACCCATAAATATGGAGTGTGTGCATACTGGCCCGTCGTCAACGAGATTTAGGGGCTTCTCAATTTTGTTTGCAAGTTTCTGGCCTACTTTACAAAAGTATTTATTTAATTCTTCTGCTATGCCTATATTATCTAAAATATCTTTTCCATTATCATCTTTAATTACTTTTATCTCATCTTTAGTGTTATTTTCGCCTATGGCATGTTTCATGGAATTCCACATTTTTTTAGGGTTTTTTTAGATTGTTATTAATTATTGCTTGATAGTACATATTTTTCACGTTATGTATTAGTTTTGTTAACCTATTTCGGTAATCCCTAAACTCATTTAGAGTTTGCAGGTTACCAGGACTTCTTGCAGATTTCCTTTTTAACTTGTCTCTAATCCTTATTGAAGTTAATATACCTGATGTGATCCATGGTTTGATACGTTGATTTTTTGATTTTATTTTTACTTTATTCGTACAGCTTTTAGTAATGTTTTTGATAGTATTTACAAGTTTACCAGCTATTTGATTAGGGTCATTGCATTCATATAGTAAATCCCATTTGTAGTATGTTTTTAATTTTTTGGTAATCTACTTTATCATAAAATCTAGTTATGTTTTTGTGTGATTGAATAACATCTTGCATTTTCATATTAATTACCACTGGGTAGTGATCTGTTAGACCCGAAATCAGTACCATTCCCAGGATATTTTCTATCTTGCTATTTTTATCAATCTTTACGAACACGTGATCTAGGCATGACTTTGATTCACCTGCCACTCTAGTTTCCTTATTTATAACACTTTTGTATCCAAACTCCCCTAATATACCTATATAGTTGTTTGTTACTCGTGTATCTGTGTTTAATATATTAATGTTGGTGTCCCCTGTAAAAATTTCTATGCTGCATTTTTTATAGTTTCTCAGAAAGAGTTCGTTTAAATCTTGAATATAATCTTCTGGTTTAAGCGATGGGGATCTATAGTTTGCAATAATACCAATAGATTTTTTGTTTTTTGTTAAGGTTACTCTTAAAAATTTTGAATTTCTTATACCTATTTTAATACTATTTTCAATTAAACTATTTTTTACATAAATTAGCGTACCATCACACTTATTTATATAACTTTCATTATAAAATACTTCATATGTTTTTATTTTGAATTGTTCTAAATTTTCTATTTTGTTGGTTTCAGACAAAACAATTACATCAAAATTTGTATTAAGTGATTCCAAGTATGCGACTAAATTATCAAAATTTTTTGTTATGCTTCGAATATTCAGGTGTATTAAGCTAAAACCGTTAGAAGTTCTTATAAAATGTTCAGAATTATCTATGCTCTCACTCAATACTGTGTCACAGTCCTTATCTAATAAGAAAGATGTCGGATCGTTGAATTTTATTTATGTTTTTCCGATATATTGATATCACAATCTGATACGCACTGAAATCATAGTCTAGTTTTCGGATAGTTTTTGACTTTCTCCTAGGTTTAGTCTAAGTTTTTCAATGTCGCCCCGGCTGTAAATCCTGTGGACTGGTTCATTTTCTTTTCTTCTTACGAAAATACATCCGTCCCTTACCCAGATGTATTTAAATCCATCATTGGGAAGTGATCTGGCATGCATGCATGAACAGTTCCCTCGAGTCCCTTGACAAATCTTCATTTAAAAAAATAAGGTCTGTGTCACTCAGACCGCATTTATTTCCAACTATTTTACCCAACTGTTTCCTTTTTTGTATCAATTCATGTTTTTGTTCAACTGTTTTGAACATTATGGTGATAGCAGTGTTCTCTTTCACAGATGTGTTCAATTTTATTTGCGTGTCCTGTAGTTGTATTTCTGGGTTAATATATTTGAGTACCTTCTTTGCTTTTAATTTTATTTCTTATTTCCTCAGCTGTGCTTTTTACACCCATCATAACAATGTTCTTTAATCTATTTTCATTTTCTTTCACTTCACTTTGTATTTTAAGCTTCCTTAATTCCTTCTTTATATATTCGTTTTCTTTCTTTAATTCAATTATTTCTCTATTAAAAGTTTTATTTTGTTTTTTTTGTATTTCATATTGTTCGGCATAAAATTTTAGGTCTTGCCTGAGGTCTCGGATCTCATCCTTTAATTCCTTTACACTGGTTTCTTGATTGTCAACCTTATGTTGGGCTTTTTCAGAGAAATCCATTGATCTTCTTATCTGTTTTTCAGTATGGGTTTTACACTCTTTACAAAGATATTTATTGTTTAATGTACGCAAGACTTCCAGCTCAACATCTGTAAGACCTGCACAAGATCTGTGGATCCAACCTTTGCCCTTATCACACTGTACTGACGTTTGCGTTTTTGTAATATTTGCAGAGCATTCACCACACTTCTAAGTTTTTGGCTTTGTACCTTTGGGAAAAGAACAATAAAAAAGTGCTAAGTGTTCAACAGGCACTTGTAATAAAGTAATATCCTCAAATAAAAAGACGAACTTTCGAAAATTCTCCGATCACCAATTTACAAAAATACCTGCCATATAGTTCCACTACTATACACACAGGACAAAGGATGGAATTTGTTATTTATAATGTAAACAAATTTGACAATGGCGATATATTTTCGATTTACTTTTGCATAAAATAAGCACTATAAAATTCAGTATGTCAGTATATATATATATATATATATATATATATATATATATATATATATATATATATATATATATATATATATATATATATATGTATATATATATATATATATATATATATATATATATATATATATATATATATATATATATATATATATATATATATATATATATATATATATATATCATCTACCGCATATATTGTTGGTTTTTTAATAGATTTTGCCATTAAAAGAAGTTCTAGTTTCAGCATATTGGGTAAAGGATTTTGAATTTTCATTTTCGTAATATTTTATTAGATTTAATACCATTTTTTTCGCTTGTGGATGCAAAAAACCCGAAAATTGTTTTCTATTAACTCATTTTGTCACTGACTTGTCAATCTAACTTTGAAGTGACATTGCTCAAAGATTTTTGCAACTGCTGGTATTTATATGTTTATCCTCTTTTTTCGTATGAAAATATCATAGGTCTATCTAATTCATCTTCGGGATTTTATGCGGAGGATATGATTACACGTAATAAAGGAAAAACAAACTTAAAAAGTTTGTCGTTGATAAATCGTATGACCTGCACGATAACACTGCTTTCGACTTTACTTGGTAATCAAGTAACCTATGGAGTTGTCAAGTCTTTTTAGTTGTCATCGATATATCATAAATATTAGTTGAACTTTAATATGTCTTCTTTGGCACCAGAGCAGAAAGCTTTGATACATGCGCGATTACTAAATATCGCAGCTAAACTCCAAATTAGTAAAAACAGAAAAAATTTGAGGAATATAATCAAATTTGTAGGAAACTGGGTTCTGGTTGGAAAAAGATTTCCACCAATGTTGAAGATAAACTATTAACAAACTATTTAAGAGTTCATCCATTCTATACAGCTATTAAAGCCAAAGAAGAAACGAATTTTCCTGGTTCTGCAACACTGCAGGAAATCGAAAGCGGAATCAGACATCAGGAATCGTTATGCTGCCAGCAAAATATTTTTTACGGATGAAAATACGCGAAGATGGGTAGCATATGCTTACGAATACGGAAATGAACATAATTTGTGGGAGTCTGGTACTTTTTGATGAAAAAACATTGTAGTTGTACAATAGTGGAAGAATCCATGTATATAGGCCTAGTAATACAAGGTATGATGCTAGATACACCCACAAAACAAAGCACAGCGGACGTTTTTATCCTTAATATTTGGGGCTATATCAGTTTGAGAATCCCAGGGGTTTTACAAGATGTTAAGGAATGACTAACGGCTGTCCTATATTGTGATCTGTTAAATTGAATCATGATATCATCTGTTAGAGCATTATATCACGATAATTTCATCATCCATCAAAATAACGCGCCTATACACAAGACATGTATAGTGCAAGAATTGCCACAGTATCGCAATATTCGAGCTTTACCGTGGCCTTCTAAAATCCCTGAACTCAATCCAGTGGAAAATATTTGGGCAGAAATGACACCCATGCTAATCTGTGTAGCTGTTGCATTTTATTCTGTGCTACAACTTGCTTGGCTTTGGTCTACCACACAATTGCTCCGTAAGTGAACATAAGTTGAATGAAGGCCATATAGAGCCAGAGGACAATCTTGGGCGACAGACCCCAGACTTGCTAGCTCCTCGGCACTGCCAGAAAGCTCTGGTGATCTTCTTTGATTTTTCACAAGTGTTTATTCCAATTTAGGGTCCTATCCAGGATGACTTCCAGATACTTGACCTCTTTACACAGATCGAGCTGCGTTCCGAACAGAAAAGGTGGTTTTACGTTGACCAGCTTTCTTTTTCTAGTGAAGAGTACCAGCTCGGTTTTTGTAAGGTTCACAGAGAGTGCGTTATCTGTGCACCATCTTTCTACGAGTCTTAACGCGGCCTGCACGGTTTCACACAGGACGTTTTTAAATTTTGCCGTCATTGACAGCAATGGGGAAATGACCAAATACTAGGGAAATAATAATATTCCCTATTCTAAAATGTTTTTTCAAATATTTTTTAGTTTCTGTGGCTTTTTAATTCTCAATATGCTTTTTGCAAAAAGAATTTCAAAGATGCAAAAATCATTTTTTTTCCGCCAAAACTTCTAAAAGAGGAGAATTTTTATAAATAAAGCACTTCACTTCACTGCGAGCTAGAATAATGCTTGTCCTAGAATTTTCTCATCATTACTGTATACCTCACCTCTGTATTATTACGTTGGTGTTATTTAACCATGTTTTTTATTATAGGTGCAAAATTTAAATTCTTATTGGCAGAACATCTACCACCATCAAGACCTAGGTGTGCCATTTGATGACACACTTATGACAGTTGGCAATAGCATTTCTAGAAGTACTGCAAGGTTTCTTTCAAACGGTACATCATGCGACATATCCCTAGAACCCGTTTTGCAGATTCACAGTTTTCACCACAACGACAAATACAAATATACCCTTTTCCGCTTTGACAGATCCCATATGTCAGTCCGTAAAGATAGTACCTTTAATCCCATAGAGGTCGCTGTAAAACCGCTCGGTAAGGTAGTCGTGACTAAACTGAGTCCACTCGTGGAACACCTTTCGTCTTTTTCGGTAAGCTCGGACTATGATCAGAAGGAACAGCTGAGCAGAAATTTTCTGAGAATCCTGTCTCCATATTCTGAGCCCGTGTTAATTTACAGGTTTAATTCTTTTAAAATTTCAAAACAATTTAATTTGACCTGTTTGTGGATCGACCCCGTTGGTACTTTGAGAGATGTTTCTGGATTTTCCGTGGATGAAAGTGGCTTGATTGGACACGTGAAGCCTACTCTGAAGCAGCCACATTTGCCAGGTGAGTTCTTGTTATTTGGATTTTTAATACTGTGACAAAAGTTATTCAATAGTTTGATTTTCTGGAATATGAGGCAATATTGGGAAACTTGAATTAACTTTTTAAGATAAAAATAAACTAATTTTGTATAATGATTTACAGAAAATATACAGGGTGTCTAGATGGGAGGATTTAAGGTAACTTACCTTTGTACGAAAGAGTCTAGCACATCAAAATTAAAGAAAAATTATCTTATTAGTTTCAATAAAAAAATATTGCTTTTAGGGAAGAGGATGAAATTTTTTATACATGTTTTTTTTTATGTGTTACGAGTTTATTTTTCCCTTAATGATAATTTAAAATATAGACAGACATTCTGGCGTTTTTGGTAAAATATTAAATTAAATTCTAAATATTCAGTTAGTTTCAGGGTTGCGACGATTTAAATCAAATGATTTAAATCATGATTTAAATCATGATTTAAATCAACTGATTTTTTCAATTTTAATCGTGATTTAAATCAAATTATAAATTCGTGTAAAAACAAGTCGCCGAAGCAAGAATCTCATCAGGAAATTCAAACCAAAAAAAGATAGATACTTTATTCAAAAACCATGTGCCAAGTGTACAATTTTGGATCACATTTCACACTTACATTATGTAATCAATCAAAGTCCAACGTAAATATTCCTAAATCAAAAAACTTAAGCAAACAAACAGTTTACAACAAAAAACAGCTTGTAGATTAAATATACATCTACATAATATTAGGAATGAATAATAAAAACAAACAAGAATTATTAAAGAATTCATAAATATAATAAAATACCTATGTATTTAGGAATTGTAATACTTATACAGGAAAACTAATTTAGCAGCTTTGTCGGTCCCCAAGCGATTTCTAAGTTTGGAATGTACTAAACCAAATGTCGAAAACACTCTTTTGACAGATGCTGAAGAAGCTGTAGCAGACAACAATTGCTTAATGACAGGCAATACCTTTTGAATAGCATCGACATTCTGTTGGGATTTCCACCAATCTAAAGCTTTAGAAGTTTTGAGAATTTCTTCATCAAACATTATGTAGGTGAAAGGATCTGATTTTGCCAAAAACTTAATTATTAGTGGCAAGAACCCATTGGGAAGTAATTCTTTTGCAACTTTCAGAGCACAACTCTTTTCGTTTTCTGTTAGACCTAACAGATGTTGCGGTTTTGTGGGATCTAGAAGATACGCTAGCAGATGATATGGAGTGATGCATTGTTCGTATCGGTTTCTAAATTTTTTTATTTGAATTAAGGTGAAATTTCTCTCCTCAAACTCCGATTCGAGGTTTTTAAATTCTTGCACGACATCAGAAAGGGTCGCATCTGTTCTTTGAAGTCTATCAATGGCCACCGAAATAGGCTTCAGAATCTCTAAATAGTGTTCGGCAGATCTTTTCAAATAGATATTTGAAATTTTTTCCCTCACTATGGCATCGATTTCTTCCTTATGCTCTTCGCTAATTTTCAGAAGTGTTGGCCACGATTCAATGAAAACTTGTAAGCAGTCAGCCAGTGAATTCCACCTCACGTCATTAGGTAGAACAAATTTTTTTCCACCTTCTTTTGCGTATGTCGCAGAAGCAAAGTGATTGTTTCGGAAATACTTCACTATAAACACAACATGCTCCTTGATATCTTGAACCTCCAAATCTTTACAAAGTAAATTTAAAATGTGAGCAGCGCAACCATACGTAATAACGCTCATTTCAATGGATTCTTGTATTTTATTTCTCATGGCGTTCATATTGGCTGCATTATCGGTAACAATGCTACTCACAACACAGTTTTGGTCCGTTTTCAGGGCTTGAATCAAACTTATGACAAGTTCTGTCAAATACACAGAAGTATGAGGCTTTCCAGACGTATCTATTGTGTCTATCAAAAAAGATTTCCCATTTTCTGTAGTAACTGTAGCACAAATTATTGGTTCATTATGCACATTTGACCAACCATCCAATGACAAACAAACTGAACTTCCTGATAAAGATTTAAAACATTGACTTCTTTCTTCATTATATACTTCAGTGAGCAGGCGGTTGGACACATCATGTCGAGAAGGAGGCACATATCCAGGGCGTAAACACGCTATTGCTTTTTTAACTTCTGGTTGTTCAATGCATGTGAAACTACTGTTCGTAGCATAAATAGCCCTAGCAATTTGTTTATCTATTTCTTCTTTATCGGACTTGCTTGTCCGTATAACAAAAGAAGATAAAGTTCCAGCAGTCAAGTTAGATGTTCCTTTTCTTTTTTTACTGAATGGTTTTGGAGATAAGAGCGATTGGGACATATTATCGTCAACTTGTGAGTCTTGTAGCAAGTTCATATATGAGGTAGAGCTGCTACTCATACTTGGCTGTTGTACCTGCAATAACATAACATAATATAGTTCCTCGTTTCAAAAATTAAAAATAAACTAAACACTAAACACTCTAAACAGTTACGATAAATATTTTTCAACAAAATATATTTGTTTTTTAAGCATATTCATTATTTACTTATCGCATTTATAGTAAAAAAATTAGAAAATTAATTATTTTCTCTATCACACATTACGCAAATAATGAGCCCGCAGGGCGGCAGTTACCACCCTTCCACTAAAGGACATATATTTATTTTGGTCTAACATATTTAAAATTCCCAATATCCTTAACTTTTTTCGATCAGTTTATATGAAATTCAATTAGATATAGAAACAAAAATGAAACAGGACGCCCATGACAAAATGACTTACGATATAATAAATCAAATAATACTGGTAAACTGTACTTACATTTAAATCTAGTCCTGAACAAGTACTAGCAGTACTGGCACTATCACTAACAATACTAACATCAGTAACATCCGTATCTACTAGAACTGCTCCCGTTTTCTGACATGCCTCAAAGTGTCTCTTCATCCGTTCAGCTATTCCTTGTAATTCAAATTTGCATTTTTTACAGGTCGCTCTGCTTCCCGTTTTTCCGTCTGATTTATTAGATTTCTCGATAAAATATTGCCAAATAGGGTCTTTTTTTCTACCACCACTTCGGGACATTTTGAAAACACAATACAATAAAAAAATTTCTTATGGGCCGACTTGCCGACTATAAGAAGAATGAATTCGTCTCCCGTGAACCGCACATTATAAAGACGAACGAATTTTCTTGTCCCGACAGGAATATTTTCTTGTTTCGACAGGGAAATTTTCACGTTAACACAAGTTTTTTGGTACGTCACGTCACCGAGACGAGTTTCTAATTGTCTGAACAGCAAATTAATATACAAATACAGGAAAATAATAACATTATTGCCATATTTAAGGAAAAAATCAGTACAAACTGATTTAAATCAAAAAAATCAAGATTTAATCAAAAAAATCTGATTTTTTGATTTTTTCAAAAAAATCGTGATTTTTTCCAACTCTGGTTAGTTTTTAGTAATTGTCAGGCGGATTACCCAGCTGGCACTAAAGTAGCTATAACTGTTTCCACTACTACTCTTTAAGGGTTTTTACAACAAAAAAAAAGTGCATACAAAGGTGGAAAGTACCGTTATAAACGTATTTTAATAACCACCTCAGAAAAATATATATACATATAAACAAAAATTACAGAATTAGACCTAGTATAACAAACATTGTACAACAAAAAACATACATATTATAATGATAACAAGTTATCTGTCACATATTTTTTTATTTTATACTTACATGTTGTAACACTTAAATTTTTAAAGTTACGTGGCAACGAGTTATAGATGAAAGATGACAAATACAGAAGACAAGATTTAAAAAATTGAGTTTTGTGTCTCGGAATAAAAATGTTATCCCTGAAGCGTATGTTCACTTGGTGTGTGTCACCTCTCTCTAAGATGAGTTCAGATAAATAAGTTGGCACCTTATTTTTTAAAACCTTAAAGACCAAAGAACCAAAGTGAACATATCGCCTCTGGGTCGTGTTACATTGATATGTTTGTATTGACAAATTCCTCACAAAACGAACGCAAGAGTTCTGCACTTTTCGTATTCTGTATTTATTGTAGTTGGTAAGAAATGGACCATAAACAATGTTCAGATAATTTAATATTGAGAGTACCAAACTTTCTGTTAATAATTTTTTAATGGAAAATGGAAGGACATTGCTATACTCATATATTGCTCTAAGTTTAACATAAGACCTCTGGCATATATTGCTTACATGGGAATTGAACGTTAGATTTGTGTCCATTAATAAACCAAGGTCTTTTACTTCATTAACCCATTTGACTCCAACACTACTTAATGTAATCTGTAGATTGGAATGATCAATGTCAGAGCGAGACTACAGAATTGCCTGTGTCTTGCTTGGATTAATAAATAGTGAGTTCATACCAGCCCACTGCTCAATATTTAATATAGTCAATATGATGAACAAGATCTGACGTGAAAATTGAGAAAAAAAGAGGGCCCAAAATAGATCCCTGTGGAACTCCCCTCCCCACAACTCTCCAATCAGATACCTCCACCCCACCAGCCTCCGTCAACCTAACAGCCTGTTGCCTATTGTGAAAGTAATCATTAAACCAACCATCTGCATCAATTCTATAATGTCTTAATTTAGCCAGAAGTAAATCAATATCTACACTATCAAAGGCCTTTGTCATATCTATCATAACAGCTAGACAGAAATATCAAAAGCCAGAGTAATGTCGCTTGTAATTTTTAAGAGTGCAGTAGCACAGCTATAGATTGGCCTGAATCCTGATTGAAACTTAGGTGTTATACTTTTATCTTTTAAAAACTCGAAAATTTGGCATTTAACCACTTTCTCGAGTATCTTTGAGGCAGAAGGCGATATACTAATGGGTCTTAGGTCATTTAAATTTGTAGGATTACCCACTTTAGGCAAAGGCGTGACTAGGGCCATTTTCCACAGGCTTGGAACAGAGCTAGTTTCTAGTGAAAGGTTTATAATATTGAGTAAGGGTTTTAAACAATATGGTAAGGAAAATTTGAGCATCTTAATCTACACCCACAGCACCACTCTTTATACTATTAATGTGAAACAAAAGTTCATCCTTTGTTGCAAGCCTAAACCCAAACGGCTCCCAATCGGAAACTGAATTGAGAAAACTGTTGAGAATCGCCTGGTCAATATCTGCTTTAGGTATATTATCCACAAGATGGTTATTTATTAAATTAGCGTCACAGGGTACCCTCCTGCGATCATGATTTCTGGGCCTCTACCCTCATCAGGCAGGCTTGTACCCAGGGACAAAATCGAAAACGAAACGTCTATCATACTGAAACAGTACTACAAGTTAAATGTAACATTTAGCACCACCTATAATATAATCGAAAGCAATTCTTCTTTTAGGCCGTTTTGCACCTGCAGAAATTATATATTTCTGCTATTATACATATATCTTTTCCGGCCAAGAACTTTTGATAAAGATGTGTGAGAGCGCATTTTTATCGATTTTTAGTATCTACTCTCCGCATGATGGTGCTAGTGCATGCTTTTTAAATTACCTACGGGTTTGCAGCCGGAAATCACCGGAGCCCCGATAGGTGGTGCTAAATGTTACATTTAACTTGTAGTACTGTTTCAGTATGATAGACGTTTCGTTTTCGATTTTGTCATATCGAGCAATCTGTTATTTCAGATCTCCCTGGGTACAAGCCTGCCTGATGAGGGTAGAGGCCCAGAAATCATGATCGCAGGAGGGTGCTTTGTGACAATCGAAAGCAATTCTTATTTTAGGTCGTTTTGCATCTGCAGAAATTATATATTTCTGCTATTATACATATATCTTTTCCGGCCAAGAACTCTTGATAAAGATGTGTGAGAGCGCATTTTTATCGATTTTTAGTATCTACAAGTAAACTATTACCTCTTATACTTGAGGTTTTGGAGATAGAGGGCGCTGGTACGAGATTCGGTCTATAGTAACTTTATAAGAACAGTGGCGACAATAGAAGCTCACCCGCCATATTGATGCAGAATTTCTAAAGGTTTAAATGGGCGCACAAATATTATCGATAGTTTTTCGCAAAATATGACTAAATTAATCTACTTTAACACATTAATATAAGAAAATTGGATCAGCTAAAGGGTTAATTAATAAGATTATTATTAATTTCAGTCTACAAAGAGTAATATGCCATAGAAAAAATTAGAAATTTACTTTACACTGACAACCTCTGTCAACATCAGTTGTAAATGTAGGGATATGTTTTACTCTAATAATCTATTCGAACTATGTAGTGTAAACTCACTTTTTCATTTAGATTTTCAACAAATAACAATGTTTGTGCAAGTGATTAATGACTAAATATTTAGCTATGATGTTTATCTTTGTGAGTATAAAGATTAAAAATGCATACAAATTAAATATCACGTTAAAAAAAGAATCACTCTTTATAATAGTCCAAAATTAAATTTTTGAGATTTAAATTGGCCGATATATTTGACCAAAATGTATTGAAAATTAAAGAATTTTAAGGGGCGTCATTGTTTTACTACTATCATCATTCATATGTAGAATAGTGTAATTGGTTTAAAAAATAAGATTATAAGTAAGTTTCTTGTGCCTGTAGGCTAGGCTTGCCTAATTTGTTTTGAAGAATGGTGGAATAAAAAGCAGTCTTTGCCAAATTTTGTACTTGGATATTCCAAAATGACTAAGGTACAAAAATATTTGAAATACAATTATTTACCCATGCCCACAAACTTTTTTTTTGTATGGAACAGAAGGTTTGAACACCTAGGTAATACCCACCAGACAAAAACCCTTTTGCAATACTAATTTATATACCAAATATCAGAATTCCTTTTACAAAGCAGATAGTTCTTCTCCCAACTAATAGGTAGGTCATTTCCTTTTCCTTGCTGTGATAATAATATTATTAATTTAGGAACGAAGGTATTTATTATTTAAATTGTGTACTCTAGATTTGCTTAGATTTTTTAATCCAATCACATTATTTAGGTATCTGGAAAGCGAAAGTCCTGTACAAAGAGTCCCTCCTGGCGGAAATCGCCTTCCCCATCATACCTCTGCAATATCTGATGGGTAGTCCAGTAGCCAGTCACGAAATTTCCTTCTTACACTCCGGACTCACTTACCCTGCAAGCTTCATCGATTCCTACTCGAAATTCCTACCCAACTCTACCCATAAGCGAGTTTTAGAAGAAAGGGCACAACAAAACTCTCAAAGACAAGCGGATAGCTTGTTGGAGTGGATAGACCGTTTGATCAGTATATTCTACCCCATAGAAAGGATGTGTGTTGACTTCGATTCAAAAGTAGACGTGTGCGGAAATCAGATTCCGGCTTGTAGGACTACACAATGGAGTAGTCTCGCTCCCGATCCTAAGAGTGCCATAGGTGAAGTGAATATTACTAGTGATATGTTTGATATTTGGTAAATATTTTGTAGGGGTAGCTTTTTCGATGAGGGTGAGTAAAAGAGTAAAATATCACTAAAAAATTAAATTGAAGGACATATCTTTAGTTTATTTGAGGTTCAATATCACTTCTACTCGCCTCATCGTAGAACCAGTTTTATGATTTGTAAGTTTATGGACAAATGTCAGTAATGTTTTGTGCTGTATTTCCGGTTTGTTTGTGCAATATGAGAGGATTTCTAAGATTTACGGGTATACAAATAACATTTGCTAGTAACATTGCAACCAGAATATAGTTTTCATAATTTTGAAAATGTTGCTATAGTTTTATACACATTTTATATATATTTCATCTTTATTTTTTTTTATGAGATCGAATACATTTAAATTGTCAACTTTTTTTGGGTATGTTTTAATATATTTTTGTTGTTTGTACATACAGAGTGAGCTACCAAATTTCGCTGCTGCAGGGCCTGCATGGTTTACTGGAAGAAATAAAAAACAATTTAATGTATATAAATATTTATAAAAACTTGTGTTGGTTTATGTCTACTTTGCAACATCAATTTCTTTAATCAGATATAAAACCTTACGCTCAGAACAAACTCTTATCTCATTCAGTAAATCCTGCAAGGGGGGGAGGGTCAAGAGAAACTTGGTAGCTCATGTCTACAATCCTTGCCAAAAATGTCAATTTGGGCAGACTTATTGATGATGTTATATTGGAATGCTCTCTAATGTTACCGTATTGAGACATTTAATCTTTGAAATGGACAAAACAATTAATTATTGACATTTGTATTGTGTAAGTTAAAATATAAGATGGCCAATAAATGCTCAGTAATAATAAAATAGATAAAATAATAAATAAAATATAGGTCTTTTTCAATATGCATTACTTAATTTGAGGCCTTCATGCCCTGTGGGCATAATAACATCCCCCTTGAGACCATCTAAGGCATTTATATAATTGTAAAAAATTGAGTAAGGGGTGAAAAGGTTTATATGTGTTTAAATATCGATTCTTTTTTTATTTTGGCTTTTTTATTGCTGCAAAACAATCATCAGAATTACAAGGTGTACTCTAATTAATAGTACACAGCAAAACTGCAGATTCTTTCTGTCGAAGTTGTAATTTTCGTTTTGTTTTTTCTTAATAATTTTTCAACAGGGTGACAGAACGGCACGAAATTAGGAATTCAAGGGTGGTTTGAGGCGATACATTCAAATCGGTTTTTAGTTCAGATGCCACTTGAAGTGGGCGCCACTTGCAGTACGTTAAATCTATTTAAAAATGACTTACCTTTTTTGTGTCATGGTATGTTAAATATTATGAACTTTCCACCTTTTTTACGCACAAAAGGTATACTTTGTACTTGTCGCTCCGAGTGGCCGTTTTCGTGATATTTGCGTATCAATTAATCAGTACACCTTTTCAAATTCCCAAATGTAAATTTTTTTATTGAAATACCTGGCTACAACAATAATAACAACAGGAAAAGAATTACAGAAAAACAAGAGCATTAATAAAACAAAGGACATCTTGCGACGATAAATGTTTAAAGTGATTTCCATTTACTTCAATAGATTTAACAACCTGTTTGCTAAACGACCGTCTTATCTTAAAGAATAACTGATTTTTTCGAACCCGTTCCGTAGTATTCACAATTTTATTCTATAATTCTTCTCGAGTGTTCAGTGCTTCTTTATACACGAGCATATTCACATATCCCCATACCCAAAAATCAAGCGGATTGAAATCGGGACTCCGTGGAGCCCAAGGCATCTGATTTCCACGGCCTATCCAGCGATGAGGAAATTGGATATTTAGGTAATTTCTGATAGGTCTAGAGAAGTGTGTTAGGGCTCCATCCTGCATGAACAGCTTTGTTTTAGTTCTAAAGAAAACATCAAAATATTCGCAATAGATTCTGCTCTCGCGTGAAATGAAATAGATACAGTCCCTCTTCATGAAGAATTTTGGAAATGGTAGACTTGCCCACATCAGGTCTCGCAGAAAGGTGTCATACTTAATTCAGCGTTTTCGCTACGCGGATCAGAATTTCTTCTTCCTGGTCGGGAGTTTATAGTGTTAGGGCGTTGTGCAGAATGTCGTTTGGGACAAAAAGAACTTGTTTCTCCCAGTCGGTCATAGAGATTATTGAAAATTTTAAAATTTGACTCTGTGTTGTGGATACATTTCTAAATAGAAAATTCGTTATACCTTCACATTTCGCACTTATAAAAAAATGTTTTTTTGCGTATAAAATTTAGGCTAATACACTGTGACACAAAAAAGTTATGTCATTTTAAACAGATTTAATGTACCGTAAGTGGCGCCCTCTGCAAGTGACATCCGAACTAAGAACATATTTGAATTTCTCTTCTCAAAAAACCCCCGAATTTCTAATTTCGTGCCGTTCTGTCACCCTGTTGATAAATTATTAAGAAAGAACGAAATGAAAATTACAATTTTGACACCCTGTATCTCGGTTATTATCAACTTTTGGACTAAGGTAAGTTTAGCTAAATCTCAATATTTTTCCCCAAAAAATCTGCAGTTTTGCTGTATAAGCAAAAAGTATAAAGGTGAATCATTTAAAATTCATCCCCTTATTACCCCAATCTCAAAACACTTCTAAAACAATAGAAAAATGGCTACGTTTATTTCACTTGCTATGCCTAATACAGTCTCATTTCCGTTTACCCCTAATTTTTATTACCAGTAATAAATGGTTTACTGGTAATAACTGGTAGTTTGTACCTGTATGGTTGACTCTAAGCCTGATATCCAGACCTAAGTATATAAGCAATAACTGGCCATCTTTTAACATAAGAACAAATTTTAGATTGTAAGAAGAATTGTGATAAAAATGGTGCTCAATTCTATAATCTAAGTCTGATTGTAGCTAAAAGAGTTGACGTCATTTTATTTGTAAGTTTTAACTTTGTTTCCTTATTTATGCCCTATATTGTAGTATGTGTTTCCTATTATTTTATATTTAAGTATATGCATTCCATAATTTTATCACTATGTATCTTTATGCCATTTTAAGTTTGCCATTAGTTTTTCCATTAGGAAAATTTTAATTTGTTAATTTCTGTTAGCAAAGTCACACACATCTAGTTTGAAAATAGATAGGTAATAATTATTTGCTTAACAAGTGAGGTGAGATTATCGATATTTTTTGCCAAGTAGTCACAAAAGTATGATTATCTGTCTTAGCTCACAAGTTATATGATAAATTTTATCTGGGATCGTTAAAAATGCCATCAAGATTACTAGATTCCTTTTTCGAATAATCGTCAGAAAGAATAAGATCTTTGAACAGAGTTTAACAAAATTGAATAGGTAAATCACTTTTTATGTAAAAGAGTTATATATTTTTACTATAAGTTAAAACAAAAGCTCACTATGATTTCATTTTTAGGAACGAATTAAAAAACCATGTAGTAGCAGATTTCCCTGACTTTATTGATATCTGATTTGCTGATAATATAGTTTTAGGTACTTGTTAGTTAATAAATCATCGTTCTTGTATCCAATCTTTCCTTCCTGTGTTAAGATTGTTTTCCACGGGTGATTAAAACGTAACCCACATCTTTAATTAAATTTGTTTAAAACTTTAAATAGATTCTGTAATTTTTAGTTTATACAATCCTGAAACCGACGGTAGGCCCTTGGTTTATTATACATTTGCACTATGTCCAGTGATATGCTGGTATTCATCTACAGCAGACTGAATAGTTTTGTGTCCTTTTAATACATCATTGATCTTCCAATTCAATTCAAAATATGCTTTATTGTCAAAGAAACATGTCTTGTTGACAAAGCAAATAACAATAAAAAAAAACAGAAAACGTATAATAAAAATATGGCACAGAAAACTTAAACAATGAAAGATTAGAAAAAATGAATTAAAAATGATTGCTATAATATTCCCCTAACTCGTAATAAGCTTTGAATGTCATAATATACCATTTTCCTCGCTTTAAAATACATCTAGAAAGCGAATCGCCCCGTTTGATTCAATTTCCATTATAAATTTGGTATTTTGGTGTTTTTGATTAAGGTGATCGAAAAATATGAGATCTTCTAGTCTATGAGGTGTAATAACAACAGTATCATCTACATATCTGAACCAAGGTTTTGATTTTAGTGGAGTGAATGTTATAGTATTATCCGCAAAGATCTCCTCGAAGATATTCACTACCAAAGGTGATAGCGGAGAGAGATCTCATAACCGCCTCCGAGGTTTGTTCCTTGAAAAAATGAGATGTAAGACGAGCTTAATCTAGGTCTAGTAGGGTATTATCAAGATGATTATGTTCCAATATATCTGATATAATGGAAATTGACTGAGTTTTTTGTATAAGAATCATATCATTATAGGGTCTGCCTGTATGACCTCATAGGAGTCGTCCAAAAGTTAAGTTTCCTAGGTTTTCGTTTAAAATTCTTATTGCAGTTTTTTCGGCTGCTTAGAGTTCGCCCTCAGTGGTTTTGAACTCTTTAGTTGAGATACGGGTTACGGTCTAAATCACACGTGGAATGCAGAGTGATCCGTAATTAATAATCAAAATTTAAAGGGCTGTGTACATGTGCAGATATATGAAAAAAAGATGTCTATCGGTATAACGTTTATAATTTTAATATCAGCTGTTAATTAACAAAGTCAGGCATAACAAAACTAGCTATTGAAAGCCAAGATTCATATTAGGAAAAAGAGCCACCAGTGATTTTTACAACATTACAACAGAACATGTAATATTGACGGTGTCATTGGTTTCAGGCTTAGTCTCAGAAATAATTGTTAATTGTATAGTATAGTAATAGCACCTTATTCCTTGCATAGCTACTAATTTTGAAACTTTAACATTTTTTATATAGCAATTTAAAAATCCTTTAATTTATTTAAATCCAACATGTTACATTATCGGCCGTCAATATAACATGTTCTATTGTAATGTAAAAATCACTTAGTAGATCACGGGTTCACTGGTTGGTGGTTTTGTTTTCCTAATATGCATCTTTGTTTTTAATATACTATATATAGTCACCTGCAGTAAAATTTATTCAAGAGACATAGTCAAAGTCAAGGTAATCAGTGAAAATTAAAATAAAAAAATAAATCACATTTTAAAAAAAATCTTGAAACACAGCTGTCTGTTACAAAGGCATGATGGCCCAGACACAGTACTTGTTAAGGTTTTTTTTTCACTGACTAGTGGCGCTGATGATCACTAGTTAATCGAAAGTGTTTTGCTATGATCATTTACTGATAGCATTACATGTATCGCTTATGCTCAATGTGTAAAAGAAAGGTCCATTCGTCTATTATAGTCTGCAGCAAACTTGTCAATAACAGCTTCGTTAGCGTTTGGAAAATTTTGACTAAATTGGATAACAGTGCCAACGCCTCTAGTCTTCTCTTGGTTCATAGAACTCCTCAAAAAGTTTTTACGAGCTCTAATGTTGAAAATCAGCATTCCGCTTCAGCTGTAGTCAATGGCAGAGTAACAGCTATTTGTAAAAGCGTAAAGGTGACACTAAATAAGTTTTGGGGGTTTGTTAGGTTGTGAAAATTGCAGTAGGTATATACGATCGCAGATAAAGTATTTATATCATTTAAATATTTTTGAAAAAGTAATTTTAAAATATGATACTTTTATTTTAAAATTCACTAGCGTTGTAACATTAATGTACAGTTTAGTTAATTCGAATGGGGGCAAAATATCACCGATAGTTAGGTTAAAAGAAGGTAAAACTGTACTGTATGCAGGGTGGTTTACTTAGAATTTCAAACGACGTTTTATTTGAAAGAAATTGTTCAATTTTGCTCTAAGAGACCTTAATTATAAACAAAATAAAAAACTACAAAACACTAAGTTTTGGTCTCAGTCATAAATTGTGCTAAAGACACGTGTTTCGCTCTATAAAAGTATCATCAGCCCTTAACATTTAAAAAAATACGCTGACAAGACAAATGCCAATCTACGTATTACATAACATCCTGTATATCTTAGTAACAAGTATAAAAATCAAATTGGTGCAGATAATAAAAATATTATATACAGGATTTTAGGATTTCCATTAAAGATACATTTTTTCATTGTACTTAATGTAGATCAAAAGACTCCCCAATGAAATATCTGCTTGACTATTCTTGATTAATTCTTGAATTTTTTTTTGAAAGCGCCATGTTGTTTTTTGAAGTCTGGTTAGTCCAGCTACTTTCCGTCAAATGCATTTAAATCTTCGAGGCATATGTTATTTTTTTGAAAAAGGAGTGTTACATTTTTTAAAACCCCTTCTGGCCTGTCATCGTTCTTTAGCAAATTCTGAACCGTAGTCACAAGTTGAGTAACAACCACTTGTTCATCAGATGCGCATTTGTTTATTACAATCGGAACTAGTAATTAAAAAAGAATCACTAATGCCACTCTCCTATAGAAGTTCTGAAATTCTGCATAATAAAATAAATGTAAAAAAATATTTAAAAAAGCATTTATTAATAAACACAGAACTTTCTGTGTATATGTATGTTTAATTATTTTTCATTTCAATAGTTTATAAATAATAGCTTTTCTAAAAATATATTTTTGTACTTTTTATCATTATTTTTTACGTACCCTGTATAAGATATATATCATTATATTATATTGTCATGGGGTTTGTGAATATATACCAAATCTCAGTCAATTCCGATAACGGGAACTACTTCAAAAGTTACTTGCAAAATGTGACCCAAACAAAGTTTTTTTCTTGGCTTCGAGCCTTCATTTAATTCTCTCCAAAATAGATGGACGTGGGGCAAAATGCTGTTTTCAACTGGTATAACGTTGTCGACTTAAATCTCAAAATCAGCTTCGTTTTCGGAAACCCCGTTGTTTGAAAAGTGTGTTTGTACTCCAAGGATATTTGTCAAAATATTCAAAAAACCTCTCCAAAGTTTTTATTGACGAAGCCTTGATCTTGCACAAGTTTCCCACCAATTTCCGCCATCTGACGTATTAATGTCAAAATCAATATAAACTGTTTTGAAAATCTTACATTATTATCTGGCTTATATTTATCTTTTAAAAGTTTTTAAACAAATTATCCCACAGTAGTTTGTTCTTTTGAATATTAATATCTCCAGCTATATTGGCATTGATGTGTTGCAGAATTTCGACCTGACCAGAAAAACTGTCGTCTAACACCATTTACCACTTCAAATAAGAGATATGCCTTTTTTTATGCACAGCCTTTAGTAACAGCCCAAAATGTAGGTTTATCTTTAACTTTCCTTGCAACAAATGCAAAGCTTTCTGCAGCAAAAGAATGTATGTATTCTGCCTTGGTATCGGATAACAAGGTAAAAGTAAGTTGAAAACTTTTAATATTTTTGCACATTGATATCTACAAAATTACAAATAAATAAGCCAATTTCATTGTCCATTCAACCAGGTCAGTATCTTTTGTGTTCAGTAAATATATAATTATTCACTTTAATTAATTCATTTTTTACAGAGCCCTGAAACTGAGAAACCTGACTCTTAAAATTAACTGATAATAAAAGCACTTGAAATAAGTCTCAATCTGTTTACTTCACTACCTTTTTTTTAAATTTTTTCCCTTAGGATTATAATGCCCATCCATAAGATAATTCAATTTTCATTTGGGCAATTTGTGTCAAATAATAATTTATTTCAAAATTACTCTTTACCACCAACTCTGGTAAATTAAACTTTACGCGTTGAAGCTTTCTTATAAAAGACCCAATTAATGAAATAATTTAGGTACCGCTTCGTTGATCTCTAGGTATGGCAAATCCAAAGCACTGAGAAAACTGTACATTCTTCTTTCAATTTTCTTGGTTTGGGTCCGTTTATATTGTCCTATATGGCAACCTGTAATTTTTTCGACGTAGTTCTTATCCATGTCTATCGATGCATCTTGCTTTTCATTGAAGTTCTTTATAACGGTTCTTTCTGCAGCTGACAAGTTGGATTCTGGTAGTTTGGGGCTCGCAGAAATATTTTTACGGTTTTATATCGAACTGATTCGGCCTGTTCTTGGGTTAGTTTTTGGATGCTACACTCGCTATTATAATTGATTAGCTTATTCTATAGTGACTGTACTGGCTAGTCGGGGTTTGCTGGGAGTTTCGAAGTGTGCTGTTATTTTGCTGTCAGTTGCTGGTAAATCCTTTCTGCTTGATGAAAGGTGATTTTGTCCATTCTATGGTGAACCATTGGAAATCTAAGTCTAAACCCAAGAACCAACCAGGAAAGATTTTAAAACATTTTGTAACATACTTTTGTACTGCTTCGAAATAAATGGATGATAAACTATGATGGAAAACCGTGTACCCCCATTCAGAATATACACGATAAACATTTAGTGCAAAACAATTTTGTTCATGACAAAACTTATTTAATAAAAGAAAAGTATTATAAGTGAACAAAATGCCAATAGCATCACTTTAGTTAGTTATAAAATATTTTTGTATTGAAAGTTAGAAATCAATGTTTATTCTTCAAGATATTAAAATTTCATGCCAGAATACATCTGATACAAATAAGCTGATTTTTACAAAACGTTTTGAAGAAAAAATAATGAAGGGTTATCTTAATTTTGTATTCTGAGGATTGGGAAATCAATTTTGTTATCAAGAATTTTTTTCACGATATATCTGTTGATAATACTCAGTGCTTTTTAGTTTGGCACTTGATAATGTCTAGGCATGGGTGTCCCAACTCCTTATACACACGAAATATTTTCGCCAACGTAAACTATATAATAAACTTTTGGGACAATAAGTTCTTGATTTGAAGAATCTTTCTTAGTAGCAATATCTTTATGTATACAAGTTGTCTTAAAAGTATAATTATGCCTTGTATAAAAATTGTACTTTAAATTTAATAATTAAAAAAAAATTCTTCTTTCAGAGTATAAAAAATATACCAGTTTTGAAACTTCTTGCTATGGAATACTGAACATTTTGTTAGCATATTTTCTTTCTTTTAAATATATTGCCTGTTAAGGTAGAGATTTAGGATTTGATTGACACGTCGCGTCGCTTTTGTAAGAATTATGAGGTAATACACATTTTTTTTTTAATGTTATATGTAATATAATTATACCTCATCTGTTTTTGAAAAAATGGCATCTCAAAACTGTCATTTTGGGCCACTTAAGGCTGCTTATCCGGCACTGGTATCCACTTCCAGTTTGGAGTATCAACTTTTGACATTCAGTTGGCATCCAATAGATTTTATAAAGTTAAGGTAGGAAACTTGATTTTATTTCGTTCTTAGTTTAACAATTTGGTCGACAGAGGTCTGTAAGTGGTCCACGATGTCAATTTTGAAACGCAATTTTCACGAAAACAGTTGAATTTACGCATAGCACATGTAACATTAAACATGTTTTGGAAAGTCCTAGTGTTTTAAAAAAAATTACAATATATGGGGAGTTGCATTTAAAATAAATGTTTATGACGTCATAACTCTTATACACATGGTGTCGCCGTTAAATCATTGTTACCAAAAGATCTGATAAATCATTTTGATGGATATAGTTTTCGAGTTATTTAATTTATCCCAGTTAATTGTACCACCCTGTATATTTATAATCATCAAGAAAAGACCTACTAAAAGGTATATTTTTAAGACAGCCTGGATCAAAGCTTCTGCTGTTGAAAGTAATTCTTGAAAACCAAGAACTTCTTTATATACAGGAGTGAAGATATTTTCTGTATTTATATACAGTTGGGACAAGAGTTGAAGGAGTACATTGCAGGTACATGATGCCTTTAGAGATATACTGTCAGTCTTTTCAAAACAGCTCAGTTATTTCTGTGCACATAAAACCAATGTATTGAAATGGTCCACCGGCATATAATTAATAATATTTAGGAATATTAAGCAGGATTTGTTTAAGAGTATTCTGGCAAAGTTAAAGTAATTTCATCTAAGTTTCATGTATAGTTATAGGCTATGATACTGTGTTCGTGAATATTATTGTGTAAGTTGTAAGTTATTAATTATGTGTCGATGTTAGTGGCAGTACAGAACTTGTCATGGAAATTTGTTACAATAATTTTTACTTGAAATTTTTTTGGTCATTCTTGCGAGTAGAAAAGAAAAACGTTAATTTTTTGTTCTTAATGTTAAGAGGCAATTGCGTATTATTGCATTGTGCTTTTCATAACTCATACTATTACTTGAATATGAATTAACTGTATTTAATTTTTACTAAAGACTTTAAAATTAGATTTTTGGGTTTAGGACAATAAATAAAAGCTCTTTGGCCTTTTTCAAGGCTAAAAAAGAGAAAACAAGAATGTAATTGTTTTCCTTTTCACTGATAGTTATTACACACATATGGAATAATAGTAAAACAGAAATTTAAAAATAAAACAAAAATAGAAAATATAAAAAAAACAGAGATTAGTAAAATTAATTTAAACATCTAAAGAATTAAGACAGGACGACAAACAATTGGTACATAATATATGGGACATTATAAAAAAACTTAAAATAAATAGACATTAACGAGTATCAGAACATCTAATTATTTTATATAGAATTAAAGTCTTTTATGTTACTTAGCCATTTCAAATGATAAGGAACCTTGTGTCAAAAACTTAACTGAACCAATATATGACACAGAATAAAATTTGAGTACTTTTCCCTCGAAACACTTAAAATAATATTGACATTGACGTTTTAATTTTTTGGAGGGAAAAGACTGCATTGCGGTGTAGTTACTACATTCATGTGTTTGTAGTAACTGCTATTTACTGAAGACTTATTTATTTGATATGAAGTCAACGCAATTCTGATGTTGACTTAAGAATGCCGCAGCTTTGTAACCGTGAGGGTTGCACATTTCTAATTCCCAGCTATTAATTTATTTCATATACACAGTATTAAAGCCATAACAATTTACATAAAACTCATATATCTACTTTTAATACCAAACTGATTGTTCGCATACTCCATCTTGTAATTACCATGTCAACCACGTGTTAATAAAATAAATAAATAACTTATATAACAATACGTTTTTTTTTTGCAATTCAGTATACCTGGAGGGTTGCTTGAAAACTGACTATTAAGGCCTGTAGTCTAAATAAAATATACACAGTTTTTGGTAATAAATGTACCGGGTGTTCCGTTAGAATAGTCTGCGGCCGTAACTCCATAACCGCTGAACACAGAATTATGAGGAAAAAATATTTATAGGTAACTCGGACAGGAGACATCGCTGGAAATTATTTCCAGTTCCAAAAATGGCCTCTAGGGGCCGTAACAGCAATTCAAAAATGGATATGTCATTTTTCTGTTTTCCTAATTAAGTTTTATTGAAAATATAAGCATTGTATTCTTACGGGAATTATGCAGTTTTTTTGCTGTTTATTTTTTTTTTCTATTTTCAATAATAAAGTGGTGGGAGTAGGTCAAATTTTTTTCTTTCAAACTTTTATATCTGTTTTGGATGAACCCAGTACATCGAACTTGCCGTAAAAAAAGCCCTTCACGTAGAACTATTAACTATACCGTAATCATTCTGTTAGTGGTCACTAGATGGCGTTTTTTCCGTAATTCAAATAATACGGATTTTCTCAAAAAAATTCAAATGGTATGATATAACTTTTGAGTCTTCCGGTTCGTCTCGTCGAATGCAGACCTCTGTGTTGTTAGCATAAGTGGTGCCACGTGTTCGGTTTTGCTGCTTTATTTCAGAAAGGGAGCAGACGCTGTGAACGTATGAGGCCTAGTTGTTCCTGCATTCTATCCCGTTCGTCTGCCGCAGTTCTACATAGACTATTAGCGTAATGGCCGCTACGTGGCGGGAGTGGGAGGGGTAAGGGGATAGCTTGAAAGAAAGGGTCATCTCGTGATATCAGTAGTACTCTCAAGGGGCACCTAGTGGAAGCCAAGATGCATTTCAGAATTTAAAAGGAAAAAATCAAGAGTTATTTTGAAAAATTCGGGGTGTTCGGGAGCTAAGAGCTCGCCATCCGGACATCCTACCTATTGGGCTGGAGAATGGCGCTGAAAGCAAAAAAGTGGCAGCCGACTCCATTTTGAGAAAGAAAGAAGAATGATATAACTTTTTTGTCAGAATCAGTGCTGCCAATGTGCGGGTAATTACCCGTTTTGCGGGTAATTAGGTCTCCTTGGCGGGTAAGAATTTCCGTGCGAGTAAAAGCGGGTAATTCAGGAATCTAAGCCCCAATAAAAAATTCCAGGTTTAATTTTGTAGAGTCAGATCCTCTTCTCAGATACCCATGGCAACGTCGGAATGCACTGTTGTCGTCCATTATACTCAACGACGTAAATCTCTAGACTATTAGAAAAGGCCAGCCTCTCTCTGCCTCTGTTGCGTGCGTTAGTGTCTAATGCCTCTTTCATTTCCATCTCTTTCTATACCCAAAGGATGCTCGTATGCGGCATAGGTAAGACTCTAAGCATTCTAGAGATGTGTCTATTGTTGTACTTCAACTTCTATCACGCCATTTGTCGTTCTCGCGATTTTTATTAAACTAAGTAAAAACTATTAATCTGATTTGAAGGCTGACAGTTTCTTTTCTTCATTAATTGTTTATAAGTCCTATTCATATTTGATTAATTTTATATTATTTATTTATCACGTTGTTTATATTGTAATTTGTGGTAGTGTTAATAAAAAATACACAAATAGGTTTATAAATAAAATTTTACCTATCCGTAATTTGGTAACGTTGGTGCGGTTCGTACAAATTAGCCTTTCGTACGTCCTATAGGAACTCGAAACGACATCGACCATAAAAGTTCGTTCGAAATTGGTATTTACATTTTTATTATTATCGATGAATTAGAAAAAAAAATATAATTTCATCAATTTCATACTTTAAATTCAAATTTCATTCATGTGGGTAAAAATGGGAGTA
Organism: Kuschelorhynchus macadamiae; assembly: GCA_030620095.1. Taxonomy (NCBI): domain Eukaryota; kingdom Metazoa; phylum Arthropoda; class Insecta; order Coleoptera; family Curculionidae; genus Kuschelorhynchus; species Kuschelorhynchus macadamiae. The sequence continues at coordinate 1,309,939 of JAUTXW010005271.1, forward strand.
ATTAGATATTAGGCTGCGGGTAAAAGTGGGTAATTTACAAACACACCGCGTACAATACGAAATTTAAGGTTGGCAGCACAGGTCAGAATTTAATTTTAGGTTATAAAAGGTATCGAATTCTGAAATAAAAAATCTACGTCCGTATTTATATTAAAAAAGTGACAATGAAGAGAAAATTATTTTCATTTCTCATTTCAACTAAGCCTATAATTATAGAAAAACCATCAGTTTTTTTTTTAATATATCTAAAATTGTAGGCTTACTTTAAATGACAGATGAAAACAATTTTCACTTGTCATTTTCTCCGCTATAAATGGGTGAGGTTAGTTTTTTAATCCGACGTTTTGGATTCGGGCGACCATCATCAATTTTTTAAATTTATATATACGGACCTTCATTTTTTATTTCACTACTCGATACCTTTTATAAGCTTAAATTAAATCATAATAAAAAAAGTCATATCATACCATTTGATTTTTCCGAGAAAATCCGTATTATTTGAAGAATTACGAAAAAAACGCCATCTAGTGACCTCTAATAGAATCAGTACAGTATAGTTAATAATTCTACGTGAAGGCGTTCAATGTAATCGGTTCATCCAAACAGAGATCTAAACATTTGAAAGAAAAAAGTTTGACCCTCCTCCACCACTTTATTATTGAAAATAAAAAAAAGAGATAAGCAGCATAATTGCCTGAATAAATAAAATTCAAGAGAAAAATCAACAGTTCCCTCTTTGAGTTATTGTTTCGCCCCCTAGCGGCCGTTTTCGAACTTGAATCAATTTCCAGCAATTTCTCTTGGTCATTTACTCATAAATATTATTTTTCCCATAATTGTGTAATCAAAAGTTACTGAGTTATGGTCATCTTAAGGGAACACGCGGTACATTCCCCAGTCATCTGCCATAATTTTATAGATATAAAAAAATTGAAATACAAATGTTAACAAAAAGTGTTCCTTCATTAAAAAAACTAAAGTTTCCCAGAAAAGTCTGGTCTGAACACATGTAGTAGGCAACTCACAATACATATGTGCGTTTATTGAGTAGCCTAACTCCTATGACTGATATGACAATTTTTATTTTTTATGAAATCCCATTTCTGCTGCAAAATTTGGGTTCTTAAAAAAATTAAACAGCAAGTAGCCAAATTAACCTTTATTGCTATAAATTGTAAAAGCCTTATATGTATATGTTTATATACTAAGAATTTTTAAAAAGAAATATTATTTTCCTAATATTTTTACTTACATAAACAATTTTTTTCATCAAAGTAAAAAAAAACTCTTAACCAAACTTCTAAAATAACAGAACAATATCCGTATTATATATACTAAATTGTAAAACTAAAAATAAAAACACACATATATTGCTTCAAACTACTTTTATTTACTCATCTATTCTAGTCGGTACGACAAGTACCAATAGTTATATTGCCTTCAACAGTGGTTGTTGTAAGGTCAATGAAGTCATTGTTCAGGTACACGTTCTTTATGCAGCCCACGAACGGAGTACGAGAAGCTATACCTCTGACTCTTTTGATGAGTCTGTGCCCTCCCAGGAACAAGGCACTGCCAGTGTCACTAGACACTGCTGTTGGAGATCCTATCTTAGGATCTGTGAACACGTTGTCCACCGAAAGGGTGACCACGTTCTTCGATTTCACAGCTGTAACAAGAATGGAATAATTAATTAGTAAATGGAATCAGAATAGCCAAAAATAGTGTTGCTGTAAAGACAATAATATATTTCTGATTACTCTAAAACTAAATAACAAAAATAGACTTAATTAGTAGTAGTGACAATAATAGTATGGGCGCTAGGTATTTTGGAATACATTCGTTGTCACTAACCCCAGTGCAATCATTCCACTTGTCTTCCTTCCTTTTGCCTTAGGCATTCATTCTAATAAAGTTTTAAGGTGAAAGGCCTAAAAGCATTTTCATGTGCTCGGAAAGACAAGCAGTATGAAGCAATAAATGAACATTCCTACAACTTCGGATCGTTTTTGACATTTCTGGTTAAACAGGAAGTTGGTGTGATCTGAGAAATTAAGAGATGAAGGTGTAAGGTGGAAGTCAATTCGTTCTAAGTTTAAGCGTTGGTAACATAGTTGTTTGTATAGTCGAATGCGGTCTTATCGTGAGGGTCCAAAGGTCACCAACATTATGAATCAAATCAGAAAACACAGTGAATACCAAAATGTTGTGTGATTCTTTTCTCGATGGGCTATTTACAAATATACAGGGAGAAAGAAAATAGTTTTTTTTATTGTATTACGCAATATTATTAAGATAGCCACTTAATATTATTTTATATATTAAATACCGAGGGACTAAATAAGAAAATTCGCTAAATATGTGTGGTTAAAATTTTTTGGTTGGCAAAAACAAAAGTACACAAAATGGCAAGCTCCTTAATAAAGTCGGAAGGCGGTTCGAATCAGTGGAACAATCAGGATATGTTCTGTTTATACAGCCACTTAATAAAAATGAGATTTTTTATCAATCACCAAAAATTATGAGCCCCGCTTGACCTTAAAATCTAACCACTTATAAAGTGTCATTTATTTAAATGCGGGCCACCCCTGTGCAAAGAAAACTTTTTTTTTTGTATTGTGATAAGAAAAAAATTTTATTTTGCAAAAATATTATACACTTTTGTTAAAGACACAAGATAATTAGTTATTATTTCCCTCGTGAGATTTTTTCAGATCTTTACGTTTAAGGGTCCCTAGATGCTGGGAAACATATTTTCTCAATTCCGTCTGTCTGTAGGTATATCTGTCCGTCAGTCTGTTCGCGGCATAGCTAAAAAACTATATATATATATATATATATATATATATATATATATATATATATATATACAGCCTGTATTTTAGCCTGTATTTTTCGTCAGCCTCGAGTTTCTGGTAACGCGATTTTACCGATTTTTATATATCAAATTTTGTCTTATAATTAATAAAAAAAATTACTTATTTTAAACACGCTTTAAAATTGGAACAAGTATTCTATAATTATTTATTTCTTGCCTACAAAATTACAAATGTACTAAATAAGTAAGTAAAGAAATGGTGTCAAATCTAATAAACAAAATTTTAAATTAAAATTCCCAATATCCAGGAGCCAGTGGTAGAAGCTCTGAGAATCGGTATAAGAAAAGTACAGAAACTTGTGCGTGAAAACAAAACATAATTTACTTCCTAAGAAGATTAAGAAATGTGCACGAAAAAATCCAAAAGCAAAAGACTTAGTTACAATGCAAAAATGGATATTCATAATGCAATTTATGATTTATACACGTCGAAGACTAATATAATCCTTCAGAAACTTTTTAATATTATAGACTAAAAAATATCATCATCACTTAAAAAGTCCTCATCTTCTGAGTCGTCCTCAAATGGCGCAATGATCATTGGTGCTATTTCGACATCTAGAACTCGTTCTCGATTCCAAGAATCCCATATTAATTTCTCCGTATGTTCCACATATTTCTTCCAGTACTCCAGCGTAATATAATTTAATGAATCTTGCCAAACAATTTGCACTTCATCTGATGTAAGACCATTGTTCACGTGTTTTTCGTAATATGATTTTTCCCCAGCCTATATTAATTCTATTGCGTTAAACTGGCAATAGTATGGCGGCAGTCGTAAAATCTCATGTCCATTTTCCCGTAATATTTCATCTACGGCATATATTGTTGGTTTGGTAGATTTTGCCATTAAAAGAAGTTCTAGTTTCAGCATATTGGGTAAATGATTTTGTTTTGGTTTTATTAGCCAGTCATAAATATCACTTTTTTTCCAGGATGATGTAGGTTGTTTATTTAAGATTCTTGAATGATAAGATGTTGTCCAGAATGATTAAAGATGGAACATCTAAATTTGGAATCAGTTGTTCTTTTAACCACTTTTCAAACAGTTCACAGTTCAAATTATCATGGTAGTCCATACTTTTGGATGTTGAAGAAAACAGTAAACTTGCACCTGCGAGAAATCCTGTTGAAGAATCTGCATGCAAAATGATGAACCCTTTTCCCGTCCCACATCCCTTTTTTCTCTTGACACTTTTTATAGACTCGTCCTGCCAAGAGTTCGAACCACTTCCATTACAAAATATCCAAGTCTCGTCTAAAAATACCACTTTTCTAAATTTTGAATTAACATTTTCCGTGTATTTCTTTAAAAACTGGATACGCTGACTTGCTATATGTGGCAACTCGCATAAAAATCTTCGATTACAGTCCTCTTTATACCGAAAACACAACATTTTTATTAATTTTGACAACGATTTTATTATATTAGTTTTTGATGTGTATAAATCGTAAATTGCATTACGAACATCCATTTTTACATTGTCACTTAAGTCTTCTGTCTTTGGCTTTTTTCGTGTACATTTCTTAATCTTCTTCGGTGGTAAATTGTTTTTTTTCATGTACAATTTTCTGCACAGTCCTTATTATCCTCTTTTTTCATATGAAAATATCACAGGTCTATCTAAGTCATCTTCCGGATCTTATGCGGAGGATATGATTACTAGTAATAAAAGAAAAACAAACTTAAAAAGTTAGTCGTTGATAAATCGTATGACCCGCACGATAACACTGCTTTTAACTATAGGCGAGAAGTAAAATTCTATACTGACATCTGTTATTTAAAATTTATCTCTATCCTAATACTGAACGCTTAACTCTAGACAAGACACTTCTGATCATATATCAAGAGCCTAAGAGATTCAGGGATAGCATTCTACTACCACAAAACCTTTTTTTTTCATAAGACTATGTAGTAAAATGTATAGGAAAACTACCCAATAAATTATATTTAATTTGAGTTGCTACAAAAATAATAAAAATAACAACTATTTGAGGATTACAGACAGTACAAAAAGACGCCTTAACGAAGAACGAACGTCAATTGGGAAGATCTTACTGACGAAAGTTAAAAACTTACATTCAACTTAAACATTCGTGTTTATGTGTGGACAACTCATAGAGAAAAGTCGTTTGTAAGATACGGACAAGTGTCTATAAATTGGGCATCAGAAAGAGGACGCTTTTCACATGGAAAACGGAAAGGAATTCTCTGGGGTGGGACTGAAAGCAATAAAAAAACTAAACTAGTTCCACGCGTAAATCAGCTAACAAGACACCCGTTTGTCGGAAAAGATCAAAAATAACTTTGAAAAGAAGGAGAATGAACAGGCTTGGCTGTTGAAAAGAACGGACGCTTGACTTTGACTGGCTGTTGGCTAGTTCTAGAAACGAAGAGAATTAATTTTTGTGGATGTAAGAGGTAAACGTGAATACTGCATAAACAAGAACGTGGAATTAGTGGGTGAGACAAATTTAATTAGTGGAAAATTTTTTATTTGAGGAAGACCGTTTCCTGAACTCCCGGAACATTTTAATTAAGAATAGTAAAGGTGAAATAAAATATAATTTTTTTAATTTCATTCTTTATAAAAATATTTATTTTATCCTTTTTAGTTTTATATATACTAGTTTTATTGCAAAAATCATGTTTAACAAAATAGTCCACTGCATATTTTTTCCTGACATCATGGTGAACGCGTAGAATCGAGACGCGAACGTATAATATTAAAAAACTTCTTGCAATATATCTTGGCGACATTCCGCCATTTTCAACATATTTTTAATATTCCTGCTATGTGACCACTCCGGCAATAAACATAAAAAAGAAATACATATGGTCAAACTGATAACCTCCTCTTTTTTTGAAGTTAGTTAAAAATACAAGATTTTGAGGCTGCACATTTTCAGTGGCGGCTCTTCCATAGAGTCATTTGGTGAATGACCCCCCAAAAATATTTCAGAAAATAAATTATTCATTTGACCGTACCTCCTAAAAGTTGTAATAAAACCCGAACCTTGGGAAAAGTTAAATACGCTACACTATTAGCCTCGCGCGGCGATTCGAATGGTCTCGTTGCGTTCCTTAGGCATAATAAAATACGCTATACAAAGCTAGGCTGGGCATTCCGAATTGCCCTGATTACCTTAAAGCTTGACGAAAGTACCCGAAGATTTCACAGCTACCGAGCGGCAGGGAACGTGATAGCAAATGGAATATGAAATCGCGATTTGGGTCATCAGCCGGTCTGTTCTCATAATTCGATCGATGGGTCGCGGCATCACATCGGCATGCGGAAGTTCAGTTGATCAGAGGTCGCGCGGTCAATATTCTAACTCGATATTGTTTCGAACGTTTTTAATCGATGAAATTGATTTATATACTGTTTTTTGTAATATATATTTTTTATTTTTATGATCCATGTGTGAGTTAGAAATATACAGGAAATAAAATGTTGGTAATGACACCAAAAAAATAAACAATTAAAAAGTGCTTACGAACTTAATTTTGCAAGAATAACCAATTTCAAGGTGGTGACTTGTGAACGTAGATGAAATAAAATGTCGGTAGTGCAAAAAATTAAACAACTAAAGAGTGCTAACGAACTTAATTTTGTGAAAATAACCGAATTCAAGGTAAGTGGTCGCAATTTGCCAGAACTTAGTATACGACAAACTAGTAAAGACAAAAATAAAGAGGTTCATTGAAACTTCCTCAAAAGTATGTACGATTTGGATATGTGGTTGTGAAGTCTCTAACTCATTTTACTGTTATGTTTGTTTGTTGTTTTCTAAGGACTCGTCGGACTCATTATGGTGCAAAACCGGTGTTAAAGACTTAAAACAATTAAAATAAAAAATAAAAAAACATGCTTTTTCTGCAGATCACATGAAATGTTCGGTGAACTGTGCTACGGCCAGAAGTGTTGATATTCGCACTCAGCTAGACTCAGCTTACAGAATATCCCTTAGAGATTTTAATGAAAATGTATCCAAAAATCGTTATATTTTAAACAAAATTATAGATTGTGTAAAATTTTGTGGGGCATTCGAGCTGGCACTAAGTGGCCATGATGAAACGGCTTTGTGTAAAAATCCAGGGGTTTTTCGTGGGCTTATAAATATTGTTGAGGAGTTGAGCCAAGATAGACCATCCGCTTTAGCAATGTTAAGTATCGAGAACTCGTTTATAAAAGGAATGTGCGTGCAATTTTAACGAACGTGTCATTCAGTATTTTTCCTATTCTAAAGAACGAAGAGTAGACCTGAGCTTCAAGAGAATTTAAAGCTCAATTCAAAGATAAAATATTTATTTTTATTTTAAATATGCCTATTTTTAAATTTGTTATTCACCACGAGCTGCCACTCCACATCATAAAATTACATAACGTGATAGCAAAGTAGATACCTTTTAGCAAAAGGGTATTCAAAAAAAATGCAAATTTAGTTACAAAAGTCACTGCTTTTATCGCCTTTATGCCTTGATTTTGTTTTAATATCGTTATTACAAAAAAACGGGTGAACGGGAGGAATCAAAATACATAGAACCACCAGAGAAACGTCGTCTACAATTGGGCGCTTGACTCGTCAAAACAATACGCGCGAACAAACATAAAAAAATACAGGTCGAATTAAGAATCTCCTCCTTTTTTGAAGTCGTTTAAAATTTCTCGAAAACAGTCGAATTTGGGGATAGGACATTTAACATAAAATATGTTTAGAGTATTCCAATGGACAAAAAAAATATACTGTTTGTCGCATTAAAAAAATTATACGACCTTACGATCAAATCGGTATTACTAATAGATCTAAAGTCGAAGAAATCAATTTTACCTTAAAACCAGATGATGAACAGTTTCCTAGTTATATAATTTAGTCATTGATACAACCAATAAAAAATCGCATTATTATTTCAATTACCTTGTATTTCATGCCACTGGCCATCACAAAGCGTGAAGCTGTTATTACCAGGAGGCATGTATGTTGCCACAACAGGTCCTCTGCCATTTTCTACGGTCAGTTTCAGATGTCCGTGGACCATTTCCAAAACGACAAAGTCTTTTTTACCATGAACAGCTATCAGGACTCCTGTAAAATAATGCATATGCATTAAATTAGAGGTAAATTGAAAATATGTTGTAGATCTAGAAAAAATATCAATTCTAAGATGTGCAAACCTTACCTGAATTTATTCTGGGTTTAATTTCCATTTTAATATTGAACATTTGCCCCACATTGTAGCGTTCTTTCAGCCTTATGTACGTGTTAGAGCCACCACCAAAGAACGTACCAAGCTGCAAATAATAATACATTTTTTTAACTTTAAATAATTTTTAGATCTACAAGAACCTTCAAATAAAAACACAAAATTTTAACAATCTGTAAATTTTTTGAATATTTGAAATCTATCTACAATGCTCTTACAAGTGTGAAAATTCATCTTTAAAACTGGCTTAGGAGTTTCGTTTATATACACGTCGGCAAAAACCACGCAACTTTTATAGTCTGTTTCAGAAATGTATAGAGTAATAAAATGGGGAATTTTGGGTCCTCCATAGGCGTAGGTAAACTTTGTTTAGTTTAGTAGAAATAATAATAAAAATCCTTTTAAATCCCTCTCCTTTTGTCCTGTCCTTTTAAGTGTTGAAAAATTGCATTCTACTGATGAACTTGTGGCAGGTATTGTCAATACTAATTCACACAATTTCGACACTTCGGTGTAGGCATCTTCCAGGTCCTTGTCTTTTAAAAATTGCATTAGTTCCTTAGCGTTTTTTTTTGCGCTAATGTCATCAGTTTCGTAAATCACTTTTGGTTCAGATCGCAGTAACACTCGGTCGAAGAACTGGCCATAATAAAGAAGAAGAAGAGATTTAAACGCATCTTCTGGAAAAATTGCAGAGCTCGAGGAATTTAAAATCATTTAAACCGTATAGCTTATTTGTTGCTGAATTTGATCGATTATTTCATAAAAGAGGCGTCTGTATGATGTTTGAACATCTCCCACCTTGTCTGTTCGAAGACGCTTGGCTTGTGGCTCTACATTTAACGTCATCGTTTTCTCCCAAAATAAGTCAAAGTCATCTCTTTTTTGGTTTAACATGGATTTAAAATCATCCACTTTTTTTAGGCCAAAAGCAATATCATTTGTTTTAGTTTGTAATATATTAAAAACATTGTCCGAGAATGGAAATATTTCTGAAAATATGTTCAACAAATAATTAAAATTAAAATCTCGTTTCAAACAGTCCAAAAACTCTCTCGAAGTATTTATTGCTTCTGAGTCCTACGTTTCATTATTTCAGTGATTCACGATTTTCAGATACTGTTAACACAAGTCTTTCATTATAGTTCCACCTAGTAGGAGCTACTTTGGACAATCGTTTGTGGCCAATGGAGTCCAAAGCTTGTCCAAAACTTTAACACCCTGTATCTCGAGAACTAAGGCCTTGCGGACACTTATTTATATAGACTTTTATGTTTATTTTTTGGTCCTGAATATGTACCTGAATATATATATATATATATATATATATATATATATATATATATATATATATATATTAGAGACATATTACTCAGGTATACTTTTGCATACCTAATGAGGTTTTATTATTCTATAGATTTCTGCAACAGGCTATAATTGTTTTTAATTTAAGAAAATAATTACTCGAACACCCGACACTTTGACTGTTATGGTGATTAAAGTTTTACTTTTTATTATGCCTCTCTCACTTTTACTTTACTGTCATTTCTAAACCGATCAGTTCACCAAGAATACCTGTCCTTAGCAATCGCAATATTATTCAATCAGCAATCTTTCATAATCTATATTTTTAAAGATTTCAGATCATTAAATATCACAAGTTTTAGAGGGCTGGTATAGGTATATTTTCTAGGTATCCATAACAAAAATTATCTAATGGAATAAGATCCGGAGTTCACGGCGGCCACTTAGTTGACCTATGGCCCTATTTATCTTGCAAGAAAGGTCTAGTAAAGATATTTCAACAATACAAGGCCATTTTCGTTCGGTGCAAAGTTAAAACAGAGCTTAAATTTTAAAAAATACTCTCTGACTTACCTCTACATTTTCCGAACATGGGATGACGCCATAATTTTTAGGATTTTCCAAAGGCTTGTTGTTCATTTGGAAGTTCTTGATGCAGCCATTAAATTGTGTGGTGGTATTCTACAAATTGATAACATCTTAATAACTGATTCAACATTCACATCGTCATGTTAATTTTTTTGAAGGAATAGAGGAAGAAATAATTATTGTTTGAACGGCACTGTTACTTACGACATTCGCCAAAACAAAATTGTAGTCATCAGGCTGAACCCCTCCAAGGTAGAAGGGTATGTGAAGGTCAAGGGTCGGACTCTTAATTTGGACTTTGTTGCTGAGAGATCCACCGTCTATGACCATCTTGCCTTCCGAGCCCTCTCTGCTAAAATCTACGACGTGCCATGCGTTGTCGTTGTACGTCATTTGAGATTTCAGTAGCAGCGGCATGGGATATTCTCCTTTGAACGTGAAGATTAACTAGAAATTCGAAGATCACTTTTAATAACGTATTACTATGATATGTCATTGGAGATTTTTTTCTAAACCTTTCCAACTCAAATAAGTTAGGCTCGCTGAAAATAAAATTCCCTAACTTTGGCAGATTTTCTAGAGAGATGTCGTGGTATTTTTCAGAAGAAAAAACAGTTCCCAATTTGGGTGGAATTATTTGTTGTCTATACATGAATTTCGAAAAATAATTATGTAAATGAATCGTAGACTAAACGTTGGACAATTAAAGATTCTTTCTGTAATTTCCCAACCAAAAATTCTGGATTCACCAAAAATCCTCGTTCAAATGCGGCGTTACTATGAGACATAATAACGGGGAGAAATTGTTTCCATTAATACTGTAATGGCAACCTCTGTAATATTTCATTAACTATATATAATTATTAAAATAAACTGTTTTTTATTTCCATACAATGCCATTGCTTAAAACCGACAACTCCGCCGCATTTTTCTATTACACAAATTATAAAACTAATAAACTAGTAAATCCAACAAAGCGGTGTTGTCTTGAGTGAAAGCTTTGTTTTTGGGTGATTTTTTTGAGTTTTATATATTATATATATATATATATATATATATATATATATATATATATATATATATATATATACATACATCTCTAGTCTCTATTCCGACGCGAGAAAGAAAGCTTCGAAAATGCCAAATGTGACTTTGGCGAAGCGTCAGCAAAACTGTTCTTTTCAGAACGACAGTAGTGAACGGATGTACACCCGGAATGAAAACACATTGTATTTTTCCATCCGTGAAGGAGTAAAAATCAATATATATATATATATATATATATATATATATATATATAGAGGGTGTCCGTTTTAAGTGATACCACTATTGCTATCTCAGAAACGGTAAGTGTTACGAGGTTGATTAAATTAGAGAAAAGTTGCTGTTTTTAATGTCCATTCAAGATCTTTTTACCGTGTTGCCAAATTCCTGAGATACTGGGCGGTTTGTAAAAAACACCTAAATTAATTTAGTTAAATATTTCTATTGAAAACTATTGATTTTCGAGACGCAGTTTAAATTGAAGGTTTTATAATTTTTTCAATCCCACAACATGGTATCTTCAAATTTCCTTTCTGACGTTTCGTTTTCGAGCAACCACTATCGAATTATTTTTTTAATACGGACCTGGATTTTTCATTTCGTATTTTGAGAGAAAATTTAATTCCCTTTAAAATGATATACCACTCAAATATGATCCCCGACGTTTCGGTATAAAAATAGCCATCATCAGAGTTTTTCCTAATACGGACATGGTGTGCTTTTACATGGGTAAAATACGGCATTTCTTGTAGCAAAATATTTTTTTGTTTCTTTCATAAAGCAAATTGTTGTAAAACACTAAAATATGTAATGGTTTATTAATAATAAAATAATTACATTTTTGTTTCAGTAAATGCCGAATTTATTGAAACAAAAAACAATTATAGTATTTATTTATTTAACTGTTCATTTGAACTAATATATATAACAATATTTCTTAAGTACAAATCTTGCATTTTTTATTATTTTCTTTTGAATATTTTCCAGCATTTTTGATCCAGGGGTTTTTCGAGGGCTTATACATTTTGTTGAGGAGTTGGGCCAAGATAGACTATCCGCTTTAGCAATGTTAAGTATTGAGAAATCGTTTATAAAAGGAACGTGCGTGCAATTTTAACGAACGTGTCATTCATGTCATTTTTCCAATTCTAAAGAACGAAGAGAAGACCTGAAGTTTAAGAGAATTTAAAGCCCAATTTAAAGATAAGATATTTATTTTTATTTTGAGTAAGCCTATTTTTAAATTCGTCATCGACCTCCCAATATAATTCACCACGAGCCGCCACTGATTTTATTACAAGCCAGTCGAATGCTATGTTTTAAATCATCATTTAGAGGACTAGTTAGGTACACTTGGTCTTTAATGTATGTCCAATGGAAACGTCCAAGGGCTGAGGCTGAGGGCGATCACGATGTGCCGGGGCACCATCTTGCTGAAAGTACCTAAAATTTCAAAAAATATCCAGAGGAAGATCATCCAGCATATTCTGAAAATCTTTATTTAAAAAGTTTAGGTACATTCACCATTTTAGTGCTCTTCAAAAAAATAGGGATCCAAGGAAGGGAAGCGATTTCGAATCTACAATTGCCAGCCAACATTAATTCCAATTCTTTCTTGAAATGCCGTTTCCCTATAAATATGTTGGTTTCTCTGCGTCCATCAGTAGTGTATATTTCTATTAAACCAACCATTATTGCAAAAATTCCACTCCTCCGACCACAATATTTTCGTTTGGGTCACTCCTATATTTTCGTAAAATTCATCTACAAAATATTCTTCTTTTTTGAAACTTAAATGGTGAACTTTTCGTCATCGATCAGGTTTGAAATAATTATGGTGCAAATTTTTTTTTACTTTCGTTTTGGCTACATTCGCATTCATCTCGCATAGATGAAAATCATATCAACCTTTTCGACGGTTGTAAACTCCATTTTAAAATAAAACGATTAAACAAAGTCTTAGAGAGCAAAGATTAAGACTGTCACAACAATCCACAGAAAAGATTTGATATTTTGTAAATATGACAATACACGCTATATTTAAGTATCCAGTTTTTTTAAAGCCACCTTTGGTAAGTTCATAACAAAGCGAATTGGCAATGCAAGTTAAAATATCTGAACATTGTATTTCTTCAAATTCATCACAGTTTCAAAAGGTCATATTCGTTGCGTTTTTTAACTAGTCTCCAAAATATTGATGATCTGAAACGCAAGATTCAAGTAGCTTGTAATAAAATTTCACCAAAAATGCTGCAAAATATAAAAAATGCGAGAATCTGTTTAAGAACTAATGATAAATAGTGAACATTTTCAATATTTACAATAATAATGTAATATGTGTTTTCTGGTAATGATTGTTATTGTTATGTATTCAAGTTCGAAATTCAAAGAAGCAGTTAAATAAATAAATAACATGTTTGTGCCTTATTTAAAAAAATTCGGCATTTAAATATTTTTTACTATTAATAAACATTTACATATTTACTGTTTTACAACAAGTTGCTTTAAGAAAGAAACAAAAAGATATTTTGCTGCAAAAAAGCCGTATTTAACTTATGTAAAAGCAAATCAGGCCCGAATTAAGAAAAAAATCTGATGATAGCCATTTTTATACCAAAACGTCGGGAATCATGTTTGAGTTGTATATCATTTAAAAAGAGAACTAAAAAAGTTCTCTTAAAATATAAAATAAAAAATTCAGGTCCGTAAAAAAAATTAAGTCGATAGTGGTGGTCCGAAACGAAAAAAAATTTGAAGATACCATGTTGTAAAGCGGAAAAAATTATAAGGCTTTCAAATTTAAACTGGAACTATAGTTTTTGAAAAATTCAACTAAATTAATTTAGATGTTTTTTACAATCGCCCCTATATCTATCAATATGGCAACACGATAAAAAGATTTTGAATGGGCATCAAAAACTGCAACTTACACAATTTATATTAAAAAAATACTGAGAGGTAGGTACATTGATTTGCAGTCAGAACAAAGTGAACAAAATAGATTAGGTATGTTTTTAAATATGCCTGCTATGATAATATATTTTAATTTTGATTGCCAGTTAAAGATTGAGTTAAAAAATATTACTAATATTACAAGTCAACAACGTTGCCTTTTGTGAGGTCTGACAAAAAGGATATATATTTTTCTCTTTGTCACACCTATCTGCAGTACCAGTAGATATTATTTACTTATTTATTAAGATGTAGCGTCTCCCTGTTATTGTCTATGATAATAAACATAATTCTTACAAAAGATTAAATTTGAAAAATCATTATCAAGAAGGCAGAATGAAGTCCTAAAATGATCTTTTGAAAGATTTCAATTTTTCTCTGGAGGTATATATCTTTTTATATTGTAGTTCAATGTGACCTGCTTGAGTGTCACCTATAGTATTATGAGTCACAAATAGTTCTATTGTTTTGATATTTATTTCTCTGCTTTATAAAGACAGGCCAGCTACTTTTGCTGGCAATTCTGATAATATTGGTACTACAGGGTCATTGGACTAAAAGTTTATCAAAAATATTTCATTTTCTACAGCACAACTTTGATAAAAATACTATTTTGGTAATAGTACTGTTTTAAGGATTTTACATGACTCACACGTTTTCTCTATCTTCTTTTTTACAGCATAATCAATGTATTTTTGTAAATATATGTCTAAAAAAATATGTCAATATTCTTATAAAGTATTAGATGTAGAATCTCCCCTAATACGTCTATGGCAGTGACCTATCTAAAAGTGTTGACAATAAATATTTTTAATACTCACAAATCCGTCTTGCAATAACAACGCCGCGTAATGTTTATGACTGTTACCATCTGATACGTAAAATATGATCCCGTTGGCTTCGCCGGTCTTGAATTCCAATCTGAAGTCGAAGTTCCTGCGGAATTTGCCTCGCGGTGTGTTGAATTCCAGACGACTGCCAGGTTGAGATCCGAAACGTTGCCCGCTCTGTTTGAGATCTTCTGGGGCTGGAACGAGTGGTAGGGCACAACCCTCATGTACGGGCTAAAAAAACAAAAAATTACTCATGTCAAAAACGAAATAAATTGAAAGTGTTATTTATAAAATATACGTTTATAATAACAAATGCAGTTATTAAAATAGAAATACCAATATTAATTGTAGGTCAGTTCTCAAAACAAGTATAAAATAATATGGTTAGAAATAGGTGTATGGATTAATAGTTTCATGTAGGTGTAAAATGAGAGAATCTTAAAATACAAGATTGTTTAAAGTAAAAGTTCCGTTCTAAAAGAGGAAAATTAGGGAGTCTCGTGATATCTGATGGATAATCCAATGGTAAGAGAGAAATTGGGGAAAACTTTTATCTTTGCGACATAACGCCACGAGACCCTTATCACAACCCACCATAGCTGAAGCGCCATCGGTTGTCAAGCCTACCATTTTTGATATTGGAATTTTCTCAGTGGAAATAAGATTAATGAGATAAGAAAACAAGCTTGTCCAGTAGTATGCCTTTTTAGAGGAATAAACTTCGATAGATTTTCTTTAACCGTAAAAGTAGAAACTATCCTAACGAACACGGCCATTCGGGAGGTGTCAACTACGTCAGTTGCTTCGTCCAATTGCAGTTAAAAATAAACACAATTATGCAACTCACTTTTCAACTGTAAAAAATATCATTACTCATTATTTCTACTCGTCTCATCACTGTATTAGCAGAAATTTGTAGAGACCTTATAAAGACACTACCTCGTCTTTATTTCTAAAGATGGCAAATAATGAATCTGCAGCTTCAAAAAACGCCTGTTTTATCATTTCCCCATATTCATATGGTTTCTTCTTCCGTGAAATTATCTGGGACACACGATATGACGCTTCAGTTGCAGCCTTATTTTTGTCGACTATTCTTAAAAATACTGATTGTTGTCCAATTAACTGGTTTTTTAATTGTTTCACTTTGTCCTTTCTGGCGGCAGACTGTAATGGGAATGATTTCTCAAAATTTGAATGTGCAATTTTATGATGCCTCTCAATATTTCCTTTTTTAGCAACGAAGACAGAACTATTACATAACAAACACATTTTTGCTTTTAACTTCTTTGAAAAAATACTGTTCGTCCCATTACGAATGGAAATGGTATGTTTTTACTTTCTTACTACTCTTGCCATATTTTTAATTGCGGGCCAACGCTAACCAAAACGCTAAATTTTCTCTCGTTCTGTTTTAAACTGCGCCTGGCGCGAAGGGGCCAAATGGCCGAGGTCCCACCACCACCCGGTTCTCTAACCTAGGGAACCGCCTCTCTGTGATAGGTACTTACGGTTTAACGGGCCTAGGGCCTTAATAAACCATAAGTCTTCTCCATCTGTCAGCTCGTACACATCCGGATGTGTTTACTTGCATCGCACCTCTCCTATATGCTTCGCGGACATATAGGGAGTATCTCTGAAACGGAAATGGGCATTATTATCAGTGTATGTGTTGTGTGTGGTCGCGGGGTCTAGGGTGGTAGACCCTGTGTGCCCGCCACTCCTCCAAGGGGTCGTAGTCTACCAGCCTTCGGAGTTCTTCGTTTGGATGTGCCGCTGCCCGCTGGATGCCTTTCATGGCTTTGGCCCTGATTGCGTCTTGCAGTGGTTCCCATTGCAAGTCCCGGTGTATCTGGGCATTTCTGACGTACCATGGTGCGTCAACTGCCATTCTCAGGTACCTGTTTTCTGTTGATGCTAACTTGTTTATGTAGGTGGGCGCTGCATACGCCCACGCTACTGCTCCGTATGTCAGTTGTGATCTTGCGATCATCTTTATCATTGTCAGCTTTGTCCGAAGGGCCATAGGTCTCTTTCGGTTCATAAGAGGGTATAGTCTAGCCATAGTCCTGCTAGTCTTTGTTCTTGTCTGTTCAATATGAGGCTTCCATGTTAGCCCCTTATCCATAGTCAGCCCTAGATATTTGACCGTGTTTGTCCACGGAATATCTGTTCCTTCTATATTTATAGCCAATGGGGGGGTCATTCTCCTCTTTTGGAAGAGGATGGCCTGGCTTTTCTATGCGTTTATTTTGATCTTCCAAGTGTTAAACCAGTCACTTATCAGATCTATCTCTTCCTGCATATTATTCCTGGATGTCTATGCTTGGCCGCTATAGCACTGTCATCAGCGTATAGGGCTAGAGAAGTGGTGTGTGGCTTAAGGATGTCATGTGTATACACGTTATATAAGTGCGGTCCTAACACAGATCCTTGGGGCACACCCGCTTTCTTTGTGTCGATCTCCAGTTTTTAACTCTGACACTTGCCGTATCTTTCTTCTATTTTAAGATAGTGGGCTATTAGTTTGCAAGTTTTAGTTGCAAATCCAGCATCTTGCATTTTGTATACAAGTCCCTTATGCCATACTCTATCGAATGATCTGGCTACGTCTAGGAAGACCATGCCAGTAGCCTCTTTTAGGTTAAAACCGCTGGTGACACTTTCAACCATTCTTAGGGCTTGTAGTTCAGTAGAATGACCCCTTCTGAAGCCAAATTGTTCATTTGGGATTATGTCTAGGGCTGCTGTATCATCTTTAATCCTGGTGATCAAGATTCTTTCAGTGAGCTTGCTGAGTGAGTTATGCTGGTTAGTGCAGCAATTCCTTTTCTAGGAAGTTGCTTTAACATATGATTGGTAATTCCGTCTTTGCCTGGAGCTTTTCGCTTCTTCAGGCTTTTTATGATTTCTTCGATCTCCTGAGGTGTAGCCGGATGTTCTACCGTAGCAGGAGCTTCTGTGTCATTTAGTCTTCTGCAGCCATTAATTATTTCAACTTCGTGTTGATCATCTTCGGATGATGGTTTATGTGGCTCGAGAGTGTCCGTCAAGGCTTCAGCTTTTTCTTGGTCTGTGTAAGCCGTACCCCTACCCTGTGCAGGGGAGGCATTGGTGTTCTTTCAGACCTAAGATTCTTCTTCTGCATTTGCCATGCAGTTTTATCTCTGATGTCTAGTTCACGGAGTTTGTTACTCCACATTCTGTCTCTATGCTCCCTCAGTGCATCTCTCAACCTAGTTTAGTGCCTATTTAGAGCTATTCGGTCCTGCTTGAGTCGTCTGTTCTCTGATGAGAATTCTCAGATCGTGAGGTATATCGCTCCCAGTGCGCCTGGCCGCCGCACCTTACGTATTTATACCGTTCAAAGCAAGCCAGATCGTTCCCGAACTCGTCGCGCTGATCAATTTTAGTCGATTCTAGCGGGGTGACGTCGCATCGTCTACATATCGTTTACCGCAGTGTTGCCCGCTCGCGTTTATTATAAGAATTTGCGCCATTTATAGAATGTAAATCTTTTATATTTTAAAAATGTTTTGCGAAGTACGAGCTACCAGAATTTCCCTTGCGAGCTACAGGTAGCTCGCGATCGACGAGTTGGCGACCGCTGAATTAAAGTATGGGAACGAAAAATCTTACCTTTGCCGTAGACGGTGGTACCCTACCTCCTGGTCCTCTCGGTGACAAAGTGACCGGCAGTTCCTGTTTCGGAATAAATTGGACGGGTGTGATCTCCGGCATTTTTTGTTTTGGTTCCGGTGCCAGTTCTGGTGCCGGTACCGATTCCGGTGTAGGCTTCGGAGTGGTACCGAGCTCCGGTTTCCCGCCAAAGTCGTACCCTCCGTCGCCTCTCGCTGACACAACTGAAAATTATAATCATAATCAATTAGGAATAGTGGTTCGCGAGACCGAGACTGAATCAGTCTCAGTCTCGGTTCGGAAAATGTTTACGGTCTCGGTCTCGGTATCGGTCCCGATGCTTCGAAACCGAGACCTATTTAGTCTCGGTATCGGTTTCGAAAGTCTCGGTGGTCTCGAAAACAAAATTTTAAAAATAATAATTGTTCGCCGAGATGTTATTCAGACAAAAGTATATGGAAGCCTACGTTCGAAACCCAGAGTTTTTCCAATCCTAAAAACTTAATGTAAAAAAACCCAATGTTTGAACATTTCAGTAAAGTAGAAAAAATGTAGGTATATTTATATAAAAAATTATTCCAAAAATCTATAATTCGAAATGATGTTGCCAACAGATGGAATCAGTAAATGGAGATATACGGACAATAGTGGGTGTATCAAAATAAATATTACATATTCCTTGTTCTTTGGACATCAACAGAAAGGCCACACATCACTAGAGTTACTTAAACAACCTTCCGCAGAACAATAATTATTTGACATTTCGAAAGATATACAAATGGAATAAGATATATTAAACACAAAATAAGAACACACTGTATAATGCTGCCGAATTCATGCAAGCAACATGCTGGGCATTCTAGGGACAGACGTTATAATTCAATAGGTAGAAAACTATCGATGGCCAAGTAAAGCACCCTTAGGTATTCTGAAAACTTTGCTATTTTGAAACAAACTTTTATTACTTTGATGGGTATTTACTTTCTTAACCAGGACCGTTCTTAGGGGTCTGCACGTTGTGCTTGCACAAAGGCGGCTATGGTTCATAATACTACTTGTGAATCAACTATTTTTGTTCTTTGGTAAATTAACTATAAATTTTAAAAGTGGAGTAGATTTTAAAAGTAAATTTATTTATTAAACAAATATCTACTTGTTCAATTTTTCGCCTGAAAGATCAATCTATAGCCTTTTTTGAGAAAATGTACAGGGATAAATATTATATTGTGCCTGCTGAATCACCAATAATATCAAGTTCCTCAAGCGATGATAACTATGACATCGATTATACGTGACTATTTGAAAAAAAAAGTGATTCCGATATTGGAGAAACGAAATAATAGAATATTTGCAATTAAAGCGCGCTCCAAAGGGTACAGATATTTTAGAATGGTGGAAAGCACACGATAAACAATTTCCAAACTTAGCCAAAATGGCAAAAGATCTTTTGTCTATACAGGCGACCTCTGAAACAGTAGAGCGTTTATTTTCACAAGCAGGGTTAATTAATACAAAACTAAGAAGCATGTCAAATGAAACTTCAAACAAATGCTTATTATGTATTCATTCACGGTATAAAAGTAACTTGAATTATAAAATATTAGTTATTATATAGGTTGAAATAAAATCTAAAAATATGCTTATTTATTAAGGATTTTAAATAAATTATCAATAAAGCTAATTCAACTATTACGCTTAAAAAGTAACGAAATGTTCTAATAACAAAGTAAAAATTTAAGACGTTAGACGAACGGTTTTGGGTTGAAAAAATAAGATGTTTAACAATGAAAAATCTTAATAAAACTGTCCAACAACATCTTATTTTTTCAATCCAAAACCGTTCGTCTAACGAAAAAAAGTCAAGAGGTTCTTTTTGTTAGCAACTAATAAGTGAATACGAAAATGATTTTTATTTTGACAAAAAGCAGTGGCGTGCCATTTTTTAATAAAATAAAATAATATTTTGGTCAATATCAACGGTTCAAAAAAAGGTAGATGATAAATTATTTTCATTAAATTATAGAGAAATTTATCCCCTTTTAAAATATGTAAAAATGAATATACCATTACATTTGTTTTTTTTTTTGAAAAAAACTAAAAAATATGCTACTAATTTAGTTAACGCCCTCTAGCGACGCCAGCAAAAGTCAAAAATTCAAAACCAAATAAGCGTTTTGTAGTGCAAATTATGCTCTTTCATATGAGCCTAAGTTTGCTAAAATCGGTCAAAAGAAACGGGAGACATCTTGGTTTGTTTGAAAAAACAATTGAACTTCCCCCACCGCTTTATTTTGATATATAGAACAAAACATTTTAGACAAAAGTGTAGGGAAATGGTCACTAAATATGAAAATGATATCATCGATATATTTTCATTAGGCAAAATTCTATAAAAACCCCATTTTTCTACTTGGTGTTGGTTGTTACGCCCTCTAGCGGACGTTTGACAAACTCGAAAATAATTTTCAGCAATTTCTCTTGGCGACTTTTATTATGATTTTTTTTTCTCAAATCTATACGACCAATATCTTATGAGATATGGCCGCTCGCTACCCTTAACTGATCACCCTGTACATACATAAAAAAATACATAGGATCGAAATGATAACCCCCTTTTTTGAAATCGGTTAAAAAGAGACATATTTAACGAAATAATATAATTCGCAGAGCGTTCAATTGAAAAAATAATTACTTTTCCATTTCCCTTTACACTATTAGGTGCTCATACTTTGCGATTTTTTGAAGAGATAAAAATAATAGTTTTGCGTGATCCCACTGTACCTATCCAAAAACGGCCGACAACTTTCACTATATTTATTTATTTCTTAAAAATACAAATCTAAACCTTTAAATTAGGTAGTACCAAAGTCCCCATAAAGTACCTTCAGACAAAATCAGGTAAAATTTAAGTAAAGAAATTGTTTCGTATGATTTTTAGTTCATTTAATGTTCAACACAAAATAAAATCTTACCTGGAAGGTAAGGATTTTCAGTAACTACAACTGGAGTGGTTGTTGGAGGCAAAGTAGCTTCTACAAACTGTGGCAGTTCCGGTACTAAAAATATTGCAAAATAATGTTTACTCGTTGCCAGTATAAATATGGATAGTGCTTTTCTAGTCAAACTTTGACTTTATGTATAGGGTTTCTCCTCATGATTTGCCACCCCGAATATTGACTTAATTTTAAAAGCTAGAAAAAAACGTTAAATGTAAAAATTGCAGGGTTTATTACGCAGTTGGTAGAAATTTATTACTTATTCAAACAGGATGTCTAAAAAATATGTAGCTGACTCAAAATACATTTTTTTAATGGAACAACGTGTATATTATATGACCTTAAGATTGACCTATCCTTGCTGATTATAAATGCAATTGGACCGCTGGATATTTACCTATGGGTAATCAATTGATGAAAAAACGAAAGACGTGCTTTTTAAGCACCATGTTTCGGTTATTAATTGGTATTCCATAAATCAATAATAAAAGAAAAGGATGAAACATGAAATATTGTCTTAAGAATATAAATACATTCAAGAAATGTGTTAAAAAAATTAAGTTACCAAAACCGAGTTGCTAGACAAAGACAGGCTTTTCACGTCAAAGCCAAACATCAAAGGATTTGTCTGGAGGTTATTATTCTTGTCATTTTATATTGTTCCATTTAAAAAAATTTATTCTAGGTCAGCTACAAAATTTTGAGATATCTTATATATCTAAATAATAGTATTCAATAAACAGGATTTCAAGATGATGCACTCAAATGGTTAAAAAGTTACCTAGAGGAACGACTACTCAGACTAAAAGTTAAAAGATCTGTTTCGAGGGAAATTATAAATGTTCAAGAGGTTCTTAACTTGTTCGTAAATGATATATGCGATTTTATCAATAAGTCTAAGTTTTTGATGTTTGCTGATGATGTATTTGTAACAGACTGCAATTGGTACACAAAGTTAAGGATTTGGGGGTTCATGTCAGATTTAACGACCATATTAATTCAGTGGTAGGTAGAGCTCTAAAGTCCTTGGGTTTTGATTATAGAAATAGTGAGGATTTGTCTGTTACTGCTTATAGTGTTCATTTATTATACATATTTTTTATATCTGTAAAAAAATTGTAATGGGGCGCTTCCGTCTGTATAATATAAATAAAAAAAAAATAAATAAATAAACTATGTAATAAACCCTACAACTTTCATATTTAACTTTTTTTTTCTGTGTCTTAAAATTAAACCAATAGTGGGTATAGCGAATTATGAGGAAAGACCCTGTATATAAGTTAATTATCACACGATTTTCAAAATTTGCATAAAAACGACAAATATACACTCACCTATTTTATATATAGTAAATCACTACAATGGTGATTTCTGTACTACATTGCACTCAAAATTTTGTGTTTACGAGTGTATTTCCTGTCAAAAACTCGCACTTAAAGAAAAACTAACTGCCCGTATAACAAAAAACGGGTGTTTTAAAATAAAAAAAAAGTTAAAAACTAAAAATTGGTTAATATATTATTGAATGCTTACTTTGGTGGACTGATGGATCTATCGGTAAATAATCCTCGTCCAGTATGCATTTGTCCAAAATTTCGAATTTCCTGTCGGTGGTATTAGCAAAGTTTTTAACATTTCCGTTGACGGTCAGATCAGCGATGCATCCGTGGAAGGATTGGTCAGAGCCCACTGTACCTGGTTCTGGATTGTACCCACTTGGTAGTCCTCCAACATACATGTTAGCAAACAGAATATGGAGGGGAGGCGGAGTACTGTCCGTACTAGAAGAAATATACAAATTTTACTTGATTCTATAAGTACACTGGCCGACAAAAAAAATCAGAATAGTATAATCTAATAGAATGGATCTATCCAAATACAAAAATGACAAATAGAAAGTTGTAGCACGTAGGGTTTTCTTGTTAGAGTTGTAGAACCATATCGAATATTACAATACTTAATATCTATAGAAAAAATGATTTCAGAAAATTCTTAACCCTGTTTATTGACTATGTTTACAGTTTTCGCCTATTAAACATACCATACATCTAAGAGAAAAGCAAACGAGAAAAATATTAACTTAAAACACTAATTAAACTTTATTTTTTCCGTTTATAAGGTGTCCTATTTTCTCTCTTCAAAAACCAACAGTAGACACCCATCATGGCTGGATCCCATCGTCCTTGGTACCGAATTTCCATTGTTCTGATATCTTGGTGAAACCTTTCACCCTGCTCGTCACTAACAACTCCCAAATTTTTAGGAAAAAATGACAGATGGGAATGGAGGAAGTGAATGTTTAATGACATTCTGGCACCAAGCGCTTTATAGGTATCTATGAGTTCATTAACTAATTGTTCATAATTTTCATCTATATGGTCGTCTAAAAATCCTCTTACTACATTAACAAATGAATTCCATGCTCTTGAGTTCCTGCTTAGTAAGCTTTTTGGTAAAATTGACATCGTCCAGCAATTTTCTGATTTGTGGCCCAATAAAAATGCCTTCTTTTAATTTGGCATCACTTAACTGGGGAAAGACTTGTCTTAGGTATTAAAATCTAT
The DNA here is from genome assembly GCA_030620095.1 of Kuschelorhynchus macadamiae. Lineage (NCBI taxonomy): Eukaryota > Metazoa > Arthropoda > Insecta > Coleoptera > Curculionidae > Kuschelorhynchus > Kuschelorhynchus macadamiae. The sequence continues at coordinate 1,333,944 of JAUTXW010005271.1, forward strand.
CACCATCTTTATTCAAAGCCTTCACAAAGTTTTTATCAGCCCAAGCTTAATGTGAAGAGGAAGCAAAAGGACATTTTTGGGATCAACAAGAGGTATAAATTTAACATTTTGAGATCCCGGTTGAAATTCGCTTCTTTCTGGCCAAATTTTTGTTACACAATGCTGATTTATTGCACGGCTGTCCCATAAACAAAGAAAACAGCAATATTTTGTAAATTCCCCCCTGCAGTCCCACTAAAATCGCTATAACTTTTAGGTCCCCACATTTCTGCCATTTATACCTTGAATTTCCATTATGCAATAACCCAGCTTTTAAGCTATATTTAGATGAGTCTATGAATAAGCGCCACTCACGAGGAGAATGTTCAATATCAAGTTCCTGCATTAAACTGTCTATATCAGTACACGCGCACTGTCTATATCAGTACACGCGCACAACGAATTTTCCATACTGTAGAATTCAGAAAACATAGCATTTCTTTTTCTGAAATTCGTAATTTTTGTTTCTTTGGCCAATAGGTTACATTCCTTAAGACGAGAACCCAGGAGTTCTAACTGTTGCTTGGATAACCCCAAATCACGTACTAAATCATTTAATTCACTTTGAACAATCAAATGTGGCTCGCCGGAACTCGGACCCATGGTAAAAGTGGGATCGGTGCACTGTTCTTCTGAGCTGCCTGATGATGCGTTATCTCCATTATCTACGAAATCAATAGCTTCCCAATTTAAAGGCGCAATCGGCACTGGCAAATTTGCATTATGAGGAACAGGTCGTATGGCAGATTGCAAATTTGGATATTCTATATTGTGATTTCCCTCTTTGGAATAACCTTCAGTCTTTGTCAGGCAAAAATAACAATCGTCAGAACGATTGGTGGGTTCTCGCCATACCATTGGAACTGCAAAAGGCATACTTTTTCTCTTTCCCTTCATCCACTGCACCAATGATACACTACAACTAACACAGCACACATGGGAAGCCCACCGCTTATCCCCAATTAACACACCAAAATATTTAAAGTAGACTTTTTTTACATTCTCGGAAAATGGCCTGGCCACCAGAAATTCTCCACAAATATAACAAAATTTGTCAGGAGAAATTTTGCATTTTCGGCGCGTTTGACTCGAGATTCTCGACTTAACATACACTTGCTTATCGATACACAGAGAACCACTCAATTCGAAACTCAACAGAAGGGTGAAGTTTAACGTTTATTTTATGTCTAATGTAAACAACCTAGTCTAGGTAATTTTTCCGTTGTAAAATGGACCCATTTTAGCCGCCCCACAATAAAATTGTTTACTTGCCAATATAAAAGGTTCTAATTAGGATATTAAAAAATGGTAGGTATTAGGGTTTTCCGGATTTTTTTTTATTATTGGGAGGGTATTTCCATTGTGAAAATAATGAGCTGGCCTGTGTTAGAAAAATCTTTCGGCCAGTGCTATTTGAGTCAATAAAAATGAAAGCAATGTACAGTATATCTGTTGAGTAGAATAAATTCGATATAATATAAAATAATATGTAACTTTATCGTTACAATGTGGAAATTCATTATCACTAGTATAATAAATAAACAAACTATTTTGATTAGTAATTTCCACTAACTTATTTCAGCTTGACAGCTGTGTCGACACTCTGGGTCTTTTTCGAAAACCAACTCAAGACTGATACAAAAAAACTGGAGTTTTTAAAAATAATAAAAGAGTAAAGTGTCTGCACTCTTAACCCACAGTACCCAAATATAGACATGACAGACACAGAATTTTTAAGTTCAGAAATTAAATTACTGGAAAAAGGATTTAATTATCCAAGTTAGAGTTAGTATTAAAAATAGGGAATACTTCGGTGTTAAATGTGAACTAGTTCTTAACAATGCAGACAATGTCATGGAAAAGCACATATTAGAAAAATCAATTATTGTAGAACCTTTAGATTTGTCTTCTGACCAATTTTCAAATAATTATAGTACAGTTAAAAATATTAAGGGAAAAGTTGTAAAAAATAATATTATATTCACTAGCGCGGATAAAGGAAAAACGGTTATTGCTTTGAAAAAAGAAGACTACTTTCAAAAACTATAGATTTTCTAAATTCTGAGAACTTCGATAAAACTGATAAAGATCCGTCAGATATCGTTCAAAAATTGATTAAAAACACAATTATACAAAGTAATTTGTACAAACCATTATTCTAAAAAGAATTAAGCAGGAGATTGGCGAGGAGCGGTTCATTACTATTTTTCTGGACGAAACAACTGATATCACTAATTTTAGCCAATTATCTATAGTAATACGCTACGTTAAAACAGACGGAAGTATTCAAGAGCGATTTTTAGGTTTTAAGAATGTGTCCGAAAATCGTACAGCAGATGCATTATATACCGTAGTTTATAACGTTACTAAAGAAATTAATGGAGAGAAAAAATTAGTTGCTCAAAGCTATGATTGAGCTGCAGTGATGGCAGGACAATTAGGGGGTCTGCAAGCTAAAGTTCGAGAAACTTTCCCAAGTGCTGTGTTTGTCCATTGTTTTGCTCATAAATTAAATTTAGTTTTATCCCAGTCCATCAATCACATTAAAGAGTGTAAAGTATTTTTTGCGTTACTTTAAGTGGCATGGCTGCTTTTTTTTCTAAGCCAATAAAACTTACACAAGCTTTGGACTCCATTGTCCACAAACGATTGCTCAAAGTAGCTCCTACTAGGTGGAACTATAATGGAAGACTTGTGTTAACAGTATCTGAAAATCGTGAATCACTGATTGAACTATTTGAGAATATAATAGAAAATAATGAAACGCGGGACTCAGAAGCAATAAATAGTTCGAGGGGGTTTTTGGACTGTTTGAAACGAGATTTTAATTTTAATTATTTGTTGAACATATTTTCAGAAATATTTCCATTCTCGGACAATGTTTTTAATATATTACAAACTAAAACAAATGATATTGCTTTTTGTCTAAAAAAATGGATGATTTTAAGTCCATGTTAAGCCAAAAAAGAGATGATTGTGACCTATTTTGGGAGAAAATGATGACGTTAAATGTAGAGCCACAAGCCAAGCGTCTTCGAACAGACAAGGTGGGAGATGTTCATACATCATACCGACGCCTCTTTTATGAAATAGTCGATCAAATTGAGGAACAAATAAACTATAGATTTAACGGTTTAAATGATTTTAAATTCCTCGAGCTCTGCAACTTTGATGCATTTAAAGGAAAAACTTTTCCAGAAGATGCGTTTAAATCTCTTCTTCTTCATTATGGCCAGTTCTTCGACCGAGTGTTACTGCGATCTGAACTAAAAGTGATTTACGAAACTGATGATATTAGCGCAAAAAATAACGCTATGGAAGCTACTACAACAGGTATAACGATACACAATACATCAAACCACCCATTCCCACATAAGATGTCAGCTTTTCATAGCAGGAGCGTGCAGTCCATGGAAGCAAGGGAAGCAGTGCTTCCCCAAAAAAAAATACAAAACATCTTTTGTAGTATATCTGTCGAGTAAAATAAATTCAATATAATATAAAATAATATGTAACTTTATCGTTACTTGATGGAAATTCTACTGGAACTAATGGAAATTTTTAAAAGACAAGGAGCTGGAAGATGCCTACACCGAAGTGTCGAAATTGTGTGAATTAGTATTGACAATACTTGCCACAAGTTCATCAGTAGAACGCAATTTTTTAACACTTAAACGTATAAAAAATTTCGTGAGAAATTCAACGGGGCAGGAGAGACTTTCGTATACATCGCTGTTGTCCATTGAAAATAAACTTCTCCAAAATATGTCGGAGCATCGACGTCATTGACGAATTTGCAAAAAATGATCGAAGAATCGAATTACATTACAAATAGGTAAGTTTCTAAAAATTGCTTCCCTTTCTTAAAATTTCACCTCACGCCCCTGTTTCATAGTTATGTACCTCGTTTAATTAATGTACTTCTTTCAACAGAAAATTATATCAAAGAACTTAATATTATAAAAAACAATATAAAAAGTGCTCAATTTAGTTTATCCTAATTTCAATATAAAAGACAATATTAAGTTTTTAACATATTAACATATACCGGGAAAATTAGCACTAAAACAGGGAAATTAAAAAAAACATTATATAAAGTAGCTTGTTGTACAAATAATACTATAGGTAGATACATTAATAATAACAAATCTAATATAATAAGGACCAAAAATTTGGGGTTTATAAATCAAAATGTAGTTTTTGTGAAAAAGTATATATTGGTCAAAAAGGTAGATCTTTTAATAAACGTATAAAAGAACACAAAACATCACATATTCAACAAAAAACAGATTCTAATTACGCAAAACACTTACTAGAAACAAATCGCAAGGTAAATTACTTGGAAACCTAGCCCCATTGTTGAAACTTTGCCGGCTACCCATTGTTGAACCTTTATTTATACCTAATATCTGCGTAGATTAAGTAGATAGAAACATTACTCTTTTATTATTGTTAACAATTCAAGATTTTAGTATCAGTCCTGAGTTGGTTTTTGCAAAAGACAAAGGATGTCGAAACCGCTGTGAAACTGAACTAGATTAGCGGAAATTACTAAACAAAACAGGTATATTTATTTATTATTCTAGAAATAATATGTAACTAAGTAAACGATAATACTTGCTTAAAATATCCACTTAATTTACTTTACAAAAAACACATGACAATTGTTTCGCCAACACTACGTCAGAAATGTTTAAAAAAATATATTACATTTATTTTATGTTATGAGTACTATTGATAATCAACTTACACTCTGAATCCATAATCGTCAGAATCCACTCTCAAAACCTTATCGTTGTGAATAACGGACACCACGTGCCAGTCGCTGTCGTTAAATGTATCTTTGGAAACCAATTCCGTCTTCTGGCTGATTACCTTTAGGTGCCCGTTCACCAACGACAAAGACACGCCGTTGCTTTGAGCCATGTCGGTCACGTAGAATATCAATCCGTCCTTTTCCCTCGTCTTGAACTTCAGAGAGACTCTGAAGTCGTTGTCTACCGAGAGGTGATCCCAGCCGACGTAACCAGGTCGGGATCGGTTGAAGGAAACCATCGGGGCAAACTATAAAGAAAGTCTACAGTTAGTCCATCTATGAAATTTTCGTGAAAAAGTAATTGCTCTTTTCATCGGGTATTTTGGGTTTCAAAAACCTCAGCAGAAAATCTGAAAGAACCCCAAAGTAATATTTCACATCGCGAATATGGAAAATAAAATTGTTTAAGGCAGTGTAGAGAGACATACTGTCTCGAAATATATCAGTCAATGTGATGTTCTCCGTTAATAACAGAATCAACTTACATACCTAAACATTTGTTGGCATTTGAATGAATATATGAATATGAATATTTATGTTCTAAACTGATTTAAAACTGTGGTTAGCATATAATGACTCGGTATTCAATCTGGTTTTACTAAAAATTATAAACAAGTTTTTTCAATATTGAGTCGAAGGTAGTTGCTTTTACAAAAGGCAGCAAAATCACTGATGTGTCATCAGTAGGAATGGGCGGTATTTTATCTATTGATAGGCGACAGGTCAAAATCCTTCGGTACATTTTGGTTATCGGTAGTTATTGCCACCTATCCATACTTTATTGCTACCTATCCATACTTTATTGCTACCTATTGATAGTTTATTGCAGATAGCAGTACACTATCGATAGGTGATAGGTGCGACAAAGGCGGTTCTCAGAGGCATTCCTATGGAGGGAAAGCCCTGCAAATATATTAGAGAGCAAAAGAAAGAAGGCCCTGATGTTCATAAATATGTAACTAATTTAATAATTTCTAAAACTATCGATAGTTCTCAGATATGGAGAGGTATTATTTGATGCCTATCGGTACTTATCGAATAACTATTGATATTTTTTTATTTACCTATTCTTATTCGATATGTCGATAACCTATCGATAACTAAAAATATATCGATAATATGCCCAACCCTAGTCTTCAACATGCTGACAGGCACGACCTTTTCTAAGAGAGTCAGGCACCTCATTCACATGCAGAAGGTCCCACCGAACGGCGTACTGAAAAATGTTTTTGCCCAGCATGTGTGTCAGACACAATCTGACATCTGTTTTCCAGATATGAAGCAAACAGTCACATAGTCCGGCCTCTTACTCCATACCTCTCAAACCTTACTAGTAGTAGCCCATGATCATTGTTAAAATTTGTTCACAAAACTTGTTCTCTAAAATAGGTAACAGATGGTACCGATTTTCCGTCGAATCTGCACAAATGACAAAAATTCGTCCACCATTGTGTAATGTTGCCACTACCACCGTGAAATGTTGGAAAAATTCATAATTTGCACTCTTAACCACCCCCATATATTGATTTTCAGTCAAAATCAGCACAAATGACAAAATACGTTCGCCATGTTGACGCCGCCATTTTGAATGTTTAAATGTTGACGAAAACTTTATAATTTGCACTCTTAAATACCCCTAAGTATCAATTTTCAGGAGAATTTTCGCCATTTCGAGCCACCATTGAGTTTTTATACGGGAAAATGTCAAACGGTATATTGTCATGCGAACTGTATACAGAGTTGTTCAAAAGAAACGCACAAAATTCAAATCTTCTGTGTGAGTCATTTTTCAGAGTAAAATATCTGCAAAAAAAAACGCTGGAACATGGAAATGATTTAAATGTTTGTCTTTTTGTAATATTTTCAGCCCCCCTGCAATCCCTTAAATTGTAGACACTCCAACTTTTATTTTCAAATGGCAGCCTAGGTTGTATGGGGCTCTATGAGAAGGTCTTCTAAAACTGCATCCGATACCAGCAACAAATTAGGAGTCTGCTCATTTCGTTCCACGAAAACGGATCCACATAAGTTTTTTTAATTAAAATTAACAGATCTCTAACACTAGATTCGGCTAATATAACAAATGCTGAAAACGATCTCCACCTTTGACATGCACAGAGTCTGTAGTAAATTATAATCTACCTCACTTTGAATACTTTGTGCTTGTAAATTAGTAACCTCCTTATTCTGTTTTGTAGGTCCCCAACGCTTGTTTGATCTATCTTTACTCTCTCTCCTTCAAATACCCCCAAAGAAAGAAACCCAATGGTGTAAGGTCCAGAGACCTTGCTGGCAGTTTAATGGGAGCCCGTCGATTTATACACCGATTTGGAAAAATTTAGTCCAAGTACCTTCGAATATTTATATCAAAATGCTGTGGTGCTCCATCTCGCTGAAACCATATTCTTTCATGGGGAATATCTAGATAACCCTCGTTAGGAAACATTACTGATAAGGCAGGTATTAAATGCTCAGCAGTAAGATTTTCTTCAAAGAAATATGGTCCTAAAATTCGGATATTTATGCCAGTCCACACATTGACTTTTTGGGGATGTTGTGTATGTCCCTCACGTATCCATTGTGGATTTTGATCAGACTAGAATCGATACTTATGTCTATTGATAATACTTTGAAAAGATATGTTATTTTCGCATATCTCCCCATTATTTCTTCACAGACTTGTAATCCCATATCGTAGTCATCTTCAGTTCTTGTACAACATGCACTTTATACGGGTGATACTTCTGGGTCTTTAATCGCTGTACAGAAGCTCTACTGACATCGTTATTTAGCCCTAAGGTATTAATTGAAGAATGTGTTTTCTTTTTGTCTTCAGTTAAAGCGGGTGGTCGGCCCGCTTTAGGTAAATCCCTAACTGTCCCATGCTCTTCAAATTTGTGAAATATCCTACACACACTTGACCGCGTAATTGTATTCTTGGGATACTTTTCATTAAACAACACATAAACTTCATCCTAGCTTCGTACTTTCTCTCGACAACCCAACAATATCAAAGTTTCTTTCTTTATCCCTAAGGGAGACCACAGTCCTTGCCCCAACTCTGTATGTTCATCAACAAAAAGAAAATAAAAATAACAACATTTCGTGTTAAGATAATAAACTTGTTATTTTTCATGTTTCAAGAATGTTATGCGAGTTTAATAACAACGGACAATATTGTCAAGAAAAATAACATCACGGAGTGCAAATACTTATTTAATTTCCATGAAGTTTGAATATCGTCTATCTGCTTTTACCTTGGCTGGACATCCTGGGGTTACATCATACGCCTTTATGTTGTTTCTCAGGTCTACCGGTTCACCGGTAATAGTAATGTTATTTATACAACCATCGAATTTGATATTGGTCACATCTGGGAAATTGTGCACTTGAGGGTATCCTGCAAAACAAGTATAAATTATTAAAAAATAAAAAACAGTCTTTGGTAATACTAGGAATAGTATTTAAGATTTTTATAACGTTACCTCCAAATGATATAGTTTCAATGACCTCCAAACTAGTTCCGGTAATTGGGGTAGTTCTATCGATGGCTTCCTCATTGTCAATCTTGAGTATACCTCTCGGCCCATCCCTAGATGCGGTGACTTTGTGCCAGTTTCCGTCGTTGTACCGTTCTGAAGAGGCGAATTTCTTGGTACCACTTCCCAAATTGTACTGAAACGGTAACAACATATAATTTAAAATTTATTTTGACATTTGTGCGTCTAAATCTTGACATTCTTCAACAGCCAGCTGCTATCAAAAATACAATTAAGAATTGATTACATTAAACGAGTAGTTCCTTAATCAGATTGTTTTCCTCTATAATGACGCTACTGTTTATAGTTAGGGAGCTACCAACAGAAATGTTAATTTCGTAAACGTTATTTTTAATAATGTTTCCGAGCCATAAATAAGAACTAGAACTCTTTCAGCACGTATTGTATGGTACAAAATTTTACAGTTTTACGTGAAATTATTATCGGTGAATTTTATTTTCGAAACCTTGGCCTTGATCTGTAAAAAAAATAATGTCTCAAGGTAAGTACTATTTGGTAAGCCAACTATTGACTTCTCTCAGTATCAGCCGTCGACTCGAAAAAAATCTGAGGAATCTAATAATATTTAGGTATTTCAATTTACCTGATATAAAACTTTGCCATTGCGTAATTCAAGAGCCACAAACGTCTTCTCTCTGCCGGCCAGGAATATGAGCCCTTCAGTAGCAAAGGTCTTGAAAGACAGAATGATCGATGATTTGGATCTTAGCTGAAGGGATCTCGCGTCAATAATAGCGTAACCTTGACCGTTGAATCTCAGTCCGGTGCTGGGTTGTAAGACGACCAGTTTGTCACTGAAAAAAAGGCAAACCTATGAATATTTTACCCTGTATGCAAAGTTGTAAAATATAATACTATGTTCCTTGATTCTTCGGATTAGACCGTACCAAATTGGAATTGCTATCAGACGCTTCGCCTTAAATTGCACGAGGCACTAAATATTGAAATTGTGTTCAGATTTCGTGTAGTAAAGCCCTACAAATGCTTCATGCAACCAAAGGAGAAACATCTGATAGTAATTCTAATTTGACTGGTATTTATGTAGTTTATGAAGAAAATTTCATTTTGTGTGAAAAGTACACTTTCCATATTAAATCCAACAGAACGCTGTTGTGTCCTTTCTGTCACTTACCGTTCTTTAGCCCCATGGTTATTTTCGTATCCATCGACAAAGTTCCATAGGGAGACCGGTGTGTTTCCGATCACCAAGTCCTCGATTTCACCTTCAAACGAATTAACGTCGATGTCCTTTTGCATTTCGTAGTTCACCGGAAAACTGCCCACGAAGAGCTTGGACTTTTCTTTGTCCAAGTTGAAAATGGTATACGGGCCCGTCAGCGGCTTCTCTACTGTGTCCAAGTTTTCCTGTCCGCCCTGCAATTCCTCGCGGATGCTAAGTTTAGCATTGTGACCCACTCTGAAAACACAGAGGAATAAAATGAGTAACATATAGTTCTTTTCATATTCGGGGTGTAAATTAGTTCATGTCCAAAAATTTGGAAGGTAATTTATTTCATAAAAATAAGAAAAAAGTTACATAGTTACATAACATCCGTGAAGTTTCTTTTACTATATATGGGGTGTTAAAATGTACTTCACTACAAGAGCCTGAGTTCCTGAGGTACAGACACTTATTACATCATTCAACAAAAGCAACAATTGATGATGATTTCGTTGTGCAAACTTTAAAAATGTGCATTGATGAAATGTCTCTAGTGCTAACCAAAAATCATAAATCAGAGTCGATGAGTGCCTTCTAAAATGAAATCTGCTCTTGCGCGACCCATTTTTAAAAAAGTTAATAGGGGAACAGCATGTACTTTTAGTGACTCAAAGAACTGCACAGTGTAGGGTACCTCAAGGGGTTAATATTGGGCGCAGGACATTCAAATATAAATTTTACTGTAACAAATCAGGTACAATATAGTACATTATACCATGGTACTAACCCAGAGATCTTTTAAATACTGTGCAGTGTTGTACTAACAGGTCAAAAATACGTGTATAGTCGAATGCGGTCTTATCGTGCGGGTCCAAAGGTCACCAACATTATGAATCAAATCAGAAAACACAGTGAATACCAAAATGTTGTGTGATTCTTTTATCGAGCTATTAAATCTCGATGGGCATTTACAAATATACAGGGAGAAAGAAAATAGTTTTTTTTATTATATTACTCAGTATTATTAAGATAGCCATTTAATATTATTTTATATATTAAATGCCCAGGAACTAAATAAGAAAATTCCGTAATATGTATTTGGTTAAAAATTACACAAAAATACACAAAATAGCAAGCACCTTAATAAAGTCGGAAGGCGGTTCGAATCAGTGTAACAATCAGGATATGTTCTATTTATACAGCCACTTAATGAAAGTGAAATTTTTTATCAATCACCAAAAATTATGAGCCCCGCTTGACCTAAAAATCTAACTACTTATACAGTGTCATTTATTTAAATGCGGGCCACCCCTGTGCAAAGAAAACTTGTTTTTTTTTTGTATTGTGATAACAAGAAAATTTTATTTTGCAAAAATATTATACACTTTTGTTACAAACACAAGATAATTAGTTATTAATTCCCTCCTGAGATTTTTTCAGATGTTTACGTTTAAGGGTCCCTAGATGCCGGAAAACATGTTTTCGCAACTCCGTTTGTCTGTAGGTATGTCTGTCCGTCAGTCTGTCTGTTCGCGGCATCTACTTATCCGATTTCTTCAAATTTCAGTCTAAAATTAAGGGCAATGCATGCGAAAAATACAGTATATATATATATATATATATATATATATATATATATATATATATATATATATATATATATATATATATATATATATATATATATATATATATATATATATATATATATGTATATATATATATATATATATATATATATATATATATATATATATATATATATATATATATATATATATATATATATATATATATATATATATATATATATATATATATATATATATATATATATATATATATATATATATATATATATATATATATATATATATATATATATATATATATATATATATATATATATATATATATATATATATATATATATATATATATATATATATATATATATATATATATATATATATATATATATATATATATATATATATATATATATATATATATATATATATATATATATATATATATATATATATATATATATATATATATATATATATATATATATATATATATATATATATATATATATATATATATATATATATATATATATATATATATATATATATATATATATATATATATATATATATATATATATATATATATATATATATATATATATATATATATATATATATATATATATATATATATATATATATATATATATATATATATATATATATATATATATATATATATATATATATATATATATATATTATATATATATATATATATATATATATATATATATATATATATATATATATATATATATATATATATATATATATATATATATATATATATATATATATATATATATATATATATATATATATATATATATATATATATATATATATATATATATATATATATATATATATATATATATATATATATATATATATATATATATATATATATATATATATATATATATATATATATATATATTTTCGTTAGCACCGAGTTACCCATTTTTATATATCAAATTTTGTCTTATAATTAAGAAAAAAATTTACTTATTTTAAACACGCCTTTAAAATTGGAACAATTATTCTATAATTATTGGCTACAAAATTACAAATATACTAAAAAAGTAAGCAAAAAAATGGTGTCAAATATAATAAAAAAAATTTTAAATTAAAATTAATTAAATGGCTAATATCCAAAAGCCAGTGGCAAAAGCTCTGAGAATCGGTATAAGGAATATACAGAAACTTTATATTCATATATATTCATAATGCAATACATGATTTATACACGTCAAAGAATAATATAATCCTTCAGAAACTTTTTAATATTATACACTACAAAATATCATCATCAGTTAAAAAGTCCTCATCTTCTGAGTCGTCCTCAAATGGCGCAATGATCATTGGTGCTATTCCAATATCTAGAATTCGTTCTCGATTCCACCAATCCCATATTAATTTCTCCGTATGTTTCACAGATTTCTTCCAGTACTCCAGAGTAATATAATTTAATGAATCTTGCCAAACAATTTGCACTTCATCAGATGTAAGACCATCGTTCACGTGTTTTTCGTAATATGATTTTGCCCCAGCCCATATTAATTCTATTGCGTTAAACTGGCAATGGTATGGCGGCAGTCGTAATACCTCTTTTCCCGAAATATTTGATCTACGACATATATTGTTGTTTTTTTTAAAGATTTTGCTATTAAAAGAAGTTTTAGTTTCAGCATATTGGGTAAAGGATTTTGTTTTTGTTTTATTAGCCAGTCATAAATATCACTTTTCTTCCAGGATGAAGTAGGTTGTTTATTTAAGATTCTTGAATGATAAGATGCATTGTCCAAAATGATTAAAGATGGAGCATCTAAATTTGGAATCAGTTGTTCTTTTAACCACTTTTCAAACAGTTCACAGTTCATATTATCATGGCAGTCCATACTTTTGGATGTTGAAGAAAACAGTAAACTTGCACCTGGGAGAAATCCTGTTGAAGAACCTGCATGCAAAATGATGAAGCGTTTTTCCGTCCCACATCCCTTTTTTCTCTTGACACTTTTTACAGACTCGTCCCGCCAAGATTTCGAACCACTTCGATTAGAAAATATCCAAGTCCCGTCTAAAAATACCACTTTTCTAAATTTTGAATTAACATTTTCCGTGTATTTCTTTAAAAACTGAATACGCTGACTTGCTATATGTGGCAGCTCGCATAAAAATCTTCGATTACAGTCCTTTTTATATCGAAAACCCAACATCATTTTTATTAATTTTGACGATTTTAGTCCAATTTCCAATATGCCTCGATTTTTTAAAGCTTCTTTTAAAACTTGAAGGGTTATATTAGTTTTTGATGTGTATAAATCGTAAATTGCACTACGAACATCCATTTTTACATTGTCACTTAAGTCTTCTGTCTTTGGCTTTTTTCGTGTACATTTCTTAATCTTCTTCGGTAGTAAATTATGCTTTTTTTTCATTCACAATTTTCTGCACAGTCCTTATACCGATTCCCAGAGCTTTTGCTACTGTCTCCTGGATACTGGCCGGTGAATTTTCATTTTCCTAATATTTTATCAAATTTAATACCATTTTTTTCGCTTGTGGATGCAAAAAACCCGAAAATTGTTTTCTATTACTCATTTTGTCACTGACTTGTCAATCTGACTTTGAAGTGACATCGCTCAAAGATTTTTGCAACTGCTGGTATTTATATGTTTATCCTCTTTTAATTAACATTGTTTTGTAATATACAGTTTTATGGTGATTTTTTTCTGTCTTATTTTTTTCGCTTTGTAGTTAAGAACATGTTTTTTTGTACTTTTGAAAACTTGTTTAGAAGATTTTACTTCTAAATCTTTCTCTAAAAAAAAGAAAAGATTTGGGTATAGTGTTTGAAATTAATTCACTTATCCTTTAGGAGCGAGACAGAAAATGTAATTTCTCTGGATAAAACATTTTTAATTTGTAATAATAATTTATATTTATATATATTTTTTATACATCCCTTATATTTCGAACAATTTTTAAATCGAGTTTGGAACAAGGTATACTGGATCTAACATAATAAACTGACTAAATTAATTTAAGCAAAATCTATATACAGAGTATTATTTTTCTTAGAGATAGGACCCCTTTAAACCCTTCGATTTTTTTACTACGACGTCAATAGCCATTTTGGCACCAAAATTACATTTCTTATTCTGTTCTGAGACTTTTTGGCAGCAAATTCATATATAGTTAATTTCTATAACGAATGTGGGACATTGAAACGCATGCGTGAATGGACATTTTGCTAAATATTTTTTAAACGTTGCAAAACAAAATCTTGAAAAAATCCAGGAGATAAAAAAGTTACGGAATACTAGGATGAATTTTCGTAAAAAATATACTAAAAGATTAGCAAGGGTAATCGTAATCCGGAAAAATAACACCCTATAGATTTTTATAAAATTGACAATACATTATAGTATACCCAGAACTAAATGTGATTTAAAAATTACTAGAACTGTCCGCATTACATATCTCGAAAATTATTTATATGGTCTTTTTGTATTTTTATAAGATAAATAATCTTACAAAATTTTGGATACAAATTAATTTATACTCAAGATGTTTGGTGTGTTTAAAATTGATTTTAAGTAGTCTACCTTTCTATAATAAACTGCCTCCATATATTATCAGCCACATATTTGTTCAATATAACTTGGTCTGGCCCATTGCCGATGTCTAATTTCAGTACAGGGAAACCATTTTGGACCACCAGTGCCATATAATCATCCTAAAATAGATATTTATCTAAAGTGAATAACAATGTTTAAGAAATTAACAATGTTTAAGAAATTAACTAATCTTTAGAGATACTTTTTATTTTAGTTACTTGCTTTTTAGTCAAGTGATTTTAATATTGACTTCTTGTGTAAAGCTAGATAAACCACAAACATCATTAATATTTTTTGTTCTTTGGTGCTATCACATACCTTTTTCGAACCTTTCAGCATATAGAGATATCTAATAGATAATTTGTTTTCCAACGTGAACGTTAGCTATACTACAACGACAGTTGATGTCACTTTTTCAAACCATACAACGCCAATTGTGAAGTCCAGTTAGAAAAAAAATTCGCAAGAAATTATTCATTATGACAACTATCTTTTACTGAAGAAAAACTGACTTTCAAACTTTGAAACTTTAGATATTCATATTTTTTCTCTCCTTTTTACAGCTGTTTAACATATTCTTCCCTTGTCAACCCGATCGCAAAACATTTCGCTTAAAAACGTTTGGTTAACTTACAAATTAATTTACTAAAGGGTAGAATTGAGGCAGCTTACAGACGAATCGAGTAGTCTAGGATAAAATAAAAAAAGCAAAAACAAGAGTTTTATCTTTAGTAAATTACTGACATATAGTAATATCACTAAGGCTGCATGTGAGGCGATAAATACACACACAAACAATTTAAAACACCATTGTAGTTGTAGTAACGAGAGTATTGTAATAACAATATAGAAACTGGTCATGAAGGGAATGTAAATACATATAGCATTTGTTAATGTTATTGATCCAGTCCTAAGCTTGGCATACCAAGAACTGTAACACAACAAACAATTTTCCTTGCCCCACTTCCCGAAAGTGAGGTACTTGATATTGTAAAATCTGTGAATACTAAGAAATCTTGTGATACAAATTGAATATCATGCAGTCTGGGTAAGTTAATGTTCCCCAAATATTTCAAAACAATTTTCCTTTTTAATTAAACTCTCTTTTGAAACTAGTTATTTAGGGGGATTGAAGTAGGTTTTTCGTTGAAAGTTAATCAGTTTTATAGGTTTTGTTGGTATAGTGAATTGTCAGTTTATTATTAAAAAAACTGTAACAATAAACTGAAAACTGTAGAATTTTTTTGATTTTCCAAAGGCTTTTAATACAATCACGCAGTCAAAGTTATTAAATGTTTCTATGGCGTAAGAGGACCGGCGTACAATTAGGAGGGATCTGGTTTCTTCTGCATTTATGTTTTATAATATATCCAGTGTGAATGCTGCTGTTTAGCTATGGTAAATACGCAAGTAGTGAAAATACAATGTTCAGTGTCTCTTACATACAAATTTTTACAAAAGCAAATCGTTTTCTCTACCTACTAGTTCTGTCTGAAAAGGAATTAAGTTTTGTTACTTTGGCAATTCAATACACAAACAATTTCTAATACAGAAAATTTTAAAATATAGAATTCTTTGTTGCTTGGGTTGATGTGTGTACAGAAACTGGACGTTCTTAAGAAAATTGACTAGACAGTTAACTGTATCACAACACCAGTATTCCACCGAATAGGAAATATTACTTTCGTTTACCTACCGTCTTAGTTTTTCTCAAGTTGGTACCGTTGGGATTCCCAAGATAGAATATCAATCCATTGCGTTTGTCAGTTCTAAAGTATCCACTAATTTTAGTTGAAGTGGTCAAATCCTCGATGTTATTTGGATTTCTGAGCTCCAATGTGGTATTGGAATAGAACTTGACGCCCACTTTAAGACGGTTTGCGAGGTCTCTGGCGAGCTGAATCTGATTGCTCAATTTGTTTATTTGGTTTTTAATATCTACAAATGAAGAAAAATGAAAGTGTTTTTTAGATTAACAATTAATACGTGTCTAAATATAAAGCAAATACATCATTATACCAAACAAAAATGTACAGTGTCCTTGAAAAAATACATATGTAAGGAGGAACAAACAGGATATAGGACATATTTTGTCCCTTTTCGGCGATGTAACACAAATCACATGACTATTTTCGAGTAAGCCATTTTTCATTTTTAATAAAACAAAATTTATAACCTATACTATATTCTAACAAAGCTGTTTATTAAAAAAAATTGTAACAATGTAAAATTACCAGGCTTTTACTACTCGATCGATCATTATAAGAAGAAATTCTCAGGGTAAACGCTAAGTTAACGTTGATTTTTGTAACAAATTGTTTAAAGTAACAACATAACATTAGTTTTAATCATAACATACCATCCGACTTGTTCTCTCTTTTCATTTGTGTTTCTGGTAACTGATCCAAACTCTCTATCACTGTTGGCAAAGCCTCGTTCACCGTGGCTATCTGGTTTTGTGTCTGGTCTAAGTTACGCTTTATATCATCTAGATCTTTGGGAAGTTCTATAGCCTTCATTTTTTCTTCGGGCAACTACAAAAACAATGTCCCGATAAAAAATGATAATTACGAAAACATTAAAACAAACATATAAGTAAATATTTTGGTGTTAAAATATACATTATGCAGAACTCGAAAACTATATGGTATAGAGCTTAGAGGAATAATAAAAATAGAGTTCATTATTTACATATTTAGCCACTGCCAAGATTACCTCACAATATAAGGTCGATCGTAAGACGATGCCAAGCCTAGCCACGAACACCAATGTTTATACCAATTTATATTACGGTGAATATGTTTAAACATGATGCAATAAAATTTTCATACAAAGAATAGTAATGTATTTCCAGTATTAGTTTCTAAGCAGTATAAATAAAGTACTTTTATTGCAAAATAGTAAAATACAAACTAAAATACCCAAAGTCTCAGATCAGATGTCACCAGTAACAAGAGTTTTAGTTAGCTATGGCAAACCCGATCGACAACTCCACGTATTAGACTATCCCACTGTGGTATTAGACCATCCCACTTTCATTGTCAAGGGATCCTTATAGTAAAAAAGTATAATAGTTTACAGCAAACATTGTTACAGGGTCACGTGACCGGCGTGGCTTAAAAACCAATAGCGGGTCGTGGAACTACAATCAATTTTAACATTAAAGAAATTAATTTGCTAAAAAATATTTTATTAGATACCAAGCTTTTCTTAGCGTCACTACTGCATGTGTTTTAATGTTTTATTGTGTATTTGTTGATATGGCTCAAATCTTTTAATTATATGTTGCCTTACTTCAAAAAGCATCGTTCTAAAAGTGCGGTGACATTAGAAGAACATTAATTTTTTTAATATTTAATAAATAGTTTTTAGTTGACCTAACTATGGTGTGGCAATGTGAGTTTGTAAAAAAATGTGAGTTTGTAAAAAAGTAAACAGATTTCCTTTTCCAGGAGACATGTCTAATGGAAGATACCTTAGTCACTTATTTTAGGTTACATGACGTATTGACCAATCCGGTTCATTATAATAGAACGTTTATGTCGTCGGGGGTCATGTGAGAATATTCAGAACCAAAATGATACAAAAAAAGACTCTGAGGTGATTTTTTTGCCGATTACAATAGTTTTTCCTATCAGAGAATTAAAATAATTATAGAATATACCTAACTATTTTTTTGCCGATTATATATCAGAGAATTAAAATAATTATAGAATATACCTATACTATATTAAAATAGTTGAAGGGCGTCTCACGCTCAAAAAAACGTACTGCGATTTCGAAAATCACTAGATTTTGGATGAAATCTGGGGAAATAATAAAGTTGCGGATGATTTCGCGCCTTTTTTTGATTTTCACTTGAGTTGGGCGAATTTTAAAGTCAGTGTTGTCAGGTAAAGGAATTTGAATGGTGATTCTTTGGGTATTAAAAGTAAAAATATGTTCGTAAACATGTTCTAAATTGGTTAGAATTTAAGATTTAGGATATTGAAAATTTAAAAAAATCTTCTATTTTTTAAATTTTAGATATTAACATGGAAAAACAATATGACAATTGGCTATTCTATTGGTATCTAATAGCGCTCGCTTTTTTTTACTTTCCTCGCAAGAGGAAAGTATTCTAGTTACAAAAAAACATGTTTTCTTAGTTCCATCGGTTAGTCTGTATGTCTGTCCGCGACAAAGTTCAAGAACTGCTTGTCCTATTTACTTCAAGTTTTGGTTAAAAATTAAAGGTCATATGATGATGACGTGGTAACATGTTGGTAAAAATCCAAATGAACAAAATGGCGGTTTATTGAAATGTTAAAAAACTACTAAGAAACTGCTTATCCATTTTATCCAAATTTTGCAGAAAAATTAGGTTTGACATGACCATCAACTGATAAGTTTTACTACAAATCCAAAAAGGCGGCCTAATAAAATATTGTGTGTCAATTCAGAAAACTACTACATCGATTATGTTCAAATTTTGCTCAAAAATCAAATATTATATAGGGATGATCTGGTAAAAATGTTAAGACAAATTTAAAATGGGGGAACAAAACGGTGGCCTAATTAAATGTTTAAAAATATCTGAAAAAAGTACTTATAAAAATGTATGAATTGCTCACTTAATATCGATTTTTAATCAAATCTGTATACATATTAAAATTCTTGCATTCTAGGCATTCCTACTCTCATTTTTTAAATATTTACTAAAAATGTATGATATATATTTTCAAATACCCCCAGATTCCTACTTACTTTCTTTCAGCCAAATCTACACAAATGTTAAAATTCCGCCGCCACGTTGGCATTACAATCTTAAATTTTCAAAATGTTGACAAAAATTCACGATGTGATACCTAGATACCCCTAAATGCCGAATTTTAATCAAATCTGCAAACATTTTAAAATTAGTCTGCTATGGTGGTGCTGCCATTTTTAATTCTCAAATATTGACTAAAATTTCATAACTTTTGTTCTTAAATATTTCTAGATACTGATATTTCAGCCGAATCTGTACATTCCTAAATAATCCCCACAGATGTTAAAATAATCCGTCCGACCTGTTGACATTGTCATTTTGACACCGCTATTTTGAATTTTTAAATGCTAACACAATTCGTCGGCCGTATTGGCGTCCCCATTTTGGATTTCTAAACGTATTCGGATTTTTTATATCCGAAAGTGTATCCATGTCAAATTTGAAAATAATCGGTAATGGAAGTGCTGAAAAATCAATTACAAGATTTGAACCATGACATACAAACATACAATAAGACGAATAGGAAGCCAATAAAAGCGCGTTAGAAGCATTGATTTTAGTTTAAAACTCTAACACCCGTATTCACTAAAGAGGTTTAACTTTAGACAAGGTCTAACTTGACAGTTACAGGTTTAAGATGACATTTTCAATAACTGAACAAATAACTTTTTTTTAAATGTCACAATTACAAAATTAAAGTAACATAAGGCAAACATAACTAAAAACTAAAGTTTAATAATATATAAATAACTAATTTCCTTTTAAACTTACCTAACTTAATGGTTTGATTTTAGATACTGAAGTAGAGAACGATTATTTCTTTGAAGTTTGTAAAAATACCTATTTGGCTCATTCTTCATTTTCATACATCAAATATTTTAACAGGTCGTCATTTTGTTTCGCCATATTGAATTCATACCAATATTTTACCAGTTTTTTTTATATCAGACGTAATTTTTGTGGAAAATTAAATAAATTTAAAGTTAATCGAGTAAGTGGATTTTTTAGCTATACCGGAACAAACCGACCGACCGACCGACAGTAATGTAAGAACATGAGGATCTGTAAAAACCCGGAACGATAATTTTTTCACGATTAATGATATTTCCTTATGCGGGAAGTGAAAACTCCCGTCGTCACTGGCATTCGTCCCCACTTCTGGTTTTATCATAAACATTGGTCGATAGAATGTGAAAAATAGGGGAACCATTTGGCGCATACCCCTAACGTGATTTATGAATGAGTTGTGATCTCTACTTTAATTCTTACTCTAAGGTATAGAGTTAAGATTATTCTATTAAGTACTTAAATCTTCTTGCGGATTGATTCTAGTTCTTATAGTTTTTGAGATATTTCGAAAAAAATAAAAAGGTGAAGCTGTTGAGGTATATCAGGGTTCTTAGCAATTTTCAGTTATCGAATTCCCTGACTTTTTCAGGTTTTCCCTGCAGGTTTTGCAGGTTTTCCAGGTCGCTAAAAACCCTGTCTATGTCAACTTTATTATTTTATTTAAAATAAGGGAAAGCCATGCCTCAAGTTTGTTTCTTGAAATAATTAATTAGGTAATAATTTTGTTAATTAATTAACCTCTACGTATATTGGCTGTGTGTGTTTTTGTTTGAAATAATTTTAACTAACTCACCTTGGCGAAAGAAGTGTTGATTCTCTCGTCAACCCTTGTAGTATAGTCGATAGCTTTATCCGCGTTAGTCGAGGCATTTCTGAATCTTTTGTCCAAGGGTGGAAGTTCAATATTCAAAAGTATTTGCTCTATGCCTTTGAGTATGACGTCATTGTTGGCGTGGGTCTGTTTCAACGGGCTGAACGTCATCATGGCCTGTCTGAGCGCGGGTTCCAGATAATTAGTGATGTTGTCGTTAAGCCTGAAATTTATTTGCAAACCACGTTATCTACAAGTTTAAGTTTTTCTGATATGATGCAGTTGCCCTTCCTAGGTGAGTAGTCTACATGCTTGTATTTAATTTGTATAATTTTAGTTTTATAGGAACTTGTTTTAGAAAATCACTGATGAAGGCAAAAATAAAGGAAACCTTTGACATAAAATTAAAAAAACAAAAATAGTATTATAATGCTGCCTAAAAACTAAATATTGTTTTCTTAAAGACAATTGGATCATATAATACACAAGAAAATTTAGTACTTTATACACTCAGTTCCAAAAAAAGTGACGCATTTGATTTTTGGCCCAAATTCAATCTCTTATATCTTTTAAACCAGTGGACCGATTTTGAAGAATTTTTTTCTTGGTTGATAAACTTTGGTCTTCCAGCAGAAATGAAACAAATGAAAATGTTCTCAAAGATTCTTGGATACTAATGAAAAAGCTGGACCATACTTTTTTGCTAGATTCTGACTTGTCTTGTGAATTACTTGAAGATTCTTATAGAAACTTTACACCCTATATATCTCTAAAATTGACAGAATTTCTTCTTGCTGAAACTTTGCCAAGCTACATGAATCTTATTGGAAAAACTTAAACATTGCTTTTTCCCTGTTTTTTGACTCCTGTGTGTTAATCGAGTATTTTTATAGAAAATTTTTACACTCTAGATGAAAGACCTTGCTTCTAAGACAAATTTGTTGTTCTATTGACTATTGACTGTCTATTGGGAAAACATAAAGGGTGTACCTCTATTAATGGAAATTCCACCCCACACTATAACTAAACCACCATTAAAATTATCGCAGTCTGTTATCAAAGATTGATTGAATCTTTCGCTAGTTCTTCTCCATACTCTTTTTCTCCCGTCTATCATATTTGACCATTTACGATTAGTCCATTCTCCATAATTTTGTACGAAGTATCTCCGAGCAGAACGATGTTGAGGTAGCAATTTAGGACCTTTTGCAGTTCATTTCGGCTAGACGTCTACAAAGCGTCAGATTATTCACTATAACATCTCGTATTTGGCGAAGATCTTCTTGAACTTTCACAGCCGTCTTCGATCGATTCCATAAAATCCACAGTCTTAAAAACCGATCATCTCTAGGGGAGGTTTTTCGACGGCGACCAGAACCCACCTTTCAAGCAAAGCTTCCCCTTTGTTCATATTTCAGGATCGCTTTACGAGCGGTTGCTTCAGGGACCCACAGCACGAGCGGCGGCGTTAAAAAAGACTTAAAGGGTTTTAAGTTTATGAAGTTGCAAGTGTTTTTTTGCGGATTTTACGAAATCGACCAAACACAGCTGTAAAAGTTCAAGAAGATCTTCGCCAAGTTCTAGTTTGTGTACGCCTAGCGGAAGTGAATTTAAAGGCTAGGAGACCTGCAAAGGTCTAAAATTATTGTTATACCTGAATATCGTTCTGCATATTCTGACGTAGGATAATGCCCAGTCGTATACCCTAGCAATAGTATTATATGGCCTGCGAGAAGCCCCGATATGAATGTAATAAAACATTTGTGGAATAAATTAAGAATGGTGCGTTCTCTCGAAGGGTGTGTATAGAGCCTAGTAGAGTTGACAGATGCAACAACAAAAGAATGGGACGTTATATCAATGGAAAGAATAAGAAACTTAATTTCGAGTATGCTACAAGATAAGAGGCTCTCAGAGTTATTATAGAAAAGCCATTATTCGATACTAATGATGGAAAAATACGCATTTCTCCAATTCTTGTTCAGTTATTGTTATTTTAAGTAAAAAAAAACATTATATATATATATATATTTATTTGCTATGATTAGAAAAAAGGGAAAAAAAAAAACAAAATTACGTGAACAACACAACAGCATGATTGAACTTCTCCTGAAACAAATGAAAAGAAAAATGGAAAATCATATATACATGCAAATAATCAATGCACAGTGCCCTACAGTATGAATATATTAGGACTAAGTTACTCAGAGATTTGGACAGCATTAGAGTCATTAATCGAAACAAAATTGTCCCCACTAATTCTTAACAGATATGAATATATTGTGCTTAGATTATTGATATCAGTTTTCTTATTCATTGTGTTTGTCCCTTGGTTGTGTATATGTATCATTTCAAGGAAATTTCTTTTATAATATCTTTTTTCTTTAGCAAGAATTTTTGCCTCGGTGAATCGAATGCTGTGTCCTGTGTCTATGAAGTGTTCTGATAATGCACAAGATTTTACAAACCTGCGGCAGTCGCTTTTATGTGAAGTAATTCTGCCTGACAAATTTCTAGATGTCTGACCTACATATATTTGATTACAGTTGTTGCAATTTATGGCATATACAACGTTATTATTTTCAAACGTGGAAAGTGGAGTCTTAGTTTTTGCATAAAGTTGTGAGACAGTTTTTATTTGTTTTTTGGCAAACCTTAGGTTTGGACTATCTTTGAAAACGTCTATTAATTTATCAGTTAAATTTTGAATAAAAGGAAGT